>CM051524.1:63780787-65252037 GCA_028017165.1 Herpetospermum pedunculosum
ATCTTTTGTTCTGCTCAGGTTTGAATGTTGATATGGTAGACTTTATTATCCTTACGATTCATACGCGATATTGTCAAATCAATATTCGGAGTTCAAAGATTCATACGAATCCAACATGAAATAGAGTTGTCATAAACCAATGAAGGAAAAATATAGATGGTCAAGAATTTATCGTGTTCTCATCATCAAATTGGGAAAAACTATCATTGGTACGTTACAATTTTCTCGTAATAAAAAAAAAGCACAAGAACTAGTCTATGGTCCGAAATCATAAACCGACAGGATATATCATGAAAATCAAGTACGGACGTGGTGTTTGAGTTAGTTTTTACAATAAAAAAATCATTAGTTGTCATCAATTGCATCATGTCATCTCACACATGCATATAAAAAAATCATTTGTTATCATGCACAGGCATACATCACAAAAAGGAAAATCAAATTTTTATTTTCATCTCCAACATGATAAAATGTTCATGCATCTTTATCTCATTTCACATCTAAAAAAATAAATATATAAAAAAAAATATATTTTTTTTTAATTTCACAATATCATCTCATGCATGTTTCACAAAAATTTCTCGAATTTTATCACATCCTTCATTATATCATTGAAAAAAGGAAAAATTGATAGTTTTTATGTTTATTTTGATTATCCTTGTGTTTACTTTGGTCGTTCTTGTTAGCTTAAACTTAGCAAGAATTTTGAGCAAAAATGTCGAATCATCATTTGGAGAAAAAAAAGAAAAAAAAAAAAAAAGAAAAAAGGAAATGAGTGCTTTCACTACTCTTATATAAGAATTTGTCAAACTTTCAACCATTTTATGACCTCTCGAAAATACGTTTCTCAAGGTTTATTTTGCCCTTCAAATTTTCTCATGTGCTAGACATCATACCACCATATACCAATAGAACAAATTTTTAATCTTCACATTGGGGCAAACACTCTTTTGCAGTGAGAGTCCAAATTACTCAGTGTAGAACCATGAACCTCACGCCACATAAACTTTGAGGCAATTTACCCTGATCCACCACAAAATCCTAGACTAAACTCAACATCCACACTTATATGATGTTTCTCTACATTTATCTACCCACCTAGCCTTTTGCTAAACCTGCCATATTTAATTAGATGGCAAACGTTCCAAATTATTCGAGAGAACTTCAAATATAATGAAATAGTATTGAACTCTTGTGACCTACTGCTTCATAATTAAGACTTGTAATTTCTCATATATTTCTCATATTCGATTTCATTTGATCCAAATTCTCATTGCTTTCCATTCTTATCATTTGTCATTTCTCTTTCTAATTCCATTCTTATCATTTGTCATTTCTCTTTCTCGATTAGAAAGTGATTCCAATTTCTAAGATAATAGTTTTGAGGACTAATGAGTGGTAACTGTGAAAATCATCTCGAAGTCTCAATTTATTTCAATGAGTTTTACTCGCGGGACATCCTCGATACCAAGAATCATGGCCAAAGAAAAGGCGAGGAAGGACTACAAGGAGTTGTAAAGGAGTAACTAAATGTTATCAAGTATTTGTAGATGATTGCACAATTTTTTGCTAAATAAAAGAAACAATGTTTATAAAAAAAAAAAAAAAAAAAAAAAAAAAAAAAAAAAAAAAAAACTGCAAGATTTGTGCAAATCAGTAGATCAAGGAACTACATCTCGGAATGCTTGGAAAATCTCCTTTGCAAAGCAACCAATTGGGGCAAAGCCTCTTCGCCAAGCTGGGACAAAACTTCCAACTTTGCCACACTGGAGCAAAGCCTTCATCTTTGCCACACTGGAGCAAGGTCATCATATCTAAACTGGAGCAAAGCCTTCATCCTTGCCACACTGGAGCAAGGCCATCATCTCTAAACTGGAGCAAAGTCTTCGCATTTGTCACACTAGAGCAAAGCCATCATCTCAAAACTGGAGCAAAGTCACCGTCTTTGCCACACTAGAGCAAGGTCACCATCCACACTGGAGGCAAAATCGACATCAACAAGCTGGAACATTTGATTGCACCATTTTCTTTTTTTTTAAAAAAAAAAAAAAAAAAAAAAAAAAAGAAGTTACAAGATTGGTGCAATCAAGACATAAAAATAAACTTGATGGTGAAATGCTTTAAAATCTCACCTTTAAATAAACATTGGAGCAAAACCTTCATCTTTGTCATACTGGAGCAAGACCGCCATCAACAAACTGGAGCAAAGCCTTCATCTTTGCAAAACTGGAGCAAAGTCTTCATTTTTGCAAAACTAGAGCAAAGTCTTCATCTTTATCATACTGGAGCAAAGCTACCATCAACAAACCGGGCTAAAGTGTCGCCTTTGTCACATTTGGGAAAAATCATTCATCTTCGTCACACCATCAGACCAAGTCAAGATGGAGATATTATCACATTTATCAAAGACCTCGAGCTTACTCAAAGAAAGGAGAATATATATACATGAGATGATTTCCTAAGAAGTTGCTTCATGTTCTCAAAACTATTGTCCAAAGAATTGGAATCACTTCATTCGTCTTCCATTGGATCATATTCAATCTCTTACTCAAATATTTGAAATATATCATCAATCTCTTATTGTTCAAGAGATTTGAAAACCACATTCTCCGCTGTTTTTTTCCTTTGAAAGAAAACATGTACTTTTTATCTTTTTTATACTTACTTCAAAGCTAAATTCATTCAAATCATTGTGTCCATTACAAGACTAAATTATGAAGCAGATAGTCAAGTAAGATATTCAATTCTACAAATTACTTTTGATAGTTCTCTAACCTAGCACATGAGAAACTTCCAAAATATTTATCATGCCTAATATGGTTGAGTACTCTATGATTGACATACATAATCCCTTTCGAGTGAAAGCATTCAAAAAAAAAAAAAAAAAAAAAAAAAAAAAAAATCTGATGGTGATAACATTTTCTCTTTTGATTCTTTGTTAAATGTCAGCTAACAACAACAAGGAGAGTAGACGGATAATCATTTTCCTTAAACATGAAGTTCATTTTGATATCTTGCATTTCGTTTACCAGTTTGAAACAGTTCACATCATTATTTCAAATAAAAAATAAAAAAAAATCATTTATCAAACACATGCATACATGTTGCATTCATTGATCACATGCATAACATTATCAAAAGAACGTTTCAGAGAATTCAGTGTCGACAACTAAGTTTTGAAATAAAAACCGTTGTCTTTTGTTTTGCAGCTAAGTTTTGAAATAAAAACCGCTGTCTTTTGTTCGGCAACTAAGTTTTGAAATAAAAACCGTTGTCTTTTGTTCGGCAACTAAGTTTTGAAATAAAAACCGTTGTCTTTTGTTTTGCAGCTAAGTTTTGAAATAAAAAATCGCTGTTTTCTGTTTTGCAGCTAAGTTTTGAAATAAAAACCGCTGTCTTTTGTTCGACAACTAAGTTTTGAAATAAAAACCGTTGTCTTTTGTTTTGCAGCTAAGTTTTGAAATAAAAACCGCTGTCTTTTGTTCGGCAACTAAGTTTTGAAATAAAAATCGTTGTCTTTTGTTTTGCAGCTAAGTTTTGAAATAAAAACCGTTGTCTTTTGTTCAGCAACTAAGTTTTGAAATAAAAACCGTTGTCTTCTGTTTTACAGCTAAGTTTTGAAATAAAAACCGCTGTCTTTTGTTCGGCAACTAAGTTTTGAAATAAAAACCGTTGTCTTTTGTTTTGCAACTAAGTTTTGAAATAAAAACTGTTGTCCCTTTTAAAACAAATTTCTGAAATACGAAATCCCTGTTTTAAAAGTGTCTTTTATGTTGACGACTAAGTTTTGAAATAAAAACCGTCGTCCCTTTTAAAGCAAATTTCTAAAATACGAAGTCTTTGTTTTAAAAGAGTCATTCATATTGACAACTAAGTTTTGAAATAAAAACCATTGTCCCTTTTCAAGCAAATTTCTGAAATACGAAGTCTCTGTTTTAAAAGTGTCTATTGTGTTGACGACTAAGTTTTGAAATAAAAACCGTCGTCCCTTTACAACAAATTTCTGAAATACGAAGTCTCTGTTTTAAAGGAGCGTTTATTTTACAACTAAGTTTTGAAATAAAAATCGTTGTCTCTTTTAAAGCAAATTTCTGAAATACGAAGTCCCTGTTTTAAAAGTGTCTATTGTGTTGACGACTAAGTTTTGAAATAAAAACCGTCGTCCCTTTAAAACAAATTTCTGAAATACGAAGTCCCTGTTTTAAAATAATCCTTTGTTTGACAACTAAGTTTTGAAATAAAAACCGTTGTCGCTTTTAAAGCAAATTTCTGAAATACGAAGTCCCTGTTTTACAAATATCTTTCATTTTGACAACTAAGTTTTGAAATAAAAACCGTTGTCCCCTTTAAATTCAAAATAAAAAAAAAATCAAAATTAAAATTAAAATCAAAATCTAAATCAAAATTTATCACTCATTCGTTTCATTTACTTTGTTGGTTAAATCGAACCATAATCCAAGATTAGAGGTCGAAGCCTGTGGACATAACCCAGGTCCGTTTCATTTCCTTTGTTGATTAAAAAAATAAAAAAAAAATTGTTGGTTAAATCGAACCATAATCCAAGATTAGCGGTCGAAGCCTGTGGACATAACCCAGGTCCGTTTCATTTCCTTTGTTGGTTCCAAAAAAAAAAAAAAAAAAAAAAAAAACCTTTGTTGGTTAAATCGAACCCTAATCCAAGATTAGCGGTCCAAGCCTGTGGACATAACCCAGATCCGTTCAATTCCTTTGTTGGTTAAATCGAACCCTAATCCAAGATTAGCGGTCGAAGCCTGTGGACATAACCCAGGTCCTTTCAATTCCTTTGTTGGTTATAAAAAAAATTCATTTGTTGATTAAATCGAACCATAATCCAAGATTAGCGGTCGAAGCCTGTGGACATAATCCAGGTCCGTTTCAATTCCTTTGTTGATTAAAAAAAAATATAAAAAAAGTTCATTTGTTGGTTAAATCGAACCATAATCCAAGATTAGCGGTCGAAGCCTGTGGACATAACCCAGGTCCGTTTCAATTCCTTTGTTGATTAAAAAAAATATAAAAAAAATTATTGTTGGTTAAATCGAACCCTAATCCAAGATTAGCGGTCGAAGCCTGTGGACATAACCCAGGTCCATTTCATTTCATTATTGGTTAAATCGAACCCTAATCCAAGGTTAGCGGTCGAAACCCGGGAGATAGCCCTAGTCCAAAAAAAAAAATATATTGTTGGTTAAATCGAACCCTAATCCAAGATTAGCGGTCGAAGCCTGTGGACATAATCCAGGTCCATTTCATTTCTTTATTGGTTAAATCAAACCCTAATCCAAGATCAAGGGTCGTATCCTTTGTAAACCTAGGTTTGTCTTAGTTTTAATAATAAACAAATTTTCGTCGGCCCAATACTCTGTCTTCGTCCTTTGTCTACCCTTTCTGTTCTTCAAAGATACACAAAGGGGAGCAAGTTCGTATTTGGTCCGGCCATTTGTTTATTATTAAAGTTATTTTTCCCTATTTTTATGTATTTTTGTCATCATTCTTTAAACCATTTTTAAACTTTTAAAATTCACCTTTTTTATTTTTTTAATTTATTAATTTCGAAAATTCAAGAAAAATAAGAAAAAGAACGTTTTGGTTGTTTGGAAAAGTTTTTACCTATTTTGACAAATAAAATTAACATTTAATGAGTATAAAATTTTAAGTCATTTTATGGCTAAAGTTTGATATTCATTTATTTACTTCAATGAATATAAAATCTTTAATTTATTTTTGGGTTAAAATTTGATATTCATTTATGAGTATAAAATATTTAATTCATTTTTGGTTTTAAATTTGATATTCATTTATGATATAAAATATTTGCTCATTTTTGGCCTAAAATCTATTTCAATTGAGAAAACATTTTGAGTAATAAATTCATTGAGATTTTTACCTTTGATGTGATTTTCAATGGCCTATAAATACCGACTAAGATAAATAGGTAAAGGACGAAGAGAAGATCAGAGCGAAGGGCTCGAAGGAAAAGAGAAGATCAGAGCGAAGGGCTCGGAAAAACGATAAGAGAAGATCAGAGCGAAGGACTCAGAAAAACAATAAGAGAAGATTAGAGCAAAAGTCTTGGGGGAAACGACAAAAAAATATTAGAGCGAAATGCTAGCCCGTTGGAGAGAAAATGTTAGTTTTAATGGTCAAAACTTTTATTTGACTAATTAAAACTAACTTTCTCTCTTCTCCAAACTCCACCACTTATTTCCTCCATTACTCCCATCTCACGCAAAAACAATCAATATCTTCTTCTCACACTACACTGACCTCAAGAGCAAAGACAAGGTTAGAGCTTGAAGTTCTAAAATTTTGCAAGAGGCTTCAAGGGTAAGAGATGATAGTTTGTTTTCTAATTTTCTTGTATATTTACAAGTTTGCTATGTTTGTTTTTTTTCCCATTTACCTGTTCACCGTTTATCGGCCAATTTAGATGTATAAATTTTCTTTTAGTCTTAAATAACATATATTGTCTCTTTATTTCAAATAATGATTAACTTTCTTTTCAAAATTATTATTTTTTTTTTAAAAGATTTTAATCTTATTTTAGTATTAGTTTTAATGTTTTCTTATTCCTTTTATGTCAATCCTAATATTTAGATTTTTTTTATTTAAGGTAAATGTTTTTCCTAATTTTTAGATTCTTTGTTTAAGGTATAAGTTTTGCAAATATTACTTTAATGATTTCCATTATTCTTTGGATCTTTTAAGTAGATTTAGAATTAGGTATTTTAAAGTAAATTTCAATTTGTCTATTAATTTGTTTTTTAGATGAAATTTCAATGTTATTTCTATTTTTTATAATCACCATGTTTTTTTAGTTTTAAAAAAATAAATGTTAATAAATTTATTTCCATAACTCTAAATTTATTTGAGGGCTGAGTAATGTGACTTTCGTAGAGTTTCGACTCTCGTGCAAGCACACGAAAATCCTCCTAATCACTTTCAAAAAAATAAATCAACGTATTTTAAAAATCAAATATTTATCATATGAAAAATCCTATGACGGAGTTGGGATAAATTTCTCAAATTCTTGAGGTAAACAATTTCCTTTCAATAAAAAGGAAATTTAATTATGATAATTAATTAAAGGTAAATCCACTCAATATATCAAACTCTTACCTTATTTTTAAGGTTAAGATTTGATTAAATGAGACATTATTTTTTAAAAAAACTATTATTTATTTATTTTTTTCAAATTAAGGACATTTTAAAATTAACTGGATAATATAGGATAAAATATGGCTACCGTTTTTAACGGGTGTTGTAGGGTGCTAATACCTTCCCTACACTCAACCGACCCCCGAACTTGATTTCTGTTTTCTTAGACCAGTTTTTGTTTTAAGGTGACCAATCACACCCAAAATGATTGGTGGCGACTCCATCTCTTTTATTTTTTAAAACAAAACCCTTGAAAGAGGACGTCGGCCGCTCCGCGTCGCAATGACGTTGCGACACCCATAGCCCAGGAAGACCAAGAAAAGACTACTTTTACCTGTCCATTCGGAACTTACGCATATAGGAGAATGCCCTTTGGGCTTTGTAATGCTCCGGGGACTTTTCAGCGATGCATGATGAGCATATTTACTGAATTCGTAGAAAAATGCATCGAAGTCTTTATGGATGATTTCACTGTATATGGGAGTTCATTTGAGGATTGCCTGTTTAACTTGTCTAGAGTCATGGAAAGATGCATTGAGACTAATCTTGTTTTAAATTTTGAAAAGTGTCATTTCATGGCCAGTCAGGGCATAGTCTTAGGTCACGTTGTGTCAGCTAAGGGGATAGAGGTCGATAAAGCTAAAAATGATGTTATATCTGATTTACCTTACCCCACGAATCTTCGGGAAGTGCGTTCTTTTCTTGGTCATGCAGGTTTCTACCGCAGGTTCATCAAGGACTTCTCGAAGATAGTGACTCCGATGACGAGCTTGCTGAAAAAAGATGTCCCATTCTGTTTTGACAAGGAGTGCAAGCTGGCTTTCGATGTTCTGAAGAAGTGCTTGACCAACGCACCCATCATCCATCCACCGCAGTGGGGGACTCCCTTCGAGATCATGTGCGACGCAAGCAATTATGCCGTGGGCGTTGTATTGGGCCAGAGGATAGACAAGAAAAGCCACGTAATTTATTATGCCTCCAGGACGCTCAACTCCGCGCAAATCGGTTACACAACAACAGAGAAGGAGCTGCTTTCCATTGTTTTCGCTCTTGATAAATTCCGGCCTTATATTCTTGGATCTAAAGTGATTGTTTTTTCTGATCATGCAGCAGTTCGTTACTTGATGAACAAGAAGGACTCGAAGCCTAGACTGCTCAGATGGGTATTACTACTCCAGGAGTTCGACGTCTCAGTCCAGGATAGGAAAGGGTCAGAAAATACAGTTGCTGACCATTTGAGCCGCATTGTGCGTAATGAGGATGACTTACCTCTGAATGATGAATTCCCTGATGAAGTCCTCTTCCAGGTGAGTGTGGAGACACCATGGTACGCAGATATTGTCAATTATTTGGTCACAGGTACGTTCCCATTCGACTTTTCATATAACAAAAGAGCTAAGCTGAGAAGCGAGGCCAAGACTTATGTCTGGGAAGAGCCCGTTTTATGGAAATTTTGCGCCGACCAAGTAATTAGGAAGTGTGCCCCTAAGTCTGAGCATAGGTCCATACTTATATTTTGCCATGAATTTGCATGTGGGGACACTTTGGGCAAAATAGGACGCGAGAAAAATATTAGATTGTGGGTTTTTCTGGCCATCATTGTTTAAGGACTGTTATGAATTTTGCAAATCATGTGATCAGTGTCAGAGAAAAGGGTCCATCACAAGTAGGAATGAAATGCTCCAAAACCCCATTTTAACTTGCGAAATCTTTGAGGTTTGGGGTATGGACTTCATGGGACCCTTTCCCCCTTCATTTGGTTTTGTCTATATCTTGTTGGCTGTGGACTACGTGTCTAAGTGGGTGGAGGCTAAAGCCACCAAAGTTGATACTGCTAATGTTGTTTCCAGTTTTGTCAAATCCAATATTTTTAGCAGGTATGGAGTTCCACGAGCCATCATAAGCGACCAGGGGAGCCACTTCTGCAACAAGACGATCCAGGCCTTGATGAGGAAGTATGGGGTAAATCACAAAATCTCTACCCCGTACCATACTCAAACCAATGGCCAAGCAGAAGTCTCCAATCGAGAGGTGAAAAGCATTCTCGAGAAAACAGTAAGTCCAGCAAGGAAGGATTGGAGTCTCAGGCTGGACGACGCTTTGTGGGCCTATCGTACGGCTTACAAAACCCCCATAGGGATGTCTCCCTACCGGATGGTTTTTGGGAAAGCCTGTCATCTCCCAGTGGAGATCGAGCACAAAGCTTACTGGGCCGTGAAGAAGTGTAATATGGACTTTGACAAGGCTGGCGAAGAAAGACTCCTCAAATTGCAAGAACTAGAGGAGCTTCGCCTGGATGCATATGAGAACTCGAAGACCTACAAGGAAAAGACCAAAATGTTCCACGACAGACGAGTCGTCCGGAAACACTTCGAAGTTGGTCAGAAGGTCCTCTTGTTCAACTCCCGCCTGAAGTTCATGCCAGGTAAACTTCGTTCCCGGTGGCTTGGTCCTTTCATTATAACCGATGTCCATCACTATGGTGCAGTCAAGATACAGAGCCTAGATTCAGAGAAGAAATTCACGGTGAATGGCCAACGACTGAAGATCTTCCATGAGGGAATGTCAGAGGACTTCGACGACCATGCCTACTTGAAAGAGCCCGATTATGAGAAAGGATGAATTGAGTTTTGGTAAAGTCGAGCAATCGACTCTAAAAATTTGCGCTACTCGGAGGCACCCGAGCTTGAACTGTACATGCTTTTTTGTTTACTTTACTGTCTTTAGAATTAGCTTAGGTTCTTACTCTGATGTTGTGAGTTTTCAGGTGAAACAATGGCTCGTCCTTGAGGTTTATTTGCTAAGGATAAAGCGCACTCTCCAACCCTCTAAGTCACAATTCAGGGAAGGTTTTCTTTCCTCAGAATTTTGACTGTGCCTATTTACTCCAATGAGGACATTGTCCATTTCTAAGTTGGGGGTGGTGGGTTGTGCCTTACAGTGATTGTCGAGTTTAGTTGTGGAATTCTGATAAGCACATTCTGTTGCGATGAATGCATGCTAGTCTGACTATGAAATTCTGTGATGTACTGTTGAGGTCTTCGTATTTGTATTTGTTGTGAAATTCAGCATGATTGCATTTGTTAAGGCCATTTTGAAATTTTTTTTCAAGTTATTTCCCTGTTTAAGCTTTGCATGTTAGCACTCTATCTTGGAATTGTGGGTTTAGGGTAGTTCTGTTTGTTTTGAAATTCGTTGTCACCTCGAAAGGCAACCTTAGGATGGGCTAAGATTCGTTCTTGTTCGTAATCCATGCGCTCAAAATTTTAACATGATTTTTAGGCTAAAAAGAAAATGAATGCATATTTTATAAAAAGAAAGTAATCTCCTGAGGTGTTCCTCCTTCTTGAGTTGCCTTAGTAGCCAGGGGCGGTCGTGTAACCCACGGTCGCCACTGCATGAAAAGGAAGCACAAAGAAGTGAACGCTAGTCCTTAAAAATGTGAATTTTGCCCGTAGTCAGATGCACTGTGCAATGAAATTGCAGGCAAGCTGAAACGAAAGTAAAATTGACATGTTAGGCGCTCATAGAGATCAAAAAAAAAAGAGAGAAAAGATGTCTTGCGATCTATTACTTGCTTAGACGATGAAGTTTTGGGACGGGTAGAGCTGTTCTAAGCCTGTTAAAATCTAAGATCGAGGAGCTAGGTCTGAAGCATAAATAGGGAAGCATCTTTAAATTTCTCGAATTGTTCTTAACCATTGCATGCATGCAGCTGTTTCTTTCGAATACAAATGCCTTGTCGTTTCCAGTACTGAGAATTGAGTCCCTAGCATGCGTATTCGTTTTATTTTGATTAATCAGAATTCCACCTTGCTCGAGGACTAGCAAGATTTAAGTTGGGGGTGTTTGATAGCTCCATTTTGGAGCTATAATTATGTCCCTAATTCACGTTTATTACATGCTTAATCTTGTTTTTATGTGTTAATTACAGGTGTTCTCGGTAATTCACCCTCGGGAGCGTTTCGGCGCTTTTCGAGGCTTAATATCGCATTTTAAAGACCTAAGAACACTTCCGGGGAAGAGCCATGCAAAAACATGAAGATTGGGCGTTTTGGGGAAATTGAAGGCAAAATATCATGCAAAAACCCGAGAGCTAGCGTCGCGACGCTAGCTCGACGCTACCCAAGCGTCGAGACGCTGCCAGAGCGTCTCGACGCTCCGAAGTCTGAGGCGTGAAATTGAAAATCCACCCGAGAGCAAGCGTCGAGTGACAGCGTCTTGACGCTCGCTCGACGCCGCGCAAGCGTCTCGACGCCACCCCGACTGCGCATGCTGATTATTTAGGGCGCAGCGTCGAGACGCTGCCCTAGCGTCTCGACGCTCCGACGGATTACTTAAGTTTTTGTCCGATTTTTAGCCGCCATCATCATCTCCTACCTGGGGCTCCGCACTTGATTAGACGTTTCAGCAGCCATTTTCACCATGGGAGAGGCTAGGAAGCTTGGATTGGAGCCATCCCACATCACACACATCATGGGTGAGTAGTTATAGCGTTTTTGGCTCGGGATTGTATAGGAATAATGTAGTTTGAACTCTTGGTGAGGTTGTTGAACTAAAATTCTGATTTGGCTTGAATGATTGATTGAATTGGTTTCTATTTCTTTGCTTATTCCATGAATGTGTTTGAATGATTTAGGACTAGGCACCCTTGATTTCGAGCATGCTTCATTTGTTAAAGGTTTTGATGCCGTGCCTCTCTAAACCGCCAAGTAACAAAGACTTACGATACCTTTGAGCGCATAGGCGTCCTTGCGTTCTTGGTGTTCGTTCTTCTCGAATTAGAATCTGAAATCGATACACTAATTTCGCGTCCAAATTAGATAATCGTCGTAGTTAGCTCGTTGCTATCGATTGGTCTTGGGAGAGCGTTGGCCGCCAATGTCCAATCGATATGCTTGATTAGCATGATTTATTATGTCTAATTAATATCCATGGAGCATGTCTGAGTTAATTCATTAATTTGAGACGAGCTGCGTATTCGTTAAATTGTTTAGCCATTATATTCGTCAACCTATGATCCAAGAGGCATGCTAATTTTATTCCCGATCGTCTCGAGTCGAACGCTCCGTTAGTTAAATTTTCCCCGCTTGCATTGTTCCCTCTTAGTCAATTAAAAACCAACAAATCCCCCATATTTCATTTATTTTAATAGTTTGCAAATTTAATTAAGATTAAGTCTAATTAGCTTAATTCCCTGTGGATCGACCCCGTTGCCACTAATCTACTAATAGTTCAGTGAATTCGGGTAAATATAAATTCATTTTGGCGGATCTCGACAACCCGATGATTGGCGATAGTTCGAAAATATCGCTACCAGTGGGACCTCATACATTTGTGTGATATATGAGTCATGAGATTTTTAAAGATAATTACCCCCATTTCCTATGACATTTACCTGTATGAAAGTGATGTAGGTTCAGGGGCTCTAATCACATGAAAGTGATGTGCGTAGAGCTGGTGAGTATGAAAGTGATGTTCACCCATGTATGAAAGTGATGCATGCCTAGAGGGTTCTCAGTGCATGAAATTGATGCATCTGAGACTAATGTGTATGAAATTGATGCACATCTAGAGGAATAGGAATGGACTGATAAGCTGAAGATGCAGGTTTAGGTCTCACTAGTTAAAGTTTTCAGTCAATTCATGATTGCATGTGATTGCATAGCCTGGCCACGGTAGTGGAGTTACTTACTAAGTTAGGTGGGACCTCATGCATTTGTGTGATATATTGGTCGTGAGATTTTTAAAGATAATTACCCCAATTTCCTGTGAGATTTTTCTGTATGAAAGTGATGCAGGTTTAGGGGCTCTAATCACTTGAAAGTGATGAGGGTAGAGTTGGTGAGTATGAAAGTGATGATCACCCATGTATGAAAGTGATGCATGCCTAGAGGGTTCTCAGTGCATGAAATTGATGCATTTGAGACTGATGTGTATGAAATTGATGCACTTCTAGAGGAATAGGAATGGACTGGTAAGCTGAAGATGCAGGTTTATGTCTCACTTGTTAAAGTTTTCAGTCAATTCATGATTGCATGTGATTGCATATCCTGGCCACGGTAGTGGAGTTACTTACTGAGTATTTTGTATAAAATACTCATTTTATTCTTAAAACGTTTTTTTTCAGGTAACGACAGGAACGTACATGGCGCTTGACGAGGTAGTTTGTTGACGATGTCATGGGATCAGAGTTTGAGTTTCCGCCTTCATTTAAGTTTATTTGTTGGAGTCAGTTCTTCTAGTGGTTGTGGTTTAGAACTAGAAGTTTTGGTTTTAAACTTGTCTCAATGAACTTATTTAATATATTTTCATGTTTTTAACGGGATCCCAAAATAAATGTATTTGCACTGAGTTTGAGATGTTTCTGAACATTTATTGTTCCCCATCCTTGTTCTTAAATAAAGTTTTTATTTATTTATTTATCGAGGTTCTTACGTCATGCATGTAGTAACGGTCCTATAATGATGTCATAAAAATTTGAGTCGTTACAGTTTCAAGGCCTGAGGATAGTAGGGAAGACACTAGAGGTGGTACACGAAGTGTTCGTGAGTAGAAACAAGCAACGAGTTTGGAGAATTTGAGCAACAAAGGTATGTGTTTATACTTCTCTGTTTTTCCAGCTTTGAGCATGTTATTTGTATGGCTAAATTGATGAAATTAGATTGCTTTTGATCCAAATTGCTCCCGCTTTTGTGATATGCACTCCTTCAATTGGTATCAGAGCATGATTTGATCACTCAATTTGCATCAATTTGAGCTTGGTGGGTGTAATTTTGAAATCAATTTTTTTGGGCGTCTAAAGTGGTTTTTTTGGTTTTGGCATCAATTTTGAGCTTCAATTCTTGCTTTGTTTTGTAATTGCCCAAGCGTGTATGGGCTTTAAAATATGTTGAAGAGTCTGTAAAAAATTTGAAGTCATTAGAGTTCATATAGGCTTCCAATTTGAATAGAGAAGCTCGAATGTTCAGCTGGCCGAAGGTGCTGTTTTTTTTCTGCAAAATTCCAGCTTCAGACCGGTTCATCGCAGTGAAGAAGAAGCAGTCTGGTTTGGTCCTCGGACCGTCCGGTTCACTGAAAGTCAGACTGGTTCTGTGTTCTTCAGCCTCTGGTGGTTCGGTTCAGCGCTAGTTTGGTCCGGTTCGGGTCGTTTTTGGCCCGGTTTCTGGCTGTTGAAGACTGGTCTGCTATTTTGATCTGGTTCAGCACTTTTTAAGCTTGGTTCTGCTGGTTTTTGTCTGGTTCAAGCTTTTCCAAGCTGGTTTGGGCTGGTACGAAGGGTTTAGATGCGATTTGGGCTCGGTTTTAAATTATTCTTGTAATAATTTAGTTGTTTGCTTGCCCGTGATGCCAAAACCGGTCCACTTTAGTGTGTTTAATTAATTATGCATTATAAATGTATGTTTTAGTTAAAATCCCTAATTCTATGTGCATAAAGTATGCCATATAGATTTAAAATTCCACCATAGAAACCATGCTCCATGCATTGAAAGTATGTTATAAGTGTTATAATATATAGTATGCATGTTTAAAATTTCATGAGAATTAATATAAGAGTTATATTAATTTATGAATCGGATGTTGCATGTTTTAAAGTATAATTAATATAAGTGTTATATTAATTATAAAATTAAACATACAACATATAGTTGCACCTCAACTAAGGCTTAAATCTCGTCCATCATCAAGACCTAGGTGCAAGATGAAAGTTGGCAGTCCAAAAAGAATGAATAATACCTCAATCTCTGGTTGAGACTAGTTAAGTATTCTTTTAATGTTTTACCCTTAAAAAAATAATAATAAAAAAAGATAACATTTATAAGTTTCGTAGAGTAGTTTCAATCAAAATCAACTCTGGCGTAGACTGGTCCTGCCAAGGAAAAGGTATTTAAGTTGACCGTAGGGAACACCTTTTTCTGGGGACCTAACTGGGAGATGATTTGATTGAAATCGCTTCATAGGAACTTATAAGGAGTATTAAAAAATATGTGTTTTAAAAAACTAAAAAAAATTAAAATTAAAAAAAAATAATAATAACCAGCTTGTTATTTTTCTATGAACCTTTTGATGCTTTTATGTGTGTTTCAGGAATGACTTTCAAGTAATTGACTTGAAATTCAAAGTACGAAGGAGGGTTAAAGATGCTCCACCCGAGCCCATGAAAGCGAAACCCATGACTGAAAAATCTTCAACTATCGATCATTGTCGTGCGTGAAGAAGGAGAGAAGAAAAATTAAGTCGCTGAGTCCCTAAGTCGTCGAATTCAACCCCTCCTATTATTCGAACCCAAACATCGGTGCAAGGAGAGAATTCCAAGAAAATTTAAACTTCGAATTCGCGCAAGATGATTAGAGAGACTGGAGTTCATAGGCGGCAAACTCTAGCTGAAGCCGCTGAAAAACCAGTCACGGGAAGAGTGAAGAAGAATGCAAGCTGAGGCTCACAATCGACCCTGGTTACTCAACAACCTAGAGAGGCTTATATATATATATATATATATATATATATATATATATATATATATATATTTCAACACCAAAAAGGGAATCTCTTTTCTTAAGGAAGAGGAATGCTATTGAGTTATCCTTAGTTCTCTAGGTTGTCGCACCCCCAAACTTAAACTTCTCATTGTCCTCAATGAGAGCATTTGAGTACGGCACCCCCAAACTTTGCTAAAAGTATCTAACACAAGACTTAGGTTGGCTATTAGTTCTATTGCTAAAATGTGATATGGAACCTCCTAAGCTTTATCCAGCGATATAAGGCTACTTAATCGAACAATAAGTTTGGCTTACTCAGCCACTCATGGCTGCTTAGAGAGCTAAAGTTCTTAACTTCTACTTAGTACTTAGCAATCATCCAGCAAAACAGATCAACCACCTAGCTACCAGAAGGCTAAAGCACAACTATCCTTTTGATTAGGCAACATTATTCTAAGCCAGACTCGCATGGCAAACTACAATAATGCAAGCCAATTAACCTATGCGCAATGCTTATCAGTTATGCTCAACAAGATGCAAAGGCAGCATGCTCTAGAGTGAACATGCTCTGAATGCAACAATCAACAATTGAAATGGCAGTAGAGAGTTAAACAGAAAAGGGAAACATGCATTGCATCAGAAGATAACTGCCTAAACTACCCTAAATTAACCTAAGGGCCCCAAGGGCTACAAACTAAACTAACTAATGCTAATTAACTAACTAAACTAACTACGAAAAAGTAAAAGCAACAAACTAAATTGATATTGATTTTTTTTTTTGGGGGGGGGGGGGGGGGTAAACATAAGATCAAGCAACCAGGGAAGACAGAGAATAGTCAAACTTCCCCGAAGTGTTTACAGTCTTCACATTTCTTCTTCTTCTTCAACTCGAGGAGGCACCCAAGGCTGCAACAGTTCCTCAGGGAAACTTGGCATTTTTGCACCGAAGATGTTCAGCCAGTATTGCATCCTTATATTTCGCATAGGCTGCCCATAGGATCATTTTTCTCTGTATGTTGGCCAGCTAGGAAACAACAGTGTTTTGCACTCCTGCCAGGATGTTCATCTCGATCTCCATATTTCCCCTCCTACGCAGCTTCAGCTGATTAGGCAAGTCCAGATGCCCTGTAGATGGCAATTTCTTTTCGTCAGCTGAAATTGGCACACCTGCAAGTAAACACAACCTTGTGATGGTGTTGGGGAAGAAAAGTCATCATTTTCCCTTCTTGGCACATTCTCTAATAGAGTTGCAGATCAACTCTCCCACATCTATTGTGTATCCTTTCATAATGGCCAAGAGCAAAAGGGCTCTAGTCTGGTTGATAGTGGTTTCATGTGTTACAGGCAACAGACGTCGCCGTATGAAAGTAAACCAGACACCAGCCTTGTCCTTGAGATGCGAGCTCATTAGTGTGTGCTTCCCTTGTTTTGAAATCGACCACAGCGCTTCAGGCCTCCCTATCTCATGCAGAGCCTCCTCTAAGACTGCTTCTGACAGATTCTCCACCATCTTGGCATACTCTGATTTATGCTAATCAGCAGCCTGTAGGCTTTGTTAATGCTCTGGGGAGAGAAGCTTACTTGTACTCCTCGCACCGTTGAGTAGTTCTCCTCGGCATTTTCAAGATTGGCGTAGAAGTCGTAGACCATCTCAGGGTATGCCACAGTTGGAGGCCGACAGAATTCGCTCCAGCCATGATTAATAATCCCTCCTCTCAGGAATTGAGGAAGATCCTGTAGATTATCCAAAAATCTTTTCTCGTTGAGCAAGTCTTTAGAGCCTAAACGTTTGGCACGCTAACGAGCTTCTGCTGAAACATATCTCTCAGGCTGCACTTCATCCTCTTTATACATTTTTGCTTTACCTTTCTCCAGAACTCGGGATGCCTTAGCAGCTTCTGCTACCAGATGCTTTTCTTGCACATGCAAAGGATGCTTTGCTGCTGCCTTAGCAGATGGTTTCGGTCTCTTGGCTTTGACCTCAGTGATCTTCTTTTTCTTCTTCTCAGGTTCTGCAGAGGCGGCTTCCAATTCCAGCTCGGCAACTAACTCTGCCGCCAACCTATCGATTCGAGCACTATCTCCTTCTGACTGAGGCTGAGTTTCCTCTACCTCCAGGCCTTGCTCAGCTACTGCTTCCCTTACAAGACTGCTTTCTTCAGCTCCCTCTTCCTCTGAGGCCAAGTCAGGCTGCCTCATAGGTGAAATTTCGGTCCAGGACCGCTTTTTAGAAGATGTGGATGGGGAGCTCTATAGGATTTTGCCACTTGGGCCTGTAGTAGGCGAGCTCTAACTATCTTTAGCTTCGCTCTGCTTCTTGGCCCTTTTAACTTTCTTAGTCTTTCTGCTCTCCTTGTCTTTTTTCTCGATCTGGGGCAGGCTCTCTTGCTCTTCTTGCATAGACTCCGCCGCAGAAGCCAATGTCATTACAGCGGCATCACTCGTAAATTCATGCTTTCTCACTTCTGGACTTTTTTCAACGGGGTCAGACTTCTTCTTGATTTCTTTTTGGACTTTAGAGGCAGTGGGCGTAGAACGAAGGGACTCCCTGGTGGCTACCATTGTAGGGTGGATGATTTTGCTTTTTGGAATTCGGAGGAAATACGGAAGGCTTGGGAGTAGAGAAGTGGGAGTTTTGGCTACTAATTGTAATTTTTTAGCGTGGTTTCAACGATGGGGGAGGGTTCTTTTTATAGAGTTCTCTTCCTTCTAACTCCTCTCCAGGCCACCGTAGAAGCAGTTTGGAGTTGGCTTAGACTAGTACAACGACATAGATTCGTGGTGTCTTGGGTCTGGCAGGCCACCGTGTGGGGGTTATTTCAGAATTTTATTCTAGCTTGACAACACCTCTAACTCAGTTGACCAAGAAAGGAAATTTATTTGTCAGGGGTAGCACCTATGAAGAAAGTTCTGAAGTTCAGTAAGAAAGAGAAGCTTAGTCCACGGTTCATTGGGTCGTTTGAGATTTTGGAACGTATTGGCCCTGGGGCATATCGCTTAGGTGGCAACTTCAATTCACAATGTTTTTCATGTTTTTTTATGTTGCAAAAGTATATGAGAGACTCTTCTCATGTGATTGACTTTGAGTCATGGAGCTTAGACGAGAATATGATTGATGAGGAAAAGCCCAAAACAGATCTTGCCAAGGGAGGCGAAGAACCTGCAGAATCGAGAAATAGCCCTTGTCAAAGTTTTCTTTGGCAGAACCATCGGTTGGAGGAAGCAACATGGGAACGAGTGGATGAGATGAAGTATAAATACCCGGGGCTCTCCAAAGATTAGGAACTTTCGAGGACGAAAGTTTTTAGGGAGGGAAGATTGTAATGACCCCAACTCCAGGTAAGAGAAATTTAATTAATGGTTATTATTATCGGGCTTGTTAGAGGTTCATCGCGCCGACTACCGCAACAAATAGATGCACAAGTTCGAGCAATCTCATACGATTTACAGTAAGGTTTCATGTCGTTTTGGGTAAGATTCAATGGATTTATACTAATCGATTAAATTTAGGGTCGAATGAGTTTTAGAAGTTAGAACCGTTTGAGTTTCTCAGTGTTTTTGTAACTGTTCAGGTTGGACAAAAGAATTTATAAAGGTTGGGCAAGGAAAATTTTGGAAGGAACAAATAGAGTTTCGTAGTCGACCTCGAGGTAAGTAACCTTACTGCTGGCTAGCCTTCGGGCTAGGTTGGGAATTCTTGTTTGAATGTGGAATGTGATTGTTACGTCTCCAAAAGTGACCTTTTTAGGACTTATTTATCTTAGAAAGATGTGCACTCTTAGGTGTTTTTGATAGGATTTAGCTTAAACCTATGTTTATATATGAGATTTAGAAGAAGGTAGCTAAATTAGGACTTGTGTGCAAGAGGAAAGAAAAGGAATGAAAACCGAAGGAAAAGAGTGAAAACTGCGCAATGCGATAGCATTGCGGAAACATTGCTAAAACAACAATGTTTCAAGTGAAAACCGTAAGTTGACTGATCTGTTTCTGTTAATTTCCGTTATTTCAGGGATTCGTTCTTTCTCCTCCATCCATTTTGAAGTACGACGTTGAAGATTGATGGTTCTCCTTGGCCCAAACGCACCTGCAGATTACTATAAAAGGGGGTCAAAGTAGAGGGTTCAAGCATCATCCGAAAGCGTAGAAGTCTTTTCGCAGCTCTATCTTTTCTCCTGTTTTTCTTTGCCGTCCGTCGGTTTGCGAAGTTTAGCTGTTTGGAGTCGACAATCTGATAGGAATTGGATTCATCCAAGCAAGGCTGATCTTTCTCATCCTTCAGCCGAGGCGGTTGCGACGAGGCGTTCAAGCTCTTTTACTGCTTTCTGCCTTTCATTTCTAATTTCCAGCATTGTTTAGTTGTTGTTTCTGTTCTAGTAGCTAGTTTATTGCATTTCGTTGCTTTCTGCCTTATGATATTTACTTTAAGCTTTCCTTTGTTCATTCAAACAATCAAGTAATCAAAAGCAAAATTCAGCATTTCACAGTTTCTTGCCTTTGCGGTCTACTGTTTTTCCTTACTGTTTTGTCTTTAAATTCCTTCTAAGCATGTCTGTTTTATCTCTTATTTCTGTTCTCCCTATATCCATGAGTAACTAAGTCACATAGGGGCATGCTAATGACAATACTATAGGCTAAAAAACGTGAACCAAGCATGTAGGATAGTTCTCGAAGCATTGATTGTATGTAAGCTTCATCCCACGGGCAATTTCGATTGGCCATCCATTTTGTCCAAAGAACTCCTAACCTCTGGAAGGAGTAAGAGTTCAGAGTCATACACTCATGCTAGCCTTCCAAGGTAGCCAGAAAACGACCTAGGAATAGGCGTTTTCCTAGTACAAACCATAACTTTCTGCTTTAACAAGATGCTTAAGACCTTACTTGGACATGAGTAAACTAAAGAATCTAATGCATGGAATCGGACGATACATGAGATTGAGTGAGTTTGATGCATAGAGAGTTGATCCAATGCTTGAGAATCGTGAGAAAATGCCTATAGAGGAGTCGTTAGTAGCCCTTGTTTCTCCATTTTACACACTTTCGCTGTTAGGAAAATTGCGGTAGAATTGCTGTTTCCGCAATTCTGCTAAGTTTAAAATTCTGTTTAGCTAAGTTCCTCTTCGTTTATTAATCTCTTCCCTTTTCATTTGAGTTTATCTTTGACTTGCACTTGTTTATGTTGCTATCCTTTATATATTCCTTAGAAATTAGACAATTTAAAACCAATTCTACCCCATCAAATCCACCCATTCTTTCTTAACAATACACTTCACAAGTAGCTCATAATAAATCTCTGTGGGAAAACGAATGAAAAATACTTACTACTTGCTATAAGATCATGTATGCTTGCATGTTCTGAGTGCTCTCTCTCTCTTATTGCTTATTTATTTTAACACATTGAGCACGCAACAAGTTTTTGGCGCCGCTGCCGGGGATTTATTTAAGTGAAAACGAAGTTTGTTAAGTTTGAAACACGAAGTTTATTGCCTATTGAAGCTGATCTGTTTCATTTCTTTTGCAGGTACTAGTTGGGTTAGTTTATGAGTGAGCCTTCAAGTAGTGATCTAGAGTTCAATCCTGAGCCTGAGAGATTACTTAGGGCCAGAAATAGAGCCAAGAAACGTCTCTTTAACCAACCCTCTATACCTCCAATAATTGCGGGAACCGCAATTCCTCCGCAATTGTCTTAAGAAGAAATGGATGGAATAGTTCCAAATCCGGTGCCTGTCACTCGCAACCCCATCGAAATAGCGAATGATAAGGATAGCGCCATACTTTCTTACCTAGTACCTATGCCTGGGGAGCTGAACCCCAGCATAATCCGTCCTGAAATCACTGCCAACTCATTCGAGTTAAAGCCAGTGATGTTCCAAATATTGTCCACTGTGGGACAATTCTTTGGAGTGGAAAATGAGGATCCCCACAACCATCTTAGAAACTTCCTAGGAGTCAGTGATACATTCATCATCCCTGGAGTTTCCCAAGAAGCCTTGAGGCTCTATCTGTTCCCTTACTCTTTGAGGGACAAAGCCAAAACGTGGTTAAACTCATTACCCTCTGGATCTGTCCTCAATTGGACAGACTTAGCAGAAAAAATCCTAGTCAAATACTTCCCACCTGATAGGAATTCTACCTTTCGTGATGATATAATCAAGTTCAAACAAGCTGAGAGTGAGTCTCTTCACGAAGCTTGGACAAGGTTTAAAGACCTTCTTCTTAAATGTCCACACCATGGCATCCCATGGTGTATCCAAATAGAGGTCTTTTTCAAAGGATGCAACCCCAGCACCAGACAAGTTCTAAATTCATCTGCTGGAGGTTCCATGTTGTCCAAGAGTTACAACGAAGCCTATGAGATCTTGGAGAAGATCTCAGCATCTCACTGTAGGTGGTCAGATGATCCAGTTGAGCCAACTAGAGCTCAAGACAAGGACGCACTCAATGCCATGAGTAGTCAAATAAGCGCCCTGACCAACCTAGTCAAGCAAATGGCTCAAGCCAATCTCCAAACTAGTGTCAACACCGCCACAGCCATGTCAATGGGCACCCAACCAAGTCAAGGTGAGACACTTATCTGTGGATTCTGTGGGGAAGGGCACCTGTATGAATACTGCCCTGGGAATCCAGCCTCAGTCTGCTATGTTGGAAGCCAGCAGCAGCCTAGGAACAACCCCTATTCCAATACTTACAATCCTGGTTGGAGGAACCACCCAAACCTGTCATGGGGTGGCCAACAGAATGCTAATCAAGCTCCTAACCAACCAAGAGCGAGTGGAACACCTGGTTTCACTCCCCAACATAACCAATCCATGTACCAAAAACCATATAACCAACCTGTAGGGTCTTCTGTAGAAAACTTACTCAAGGAATACATAGCCAAGAATGATGCCACTCTACAGAGTCAGCAAGCTACTCTTAGGAGCCTAGAGAACCAAATAGGGCAACTAGCCAATGAACTCAAAAGTAGGCCCCAAGGTAGACTTCCTGCTGACACTGAAGTGCCAAGGAGAGATGGTAAAGAGCAAGTTCAAGCAATTGAACTTAGAAGTGGTAGACCATTGGTGAGCAACACAAAAGAAACACCAAAGAGAGTAGAGAACACTGAGTCTAGTGCTCCACTGGAGTCTCTGCCAAACCAAGGTCAACCATCACCAAGCACATCAGGAGCAAGGCTGGAGCCAATCATAGAAGAGATAGAAGAAATTCCAAGGCCCCCACCTATCCTAAGGCGACCTGAAGTGCCTGCATATATGCCACCACCTCCATTTCCTAGAAGGCTAAAGAAAAAACAAGAACAGGAAGTGCACTTTAATAAATTTCTAGAGATTCTTAAGCAAGTGCATGTTAATATTCCTTTTGTAGAAGTTTTACAGTCTATGCCCTCTTATGTAAAGTTTTTGAAGGATATTATTACTAACAAGAGAATTATTGGTGAGTTTGAAACAGTAAATCTCACTGAGGAGTGCAGTGCCATACTCCAGAACAAGCTACCCAAGAAGGAGAAGGATCCTGGTTCCTTCACCTTACCTGTAGAGCTAGGAGGCAAGCACGTGGGCAGAGCTCTTTGTGACCTGGGAGCCAGCATAAACCTCATGCCCCTATCACTATTCCGCCAGCTAGGAATAGGAGAAGCACGTCCAACCACTGTCACTTTACAACTTGCAGACAGATCCATAGCATACCCTGAGGGTAAGATTAAGGATATTCTTGTAAAGGTTGACAAGTTTATTTTCCTTGCAGATTTCATTATCCTGGATTATGAAGCAGACAAGGAGGTCCCCATCCTATTAGGCAGACCATTTCTAGCCACAGGTAGGGCCCTGATAGATGTCCAAAAAGGTGAGCTCACGATGAGGGTTCATGATGAAGAGGTGAAATTTAGTGTATATAAAGCTTTAAGGTACCCCTCTGACTCTGAATCTTGTGCTAGCATGGATATTGTAGACTCACTAATGGAAGAACAGCTGGAGCATGTATTATTAACTAAGCATGTTAATGAATATGTACAATTAGATGTAGCTGATTTGAATGTATCTGAGATAATGGATATACCTGTAGATAAAACACAGCATGTATGTATAAATAAAGACCTAACTACCAAATCCATGAATCCTTTAAAACCATCCATTGAGCATCCACCTGTCTTAGAATTGAAACCTCTCCCCACTCACCTCAAGTATGCATATCTAGGAAGTAATGATACTTTTCCTGTGATTATTTCTTCTAAATTAAGTGAAAGGCATGAGGTTGAACTGATTTTACTACTTAAGCAACATAGGAAGGCTATTGCATGGACTATTGCTGACATTAGAGGCATTAGCCCTTCTTATTGCATGCATAAGATTATATTAGAGGAAGAGCATACACCTAGAGTAGATCACCAACGTAGGCTGAACCCCTCTATGAAAGAGGTAGTTAAAAAGGAAATAATAAAATGGCTAGATGCTGGTGTGATCTTCCCCATAGCTAGTAGTCAGTGGGTGAGCCCTATACAATGTGTACCTAAGAAGGGGGGGATGATTGTGGTAGTCAATGAGAACAATGAACTGATTCCAACTAGGACTGTCACAGGATGGAGAGTTTGCATGGATTATAGGAAACTCAATAAGGAAACCAAAAAAGACCATTTCCCTCTACCATTCATTGACCAGATGCTAGATAGGATAGCTGGTAGAGCCTACTACTGTTTCTTAGACGGTTATTCAGGATATAACCAGATTACTATAGACCCTAAGGACCAAGAGAAGACTACCTTCACTTGCCCTTTTGGAACTTTTGCCTTTCGCAGAATGCCTTTTGGCTTATGCAATGCACCGACAACTTTCCAAAGGTGCATGTTGGCAATCTTCTCTGATTTGGATGAGTCCATGATAGAGATATTCATGGATGATTTCTCAGTATTTGGGGATTCATTTACAAACTGTCTAGAGAACCTAGGACAAGTCCTGGCCAGGTGTGAGGAGACTAACCTAGTCCTAAATTGGGAGAAGTGCCACTTCATGGTGGATGAAGGTATTGTCTTAGGTCATAGAGTGTCAAGGGCAGGTGTAGAAGTTGACAGGGCAAAAATTGAAATAATAGAGAAATTGGTAGAACCCCAAAATGTCAAGGCCATTAGAAGTTTCTTAGGGCATGCTGGTTTCTATAGGAGGTTCATTAAGGACTTTTCTAAGATCTCCAAGCCTTTATGTGAGCTTCTAGAGCTAAACAAACCATTCATTTTCTCTAAAGAATGTTTCCTGGCTTGGAAAACCCTTAAGGAAGCACTAGTCACAGCACCTATTATAGTAGGGCCTAATTGGGATCTTCCCTTTGAGATGTTATGTGATGCCAGTGACTATGCTGTAGGGGTTATGTTAGGACAGAAGATTGACAAGTTAACACACCCTGTATACTATGCTAGTAAGACACTTAATGAGGCACAATGTAATTACACAACTACTGAGAAGGAGATGCTAGCTGTAGTGTTTGCTTGTGAGAAGTTTAGGAATTACATTGTAGGCACTAGGACAATTGTGTACACTGACCATTCTGCTTTAAAGTATCTTATGAGGAAGGCTGATGCTAAGCCTAGGTTGATTAGATGGGTTTTGCTGCTGCAAGAGTTTGATCTAGACATTAGAGATAAGAAAGGATGTGAAAATGTAGTTGCGGATCATCTTTCTAGATTGCAACATAATTGCGAAAAAATTGCGGAAACCGCAATTTCTGATGCTTTTATTGAT
Source organism: Herpetospermum pedunculosum (assembly GCA_028017165.1). Lineage (NCBI taxonomy): Eukaryota > Viridiplantae > Streptophyta > Magnoliopsida > Cucurbitales > Cucurbitaceae > Herpetospermum > Herpetospermum pedunculosum. The sequence goes on from CM051524.1 coordinate 63,806,169, forward strand.
GAACATGTCTTCGTATTGACTCATCGTGATAACGATGAGGAACCTTGGTTTGCTGACATTGCTAACTTCCTTGCATCGCAGGTACTACCAACTTTCAAGGGAGGCCAAGAGAAGAAGAGGTTCCTTCATGAAGCAAGGAAATTCATATGGGATGATCCCACACTTTACAAAACATGTGCTGATGGTCTACTCAGGAAGTGTGTGTCAGCTGCTGAGGCAAAGTCTGTGCTGCAGCACTGCCATACAGCACCTTATGGTGGACATTTTGGTGGCCAAAGGACAGCTGCAAAGGTGTTCCAGAGTGGCTACTATTGGCCAACGATCTTCAAGGATGCCCACAACTATGCACACAGCTGTGATGAATGCCAGAGAACAGGTAATCTAAGTCGAAAGGATGAGATGCCTCTCACTTACATCTTAGAGTTGGAGCTCTTTGATGTGTGGGGCATCGATTTCATGGGACCATTTCCTCCATCATCAGGTAACCTTTACATCCTTGTAGCAGTAGACTACGTATCTAAGTGGGTAGAGGCCATAGCATGTCCGAATAATGATGCCAAAACAGTCATAAGATTCTTGCATAGACATATTTTTACTAGATTTGGGACACCTCGGGCTATAATCAGTGATGAGGGGACACATTTCATTAATAAGGCTATGGAGAGAGTGTTGGCTAAGTATAATATTAGACATAGAGTAGCCACTCCTTATCACCCACATTCGAATGGCCAAGCTGAAATTTCAAATAGGGAGATTAAGAACATACTTGAAAAAGTGGTCAAACCCAATAGAAAAGATTGGGCGTTTAAACTCGAGGATGCACTTTGGGCGTATAGAACTGCATATAAGACACCCCTAGGTATGTCTCCTTATAGACTGGTGTATGGCAAAGCATGTCACTTGCCATTCGAGTTGGAAATTAAAGCATTTTGGGCCCTAAAAGAGTTGAATTACTGCGTGACCGATGCGTGAACATTGTGGTCTTTGCAATTACATGAGCTTGATGAGCTTAGGCATATGTCTTATGAAAATGCCAAAATGTATAAGGAGAAGACCAAGATTTGGCACGACAGTAGACTTAGGATTAAGGACTTCAAGAAAGGCCAGCTTGTCTTATTATTTAACTCACGATTGAAATTATTTCCGGGCAAACTTAAGTCTAGATGGTCAGGTCCATTTGTAATAACTAATGTGTTTGTTCATGGTGCAATCGAGATAAAAAACCTGCAACAAGGACAACCATTCATGGTTAATGGTGCAAGATTGAAGCACTACTATGAGGAAGGAGATGTGAAGATTCTCTCGGCCTTCCTCTTGACTGAGACATGAAAACGAGAACGAGAGAGGACGAGTGATTACTGTGCTCGTCCATGCGAGGCTCATGCCTTAGTTTATTTTTTGTTATTTTTCCGGTTATCGTTTGTGTATATTTTTGTGCGATTTTAATTACGAATTTGATATTGATTTCATTTCTTTTTGTAGGGAATCAATAGAGGGAATCAAGGAGATTAAATCCAGCTAAAAAGATCGAGGAGATATTGGGCCAAATCGAAGATACGGTTGAGCAAAGATTGACATTTAAATGCAGGAAATCTCCAACGGTCACTAGAATTGCGCTGGATTTGCAGAATTCGCAAAAATAGAGCCGTTGGGATTTCATCATTACTTATATCCGTTAAGACGCGCGCTGATCTATACGATTTCCCAATTCTCTGAACTCCAAGAAAACTCTTTCCCTCTTCATCTGCAATTCTTCTCTCCAGATTCCAAAGATTCAACGATGGTGCTAACAAGAGCTGAACGGTCTGCGTCCAAGAAGAGGGCTGATGACGCTGAAACGGCTGCGAGGGAAGCACTTCTTGCCCTTGCAGACGCTGAGGCTGCGCGCACTGAACGACTCCCCAAACTGCCGGTCCGCAAGAAGAAGTGGAAGGTTGTCACGGAGATACCTGCTGGACCTTCTGAACCAGCAGGAACACCTAAGAAGCGCAGATGGAGCATGGCGGTGGCTGAAGAAACGAGCAAGCAAAAGACTCCCTCTGTGGAGAGTCAAGAAAGTGATCCTCGGTCACCCGAGTCTCCAAAGCAGAGCTCTTCGCCGTCTCCACCAGCGCACAGCCCTGAGCTACCCTCATTGCCGCAGAGTTCTGAACACACCCCACCAGAAGAGAGCCCTGCAGCATCACCCACTTCCCCACAACCTGACCCTGAATTCCCATATGAGGAGTACCAAGAATCGACGCAGGGCAGTGGGGAAGCTGAGGAAGAAGAGGTCTTCTCTCCTTTGAGGGAAGCCAGTCCTGAGAGCTCTGTGCAGAGGACTGATTCGATGGACGAAACATTGGGGGATTGCCTCCAGCAGTTGACAACCAAGGCGAAGTTGAAGAAGAAGAAGGCCGCCAAGGCTGTCAAGACCAAACGGCCCAAGAAGTCAAAGAAAAAGAAAACCAAGAAGGTTGCGCCTCCATCAGAGAAAGAGAGTGATGAGCCGTCGCTGAAAAAGCTCAAGATTGAGGCTGCTGAGTCAGCCAAACCAAAAGACAAAGGGAAAGCCAAGCTTTACCCTGAAGATGAGCCTCAATCAGTGAGGTATGTCTCCTCTGATGCTGAATCCAGAGGCGCTGAGCTGAGAAAGAGAGAGTTGCTGCACGAGAAGGGATTCCTCGACGCACCTGCTAACCTGCCGCAATTCTTGCGCGCAGGAATCACGAATCACGGTTGGGAGGAGCTATGCAGACCACCCAATCCAGCCTACTCCAGCATGGTGTATGACTTCTACGCCAATCTGATGAATCCGGAGGATGGCCTATCTGTGGTCAGAGGGGTTGAGGTAGACTTTTCAGCAAAGGCGATCAACGAAGCCTATGGCCTCAAAGGCCAAAAACATACTGACTATGCAAGGATTGTTGATGAGCCAACAGAGGCTGTCTTGGAGGAGGCCATTCAGATCATTGGCCAGCCAGAGGCATCATGGACAGTATCGCGCAATGGGAGGCACACCCTGATGAGTGCCACCCTCACAGCCAAGGCGGCTGTCTGGTTTTCCTTCGCTAGAAGGAAGCTGTCCCCAGTGACTCATGAGACCACCATCAACCAGAGCAGGTCGCTGCTGGTCTACGCAATCATGCGAGGTCTCACGATCAATGTTGGCGAAGTCATTGCAGCTTTCATTGCTGACTGCGCCAAAAAGGGTAAGGGACCACTTTTCTTTCCCAACACCATTACTAAACTGTGCTTACGTGCAGGGGTCCCAATCGAGCGCATGGAAAGGCAGCTGGCCTACACGGGCTACTTGGAATTTCCTACGGCCTTGAGGTTGCGCAGAAAGGGGAACATGGAGTTCGAGCTCGATGGCTTGGCTGCTGCTCAGTCTTTGACCATGGCATGCCTGACGGATCTGCAGAAGAGGTTGGCTCAATGGGCCACATATGCGCAGGCAAGGGACAAGGAGGTTGCTGACCAATTGGGATGCATCTTCCCTGACTTCCCTACGAACTTAATGACTCCATGGGCGCCTCCACGACCACGACGGAATGATGATGAGGAAGACATCTGAGTGCTGGTTTGAGAAGCACTAGAGGGAGTATTGTTGTTCCCTTAATATAAGAAAAAAATCAAACTGCTTTTTGTTGAACCATGTGAATTATGCTGTTTTGAGTTAATCTTTTGACCTATTTTAGTTGTTTAGTGTTAATTTTTAAATTTGTTTAGTATAGTCTGTTGATAGCTGAATAGGTAGATTAGTTTAGTTTCATTTTTGTATAGCTTGGATGACGGGAAAAAGCATGCATAGGGGCCTTAATCACTGATATATCTGCCCTGTCTTTATTGCGAAATAATTGCGGAAACCGCAATTTTTATTACTGAATGCATGTTTTTGACTGTCTGTTTAGCTAGGTCGGTTCTGTTTAAATTCTATCTTTTGCTGCTATTTTGTCTGCCTTATATAGCTTATCTTAAAGCATGCTGGATGAGTGTCATAGGACACCCTTTTGATAGTTTAAATTAACCTCTAAAAAGCTCAGCATGCATAGCTTTAAGGCCTTACCTGACTGTTTTTACAAATTTCTGCTGCTGTGATATTTACTTTTAGAATGTTCTGTCTATGCCTAGGGCTTTTAGATTCTCTTTGTTTTACCTTAGACTAGATGCTTCTAGGACAAGTTTGGGGGTGTGCCACCTCAGACACTCATTGGGGACAATGAGTAGTTTAAGTTTGGGGGAGGCCACCCTAGGCCTAGGAACATTCCTCTCTCCCTTAAAAGCATAAGCATTCTTCTTCTCCTTTACAAAAAATGATGAGCTGAAGAAAAAAAAATGAAAAATAGAATAAAGAGGGGAGTCTCTCTTAGGTTGCTGAGTAATCAGTGCCAAGTGTGTAACCCACAAGTGGCATTGCATCAAAAGGCAACCAAAGGAGAGGCTCCACCAAAGTGTGAAAGAAAGAGAAAAAAATAGAGAAGAAGAATGTATACCTAGGAGTTACAACTTTGTGGCTTAGATGTCCTGATTAAAAAGAACTCTGATCCTCAAGTAGCTGAGCACAAAGTTGTAGCTTGTAGGGTTGGTTTAGGGAGATGAATGTATGTCCAATGTAGTGATGCCAGGGTTTAGGTTGTTCTCTTAAAATACTACTGTCACTGTTAATACTAAGACTGGCATGACTCTAAGGAATCCTAGGTAGTTCAAAAGTAAAAACTAGAAGCATGTACTGAGTCTGGGGTAAAGCTAGGTAGAATTTGAAACCTTAGGGATAGTGGCATGATGTGACAAAAGCAAGTAGATCAGTTGTAGGGAGTTAATGAAACAGTAGGAGTATTAGGCATGCGAAGTCAGAAGAAGCTAGATAAGAGGATAGTTTTAAACTTAGAAGTGTGTCACAGGACAGCACTGCTATAGATAGGAATGTAGGGGAGTCAGTAAGTGGTTAAAGAAGATGAAACAGCAGCCTAGGCAAGTCCTTAGATTGCTCGAGGACAAGCAAAACCTTAAGTTTGGGGGTGTGTTACGTCTCCAAAAGTGACCTTTTTAGGACTTATTTATCTTAGAAAGATGTCCACTCTTAGGTTTTTTTGATAGGATTTAGCTTAAACCTATGTTTATATATGAGATTTAGAAGAAGGTAGCTAAATTAGGACTTGTGTGCAAGAGGAAAGAAAAGGAATGAAAACCGAAGGAAAAGAGTGAAAACTGCGCAATGCGATAGCATTGCGGAAACATTGCTAAAACAGCAATGTTTCAAGTGAAAACCGTAAGTTGACTGATCTGTTTCTGTTAATTTCCGTTATTGCAGGGATTCGTTCTTTCTCCTCCATCCATTTTGAAGTACGACGTTGAAGATTGATGGTTCTCCTTGGCCCAAACGCACCTGCAGATTACTATAAAAGGGGGTCAAAGTAGAGGGTTCAAGCATCATCCGAAAGCGTAGAAGTTTTTTCGCAGCTCCATCTTTTCTCCTGTTTTTCTTTGCCGTCCGTCGGTTTGCGAAGTTTAGCTGTTTGGAGTCGACAATTGGATTCATCCAAGCAAGGCTGATCTTTCTCATCCTTCAGCCGAGGCGGTTGCGACGAGGCGTTCAAGCTCTTTTACTGCTTTCTGCCTTTCATTTCTAATTTCCAGCATTGTTTAGTTGTTGTTTCTGTTCTAGTAGCTAGTTTATTGCATTTCGTTGCTTTCTGCCTTATGATATTTACTTTAAGCTTTCCTTTGTTCATTCAAACAATCAAGTAATCAAAAGCAAAATTCAGCATTTCACAGTTTCTTGCCTTTGCGGTCTACTGCTTTTCCTTACTGTTTTGTCTTTAAATTCCTTCTAAGCATGTCTGTTTTATCTCTTATTTTTGTTCTCCCTATATCCATGAGTAACTAAGTCACATAGGGGCATGCTAATGACAATACTATAGGCTAAAAAACGTGAACCAAGCATGTAGGATAGCTCTCGAAGCATTGATTGTATGTAAGCTTCATCCCACGGGCAATTTCGATTGGCCATCCATTTTGTCCAAAGAACTCCTAACCTCTGGAAGGAGTAAGAGTTCAGAGTCATACACTCATGCTAGCCTTCCAAGGTAGCCAGAAAACGACCTAGGAATAGGCGTTTTCCTAGTACAAACCATAACTTTCTGCTTTAACAAGATGCTTAAGACCTTACTTGGACATGAGTAAACTAAAGAATCTAATGCATGGAATCGGACGATACATGAGATTGAGTGAGTTTGATGCATAGAGAGTTGATCCAATGCTTGAGAATCGTGAGAAAATGCCTATAGAGGAGTCGTTAGTAGCCCTTGTTTCTCCATTTTACACACTTTCGCTGTTAGGAAAATTGCGGTAGAATTGTTGTTTCCGCAATTCTGCTAAGTTTAAAATTCTGTTTAGCTAAGTTCCTCTTCGTTTATTAATCTCTTCCCTTTTCATTTGAGTTTATCTTTGACTTGCACTTGTTTATGTTTCTATCCTTTATATATTCCTTAGAAATTAGACAATTTAAAACCAATTCTACCCCATCAAATCCACCCATTCTTTCTTAACAATACACTTCACAAGTAGCTCATAATAAATCTCTGTGGGAAAACGAATGAAAAATACTTACTACTTGCTATAAGATCATGTATGCTTGCATGTTCTGAGTGCTCTCTCTCTCTTATTGCTTATTTATTTTAACACATTGAGCACGCAACAGTGATATTTTTGTATTAGCTTTGAAGTGCTTGTTATATGTTGGGGAAATTATCTGTGTGATGTTGTTGGAAAAATCATGAATGTTGATGGGAGATTGTTGTGAATGATGTCAAGAATAAATTATGTCTTTATGGTGATGGGTTTTGTGTTATGATTATGTATTAAGTTCGTTTATAAAGTTTGAATGTAGCTGAGATGAAATATTCATGAATATGCATGCTGAAAGTTGAAATTATGCATGGGAGAAAATTAGTCCATGTTGTATCAACTATTTTGTATAAATTGAGTTAGGTGGGTGATAGCTCCATTTTGGAGCTATAATTATGTCCCTAATTCACGTTTATTACATGCTTAATCTTGCTTTTATGTGTTAATTGCAGGTGTTCTCGGTAATTCGCCTTCGGGAGCGTTTCGGCGCTTTTCGAGGCTTAATATCGCATTTTAAAGACCTAAGAACACTTCCGGGGAAGAGCCATGCAAAAACATGAAGATTGGGCGTTTTGGGGAAATTGAAGGCAAAATATCATGCAAAAACCCGAGAGCTAGCGTCGAGCGACAGCGTCGCGACGCTAGCTCGACGCTACCCAAGCGTCGAGACGCTGCCAGAGCGTCTCGACGCTCCGAAGTCTGAGGCGTGAAATTGAAAATCCACCCGAGAGCAAGCGTCGAGTGACAGCGTCTCGACGCCGCGCAAGCGTCTCGACGCCACCCCGACTGCGCGCGCTGATTATTTAGGGCGCAGCGTCGAGACGTTGCCCTAGCGTCTCGACGCTCCGACGGATTACTTAAGTTTTTGTCCGATTTTTAGCCGCCATCATCATCTCCTACCTGGGGCTCCGCACCTGATTAGACGTTTCAGCAGCCATTTTCACCATGGGAGAGGCTAGAAAGCTTGGATTGGATCCATCCCACATCACACACATCATGAGTGAGTAGTTATAGCGTTTTTGGCTCGGGATTGTATAGGAATAATGTAGTTTGAACTCTTGGTGAGGTTGTTGAACTAAAATTCTGATTTGGCTTGAATGATTGATTGAATTGGTTTCTATTTCTTTGCTTATTCCATGAATGTGTTTGAATGATTTAGGACTAGGCACCCTTGATTTCGAGCATGCTTCATTTGTTAAAGGTTTTGATGCCGTGCCTCTCTAAACCGCCAAGTAACAAAGACTTACGATACCTTTGAGCGCATAGGCGTCCTTGCGTTCTTGGTGTTCGTTCTTCTCGAATTAGAATCTGAAATCGATACACTAATTTCGCGTCCAAATTAGATAATCGTCGTAGTTAGCTCGTTGCTATCGATTGGTCTTGGGAGAGCGTTGGCCGCCAATGTCCAATCGATATGCTTGATTAGCATGATTTATTATGTCTAATTAATATCCATGGAGCATGTCTGAGTTAATTCATTAATTTGAGACGAGCTGCGTATTCGTTAAATTGTTTAGCCATTATATTCGTCAACCTATGATCCAAGAGGCATGCTAATTTTATTCCCGATCGTCTCGAGTCGAACGCTCCGTTAGTTAAATTTTCCCCGCTTGCATTGTTCCCTCCTAGTCAATTAAAAACCAACAAATCCCCCATATTTTATTTATTTTAATAGTTTGCAAATTTAATTAAGATTAAGTCTAATTAGCTTAATTCCCTGTGGATCGACCCCGTTGCCACTAATCTACTAATAGTTCAGTGAATTCGGGTAAATATAAATTCATTTTGGCGGATCTCGACAACCCGATGATTGGCGATAGTTCGAAAATATCGCTACCAGTGGGACCTCATACATTTGTGTGATATATGAGTCATGAGATTTTTAAAGATAATTACCCCCATTTCCTATGACATTTACCTGTATGAAAGTGATGTAGGTTCAGGGGCTCTAATCACATGAAAGTGATGTGCGTAGAGCTGGTGAGTATGAAAGTGATGTTCACCCATGTATGAAAGTGATGCATGCCTAGAGGGTTCTCAGTGCATGAAATTGATGCATCTGAGACTAATGTGTATGAAATTGATGCACATCTAGAGGAATAGGAATGGACTGATAAGCTGAAGATGCAGGTTTAGGTCTCACTAGTTAAAGTTTTCAGTCAATTCATGATTGCATGTGATTGCATAGCCTGGCCACGGTAGTGGAGTTACTTACTAAGTTAGGTGGGACCTCATGCATTTGTGTGATATATTGGTCGTGAGATTTTTAAAGATAATTACCCCAATTTCCTGTGAGATTTTTCTGTATGAAAGTGATGCAGGTTTAGGGGCTCTAATCACTTGAAAGTGATGAGGGTAGAGCTGGTGAGTATGAAAGTGATGATCACCCATGTATGAAAGTGATGCATGCCTAGAGGGTTCTCAGTGCATGAAATTGATGCATTTGAGACTGATGTGTATGAAATTGATGCACTTCTAGAGGAATAGGAATGGACTGGTAAGCTGAAGATGCAGGTTTATGTCTCACTTGTTAAAGTTTTCAGTCAATTCATGATTGCATGTGATTGCATATCCTGACCACGGTAGTGGAGTTACTTACTGAGTATTTTGTATAAAATACTCATTTTATTCTTAAAACGTTTTTTTTCAGGTAACGACAGGAACGTACATGGCGCTTGACGAGGTAGTTTGTTGACGATGTCATGGGATCAGAGTTTGAGTTTCCGCCTTCATTTAAGTTTATTTGTTGGAGTCAGTTCTTCTAGTGGTTGTGGTTTAGAACTAGAAGTTTTGGTTTTAAACTTGTCTCAATGAACTTATTTAATATATTTTCATGTTTTTAACGGGATCCCAAAATAAATGTATTTGCACTGAGTTTGAGATGTTTCTGAACATTTATTGTTCCCCATCCTTGTTCTTAAATAAAGTTTTTATTTATTTATTTATCGAGGTTCTTACGTCATGCATGTAGTAACGGTCCTATAATGATGTCATAAAAATTTGAGTCGTTACAGTTTCAAGGCCTGAGGATAGTAGGGAAGACACTAGAGGTGGTACACGAAGTGTTCGTGAGTAGAAACAAGCAACGAGTTTGGAGAATTTGAGCAACAAAGGTATGTGTTTATACTTCTCTGTTTTTCCAGCTTTGAGCATGTTATTTGTATGGCTAAATTGATGAAATTAGATTGCTTTTGATCCAAATTGCTCCCGCTTTTGTGATATGCACTCCTTCAATTGGTATCAGAGCATGATTTGATCACTCAATTTGCATCAATTTGAGCTTGGTGGGTGTAATTTTGAAATCAATTTTTTTGGGCGTCTAAAGTGGTTTTTTTGGTTTTGGCATCAATTTTGAGCTTCAATTCTTGCTTTGTTTTGTAATTGCCCAAGCGTGTATGGGCTTTAAAATATGTTGAAGAGTCTGTAAAAAATTTGAAGTCATTAGAGTTCATATAGGCTTCCAATTTGAATAGAGAAGCTCGAATGTTCAGCTGGCCGAAGGTGCTGTTTTTTTTCTGCAAAATTCCAGCTTCAGACCGGTTCATCGCAGTGAAGAAGAAGCAGTCTGGTTTGGTCCTCGGACCGTCCGGTTCACTGAAAGTCAGACTGGTTCTGTGTTCTTCAGCCTCTGGTGGTTCGGTTCAGCGCTAGTTTGGTCCGGTTCGGGTCGTTTTTGGCCCGGTTTCTGGTTGTTGAAGACTGGTCTGCTATTTTGATCTGGTTCAGCACTTTTTAAGCTTGGTTCTGCTGGTTTTTGTCTGGTTCAAGCTTTTCCAAGCTGGTTTGGGCTGGTACGAAGGGTTTAGATGCGATTTGGGCTCGGTTTTAAATTATTCTTGTAATAATTTAGTTGTTTGCTTGCCCGTGATGCCAAAACCGGTCCACTTTAGTGTGTTTAATTAATTATGCATTATAAATGTATGTTTTAGTTAAAATCCCTAATTCTATGTGCATAAAGTATGCCATATAGATTTAAAATTCCACCATAGAAACCATGCTCCATGCATTGAAAGTATGTTATAAGTGTTATAATATATAGTATGCATGTTTAAAATTTCATGAGAATTAATATAAGAGTTATATTAATTTATGAATCGGATGTTGCATGTTTTAAAGTATAATTAATATAAGTGTTATATTAATTATAAAATTAAACATACAACATATAGTTGCCTTAGTAGAATATAATGTTATATATTCATTTTTAGGAAGCATGTTATAGGATGTCTTTATTTTATAAGCGTTATAAAATGAGATAAACATTTAAAATCTATAACAAAGATAAATGCATGCTCACTAAGGGTTAACGAATTCCAATGCGATTAGGAATTTGGATCTGATCCGTTTTAATAGTTAAAATAGGTCGACATCTTGTAAAGCTAAGGTTACAAGAGAACTCACCCGATGAGATCCTGTCTAAGGCTAGGGGTATTTAAGCTGACGGTTTACGGAACACCTCCTACCTGGGGATCAATTCGGTACTTGAGTTAAGTTAACCCGATTTTCGTTTCCCATGGTTTCTGGTAGACATCTTTCTCAGTATGAGGGAGAATTGATGACTGATTCAAGTCTCTATCGAAGCACCCTTGGCTCTCTTCAATACCTTGCAGCACACTCGCCCTGATATAGCCTACTCAGTTAACAAACTGAGTCAATTTAATAAAGTTCCTCATCTTTCGCACTGGCAAGCCTTAAAATGTGTTCTTCGATATCTTCAGGGGACACTTTATCTTGGTCTTTCCCTCAGCCCTGCTCTCCCTTGGACTCACACTGATTTTTTAGATGTCGACTGGGCATCTTCGTCTGATGATCGCAAATCTGTTACGGGTTATTGTGTTTTCTTTGTTTCTTCTCTCATTACCTGGTCATCTAAGAAACAAGACGTAGTTGCTCGCTCAAGCACTGAATCTGAATATCGTGCTCTCTCTCATGTTGCATGTGAATTAATGTGGTTGCGCTCTCTACTCATAGATCTTCGCATATCTCTTACAACTCTTTTGATTGCGTGGTGTGATAATATATTTGCCACTGCCCTTGCTCGCAATTCAGTATTCCACGCTCGCACAAAGCACATTGAGATTGATGCTCATTTCATTCGTGATCAAGTACTTGTTAACCAACTCGAACTTCGTCATGTCCACTCTCAAGACCAGTTGGTGATTGCCTGACCAAACTTTTATCTCCTACGCCATTTCATAATTTTCGTGACAATCTCGGTCTTCAGCTCACACCTTCGCCTCATTTGAGGGGGGCTGTGAAAACATAAATATCTTCTGACATTATACTTACTTCGTTCGTGTTAAGCTTGTTGTATTAATGATGATTAGGTAGGTTAGGTTCCTTTAGTCTTCTCCTATTTTCTACCTAATTCTAGTGTATTGTCCCATCTATTTTCTTCTGCTGAAGTCTGTAATCGCCCTTTATGTCAATGTTAGTCTCGTGGACATAAAAACACAATGAAAATATTGATATTTGGGTGAAAAATTAATACACTAATTAGGAATGAAAATTAGACCTATAAAGGTTGTTTGGTAAATGTTATTGTCTCTCCTTTATTGTTATTAGTTTTTAATATTTGGCAACTTCTTCTACTTTCGAGTTTAAAAAAAAAAAAGAAAAAAAAAAACTTCTTCTATTTTCGTCTCTCACTTTTAATAAATGTTCCCAAAATTATATAGAAAGTTTGAAAACAAAGTCAAGTTTTTATTTCTCGTGTCCATATTTTTCAAAATCATAAATAAAGCATTATGTAAATGAAGTGTGTAATAAATATTAGAGATTTTTTTTTCAATACAACGTAATATTTTTAGATATTTAATTTTGAAAAAAAATTAAAAAATTAATTTTCATGTATATTGTCCAATGCGACAAAGTACAAACTAACAATAAATTTTATAGTCTTAGATCGAAGTGAGCATAGCTCAATTGACAACATGAAGCATGTGTTAACGATCAAGACGTTTGTGGTTCGAATCTTCTCACCCCATATTTTATTAAAAATATATATTTATAGTCTTGGTATGACTACCTAGAACGAATATAAATCGATTTAAAGATGAATTTAATAAACATTTTTGTTATGATTAAAATTTCAAATTTAAGTTGAGACTCATTACATAATATTTTAATTTATGATTGTAATCACATTGTCTATGATTTTTTTTTTTTTTTTATGGATGAAGTTTGTTCTTTTCAAGAAAAAAAAAATCCTTTGTATGCTGGCAAATATAATATGTAATTTTGACCATAATATTGACAACAAATTGCAATTGGCGTGTTACTCACATACAATTTCAACCACAAATTTGCACTACAAAAGTTCTTGCAAATTGTATTGTCGAAGGAAGTAGCAAAGAAGTCTTTAAGTTCAATAAATTAAGAGATTAATTTGGATAAAATGTTCACTAGTCAAATTTAAAGTAATTTAACTCAAACGTCAAAAGAGCATAGTTCAACAGCATGATATATGATCTAGTGACCATGAGGTCCTAGGTTCAATCTTCCACCCCAACATATTTTTAGAGATGTCCATGGGGCGGGGCGGGGCGGAGTAATGCCTTCCCCGCCCCCGTCCCCGTCCCCCATTTCATTACCCGTCCCCGCGAAATTTCCCGTTTAATTTCGCGGGGACGAAGCGGGTATTCCCTGCGGGGACCATTTTTTTTAAGTTTTGTTATTTGTTAAGTTGATTAATATTATATATATTTAATTTCATAAACTTTATTTGTTAGATGTGTGTTTTTTTGGAACTTTATTGGTAAGATGTGTATTTTTTTAGATAAAAAAAAGGAGTGTGTAGTTAATTTTTTGATGAATAATATATATGTATATATATAAAAGTATATGGGACGGGGCGGGTAGACAGGACGGGGCGGGTATGTTATTACCCGCCCCCGCCCCGTTTAGCTAACGGGGCAAAAATAATTCTCCGCTCCCTGCCCCATTCCGCGTGTAATCGGGGATTCTCCGTCCCATTCGGGGCAGAGTCGGAGCAAATGGACATCTCTACATGTTGTCAAAAAAAAAAAAAAAAAACTCAAACCATAAATATATTGCCAAGGCAACAATTAATATGTCTGGAAATTAAATGGCAACAATTTTAATGATTTAATATGGCTAGAGATTAGAGAATCAAATAATTTAGAAATAATGTTGATAACGTGTTTGAAAGGGCGGGAAAATGGAGATTTACTTGTTGGGATTATTAACAGGGGCGGATGCACGTAGGGGCCAGGGGGCACGTGCCCCCCTCAAATTATTCGGTTTGTATATTTGTATATAAATATGGATAATTAAATTGAATTGGTTTGTATATGTTTATAGAAAAATGCGAATTTTAAATATGAAGTATTGATGGAACAATGGTGGTGGGGCACGCCCATAATTCACTTTTCCCTTTGGGCTTGAGTTTGATCCCAGTCTGTCTACTTTTTAACTTTGGCTTGAGTTTGATCCCAGTCTGTCTACTTTTTAACTTTTTTTTTTTTTTTTTCTTTTGTTCTGATATAGATTGAACCCATGACCTCATAGTCACGGGCACAACCTTATGTCAATTGAGCTATGCTCGGTTTGGCTTGTTCTATTTATACTTACCGTGTTCTTTTTAACTTTTTTTTCTTTTGTTCTATTTATACATAATAATTAGGATTTCGTTAATTCCATATATAGAATAATTAGGATTTCGTTAATTCCATATATATATATATATATATATATATGGTTTTGTTCTATTTTTAAGGAAAATTTACAGACAAAAAATAACACGTAATAAAAAATATAAATATTTCGAATTTCATTATTTATCCACCTATTTTGAATTTCATTATTTACTTATCTATTTGGATAAATAATTCAAAATATTCTTAATTTTTTAATTTTGTGTTTGAATGAACTCTAAAACTTTAAGGAAATCTAATAGATTTATCAGCTTTCAATTTTGTTATTATTTTTTTACAAAAATAGTTGTTCTATTAGAGTGAGATTTAATCTTATCTCTAATTGAACCTTAAAATTTTAATTTTGTATCTAATAAATACGTGATTTTATAAAAAACAAATGTCGAATAAGTTGAGGACCTATTAGACACAAAATAAAAATTTACGTTTAATAGAACAATTAATTTTTTTTTGAAACTTAGAATATGTTTCTATTAGATCAAATTTAAAAATTTATGGATTTGTTAGATACACCTATTAGGTATTTATGGACCATATAGACACAAATAAGAAATTTAAGACTAAACTTGTAATTTAACCTTATTTGAATTGTGCCCCTCTGACATAAATTTTTGGATCCGCCCCTGATTATTAATATTATTGGTTGCACTATTCTTTGAGTTTCATCTTATGTCATTATTTTGTTTTATGCATATGAATAATTTTAAAATTAGTCTATATTGTACTATTAGAGAGGAAAGAGAAGTTGTATCAGATAACCTTATCCTTATAGAAGGTTTAGAACAATATAAAGTTAATTTGGCTCGATTTTGAAATAGGACATTCATTTGAGAAATATTTCATTTTTTTATAAATAATATGGTCAATAGTTTTATTATATTAAGCGTATAAAATAATTCATAAGATATATTATTAGGGAATATCTATCCTAGGTATATATTTATATTTATGTCTTTATTTTATTGCATATGTAAATTAGGTTTAGTATTTCCTTTGTATAAATACATCTTGTTCTAATGAAAAACCAAAAGGAATACTAGAAGAATACAATGTTTTAGCATGGTATCAGAGCGAAGATCTTGAGAAGCTCAATCAGACAAAAACGCTAGGCCGTCGCCGTCCAACTTTATTCCTCTCTGATTTCGTCTGAGTTTAGAACTCAGTTTGTCTAAATGAAGAAGAAGAAAGAAAAAAAAAATGAAGATGTTACGAACAGTGTTTTCAAGTCTGAAAAAAAAAATGTGTTGATGTGAACCGAAGCTGTCGCCGCCCGTTCCCTGGAGGTGAGAATCGCCATCGGCGTAGCTCTTTGAGATCGATTATCTGCCGCCCATCTCGATTTGTCGTTGTACGTTCAGATCTGAACGTTCGTCGCCGTTCTTGGTCGTTCGTGGTACAGATCTGAAACTTGAAGTTTTCGCCGCTCAAACGCCAGAGGTGAAGGAGCCGTCGCCGCTGCTCGTGTTCCAGATCTGAAAGCGTTGCAACACGTTTTTTTGTTTGGAAAAATTGAGGGTCGTTTGATTCTTCTTTTCCTTCCAATTAATGAAGGGTGTACTGAGGGGGCTCAAATTGTCCTCTCCTTCGATGACGATGAATGAAGGGAACACTGAGGCGAAAACTTCTTCTTCGAATTACTGAAGGAAACACTGAGGTGAAAATTACTTCGTCCTCTCCTTCAATAACCATGAGATTTAATCTGCAATAAAGAGCACATGCCCGCCTTCGGAGGCTCGCAATTTTTTTTTATATTGCGTGGTCAAAGCAATGATGCGATGTCCCGCATAAATTTAAAGATGTCATGTTGGCATCGACCTTAAGATTGGAGCACCAATCAGTGTTTAGAGGCTCTTGGAAACTTAAAAGATGCAATGAACATCGACTTGGAGTTTGCAACACTGACCCGCGTTCGGAGGCTGCAGATTTTTTTATCTTGTTCCCACTTTATTTTCAAGTTGGACATCTGATCCTTCATGCTCCAACTTGAGGGAGGGTATTAGAGAATATCTATCCTAAGTAGTTATATATTTACATTTATGTCTTTATTTTATTGCATACCTAAAATAGAAATTAGGACCTTTGCAAAAAAAAAAAAAATAGAAAATATATATCTTGTTCTAATGAAAAATCAACATGAATATTAGAAGAATACAATGTTTTAGCATATATTTTGATCATGTATCTAAACCTTATAAGAATGGCAATTATATATGATGATAATCACATTTAATTATATATTTTTTCATCCATTTATTTTTTATTTTTTATTGTTTGACAAGCTTTAAAGTTTGCAAGAGCATAGTTCAACTCCATGATATGTAATGCCTAGTAACCATGAGGTCTTAGGTTCAATCCCCACCCCAACATGTAAAAAAAAAAAAAAAAAAAAAAAAAACTTTAAAGTCCCCTACAAAGACGGGACAACCTCGGGATTAAAGTTTGCTATGGAAGTTATGTGGGCCATTATCTTACCCTTCTCTCTCTTTTAAGTTGTTTTCAATTTTTTATTTAATTTAAGACGATGAGTCTTAAATTAATTTTGTTTGTCTTTTCGTCTTCATTCTCCTTTTTGATCTTCATTTTGCCTTTTTCTCTCCCTCCCTCTTTTCAATGAAAACTTTTTTATCTTCTTTGAAAGAACGGTTCAAAATGAAAGAAAGAAAAAAAGAAAAACAATTAAAAATTAGAAAAATTGTAACAGAGGTCAATTTTTAGAATAAGATAATTAAAAATATAGCATATTTTTAAAAAATTTGCGGATATGACAATTTCTATCGCTATCTTATGGCTGATAGAAGTCTATCGCTGATCACCTCAGCTTTTTATAGATTTTTGTCAGTGATAATAGTCCATCAGTGATAATAGTCTATCATTGATAGAAGTCTATCAGTGATATGATAAAGTCTATCAGTGATAGAAACATATTTTTTTGCCATATTTGCAAAACATTTTAAAATTTGTTAAATTTGTAATTAGTTTGAGCCTGATTGCTATTTGTGCAACCACCTCTAAAAATTAGTTTAAAAAAAAAGAGGAAAATAAACATGAGTTTGGTATTAAAGACAAATGATTGAAATTAGGAAGGATATAAACAAACTTAATTACAGGGTAAATATTAGAATATAAATCAAATGCAAAAAGCAAAAATAAAAGACAGAATGAGAGAAATAGAGAGTGGCAGAGAAAGAAATTTGAGGAAACTGTTAATAATTGAATTTATCAATAATTGGTTGACATTAAAAAAAATGATTAAAATTATATTAAAATTGTTTTTCTTTGTAATGGATATATTGAAACTGTGTTTATCATTGACATTAAAAAAAATGATTAGAGATATAAATAAAATTGAGTCCTTTTTTTTTGAAAGGTATAAAATTGAGTCCTTTGAAACAAAAAAATATATATATATATATATATATATATATATATATATATATATATATGAGAACTAACTTTATTTTATTGTAAATTTCAATTAAAAAAAATAGTATTTTAATTAATTTTAAAATTCTGAAACTTTTGAAATTAAGTTTTGAAGTATACGGATAAAATGGAGAGATAAAAAAAAAATAGGAATAAAAAAGAAAGGGCCATGGAAAGAAAAAAATTACTACCATTAAACCCGTTTTAGATATAGTAATAAAATAATAATAATAATAATTAGTAAAAAAAAATAATAATAATAAATAATAATAATAATAATTATTGTTGATTGTAAATTTCAATTGAAAAAATAAAAAAATAGCATTTTAATTAATTTTAAAATTCTAAAACTTTTGAAATTACGTTTTTAGCTCTACGGATAAAATGAAGAGATAAAAAAAAAGAGGCAAAATAGGGAGATAAATTTTTTATCTCTTCTAGATATAGTAAGATAAGATAATATATATTATTAATTTCACATATGAAAAATTGTTCTCGCATTGATTCCAATGAGTTTTTCATTGAAATAATTCATTTTTTCTCTCCTCCTTAATTAATTATTATAATTTTTTTAAATCTCAATTTCTATTATAACAAATAATCAATTTTTTGAAATTTTAATATGCATGAAAAGACGATTTATCTTATTAAATTGATGTTCTAAAAAAAAATCTTATGAAATTGTGAGGCTATTGTATCTTTTAAAAATAAATAAATTGGAAAGATAAAATTTCTCCCTTTAAGCCCTAATATAGAGTAGGTAATAAATTAAAATAATAATTTAGAAAGTAAAAAATATAACAATCACTTATTGTATTTTTTAAGAATTAAAATAATAATTTTAAAAGTAAAATATAATCCGGTAAAAATGAGGTGAGAAAGTTTCTCCCATTTGAGTGACAAAATTGCAATCAAAATAATAGTGACCATGCTTAAAAGGAAATGTTAAATTTATCATTAAAATATTCTCCCTATACATTATAGATTTTAATTAACTTTTCATTAAAATCAAGTGAAGAGCTAGGAAAGTTGAAGCATTAGAGAATTGATAGTTACAATTAAATTTTGCATTGAAGTGAAAGTAGTAAAGAGTTGGAGAAATTGAACCATTTTCATGATGGAGAGAGTTATGATGGAGAGAGTTGGACAAATTGAACGATTTGAACAATTTAAAATGATTTTTTAAATACATGAAAAAAAATATTTACTTAATTTTAAAATTCTGAAATTTTTGAAATTACGTTTTTAGTTATAAATATAGGAGTGAGAGATAAAAAAGAAAGGGACAAAAAACTTCTAGGAAAAAACTTCGAATTGGGAGGGCGATCCTCCCGTGAACTGACCGTACCCCAAACCGACACACAAAGGACTAGGAAATATGGTCCGAAGAATCTCGATGACATGGAAAAACCTACTCATTCGCACAAACAAAGGGGAAACTCCAAGGCTTCGTAGGAAAGAGGCCTTAGACCAGGCTTTTTAGAGAAAATTTCTCCCCTTAGTGTGGAATATGGGTATTATGTGCTGACGTTTATGAGATAGATTTTGCATAGTTTATGGACTTTTTTCTTCATATAATCATAATATTTATCTTTTGTGTTTGTGTAGTTTAATAGTAAAAATCCATTTACACAGGAAGAACTCGACGTAGTACGAACGGAATGGACAAATCATGTTGCAAGCTTTGCATTTGGGTAGTGTAATGTGTTGGAATTAATTAAATAATTAATTCATATGTGGGTAACAAATTCAATAGCAATTATATTTGGGCTATTTAATGGGCATTTGAGTGATCTTGATTATGGGCCCAAGACTTCTATATAGTGGTGTGGCCTGCTGAGCAGAAACCAGCCCGTTGGTCCTAGGGGATTATGGGAAACCCTAGAATCAACATATATATAGTTTAGGTTGTGGTCCCCAATAAGCTATACAGCTTTAGCCTCCTATTCCCCATCTGATAGAGAGGATTGCCCATGATTGGTCTGGGTTGCATAGATGAGGAAGACCACAAACCATCAGAGTATTACAGGCTATGGATTATCACATCTAATGGTTCCAGGTAATTCTAATCCCCTCTAATTAGTTTTTCTTCCATGCTTAGATCCCAAAAGTTTGTCATGATTGTTCTTGGATTAAACGTATTTATTATTGAATAATCATATATTGGGGTTTTCCCAATAAATATTCCAACAAGTGGTATCAGAGCGGTTTTTGCATGGTAGATTACTAATTTTATCAAACATGTTGTCTTTCCTTTGATTCATAAGATTTCGATTCAATAGGATTTTAGAATGATTTTACAACATGTTGTGTGAATTACTCGAACGATTGAATAGTCAAATTTAATTCGGATGCTTTTGCATATTTGAGTTATATCATTAAGAATTATGAATGTTTTCATATGCATCTTTTGGCTCAATGATAAAAAAAAAAAAAAAAAAAAAAAAAAAAAAAAAAATGTTTTCATTTTCAATCTTTGAGTGTATGGTGGTTGTCAGGAAGAAAGATCATAAAAGAAAGAATTAAAGAAAAAAAAAATAGTGTTAAAAATAGTGTTCGCAGCAACACTGTGGAAAATGGCTTAAGAGATGTTAGGACACTGTAGCATGAGATTTGCAGTGGGCCTTAGCCCACTGCAAATATACATATAACATAATAAATTTTATGTTATGTTAATATATATAATTTTAACTATTACCATTGTTTGTATTCATGTATTTTTCTTTTATAACAATAGTATTTGTTTATAAAATTATATATATGCCTTATGTTATAAATTTGAATTTGGGCATAAAAAAAAAAGTGTGGAGAATTATTTAATTTTTCATTTTTGTGTGCTTAAGAAGGTATCAAGAATTAGCACAATTAGTACAATTTATTTTGAATGTTTTGTAAATTAAAACATTTATAAAGTTATTAGATTATTAGATGGAGTGTATTTGTTGCTTATGCATATTGTGATCGGCCCAAAGGAAGGTTACAATTTGGCCAAACAACAAATATCAATAATAAGTATGAATAACATAATGATGTGTCCTTGAAGTTGTTAGTCGGCCCAAAGGAAGACTATCTTCTAAAAGGGATAAGTTATTATATTTTATTATTGAATTCTAAATGTGATGCCCAATGCATATGTTAGGTTGTCAGGTGGGTTGAAATCCCAATAAAGTTTTTTTTTGGGCATTCTATTTTTTATTTTTGAGGACTTTTCCCTTTATAAATTGTGCATGTAAAGATATTACTCTTAATTTTGAAAATAATTTTGGTATTTTCATTTTCATGAAGATACAATTAATAGTAATTAAAATAAATGTGTTTTTGCATAATAATCTGATTTTCTATGTTAGTGTTGATTTGATGGATCATGCTGCCAAAGTAGCCTCTGATTTATGATATTGACAACTTCATAGTTAATTAGATGTTTGTGGACCTGTTGTTTATGCGTTCTGTTGTCGGTCCAAAGGAAGATGTCAGTTTGGCCAAATAACAGGTACATCTATGGTTATTTGGTGATAAAACATGGATAATATAAAGTTATGCCATGTGAGTGATTGTCGGCCCAAAGGAAGACTTTCACTTGACCGGATTAGGTATCAGTGTTTCGGCCAAATAACAGGTACATCTATGGTTATTTGGTGATAAAACATGGATAATATAAAGTTATGCCATGTGAGTGATGGTCGGCCCAAAGGAAGACTTTCACTTGACCGGATTAGGTATCAGTGTTTCCTCACCACATTGAGAGTACTGTTTGCAAGTTGACAGTCGGCCCAAAGGAAGGTTGTCAATGTTGTGTTTGGTATCTTGTTGTCCTCATAAATTTTAATTTTAAGGTATTTTTATAAATACTAAGTTATTCATGAGCATGTTTTAGTTGTTTTTTCAAAATTTTAAATACTATTGCCCTGTTTGATTTTGAGAATATTTTTGTTCACGTTGTAATGAATAAAGAAACATTTTCATTTTTTTTTCTACTTAGCAACATCCCATTCAGATTAATTGGGATTTATATTAAAAAAAAAAATGGAATAATCTTAATTTCATAAGCTTTATGATGATGAAATTTTTTATTCAAGGGAATCATGTTTGATAAGGAAATAATTAGGAAATTCCTTTACAAAGATAAAGATTGTTCTGAAATGAACATAAAGTAAGAGACATTTAAACTTTTGGTTAAATGTGTCTTAATGAAGAACAATGGAACATAAGAGAGTACACTATGATGCTTGTAAGGGTAGATGAACCCTTAATGAGCGAATCTTCGATGGTATGTTGAAGAAAATTGTTTTAAGTATGAAAGAACAAAATGTACTCAATTAACTATTTCCTTAAGGGAGAAATTAAAGTCGACACAAAGCTTCATTTTGAACATATTAGTCCAAATCACTAAAAGTTAGGATCCAGATTTCTCCTATTTTTTTAGAAAATTTGGACATGTAGGAAAATATGTTCTTAGTACTTCTTTTCATAATGTATAAAGAAAATTTGACTTCTCACTTAGGATTTAAACAAAGTTAGTTTAGTTTGCATGTCAGACTTCCATGTGTTGAATAGACTCTAGTATTTCTATTCATTGATGATTTGTTCTTTTGATTTAACAAATTGTCGAGCCTGTATTAGGTAGAATCAATGGAGAAATAATGAAATAGTTTATTCCATATGACTTCTTAAAATGCTTAACAACATTGTTTAATATTTCCAGAATTATATTTTTAGTGAAGTCACTCATTTTTATGTCAGAAAGGTCTTTAGTTCTGGATATCTTAGAAGTCATATGATTAGTTTCTAGTGATGAAACACTATGGATTGGGTAGAGAATATTTAAGGCCTTTTGCTAAACTTCTTTAAGAATTTATAGAGCCATTAAGTAAGACGTTTTTTTTTAAGGCAAACCTGAGTAAAGTGTGTTGCTTATAGAATGATTCAAAGCTCATAAAGATGAGGTTAGAAGTATGACAAATTATTTCTCTTTGCATTTAACTTCTTTGGAAAAAAAAAAAAAAAAAAAAAAAAAAAAAAACTTAAGATTGCAGCATAAAGTTAAAGTGGTGTACCACATAAAACAACAACTAAATCTCTTGCAATTAAAGGTTAGGCAAATGCTTAACATTATGTTTGCATTTAGAGATGTCCAACTAATGATTGGTCCTAAAGGTCAATAAGAAAATTTTGGACTTAAAGATTATTTGTTGTTACTCTAGGTACACTAGTCATTTTCATGATTTCTAAAATTAAGTCTCACTTAGGTTCATTTGCTAGATATCTTCACTTTCTTAAGGATGTTGAGTTTGAGGGGGAAGATAAAATGAGGAATGTTATCCTTATGAAAGGAGAATTTGAGTTATTTTCTATAGGTGAAAACATTAGTTAAGATTCTCCTCATTTAAGTAAGACAAACTCAACATTATTAAAAGTGTTATTAAAGTAATCACAAGAGATGGGAGAAATCCAAGTATAAAGATTTAAGTTTGACTTAAACGTAAAAGTAAGATGATTTCATTATCTTCCCCTAAAGTCAAACAAAGATTTAACTCTTAAAATAGAGAATTAATGTCACAAAGAATTAGGTGAAACAACAATACAATATTTGACATCTTGTCATATTGCCTTTAAGAGGTAATGTGTGTTGAAAGATATAAGGTTTGTCTAGTTATTATGTTTCAATTATTATGGGTGACATTAATTATTTAGAGACTTGTGATAACACTTCAAAACTATTTTTAAAAGTTATGTCAAATAGACATAAAGATTGATAGCCTATATAGTTTAGAAACTCTTGATCTAGTAACACAAGGTTTCAAAGGTTTCATTCCATTTGTGATCTTAATAAGGTTTTTGTTTGTAACTTCATAAGCTTCATTCATTAATTATCACATTTAAGGTCTAAGGTATACAAAAGTGATAATTATGAATTACAGACTTAGTAGGAGTAAAGTTATTTTCTTAGTGTAATATGACCATGACGTGATAAATACTAAGCTATAGGATGAAAGCTTGTATGAATATCTCTTTTTATATTTTGAAATGATATTGTGAGATCAATCTCAAGTAACATTGAGATTTCACAAAAGAGGTTATGTCAGAAAGTCTCCCAAGTTTTCTAGCATAAAGTCGTATGCACTAAGAAATATTCAAATCATTAAAGACAACAAATTTAGTCTCAATAAAGGTCCCTTGAATAAAGAAATGAAGAATTTCATGCTTGAAGTTTAGACGCTTCCGCTTCCGTATTCATATCAATAACAAAAGGCAATATTTTTATAACTCTTAATTGGATCTAAAGAGTTTTAAGGTAATTAACAAAATGATACATGCTCACTCGTCAAAATCAAATAAAGTAGAGATCATGAGGTAATTTGATTTTGATAATAGTAAGAGTTGCCAACAGGATCCACCTTCCCGGTTATGTTCACTAAATGAGTAAAAGATACTACTGTAAATAAAAGTGACAAATAGTCATTTGTAGTAGTTTCTTTTATCATTAAGGTTTGTGGTCATAACACTTTGTGTGGCAAGAAACTCATAAATTTTAATTCTTGTCACTAAGTTGTCTTGACAAGAATTTGTAATTCTTTTCAATATATAGCAACAAAAGCTTTTTCAGAATCATAAGCTTTAGTTGATAAAGAAAATTCAGAGTTTTTTATTGTGTCTAAAGGAATACAACTTCATCATTACGGATACGTTCATTAAGAAATTTCACACACAAAAGTTTTGGGAGCATAATGCTCATATAGGTGTGAAAATTATGGTACGTCAGTTGAGTGGGAGTTTGTGCTTTCGTAAAGTAGACACAAAATTTTGTTTCTGCAGAATAAAGAAGATGAATTATTTTTGTTACTCTGAATCACTTTCTTTCTAACAGTAGTTTAACATAAGGCTAGAAAGAGTTAAGTTTGATCTCTCTAAAGAATAAAGTTGACCAGTTGAAAATAGACATGTTTAGATCACATTACATGTAATTTTCATGCTGCTCTTCCACACTTGATCCATGTCATTGAGTATATTTGGTGTGGTGATCATTGAAGGCTGAGTTGCGACCATACATGTGACAAAAGTCGCTTTGGTTCCTCATTGGTATACAAAATGGACCGGATTGTGATTAAAGGGAAGTTATTTTTAAAATAGCATTAAGTTGTGCACTAAAGGATAAATTAATAATTGCTAATAAGGAAATTGTTGCCCAAGTGGGAGATTGTTGGAATTAATTAAATAATTAATTCATATGTGGGTAACAAATTCAATAGCAATTATATTTGGGCTATTTAATGAGCATTTGAGTGATCTTGATTATGGGCCCAAGACTTCTATATAGTGGTGTGGCCTGCTGAGCAGAAACCAGCCCGTTGGTCCTAGGGGATTATGGGAAACCCTAGAATCAACATATATATAGTTTAGGTTGTGGTCCCCAATAAGCTATGCAGCTTTAGCCTCCTATTCCCCATCTGATAGAGAGGATTGCCCATGATTGGTCTGGGTTGCATAGATGAGGAAGACCACAAACCATCAGAGTATTACAGGCTATGGATTATCACATCTAATGGTTCCAGGTAATTCTAATCCCCTCTAATTAGTTTTTCTTCCATGCTTAGATCCCAAAAGTTTGTCATGATTGTTCTTGGATTAAACGTATTTATTATTGAATAATCATATATTGGGGTTTTCCCAATAAATATTCCAACATAATGTAGTTTACTTTGTAACTTTTGTAACAATTTTTTATGTAAATATGAAATACATATAGTGTACTTTGTAGTTAGAACCTTTTCAAGAACTATGATGACTTTTGTAACAATTTTGGATGTAAATATCAAATAATTTATTGTTTTGAATCGAATTGAATGAAATGACCAAATTATAGATTTATTCTACATTGTATTGGACCATCTTTTGTACAAATATTTGTATTTATCGAATTGGCGGAATGTCAGTTATGCAACGTCATTGAAGTGAATTGTCATCGTATCATTTGCATCTGTCAGAAAATAATAATTGTTTTTGCCCGTCATTAAAACCAACTTAGAATGGCAGTTTTGTACTGTCATTGTAGCAAACACAATCTACATATACGGTTTAGGATGGCGGTTTGTAACCGTCATCGTATGTGTACAATCAGGGGCGGACCTATGTGGAGACCTATATGAATTTTGAATTTTTTATATATAGGTAAAAATAAATATCAGTTTTAGTATTTTATTTATAACAACCCTTTTATTCAAACATAAATGTATTTTGTCGTAGAATAATGTTGAAATGTCATTTTAGTCTTCGTACTTTAAGAATTGTTTTATTTTAATCATTGTAATTTCAAATGTCCAAATGATCATACTTTCAATAAATATTAAAATTAATCTCTACTATTAGTTTATTTTTTAACTTTTTCAAAAGTAATTTAGTTTGTATTGACAGTTATCTATAAATTTTGGAAACATAAAGTGTTCAATATATTTTCAACTTTCAATTTTGTATTTAATGAATTCTCGAATTTTCAATTTCAAGTCTATTATAGATTTGTGTCCTATTCGACACATATATATTTATTTTTTTAAAATTAAGAGATTCATTGGAAACAAAATTAAAAATTTAGGGACTTATTGTACACGTTTAAAGTTTAGAAACTTATAAGATAATAGAGTAAAAGTTTAAGAAATAATTAGAGGTTTTTCTAAAGTTTAGGCATCTAATAGACTCAAGTTTTAAAGTTCATGAACTAAACTCGTAGTTTTTTTTTTTTCTATTTGATAAGACATCGAGATGAGCTAAATTATATGATGGTCATAGTACTAAGTTGATTTGAACTTAGTTAGGAAGCTCTTGGTACATTTATATATTCTTATCACCTATAACTTTTTTTTAAAGTTAACAAAATGTGAGAGTTTCCAACAGCTGGTTTTTTTGTGATAATTTTTTTCAATATTTATATAACATCAGTTTTTGGCCCCAAACAGTACTGTCTAAATTCGTCGTTGTGTACAATGGTGGTTTTGCCTTACTATGATACCACTTTAAATGGCGATTAAAAAAACTATCATATGACTACAAGGCTGAATGACGATTAAAAAACTATCATCATATGACTACAAAGCTGAATTTGTTGTAGTGACTTATATACCCAAAGTAAAATTTAGAAGGAGAAACCTTCAAACTTAATTTTTTCTTTACACTCCAACCTTACAATAATATTAATTAATTTTCTAAATTATAGTTACTAGAATTTGTTTGCGTACCAATTAACAATTACTGAAAGGATGCTAATTAAGTAAAATAAATAACAATTACTGAAAGGATGCTAATTAAGTAAAATAAATAATACTCTCCATTGTCCATCTACAGTAATAATCATGAAGAAAATAAAACAAATTTAACAAGGATTAAGCACCACCCACATGGGTTGAGGCCAAAAAAAGAGACGAGAAGGACATTCGTGGTACAATATGGTTTGGAGACTTCTATCTCTTACGTTAAAGACGCCGAAATCATGGCCAACAATGTAATCTTTTGTGTTCCTTCCTTGTATATCATCTGTGTAATAAATATGATTGCCTTCAAACTTCGGACAATAGGTCGAAGAGATGCAAAGAGAAGTATTCAACCCTAAAAAGATGGCGTAATCATCTAAGTTATCAATTGGGAACCACTTACTTTGACTGAAATCGAATTTATATAAATTGAATCCAACCGTCTTGTAGAAATCTATGTCCCTTGCCAAGGTATCTACAAGCTTTTCAACCATCAACAATTCATCACCATCGGTTTTAACCAAATAAAGTTTGGTCCCAAACATTTGACCAGTTCTTAAGTCCAAGTTCATCAATTGAGTCACCAACAACTGGGTTGGGGTGTCGATGGTGGCGATCACAAAATCCCCATCAATATTTATGGCATAAATCTTTCCATCCGAAAATATGCAATCGATGAAATATATTAATGATGTTGGAATGTCTATCCTTTTATCATCACCAAACTTGGTAAAAGCTAACTTTAGATAGTCACCATAAATAGCTACCGCTATAAAATCATTTGACTTAGTATATGACAATACAATTTTATCAATGTATACATTACAAACATCGGCTTGACTTAAGTAATTATCATCCTCAACAAGGTCTCGATGTGGATCATCAACAAGGACTGGATGTGGACTAATAATGGTATACTCTTGACCAAGTCGAGTAGGATCATATTCTTTAATGTCCGGAAAAGAAGAGATGGGAGGAAGTTGAATTTCAGATTTAGTAATAGGATTCAAGAGTTTCAATATCAAACCTTCTTCTAAAGTCACTAACCAACCATTGGAAGAGCCGACGCAATGTCTGTGTCTAAGTTCAGGCAACTCCAAATGATGAATTTCATGGTTTGAAAGGTGGTAGAAACCTTGAAGTTTCTGATCATTGTTATCATCGCAAGGAAGCACAAGGCATGGAATTTTATAGTAATTAAATAAGTGCTTCGGCCACTTGAACAAACTACTTGATCTACACGAAGTACAAACTGCACCAAATCGAGCATAATCAATTGGTACATCTAACAAATCTCCAATTACTGCTAAAATATCATTGGGAAGATCATTCCAGTGCTCCATGTGATTAGAGTTGCTGATATGATTACTACTTAAAAAAAATGGAGATTTTTTATGAGGGGGAAAATTATTGAAAATTATCTATAAGCAAGTTTGTTTTAGGCTGTTTTTTTTTAATATTGTATTTTTTAAAACTTATTATAAAAATATTGTAACTTTCAAACTATTTATAAAAATATAGCAATTTTAAATAGAGGTCGTCTTTAAAGACGACCTCCACATCTGGTTCCACGTGGATGAAGGTCGTCTTTTCAAAAGACGATCTTGCTCCACATTGGATGGAGGTCGTGTTTTGAAAAGACGACCTTCATCGTTATGTACTTCATTTATTAAAAAATTCATATCTTTTTAACCAAATATTCAAAATTTTCAAAAAATGTATGGTTGGAAAGCTAACAGCGAGAGCTTCAATTTGATATGTGGTTTCACTATTTTTGGAGTTGTGTATCAAAACATAAAGACTATCGAAGTTGGACTATAATTCTGCAAATTTTAGAACTGAATATTCTTTTGAATAGTGCATTAAAAAATTGACATCTTTTTACTCAGATATTAAATTTTTTAAAAAAAGATACGGTTGAAAAGCTAACACAGAGAGCTTCAATTTGATATCTAGTTTCACTATTTGTAGAGTTGTGTATTAAAAGATACAGATCGTCGAAGTTTAGCTACAGTTTTGAAGTTTTCAGTCGTATCTTCAGTTTTGGGTTTAGTGAAGTTTTCATAACTTTGACGATATATATATTTTGATACACAACTCAAAAAATAGTGAAACTAGCTAGGTATCAATTTGAAGCTTTCTGTGTTAACTTTCCAACAGTACCATTTTCGATTTTTTTTAATATTTGGGTAAAAAGATGTCAATTTTTGAATGCACTCCTCAAAACAATCTTTCGTTCTGAAATTTGCAGAGTTATAGTTCAACTTCGATGGTTTTTATCTTTTGATACACAACTCTAAAAATAGTGAAACCAGGTATCAAATTGAAGCTCTCGCTGTTAGCTTTCCAACCATACATTTTTTAAAATTTTTGAATATCTGGTTAAAAAGATATAAATTTTTTAATAAATGAGGTAGATAACAAAGACGACCTTCATCCCATGTGGAGCAAGATCGTCTTTTGAAAAGACGACCTTCATCCACGTGGAACAAGATGTGGAGGTCGTCTTTTGATTTAAAATTGCTATATTTTTATAAATAGTTTGAAAGTTACAATATTTTAATAATAAGTTTTAAAAAATACAATATTAAAAAAAAACAGCGGTTTGTTTTATGCTCAAGATTGATTATAGGAAGAAAACACAAACCCATACATATAAACCATCCAAATTCCTTTTCCTACTAGGATTTTTAATAAAATTATTAATAGGATCCATCCTTTTCCTATTTCCCTTTTTTATCCAATTATAAATCGGATCTATCTAAAAAAAAATTAAAAAAAATTTAAAGTATGACTTCTTCTTTTTTTTACTTATTATATATACCAACAAACCAAAGAAAAATACTATTTTATCATTTTTTTTTTTTTTACCAGATATCAACAAATTTTAGAAGTCTGTACAAATATTTTGTTCTTTTATTATTATTATTATTATTTATTAAATTACAACTTTAATTTTGAATTTTGTTGAAGTTTTAACTTTGTGATTAATATAATTTCTAAATAGAATAAATCTATAAACTTTTAATTTAATGAATTTTAATTTTTAGGGATCATTCAGGGACAATGAGAAAATAAAGCAGCTTGTTCCTGGAATTAAAGTATATGGCGGTTCCTATAATTGTAATTCAGCTGGTTCCTATAATTATATGGGCCTATTTATTTTTGTTTTAAAGAAATTGCAAATCAAATTTAGACAACATTGGAAGGATAAAATACATCGAGACTTGACTGTGTATTAGATTTTGTAAACTTTTGATAATTTTTTTAAAATTATTTAAAAAAAAAACAAGAAATAAAAAATAGTTATCAAAGAAAATGTGTTATTTTCTTCAAGAAACAAGAAATGAAAAAAGTTATCAAATAAGTTTCTGTCCAAAATAAAAGAAACATGAATAGTTATCAAACATGTTTTTGTTTCTTATTTTTCTGTTTTTGTATAATATTTTCGTAACTTAAATTATGCACATAAAATTTGATGATGCCTTATTGGTTACACGAGCGCCTTTTTAAGCTCTCCAATTCAAGATAAAAATTGACATATTTACAAGTTTTTAAAAAAAATGCTATATTTTTAAATATTTTACTCTAAATTGATGTCGGTACAATTTTCTTTTTTTTAAATATAATTTAAAATTTGAATTTTATAATATATATATATATATATATATATATATATATATATATATATATTATTTATTTTGGATAAATGTTTACTAGTATTTAATAATGTAACTTTTGATAATTATTTTTTATTATTTTATTTCTTAATTTTGCAGTATTATTTATATATAATTTTAATTTAATTTAAATTTAAAATTTTCAAATATGTATATTTATATATTATTTTAATTTTTAGTAAACTTGACTTAACCTCGTTGGAATTTTGCAAATATCATTTTTGTTCACTAAAACATGCATTTAGTCTCACTCTAATATTCTTACTTCCATCCTTTCATCTTTTCAAATTCTCTATTCTACCCTATCATGTATTGATTTTTCTCAACCTTTGGAGACTTTAATTTGAATATACTAAAAAAAAAATGAATATATTTTATTTTTTATTTTTTATGTGATCAACTATGAAGATATTTTTAAAAATATGCTACTTTAAAAAATATTTAAAAAAGATATGATACTTTTAAAAAAATATTTGTACAAATGATTCTTTGGAGTTTTTATTGTTTTTTTTTACCTTCCTTTGAAAAAACATGTTTTTTGTTCTTTTGTTGACGTCATTAGCACTACGCTCAGCACGATCGCGAGCAGGGACTAGGGAACCATGACCGCTCCAAAATTTTCAATATTTTTAAATACAAAGGCAAAAATAGTGCCAAAAAATATATAGTTTTATTATGTATACACAATGGGCCCCCTATTTATAAAGATATTTGGTTTCGTCCCCGTCTTACTTAGACATGCCATCGTAAGAGAGGTCGTAAGAGAGGTCCTAAGTTTGGAACCTAGCCACATCAATTTGTTTATTTTCTTTCCTTTTTTTCAATCATACATGGCTGGTTTTCTTGGTTGGTTTTTTTTAATATTGTAGTTTTCAAAAAAAATTATAAAATATTGTAGTTTTGAAAGTATTTTTAAAAATAATGCTATTTTAAACACGCCAGCAAAAGTCGTCTTTTGAAAAGACGATCTTGCTTCCCATGGATGAAGATCGTCTTTTCAAAAGACGGCCTCCTTCTGCATCTATAAAAAAAAATGTTTTAGATTAAAAAAATGATATCTTTTAACTCAGATATTCAAAAATTTCGAAAAAAAAATATGGTTGGAAAGTTAACAGAGAGAGCTTCAATTTGAGTTTCAATATTTTTTGAGTTGTGTATCAAAAGATAAAAATCATCGAAGTTGAACTATAATTCTGCAAATTTCAAAACTGAAGATTGTTTTGAGCCGTGTGCATTAAAAAACTGATATTTTTTTACCCAGATATTAAAAAAAAAAAAAAAAAAAGGTACGGTTGGAAACCTAACACAAAGAGCTTCAATTTGATAACTGGTTTCACTATTTTTGAAGTCATGTATCAAAAGATAAATATCGTCGAAGTTGAACTACAATTTTGAAATTTTCAGCCATATCTTCAGTTATGGGTTTAGTGAAGATCGTCGAAGTTGAACTACAATTTTGAAATTTTCAGTCATATCTTCAGTTCTGAGTTTAGTGAAGTTTTTAGAACTATAGCTCAAATTCGATGATCGATATCTTTTTATACACAACTCAAAAAATAGTGAAACCAGTATAGCTCTCAGTGTTAGCTTTCCAGTACCTTTTTCAAACATTTTGAATATCTCGGTAAAAATATATCAATTTTTTAATGCACACTGCCCAAAAGAATCTTCAGTTTTGAAATTTGCACAACTATAATCCAATTTGGATGATCTTTCTCTTTTGATATACAACTCAAAAAATATTGAAATCAGGTATCAAATTGAAGGTCTCTGTTAGCTTTTCAACCGTATCTTTTTCGAAATTTTTGGATATTTGGATAAAAAGATATCAATTTTTTAATCCAAAAGAACTTTTTCATAGCTGCAGAAGCAGGTCGTCTTTTGAAAAGACGATCTCCATCCATGTGGCATAAGGAGGTCGTATTTTGAAAAGAAGATTTTCATCCGTGGAGCAAGATCGTCTTTAAGATCGTATTTTCAAAAGGCGAACTTTGCTGGCACCTCCCTTTAAAATAACGATATTTTTAAAAATAATTTCAAACCTATAATATTTTTATAAAAAGTTTTGAAAACTACAATATTAAAAAAAAAAAAAAAACAGCTGGAGGTTTTCTTCGGTGTTTTAATTTTTTTAAGAATTGTTTTATTTTAATTTTTTTAGAATTATTTTATTTTAGTAATTTTGTATATCCAAAATTTGTCCATAATTTATTTTATAACTTTTTCAAAACTAATTTAGTGTATATTAATATTCAATCTATAAATTTTGAAAATATATTCACATTATATATTGCATTTCAACTTTTAATTTTGTGTTTAACATATCTACAAACTATAAAGAGTGTTCATAATAGTTTTCAATTTTTAATTGTATCTAATAGGTTCTCAAATTTTCAATTTTAAGTCTAATAGACCATTTTCCTATTCGATATTTTTTAAAATTTAGGAATTCATTAGAAACAAAATTAAAAGTTTAGGGTCCGTTTGATAATGTTCATGTTTCTTGTTCCCTGTTTCTTGTTCCTTGTTTCTTGTTCCCTATTTTTTGAGAACTAGAAACAGGAACATGTTTGATAACTACTCCTGTTTCTGGTTTCTTGAAAAAAAAGAAACAGAACAGAAACTTGTTTGATAACGTTTCTTGTTTCTTGTTTTTTTATTTTATTTTTTTTTTAAAAAAAATCATTATCATGTTTGTTAATTGATTCTTTTTTCTCTTTGTTGTTTTTCATTTTTATAGTTTAAATATAATTTAGTATACATAATATAAAAAAGATATAACACGCAATTAAAAAAAAAATCAAAGTTTACATAATCGAATACAAATAAGTCTCGATGCAAAGTTAAAAACAACCATAAATTGTATTTATACTTCCAATGTTATCCAAATTTGATTTGATTTGATATATGTTTTTGTGTGTTGACCGGGTAAGGAGACATTTGTTTAAGAATAGAGAATCGAGCCTTCAACACACGAAAACAACATTCAATAACATCAATGTCACAATTTTATGAAAATTTCGATGTCTCAATTTTATGAAAATTTTGATGTCTCAATTTTATGGAAGCGTTGATAAAAATATCGATAAAATTACAATGTGAATAAATATTTATGAAAAAATAAATAAATAAATATATATATATATATATTAAATATACTTAAATTAATAAATAAATTAATGTCACAATGTGTTGCACCTCTTTAAGAAAACCTTGTCGCTTTGGCCAAGTGGTTAAGGCGTGTGCCTGCTAAGTACATGGGGTTTCCCCGCGAGAGTTTGAATCTCTCAGGCGACGAATATTTTTGTTTCAAAAAAAAATTAATAAATAAACATTTTTTTTACAATTAATAAATAAAATTTTAACGTAGTTAAATAAGATAAAAGACTTATTACTAATATTAGTTAGGTTCACATTAGCATTCATACTAAAAAAAAAAAAAAAAAAAAAAAAAAAAAAAAAAAAAATTAAATTACATTATATTCTTAAACAAACAAAAATAAAAAGTGACAAAATTTAAAATTAAAATAATATATAAAAAAAATTAAAAAGAAGAAAAAACTAATATGTTATTTTTAGGATTTGAACTCAAGCCCTTAATTATGTAGTGCTTATTATGAAGACTTCTCTTACCAACAAACCAACCACACATTTTTGTTATAAATAGGAACAACAATGTATAAAAAGAAACGGAACAGAAGAAACACCTTTTTGGTGTTTCTCAAATTTTGCCATTTTTTTAGAATCGTTTCTCAAAATTTAGAAACAAGAAACGGGAATGGTTATCAAACAAGTCTGTTTCTTAAAAAATGAGAAACAGAAACAGGAAACATGAAACAGGAAACGAGAACGTTATCAAACGACCCCTTAGAGGCCTATTCAACATGTTTAAAGTTAAACTTATAAAATTATAGATTAGAAGTTTAGAGACTCATTAAGACTTCTTAAAGTTTAGATATCTAATAGACTCAAGCTTTAAAGATCATGGACTAAACTGATAATTTAACTTTTTTTTCTATTTGGTAAAACATCTAGATGAGCTAAATTATATAATGGTGCTCAATTTATTTGAACTTCGTTAGAATATAATGTGGGAGTGTGGATTTGAATCTCTCATTTATTTGTTATAATTGTTTTTTAATATTTATATAATATAATTTTTTGGCCCCCAAACATTAATGTCTGGATCCGCCCTTGATCGCGAGGAAAAAATATGTAGTATCCTTCGCTGAGCACGAAGGAGGAGATTTTTGCTAATCACGAGAAAAGGTAAAAAAAATAAAACATGTATTTCAAAAAATCGAGTCATTTAGCATTAAGACTTCGAAAGAGGTCATTCCTACAAAAACCCATAATTTTAAATATATTTAGAGAAATAGGATAATTTTAAGGGAATGTAAGAAGAATGTCTACAAATAATTAGGCTTAATGAAAAATGTCTAAATACCTATATTGTTTGCACTCTATATGAGTTTTTTAGGAAGATGTTTGTTTTAGTTGGTTCCCCATTATACCCTTCTAGAATTCCCTATTTTAAAAATTAATTAGTTTTGAAATTAATTTATTCGATACCAGAGTTTGTTTGGTGAGGTGGATGATTTTCCGTTAAAAAGAATTTTGTTATTTTTTTCGAAGTAATTTTGGTCGTTGTGTATCTTCATGTGTTACATCTGATATTGATCGATCTCTCCTAGTTCGTAGGGTGGGCAGTGTTTTGGTTGTTCCTATTTTCAGGGGAAGCTTTAGAGATTACAAGGGTGTTAATAATTAGGGCGTGTCCAAACGTATACCCTGATCGAATGTGTGTGCGGCGTTGTTGTTGTATATGTCCACGGGTGTGTCAGAAACTAACGAAACGTGTATCAAATTTAAAATTTATTGTATCGTGTATCGTAAGTTTCAATTGGTAAATAACATTAAAATATAAATATAAATAGCAAAGTTTATCTTAGAGAATTATATATTCAAACATTAAATAACTCTAAAATTAGAAGATTACCTCCTTTCAAGGTTTAAAATAGTCTAGAAAATACGATATCAACTCTAACAAATGAAAGATATTAAAGTTTAAAAACATTAAATTAATTAAATATAGTAGACTTAGAAGAGTAAATATTTTAAAATCTAAATAATTAAATAATATAAAATTTAATAAAATTCCTATATACAAGAGACCAATGATAATTCAATTTTATTTTTACAAAATATTTAATTAATTAAATATGATAGAATTATAAAAAAGATATATTTTAAAATTTAAACAATTAAATAATTAAATAAAATAATAATATTATTAATATTCCGTAGAAGGAAATTCCTATTTATAATAACCAATTTGAGTTTTTTTCGTTAGTTTAGTTAGGGTTCATTTTCAACCTCACGCAACTCTATCATCTACAAATCGTTTTCTTTTATTTTCTGTTGTCGCTTCGTCATGCAATAGCTTCTCCAATTTTTAATCGTTCCGAATCTGCCAATCGAAGCTTTATCCGATTACTAACATAGTATTTTTCAGATTTTTGTTTTTTATTTATTTATTTATTGAGTTTTTGAATCATGCGTTTTCTTTTCGATTTGTTACGATTTGTCCGATTCAAAAGCTGTAGGGGTTAATATTGTACTGTATACACTTCAATGGAGGAATGGAGCAACTCATCGAGGAAGGGTATACAGTGGTCGTAAGTGGTTGTCAATCTGTCATTCAGAGCGACTCATGCATCACATTCATCTGTTGTAACTGGTTGGTCAATCATATGGTTTCCTTTTATTACTCTATGTACAACCATGTATACAGCTGGACAACCATGTATACACCTGACGACGTGGTGAATTTTTCTGCAACTTCATCACTTCCTCAGGTATACAAAGCCAAAATTCATAACTTCCACAAGTATACAGAGCCGAAATTCATCCCTCAGGTATACAGAGCACTTCCTCAGGTATATAGAGCCGAAATTCATCACTTCCTCAGGTATACAGAGCCGAAATTCATCAATTTCTCAGGTATACAGAGCCGAAATTCATCACTTCCTCAGGTATACAGAGCCAAAATTCATCAATTTCTCAAGTATACAGAGCCGCAATTCATCACTCAAGTATACAAAGTCGAAATTCACCACTTCCTCAGGTATATAGAGCCGAAATTCATCACTCAAGTATACAAAGCCGAAATTCATCACTTCCTCACGTATACAGAGCCGAAATTCATCACTTCCTCAGGTATACAGATCCTTCAATTTCGGGTCCTATAACCATTTAACTCTCATGGGATAAATGTCATTTATTTTTTCCCTTTTTAACGTCTCTGTTAACTCTCCATCCATCTCTCTTCTCCCAACAATTTACATTTTTGTAGCCTATTTTTATTTATTTTCAAAATTATTGAAAATGGTAGAAGGGTAGGTTTGTCCAATTGAATTTAGGTTGCCTTACTAAATATAGGGTTTAGACATTTGAAAAAGGTGTTAGATATTTTTCATATTGATTTCGATTTTAGACATTCTTCTAGTTACCCCTTATTTTAAATGAAAAGTGGCAAACCCATAATGAAATGTTGAACAACCAAATTTGGGCTGGGTTTGCAGCTTTGGACCACCTTACAAGTTACGAGAACTAGTACTTTTAATTTTTAATTAAAATAAAAGGTTGAAATTTGTTTAATTTAAAAAAAAATTGGTGCTACTCTTTCAATTGGCCTAGGTGGCTGCAAAATTAGCCAACTTGTACGACAAGATGAAATGAAAGTAGTGTCAAATCACCTTTTATCTTTCGTCTATCATTTCAAAAAAAATAAAATAAAAAAATAAAATAAAAAAATATGAAGAAAAAAAACCATCTAAGGTCGGGAAATTTAGGCCCCATTTAGTTTCTTATTCTAAAAATGATGATAACTTGTTTGGTGAGTTGAAAATGAAAACAGTTTTTGAAAACACAACTTAAATTAAAGGTAAAATTTGAAAACGATAAAACATCGTTTTTCATTGTTTTCCAAATCAAAAACCTAAAAATTGAAAACACGAGATTCCTAAAAAAAAAAAAAAAAAATGTTCGTCAAAATCCGTAAATGTTACCGTCTCACAAACTCCAATTGAAATTGTTCTTGTTACTTCATCGACATCAATCAAATTATTTTTTAATTCTTAACCAATTTGGGCATTGCAATCTTCTTATGATTGATTAAGATTACCTCAACGAAAACATAAATCGCAATTGAAATCCAATTAAACCCCTTCGATTTTGTCAGAAAAAGTCGATGTCAACAATCAACATGATCGAGAACATTTCAGTTTGCAAACTAAGATATGATTTTAATGGGCAAAGCAACCAACTGATGACTCAAATTTTAAGGTGGAAGAAGATAGAGATACAAACACCTTTTTTTTTAGGGTAAAAATCACTTTATACCCTTAAACTTTGAAGGTTGTATCAATTAAAACCCTAAACTAATAATTGTATCAATTTAAACCCTAAACTTTCATAAGTGTATCAATTTACACCCTCTCTTAGAAAAAATGTTAGTTTTCACACGTGTGGAGACTTATAATTTATCAATTAAACCCCTAAACTTTCATGTAATTGATGCATTTAATGAAAGTTTAGGGGTTTAATTGCTAAAATTATAAGTCTTCACGTGTTTAAATTAATATTTTTAAAATAAAATTTTAGTAGAAAGTGTAAATTGATACAGTTTTAAAAGTTCAGGGTTTAAATTGATACAATCAATAGTTTAGGGTTTTAATTGATACAACCTCCAAAGTTTAAGGGTATAAATTGATTTTTTTCCCTTTTTTTTATTATTATTTATTTCTAACTCAAGATTTTAATACTTTTATTTTATGTGTCGATGTCTCGTACAACTATATAACTTATTTTCTACCCTTGTTACCGCATAGTCACTCCACATGTTTCTCGTTTAAAAAAAAAAAAAAAAACCCACATGCTTCTCTTTTTTCTTTTTTAATTTCTAATTTTTCATTAAAAGAAAGTTAAAGAAAATGTTCGAACTTTTTGTTATTAAGATTAATTTATTTGTACGGTGGTTACTAATATAGTTAATTTATTTATTATTAATAAAAAATAAATATATTTTTTTTTTATAAAAAAAAATAAATTTTACCGAACACATATTAATATTATTTTTTAATTTTAAATTCAAATTAAAAAAAAAAAAAAAACTAAACCAAACGTCTTTCGAGATAGAGTGAAAATAAGAAATTTGTTTTCATTTTCGACTAATTATTTATTTTCGAAAAAGAATTTTTGGATCATGAAGCCTTTTTTTATTTTTATTTTAAAGAAAAAATCAATTTATACCCCTAAACTTTGTGTTGTATCAATTAAAACTCTAATATAACAATTGTATCAATTTAAACCCTGAATTTTCATAAGTGTATTAATTTATATCTTGTGTTAGATTTTATTTGAAAAAAAAATAATTTAAACTGGTGGGGACTTATGATTTTAACAATTAAACCCATAAACTTTTTTTTTTTTTTTTTTTTGAAGCAAACATCAATCAATTAATAATGGAATTGGTCTAGAGACCTAACAACAGAACAGTCTGAAAGAAGTAAATTGGAAAACCACACAGGCGTGGCATCCTCCCAACAAGACAAACCAATGTTGGAAAAAGCATGACTCGCTAAATTATGAGCCACCTTATTCATAGACCTGGGAACAAAGATCAACCCATGAAATGAAGGATTAAAAAGAAACTCCCGTACTTTAGCTAATAACACCCCTTGAGCAGACAAAGGAGCAACATTAGAATGAATGGCCTTGACCAAGGATTGGGCATCAGATTCAATCCAAACATTTTGGAAACCTTTCTCCGTTACCAAGCTTAACCCTCGGATAAGGGCTAAAGCCTCAGCGGAAAACACATCAAGCTTACCTTGTATTACCTCAGAAATAGCACAAACAAGTCTCCCCTGCCAGTCTCGAACCACCACTCCAACCCCCACACAATTTGTCGAGGGGTGGCATGATGCATCAACGTTCATCTTTAAAGATCCCATCTCCGGCGGGACCCACCTTCTCTCTTGCCTGGTCAAGGATCGGGCCTCCAATCGAGAACCACCTGACCCCACCGACGCTACGCAGAAATCCCGGGCATAATCGAAAATCCAGGTAGCTCGCACCGACGCCACAGGTAGGGGTTGTTGTTGCTGCTGCCAATAATTCCTATCCGACCAAATCGCCCAGCAACCCGTAAAGAAGAGCTCGCGATCAAACTCCCCAAGCACGGAGAAGACCGCCAGTAACACCTCCCGACAATCATGGTGAACAGTCGACAACAACCCGACCTGAGGGAGCAAACAATCCCATATATGCTTCGCCCTTTTGCACCTAAAAAAACAATGAAAAGCCGTTTCCCGATCTCTACCACATAACTCACACCATGGATGGACAGGAACACGTTTAACACATAAATTATTATTCAAAGGGAGGATATTATGGAAAAGTTTCCACATGAGCACCCGCACTTTATTTGGAACTTTTGACTTCCACAAACCAACCCACCACCTCTCCTCCAAACTATTCATCGAAGACGTAGAAGCTCGTACTCGGGCTTGGAACACTTTATAAGCACTCTTAACAGAAAACATCCCGTCCCTCGAAAAATGCCATTGCCAACCATCTGGTAAAGAAGACTGACAAATGGGGATAGAAAGAACTTGTTCCACATCCACCTCCCACAGGACACTTCGTAACTTGACAATATCCCACCCTCCTTCCTCCGTAATGAAATCACCCACTTTTAAGTCCCGTTGATTCAGAGCTGAAGGGGTAATAAGCCTGAACGAATGCTCACGGGGCACCCACGGATCACCGAAAAATGAGGTGGACAACCCATTCCCTATCCTCTTACGGATGCCCCCAACAAGCAACTCCTTACCCCACAACAAACTGCGCCAAATATAAGAAGGGGAATATCCCAACTGCGCATCCAACAAATCCACACCAGCAAAATATTTTCCCTTAAAAACACGAGTAACCAGAGAGTTAGGAAACTGAAGGAAACGCCAAACCTGTTTTGCTAGTAACGCCTGGTTGAAACCTTCAAGACTACGAAAACCCAACCCACCTATCTCCTTTGGTAGACACATCCGATCCCACGACATCCAGTGAATTTTTTTATGATTCTCGGAAGCTCCCCACCAAAATCTTGCCATACATCTATTCAGGTCCTTACAAATTCCCTTAGGAATGCGGAAGCAGGACATAGCATAAGTAGGGAGAGCTTGAGCGACTGCTTTGATAAGAATCTCCTTACCCTCTACAGAGAACATACTGCTTTTCCAACCTGCAACCACTTTCTGCACCTTCTCCTTCAAAAAATTCAGATCTATCCGCTTGTTACGGGAAAGATGGGATGGGAGACCCAAGTACTTCCCTAAATTAAAAACCGTGCGAACCTGCATCAGCGAACCAATGGCTTCCCTCGTAGGGATCGTAACATTCGGGCTAAACATCATAGCTGATTTAGATAAATTAACACTCTGGCCCGAGGCCTTCTCATAACATGTAAGAATCCCCTGAAGTTTCAAGCATTCAGACATCGTGGCCTTACAGAAAAGCAGACTGTCATCAGCAAAAAAAAGATGGGAGATAGAAGGACTATTCCTCGGAATGCGACAACCAACCAACTCTTTCTGTTGATGAGCCAAAGAAATCAAGCAAGAGAGACTTTCAGCACATAACAAAAAGAGATAAGGGGAAAGAGGATCCCCCTGCCGCAATCCCCTCTTAGGAGTCAACCTCCCCCTAGCTCGCCCATTCAAAACCACAGAGAAACTCACAGTAGAGACACAATCCATGACCAGTGCAACCCACATAGGCGCAAAGCCCAATTTCAACATCACCTGTTCCAGGAACTTCCATTCCACCCGGTCATAGGCTTTGGCCATATCAAGTTTTAAGGCTGCTAAACCACAGGACCCCACCCGTTTATTCAGAATATGTTGCACACATTCATATCCCACAAGAACGTTGTCCGAGATCAGTCTACCTGGAACAAACGCACTCTGGTGTTCAGAAATGACTCCCGGGAGAACTTGCTTTAGCCGATTCGCTATCACCTTCGAAACTATCTTGAAGGACACATTGCACAAGCTAATGGGTCTGAAATCTTTCACCTCTTCAGGGTGTGCGATCTTAGGGATGAGAGCAATATTAGTGTGATTGAGTATCCTTGCTGAAATTGTACCATTAAGAATACTGAGTACTACCTTTACAGTTTTGCTCTTGAGGACCTCCCAGAATCGCTGATAGAACATAGCCGGGAACCCGTCAGGCCCAGGAGCCTTCGAGGGGAACATATGGAACAAAGTCATCCGAACTTCCTCCTCCGTATATGGGGCCATCAACAACTCATTCATCACAGATGAGACCTTGCATGGGACACACTCCACCGCTGCCAAAATATCATGCTCTCCCGGATCAGACGAACTGAACAGACCAGCAAAATACTCCAGAAACACCCCTTCCATACCCTTATCATCAGAAACCCACTGCCCGCTCGCCTCACGAATCCTGGCAATAGAATTCTTATGTTTACGAGTGGAAGCACGCTTATGGAACCATTTCGTATTCCGGTCTCCCCATTTTAACCAATTTTCACGCGATCTCTGCTTCCAGAACATTTCTTCAGCCAACAATGATTTGTCTAACCTTTCCTCGATCAATTTAATCTCCTCAAAAACAGGACCTCCCTCTCTATTATAAGCTTCCTGAAGAAGCGCACGTTGAGCATCGATATCCTGAAAAAACTCACGTTTTACCAACCTCCCCCATTTCCCCAGACCTTGCCTACAGCTGGCAATAGACTGAAGAAAAGAGCGGGACGACCCTTCCTCCGACCCCAAGGGCTCCCCTCCCGAATTCCAGAACTGACAAATCATGTCCCTACACCGCGCATCCAGGGTCCAGAGTTCCTCAAATCTGAACGGAGGAGGCCCCTGCCACTGAGCCCCCCCAATCGAATCTGGGTGAATCTCGATACAGATAGGTCGGTGATCCGAAGAACTCCAATCCAGATGGGTAACAGAACAACGAGAAAACATATTGCAAAAACTAGCATTCCCCAAAAATCTATCCAACCGTTTAAGGATAACCGGTTTGTTCTGCCACCTGTTAGACCATGTAAACACACTGCCTCGGTAACCAAGATCTTTCAGCCCAACCTCATCTACGGTTTCCCTAAACATTTCCATACTTCGAAAGGACCTGTTAGAGTCCCCTCGCTTTTCCTTTGCCCAGAAACACTCATTTAAGTCCCCCCTACTAGCCACGGGGAATCATC
Source organism: Herpetospermum pedunculosum (assembly GCA_028017165.1). Lineage (NCBI taxonomy): Eukaryota > Viridiplantae > Streptophyta > Magnoliopsida > Cucurbitales > Cucurbitaceae > Herpetospermum > Herpetospermum pedunculosum. The sequence goes on from CM051524.1 coordinate 63,849,100, forward strand.
AAGATTAGATAAGCGACGGATAAGCTCGCAAGTTACATGCTTATTTTGGTTCTCCGGGCAACCATAAATTCCAGAAAACCGCCATCTCCAAGACCCCCAAACAATTCCACAATCAATATGATTCCTAGTCGCCGACCGGATAATCACACTAACCGATGACTTCCAGAACAGACAGAGGCCCCCACTTGTGCCTCTACTAGCTATCGCCAAACAACTGTCGTAACCCAGAGACTGCTTCATACTGTCCATCTCAATCTCATCACATTTTGTTTCAGATAAAAATAGAACTACGGGTTTCACTCGACGAATAACGTCAGTCAGATCTCTGAACGTCCTCGGGTTTCCCGCACCCCGGACGTTCCAGCAGAGGATTTTCATTGTGATCGGCGGGGCTGATCCACAGCCACCACCGATAGTTCTTCATGTACCAAACCAAGCTCAGTACGTTGTATTTTCTCTCTACCCTCCTCACGATCATCCATAGAGAAAAGTTTATCCATTTTCCGTTTTCCCTTCTGATCAGAACCAGTCTCACTAGTAGTAATTCCCATCATTCCATTCACAACCAATCGTCTAAACCCACGGGCCTTAACCCCCTTAGCAATCTCATCTACCAAATGGGGGTCTTCAACCATCGACATTATCTCCATGTCAATTTCCCTCTTCTCACCATCAACTACCAATATGTTCTCATTCTTCTGAGAGCCTTCTCCCCCCAACCCGACTGAAGTCACGCCCTCATCTGAATTACCCTCGACCACACCCTTCCCCGACGCTAGTACCTCCCCAAAGCTACCTCTTTTTCCCTCACCCTCACCCTCACCCTCACCTCCCGACGGAGTGCCAGACCCAGGGCCCTTTGGAGACAGAAAGGAACCGGATTTATCACCCACCAAGGACATTTTCCCTCTGGGGACCAAAGGCTTAGTTCCCTTTTCCCCCATACCCAATGTTGTTTCCACTGACCTCCAGCTCTCCCTATCACTCCTACCCCCTCCCCCCCAACGATCATACCTCCATCCCCTACCTCGACCCCTCCCTCCCCCATTAGACTCATCACTCCGACTCTCATCCCACCGATACCCCCCTGCCTTTTTCAGAATAGAAGCTCTCATCCAATCCCCAAAATTGTAATCATGAGACTCAGAAGCAGACTGGTCGTTTAGCGAACACTCCCGATGGGAATGACCAATAATACCGCAACAAAAGCATAAATCAGGAAGTTTCTCATAAAGAAAAGGACACCATACCAACGTACCTTCAATTGTCTTGAATTTGATACCTCGTCGGAGGGGTTGAGTAACATCTAACCGAACACGAATGCGCATGAACGATCCTGTCCAAATATCAAGGGCATCCCCATCAATCTCCTCCAACTGGCCAATAGAGTCACCAACGATTTTTGCCATCTCCCGTGTCATGCAACTGACAGGAACATCATGAACTTGAACCCAGAATGCTGTGCTAGAGAAGTCCATTTTGCTTAGTTGCTCGGACTCCTTCGGTGACACAATCACTATTAACTCTCTATCAAAAGTCCAAGGGCCTTCAGCTATAACCCGAGCTTTTTCCAACACTGTTTTAAATTGGACATAGAAGACATTATCCCCTGCCTCTTCAACGCGAGTGTTCGCATGAACCTTCCAAATAGTCTTAATCACCGACTTGAAAGCATCTGCATTGACTCTCTTATTGGAAAGAAGCTTCACAACCGCACACAATTGGACCTTGTCAGCCGATAACAGATTGGCCCTATTTGACGCATCAATTACGACCTGTTCACTTTCCATCAAGGTCATGGATTGCCATCTTTGTGCTAAATCGTCCATCGAACTCGATCACCACAGTACCCAAAGAAATATAATGGGCCAAACCCGCAAGAACGCTTGGAGCAAAACAACCCACAGACCAAAATCGTAACAATAATATTTGCAGCAACCAAAATTGTCACCGTAGCCAAAATGCACAATCCCAAATGCAATAGACTAAATTCTCCACTGACCAACCATGGAATAGTGAAGGAATAAATGACTAAAAATCTCTCACAATAGACCCAATCACCAACCCCACTTAAAACCACTATTCCTAATACTTAGAATAAGGTGCACGCAAACCAAAGCAAATGCAAGAAAGCCAAAACAAAATAACAGAAGAATCCAAGTTGACCTACACCCAAATTAGAAATCAATCACCTTAGAATTTCTTGTCGGCGCCTGAAAACCCTAAACCTCCAAGTAGAAGGACTACTCCCATGTAGAGAGAGCTTTAAAATGTTTTAATCAACTATCCCTTAACTGGGGATTCATTGTTTCTTGTATTTGTTATTAACCCATAAACTTTCATAAGTGAAACAATTGTATGAAAGTTTAGGAGTTTAATTGATAAATTTAAAGTCTCCACACGGGTACAAACTTACATTTTTATATTAGAGGGTGTAAATTGATACAATTATTAGTTTAGGGTTTTAATCGATACAACTCTCAAAATTTCGAAGTATAATATTATTATTATTATTTTTTTTTAGTTCGCTAAAGACCCATGATCCGTACATATATATATACTACACACACGTTTTATCCTATAATTAAAGTTGGAAAAATTGAGGCTTCGATTGGTTTATGATCTATTTTTGTTTTTATATTTTTTAAAATAAAAAAAATATAAGGAAAACAATGAAAATACGTTCGTATACTAATTATTTTAAAAAACAACTCCTAGAATAGTTTATTTTCAAAAACAACGAACGGTTGTTTTCTTTGTTTTTTTATTTTTGAATGTTACGATTTCTCTTTTTTTCCTTCAAAATCTAGGATTCCGCTTCTATATAGTGAATCTCTCATCAATTTTGTAGGAAGAATTTTTTATTATAAAAATCACAAATAACAGAGAGATCAACAAACCAAACCAAAGTTAGTGAACATGTCTATAGATGATTTATTGCAATCTATGTTAGTAAATATTTAGTATTAAGTTAACTTTTATCTTATTTCATATTTATTTTGAGAAATTAGATTTACACATTATGTTGGAAAAAGCCATTGATTTGTCAGAGTATAGAGCGAAGATTCTTTCTCTTCTTCGAATTATGGAAGAGAACACTGAGGGTAATTGATTATTCATCTCCTTCTTATAGATTTACACATTGCATGGTCAAAAGCAATGATGCGAAGCCCGCATAAAATTAAAGATGTTATGTGGGCATCAACTTGAAGATATTTGGAGACTTTTAAAAAATTTAAAGATGCAATGTAGAGTATCGACCTGAAGTTTGCAACACATATCCGCATTCGGAGGCTGCAAATTTTTTTACCATAATATTTTACCTTATTTTTAAGTTTGTAATCCTTCATGCTCCAACCCGAGGGAGGATATTAAAAAATTTATCTATCTTAGCAAATATATATTTACATTTATGTCTTTATATTTTTTCATACTTAATATGAAAATTAGAATTAGTTTTAGGTATATACTATTCTAAATGAAAATTAGGAAAAATTAGGAAAAAGACATTCATTTGTCACTTCCTTTCTTTTTTTTTTTTTTTCTGAGAAAAAAATATTTATTTATTTTTATTTCTTTTGATGGAAACGATTTCTTCCTTTTATAATTTTTTTACCAAACAATACTTGTTCCAGTATTTTTAAATTCACAATCAACACAGTTTTCAAAATTAGTTTTTAAATTAGAATCAAACCAATTTTTTTAAAAGGTATTAAATTAATTTTTAAATTAGAACCCAACGAATTTGTGTTTAAGTACGTTTTCGTGATGTTTAATAGCCGCTAATAAGTCGAAATATGATTATTTTATCACATCTGTTTCAATTATGAAACTAAAATATTTTGATGTAATATTTAAAATCCATTATTTAGATGCTACACAGATTAAGCGAGCTTGAAGAATGAGAGAAAAAAAAAAATGAAGATTAGACATACGGGTGAAGTTGATAATGTGGAAGAAGAAAAAATAATGACAAATCATGGAAGATAAATAAAAGAAGGTGGATCCCACTCAATTTGCAATGAGAATTGAATTGAACACCGTTTTAGTTATAATCTGATTGCGGATTATAATGTGAGTGAGACTCACAGTTTAATTACGTTTGCAAATTTCGATAAATGAATTCAATAAAAATAGATGTGATACCCACAATCCGAATTACGCTCTAAGTTAGTAAACGAGGCCTTATAGTTATGCTTATATTTAACAATTGATCACAAAATGAAGGTAGTGAGTAATATAGTAGTCTTTTTTTTTTAAGAAAAAAAAACAAGGTTTGTTAATTAAATTAATATATTTTAAAAGTTTTGAAACTAAAAGTTAATAAATGGAAAAAGAACTGTTAAGATAGCAAAAGTTAAAATAGACCTTTTTAGATTTGTCAGATGAAACAAAAAGGCTGTGTGTGAATTAAAGTTTAAAGTGAGTCTCACGGATACCAAACCAAACTGAAAAGACTCTGCGATCTTCGATTTCTCTTCGTCTCTCTCCTCCGCTTGCCATCCTTTCATTGATCGGCCAAACGGCTCTGCCAGTCGGTTGCGGTGCATTTTGTTTCTTCTTCTTCCATTATTGCCCAATGCAATCGCGCAGAAGCAAGAACATTCAGATCGATGATCTTAACGGTGAGGCGATTTCCTTCTCACTCAGATCACATTATTATATATATTCTGGTGTCCCTGGCGGATGTTCGTCATCGATCGACGCCGGTAAATTTGTATCTCGCTGGGCCAGGTAATGATGATTCGTTTGACTTATAATTGCTGTTTTTTTGTGATTCTTCATCGTCCACTCGTTAATTATAGCCTTGATTTTTTCCTCATTTACTTTGAGATCTGATTGTTTACATCCTTGCGTTGCCGTTGAACCTCGAATTTCTTACTCAAGGTATATATATATGTTGAGATTGCCCAGTTTATAAACATGTTTTGAATTTATAACAAGATATAACTTCATTTGGTGAACAAAGATCTCTCACTAAAAATTGTAGTCCTCTTGGTATTCCACCTCGAGATCACATCCCATAAGTACGACCTTGAAATCTCTAGAATGTATCATTAGGTGAGGGGATAGAACTAGAAGTATTAAATCGTCCAAAAAAATATACTTCAAGTTACATAACTACCATTAAAAAAAAATATTTACTCGAAAGGAAGCAAATACCAGCTTGAGTCCCTCACTAATCAGAAGACAACATTTTAAAACAATTCCAAAATGTTGTCTGTGATACCACAACAGAGTATTAAAAGTTGTTAGATCCATAATACCTCTGTGTGAATCCTTTTCAAAATAAAGGGTTTAGGAAAAAGCATCCAATTAGGCACAACTATATAGCCAACATCAACAAGATCATAATCTGCAATATCCGAGCATTACATACCTCAAGACTGAAGATTTAAGTTTACATAGTCAGAAACAATAGAGATCAAAATTGGTTCAAGTGATGATGGCCACCTACCTAGGATAACAAGTTTCTTTGGCAACCAAATGTAGTAGAGTCAGACGGTTGTCCCATGAGATTAGTTCAGCTGCTCGCAAGCTGGCCTAAACACTTACTGATATATAAAAAAAATAGTGACCAAAGTTAAAGATCATACTTGAAGAGGTCTCTGCCCCAAAACAATTCGTTCTCACCAAGATCATCAAATGGGCTTAAAAACATGTAAATCATCACATGATAAAGGTCTGTACTTGACTTGATGGCAATGAGAAGAGAAGGATATCCGAAAAGGCTCTGAAGAAAGAAAGATCACTTGTGGTATATAAATTGGTACCTGATAATATAACATAGAGAGAGTTTCTTTTTAGTCTGCTTTCCCTCTTTAAAGTAAGGAGAAAGTAAGAGACCTGATATCAAGTGAGCTTCCAGTAAAACGTACAGTAAAATAACTCAATATGATCCCTAAGTTCATTTGGGCAAATACCCAACAAGACAGACAACTTTATTTTAAGAGAGTTCAGAAAAGGAAGTTCTGACCCCAATTCAGTTAAAACCCTCGCTTGCTATTTCAAATTTCAACCTAAACTTCTCCGGCCCATCAACTGAAACCTATCAGGCTTCATTAACTAAAATTTAATGGAATCAATAAATGGAGAAAATTACACCAAATCAGTAGAAGCATAAGTGTTTGCTTGCATGGCTCATTTAGCATAGAATCTGATAATTAAGGCTCAACCATCATACTCAGACGTTACACATAGTATGCACATTCGCTTCTTCAGGTTAGCAGGGTGTTAGGAATCCATACAATTATGCAGCTTCTATTTATTTCATTTGGAACTAATAACATAAACCACAAGGTTGTTTTGGTTTTTCACTAATTAAATGATTGGCTGTTGACCATGCCCATGCCCATGCCCATGCCCATGCCCATGCCGCCCATGCCCATAGCCATATCCATGTTGTCTGTCCAACAGTCATTTTCCATCATTGCCTCAATCTGCAAGTAAAATGAATAGTCATTACTGGTTTTTTTCTCTCTACTAATATGATAGCTAGTCAATGTAACTTTTAACTTCCTCATTGGAAGAATCAGAACAATGTGTAAAAGCAGTAGTATATTCTCATACAAGTCTCGTTACTTCCCAAACAAGAGCACAAAAGTAAGCAATTCGTTGGCATCACTCAACATATTTGAAAACCAGGTAAGGTTTCTATCTATATTTACATATACACATATACATCATATGCCAACTAATTTCAATTTCTTACAGCAATTGTGATTATTATTAAGTATGGAAAAGTCTTTAATTGCTATTGAATTATATGTGAATTCAATTACACTTGAGGATCAATCAGTAGTTAGTTGTAGAATGTTTATATTTGAGCCTCAACTTAGAGAATCCCTCGGAGTCCACACATTCCCCAAATTTGCAGGTCTTGATAGTCAATTTAATACTTCGAGGATCAATCAGTTAACTCTCCCTCTTCAAGTTAAGAGGCTGTTCAAATATATTTGAGGACTTCCTTGGATGCATGCCTTCCATACAAAGTTGAGAATTGGGAGGTTTCTACCTAGTTCCCATCCCCTTCCTCATTTACAACCACCACCAAATATCAATGATGTGCTTGTTGTCAAACATTATGACAATGATGGAGAAAAGAGAAAATTTTCTTTTGCATCATTCTTTATTTTGTGCTAAACTTTTTCCCCTTTTTCTTTTCTTGCACACTAATCTGTGTAAGAGTTAATTGTAGAATGTTTATATTTGAGCCCCTACTACTAGGCCAAAATACTTTATTCTAAGTTGATCTTTTTGCCACTTTGATATCCTATATGACGAGGAAATCATGATCATGACTCTGATGAGTAGAGGAGAACTTCTCCGAACTTGGGAAGAATTCTGGCTTGTGTTAATGATGAGTTTTTTTTTTCAACACAAGAAGGAACCATATACGAGCATTTTCCAGCACTTTAACAAGAAGTGAGCGTGCAAGATCTGGCAGTTGGAGGTTAATTGTATCAAGATGAACTCATCTACATACATTAAAAAAATGTTGGCATATCTCAAAAAAACTCCAGGAGGAACCAGATTAGGACAACAACAGAAAGGAATGTTGATATTACATAAGTGTAGATCTTTATATAAAAGAAATACACTGAATCAAGATAGACCAACCATTAATTCATTGAAGAGATGAGCCTCCACATGATTTATTGTTTGTTTGGGAAGATTTGTTCACTTTGTTAGGTAGGGAAAAACAGTATTTAGAAGTGTTATAACCTGAATATGACTCATGGAACATATGAAAGAATTTTCTTCCATTGAAGGGAAAAAGAATACACGGGCAATACAAAAACGGAAACTTAACGTCAAATGGAGCCAAAAAAAAAAAAAAAAAACTAACAAATAACATAGATATAGAAAGGGGTTCCAATTAAAAAAAAAATGAAAAGAAAGAGAGGCAAAAAAGACATAATTGCTAAATGTTTGAGCAACAAAGAAGAGACTCAAAAGAAGGTGATGGTGATGAACCTAGCTTAGACTGTCCTCATCTTTGAAGACTCTTCTACTCAGTCAAGTTATGTTCCATACGACCCTAAATAAAACTACATGCTAAAAAATGACCCATTTATCACGAAAAGATTAAAATGGGTGGAATAAGACTTCTAACTTAGTCCTACACGAACAATTACAAGTTATGTGAACAACTAAAGCCTTTAAAAATGCATCCCCATACAAGCTTTAGACTCATCTTCCATAAGACCCAGCTACATGACAAAAAAACAACCCCTCTATCACGAAATGGGTGGAATAAGACTTCTAACTTAGTCCTACACGAAAAGTTACAAGTTATGTGAACAACTAAAGCTTTTAAAAATTCGTCCCCATTCCCACAAAACATGCTTTAGACTCATTGAGGCCTTGCATCATGAGGCCCCAACATGACGGAGGGGCGATCTAGATATAATCAATCCTGTTAGTTCTTCTTTGAGTAATAACCAACCTGGAAAAGATCCTTACCTCCTCCTAAGACTTTCCTCATCATTGAAGACTCTTCTACTCCGTCAAGACAAATGTTCCATACGACCCTAAATAAAGCTATATGCCAAAAAACCACCCCTCTATCATGCAATGGGTGGAATAAGATCACAAACATAGTCTTACCCGAATAATTATAAGCAATGCGAACACCTAAAGTCTTTAAAAGACTGTCCACATTTCCATAAAACATGTTCCAAACTTATTGAAGATTTCTTACATTATGAGGCCCCAACATGATAGGCACAATCTAGATATAATGAATTCTTCCTTGAGTAATAACCTACCTGGAAAAGAACCTAATTTTTTCTCCTAAGAACTTTTCTCTATCTTTGAAGACTCTTCTACTCTGTCAAGTCAAATGTTCCATAAGACCTTAAATAAAGCTACATGCCAAAAAATCATCCCTCCATCCCAAAATGCGTGGAATAAGACCTCTAACATAGTCCTACATGAACATTTACAAATTATGTGAACACTTAAAACCTTTCAAGAACTGCCTCATTCACAGAAAACATGCTCAAGTCTTCTTACATTATGAGGCCCGAACATTATAAGTGACGATCTAGATATAATCAATGGTGTTAATTATTATTTGAGTAATAACCAACCTGGAAAAGAACCTTACCTCTTCTAAAGAACTTTCCTCATCTTTGAAGACTATTCTACTCCGTCAAGCCAAATATTCCATATGACCCTAAATAAAGCTACATGCCAAAAATACCACTCCTCTATCACGAAATGAGTGGAATAAGACCACAAACATAGTCCTATACGGACAATTATAAGCTATGTGAACACCTAAAGCCTTTAAAAAACTGTCCACATTCCCATAATTCATGTTCGAAACTTATTGAGTACGGCCAATTATAAGCTATATGTGAACACCTAAAGCCTTTAAAAAACTGTCCACATTCCCATAAAACATGTTCGAAACTTATTGAGGACTTCTTACATTATAGAGGTCCCAACATGCTAGGGGACAATCTAGATATAATCAATGGTATTATTTCTTCTACAGTAATAACCACCTTGGAAAAGAACCTTACCTCCTCCCAAGAAATTTTCTCATCTTTGAAGACTCTTATACTTTGTCGATAATAACCCAAAATAAAGCTACATGTCGAAAAACAACTCCTCTATCACGAAATGGGTGGAATAATACTTCTAACATAGTCCTACATGAACAGTTACAAGTTATGCGAACACCTAAAACCTTTAAAAATTCGTCCTCATTCCCACAAAACAGGCTTAAGACTCATTGATGCCTTCTTACATTATGAGGCTCCAACATGATAAGGGACGATCTAGATATAATAAATTCTTCCTTGAGTAATAACCTACCTGGGAAAAAACTTAACACCCCCCCCCCCCCCCCCCCCCCTTTCCTGATCTTAGAAGAAACTCAAAATAAACATGCAAAAAAATATTATCACAAAATGTGTGGAATAAATGGGTGGAACAAGATATCCAACATAGTCTACACGAACAATTCCATGTTATGCGAAACCTATAAAAAAAAATTGTCCCCATTCCAAACAAACATGCTCCAGACTCATCAACCTTCTTACATCATGAGGTCCCAACATAACAAGGGAGGATCAAGATATAATCAACTGTGTTAATTCTTCTTTGAGTAATAATCAACCTGAAAAGAACCTTACCTCCTCCCAAGAACTTTCTTCATCTTTGAAGACTCTTCTATTCTTCCAAGCCCAATGTTCCATAAGACCCTAAAATAACCCAAAATAAAGCTACATGCCAAAAAACTACACATCCATCACAAAATACGTTGAATAAGACCTCTAACATAGTTCTACATGAACATCTAAAGCCTTTCAAATACTTCTCCATTCCCACATAACATGCTCAAGTCTTCTTATATTATGATGCCCCAACATGACACGTGACAATCTAGATATAATAAATGATGTCAATTATTATTTGTGTAATAACCAACCTGAAAAAGAACCCTTCCCTCCTCCCAATAACTTTCCTCATCTTTGAAGACTTTTCTACTCCAAAATGTTCCATGTGACCCTAAATAAAGCTACATGTAAAAAAATCACCACTATATCACTAAATGCATGGAATAAGATCTCTAACATAGTCCTACGCGAACAATTACAAGTTGTGTGACCACTAAAGCCTTTCAAAAACTGCCCCATTCCCACAAAACACGCTCGAAACTTATTAAGGACTTAATAGAGGACGATCTAGATATAATCAATGACGTTATTTCTTCCTGGAGTAATAATCGACTTGGAAAATAACGTTACCACCTCCCAAGAACTTTTCTCATCTTTGAAGACTCTTTTACTCGTAGAGATGGTTAAATCATAAATGTTCTCTCTTCTCTCACTTCTCCCTCCTTCTGTCTTCCCTCCAAACCACCCCCACCCGACCAGTTATGCTTTCTCCAATTAACCCTCCGACGACCATCAAATCTTTTCGGCCATGGCTAGCCAACCTCTACACACTGTCATCATAGATCGAAAGACATACTCCCTTACTGGCGGTAAAAATTTCTTACTCACTGAAGCGACCAAAGAGAGATCCTTCACCATCACCCTCAACCATGAATCTCACCAATGGTTGACCTCACGTTTCACAGAGCTCCTTGAAGCATCTCTAAACCAGAAATACTTCAAGAAAAGTCGCCTTGATGACTATGACCTATGGGTGGAAAAAATCACCACTCGGAAGGGACATTGCGCTGAAATCGTGAAACTTGGAGTTAATGGAGGTTTAAACAAGGTTATTTTCCCTGTTGGAACCAATAAATCCGGTATGAGCATAGCTCAACCGGCATAATGGTTGAACTATGAGCAAGAGGTCTCAAGTTCGATTCCCCCTCCCCACATATTGTCAAAAAAAAAAAAAAATCGGTATCAAAAGCTTTCTCTCTCTTCTTAAAGCCTTCAACAACCACCTTTCCTCGCCATTAACACCACTCGGTCTTATAAAGAAGCTTTAAAGGCACAAACTAGGATCCCATATTCAAACCCGATAGTTCCAACACCCATCAAAAGCTCTACCAAATATGACCTTGCTGACTTCTATCCAAACAAAGTTGTCATCATTTTTCGGGAACACTTTCATGATGAATGGTCTGAAATCATAAAAGCTATTTAACTCGACATTGTTATAGTATACTTGTGAATATAGGAGCTTATAATGTCCTTTATTGTAATTTACTATTATTAGGGTTAGGGCTTTCATGTATGTCTATATATTGTTAACTCTTCTAAATGGAAAGGTGAATGATTCTCTCATATTTGGTCTTAAATTATCATGGTATCAGAGCGATCTTTTCCTATGGCTATTAGGGTTTTGTAAATTAGGGTTTTGTCAACCTTTTACGTTTGAGGTTTATGACCTTTTTGTTCAACCTTGAGTTTTGTGATTTGTTATACCCTTGACATCTATTACTGTCGCCGTCGGTATCTTCCGCTGCAACCGCCGTCGTTAGTAGCCACCGCCGCCAGAAAGAAAAAAAAAAAAATTCCGTCACCGCCCAGCCATGGAGGAAGCCCAGCCGCCGATCTGCTAACCCCTAAAATTTGGTCCGGTTCTGACACGCGCGTGAGGCTCACTCGCCGCCCCAAAGTTCGACAACATTTCTCACGCGCCGGCGCGTGCGTGGCCGGATTTTTTTGGGGTTTCGTTACTTGCCATTTTTTGCAATTTCCCGGCTTGTTTGTGTGGACTCTGGTGCTACCGACCATATGACAGGTAATCCCAATTTGTTTTCCACTCTTTCGTCATCTACATCCCTTGCTAAGGTTACTTTGGCAAATGGATCAACATCTTCTGCTATTGGCTCTGGCACAGTAATTTTAACCTCATCTCTTACGTTGTCATCTGTCCTACATTTGCCTCAACTTTCCTTTAATTTGATCTCTACTAGTAAAATTACTCGTGATCTTAATTGTTCCGTTTCATTCTATCCTGGTTATTGCTTGTTTCAAGATCTAATGACAAAGAATATTATTGGTAGAGGACATGAATCTGGAGGACTATATATTTTCGATCATCAAGTGTCGAAAGTTGCTTGTTATGGAGTCGTCACTCCTCTTGATGCCCATTGTCGTCTAGGTCATCCATCTATTTCAGTATTAAGAAAGCTTTGTCCTCAATTTCATAACTTGTCTTCCTTAAATTGTGACTCGTGTCAGTTTGCCAAATTTCATCGTCTTAGTTCGACCCCTAGAATTGATAAGCGAGCATGTGCGCCTTTCGAATTAGTTCATTCCGATATTTGGGGTCCTTGTCCAGTTGTGTCTAAAACTGGATTTCGATACTTCGTTTTCTTTGTTGATGATTACTCTCGTATGACTTGGTTATATTTTATGAAGAATCGTTCTGGGTTACTTTCTCACTTATGTAATGTTCATGCTGAAATTCGAACTCAGTTTGATGTTTCTTTTAAAATTTTGAGAAGTGACAATGTTGGTGAGTACTTTTCTGAAGCACTTAGGTCGTACCTATGTAAGCATGGAATTATTCATCAATCATCTTGTGCTGATACTCCATCCCAAAATGGAGTTGCTGAAAGAAAGAATAGGCATCTTCTTGAAACTGCAAGAGCATTATTCTTTCAAATGCATGTTCCAAAACTCTTTTAGGTTGATGTCATTTCCACGACCTATTTTTTGATTAATCGAATGCCTTCATCAGTTCTTAAAGGTCAAATTCCTTATCATGTTTTACATCCAACAAAACCTTTGTTTCCTATTGAGCCAAAAATATTTGGTTGTACTTGTTTTGTTCGGGATGTTCGTCCTACTCTGACAAAATTAGACCCAAAATCTTTGAATTGCATTTTCTTAGGCTATTCCCGTGTTCAGAAAGGGTACAGATGCTACAATCCTAGTTTGAACAGGTATCTTGTATCTCGTGATGTTACTTTTTTTGAAGACCAGTCTTTCACTCCATCTTTGCCTAGTACGAGTCAGGGGGAGGATGATGATATTTTTATCTATACACGTGTGTCCATTACATCCTCCCCCGATCAATCTCCTTTGGATGTCCCTACTCGTCCACCGATTACTCAAGTCTACTCTAGATGGAAACACCCTCCAAGTGAATGTCTTGTACCAGAAGCTTCTTCGTCATTAGATCCTCAACCAAGTGATGAACTTCCTATTGCTCTTCGTAAAGGTAAGCGTTCTTGCACTTTCCCTATTTCTTCGTTTGTCTCTTATGACCACTTGTCATCCACTTGTCATCTTCTACATGTTCTTTTGTTGCATCTCTGGATTTTATCTCGATTCCTAAAACTGTTCATGAAGCCTTGTCACACTCTGGTTGGCGCCATGCGATGATAGATGAGATGAATGCCTTAGATGATAATGGTACTTGGGATTTAGTATCTCGTCCTGCAGGGAACAAGGCTATTGGATGTAAATGGGTGTTTGCAATTAAGGTCAATCCGGATGGGCCAGTTGCTCGATTAAAAGCGCGCCTTGTTGCCAAAGGCTATGCTAAAACGTATGGGATTGATTATTTTGATACTTTTTCTCCTGTTGCTAAACTAACTTCTGTCAGGTTATTCATTTCTATGGCTGCTTCTCAATGTTGGCCTTTGCATCAGCTTGATATTAAAAACGCCTTTCTCCATGGAGATCTTGAGGAGGAAGTTTATATGGAGCAACCACCAGGGTTTGTTGCTCAGGGGGAGAATGATAGAGTGTGTCGCCTTCGCAAATCTCTATATGGATTGAAACAAAGCCCACGAGCATGATTTGGAAAATTTAGTCAAGCACTTGAGTAGTTTGGAATGAAGAAAAGCAGGTCAGATCATTCTATCTTCTATCAACGATCTAAGAATGATATTATTCTACTTGTCGTATATGTTGATGATATTATAATTACCGGAAATGATACATCTGGCATTTTATCTCTCAAAGTTTTTCTCCAAACTCAGTTTCATACTAAAGACTTGGGAACATTAAAGTATTTCTTGGGTATTGAAGTAATGAGAAGTAAGAAAGGTATTTTTATGTCACAAAGGAAATATGTGTTTGATTTGCTATCCGAGACGGGAAAATTGGGAGCCAAGCCATGTAGTACTCCAATGATGCCTAATTTGCAACTTACAAAAGATGGAGAACCATTTATAGATTAGAGAATATAGAAGATTGGTTGGAAAGTTGAATTATCTTACAGTGACACGACCAGACATAGCTTATTCGGTAAGTATTGTGAGTCAGTTTATGTCTTCACCTACAGTGGATCATTGGGCTGCAGTACAACAAATTCTATGTTATTTAAAGGCTGCACCTGGACGTGGGATCTTATATAAAGACCATGGTCATATGAAGATTGAGTGCTTTACAGATGCCGATTGGGCAGGATCAAGAGAAGATAGAAGACCGACTTCTGGCTATTGTGTTTTTGTTGGCGGTAATTTGGTTTCATGGAAGAGCAAGAAACAAAATGTAGTCTCACGATCAAGTGCTGAATCAGAATACAGAGCGATGGCACAATCAGTATGTGAAATAATGTGGGTACATCAACTCTTGACCGAGTTAGGCTTCAATATTGCAGTTTCGACAAAGCTGTGGTGTGACAACCAAGCAACCCTTCATATTGCATCCAACCCAGTGTTTCATGAGCAGACTAAACATATTGAAATTGATTGTCATTTTATTCGTGAGAAAATACAACAAGGTTTGGTGTCTACTGGTTATGTGAAGACTGGAGAGCAATTAGGAGATATTTTCACGAAAGCTTTAAATGGAGTTCGAATAGATTACCTTTGTAACAAGCTGGGCATGATTAACATATATGATCCAACTTGAGGGGAGTGTTATAGTATACTTGTGAATATAGGAGCTTATAATGTCCTTTATTGTAATTTACTATTATTAGGGTTAGGGCTTTATGTATGTCTATATATTGTTAACTCTTCTAAATGAAAAGGTGAATGATTCTCTCATATTTGGTCTTACATTATCAGACATCACTAATTCAGGAGCCATCAACCCGTTACAACCGGATAGAGCTCTTCTATTTGTCCTAGACAAAGAACAAGGAATTATCCTTTGCAAAAACAAAGGGTGGAAAAGAGTTGGGACCATACCGAGTGAGATTCGAACCTTGGAATGCTGAAGTTTATACTTGCAATAAAAAATACCATCCCATGGGAGATGGATAAAAGTTCAAAATTTACCAATGGATACTTGATCCATCGTGTTCACGAAAATTGGAAATGCATGTGGTGGATACATGGAAACGACAAACAAGACTCTTGCTCGAATGGACATGATGGAGGTTTGTATAAAAGTTAAAGAAAATCAATTTGGATTCCTCCGTGCATCTATAACTCTTCACACAACATAAACTTCACGGCCAGAATCCATGGCAAAAGCTCACCCACGAAGATGAGCTCTACCCCACGCGCCGATGAAGCTTTGCTTTGCTCCAATAAAGGAGTCAATATTCAGCTATGCCACGCGCCAACTGTTGATCCGTACCATTGAGCACCCACCCGTATACAGTGCACATCCTTGAACAAAGACAAAGAACCTACATTGCATCCATCGGATTTTTGCATTGCCTCTGCATTACCCATTGGCTCATTCTCCATCAAATCAACCTGACGCAGTCTTAATTGCCACTTGCTCCCATCAACATCAACCAATCCATCAACCCCCGTTTTCTGATTTTGCCTTATCCAACCAGCCCATCAATAGGCCTCCCAAAATTCGGCCACACCACATATTAGCCCTCCCAAAAATGTGGCCACACCTCATATTAGCCCTCTCCTTTTCTCTCCGTTTAATCAACCTGATGCAATCTTAAATGTCAATTGCTCCCATCAACATCAACCAAGTTATCAGGCCTTTTTTTTTTTTTTTTTTTTTTCTTTTCCTTTCCTTTCCTGATTTTGCCTTATCCAACTAACCCATCAATGGGCCTCCCAAAATCCGGTTACACCTCTTATTAACCCTCCCAAAAATCTGGCCACACCTCATATTAGCCCTCCCCTTTTCTCTCCATCTAATCAACCTGACGCAATCTTAAATGTCACTTGCTCCCAATCTAATCAACCTGACGCAATCTTAAATGTCACTTGCTCCCATCAACATCAAACAATCCATCAGCCCCATTTTTTGATTTTGCGTTATCCAACCAATCAATCAATGGGCCTCTAAAAAATTCGG
This sequence comes from Herpetospermum pedunculosum, assembly GCA_028017165.1. Lineage (NCBI taxonomy): Eukaryota > Viridiplantae > Streptophyta > Magnoliopsida > Cucurbitales > Cucurbitaceae > Herpetospermum > Herpetospermum pedunculosum. The sequence continues at coordinate 63,865,755 of CM051524.1, forward strand.
GTCAAAGGACTTTAGAATTGACCCGATACAAACCTTTTAACCACACCTCATTTTAGCCCTCCCCTCCCCACCTCTGATTTGATCCCCACCCTTAAATCGGTGATCATCAAATCTACCCATCTTGTCACTGGTAAATTTTACTCCACATCCAAAAATAAAGTCTTCAATGATTCAGATGACCTTTGTCTTCTCCTTGCTCGAGAGATATCACTCCTCATATCCATAGAGAAATATGTTCTCCCTTTTTCCCTCCATCCCTCTCCAATTTCTTTGATCAATCTATGCCTCACAACCCATAATCAGAAAAAAGGGGAGCAACCTCTAGCTATTGTGGCAATCGAGAACCCATCCATACAGACATACCACTTTTTGCATCCTTTAACAGAAAGAATCCCCGATGGTACCGAAGCAGAGGAAGAATTGATTGATGATCCATCATCTCATCTATCATATTTGTTCCCTTGGTTGATCAAACATGGGATGTGCATTATCTCCCTTCCTACCAAACAGAGACAGCTCACTGCTACCAAGAAACAAAGGAATTGGAATAGAGAAGTCATGAATCTCCAATCAACTATAAATTATGATAAATGAAGTAATAATCGTCTCATGGGCAAAAGCTCGAACAAGCCTAAATGATCAGCTTTTCTTGGTTTAACAGTTATACTATATCTCCACAGACAAGGCCTCTTACCATTGTCTCTATCAGTGGCCTCAACCTATTTATTTCTATCCTCCATGATACCATTACCCCTTTCATCAATCTGAACTTTATTTGGAGCTCTCTTTTTGCTGATCGATCGGTTCAGATATTACAAACGAAGGGGTTCTTATTGATTCATCTGATTTGGACACAGTGGTAATTTTACAGCCAAATCCCTTTCTCTGCGATTGATTTGGATAGAAAATTACCTCCTAAAGGTCTTATTTTGGTAGCATAGCCATCTTTGTTGTACACAGATTCATCTGGGTTTTGGTTATCTCTTTGGGAGCTCTTTCTCCGATTAGGAACATCCTTATCGCTCTGCGTTTTTATACTTTTGGTTTGATTTGTTTCTTGTATTTACGGGATATAGTCTATCCCCTTTTGACTTCTTTATATCAATGAATAGTTACCGTTTCTTATAAAAAAAAAAAAAAAAAAAAGACTCTTCTACTCTGTCAAGCCAAATGCTTCATAAGATCCTTAATAAAGTTATGCCAACAAACCAATCTCAAAATGGGTGGAATAAGACCTCTAACATATTCCTACACGAATAGTTACAAGCTATAAGAACACCTTAAAAAAAATGTCTCCATTGTCCATTCCCACAAAACATGCTCCAGACTCATTGAGGTCTTCTTACATTATGAGACCCCGACATGACAGGGAACACCTTAAAAAAAAATGTCTTCATTGTCCATTCCCACAAAACATGCTCCAGACTCATTGAGGTCTTCTTACATTATGAGACCCCGACATGACAGGGACGATCTAGATATAATCAATGGTGTTAATTCTTCTTTAAGTAATAACCTACTTGGAGAAGAACTTAATCTCCTCACAAGAACTTTCATCATCTTTGAAGACCCTTCTACTCTGTCAAGCGAGATGTTCCATAAGAGACCCTAAATAAAGTTGTATGTCAAAAAATCACACCTCCATCTCAAAAGGGGTGTAATAAGACCTTAGTATAGTCTTATATGAACAATTACAAGCTATGTAAACACTTGAAGCCTTAAAAAAACCATCCTCAATCCCACAAAAAAAAAACATGAGGTCTTTTTAAATTATGAGTCCTCTATATTGTTTTTGATATCCATGAGTGTTCGTGCCAACTTGCACGTACCTCGACTAATTTCACTATTCAACTTTCTGATTCTACTACATTGAATGCCAAAGAAATTTGTAAGATATAAAATTCTAGATAGTCATCATGGCTCGAACACATTCCTTTAAGCTCTTTATTGAGCACTAAGTCAATCGTGATGATTATAAGGCTCCATCATGAGATTTAATCAATTGTGAGGCCCATCATGACAGGAGATGATCTAGATTTAATCGTGAATTATTACTTAAGAGTAATAACCTATCTAGAAAATAATATATATTCACAGCTACTTATTTGTGTGAATTATTACTTGAAGAGTAATAACTACCTAGAAAATAATATAAGCTTATTCAGAGCTTCACTTTCCAAAGCAAGGAGAACATAGATGAAGTGGGAGTTGGGGGCCACACACAAAGATGACAAAATTAGGCCAACATAGTATGCAGAAAAGTGAAATCTGTACTCATGATAAGACAAAAGGATTGAATCGTAAAGGATAGACGCAATGTCAAAAAACATAAATAGGTTTGGGCTATCCACAGCCCAAACTAACCATTTTATTTTCCTAGATGCAAATTGACAACCTGTCCTTGACCAAGAATCTAATGAACCTAAAAAGTTTCATGGACCCCAAAAGTGCTTTCAACCCTTTAGTTAGGGAGAGGGCTATATTTGCTTACAATGTTCCTATGCCACAAATTACAGGTTTCTAACAGAATCACCATAGATATTTTGCACATGTCTCATTACGGAGCTCCAAAATTTGTGAAAAGAATGTAGATGAAAAGAATATATGCCCATCATGAATAATGGGTAAAAGAAATAAGAAAATGACAACATAAATCAAAACTCGACTCTAATTAAATTCAAGATAAACGTGTTTTTCGAAATAGAAAATGTTTTCTAAGGTGGTACCCTTTTTTAATGTATATTTAATATATTAATATTTGAGTTCACAACGAATAAGGGGCAATGGTCCACTTCTTTCCTTGGCTTTCTTTCTGTGGGGTAGGTAAATATTTCAAAGAGAAACATAGTCTAATTTATGCCAACTATCAGCACATCTACTAGAATTGATGTAGCAAACGCCATCACCGTAGACTAATAATTAAGTTGTACTATTCTACACATGCCTACCTCACCAATAATTTGAGATTTTCAATGTCCTTAAAAAGTAGCAACTATACTAGAAGAGTTTAGAGCTACATAAACATTTTAATTACATTTTCTTTATATTCATGAGTGTTGGGTCAACTTACGCACATCTCGATTAATTTCACAGGCCATAAGACAACTAAATCCTAATGCATTTTAAGAGTAACAACTATACTAGAGCCTAGAGGTACAAGAATGGGCAAACTTGCACACATCTCATAGGACAACTAAATCCTACACAAGCATTTTAATTACATTTTCTTTAAATCCACCAGTATTGAGTCAACTTACGCACATCTCGATTAATTTTACAGTCCAAAGGACAACTAAAGACTACTACATTTTAAGAGTAACAACTGTACTAGAGCCTAGAGGTACAAAAATGGGCAAACTTGCACACATCTCATAGGACAACTAAATCCTACATAAGCATTTTAATTACATTTTCTTTAAATCTACCAGTGTCGGGTCAACTTACGCACATCTCGATTAATTTCACAGTCCAAAGGACAACTAAACCCTACTACTTTGGACAACTAAACCCTACTACATTTGAAGAGTAACAACTTTACTAGAGTCTAGAGCTACAAGAATGGGCAAACTTGCACACATCTCAAAGGACAACTGAATCGTACTACATTTGGTTTGCAAAGATAGGATATTAAATCTTGGGCAGGTGGTATCCATTTGACTTGAGAGCATTTTAATTACATTTTTAAGGGATTAATTAGATGGAGTTGTTAATTATGCACATTTCTACCATTCAGATCACAAAGCTATAGGTTAATATATCAATTGCTGAAATGGTCACATATGGCAACATTTGTGTACTATGGTCTAGTAAGTATAGACAAAATGATTTACATCCAAAAGTTGGTCCTATGGTTCATCTAAAAATAGGATTATTGGGTATCGGATAGAATGTTTTATAACGTACTGTAAGACAAATAAATTCTGTTGTGTGTGGAAAAGAAACATTATTAATCCTAAAAAAAAAAAAACATTATTCGATACAAACAAATGAACACTCACTCTTTGGGATTTGATTTTGTCAAGTGTGGCTTCAAGTTGATTCTCCAATTGCATCATATCCGTTACATTCAGCTTCTTGAAATTTGGTTCTTCAACTTGACTGGAAAAGAGGACACGTCAGTCAAGCTTGAGCAATCGTGATAGCTAAAAGTGACTCTTAGTTAAAATGTAGAAAAGTGCCTTTCAATAGTTTGTAGGAGCTTTCCAAGTGAAACCAAGATTGTCTCATCAGATTCATGGTCCTGCTCCTGCACAAACAAACAAGTTGCAAGATTATATTTGGTTAAATTATAAATTTGCTCATTGTAGTTTCAAAAAAAATTAAAATTTAGTCTTTATAGTTGGATAAAATCTCATAAATAGTCTCTACCGTTAGAAATCATTGATAGATTGAATACGTGATAATTAACTATATTCATGTATTAATTATGAGTTTTTTTATTTAACTTATTGTGTGAGTTAAGTAACTAACTAGATAAAAAAAAAACGAGTTGCCAATTTTCAAATTTGGTCCTCGTAGTTTACCAATTATATTTGGTTAAATTATAAATTTGGTTCTTGTAGTTTCGAAAAAGTTAGAATTTAGTTCATATGGTTTGATAAAATCTCATAAATAGTCTCTTCCGTTAGAAATCATTGACGGATTGAGTACGTGATAGTTAACTATATCCATGTGTTTATGAAGCAGACTTTTGTATTTAGTTTATTGTGTGAGTTAAGTAGCTGACTAGATAAAAAAAAACTAGTTGTCAATTTTCAAAAAAATTACATTAAATTTTCGATTGGCAACTCGTTTTTTTATCTAGTCAACTACTTAACCCACACAATAAGCAAAATACAAAAGATCACCACACTACACATGAATAACTAACTGTCACACTGAATCCATCAGTAATTACTAACGGGTAGGATTTATGAAGTGTTAGAATAGTTATTATAGCATTGTAAATATATTAGTTGTAATGTCCTTTACTGTCTTTTCCCCTTCCCCTAATTAGGTTAACTTGTACATTGTTATATATATATATATATATATATATATATATCTAATGAATGGAATAGATGATTCTGATTCTCTCAAACCCTTAGCATTCACATGGTATCAGAGCTAGGGTTTTAGAAATATTTTTGCCGTTAGGGTTTTTCAAGTGGGGTAGGTTGACGTTTGGGTCTTCATTTAGAGTGACCGTTTGTCAACACCACCTACTTCAGCAGCTGCGCCGCCGTCAGGAGAGGAGACTCGTCGTCGCCGTCCGTCAGAAGGAGTCGCGCGTGAAGCCCACGCGCCGGCGCGTCCGCTGTCCGTTCCCGCTTCCGCCGCCTGGGTTCGTCTCGCAAGGGTATTTCCAGCCTGTCTGTGTATGTAGGTTTGCCTCTGGTTTGTTATTTTCCCTCGGTTTGGGTTTGTTTTTCGAGTTTTTTAGTTCTGGTTTTTCTGTGTTATGGGTGATAAGACAATAGTAGTTATGTCCGGCATGATACCGATGGTTTCGAAGGTTATCGAAGACAAGTTGAATGGGTCTAACTACTATGCATGGCGATCGAACGTTCGTCATTATATTCGGAGCATTGAGATGGAGGAACACTTGACTAACAAACCACCAACGGATGACACCAAGAAGACTTGGTTGAGGGACGATTCTAGAATGATCCTACAAATCAAGAATTCGATTGAGAAAGAGGTTGTTGGGCTCGTGAATCACTGCGAATCGGTCAAAGAACTAATGGCATACTTGGAATTTCTCTATTCTGGGAAAGATAACCTCAATAGAATGTTTGAAGTGTGTAAGACCCTCTTTCAACCTGCTCAGAGTGGAAAATCTCTTTTGAGTTATTTTATGGAATGCAAACGGAATTGTGCTGAATTTAGTACTTTGTTGCCCGTGGGTCCTGATGTCAAGGTTCAGACTACCCAACGCGACAAATTGTTCATCATGAGTTTCTTATTTGGTCTTGATCCTCAATATGATATGACAAAAGATCAAGTTCTTTCTAGTTCAGACGTCTCATCGTTGGAAGATGCTTTTACCGTATACTTCGTACAGAAAAGTCCGCACCTGTGGTCCCACCATCTGAGTCGAACAGTGCTTTCGTTGGGCATACCAATGAGCATAGAGGTAATCGACGGGCAGGAAACAACTTCTCTAGAGGATATCCTCCTACTCAAAAATCTAATTCTGGAGATGTTGTTTGCTATTATTGTCATAAGCCCGGTCATGTGGTAAAAGATTGCAGAAGACTCTTGTATAAGAACCAGGGTCACAGTCAGGATCAGGGGTTCAATCTGCCCATGTTGCATCTACTCCTGATAACCCTGAAAAGCCCTTCACGATTTCTCAAGTAGAGTTTGCTAAATTTCAACAGTATCAAGAGTCATTGACGGCATCATCTTCTACTCCTATTACTGCCATCGCCGAGACAGGTAACCAATCTAAATGTCTTCTTTCCTCCTCTTCGAAATGGGTCATTGACTTTGGCGCTACAGATCATATGACAGGTAATCCTAGTTTATTCTCTCATTTTTTCCATCTACATCTTTACCTAATGTTACTATAGCCGATGGAACCACTACACATGTTTTAGGATCGGGCACAGTCAATCTTACCAAAACAATGTCACTATCCTCTGTTTTAAGTTTACCACAGTTCTCCTTCAATTTGATTTCTGTCAGTAAACTCACTCATGATCTTAATTGTTGTGTCTTATTCTTTCCTGATTATTGCTTATTTCAGGATCTTTTGACGAAGAGGACTATTGGTAGAGGGCGTAAATATGGAGGTCTCTACATCTTTGAACCACATATACCTACTGCCGCCACATGCTCTAGAGTGTTTTCCCCTTTTGAAGAACATTGTCGTTTGGGTCATCCGTCTATTTCAGTTTTGAAGCGTCTTCGTCCTCAATTTAGTCATTTGTCTTCTTTAGATTGTGAGTCATGTCAGTTTGCTAAGTTTCATCGTGTGAGTTTGTATCCAAGAGTCGATAAACGAGCTAGTGCTCCGTTTGAGTTAGTTCATTCTGATGTTTGGGGTCCGTGTCCTATCGAGTCCAAGGAAAAGTTTCGATATTTTGTTACCTTTGTCGATGATTATTCTCGTGTAACTTGGTTATATTTAATGAAAAGTCGTTCTGAGTTGCTTTCTCATTTTTGTAACTTCCATGCTGAAATTAGAACGCAATTTAGCGGTTCTCTTAAAGTCCTACGGAGTGATAATGCTAAGGAATATTTCTCTCATGCTCTTGGATCTTATTTAGGTGCCCATGGCATTCTTCATCAGTCCTCATGTGTCGATACTCCATCTCAAAATGGGGTTGCAGAACGAAAGAATCGTCATCTCCTCAAAACAACACGAGCCTTAATGTTTCAGATGCATGTTCCAAAACATTTTCGGGCTGATGCTGTTTCGACGGCTTGTTTCTTGATCAATCGCATGCCTTCTTCTGTTCTTAAGGGTGAGATACCTTATCGTACTTTGTGTCCTACACAACCATCGTTTTCGCTTACACCAAAAATATTTGGTTGTACGTGTTTTGTTCGGGATGTTCGACCTCAACTCACCAAATTGGATCCAAAGTCAGTAAAATGTATCTTTCTAGGATATTTTCGTGTTTAAAAAAGGTATCAGTGTTATTGTCCTAGTCTTGATAGGTATTTGGTTTCTCCTGATGTCACGTTTTTTGAAAATTCGTCTTTCTTCCCTTTGCCTTCCAATAAGAGTCAGGGGGAGCATACGAAGGATGATGAAGAGTTTCTTATCTATACAATTGTGTCTTCTTGTGAGACACGTAACAAATCATCTTCCTTTGTCCCTGTCTCTACTCACCCACCTTTGACCCAGGTTTACTCTCGTCGACAACCAGGTACAGTTATACGCCCTTTATCAGAGGCTTCCTCGTCATTGGATCCAGATGCAAGCGATGATCGTCCCATTGCTCTTCGTAAAGGTACACGTCAGTGCACTTACCCTATCTCCTCTTTTGTGTCATATAACCATTTGTCTTCTCCTACATGCTCTTTCATTGCATCTCTAGAGTCTTTATCTACTCCTAAATCTGTTCGTAAAGCTTTGTCTCATTTTGGTTGGCGTGCTGCAATGGTAGAGGAGATGAATGCCTTAGATGACAATGGTACTTGAGATTTAGTGTCTCTTCCTGCAGGAAAGAGGCCTATTGGTTGTAAATGGGTATTTGCAGTTAAAGTCAATCCTGATGGGTTTGTCGCTCGGTTGAAAGCTCGTCTTGTGGCTAAAGGCTACGCACAAACGTATGGAATTGACTATTCTGATACGTTTTCTCCAGTTGCTAAAATGGCTTCTGTCAGGTTATTCATTGCGTTAGCATCAACTCATCATTTGCCCTTGCATCAACTTGATATTAAAAATGCATTTCTTCATGGTGAACTTCAAGAAGAGGTGTATATGGAGCAACCGCCGGGATTTGTTGCTCAGGGGGAGAATGAAAAGGTATGTCGCCTTCGAAAATTCTTGTACGGTTTAAAGCAGAGTCCACGAGCATGGTTTGGAAAATTTAGTACGGTGGTTGAAAACTTTGGAATGAGGAAAAGCAAGTCAGATCATTCAGTCTTTTATAAACGATCTGAGAGTGGTTTCATCTTGTTAGTCGTATACGTTGATGATATTGTTATTACTGGTGATGACTCATTGGGTATCCAATCTCTCAAGACTTTTCTCCACAGTCAATTCCATACAAAAGATCTGGGAATGTTGAAATACTTTCTTGGAATTGAGGTAATAAGAAGCAAGAAGGGAATTATGTTATCACAGAGAAAATATGTACTTGACTTGTTGGCTAAAACAGGGAAATTAGGGGTTAAGCCATGCAATACCCCAATGATGCCCAATTCACAGCTCACAAGAGAGGGCGAATTGCTGAAAGATCCTGAAAGATATAGGAGGTTGGTGGGAAAACTTAATTACCTTACAGTAACTCGACCAGACATAGCCTATTCAGTGAGCATTGTGAGTCAGTATATGTCTTCCCCTACAGTTGACCATTGGGCTGCATTAGAACAAATTCTGTGTTATTTGAAAGCTGCCCCTGGACGTTGTTTATTATATAAAGATTATGGTGATACTAACATTGAATGTTTCACCGATGCTGATTGGGCAGGATCTAAGGAAGACAGGAGATCTACTTCAGGCTATTGTGTATTTGTTGGTGGTAATTTGGTTTCTTGGAAGAGTAAGAAACAGAATGTGGTGTCACGTTCTAGTGCTGAGTCAGAGTATAGAGCAATGACACAATCTGTATGTGAATTAGTGTGGATATATCAACTTCTCATTGAATTGGGATTTGATATCACAACACCGACTAAATTATGGTGCGATAATCAAGCAGTTCTTCACATCGCATCTAATCCAGTATTTCATGAGCGAACTAAACACATTGAAGTAGACTGTCACTTTGTACGTGAGAAAATACAGCAAGGCCTGGTATCCACAGGATACATCAAGACTGAAGAGCAGTTAGGAGATATCTTCACAAAAGCATTAAATGGAGCACGCATAGATTATCTCTGTAACAAGTTGAACATGATAAACATATATGCTCCAACTTGAGGGGAGTGTTAGAATAGTTATTATAGCATTGTAAATATATTAGTTGTAATGTCTTTTACTGTCTTTTCCTCTTCCCCTAATTAGGTTAACTTGTACATTGTTATATATATATATCTCTCTAATGAATGGAATAGATGATTCTGATTCTCTCAAACCCTTAGCATTCACATGAAGTTTCATCAAATTATAGGGACTAAATTCTAACACTTAAAACTATAGTGTCTAAATTTTAACTTTCGAGTGACCAAATTTGTATTTTAACCATTATATTTTATAGAAAAAGAAAATACAAGATTTTCCCTTGGTAATGAAAGTCATAATATTCTCTGCCTTAGGGGTAACTCGCCCAAAAAAACAACTTGAATAGTGAACCATACAAACACTTCTAACTAGTCTTCATATCATTTGTTTGGTGTGCTCACAAGTACTTCCCTTTAAAAAGTGGTTTTTATATGTTTGTAGAATTGTTCAAACCACTATTTATTATCTAAAATTTCAAAAAGTACTTTTTAATTGATAAAAAACTCTTTTTTTTTATTGCTCTTTACAAGTGTAACCAAATGCTATTTTAATTTTTTTTATTTTACATTTATAAAAAGTACTTTTAGTCATCCATAAACACTTTAAAAGGCATGCTAAACATACTTTTATCGACGGTCCTAAGTATAGGAGCACAATGGAGGTTAGAGATTATAAATCTTACCTTCGTATCAATGTCAATTAAACTTTGACTTCTCTCTCCACAGTGGCTTTGGTAGCGCTTAACAATATTCGATAAGCTGCATCGCAATTATGAAAGAGCATAACAGAGTTAGGGCTAAGAAAGTATATGCACAAAATGTTGGGTATTTTTTACAGATGACCCCTCCCTTGGTTATCGTAATGCCAATTGATACGATTTTTTAAAACGCATGTTTTTTGACCCTTGCTAAACATGAGCAAGCGTTTGCTGAGAATGATCGCGAGGAAAAAGTCTGTTAATACCCTTCGCTGAGCAGGACTGCGAGGGGCGACTATAGTATCCTCGTGCACAACAAAGGGTATTACAAATTTTTTCTTCGCTATGGTGCTCGTGCTCAGCAAATTAAGGGAAGCGCTAATGACGCCAGCAAAAGGACAAAAACATTCTTTTTGATACGGGGTCCAAAAACATTATGAAATTTTTGGGAGGTCATTTGTGAAAATACCCCACAAAACATCATGCGTTAGAAATAAAATTTTGTACAATTACGAAAGAGGCAGAGTTAGAGCTAAGAAAATATGTGCACAAAACCCTAAAAGCATCTGCATGTAGGCAGCATACAAAGGGCTACTTTTTAGAATTAAAACAAAGGCCAATTAAAATGCAGCAAGGTAGAAAGATTGTTATGTTCCTCTTAAAAATGGTGAGAAGAATAATATGAATTTTCTATATATTATGCAAGAGTATACAAGTTTTATTACATACATCATGCGTTAGGAATTTAGCCTATTCCTATTTTATCAAATACTTAAAACAAAATATTGGAGATAAACGTTATAATAAGTTGACAATTTAGTGGTTCTAAATTTACATTTTTCATGATAGTTTTTTTAGAATATGCTAACCAATCATGACCTCGAGATTCAAATCACTAAAAATTCTCAAGCCTCCAAAAATGTTTCCCAATTTGCATCGACCAATTCACAATCTCAAAAAATATGCTCTAAGTTCTTCAAAGAACTTTATCAAATGTTGCACCCCCATAGATTAAAATGTGACCGACAATTTTACAACGTTGGATGCATGAAAAAGATATTAAAGAAATTGTGGTTTAACTATATATCAAACGGTAAGGAAAGCGAAAATTGCGCATAGTGAAAACCACATTGAATATTCTTTCATGATCATAAGCTTTACTATTGCTTGTGATCCTTATAATATGTGTTGCCTCATTCACAATAAGAATATCATCCAAGATTCTCCTAAGTATGATGAAGACTCCTTGTTGCTCAAAAACAGTACTAGGGATGGGGTGTTTTTGAAGTTTTGATGATGGATTTTCGTCCCTAGTAGCTTTGATGTTTTGATGATGGATCTTCGTCCCTTTGGACAAAGGTGAATGCTGCTAGATAATCCTCTTTTTCTATAGCGTCAACTCTCTTGATTTCTAAATTAAGAGTAGAAGGAATCTTTGGATTAGTATAGATTTTTTTGGCACAACTAAGGAAAGATGCATCTATTTTTTTCAAACGACTGTTTTCAATGCCGAACTTCTCAAGGACAAAGAAAAAACACAGGCTTTATACACCAATATCTCAACCTATTTTAGATATATATTACGCCTTCATGGAATTCTTAAGTTATTTTTGGATAACTATTTGTAAGAAATTTGACATAGTTCTAACTTTAGTACAATGAGCCATCCACAAATGGAGGTGACCAATCACACTTTGGCATAAGTCGAATTTGTTTACAATCATATGCACAATCTTCTACAAGGAAGTCACCATTTGCGGCCGTTTACACTACACTCCCTAGCTAATTGATGTAATTTTTACTCATGTTTGACAATTAACTATTTAGTTCGTTAGCTGTAGGGTTTTTGTTTATATTCAACTACACCTTTCCATGATGGAAGAATTGATGAATGAAATGAAGGGAAGTTTGCGTGAAGTACACCAAATGATGGGAGTTGTGGTTCAACTAATTTTTTTTTTTTTTTTTGACAACATGTTGGGGTGGGGGATTGAACCTAGGACCTCATGGTCACTAAGCGATACATCATGTCGTTGAGCTATGCTCTTGTTGGCGTGGTTCGGCTAATGAAGCATGTATACTTATCGTACCAAATTTAGCTAATCAAGAAGAGCGAAAAGGGTCAGATGGTTTCACAATGGCGTTCTATCAGGTTAATTGGGAAGTGTTGAAGGAGGATATCTCTGGAAAGCTTTTAGTGAATTTTATGATAGGGGGATCATTGATACGATTATGAATGAGACTTACATGGGCTTGGTTCCTAAAAAACACAAAGCAATTAGAGTTAATAAGTCTTGTGACTAGTATATACAAGATTATTGTAAAACTTGGGCAAATAGGCTTAAGAAGGTGCTCCCCAGTACTATTTCCAATTCCCAATGAACTGTTATTACATGTAGACATATTTCAGATTTTGATTGCTAACGAGACGATTGGGGACTATAGGAAGAGTAAGATAGAAGGTGTGATTTTCAAAGTTGATTTTGAGAAAGCCTACGATCATGTGGATTGAATTTTTTTGGATAAAATCCTTTCAAAAAAATGGTTTGGTTTTAAATGGAGCTTGGATTTGGAACGGTATAACATCTGTTATTTTCTCATGAGATTGTTGCAACTTAGGGGCTTAGGCAAGTAAATCCCCTTTCTCCTTTCCTGTTTAATCTGGTTGTTGATGTTTTGAGCAAGTTGGCGTGACAGGGTGGATAAGGGTCTAGTTGAGAAATTTAAGGTGGGATCTGAGAGTTTTCATTTTTTGCACCTTTAGTTTGCAGACGATGCATTTTTTTTTTTTTTGGGGGGGGGGGGGGGGGGGGGGCTAGACCCTTGACCGAAGTTGTCCGTGATTTTCAATTTTCGTATGGCTGACTTGCCCACCGGATTAGGGCAAGTGCTGGATAATCGTCCGTCCCGCGATCGAAAGTTTACAATTGTGACAAGTGGTATAAGAGCTTAAGTTAGCTCCTTGATCGTGAATACCATAATCATGTCAACAACAAACAATTGGCTAAGTCGCAGGTCGACCGACTGACTGAGATAGAAGAATAATTGTTGTTTCTAAGGGAAGTACCTGATTTTGTCCGATAAATAGAGAGCCGACTCGACGAGCTTGTCGAGAAGGTCGGTGAAGTTGATGTTGTTAACGCCTGACTAGATGAGTTGTGTATACAAGAGTTGACGCTGGGAGTCGACACTCTGGAAGACAAAGCTACACGATCCAATAGCTTTTTGCGTGGGGATAGCTCCACGGGATCGGTCGCACACATAAAAGCACGTGTCGATGAGCTAGATAGTTCGCAAAAGATAATGTTGAAGTTGTTCAATGAGCTCACTGACGATTTCAGGAAAACGATAAATGTCATCAAAGCTGAGATGACTGAGAACACCAAAGTCAGTTTGACAATGCGAGCAATTGAGAATCAGAACCCAACGCAAGCAGGCGATGGGTATAACAAGTTCAAGATCCCGGAACCCAAAGCCTTTAATAGAAATCGTGATGCTAAAGAACTTGGGAACTACATCTTTGTCATGGAACAATATTTCAAAGCAAGTGGAACTAGTTCTGAAGAGACGAAAGTGACATTGGCCACCATGCATCTTACCGACGATGCGAAGTTGTGGTGGAGATCCAACGTCAATGATATTCATAATGGCTTATGTACCATCAAGACATGGGAAAATCTCAGGAAAGAACAACGTGCTCAGTTCTTCCCTGAAAATGTGGAGTTTATTGCTAGAAGGACGTTACACGAGCTCAAACATTCCAAAACCATTAGGGATTACATGAATCAATTCTCGCCTGTGATGTTAGATATACGAGACATGTCCGAGAAAGACAAAGTATTTTGTTTTGTCGAGGATTGAAGCCATGGGCTAGAACTAAGTTGTATGAACAGAAGGTCCAAGATTTAGCCACAATCCTATCTAGCTCCACCAAAAAAGAATGTCTTGCCTCTCAATCAGGGAAACAAGACATTCAAACCGAACGTTTCAAAGAGTGGTGGATTTGATAAGAAGCCTTTGAACACAAGTGTTGGCCCCTCTCAGGCCCCTTGTCCAGTGAATCCCACACAACAGAGAATTATTTTCGACTTTCTATGCAAGGGGCTGCATCGAGTAGCGAAGTGTCCACACTAAGTTTCTCTTACCACCCTTCAAGCCTTAGTTCAGTACAACAATGATCAAGAGATTGAAACTGAGGACGAGAAAGCAGAAGAGGGAGAAACACCCAGAATGAGGGCATTAAAGTTCTTATCTGCCAATCAGAAGAAGGTGTCGGGGCAAAAAGATGTTGTAGAAAGGGGTCTCATGTTTGTAGACGTGACTGTTAGGCCACCAATCATATATCATTATAAGAGAAGGAGTAAAGTAGGTAAAGGGTAACTAGAATGATAAGTAGGTTGGTTATGTTTGTTAAGACTGTTTTAATTGTTTGTATGATTTGTTATTCTTGTTAGGTAGTTACTCTACCTTAGTATAAAACTAGTGTAAACAGATTACTTAGAGGCATTGGAAGTCTAGTATCTCATAGTGAGGTCGAGGGAGAGAGTGATCCTCTTAATTGATCACAATTGTAACCGCCTTCGGGCACTTCTTAATATCAATAGAAATGAGAGGATTGAAACCTTACATTTGGTATCAGAGCGAGTTCGATCTGGAAAGAAAAAGAAGTATGGCTCAAAAAAGATTAGAAGAGAGGATGGACATGAATGAACTTGAAATGGGAGGAATTTGAGCAGATGTAGAAAAGATTCTGGTGATGGAAGACAATATGATGCTAATGAGGAAGACAATGGAAAAATTATCAGCCCAGATGGAAGAACAACAAAAAGTTTCGGACGGAACACGGCTGGTAATGGCTGGCATTGCTTCGGAGTTGGCGTTATTGAGAGGCCGAACAAAGGACAATATCAACCCGACGGAGAAGGTCACTGTAGAAGGTATTGTAACCAATGTTTCGACTGAGAAAGGAGATGAAGGAGGAAGTGATAGAAGCAAGTTCAAGAAGGTGGAGATGTCGGTATTTGATGGAGACGATCCGGATGCGTGGTTATTCCAAGCGGAGAGATATTTTAAAATTCACAAACTAACTGAGGAGGAGAAACTTACCGTGGCAATCATCAGCTTCTCCGGAGTAGCCCTTCACTGGTTTAGAGGAGAAGAGGAGTTGAATTCGTTTAGCAATTGGAATGAATTGAAGTTCCAGTTGTTAGAAAGATTCAGATCGACTAGAAAAGGGAGCCTATGTGCTCAGTTCTTGGCTATAAAACAGGTCACGACGGTGGAAGCTTACCGAAACGAGTTTGATCGGCTCTCCGCCCCTTTAGCGCATCTTCAGGCGGAAGTCCGAGTGGATACTTTCCTCAACAGTCTTGATCCGGTGATCAGAGCAGAGGTCCGTTGTTGGAGACCTCAAGGGTTGAAAGAGATAATGAGAGTTGCCCGGCTGGTGGTGGATATGGAACTTACGCGCAAAAAGGCCCAACGACCCATTTATCAAACTTCAAAAGCCCAAGTAAGTTTGTCCAACCCTAAAACTGCTTCGGGTGTTATGAATGCCAGCAAAGATAGCGTTGGAATGACCGGAGCAACAAGAACCATTACGTTGTCAAATGCTTATGGTTCGGGAATTAGAAAGGAAGGGCCAATTCGACGTTTATCAGACGCTAAGTTTCGCGCAAGAAAGGAGAAAGGTTTATGTTTTCGGTGTGAAGAATTTTTTTCGCCTGGGCATCGATGTCAGGCGAAGAAGCTTTGTGTTTTGGTGGTGTATGAAAATTCCGAAGAATCGAATTAAAAGAAGAGAGCGACGACGAAGATAAAGAGGTAGAGCTGAAGTGTGTTGAAGTAGGCATTTCTTCGCCTGAAACTATCAAGCTTCGTGGAACGGTTGGACATCGAAACGTGGTGGTGTTGGTTGATTGTGGAGCAACCCATAATTTCGTGAATCAACGGTTGGTGGAAGAATTGAAAATTTCGACATCAGAAACCGTCAACTATGGCGTTATCATGGGATTATGATCGGCGATGAAGGGTAAAAGAGTGTGCAAGTCGATATCCCTTACGATTGGGGAGATGAAAGTTTGTGAAGACTTCTTGCCGGTTATGTTGGGAGGAGTTGACATGGTTCTCGGGATGCAGTGGTTAAACACATTGGGGGTTACGGAGGTTGATTGGAAACAGTTAACAATCCGAATTGGCAAAGATGAAAATCAGGTGGTATTAAAAGGAGATCCCAGTTTGACTAAGTCTAAAGTGACTCTAAAGAATATAGCTAGCCTGTGGGAACCTGATGATCAAGGTTTCTTAGTGGAATTTTGGGCCCTTGAGGCCGAAGAAGAAGAAGAAGGCTCTTATGTGGTAACAATCACATTGGAAGAATTGCCCATGGAGTATCAACAACTAATACAAGAGTATGATTGCTTATTCCAGAAATCAGACATTCTTCCTCCTGGACGCTTAATAGATCACCAAATTCATTTGAAGGAAGGCATCTCAGCGGTAAATGTCTGACCATACCGGTATGGGTATACACAAAAAGCAGAGAATGGTGGATAATATGCTGCAAGCAGGGGTTGTGCGGCCTAGTGTTAGTCCTTTCTCGAGCCCTGTGCTGTTAGTTAAGAAAAAAACTGGAGGATGGCGGTTCTGTGTGGACTATCGCGCGCTTAACTCGACCACAATTCCTGATAAGTTTCTCATTCCGGTAGTTGAAGAATTGTTGGATGAGTTGAACGGATCCCAGGTTTTTTCTAAACTTGACCTTCGATCAGGATATCATCAGGTACGCGTTCAAGACAAGGATATTGCAAAGGCAACCTTTCGAACTCACGAGGGCCATTATGAATTTGTGGTAATGCCTTTCGGATTGACCAATGCGCCATCCACATTCCAATCCTTGATGATTGCTGTCTTCAAGCCTTTCTTGCGAAAGTTTATTCTAGTATTCTTTGACGATATTCTCGTTTACAATACAACTTTGGAGGAACATGTACGCCATCTTTGCCTGGTTTTTTCTTTACTTAAAGAGCACCAGTTGTTTGTGAATGGGGAGAAGTGTAGTTTTGCTCAGAAAAAGATCAGCTATTTGGGCATTTGATTTCTGCTTCAGGAGTTGAGGCTATCTTTGAGAAGGTCCAAGCAATGGTAGAATGGTCTGTACCCCAGGTTATTATCGACGATTTGTTCAAAACTATGGTACTATTGTTACCCCATGAGAAGGTCCAAGCAATGGTAGAATGGTCTGTACCCCAGAATATCCGTGAGCTAAGGGGATTTTTGGGTCTTACAGGTTATTATCGACGATTTGTTCAAAACTATGGTACTATTGTTGCCCCACTGTCTCAGTTGCTTAAAAAAGGGGCCTTTGGTTAGAATGAAGTGGCCAACCAAGCTTTTCAACAGCTAAAATCGGCGATGATCACTCTGCCCGTACTAGCATTACCTGATTTCAATCATCCATTCGTTGTTGAAACGGATGCATCTGGTACAGGACTGGGGGCAGTGTTGTCACAACAACGGAGACCAATAGCCTATTACAGTCATACTCTGTCCGTTCAGGCTCGAGCTAAGTCCATTTATGAACAAGAGTTAATGGCCATTGTCATGGTTGTCCAACGATGGAGACCCTATCTTTTGGGACAACAATTTGTGGTACAAACAGATCAAAGAGCCCTGAAGTTTTTATTAGAACAGAGGGTGATTCAACCTCAGTATAAAAAATGGTTGTCTAAACTATTGGGCTATAATTTCGAGGTACATTATCGACCAGGATTGGAAAATAAGGCGGCTGATGCACTGTCACGATTACCTTCGGAACTGTCCCCTTTGAAATGTTGGCCTTCGGGACCTTCCTTGGCTCTATTATCCATTCCCTCTTTGGTTGACATGGGCACCATTCAATCAGATATTCGCAGTGATCCAAAGTTGAAAGTCATTATTGAACAACTTCAGGAAGATCCAACTTCTTGTCCTAAGTACTCATGGCACCAAGGGAATCTGCTTTATAAGAAAATGTTAGTTCTTTCTAAAACTTCTTCTCTACTTCGCTCAATCTTGTACACATACCATGACTCTGTGGTTGGGGGTCACTCTGGGTTCTTACGCACTTATAAGCGTTTGATTGGTGAGTTATACTGGGAGGGTATGAAATCAGATGTCCAGAAATATGTCGGAATGCTTGGTTTGTCAACGAAACAAGTCATTAGCAACTTCTCCAATGGGTTTGCTTCAGCCTCTTGATATTCCAGTGCAGATATGGGAGGATTTATCAATGGATTTCATTGAGGGGCTGCCAAAATCAGGGGGGTTCGACTCCATTTTTGTGGTGGTTGATAGGTTGAGCAAATATGCTCATTTCATGTCTTTAAAACATCCATTTACGGCCAGAACTGTGAGTGATATTTTTATCAATGAAATTGTTCGTTTACATGGATTTCCAAGGTCTATAGTGTCTGACCGAGACAAAGTTTTTCTTCAATTTTTGGCGAGAACTATTTAGTGCGGCTGGTACTCAACTTTGAAGGAGCACTTCTTACAATCCTCAGACAGATGGGCAGACCAAAATTGTGAATAAGGGACTAGAAACATACTTGCGGTGTTTTTGTGGTGAACGACCTAAACAATGGAAGATGTGGCTTCATTGGGCCGAGTATTGGTATAATACTACGTTTCATGTATCACTTGGAGTCACTCTCTTTCAAGCTGTTTATGGATGGCCTCCTCCACCATTACTAGCTTACGATGGTATTCGAACTTCGAATGATACGTTGGACCAACAATTATTGGCCCGAGATGTAACCCTTCATCAGTTAAAAGAAAACTAGTCTCTTGCTCAGTCAAGAATGAAGAAGTTTGCAGATAACAAACGAATTGCTTGTGAATTTTCTGTTGGCGATTGGGTGTTTCTAAAGCTGCGACCGTATCGACAAGCAACGGTAGCACGGAGAAAGAGTGAAAAATTGTCTCCCAAATACTTTGGGCCATATGAGATTATACACCGCATTGGCCAAGTGGCTTATAAACTACGATTACCCATTGCAACTCGTATTCACTCGGTATTTCATGTGTCTCAACTGAAAAAAGTTTGGGGCAGCACGATGAAGCCCAAGAGGGACCCCCAGTCTTAACCGAGGAGTTTGAATGGATTGCCGAACCACTTGAAGTATTTGCTTACCAACATAATGAACATACGGGGGGCTACATAAGCTTTGATTAGTTGGAAAGGTTTACCGCCCCATGAGGCCACGTGGGAAGATGTTCGAGTGATGCGTTCTCAATTTTCACATTTCACCCTTGAGGACAAGGTTGATTTTGAAGCTGTGGGAAATGTTAGGCCACCAATCATACATCATTATAAGAGAAGGAGTAAAGTAGGCAAAGGGTAACTAGAATGATAAGTAGGTTGGTTATGTTTGTTAAGACTGTTTTAATTGTTTGTATGATTTGTTATTCTTGTTAGGTAGTTACTTTACCTTAGTATAAAACTAGTGTAAACAGATTACTTAGGGGCATTGGAAGTCTAGTATCTCATAAAGAGGTTGAGGGAGACAGTGATCCTCTTAATTGATCACAATTGTAATCGCATTCAGGCACTTCTTGATATCAATAGAAAGGAGAGGATTGACTCTAGTGCAACCCACAACTTCATATCTGAACAAGAAGCTCGTCGCCTGGAATTGAGAAAGATACATGAAAGATGAAGGTCGTCAATTCTAAAGTCATGCCGATTGTAGGGGTCTCGAAAAGGATCCCTCTTAAGTTGGGGACGTGGACCAAATTTGTTGATTTGGTAGTAGTGCGTATGGATGACTTAGATGTCGTACTTGGAATGGAGTTCCTCTTGGAACACAAGGTCATCCCTATGCCGCTAGACATGTGTTGATAATCACCAGTAGTAAGGATGATCTTAGTCTTACAGCTTAAGAAATGGCTTAGTCGTGAAGAACCCACTTTCATGGCTATCCCGCTCATCGATGAACCCACCAACTAAGAAGCACTAACACGCGACACGTGACACGACACGATACGACACGGCGACACGTTAATTTTTTTAATACATATGTATATATATATATATATATGCGTACAAATACTTTTAATATAATTTTTTTCTTTCTTTAAATATCAAAACAACATATATTCCATACAATTCATAAAAAAGATAGAGATAAATCATAAGATAACCAAAATCATCAACAATGTCCAACCATCCAAAATCCAATAAGTTATTTCTACACAAAAGAACTACAAAGTAGAATCAAACAAGCCTTCTACATATCTTTCTCACTTGTGCCATCTTCACTAATCTTAGTTTGATCGCCATCATCAGTAAGCAATATTGTAAAGAGTTGGGTGGGTGGGTGAGAAGGGAAAGGGAAATCTGAGTGGGAAGGGAAAAATCGGGGTGGGATTGTAAGAAATGAAAACTTAAAAAAAAAAGTGACTGACCTAATTTTAAATTTCTTTAAAAGTAAATAGTGGGCCTTCCAAATGGGCCTTCAAGGTTGTTTTTTTAAAGACCCAACAACCAACACTTCTGACTTCACTTATTTTTCTCTCTTTCAGCCCAAAGTGTCCCCAAAGTGTCGAAAAATAAAAATAATAATTTTTAAATGGACACGCCAGCTGGAGTGTCGGACACGTGTTGGGGGCGTGTCGTGTCCGACACGCGTATGACACCGACACTTTTTCATTTTCAAAGTGTCGGTGCTTCTTAGCCCACCAAGACTGAGCTTGTTTTGCTGGAAATCCAGAAAGTCTTGCATGAGTACACTTATGTGATGCCTAAGACTTTACCAAAGACGTTGCCTCCCCGATGGGTGATTGGTCACGAGATTGAGCTTGTTCCAGGAGCTAAACCTTCAACAAAGAATGCATATCAAAGGACACCTCTTGAGTTAGATGAACTCAGGAAAAAATTGGGTGAGTTACTTAACGTGAGATTTATATGTCCTGCTAAAGTGCCTTATGGAGCCCTCGTCTTATTCCAGAAGAAGAAAGATGAGACACTGTGGTTGTGCATCGACTACAGAGTGTTGAACAAGGTTATAGTATGCAACAAGTATCCCTTGCCAATCATATCTTACTTGTTTGGCCAGCTAAATGGAGCTAGATATTTCACGAAACTCGACCTTCGATCAGGTTACTATCAAGTACGCATTACTGAAGGTGACGAACAAAAGACAACATGCGTAACAAGATACAGAGCCTTTGAGTTCTTCGCCATGCCCTATGTCGTGACAAACGCTCCAACTACATTTTGAACATTGATGTTCCATGAATACCTCGACCAATTTGTGGTTGTATTCCTCGATGACAGTGGTTTATAGCCCCACACTGGAAGAGGACCAAGTACACCTTCGATTAGTCTTCGACAAGTTGAGACAGAATCAACTTTATGTAAAAAGAGAAAAGTGTGAGTTTGCTCAACCATGCATCAACTTTCTCGGGCACGTAATGGAATATGGAAAGATGGGAATGGATAACAACAAGTTGAAAGAAATTCAGGAGTGGAGAGCCCTCACTTCTGTGACAGAACTACTTTCCTTCTTGGGATTGGCTAATTATTGCCGTCGATTCGTTGAAGGATTCTCAAGTTGTTGAAGAAAGGTACAATGTGGCAGTGGTCAGTTAATTGTCAAGATGTCTTTGAAGATCTGAAGGCAACCATGATGAGGGGTTTTGTCCTCGGATTGGTTGACGTGATGAAACTTTTTGAAGTTAAGACTGATGCTTCAGACTTTGCACTCGGGGGCGTCCTTCTTTAGGAAGATCACCTCAGCTTATGAAAGTCGTAAGTTGAACAACGTCGAGAGAAGGTATACTATCTCCAAGAAATAATGTTGGTTGTTGTTCATTGCCTCAAAGCCTAAAGACAATACTTATTGGGGTCTTGTTTTGTAGTTAAGAGACACCGACAATAGTGCCATCTGCCACTTTTTCAATCAGCCAAAGTTAACATCAAAGCAAGCAAGATGGAATGAGTTTTTGTAGAGTTTGATTTCAAGTTGGAGCACAAGACTGGAAAGAGTGACAAAGCTGTTGACGTCCTAAGTCAAAAAGGCGAACATGCGGCCTGTGCATGTTAGCCCACATTCATGGAAGTATGGTCGATGGTTCAATGCGCGACATCATCAAAGATTACTTACAGAAGGACCCTTTTGCCCAAGTTGTCGTCGTGCTAGTAAAGGCCGGGAAGACCAGACAATTTTGGGTCGAAGGAGACTTACTATTTACACTAGGGAACACATATTCCGAGAGCGGTAGATTTGCGAAAAAAGTTGCTACATGATGCCATGACACCTTATGGGTTGGCCATCTTGGATGGCAACAAACTTATGCTTTGTTCAAAAATGGCTACTTTTGGCCGAATATGCTAGATGATGTCATGCAGTATACCAAAACTTGCCTCATATGTCAGCGAGATAAGGTTGAGAAAGCGAAGATTTCGGGTCTTTTTTAGCCTCTGCCAGTACCTACAAGACCTTGGTAGAGCATTTCTCTGGATTTCATTACTCACCTCCCGAAGGTAGGAGATGAGGCCATGTTTGTTATTATTGATCAATTTTTTAAGTATGCCACCTTCATACCAACCCCAAGCAATGTTCGACCGAGTTGACGACCCAAGTTTTCTCTAGGCTGTGAAGTTGTGAGGAGTTCCATCAAGCATTGTGAGTGACAAGGATGGTAGATTCATTGGCACATTTTGGATAAAGTTGTTTGCCTTGGGGACGAGTGTAAATATATCTTCAAGTTATCATTCGTAAACCGATGGTGAGTCTGAGAGATTCAATTGCATGCTCGATGAGTATTTGCGTCACTTTGTTGATGCTCGACAAAAGAATTGGGCGCAATTACTAGATGTAGCTCAATTATGTTTTAATTGTCAGATGAGCTCATCAACCAGGAAGAGTCCCTTTGAAGTTGTTAGTTGAAGACAACCTTCCTTGCCTCACATCATCGATCACCTGTATGCAGGGAAGAATCCTCAGGTCCACAATTTTACGATAGAATGGAAGCAGGCGACAAATATTGTCAGCGCCTACGTGGAGAGAGCCTCTAAACATATGAAGAAATGGGCAAACAGAAAACATCGTCCTCTTGAGTTCCGAGTGGGAGACCAAGTTCTTGTTAAGTTGAGACCAAAACAGATCCAGTTTCGTAGCCGCAAAAACCAGAGATTAGTCAGAAAGTACGAAGGGCCCGTGGATGTTCTTAAAAAGATCGGGGCCATGTCATATAGGGTGGCATTACCCTTGTGGATGAAGATCCTCAAGTAATTTGCGTGAACAACTTGAAATCCTATCATCCCGATCTTGATGATGACAATCACGATGCCATTGTTCGACCTGACATCAACCTGAAGCAGAAAGACGACAAAGAAGTTGAAGAAATTCTGGCTGACAGGGTCAGGAAAGTTGGAATACCTGCACGGAGAGTTTAAGAATTCTTTGTCAAGTGGATGAATCTCCCCTTGGAAGAAATAAGTTGGGAATGAGTTGAAGACCTTGAAGCCTGAAAGCAGTCAGTTGACAGGGACGTCATTCGTTTAAGTGGGGGAGAATCTCTTGGGCATGCTAAAATGTGAGCAGAGGGAGGCTAGATCCTTGACCGAAGTTGTCTACAATTTCTGATTTTCATACGACTGGCTTGCTTGCCGGATTAGGACAAGTGTTGCACAATCGTTCGTTCTACGATTGAAAGTTTATGACTGTGACATCTGGCTCACACCCATCCATGACAGAATGTTGTGCGGCCAAGTTTCATTTGTCTAAAGGTATTAGACAGGAAAGTGTCCGAAGGAAAAAAAAAATTGCCTTCTACCCATTTTTTGATCTTTTTTGTTTACCCACACTTTGAGGACAATGTGTTTTTAAATGGCGAGGTAATGTGATAGTACTAGTAAGGGATATATTGGGAATATTAGTAGGATATTAGTAAGTGCGTAGTGGTAATTAGTTAGGGGACTAGTTATAGGTGACTTGGTTATAAATATGGGAGTTACGGATCTTAGATGGGGGAATGATTTTGGAATTATCAAGCGTGGGACTCAGAGAGAGACATGCATAGCCCTTTTGAATGACTATTGGTATTGTAATTTCTTTGATATTGTAATATAGTTTTATTTTGTGATTTCTTGTTATTGGGATCCTAATAGATAAATAGTGAGAGACTTTTCTAGTTGAAAAGTGTGGGATTCACATTTTGTTAGATGAGAGGTTATTTTGAGATTTGGGGTATAAAAAGCCAATGAGTTTGTAACGAAACCCTTAATAAGTAGTTATGGGGCTTTTTCTTCTAAGTGGGTTATAATTCATGGGGCTAAAGGCACTTGTAGAAATCGTATAAGGTAATCTCTTCTAGTTCTAATTCTTCTTTTTAATTTTTTAAATTTTGGCTGGGAATGGTCAAAATGTTATATTTTTTGGAGATTGTTGATTAGGGAAGTTTAGGGATGCAATTTTTCTACGCATGAAAGTTTGAGGGTTTAATTTTTACAATTCAAAGTTTATCGGTATTGTTGCAACCACCACCATACTTCAAGGGTGGTTTTTGGAATTTGTAGAACTAGAAAAAAAGGATACAAAAGTTGGGCTAATTAGATCTCACCAAAATTACATAGCAAAATTACATAACTCTAAAAAAACTAAACTAATTTTTTAAAGATTAGTGCAAACATAATGCAAATTAATTTCACTTTGTTAATTTTTTAGTTATTTGAAATTAGGGTAGTGTCTTTTAATTTGGAGGGATGTGGCTTAGTGGTATAGTGAGAGGGTTATGAAAAAATTTAAGGTTAGTGGGATAGTTTGTGGGTTAGTGGTTTACTATTTATTTACCTATAAATAATGTAAGGGTTTCAATTCAAAGCATAGAATTACAATTGATTCACTTCCTTCATTTGTGCAATTTCTCTTGTTTCAACACTTTGTTGTTTGTTACATGGTATCAGAGCATCCGAGTTCTAATTTGTCTTGTGTTTGAGTTTAAATACTCGTTGAAGATGAATGGTGGAAACAATGTTTGTGTAGAGGCAAACTTGTCATTGATAATTATAACTATTGGAAGCTATGTATGAAAGCTTTTCTACAAGGAAAGATCTGTGGGATCTTGTTTCCGGTGATGATGCAGAAATTTCAGAAGATACTCTGGAGAATGCGAGGCAGGAAGCAAGTGAAAGGTCAAGTGTGACAAAACTTTATTTGTTTTGGGAACTTCTATTGGAAAAGAGTATATTGAGCATGTTCGTGATGTTAATTCTCTAAAGAAAGTGTGAGACACACTTGAAAGGTTTTTCACTAAAAAGAACACGACGAGGTTGAAGTATTTTGAGAATGAACTTAGTGGATGGACTAAATGTTAGGATTTAGAGTCAAATTAAAGCTACAGTATTTAAAGGAAACTTAAACATCCGAAGGCGCAAACTAATTTTTGATGTTGGGCTCACTTATGGCCAAGGCGCATTAACCATGAATTTAGGTTTTTGTGGCTGCTCATGTACACACATATATATTTTGACTTGGTCAAAATTGCAGAGTTAATTTTTTGCGGTTGTAGTACAATTCTGGTGAACCTTCTTGTTGATTGAAAATGTCACAGTAGGTGTTTTTTTGTTTGTGCATGGCAGTGAGTGAATTTTCTTGAGAGAACAGTGTGCTCTTTCTCGTTGGGTGGGTGTTTTTCTTTGTTTATCCCAAGCTACCGGGTTGTGGTACTTAGAAGCAAATAGTTCTAGTTGAACTATTTGGGTGAGTTTTGTAGCGCGTGCTTGAGGGACTTTGTAATTTCCATTATAGTAGAACCTGCAGTTGCAGAAGACTGGACGTAGTCCCGAGATCGGGGAGAACCAGTATATCTCTCGGTGTCGTTTTCTTTTCCCTTTTATCTTTTATTATTGTATTTTGTGATCGATTACCTTTTGGGTTCTAACCTGTGAAGTGAGAGGTTGAGATATATTTAGTTCTAGTTGGACTATTTGGGTGAGTTTTGTAGCGCGTGCTTGAGGGACTTTGTAATCTCCATTATAGTAGAACCTGCAGTTGCAGAAGACTAGACGTAGTCCCGAGATCGGTGGGAACCAGTATATCTCTCGGTGTCGTTTTCTTTTCCCCTTATCTTTTATTATTGTATTTTGTGATCGATTACCTTTTGGGGTTTGACCTGTGAAGTGGGAGGTTGAGATATATTTAGTTTGTTATTTCGCAGTTTATTTATATCTCGATATTTTTACTCCCAACAAGTGGTATAAAATTTTTTGGTTCAGAAATCATGGGAGCAACGAATCCAAAAAGTTTCGATGGAGTCACAAAATTTGAGGAAAATTTTTTGGTTATTGGAAGATGCAAATCAAAGATTTCCTAACCTGCAAGAAAGTGCACAAGACACTGAAGGAGAGACCAAAAGAGATGTCAGATGGAGATTGGTTGGATATGGATGAACAGGCAGTTGCAAATATAAGGATGTGTCTGTCGATGGAAGTGGCTAGTCTTGTAGTCAACGAGACTACTGTAATCAAGCTAATGGAAGCGCTTACAAACAGGTATGAGAAACAGTCTGCCAATAGTAAAACATATCTCCTTAAGATTTTTTTCAACATGCAAATGGTTGAAAATGCATCAGTTAATTCCTATATTAATGAAGTTACCACTTTAGTTAATCAGTTGAAGTCTGTTAAGAGAGAATTTACTAATGAAGTGTATGTTATTCAATTATTAATGTCTTTACCTGATAGTTGAGAAACGATGAAGACAACAGTGTCTAATTCGACTGGAGATAACACTCTAAAATTTTCAGGGGTTTGTGATTTAGCTATAGCTTAAGAAATTCGTAGGAAGAGTAGTAGTAAAGAATCTACTGTAGGATCGACTTTAGCTTTAACTAAGGGTAAAGACAAAGTTGATTATAAAGATAATAAATTGAATAGCAGTAGGAAAAAGTGGAGTTATAAGAATAAGGAGGTAGAGTGTTTTTACTTCTACAAGAAAGGCCACTACAAAAGTCAGTGTAGGAAACTAAAAGAGGATCATGAGGTAAACATAGTTGATGATGTCTATGTCTGTGTTGAGAGTGACACGGAGAGTAGTAACTACTCATCTGAATGGGTTGTAGACAGTGCAACGTCAGTTCACATAGCTTCAATTAGAAATTTGTTCACATCATTCACAAGTGGACATCATGGTCTAGTGAGAATGGGTGATGGTAGAGTCTACAAGACATGTGGGATTGTTGATGTTAGTCTAAAGTCAGAATGTGGTAGTGTTCTGGTGTTGCGCAATGTCAGGTATGTGCCTAGGATGAAGATGAATTCCATCTCTATTGGCAAGTTGGAGTTTGGCAGTCGCCAATGTAAGCTCAAGTTAAGATCCCAAGTAGTGGCAGTTGGCCACAAAAATTTCATATTATACAGATGTCAGTTTAATGTTGCCAAAAGATCAAAGAGATAGTGGATGCTAGTTAAAGCTGCAGATGGTAGGTGTAGAGGTACAGTTAAGCCAGCAACAATGATAGCCAATTTCGATCAGTTAGATCAAGATCCACCAGTTCAGAAACAATTGGGAAGTCCAAGAGAGAAAGATGATATGGCTATCGTCAATCCCCAATTGTCAGACATTCGAATGAATTGATGAAGTCGCCTAGGCGAGTAAGGGCATCAAAATTGAAGACTAAGGCAGTTGCTATGGTCACAGGTTTAGTCTTTAGCTTGGCAGCAAATTTGAATGAAAGAGTCAAGTCATTTGCAAAATATATCTTCTTCAGGAACAGGTGTTCGGGAGCGAAGAAGATGTCAGTTGTTACCACTAAGCTGAAGTGGGAGTACGTGGATGTCCTTTATGTCTGGGGGACAGTTCCACGTAGTTTGCTCGTACCTCGGAGCAAGCATAAATGAGCTACAATTATTTTTCTGATGGTTGCATGTTTGTTAGTTTGTTGTGTTACAGGTTTTTTGTTGAACCTTGGAGTTTGCCAAGATGATCGTTTCTTTGTAGTGGGATGCAATATCGTCAATTTGTCTCTAAGTGGGAGATTGTTAGGATTTAAAGTCAAATTAAAGCTACAGTATTTAAAGGAAACTTAAACATCCGAAGACGCAAGCTAATTTTTTGTGTTGGGATCACTTATGGCCAAGGCCCAACCATGAATTTAGGTTTTTGTGGTTGTTCATGTACACACATATATATTTTGACTTGGTCAAAATTGCAAAGTTAATTTTTTGCGGCTGTAGTACAATTATGGTGAACCTTCTTGTTGTTTGAAAATATCACAGTAGGTGTTTTTTTGTTTGTGCATGGCAGTGAGTGAATTTTCTTGAAAAGAACAATGTGCTCTCTCTCGTTGGGTGGGTGTTTTTTTTTGTTTATCCCAAACTACCGGGTTGTGGTACTTAGAAGCAAATAGTTCTAGTTGGACTATTTGGGTGAGTTTTGTAGCGCGAGCTTGAGGGGCTTTGTAATCTCCATTATAGTAGAACATGCAGTTGCAGAAGACCAGACGTAGTCCCGAGATTGGGGAAAACCAATATATCTCTTGGTGTCGTTCACTTTTTCCATTTATCTTTTATTATTGTATTGTGTGATCCGTTACCTTTTGGGTTCTAACCTGTGAAGTGGGAGGATGAGATATATTTAGTTTGTTATTCCGCAGTTTATTTATATCTCGATATTTTTACTCCCAACACTAAAGGTAATTTGTCGGTTTCTTTCTGTTATGAAATTTTAGAATTGGACAAGGATGATCCTATTAATGATGCTCATGTGCGTCGTTATCTTATTCGTGGACTGCGAAAGAATTTTATGCCATTTATTTCTTCGATACCAGGTTGAGTAAATCAAGTTTCTATCATTGAGTTGAAAAATTTGCTCTCAAATCAGAAAGCATTGATAAAACAAATGTTTGGCAACAACAAGCAAACTCACTCTGAGGTGGAAGTTGTTCTTTATGCAAAAGACAAGAGAGAAGTTAATTCTTCTTCCAAGCGTTATTCAAATGATAACAAGGATTCCAAGGTTGAAGACAGACCAAGAGAAATTTAAAAGAATGTTTTAGGTTTGACAAGCCGGGACACATCAAACGTGATTGTCGGGTGAAGGTGGTGTGTCATCGTAGTGGAAAATTTGGTCATATTAGACAAAATTGTCGGGTTATTCTCAAAGAAGCAGAAGCAAATGTTGTACATGAAAGTAACAAACCTGAACAACTTATTTGGGAACAATGCTTATCAATTGAAGTTACAACCCAATAATTTTCCTGTTAATGCTTCTATAGATTATGATGGGTATTGAATTGTTGATTCTGGTTGTTCTCATCATACAACTGGAAATGTTTCTCTTCTCTATGATGTACGTACCCATCAAGGAAGAAGAGTCATTGTGACAACTGATAATTTCATACATCCTATTGTCTAGGAAGGGCAAGTTAACGTTAAGGGTGGTGCACCAAATGTTGGTGGTGTTTCTTTTGAAGATGTTTATCATGTTTTAGGTGTAAGGAAGAATCTAGTTTCGGTCTCTCAGATTGCCGACTCTGGGAGGTATGTTCTCTTTAGTCCAGATGATGTGAAAATTGTTTCTAATATTAAGCAATTTGAAGTTGATGTTTTGTTTACTGGAAAGAGGAAACATTCCCTCTATTTTTTGTCTGCAAGTGATGCATATGTTGAAAAGACATGTCAGAATGATAGTGCAACACTTTGGCACGTTTGGTTGGGCCATGTTGGTTATCAATTGTTGCAAAGAATTTCTATGAAGAAGTTTCTTGAGGGTGTTCTTCTCTCTATAGAATTCTTCATGATGTGGTTTGTTCTGGTTGTCAATTCATAAAATCACATCAACTTCCCTTCCCAAATTCAAATAACAGAGCTACTGTTGCATTGTAGTTAGTCATTCACATTTGATGGGGCCAAGAAAAACACATAACTATTCTGGTTATTGTTATGTTATGGTTATAGTGGACGATTTTTCTCGGTCACTTGGGTATATTTTTTGGAAGCTAAAAGGGAGACTTTCTCCAAGTTTATCTAGTTCAAGGAGCTAGTGGAGAAGAAATTTATGTTGTCGATAGAGTGTCTTCGCACAGATAATGGGGGAGAATATATATCTGATCAATTTCAGAATTATTGCAAAGAGCATCAACGTCAAATGACATGTCCTAACAGTCCACAACAGAATGGAGTTGTTGAACGTAAATTAACATATATTACATTTATGTGTTGTCTTGGCTGCATGCAAAGAACCTTCTAAGGGAACTTTCGACAGCAACTATTCAGTCAGCTTGTCACGTCATAAATCGTCTACTTCCATGGGCGGGGTTGAATCTATCTTCTTTTAAGGTACTATATCATCGTAAACTCAATGTGAGTTACCTTCGAGTTTTTGGGCCAGTTTGTTATGTTCATGTCCCAAAGAGTAAACGTACTAAACTTGACCCAAAAGCTAAGCGTATTTTTGTTGGATATGATACTCACAGAAAAAGATGAAGATGTATGAATCTGAATACAAGAGAAAAAAAAAATTCGAGATGTTTTGTCTATTCGTTTTGAAATGAAGAGTTTGAGTGAAGCAAGATGTTTCCTTGACTTGGAGGTTGAAAGGTCAGGTGGATACTTTGTCTCACAGAAAGAGTATGCAAACAGTTTGTTAGATCGTTTTGATATGAAGGAGTCAAAATCAATGACTAGTCCTATGAAGTCATCCTTGAAGTTGATTAAAGAAGAAGGAAAACGATTGGGGGATGCAACACTTTTTCGACAACTTGTTGCTAGTTTAATTCATTTAACTATCACAAGGCCTGACATCTTTTATTCTATTGGTGTCGTTGCTCAGTTTATGAATAAGCCATGTGAAGCTTATTTAATTGCAACAAAGCGTATTCTTCGATATGTGAAGAGCACCTTGTGTTTTGGCTTGTTGTATAAACAAGTTACATCTTTTGTGTTAAGTGGTTTTGTTGATGCAAATTGGGCTGGTAACGTAAATGACATGCGTTCCACAACCATAAACTGTTTTAATATAGGTTCATGGGCTATTTCATGGTGCAGTAAGAAGCAAACATTTGTTGCTCTTTCAAATTGTGAAGAAGAATATGTAGCAGCTACTATGACTACACAATAGTGTATTTGGTTGAAAAGACTTATGAGAGAAATATTTTCAAGTTTGGATTATCCAATTTCTATTTTTGTGACAACGAAAGTGCAATCAAGCTTGCAGAGAATCCAGTGTTTCATTTTGTTCGAGAGAAAGTTTTGACGCAAGACATCCAATTGCAGAATATACATTCCAAGGAACAAGTTGCTGATATATTTACCAAGACGCTTGGTAAATTCTGAGTTGTAAATCTAAGTTTGAAGAACTCAGAAT
This sequence comes from Herpetospermum pedunculosum, assembly GCA_028017165.1. NCBI lineage: Eukaryota > Viridiplantae > Streptophyta > Magnoliopsida > Cucurbitales > Cucurbitaceae > Herpetospermum > Herpetospermum pedunculosum. Next base: position 63,897,400 of record CM051524.1, read on the forward strand.
TGCACTTGATGTTGTTGACTGTATGTTTGCACTAAGGGGAGTGTTAAAGATTAGTGCAAACTTAATCCAAATTAATTTCACTTTGTTAATTTTTTAGTTATTTGAAATTAAGGTAGTGCCACTCATTTAGGGTAGTGTTATGTATTTAGGGTAGTGTCTTGGACGGATGTGACTTAGTGACATAGTGAGATGATTATGGAGAATTTGAAGGTTAGTGGGATAGTTTGTGGGTCAGTGGTTTACTATTTATTAGCTATAAATACTTGTAAGGTTTCAATTCAAAACATAGAATTATAATTGAATTACTTCCTTCATTTGTGCAATTTCTCTAGTTTCCACACTTTGTTCTCTTCGTTGTTTGTTACATAATTTCCATTTAGAGACATGTCTTACTTGATTAACTTTCCAACCCGAAAATAAAGAAATTTACAACTTCGGTTCTAATCCATAATCTCAGCATCTCAATAGCTCCTTGATTACTTAAGCCAATTTCAGGATCATTTTAGCTTTGTATATATAACACTAAATGCATTCAAAATAAATGATCTAATCTAAAAAAAAAAAAAAAAAATCCCAACTCATAACTAAAAGAAAATCAAATCCTCATCATTAACCATCCCAAGAAAAGCCAGATCTTAGCTACCAAAAAAAAAAAAAAAACAAAAAAAAAAAAAACAAAACAGGGTCACAATTACGAACATGGATAAAACATAAAGATATAAGAATGACTTAGATACCCACAATTTAATAAATTACTAAATATAACCCTTCAAACACAACAAGGATACATCCTTGAAATATCGAGTTCTTTAATACTGCATATATGATTATTTCTATTCATTTCAATGATTTCTATGTAGAAAATTAGTTTTTAGCTTATACTTTTTTATATGAAAGAAGATGAAACAATGAATATATATATATATATATGCAAATATTTCAAGAGGTTAAAGAAGCTAATTACATATATTAAATGATGTTATTAATAAAAATAAAATCTAGAGTAACAATCCTATATGTAATTTACATGCTTAAAAAACTAAACAAGTTTGGTATTTTTCACCCTAAATAAAGGATTAGACATTATTAGTTCAAATATTCATTCATTGTTCTCGTTAAGGACAACAATCCAGGCATCTCTAATGATAGATATTGTCCAAATTTCTAAAACAAAAACAAGTTTTTTAAAACTACTTATTTAGTTTCAAAACATGGGTTTATTTTTTAAAACACTTGTAAGAAGTAGATAACAAACCAAAAAAACTCATAGGTGGAAGTAGTGTTTATAGACTTGATTTCATGGGTAAAAGTAGTGTTTATAAGCTTAATTTTCAAAAATAAAAACCAAAATGTTATCAAAATCAACCTAAAATATAATTTTTTTTAAATATATAATATAATATATTTGTGTCCTAATCTTTGAGTGTTTTTCAATTTAGTTCCTATTTTAAAGAATTTTCAATTTAGTCCCTTATGTATGAACATTTCTTAATTTAATCTCTCACAATTGATAAATGTTAAGAATTTTGGTTTTGAGAAACTCATAGGTAAAAGTAGTGTGTTTATAAGCTTAATTCCAAACACAAAAAACCATAAGGTTGTCAAAATTGACCTAAAATATTAGTTTTGTTTTAAAAAAAAAAAAAAAAAAACTATACATGTGTGTACGTTTTAGTACCTAGTGTTTCAATTACATTTTTCAATTTAATCTCTCACGATTGGTAAATATTAAAATTGGTTCATGATAAACTTACAAGACATTATACTTAGTACTTTGTCATCAATTCACAACGTACTTTGTCATGTCAGGTAAGATTAGCATAAATCAATTATAATATTTACCACTAAATTGAGAAAATACTCAAATATCAAAGACTAAAACATATATTTAATATTTCAAAAGAAAATTTGAAAACAGTAATTTTGAGGTCCACATCAATAACAATTATGCAAAAACATGTATTGTTTTTGTTTTCATTTGGAGTATGTTCCAGTTCTCACATTTAACCATTTTTTTCTATAAAAACAACGGTATTCTTTGAAAGATCACTTCAAGAAACACTTCAAGAAACAACTTTTGAAAACCATTTTTAAAATAAATCCGGGATTCGAAGATCCCGTTTGATAAACATTCTTTTTAAATTGTACTTGTTTTCTCACCATTTCTTTACAACAATTTTCAACTTCCTTAAGAAAATATTAAAATTATAAGCCAAAATCAAAAAATAAAAGCATACTTTTTTTAAAAAAAAAAAATAGTTTTCATGGTTTGAATTTTGAAAATACTTGTAAAACGTAGATAACAAAGCAAAAAAACACATAATTGAAAGTAGTATTTATAAACTTAATTTTTTTTTTTATAACAACTCCATAATCATATTAAATTAATGTAATGGAACCTAAATATAAATAATTTTTTTATTTTATAAAAATATACATAATTTCTATGAAGTTAGTCTACCGATATTAAAGTTGAAAGTATATTGTATACCTAGGGCATACTTATATCTTCGTTTTGCAGAATATTTAATTAAAAAAAAAATCAATATTTTTTTAACTTATTCTCCCATCTGTAATCCCCATCACTTAGTTCATCCAGTCCAGGAATTGTTTGATGTTGACATCTAACAAATGTATTAAAAACAAAATTAGAAATTTGACTAAATTTTCAAAAATATATATATAATAATTGTCTTAGGTGACATTTTGTAGAATTTTGAGAAGAAAATCAAATCTCTCTTAGAGATCAAACAGCATTTCTTTCTTCATATACATTGGAAGAATAATCGAAGAAAACAAAAGCGTACCTGTGAGGAGGAGGAGGAGGGGGAGGAGGAGGCGGAGGAGGAGGAGGAGACGGCGGTTCCCCCAGATTTTTACATTCCGACGAAACTTCCAATTGAGATTCTTGATTTGAATAAGGTTAAAACAGAGGAAGATATGGCGAATTTGGGTTTCAGAGCTGAGAGGATTGAAAAAATGGCAAGAAGAAGAAGAAGAAGAAGATGATAATGATGCCCTTTTTCTCAGTCTCCGACTAATTGTTACCCTATATCTCATTCAACTTTCTTCCTAAATTTAAATGCCTTTTTTTTTTACTTTTTTACTTCTTCTTCTTCATGGGTGTACTTGTAATTCTAATTTAATGGACAAAAAAAGGACTCCAACAATAATTACAAAAGAGCTTACCCCTACCCCTACCCCTACACCCCTACCCCTTCCACTTGTTCAAGTCCAAATCAACATATTTCCCGAGACAACCCACTTCATCGTAAGGACTCACTCACAATATAAGATACATGAATTACTCCTCTCATTACCAAATTTTAAGAAGGAATCTCATGATATCTAATATGGTATCAGAGCCTATGAAACACAAACGAGTATTCAATCAAAAAAAAGAGAGCTACCTTTCGAGATGAAACCCCATGATATAGATATTTTATTTGTGTTCTCAAAAGTGGCAGAAATTATAGACATTTCGAAAGGGATAATGTCTTTTCTTCCGAGGGGCGGCTTATATGTCAGCTAATTGATGTTCAACAAGTTTCCTTTTAAACATTTGTATCCCTAACTGCTGACGTGGACGCACATGAGCTGGGAAAAAAATAAGTTAAAAGGTTGACTAAGTCGGCAGGCTAGGGCACTAGTCTGCCTTATTTGCGAGCGTAGGAAACGATGACACATTTTGGGAACTTAGTTTTTACCCCATGCTTTCATTTTTCTCATCTAATTAAAAAAACAAAACACATGTCACTCACTCTATGTCACTAGATAACCGTTCTCTCGCCAACAAGAGCATAGCTCAATAGCATGTATCGGCTAGTGACCATGAGCTGTTAAGTTTAATCCCCACCTCAACATGTTGTCAAAAAACCGTCCTCTCAGATTAAGTTAAATTAGAGACCATTTAGAATTGTTTGCAAATTTCCGGGATTAAATAGACGTCGACTCTAAATTTCACATACCAAAATTACATTCTACTCTTAATTTTTTTCATTTCAATGATTTCTATGTAGAAAATTAGGTTTTAGTTTGACCCAGAAATCGAATATCCTCAAGAAATTATCAAGTAAAAAATCATAGTATTTCAGAATAATGAGGAGATGATGGCTGTATTTTGATTATTATCTATAAAATCCCAACTCAGAATAAAAATAGTGATATAATTAGGTATGAGCAAATAAACCATTAATTCTTCTGGAATGTAAATTTTTCATCACAGAAGCCAAAATGCAAAGAAATTAACTGTATGAAAATGAAAAACTTTCAGAGATACTATCAGGGAAAAGCATAGGTGAAATCCAGAGAGTAGGTGAAAAATGAGACACTTTGTTTTTGTGTTTTGTTGTTGGCTCTCCCGGGATGAAAATATAGGTCGATATATCCATAAATTGGATGGTTCGATATAGATATTAAGGATTAATAGATATCTTCGATAAATACTCATAAAAGAACTTAATGAATAATATGAATTTAGATACTAATAACAAAGATATATAACTTAGTTTAAAAACAAAAAAAAAAACTTAATTATTAATTTACAAAAATATCGATATTTTATCTCTATGAAATTAAAATATCGATATTAATATAGATATAGATATTTTCATCATTTGGTTCTCCCAAATGAATAATATCATGTTGGATAATCTAATATTTCCTCAAAATGGAAGAGATAAAAGAATTGGTTCCTAATCATTTTGCATCAATGAAGTAGAGGAGGTATCTCAAATATGCGTTTTCAAAGTAATTTTTAAAAAATAAAAAAATTCTAGAAAAATATATTTAGAGAATTATTTTTAATGTATTCTCATAACCAAATACAAAAACAACAAACCTAAGATCTCATTTCATACATATTTTTTTTGTTTTCTATTTCTGAAATTTATGTTTGTTTCTTACAATTTTTTTACTATATTTTTCATCTTTTTCGAAGAAACATTTGAGTTGTTAGTCAATTTTAAAAATCAAAACAATTTTTTTAAAATTAAGACTCCATTCAATAATCATTTAGCTTTTAAAAATAGTATTTATTTTTATCATTTCTTTACAATAATTCTCATTTTTGTTTTTAAGTAAACATTAAAAATTTTGGCCAAATTTACAAAACAAAAACAAATTTTTAAAAACTACTTTTTTTTAGTTTAAAAACCATAAAAACTACCCTATATTTTGGGTTGGTTTTTTAAAATACTTGTAAGAGGTAAATAGCAAGACAAAAGAACTCATAGGTGGAAGTAGTGTATGTTTATAGTGTCGAAGTTTCAAAAACCCATATGGGACCTATTTTTTAGTTTTTATAGCTTGACTTAGATTTTTTTAAAAAGTAGATAACAAAATAGAGAAACTTATAAATAAATGTAGAGTTTATAAGGTTGATTTTAAAAAATAAAAAATCAAATGGTTATCAAAATGAACCTAAAATATTAGTTTTTTTTCTAAAGAATTTTCCATTTAGTCCCTTATATATGAACATTTTTCAATTTAATCTCTCACAATTAATAAATGTTACAACATCACAAAAATTATAGAAAAAAAAGTTACTTAAGACATTAAAACTCGAAACTTATCCCAACTTCTTAAGCCTCGTTTGATAACCCTTTCGTTTTTAGTTTTATTTTTTTGAAACTTAGGTTTGTTTCCTCTGAAATTATGTACTATAGTTTTCTCATTTTTTAAAGAAACATTTGAATTCTTGGTCAAATTTCAAAAACAAAAACAAGTTTTTTAAAACTACTTTTTTTAATTTTTAAAACTAGACTTGGTTTTTGAAAACATGAGATTATACTTAGTGAATTAACAAAAATTATAGAAAGAAATAATGCCACTTAAGAGATGAAAATTGGTAACTTATCCCAACTTCTTAGGGCTTTTTGATAACCATTTCATTTTTAGTTTTATATTTTTAAAATTTAGGTTTCATTCCTCTCAATTTCTTTACTATAACTTTATCATTTAACACATTTAAATTCTTAGTCAAATTTCAAAAACAAAAGCATGTCTTTTAAAACTATTTTCTAGTTTTCAAAACTAGGCTTGGTTTTTGAAAACATGACATTATATACTTGGTGAATTAACAAAATTATAGAAAAAAATAAAGTCACGTAAGATATGAAAACTCAAAACTTATCCCAATTTCTTAGGCCCCGTTTGATAACCATTTCGTTTTTAGTTTGATGTTTTTGAAGTGTAGGTTTGTTTCCTTCCAATTTCTTTATTATAGTTTTCTCATTTCTTAAAAAAACATTTGAATTCTTAGTCAAATTTCAAAAACAAAAACTACTATTTTTTAGTTTTCAAAATTAGGCTTCATTTTTTAAAACATGACATTATACTTGGTGAATTAACAAAATTATAGAAAAAAAGTTAGTCACTTTTTTTTTTTAGATGAAAAAAGTTAGTCACTTAAGAGATGAAAACTCGTAACTTATTCCAACTTCTTAGGCCTTTGATAACTATTTCGTTTTTAGTTTTATGTTTTTGAAATTTAGGGTTGTTTCCTCTCAATTTCTTTACTATAGTTTTATCATTTCTTAAAAAAACATTTGAATTCTTAGTCAAATTTAAAAAAACAAAAACAAGTTTTTTGAAAACTATTTTTTTTAGTTTTCAAAACTAAGTTTGGTCTCTGAAAACATCGATAAAAATTAGATAACAAAACAAAGAAACTCATAGATAAATATAATGTTTATAAGCTCGATTTTAAAAAACTAAATGGTTATTAAAGGGAGCATTAAAAATCTTTTTTTTTTTTTTTTTTACTAAGAAATCTTCTTCTCTTTAAACAACATTTCTCATCCACTAAATTTTCATACAAATACAATTCTAACATTTACCAATTATAGGGGGTTAAATTGAAAAAAAAAAATCAAATATAAGAGACTAGTACTTGATACTTTTAAAACAATAAGCCCTAAATTGAGAAAGTAATTGAATTTTAAGGACTAAAACATCCATTTATAACATGTTTGGAAGTGATTTTTGAAATAGTTAAAATTATTTTTGTCATAAACAAAATCAATTCAAAACATGATAATTAAATCATTTAAAATTATTTTATGTTCGATTTTACACTATTAAATGCGATCTACATACCATCAAAACTAATTTTAAATGATTAAATACATGTTTTGAAGTGATTTTGGACATAACGAAAGTGATTTTAACCATTTTGAAATCACCCTAAAACATGTCTTTTGTGTTTTAAAAAAGAAATTTGAAAACAATAATTTTAAGTTCCACAAGAATAATAATTCTGCAAAAATGTATATTGTTTTTGTTTTTCACGTTTAACCAATTTTTTCAATTAAAAAACACTTATTATTTTTAAGATCACTTCAAGAAACACAACATTAACATTAATTTCATAAATTATTCAATCATTTTGAAAACGATTTTTAAAATACATTCTTGATTCGAAAACTGAAATGCTTTCCTTGATTATCAAAATTGTTTACCAAATAGCCTATATATATTTCATTGAAACAACATTAAAAAAAAATAATAATAATATTTATAAGCTTAATTTTCAAAACAAAAATTTAAGTTATCAAAATAGACCTAAAATATTAGTTTTTTTTTACAAAAATATTATATATGTGTACATTTTAGTTCCTATTTCAATTTTTATAAAGTTAATTTTCAAAAATAAAAATCAAATGATTATCGCAATGAAACTAAAATATTAGTTTTTTTTTTTTTTTGAAAAAAAGAACTATATATGTGTACGTTTTGGTCCCTAATTTCTGAGTGTTTCAATTTAGTCCCTCATGTTTGAGTGTTTCAATTTAGTCCCTCATCTTTGAGTGTTTCAATTTAGTCCCTCATCTTTGAGTGTTTCAATTTAGTCCCTCGTCTTTGATTGTTTCAATTTAGTCAATTTTTAAGAATTTTCAATTTAGTCCCTTTATGAACATTTTTCAATTTAATATCTCACAATTGGTAAATTTTAAAATTTGTACATTATAAACTTACATGACATTATACTTGGTGAATTAACAAAAATTATAGAAAAAATAAAGTCAGTTAAGAGATGAAAACTCGAAATTTATCCCAATTTCTTACAAATCTTCTTCTCTTTAAACAACATTTCTCATCCTCTAAATTTTCATCAATTCATGTTACGGTAAGTTTAGCATAAAAATCAATTGTAACATTTACCAATTCTCTAGGGGGTTAAATTGAAAATGTTAAAATATAAGAGATTAATTGAAACTTTTGAAAAAAATAAGGACTAAATTGAGAATGACTCAAAGATTAAGGACTAAAACATATATTTAGTGTTGTAAAAAGAAATTTGAAAATACTAATTTTAAGGTCCACAACAATAACAATTTTGTTTGTTTTCATTTGAAGAGTGTGTTCTCACATTTAACCAATTTTTTCAATTAAAAAAAAAAACGTTATTCTTTTTAAAATCACTTTAAAAAAACACTACATTAACATTAATTTTACATATTTGGTGGCAAAACACAGAACAGTAATTCCATAACTATATTAAATTAATGCAATGAAATCTAAATATAAATAATTTTTTTTATATTTATAAAATATACATAATTTCTATTGAATTAGTCTACAGATATTGAAGTCATGGTAGGCCATACTTATATTTTGCTTCTCAGAAAAGTACTTATATTGAAGTCATTGTAAGCCTACTGTAACACTCATACATCAACACTTAAATCTCTCCCGAGATCAAACAGAAATACGAAGAGTTGCATTTTCTTCGTTTATATTCAGAAATCAGACGGCTATCACACAGATTTTCCGATAACATAGCAAATAGAAAGAAAACAAAAACGCAGCAGTTCAAGTTCGTTCGATATAGACATGATTCAGTTTGCACCATCTTAATAGATATCAACAAACACAATATAAGAGATTGAAGAATCGAAAGAAACGAGAAGAAAAAAAATACGAAGATGATCAAAAGTGTACCTATTTCCGCTGCAAAACTCATAGAGGCGGCCACGGTTGGTGAAGACGACGAGTCCGACCTCGACGTCGCACAGAATAGAGAGTTCTCGTGCCTTCTTGATTAATCCAGATCTTCTCTTGCAGAAAGTCACATGGCGATTACATCTATCTTCGATTCGCTTCACCTCGATCTTTTTCCGTCCCATTTTTTTCTCTCTACTGTGTCTCAACTCTCAAAAGTAAACCCTAATTCCTCTTTCTCACCTTCTCTTCACTCTCCTTTTATCTTCCTCCAAACGAATCACAACCTTTTTTTTTGGTCTGTTTTCTTTTTATTTCTTTTCTTCCTTTTTTTTTTTTTTTTTTTTTTTTTGTTCGCATCGAGCACTCAGCTTACAGTTTAATACCAGCAAGGGCGGACAAAAAAAAAAGGAAAAAGAAAATAAAAAAGAGGAGCATTGTGGTGCTGACACGTGTCGCGTTTTGGTGAAGTGTGTCAGAGTAGTTGTGGCTGCGAAGCCCTCACGCACTGTGCACCTTTTTTCAAATTAATATTTTTTTAAAAAATAAATAAATAGTAAAATTGTACGACGCAATTCTTACCGCATGTTTTGGAGGGGTTATGTTGCAGCCTCGTAGGTTTAAATTTTAATCTTTTTCTTTTTTTTTTAATCTTTTTTAACTCTTTGGTGAAAATTGCAAATCACTACCGTTTATCGATAAGAGAAAAAAGCAGAGTCAAGTGGCTTCTTTTTCTGGCCTACCTGTCAGTTTGTGCGGTGGGAAATTTTCTATTTTTTCTTACCATTATTTCTTACCAACCTTAACAACAATGTCCTAAGGATTAACTAAAATAATATATTGACGACTGTTAAGAGTATGGGTTCTTTAGCCAGCGATAACATAGCTCAACCGACATGATTGATCGAGTAGTGACCATGAAATTCTAAGTTCAATCTTTCGTCTCTCACATGTTGTCAAAAAATATATTGTTTAAAAAATATATATCATCAACCTTGTTAAGAGTGCTAACAAAGTCTCACATTAGTTACGAAAAAGATTGATTCATCCTATAGAAGTGAGAACAACTACCAAAATGATCAATATCATACCAATGTGGAGATCCGTTGTCTTTATCAAACTTATCCTTCAAAATTGTGTCTCTTTGATTTCATCATTCTTGAGTCGAATCTCAAGTTTTGTTTGGATGCCTGTTTGTGATTTATGGACTCTGGTACTATATTATATTATGATATCATGAGATTTTATATAAAATTTGCGAGATCTCTTCGTTTTTTCAATGTGTGGTCCTCAATAATTGTAGTTGTTGCAATAGTTAGAGGTTCAAATCTTGCAATCTTCTGCTCAAACTAATCTGGTAATTTACTTTTTTTCATTGAATCTCTTTTATAAACTTTGTTTTTCTCTTAGGTTTTCTCATTAGAATATGATGTATTTATACAACCTTAAACTCCCAAAGCGTACAGGAAACTAACTAAATACTAACTAAACTCTAACTAGTTTCTTAATATGGTAATTCCCTAATATCTTCGCATGTTGTTTAATTACAAATATATATATATATATATATTACTCGATCACATATTAGATTGTGATTAAATATAATAGTATTTTATATATATCTTTAATGAACTATAAAAACATGTTTAGTAAGGTTGATGGAACTTTAGAGAGAACCATGCTAGAGCTAGATTTTTTTTGAAAAAAAATAAGTTTAGTTCTTTATAAACACACACTTAAAAAAAAATATTCAAATTTTTGATGGATTAATGAAGGCTAAAAATATTTTTAGTTTGATTCATTCTTATAACATACCGTGGGTGAATTGGGTTGAAATCAATTTTGAAGGCATTTCGTAGGTTTAATTTTTCTTAATTTTTCTATATTTTTATAAAAATGCAAATGAGAAACTTTTATACAAAAAGAAGGGGAGAAAAAACAAAGACTTCAAGTGAGACCAAGGACTCCTGTCGCGGCTTCTTTTGCTAGTCTATGTGTCACTTTGCGTGGTGGAGACAAGATGAAATAAATTAATAATTACACTCATTTTTATATATTACGTGGCATAAATTCAACACGAACGACTATATTTTTTTTATTATTATTATTATTTTTTTTTACTATAATAAGTGTTATAGTTTTTTGTTTTTTTTATAAAATTCATTTAAAAATCATTAAAAAAATGTTTAAAAAAAATATTATAACCATGTTCGATGAAATTTTAAACAAATATCTAGTTTAAAATTGATGAATTTGATATAAAAACAATATTAGAGTTAGAATTTTGTTGAATATATAAGTTTTGACCGATTTATCAATGGTCGATTTTGTGAATCAATCAACTTAATTTTATGGAATGTTTGATTCCTGTCGAAAGCCGTGAATTTTAAGGTATTTTTACTTGATTTGTTTTAAAATTAGTTGGTAGGTATAGCGAAAGTTAAATAGAAGATAAAAATTACATCAATTATTTAAGTTTAGAGTTAAATTTGATTTATTTATTTTTTATATTATGTAATTGTTCAAACATATACTTTTTTATCAAAAAAAAATTAAATGTTGAAATTCTTCAAGAAAATATATTTTTATCTCTTCTGATTTTTATATTTTATTTTATTTGTTTCTGGTAAAAAAATGCAAATGAGCAGCTTTTATCCAAAAGGGACGTCAAGTTGCTCAAGGGCTCCTGCCTTGGCTTCTTTTGTTAGCCTACGTGTCACCTCACCAGCCAAGAATAAAAGAGTGGGGTAATTACACTTTAATTATTTTAAATTCAAATACACACAGATATATGTAATTGTAATATATATAAAATAACGAAATTTTAAAGTTTTCCCAATATGAAATTATACATATAAAAGTCTCTCTCATTAGAGTCCATGGCTAAATTTTGTTTGCTTCTTGTGATTTTTGACGAAGAGTTAATTGGACATGTATCTTATCATTTAAGTAATAAATAGTCAAATTATCATTTTTGTTATAAAAATAATAAAAAGGAAAGTAGCCAATTTATCATTTAGGGGCGTTTTGTCGAGTTGGGAGAGTTGGAGTTGTTTAGTCTGGAGAGTTCTAAAATATGTGTGTTTGGAGCAGAGAATTGTTTAGTATGGAGTTCTGAAGTCTGTGGTGTGTTTGGAACAACCAGTTGTTGAACTTGAAGTTGTTGAATCTGAGTTTATTTTAGCTGGTTTCTTCCACGCAATGTTTTTCTACAAACTTTCAAAATTTCATTATTAAATATTTCTTTGGGTAAAAATCAATTTATACCCTTAAACTTTGGAGGTTGTATCAATTAAAACCTCAAACTATTGATTATATCAATCTAAACCCTGAACTTTCATAAGTGTATCAATTTACACTCTCCCATAGAAAAATTTTAGTTTTCACACGCGTGGAGACTTATAATTTATCAATTAAACCTCTAAATTTTCATACAATTGATTCACTTATGAAAATTTAGGAGTTAAATGACTAAAATTATAAGTTTTCACGTGTTTAAATTAACGTTTTTAAAATAAAATTCTAACATAAGGTGTAAATTGATACACTTATGAAAGTTTAGGGTTTAAATTGATACAATCATTGGTTTAGGGTTTTAATTGATACAACCTCTAAAGTTTAAGGGTATAAATTGAGTTTTCCCTAGTATTTTATTTCAATAAATTCTAAAAAAGATTTTTTTATTTTATTTTATGTATCATTTACAAATTTGTTTGAAGACAACAAAAATATTTTTTAACACAATACCTCATATCATTAAAATATATATATATTCATTTTATTAGGACACGTCTTTAATTTTATGAATTCTAAGATTGAGATTTTTTTTTGTTTTTATTAATGTAGGTATATTTTACAAACTTTTTAAAGAAAAAAAAAGAACAATACATATCTTACCCTCACCCACGTGTCAAACACATTTTTCTCCGTCTCCACCCTTTAAACTCCTCATTTCATCTAAATCTAAATGAGTATCTCAACAATAACGGTTTATTTTTAGTTTTTTTTTTTTTTCAATTTTTTCTATAATTTTTCAATATTTTCATTGGTAAGAACTTCTTCTAATAAATTTTAAAAATGCGGTTTTTACTTTTATTTTATGTATCCTTCACAAATTTCTCTGAAAATAACAAAAATAATTTTGACCACAATACTTCACCTTCTTTTTTCAATATCACTTACATTAATTATTCATTTTATTTGGATAATTTTGAAATAAAAAATAGTCGTACAATAGTGTTAAATATTACATGTGAATTTGAAAGATTTTAATATGTTAATTTAAACGGATTCAAATAAACTAATGTTTTTATTCTCCATTGTAATAATACTACATTTTGAATTTGGTTTAAGTACCAATTTTGATTGATCAACATAATTTATATTTAAAATAATAAAAATAGGTTGAATTGCATTTTAGTCATTTTACACATTTTGTTTAAATTACGTTTTTTTTTAATAATTAAAAATATTGTAAGATAGAGAGAGAGGAAGAGAGGGAAATGTGCTGACTTGAAAAATGGGTCAGACTTGAATAGTAATTAGTGTAGAAGTCTAAAGAGTTGAATAGTAATTACTGTAGAAGTCTGGGGCGTTGATATTTTTTTATCCGAGTTCAACAAGTCTGTGGAACAAACGGGGATAAAACTTCTCCCCCAACTCCTTGTCAAACAACTCTTTGGGCCAAACACGCCCTAAAGAGCACTTTTTTTTTATTATTATTTTTATGTTTGTTTTTTTAAGAAATATTAAGATGAATTATCCAAAAATGACTTTAAAGTAATTAATAGAAGATATTCAAAGTATGTAGTAAAAATAAGGGGTGGTTGTTTGGTGGCAATCCAAGATTTTCACGAGATGGATTACCACGCTTGTTTTGTGGGAATGTAGGATGCCTTAGCATTTCGAGATGCTTTGTCATCTTAGGATGTCCAGGTATCTAACCAATTTTGAATAGTCTTTTAAATCATGAGTTTCTAAGATTTACATGTTGAGGGCATCCTTATATGACGTTCTTGTCCTTGTTTCGATAACCATCTTTCAGCTGACCTAACTTCCTTCATCCTTTGGGACCAAGAATGGTGGTCATTTATCTTTATTGCACATTTATTATTTATTTTTTAAATTTTTTTTTTAAAAAATAATGTATTTATGCACTAACAAACGATGATATGCAATTAATTTATTCCACAAAATAACACATAAAATTAGTATAAATTAAATTGGTATACAAATATAACATTAAATTAATAAAGACCAAAATATATGTAATATAAATTAAAATTATATTAAAATGTAAAATGTAAAATATCTAATGATTAGTAACAACATAGGTATAACACGTAATTTCAAGACATTTTCCTATCCTACAAACCAAACAAAGGTAGTTATCAATTCAAAACAAACAAGTTCTGTCTATTTAGATTTCCAAAAAACAATCACCCAAAAACATATTTTTAAGAAATGATTTAGTTATTTTGAAAAGTGTTTTTAAATTGCCAAGAAACATAACTATTGAAGTGTGGTAAGAATAACTAACCCAAATATTTTGTTGAATTAACTCTTATATTTAGGATAATATCTATAATGTGTTGTGACGAAACTAAGATATTTAAACGTTGGACTATTAAATTCAAACTCTCTAAAAAAAATAGAAGATTTAATCAGAGAGAATCAAAGGGGAAAAAAATCAGTGTATTGCCAAGTAGACACTATCTTGAAGTTGTAGAAAATGGAAACTCAGGGTTCTGGAAAATCATAATCAATGTATTGGCAAGTCGATCGGTTCAAGATGAAGAGAAGCCAACCTCAAAGAGTCGGTCGAAGTTAGCAAAACTGCCTAAACGAGAAATTATGGGGCAATGAATATCCATACGTTATAAACAATTTATCAATACGGTCATTCCGAATTTATATAAGAAATGGAGTAGAGAAAAGATAAAGTAAGATAATTTCGAATCTAAAGAATTCTTTCCATATTATCAAATTACTTCCAAAGACTAACTTCATCGTCAAATCTTATGTGGTTAACATTACACCCGTGGAAAATATCAATTTACCTATATATTACAGGTATACTCTTGTTTCTTCAACTATTACAGTTGACTATAAAATCATCCAAGATTTGTAAATAGTCTCCACTTCCACCTTAGTTTTGTAAATTAACCTTAAAATTTTTGTATGAAACAATGCTAATTTTCTAATTTACTTTTCAAATTACATTATTTGTATATAAAAAATCCAAAATACATATTAAATACATATTTATTTTTGGTATGTCAAAAAATAAATATTTTTGGTGAGTTGGCATTTTTCCCTTATTCCTTCTTCTTCCACTCCCCTTATTCCGTCCTCCGGCAAACTTAGGCGGCGGCGCCATCCTGCTCCCTCCAGCCATCTGCCGTCGCCGCCGCCTCATTTTGACTGTCAGCCGCGCTCCTCTTCAGATCTGAAACGAAGATGTTCGTTCAATCGTCGTCGCCGGAAAATTTCAGTCGCTGCAAGATTGGTGGGGTTTTGGCAACCGTTTTGATGGAATTAAAGAATCACCAAATTGGGTCTTCAAGCACAAATCCTCTCTCTCTAAATCCCCATGAATTTGTTTCAGTTTCTCTCTCTAAAAACTGAGTGTTTTTTTTTTCTTTCTTTTTTTTAATTCTCGTTGTTCTTTCATTTCAGATCTAGAAGAAACGAAGAGGTTCATCGAATGAAGCTTCAAATCTTGAACGACCCACTTCAGTTCCAGATCTGAAGAGGCGCGCAGCGGAAGGCTTGAGGGAGGCGGGCGGCGACAGTGGACGACCGGAAGGGAGGCGGACGGCGGCAGCGGCTAGGTTCGTCGTCGGAGGGAAGAAGTAGACAGGAAGAAGAGGGAAGGAGAAAAATTCCAACTCACCAAAATATATTATTTTAATATAACTTTTTTTTAAATCAACAAAAAAATAATACTAATTTAAAATATCTTTGCCAAATCAGCCAATACAGTCAGGTATTAAACAGCCGTCATATTTCCGTTACTTTTTTTTCAAACATCGAGATAGGATTAAAAATTTCATTTTGAAACCACAATGTATTTGACAATTTTTTATTTTTTATTTATTTATTTTATTTTTAATTTTTTTACGAACAAGTTTATAAGGGGGCGTTTGGCTCAAGGAGTTGGGAGGAGTTGAAGTTGTTTTGTCTGTAATTGTTTAGTTTGGAGAATTATGAGGTATGTCTCTTTGGGGCAGGAAGTTGTTTAGTCTAGAGTTCTGAAGTCTGTGGTGTGTTTGGAGTAGGAAGTTGTTTAGTCTGAAGTTGTGAAGGCTGAGTTTATTTTAGATGTTTTCTTCTACACAATATTTTTCTAAAAACTTTCAAAATTTTCTTATTAAGGACTTCTTCTAATTCCAATAAATTTTAAAAATGAAATATTTTAATTTTATTTTATCTATATTGACAAATTTCTTTGAAGACAACAAAAATAACGTTGAACACAATATTTCACATTATTTTTTTACATTGATTATAAAAAATATATATATATTGTTATGACTCATATTTAATTTTATGAATGATAAGATTGTCTACCTATAAGTATAGTTTTCTCATCTGTCAAACACGTCTTCCTTCCCCCTTTCAAACTTGTCATTCCATCTAAATTCATTCTATCTCAACCTCAACCTCAACATCTCAACAAAAAAAAAATGGTTTATTTTAGGTATTTTTTTTTTTTTTTTACATTTTTTTTCTCTAATTTTTCATATTTTCATTTTTAAAGACTTTTTTTTTAATAAATTTCAATAAATTTTAAGAATGTGATTTTTTATTTTATTTTATGTATCCTTCACAAATTTCTTTGAAGATAACAAAAATAATTTTGACCACAATACTTCACATTCTTTTTTCAATATCACTCACACTAATTATTTATTTTATTTGGATAGTTATGAAATAAAAGAAAGTCTTACAATATTGTGTTAAATATTACACGTGAATTTGAAAGATTTTAATCTATTAATTTAAACGGATCCAAATAAACTGATGTTTTTATTTATCTCATGGTAAAAATACTACATTTTGAATTTGGTTTAAGTACCAATTTTGATTGAACAACCTAAATTATATTTAAAATAATAAAAATAGGTTGAATTGCATTTTTAGTCATTTTACACATTTAGTTTAAATTGCGTTTTTTAAAAATAATTAAAAATTTTGTGGGGGAGAGAGAGAGGAAGAAAGTGAAATGTGTTGCCTCGAAAAATGGGACAAACTTGAATAGTAATTACTGTAGAAGTATGAGGAGTTCAATAATAATTACTGTAGAAGTCTAGGGAGTTGATATTTTTTATCCGAGTTCAACAAGTTTGTGGGCCAAACAGGAGTTAATTTATTCTCCCAACTCCTTGGGCCAAACACGCTCTAAAAGATCACTATTTTTATCAATTTAAAAAATATAGAGACTAAACCAACATGAACCTAGCTCAATCCACATACTCTGACATATTGTCAAAAGTTATTTTATAAAAGGAAATTGTAACAGATGTCAATTTAGAATAAGATAATTAAAAATATAACATGTTTTTAAAAATTTTGCAATTTTGCGGATATGGAAATTTCTATTGCTGATATCTTCTTTTTAGAGATTTTTGTCAGTCATAATAGTTTTAGATTAAGATAATTAAAAATATAGCATGTTTTTAAAATTTTTGTAGATATGACAATTTCTATCGCTGATATCTTCTTTTTAGAGATTTTTGTCCGTCATAATAGTATATCAGTGATAGAAACAAATGTTTTTGTCATATTTGCAAAACATTTTAAAGTTTGCTAAATTTGCAATTAGCTTGAGCCTGCGATTTATGCAACTGACGCTTTTATAAATATAAATAAGTATTTATAATTTATAAATATAAGATCTAATATTTTTCGTTTTAATTTCTTCTTTAAATTTAACTATCATTTTTTTTTATATCAAATATAAATAGAAACGATTATGAATATTTTAAATGTTAATAAATTAATTTTTAATATTTAATTCAATAAAACAAATTATAATATAATTAGAACAAAATTTAAAATTTAATAACTTTTTTTAGAGACTTATTTGACAATTTTTAAATTTTAGAGATCTAATAGAGTTCAACTTAAAAGTTCATCGATTAACTCAATTTAATTTTTTTTTTGTTTGTTTGTTTGAAATCAATTATGATTGCACTTATTCAAATTTAGTTAGGAAGTATTTGGTGATTCTTTACTTCCATCAAAACGGTAGAAGAAAGGAATGAATAATGAATAATTACACTCAATTTTATATATATTAGGTTGCATTTGTTGGTGATTAGAACAACTTAGGAAGCCATCTAAATTTGAAAATTTGATTGGTCTAAGAAAGTATGCCAAACAGTTGAGTAAAATTTATTTATTTTTAAATCTCTCTTGGTATCTTTGAATACTTTGTACCTTAAGAGTTCATCTTTATTTTGAGTTTTAATGCATGAAAGGGATAATCATAATTAATATTTTCTTTGAAAATATATATGGTGATGTTTCATTGTTTTATTCAATAGAGAATATGTAAGATTTGTTGCCAAAATATCCTATTTATGTGATTTTTTGAGCCAATAAGCACATTTTTTTGCATAATGCTCTATTTTGAGTGATTATCATGATTGATTTTTCTAAAACTTGCTGTGGAATCTCTGAACTTGACTTGAATGTTTTAATTTCACAAACGCGTAAAATCACTCTTAGTTTTCTCAAATAACTTACCTTGACATAATTCTTAAAAAGCTAAATTTTGAATCTTAGATATTTTCATTGAAAAATTATCGCATTACAAGCCATAAACCCACTCTCTTGTTGTTTTTCTTGTTTTTAGCCCTCAAATGAAAGATTAGATTTGCTTGTCATATGAAGTCTCAAGTAATCCAAAGGAGAGAGTTTATGATATGTCAATAGAGTATTCAAAGGAAAACATATTTTTCATTAGCTTCTTAAAAAAAAAAAAAACTATATATATATTGAGAAAAAAAAGAAAAACAAAATAGTTGCAAAGGAAAGTTAATGCTTCACCCAAAAAAAAAATATCATATTTCAAGAGTCAACTGAAAAATTGAGTTTCATGTGAAAAAATCTTATAATTCCTCTATTCTATTAGCTTAAAATTTCCATCCATCTACCATTCCCTCAGCTCAATTACAACCAAAACGAGATTCTTGAAATTTTTGCATTCATTTTTTTCGATGATGAAGATGTGATATATTAGCAAGCCTATGGTAAAAATATTTTATGCTTTGGTGTGAGAGTTCATCGTATATATGCCCTAAACAATTGAGCGTATTGAGTTTAATTCTGTGAGGGTGTCAGGTCTAGTGCATTCGATTTTGGTAGCTTGATGATATGCTTGAGGTTTTGGTATAAAATGTAGCTTAATGAATGCTTATTCTCTTAATTGCTACGATGACTCAAGTCATTGATCTGTGTTTGACTTTATTGTTATTCTTAGATAAGTGGACACACGAAAGTGACAAAAAAATTTAATTTTAAATTTCTCGCGGATAGGTTGTGGATTAATATGTCCTTAAATTTTGGATTATATGTCTTAAAAATACTGAGGTTTGAGTCACGTGCATGTTTTCATTGATTCATTTAGTGATCTCGTTTTATTTTGCTCATGGACTAGCAAAATCTTAAGTTTGAGGGTATTTAATAGGTCGTAAAATGGACTATATTTAAGACCTATTTTATGCTAGTTTAGAGACTTAAATGGTTAATTTCACGTTTATATTGAATTATTTTAAAGAAATCGAACATTTGGAGCAAAACGGATAAGTTAGAAGATTTATGATGAAAAAAGAAGCGCTAATTTGAGGTCTCAAGTGGAGAGAATGAGAGAAACAAACCAAAATTTTTGAGGGGATAGTGTCTTGATGCTACATTTAGGGTCGAGACGCTCAAAATAAATGAAAATAAAATAAAATAAGGACTAGCAAGATTTAGTCCTCGAGCAAGATAAACTTCTGAATTATCCGATAAAATTCTAGTTGCATACCAATGACTCTAACCTCAATGTTTTAGATAACAAAAAATTCACAATAGAAGAAAACACTTAAATGCATTCAATTAACGAGACATTTAAAATTCATCTATTTATCCCTTACGTGTGTGCGTGTAGCCTAACCTATCTAAATCTTTATAAGTTCGAAAAAGTTTTATAAGACAAGCTCGTTTTTCCCTCCTCTAGCATTAAGAACCAACCATCTAAGCCTTTAAACAGTCAAGAAGATAATATGCCACTAGGGTGCCTAGATCTCGAGGTAGCACTCCCCCGAACTTAAATTTTGCTTTAATTAGATGGACACTAGATTTCACACATCTTGTAGGAATTCTTATCCATGACATTTTCTCGCACATGTGACTTAACTGATCACAACAGAGACAACTCCTTTTGCCCTTTAGTTTAAGAACAAACAATTCTAATAATTTTTTCGTCATTTGATATGTTTTTTTTCCTTTTCTTTTCATTAGGAAAATAAACATGCAATACTCCTCCGTGAAACATTGCTCACTATCTTGCAATTCAACTTCAGTTCTAGGAACCTTTCGAGGTGACAACAAGAATCTAGGTCAGATAACGTAGTTTTAAACCTTCAAAACCCTAATCAAGAAGCTATGTGCTCAAAATGTATAAGAGAATCAATTTTTTAAACCTTCATGTTTCAACAATTGCAAATAAAATTACGTAAAACATATCCTAAGCTGTCATAATCACAAAATATGGCAACCAAATCATCATGCATCTCACGCTCAAAATTTACACATTCAGCTCAAAAATTTAAAATGCAACAATATCCACCTCAAACCTTAAACAATATGTTGTCCTCAATGTATAACTAAACACCTAACTAAAGCATTAATAACAAAAATGAGGGGAACCAAAAAACTCTCATGATTTTTGTGTGGTCCATGGGTGGAGTTGTGTAGGCTTTCCTCATATATGTTATTCTTTAGATTAAACACCTACAAAAGAAAAAAAGTAAAATAAACTAAGCAAAGGAAAGAAAAACTAAAATTAAAAATAAAAAATGAAAACACATGGGGTTGCCTCCCAAGAAGCGCAATTCTCTAACGTCGTTATGTTCGACGTGTCTCCCATCGTTAGCTTATCCTTAATGGTTTGTCAAATAAAACTGTAACAAAGGATTAATAATATTCAGATCATCATCAAAAGATTCATTAGAAAGTTTTTTCATAGCAATACAAATAATGAACCTAATGATGTTACTAGTTAAATCCTCTATAACATGCATGTAAAAATCGTCAGAAAAAACGAGATGATTTGTTTTTGCTAGAATGCTTTCTTAAACTCTATTGATATTCAATTTAGATATTTCATTCACAAATGGATAAATAGAAGGGGGCACGACATTCAAATCTCCTATATTTATCAATATTTTATCAAAAAACATACTTGGAGGAGATAATACTTTCTTAAGAACAATGGACATTTCCTCTTCCATACGTAAATTTTCATTACTTTTTGGTCCTATCTCGACAATGCATAATTCTTAAAAAAAAAAAAAAAAAAAAAAATCATTACAAGGCACATGCTTAATCTCATCAAGTGGAGTAATACTTACCTTGACATCCTCAAAACCTTCCTCGTCACTAAATTTCCATTCATCGAATGTGATCAGTCTTGAAGAAATCTCGTTTCCACTTTGCAGCTCACTTGCACTAACATTCTCCTTTTGAAATTGAATATTTTCATGTTGAAATTGAAGTGTGATATTAGTAATCTCTCTAACCATATCTTCTAAAGACACACTTCATCTTGGAGCTTGAGTTTCCACCAAATCTTAATATGGTTCAATGAAGTTCTGAAATGGTTGCCTTTCTTGATCTTCGTAGCCAAGTCTAGCTGATCTCCAAATCCATAATCGTGGTATGAATCATAATTCTATGGAGGTTGGTCATAAAATTCACCAAAAGCATTGACTTCTTGCATTGAATGTTGTTGAAATTGTATGCTTCTCTATGATGCTCTTGAAACTAATATACTCCAACAATATTTGGTTCTTGCAATTTCATTATAACTATTTGATGAACTAAAACAGTTAAATCAGATAGTTGAGTTCTAAGTTCATTGATCTCATTAGATGAATACATTTCTTTTATAATATTTTTTTTTGAAAAAAAAAATAAAATTTAATTAAGAGAAAATAAATGGTGCTCCGACAACGACACCAAATTTGACAACAGGTTGTCGAAACTCCCAAATTAATATATATTTTCTGGCTCTATATTTCTAACTTGTAGACTAGTGACTCATGTCATATCCCAATAGAACCATACGTTAAACTTCTCTAAATTAAATTCTGTTTAAAAAGATAAAGCATAACATGGAGTTTTAGTTTTTAGTACTCAAATGATGTAAAATAAATTAATGGAAAATAAATGAATAAGAGAAAAGAAAAAGAAAATCTTTACCGAACTTCTAATTTAAAGGTACGAGTCCATCCCAATTGCAAATCAATCACATGAAATCTAAAAATCATTATTCTAAACATGCAAACAGGCGGTTACTTAAACCGAAAAAGCCGTATTAAGCACCGTAAATAAATTGACCTTAACGAACTAAGACCAAACTAAATGCTTAATTAATTGGGGTTGATAGAATCCATATTAATTAAACACTAGTAACCCAACTTAATTAGTCGATTTCTCTTTAATGCTAAATTGACCATGCATATATGTGAACATGGAAAAGCCAATCAAACACACACAAGACACATTTCTCGTTACTTAGAAATTGATGACACAACAATTACACATCATCTATCAATTTCTAGCAATTTAGACATGCAAATATAATTAAAGGGTCAATTTAAATCTAATTAACATATTAAAGAAATAAACACATGGGCTAAAAATGCAAACAATCAAGAATAATAATAAGAAATTAAACACAAATCCTCAAAATTATGCAATTGGAATTTTTCCGACCATTCAATTAGAAAACGAACCTTACCCGATAATAATCGATCAAAAATCCACCATAGTTTGGCTTCATTACAAACGAAAAATAGAGAAAACTACAAAGAAATGATAGAGCGGCTAAAAAGTTCCTAAAATTCTACACCAAATGACCTAAAGAAGAAAAATATGCTTATATAGTGGGTTAGGCAGCAGCGCCTAGGCGCTTCAGATGGAAAACGGAGCAAAAGGGGCGTTCACGTCTAGACAGTGCCTAGGCGCTAGGTTCTCGGGTCTTGGGTTGTTTTTCTTCTTCTCTTCACTTGATTTCTTCTATTGTGCACTGTTTTGACCAATTTTTCACCATATTTCATTCTTGAACTCCATTTTAAGATGTTATTGAGACTCAAGACATATAAAGTAACACTTTTAAGGTGTTATCATGAGACTTATAATTGTAGCAATTAAACTCCTAAAATTTCATAAGTGAATCATTTGTATGAAAGTTTAGGGGTTTAATTGAACCAGTATAAATATTTAACGTTTTTCAAACAAAATCTAACAAATGGTATAAATTGATACACTTATGTGAGTTAAGGGTTTTAATTGATACACTTATGTAAGTTAAGAGTTTTAATTGAAACAATTATTAATTTAAGATTTTAATAATACAAAATTTAAGAATATAAATTGATTTTTTTTCCAAAAAAAAAATAAAATAATTTCCCCTCCTAAAATTGACAGTAAACTTAATTTTATCGAATTGAAACTAATAAATGTTATGATTTTACTTTAAACTTCATATTACGTGTTGAATTTTTACCTTCGAATAACTTTGGTTTGAAAAAAAATTCAAATATATATATATATATATATATACTATATTTAATGAACTTCAAAACATATGTCTGATATATATGATATTGATGAATTTTAGAAAAAAACAACAATAGAGTGGAACTTTTGTTAAAATTATGAGTTTTGAATGATTTATTGAATTGCCGATGGTTTGCATGAACCGAACTTAGTTTTGTGTAATGTAATTGAAAGTAGCGAGTTTATGAGGGCCCGTTTGATAACGTTCTCGTTTCTTGTTTCTAAATTTTTAGAAATGTTTCCAAAAAATGGGCAAAATTTGAGAAACTATAAAAAGATGTTTCTTTTTGTTTCGTTTCTTTTTATATTATTTTGTTCCCATTTTACTTAAACATGATTTTGGCTTGTTTGTCCAAATGGGTGCCCAATTTTCTCTCTTCTTCTTAGTTCCTAACTTCGAGACCGAGGTGGTACAATTTTTTTATATTTTATTTCTTAATTTTGCAGTTTTTAATATTTTATTTTGATTTTGAATTTTAAATTTTGCAGTATATGTATGTATATTTATTTATTATTTATTATTTTTATTTTTTACAAAAAATATTTTGATATATTATGTCATATGTATATTTATTTATTTTTAATATTATTTTTTAATTTTTTTTAAAATATATATTTATATATTATTTAAATTTTATAATATATATTTATATATTTGTTAGTATTTAATACACTTGAACCAATTAGAATTTTGCAAATATAAATTTTGCTCACTAAACATGCATTTAGTCCCACTTTAATATTTTACAACAACGACATTTACAGAATTATATAATTGAGTTGGATCTGAGTCGACATCATTGAAAGCAAAATGACTCGAGTGAGACATGACATTACAGATAAAAATAATTTTATTAGTGTTGTTAATTCTGTATCGGGGCTTACTTGTATTAAATAATGTAGCTTTTGATAATTAGTTTTGCTTTATATATTTTAATGCATGTTATATATTTTTTTTATACTATATAACTAAATTATATTTAAACTATAAATAAAAAAAAAAAAGGTAAAAAAAAAAAAAAAAACAAGAAACAAGAAACTGTTATCAAACAAGTTTCTGATTCTGTTTCTTTTTTTAAAGAAACAAGAAACATGAGTAGTTATCAAACATGTTCCTGTTTCTAATTCTTAAAAAATAAGAAACAAGAAATAAGAACCAAGAAACAGGAATAGGAAACGGGAACGTTATCAAACGGGTCCTGATATTTCTACTCTTATTTATTTATTATTATTATTATTTGGTTGAAGTTAGTTGGAAAATTGTATGAAATGTCAATTTAGAGTAAAATAATTAAAAATATAGTATTTTTTAATTTTTATTTTTTTGCAAATATGACAATTTTTATCCCTATAGTAAACCTGTCACCCGAGCTTTTTTTTTATAGAATTTTCTTAGTGGCTATCACTGATAATAGTCTATTAGTGATAATCATTTTATCAATGAATATCAACGATAACAATCTATCACTGATTTTTTTTTTTTGTTATATTTGTAAAATATTTTAAATTTTGTTATATTTGTCATTATTTTGAGTCTCATTGCTATTATGCAACCCGTCCAAGTTAGTTGGTGAATTGAGAGCATGTTGAGTGGTAGATAAAAAATGCTATAATTGTTTAACTCCAAGATTCAATTGAGTGAAAAATCGATACACCATCTTAGCACACTTCTACTTTTATTTACTTTTATCATATAACGATTCAATTAAGGGTTGTTCATTTTTTTTTTTCATAAAGACCCTTAATTGACCTGCTATATGATAAAAGTAAATAAACAAGGAGGAAAGAAGGAGTGTAATGAAAAATATATTCCTTGTCTACATTCTCAACATATTTGTTTTTTTTTTCTTTTTCTTCTTCTAATATATATATATTATCTAACATTGTATGTGTTTGAATTATTTGTGACTATGAATAATAATATTTAAATTTAAGATAATAAATAATATGTATGAACAATATGTTTTACCATTTTGAATTCATGCGTAGGCATAATTAGACAATTTAATATGAAACATTATTTTGTTTCTACCGTGAGGTTTAAGATTTTTGTCTTTAAATTTTCATGAGAAATTAACCATTTAAATGATATTTCTCGAGAAGGATTAATTATTTAATTAAAAAATTTCTTAAAAAATATTTAATTGAATTAAAATAATAATAAATGGAGAATAATTTTCTTAAAAAAAAAAAAAAAAAAATTGGGCTTGAAATCAATTTTGAAGGCGTTTGGTATGATTTTAATTTTAATTTAATGTAATTTTGGTGAAAAATGTAAATGACGAGCTTTTATTCCAAAGGGACAAAAAGGGACGTGAAGTGAGGCCAAGGGGGCCCTACCGTGGCTTCTTTTGCTAGCCTACGTGTCACATCACCAGCCAAGAATAAATAATGGGTAATTTCACTCTAATTATTTTGAAATTCAAAGATATGTATATACAACAACCAAATTTTAAAGTTTTCCCAATCTCTTCAAAACATTAGGTGTGTTATTTTTATCTATTTATTTAGTATCTAAACTTAAAAAATGTTTAATTAATCTTAATTTTTTTAATTTAGTGTATACTTGGTCTTTATACTCTAAAAAAAAATGTCTAATAATTTTTTAAACTTTAAATTTTGTATCCAATAAATTTTTAAATTTTTTAATTTTGTGTCTAATATATGTCAGTGACATATACTACGTTTTTTAAAAAATTACGGTTATATACAAAATTAAAAGTTTAGAGTCCTATTAGACATAAGATTCAATTTTATATCTAATACACAGTTAATTCTTAAAATTGAATATGTATGAAATATATTAGACACAAATTTCAAATTTGAAAGTTCGAAAACTTGTAATTTAACTTTTAAGATAGTAAGTATATATGAATTTGATGATTGATTTTGATTTTTTTTTTTTTTTTTTTTTTTTTTTGTGATTTTGACGAAGAACTAATCGGATTAATTAAGGTATCTGATATGATGTGATTAGTCAAACTTTGTCACTGATTCAAGTGACTAAACAAAGCAACTGCTCTAAGCAACTTTGAGTAGTATAATTTGGATGAGCTACAATTTAAGTCTCACCTTTTGGATTGGAAAGATTATCGCACACAAACATGCACGCACGAGTGACTAGACAATAGAACCACTATTGACAACTTTGAGTAGTATAGTAATATGGGTGAGCTACCATTAAAGTCACATAGTATACAATGGGAGATTTCAATTCTATGACTAACAAAATTATAGATTCATGCCCTTCAATTATAAGATAAGTATTTTTATATCGTATTTACAAAGATTTGATTATGTTTATGCTAAGTATAGACCGATTGAAGACAAATATAACTGGTGACAAAATGTTGTTGGTTGGGTGATAGCTCACAAAATGAGTTATCTTTAGAACCTATTTTATGCTAGTTTAGAGACTTACACGGTTATATTCACGTTTATATTGGATTATTTTATAGATATCGAACATTTGGAGCAAATTGGAGCGTTTAGAATATATATGATGAAAAGTAAGCTAATAGGATGCAAATATGAAGTCCCATATGAAGAGAATGATGAAATGAAGTCAAAAACCCGAGGGGAGAGCGTCTAGACGCTCAAAATAAAAATAAAATATAAAATGATGCAAGGAAGGATTGAAATCAAGACTGACCGCATGCATCACAATTTTCTGCACCAAGATGCCAATTCTTTACATTTTAAGCGGATATGCATATTGTACTTGATAAGAGCGGTCCTTCAACTCAATTTTGTTTTTAAAGGTTCTTCAACTCAATTGATAGTCTGCACCTGCATCAATATCTTCATGGATATGTGCCACATGCGATCTGAGCCTGCCAGATTTTCCTGTTCCATATTACATTTAGATTTTACCCTAAATTTCCTTATAAATACATATTTTTGAGGAGTTTTTGGGGAGTCAATTTGGAGAGTCCTTCCCAATTTCGAAAATACATAATTTTAAGAGTTAGAAGAGATTTTTGGAGCAAAAAGAAGACAATTACATGCTCGAGATCGTGGAGATTGCAGCGGGAACGTGAAATCGACACTAGTTTTATTTCTTCTTCCCTTTTTAATTTGTAGTTTTGTTATGGGTTTAATTTTGAGTTTATATTTTGTAATGTCAAACCTGATTAACTAAACTCATTTATCTTAGGGATTGATGTAGCCATTAGATTGATGTTTTGATTAATTTAAGTGTCTTTGATTGATTGCTTTTATTTTCATTCATGTTTTTATATGCTTAATGCTTATAATCACTTGATCACAAATTATTTGTTTAATTGGTCTGAATTTACTCTGATAAGTTGTAATTTAGACTAGAACTTAATTGCATGACTGAAGAGGGTTCTGACAAGAAATTGATTGGTACTCCTTTAGAGGTTGTTAAATGAAGGGTCGTAATGTCTTGCATGTTATTAAAAACTATACAAATATGTTAGTTTTATAATTTTGCATGAGATTTAATTGTGATTTCCTGACTTATGATTTCCTGACTTATGATTTATTACATGATTTTTAGTCTTTAATTAATTGATTCATTGGTCTAATTGGCTAAATAAACTCCCTAAAATATATATCTGTTATTCTCCATATTTTATTTTATGTTTTTATTTGATTTCAATCATATCATTTATCGTTTTATTTCTCTAAATAAAATTGGGTGATTGTATATTCGCGGTACTTAAGTGAACTAGAAAACCAATCCGGAGGATGATACTCGTATTTACAAACACTATATTAAAACTTGACCCGTACACTTGCGGTTTTGCATTGCATTAAATTGCGTAACATTGGATTGCGGAAATAACAACAGAACATAAAAAAAAAAACGCAAAAACAAGAAAATAACAAAAAATGCTGAGACAAAATCGTAGCGAAGTAACTAAAGACAGAGAATACAACCAGAGATAAACAATGCCATAATAAGGCTCTAACGAAGTAGACGCAAAACAAGAACAAACATAGACTCTTCACTAAATGAGAACACAAGGTCATGTTAGAAGTAACTTGAAGTAAACAATCACAAAGATGCTTAGCGACACAAATGCAAAAGCTAACCACACAACACAATCATAGAAATCCTCTCGATATTTTAAGCATTAAAAGCCAACTCTCATTGCACTGCTATTTATATGTGCATGTTGTTTTCAAGTGTGTTAGGAAAATGAATATATCTAAACTCCTTGCTAGAACCATGAAAGACTAACATAATCAGAGACATCTACTTCTCTCAAAGATCAATAACTCACTAATGCATAATGGATGGCCGGTCGAAAATGCACCATTAAAAATAAAGAAAACATGCTTAGAAAGCTTTGCATACATGATAGCTAAAACTCAAAGGATATTTTACTTCATACTCCTAACCTTCCCCTTTTGGAGATTAGTTCATGTTACAAGGTAGAAGCACAAAATAGCTCAAAGAAAACATGGTAAACAACTATAACAAATACTTAAAGAAGTTCTATGAAAATGTAGATGAAAAGAAGAAGAAGATGAAATCTAAGAGAGCCAAGTCGGCGGGAACTAGTCTTTGTTGCAGATGCTCAGGGTGCTTTTTACTTGTGCACTAGACAAAACATTAAGGATATGCAAGTATACATGGACTTATGCATCAAATGATAAGTATATTTATGTCGATTCCACAGAGATTTAATGATTTTATGCGTTGATGTTGATTGATTGAGAGCCAAGGTAACTAGTACCAACAATATATGCGAGGCAATTGTCTTGCGATAATAAAGTTGGAACATAAAAATCGTAGGAAAACAATATAAATGATGTTACGAAAGCATGGTGAAATGCCTTAAACAGAAACCCAACAAGAATAAAAATGCGATAATGATGCGATAACAAAAACAAAGCATAAACAACACACAAAACGTGTAACACTCGACGAGATAATAGGGTTAGGTTAGGAGGTTATTGGAGCAAATAAGTACCAAGATGCTTTAGTGATAATCATGCAAAAACTAACCATACAACATAAACTTAGAAACTCGGTCAATATTTCAACATTTAGGAGCCAATTGTCGTTGTACTCCTATTTATATGCGCATGTTGTTTGTTTGCGTGCTAGGTAGGTTGATATTTCTAACCTCCTTGTTGGTTACCATGAAAGGCTAGCATAAACATGAATATTCAGAAACCTATACTACTTTCGAAGATCTAGATTTCGTTAATGCAAAATGGATGACCGGTTGAAAATATATTGTTAAGAATGAGCTAAAACATGCTTAGAAAGTTATACACAAACATGCTAAAACATCCAGGAGTTCAATTGCTTCATATACACAAACATGCTAAAACATCCAGGAGTTCAATTGCTTCATACTCCTAACCTTCCCTTTAAGAAGTTTAGTTCATGTTACAAAGATGGAGCTCAAAATAAATCAAAGAAAGCATAATACAACAATAAACTGAAAGAGAGTAGAATAGAGTAAAAGAGAATGGAAGAGAGTAAGCTGTGAAGAAGAACTGCTCAAGCGTGTCAAGCCGACAGCGAATCGTTTGCAAGGTTCCCCTCAGCCAATGCTTCTTCTCCGGTGAACTTCTCCACCCAAAACAGTAGCAAACAGTGGCTAAAAGTGCAAGTATCAAAATAATTAATCCGAAAAAGCTTAAAGACAAGAGAAGATGATGAAAATCCTAAAGAGAACCTTTTCAAGGACTAAAAATGCTTCAAAATGAAAACAATGATCGGTCATCCTCTCATTTGGGTAGATTCCATCTTTAATATTCCCTTGGGATCCCCAAATTGTTGCCCTAAAACAACTGCTAAACTTCTATTGGCTCAAAAGAGAATATTGTTTTTCTGCCTATATAGTAGGGGACAAGGTCTGGGCAAGCCATGTGATCAAGGTACAATTTTCGCTCCAGGCTTTGCTAGCTCCGACTTGTTGTAATACTTCTGCTTTACTATCCAAGTTAAATAATCAGAATATTAACTTAGGCTATCCAAGTTAAATATCTGTCATACTGTTACCGTCACTGAAAATTAATCAATATGGAACGATCGCCCCCAATTGATTAATTGTCAAGTTTGATTAGGATTGCATAGTCTTAATCAATTACTTGGGTTGCTTGTACCGGCTTCAGGCAAGTAAACTATGTGTTTGAACGTCTTAGCTAAGTCTAAAGAGTATCGATGATCTGAATTACATTAACGATCAATCTCGATCTTTAATTGAGCACGTTTGTTTAATTGAGCACGTTTGTTTAAATTGTTAATTTCAGTGTTAATTTCTTCTGTTAGCTTTAAAATTGCATGTTTCTGAATTTCGAATTGAAACCAAAAATTAAGATTAAGATTAAGCTAATTTAGGGCCCGTTTGATAACGTTCATGTTTCTCGTTTCTCGTTCCCATTTTCTTGTTCCCTGTTTTGTTAGAACTAGAAACAGGAACATGTTTGATAATTACTCCCGTTTCTTGTTTCTTTAAAGAAGAAAAAAGAAACAAAAACAAAAACTTGTTTGATAACGTTTCTTATTTCTTGTTTCTTGAAAAAAATAATTATTTATTGTTTTTCTTTACATTTTTTCTTTTTATATTTTAAATAAAATTTAGTATACATAATATATATATATATTATTATAATAAAAAATAATTATTTATTGTTTTTCTTTACATTTTTTCTTTTTATATTTTAAATAAAATTTAGTATACATAATTGGGTCTTCCTTTTGCCAATGAACCAACAACCATTTATTAGTTCTATAGGAATGGTTTAATATAAATGGGAACGGAACTCGGAGAAACATCTTTTTGAAGTTTCTCAAATTTTGCTTATTTTTTAGAAACGTTTTGATAGCACACTAAATGGGCTATCTTTAGAGCCGTTATTATGCTAGTTTTGGAGTCTAAATGAACGTTTTAATGATATTATTTATCTAAATTGTAGATTTCGAGCATTTGGAGCAAACCGGAGCATTTTAGAAGTTATGGCATGAAAAATTAGCTTAAAATAAGAACTTTTATGACCAAGAGCCAAGAAAAAGAAGGAATCAAGCCAAAAATGCCGAGGGAATAGCGTCGAGACGCTCCAAAATAAAGTTTTCAAGCCTGTCCCGACGCTCTACAGAGCGTCTCGACGCTGTAATCCCTCACAGAAAAAAATAAATAAAAAAGATGTACAACCCCTGTCTCAAAACATAGGCGCGCGCGCACACAGTGGTCACCTAAGGAGCGCCCAAACCGCCACACTACTCAGCCACTTTTGTTATACATTCCGCATTTGTAATACATATACCTGTAGCGTCGAGCTATAGCGTCTCGACGCTGGCTTTCCAAATCAGTTTTCGCGCGTTTTTAAGGGCAACGTCGAGACGCTACCCCTAGCGTCGAGACGCTATGACGATTTTTCCTATAAATGCATATTTTTCTCCATTCGACGGGGGAAGCCAATTTTTGGGAGATTTGAACCCTAATTTCGAAATACACTCATTGGAAAGGCGTGAGGGACACTCTAGAGAGTTGAAGAAGAGATTCAGAGGCTCGGGAACGTGCAGATCACATCGGGAACGAAGCTTGGCACGCGACAAAAGTTTTTCTCCTTTTACCTTTGATTTTATTGTTTATTTTATGGATTCTAAACATTGTCTAAGCATGATTTTAGTGATTGTGAGTAGCTAGACTTTTACTTAAGGGATTGATGTAATCGTTTTAGTTTTCATGTTTGATTAATCTAAAGTTCTTCATATTGCAACAATTGTTCTTGTGTTTGTTTGCTTAATGCTTTTATCTTTTGGCCAAAGTATAAATTGTTGATTGCTTTAATTCTAGCTTGAAAGAGTAGATTTTAGAGTAGAACTCAAACACTTGACTACTTGTAAATTCTTGCATGAAAATGAAGAATTCTCTTAGAGGTCGATAATAGAAGTTGCTTAATGTCTTTCTTTCTTATTAAACTAGACAGACATGTTGGTTTTATATTAAGGGAAGAGAATTAATAGAGCTCTAGCGAGCCTTTTATGAGTTTTGTACTTCTTGGCTTATAATTGTATGCATGACTATTTTTGGTTTAATAGATTAATTAAGCATGAATCTATTCGGTGAAATCAATTCCCTAGGTTTTCTGGTTTCCCATTATTTTTCAGTCATTTAATTTTCACTCAATTTCAAAGTCTTTTTAGTCTAAATAAAATTTGTGGTTAGTACCTACGGTACTCAATTGATCTAGAAAACCAATCCTGTGGACGATACTCTTTACTTAAATCACTATATTAAAACTTGACCCGTACACTTGCGGTACGCAATAAATCATGCAACACGTTTCTCAAAATTTAGAAACAAGAAACGCGAAAAGTTATCAAACAAGTTTGTTTCTTAAAAAATGAGAAACAAGAACAAGAAACAAGAAACAAGAACGTTATCAAACAGGCCCTTAGGTTCCCCGTGGATCGACCTGACTTCAACTATTCTACAAGCTAGAGCACGAACCAGCTTATAAATATTAATTTTGCGGGCCTCGACAACCCGTTCACCAAATTTGGCGTCGTTGCCGGGGAACTCTAATTAGTTTATCTTGAATTAAATTTTATTTGCTTTTTCAAAATTTTGTTCTGTTAGTATTTGTTTTTCTTTTATTGTATGACTCGTTCCTCTCAAGTTAGTGGACTGCAGTTTTTACCTGAGATTGATAGAGAGAAACGACGACTTAAAAGAAAGGAAAAGAAGAAAGGAGATTGTTTGAATGAGACGGTCCAGGGACTCTTGAGTCAGAAGTAATGGCAAACAACGGACCCCCGAGGACTTTCAAGCAGTTGGCAGCGCCAGACTTGGACCAAAAACCACTGTGTATCACGTATCCGGTAGTAGAAGGTATTTTGAACTTAAATCTGGATTAATTTACTAACTACCTTCTTTTCATGGTAATGCAAGTGATGACGCTCACAAGCACCGGATGAAGTTCCAGTGTGTGTTCTGGGATGAAGCCCCCAGGAGTAACGAAAGAGCAGTTGAACTTTAGAGCATTTCCTTTCTCTCGGAAAGATAAGGCAAAGATCAAGGAGAGACCCTTCGTGAGTATTGGGAGAGATTCGGTAGGTTGTGCGCCAACTTTCCCCCATCATCAGATTGCAGACCAACTCCTCATTCAATATTTCTATGAGGGGATGGTTCCACATGACCGTCAAATGATAAATGACGCCAGTGGAGGGGCGCTCATTGATAAAATCCCTGCGGAAGCGAGACAATTAATCTCGAACATGGCTGGAAATTCTCAGCAGTTCAGAGTGCGTGGTGGACAAGTGCATGAAGTCCAACAAGTTCATAATCTCAACGAGAATCAAATGTCTAAGATTCGAAACATGTTCCAGCAAATGATGGGAAACCGTGGTCAGGACTCTAAGGAAGTAAATGCCATTGGAGGATATGCCTCAAATCAGAGGAAATACGATCCCTATTCTAAGACTTACGATCCGGGATCCTAATTTGAGTTATGGGAACCGTGAGGGTCAGCAGAGATTTTCGAATCAATCCTACGAAGGACCTCAAGCTTCCACACAAGCTCAAGCCTCCAACTCTGAGAGCTTTATGGAGGATTTAGTGCAAACTCTAGTTACAAGCACTTGTCAGTTTCAGAAAGAAGCCCATGCGAAGTTGAATAACCGCATGGCTGAAATTTAAAGTTTGAGCAAACAAATGTCCCAGATGACGACAGTGAACTTGATAACTCTATTTTGGAGCTATGTTTCACTCCAATTATAGCTAATGTCGTGCTTATTTATGTTAATTTGCCTTGTTTATAGATGATTCACGGTGGAGAGCTCGTGAGGTTCGTTAGACGTGTTTCGGGGCTAAGGAAGTCGTTTTAAGGCTTCGGGAACGCTTCGGGGAATGAAAGAGCTAAGGAAGAGAAGAAATTGCCAAAAAGAAGCTTCAAAGGGAATTTATTTTGCTCAAACCCGAGAGCAAGCGTCGAGACGCTGCTCGACACCCCGAAGAGGCGCGCGCTGGGATTTTCCGCTCGTAGCATCTCGACGCTACGACGGATATAAAACCCATATTTTACCGATTTTAGGGCAAGTTTTTATCATCTTCTACCTCTCTTCTCTAGGTTTTTGGACGATTTTCCACCATTGGAGCTCACCTTGGAGCTCCATCTTCTTCCCCCACTACTTGTATGAACACATTAGCTTCCATGAGAGCTTGAATTTCATCCAAAACCATGGTTGGCTAAGGTAAGTGTAGGATTTGAGGATTTTTAGTACGAATTTGTTAGATTTTGTAATAACTTGAGATTTGTGCTTGATAATCTATCTTGGTTTGAATGCATTGTTTTATTTACTTCCTCTATGCTTATTTTATGAGTGTGCTTGAATAATGGAAGTGATGTTCTTGACTTCGAGCATGTTCTACAGTTATAGATTAGTGAAGTGTTGGCCTCTCCTAGTCGCTTTTATAATACGAAAAAGTAAAAGAAATCGAAGTATCAACTTAGAATTTCCATGTGATTGATTGCTTCAGGGTTGCCAGACAATCGTTATGCACTTAGATTTTCTAGTTGAATGTTTGTCATAAAATGCTAGTAACTACTTTGGTTAGTTTAGACTTGATCACCCTGAATTAATTAGTAGCAATGTATTAGTTGAAATTGTCAACTCTAGCTAATTTCCATGTGGTCAGTTGCTTCAGGGTTACCAGGCAACTATTTATGTACGCAATTTATTCATTACCATGTTTGTAGACTTCAATGATCGCAATTACATTATTTAGCAAATCTCAAATTTCCCAAGTCCAGCACGTTCGTCTTGTT
Organism: Herpetospermum pedunculosum; assembly: GCA_028017165.1. NCBI lineage: Eukaryota > Viridiplantae > Streptophyta > Magnoliopsida > Cucurbitales > Cucurbitaceae > Herpetospermum > Herpetospermum pedunculosum. Next base: position 63,932,938 of record CM051524.1, read on the forward strand.
GTTGATTTTTCCGTTAGCATATTTTTATCTTTCTCTGCATGAACAAAACCCCCTGTTCCGTGACATTAAATCAAACAAATAATTTCTAATTCAAGCATCCAATTCCATTTTGACACGCTCCTTGTCGATCGACTCCGTTGCCACTAGCTGCAAAGCTTAGTGTGTTCGGATTTATAAATTTTATTTTGGCGGGTCTCGACAACCCGGAAATTGGAGAATAATCAAAAGTTCTCTCGCCAAAATTGGCGCCGTTGCCGGGGAGCAACTAAAATGGAATCCCGTTTGTTTTGGATTTAGTTTGATTGATTGTTTTCAAAAATTTCTTTGGATTGATTCTGTTTGCTTTTGAATATTTTTGTGTTGTATGACCCATTCTTCTGAGTTAAGTGGATTACAGTATATCTCATAAATTGATAGAAAAGAGCGGAGGTTGAGAAGAGAAGGTCGCGAGGGCCTTAGACTGTTTGAAGAAGAAGGCCACGGTCATTTCTTGAGGGAAGAGAAGCGATGGCACATGAGGAAGCGCCCAGAACGTTGAAACAGCTGGCAGCGCCAGATCTGAACCAGTAGCCGCTTTGCATTACATATCCATTCGTAGCTGGTAATTTTGAATTAAAGTCCGGTTTGATTCATCAATTACCCTTTTTTCATGGTAATGCAGGCGAGGATGCAAATAAGCATTTGATGGAGTTTCACTATGTCTGCGCGGGGATGAAGCTGTTGGGTTTAATGTCCTAAAACTCGTGGTTTGTAAACAGTTATGTTTGTAAATTATCTATTTAGTAATAATGAGTTATTCAGTTTTATTCAGTAAAGATGTTTGCTGGAATAAAGTGAAACGTGTTTGCATTAATCTATACCAATGACCAACACCCTTGACAATCATTAGTACTTGAGTTTCATGTATGACATGAATGTGGGTCAAGCTCAAGTAGACAGTAAAAACGGTCTATAGTATATGGATAAGGTTGGGTACCTTATCCTGATAACACTATTGGATGCGGCCCGTTTTGTATTGTACAAAACGATGTGATCCGAGTCGTTTCAGATCAAGATGTGCGAGCGGGGGCGTCCTACGCGATGAGTTTGCATAAGACTGAACCACAAAAAGTCGCTCTCTCTTTATAACGCCGTTTACTGAAGAGACTGACTATTTCACCCGATGGCCTAGGTAACTCGATCTCAATCCTGAGCTTACTATGAACTCATGCTTATTAGACAGTATCCTTAGACTTGTATGGGTGAGAGTGGCAGAATGTCCGCTCAATAAGCCTACCATCTCAGGGATAAAGTCCAATAGGTAGCTGGAGATATAGTGTAGTAAGATGGAGTTCACTCCTAACCCGCTCTTCAGGGTTAGTAGATAGGTTGTTCCCTTAATAGCTGACTCCAGGGCTTGAACAATAGGCGCCTACCCTCTCATCGTTAGAGAGGGTTCCTGATTTGTTGGTTGGACCACTAATCAATTGTTCATTAGAGGTGTCAGTGGTACTTAAGGAACAAGAAGTAATGCAGGGGTTAAACGATTTAAATGACCCGACTGTGATTACGAACAACCTGTGAAGGGTCGAGTTGCCCATGACGGTTATATCAAAATGACATAATATATCTACAGTGAGGAGAGTGCAACCCTCGGACTATAGTGGAGTCTCCGGAGGTTAACGAAAGTTGATTGATTCGGGTTAAAAGAGTTTTGACCGAATAATCTCATATCGTTGGAGCTCATGATCTGTAGGTCCTTTAGGTTCTCCTGGCTAGCTCGGATAACGCCGTGCAACAATATAAGAGAAAATAAAAGAAAAAGAAAAAGAATGTGAATTGTTCAAATTCGTTTTTTGGAAGAATGATGGACATATTTAAATATGATTTAAATATGGGAATGGTCTATGACATGAATACGATTCATGTGCAGAAAAGTCGATTTTTTCGAAAAACCGGGTTTAGCCTTTTTATTTAATTAAGATTGATATTGAATTAAATAATAATTATTAATTAAAAACTTTAATTAATAATTATATATATATATATATATATTTTATTTATTAAAAAGTTTATTTATATATATATATATATATATAAATTAAGTATGGCTAAAAATATGGGGAAGTGCCTTTTGGGTTCGTTGATTGAAGTTGAAGATTTGAAAAAATGAAATGGTTTTCATTTTTTTTATATTTGGCTGTTGATTGAACTTTTGAAGTTCAATATAAGAAAAAATGTTTTTGTGAGTTTCTTCAACCTCAAGCCAAACCCTCAGACGAACCTCCTCCGGTTCTTCTTCTCCTTTCCTCTTTTCTTTTTCTTTTCTCTTTTAACGGAGTCCCACAACTCCGTTGCACGGCGCCGAGGATAGCGGGACTACCTAGGGTGGTCCTTGGCGCGTTCGTGAGAAGAGACTTGAAGAGTTCATGACGAAGAACGAGCGGCAGAATGCGAAGAAATACATAGAACTACAAGGGTATGTAATTCTAATTTTTCTTAATTTTCGTCTGTTGAGCATGTTTTCTATTTGTTAAATTGATGAAATTAGAGTATCATCGATCCAAAATCGCCTCCGCTGCGTTTATCGCTCCATCAGAAGCCCCTAGGTGTAACAAAGGAACAACTGAATCTAAGGGCATTCCCCTTCACGCTGAAAGATAAGGCCAAGGATTGGCTCTACTATTTGCCCTATGTATCGATTACAACCTGGAATGAGATGTAAAGGCTGTTTTTAGAGAAATAATTTTTGGCATCTCTCGCGACGACACTTAGAAAAAGGATTTATGGCATCACCCAAGACGTGGGTGAATCATTGCATGAATACTGGGAGAGGTTCGGTAGGCTCTGTGCAAGTTTTTCACACCACCAGATTGCCGACCAACTTTTGATTCAGTATTTCTATGAGGGGATGACGCCCCATGATCGACAAATGATTGATGCAGCGAGTGGCGAGGCATTGATTGACAAGACCCCAGCTAAGGCCAAGCAATTGATAACTAATATGGCGGTTAACTCCCAACAATTTGGAGTTAGAGGAGGATCAGGCCAAGTGCATCGAATCAACCAGTCCCACGAGGTGAATGAGATGAAGGCCCAGGTGGCCGAGATAAGCAGTTTGTTGAAAATTTTTGTAGGAGGAGGAGTTCGAGAATCGGAAGAGGTGAATGCGATCGGGGGTTATGCTTCCGACCCGAGGAAGTATGATCTGTACTCTAACACTTACTACCCCGGATGGAAGGATCACCTCAATCTGAGTTATGGGAATAGGGAAGGCCAGAGGTATCAGGGTCAGTCTTTCGATAGACCACAGAATCCCAACCATGCTCAATCCTCCAATTCAGGAAGTACTATGGAAGAGATGATGATAATCATCGTGAACACGACAAGTCAATTTCAGAAAGAAGCTCGTGAGGAGCTAAGTTCTCACAAGGCTGAGTTGCAGAATCTGAACAAGCAACTGACCCAAGTGGCTGTGTCAATCAGTAAGCTCGAAAGTAAGAGCTCAGAGAAGCTTCCTTCCCAAACGACCATCAACTCGTGGAAAAATGCGAGTATGATGAATTTGAGAAGTGGGAAGGTGATACCTTCCAATGTTGAAGTTCAAAAGAAGAAGAATTTGAGTGAAGAAAGGCCCGTGCAAGTGCCAATCGATGTTTCCCTGGCACCCTTCCTGAATAGGCTTGTGAAGCCTAAGGAAGAAAATGAAGATGAGGAAGTCTTAAAGACTTTTCAAAAAGTGACAGTGAACATCCCTCTTCTAGAAGCTGTTAATAAGAAGATTCCAAGATATGCAAAATTCTTGAAGAGTTGATGCACGTGCAAAAGAAAATCAAGAAAGAGTGATGAGAAAAGAAAGGAAAGTGTCTCTGCAATTTTTCCAGATACGCTTCCAACAAAGTGCGAAGACCCAGGTATGTTCACTATCTCACGCACTGTTGGAACTAAACTGATTAAAAATGCCATGCTTGATCTCGGTGCCTCAATTAATGTGATGTCTTTTGACATGTTTAAAGAACTTGAATTGTGCAATTTAATTGAGACTATCGTAGTTATCCAACTAGCCGATCGATCATATGTGCATCCGTTAGGGAAAATTGAGGACATCTTAGTTAAAGTGAATGAATTGTTGTTTCTAGTTGATTTCTACATACTTGATATGAACAAAGATTCTTCGCATATTTCCTCTTCTATCTTATTAGGCCGCCCATTTATGAAGATCGCTAAGGTCAAGCTTGATGTTGATAGGGGCGTCTTATCGGTAGAATTTGATGGAATGGTGAATGAGTTTTTTATGACTGCTTTGAAATCTTCTGTGCATGCTGAGAATGAAAACATAAAATTTGTTGACTGTATGAAGGATCTGAATTTGACCTCGAGCTTGAGGGATAGTTCTAATTTTTCTGTGAAAAATGATAATTTGAATTTGATTGTTGATGGTTCAGTTTGTTTCTTGTCTATTGACAATGATGCTTGTGTGCCCGAGGCACAAAAAGAAAAAAAAATGTTGTTTGTTGAGTGATCGCAGGTTCGACGCGGACGGAGAAATGGTTGGAACATCTCCCGCGTTATTGGACAACAGTTGATTTCAAAGGGAGAATTCAGTCGAGCGAACGACTTTAAAAATTATGCGCTTCTCGGAGACACCTGAGCGTTTAAATGTTATTCTGTTGTTAGTTTATTTCTTTTGGTAGTTAAGTAGTTTAATTTAGTTTGCTTGTGTTTTTTTGTCTTTTTAGGAGTTAAAGAGAAGAGTTGAACAAGTTGGCTTTTGATTGGAGAAAAACCGCCTCGCATCCCTCACCAACCTCGCAAAGATTAGGGAAGTTTCGTTTTTCCCTCTACTTTTTGCGCATTGTTGTTAATGTGATGGTTGAAGCATTGGGGACAATGTTTTCTTCTGAGGTTAGGGGTGGAGAGTTTTGGATCTCATGTGCAGTTGTTGAGCAGGAGTAAATTTTAAATTTGAAGTGCTTTGGACTCTGTTTGCATGCTTTCTAATAATGACGATCTAGGAAATGTTTTTAAAATCTTCATATTTTCATATCTAGATGAGCATGAAGTTGTTTGCACTAATTGAGGTTCATTTAAAAAAAAAAAAAATTTATGTTGCTCCCTTGCATCTTTCGAGCACTTAGCAACTTGTCTTAGACTTCGTAGGCTTAGATTTACCTCTGTAGCATGAATTCTTGTTGTCACCCCAAAAGGCACCCCTAGGGAAAGCTTGAAGCATGAGAGTTTGTAATACGTTAATCGAGTATAGCAAAGCTATTTTGCCTAAATAAAAAAAAGAGCAAAAAGCAAGCATGTTTGAAAATTTCTCCTGAGGCGCTCCTCCTTCTTAAAGCGCTAAAGAAGTGAGCGTTAGTCCTTAAAAATGTGAAGCTTAGGCCAAACTTGACATGTTAGGCTTCTCGGAGAAGAAAAAGAGAAAAATAAAATAAAATGTTGGGTTCAAAGAACCAAAAAGAAGAGTACAAAGTACTCAAAAGAAAAAGAAATGAGAAAATGTTTAGGTCTCTTAATTTGTTGCTCTCTCTGATGTGAAAAGCTATAGTCTGTTCTGAATTGCTAGAAGTAGGGAGATAAACGAGATGAAATGTTACATGTGGTTTTCCCAAGCTTGCATTGTTTAGGATAGGTTGGCTATCACACACGCACGTAGGGGAGTAATAGTTAATTTTTGAATTGTTCTTGATTAAGTGCATGCAATCTATTGCTTTCTTGTTTATGTAAATGTCTTGATTTTTAAAGCATCAAGATTTGAGTTAGAAGCATGCAAGTGTAGTCCTTAGAGATAATTTGATTTTTGCCTTGCTCGAGGACTAGCAAGATTTAGGTTGGGGGTGCCTGATAGCTCTATTTTGGAGCTATGTTTCACTCCCTAATTATAGCTAATGTCGTGCTTATTTATGTTAATTTGCCTTGTTTATAGGTGATTCACGGTGGAGAGCTCGTGAGGTCCGTTAGATGTGTTTAGGGGCTAAGGAAGTCGTTTTAAGGCTTCGGAAACGCTTCGAGGAATGAAAGAGCTGAAGAAGAGAAGAAATTTCCAAAAATAAGCTTCAAAGAAAATTTATTTTTCTCAAACCCGAGAGCAAGCGTCGAGGGCTAGCGTCGAGACGCTGTCCCGAAGCGTCTCGAAGCTCTGAAGAGAATGACCTAAAAAATCGGAAAACCCCCGTGCGCGCCTCTTGTCCCAGCGTCTCGATGCTACGACGGATATAAAACCCATTTTTTAACCAATTTTAGGACAAGTTTTTATCATCTTCTACCTCTCTTCTCTCGGTTTTTGAACGATTTTCCACCATTGGAGCTCACCTTGGAGCTCCATCTTCTTCCCCCACCACTTGTATGAACACATTAGTTTCTATGGGAGCTTGGATTTCATCCAAGACCATGGTTGGCTAAGGTAAGTGTAGGATCTGGGAATTTTTAGTACGAATTTGTTAGATTTTGTAATAACTTGAGATTTGTGCTTGATAATCTATCTTGGTTTGAATGCATTGTTTTATTTACTTCCTCTATGCTTATTTTATGAGTGTGCTTGAATAATGTAAGTGATGTTCTTGACTTCTAGCATGTTCTACAGTTATAGATTAGTGAAGTGTTGGCCTCTCCTAGTCGCCTTTGTAACACGAAAAAGTAAAAGAAATCGAAGTATCAACTTAGAATTTCCATGTGATTGATTGCTTCAGGGTTGCCGGACGATCGTTATGCACTTAGATTTTCTAGTTGAATGTTTGTCATAAAATGCTAGTAACTACTTTGGTTAGTTTAGAATTGATCACTCTGAATTAATTAGTAGCAATGTATTAGTTGAAATTGTCAACTCTAGCTAATTTCCAAGTGGTCAGTTGCTTCAGGGTTGTCGGGCAACTATTTATGTACGCAATTTATTCATTACCATGTTTGTAGAGTTCAATGATCGCAATTACATTATTTAACAAATCCTGAATTCCCCAAGTCTAGCACGTTCGTCTTGTTGTTGATTTTTCCGTTAGCATATTTTTATCTTTCTCTCTGCATGAACAAAACCCCCCGTTCCGTGACATTAAATCAAACAAACAATTTCCAATTCAAGCATCCAATTCCATTTTGACACGCTCCCTATGGATCGACTCCGTTGCCACTAGCTGCAAGCTTAGTGTGTTCGGATTTATAAATTTTATTTTGGCGGGCCTCGACAACCCGGAAATTGGAGAATAATCAAAAGTTATCTCACCATAACTCATGTGAGAACGTGAGTGCGATATCTCTGAGAAGTGGAAAATAAATTCCATCCAATACTTCACTTGTCGAGAGTGAGCAAGGTCGGGTTTAGCCTGTGGGAGAGAGTCCAGCAAAGAAGTCATCAGGGGTATGTTTCGATCCACCCTTGAATTTAAATTCTTATGTTCCTAAGGCTCCCTTTCTGAGCAGGTTGGCCATGCCAAAGCCTAAAGAGGACGACAGGGATAAGGAGATTATGGACACTTTTCAGAAGGTGACGGTTAATATCCCATTGTGGGAGGAAATTAAACAAATCCCCAAGTATTCAAAATTTCTGAAGAACTGGTGCACTACCAAGAGGAAGCTGAAGGACAAAGAAACCAAGTTGGTAAGAGAAAATGTTTCAGCTGTTTTCCAAGGTAATTTACCTAAAAAGTGCAAGGACCTAAGTATGTTTTCTTTGCCTTGCACCATTGGGGAGAAAAACAATCGAACATGTTATGCTAGATTTAGGAGCATCAATTATGTCATGTCATTTTCTGTTTTGAAAGATCTCAATCTCAATGATTTGCATGAAACTGGTGTGATTGTTCAATTGGCTGATTGTTCTTATGTGCACCCTCTAGGAAAAGTAGAAGATGTTATAGTGAAAGTGAATGATTTGTACTTTCCTGCTGATTTTTATGTGCTTGACATGAATGAAAAATCATCTTGCATCTCTGCATCCATTCTACTTGAGCGTCCCTTTATGAAAACTACTAAAGCTAATATTGATGTTGATAAGGGAGTCCTGTCTGTAGAATTTGAGGGGGATTTGAATGAATTTAAAATTGATGCTCTGAAATCTGTAAAATTTGTTGGATCTTTTGATGGGGGTGTATTCCTTATGCCAAATAGATGTTGCTAATATGAAGGATGCACCAAAGAAGAAGCTCTTCATAGACTTGGACTAGAAGGTGAAAGTTGGGAAAATGGATGAGCTATCTTCCAAGAAGATTGATTATGGTTGATTGAAGGATTGTTGGTAAAGTTGAGCAATCGACTCTAAAAATATGCGCTTCTCGGAGGCACCCGAGCTTGGACTGTATTTGTTTTGTTGTTGTCTTTGGTTGTTTAGATTTATGAAGTTTGTTTGTGTGTTTGTTTTATTTTTCTTAGGAGAGAAGATGAGTGTTTGACTAAACGGACCTATTTTGAGGAAAAGATCGCGCCTCTCAAACCATCAACCTCACAAAATCAGGGAAGGTTTCATGTTCCCTAATTTTATGTTGATTTAATTGCTTTATCTGATGTGTTGATACATTGAGGACAATGTATCATTTAAGGTTGGGGGTGGAGTTGCCTGTTGAACTTCTTTTGTTGTCAAGCATGTGTGAAACTCTGAATTTGAGATAGATTAGTCTATTTTTGCATGTTGTTCGATGACGACAATCTATGAAATAGTTTTGGATTCTTCGTATTTGCATATTTCGAAAAGCATGAGAGTGTATGCACTTTTGAGCCAATTTTAATTTTTTTTCTTCTATTACTCCCTTATATTCATCGGGCACATATTCTCCTATCTTTGGTTCTATTGGCTTATAATTGTCTTATTTAGCCCAAAATCTTGTTGTCACTTCAAAAGGCACCCTCAGGGAAGACTTGATGCACTAGTTGTTGTAATAATTAAATTGTGATATAGCATAGCTACTGCCTAAAAAAAACAAAAAAGTGAAATATTGTTGAATAAAAACTCCTGAGATGCTTCTTCTTCTTAAGTTGCCTAAGTAACCAGGGGCGATCGTGTAACCCACGGTTGTCACTGCATGAAAAGATAGCTAAAAGAAGTGAGCATTAGTCTTTAATTTGTGAAGCTTGCTCGTAGTAAGATATGTTGTGCAGTGGAACTGCGGGTAAGGTGGAACGAAGGCAAGCTTGACATTTAAGTTTCTATTTGAGAAGAAAAGTAAAAAAAATGGTGTAGAAAGTAAAAGTTTGAAGAGTACAAAGTACTCCAAAGAAAAAGAATTTTAGGTCTTTTGATTTGTTGCTCTCTTTGGTGCTAAAAGCTATAGACTGTTCTTATTGCTAGAAGTAGGGGAAAACGAGCTCTAGGGTTGTATAAGGTTTTTCCGGGTTTACAAGGGCTAGGATACGGAGGTTTACGCACACACGCACGTAAGGGAGAAAGAGTCTAATTTTTTAATTGTTTCTTTTGTTGCAAATTCCTTGTTTTCGAAAAGCATTGAGGTTAGAGTCTTTGGCATTCAAAGTCATTCTTTTGGGATAATTCTGAGTTTACCTTGCTCGAGGACTAGAAAGACCCAAGTTTGGGGGTATTTGATAGCGCTCTAAAAGTGCTATTATATATCCCCTTTATTTGGCTAATTATCGTGCTTATTAGTGTTAATTCGGCCTTGTTATATGTGTTACACGGTTGGGAGCTCGAGAAGTTCAAGGATGCATTTTGAAGCTAAAAGAAGCGTTTTAAGGCCTCGGGGATGAACCGAGCTAGGAAGATAAGCAAAAGGATCTTTTGACGCTAAAGGTCATGCGTCGAGACGCTGTGCAATAGGAATTTCATAATTGAAACCCGAGAGCAAATGTCTCTACTTTGCACCTCTAGCGTCGAGACGCTGCCTCAGCATCGCGACGCTACGAAGATGTTCGTCCGCCTAATTTCCGCTTCCAAAACGCGCGCGGGAGAAGATTTTCGTTTGTAGCGTCTCGACGCTATGTCGAGTATAAAACTAAACTTTTCTGATTTTTTAGGTCATTCTCTCCTGATTTTTCCTCAGGATTGCGGTTTTCTCTCCCAATTTTTGGGTTTTCTTATCATTTTGGCGTATGAACTCTAGTTCTTCCATGGATTCTTGGGAGAATTCATTTCCCATGGAAGGCTAAAAAGGTTAGTGTCTTGATTTGAAGATTAGAAATTGATTAGTTAGTGTATGAATGTGAGATTAAAATGTTAATTTCTACTTAGCAAATATTTCAAGCATCCTCTTCTCATGTATGTATCACATTAGTAAACATTTTCTATTAGATTGACACTTTAATGGTTTATGCATGCTAGATTGTTAGAGATTAGTGACGCAGTCGCCTATCCTAATCGCTGAGTAACGAAGGTTGAGTTATGTCGTAGGTGACATAGGCTATCCATGTTTACCTTAGTTTGTCTAGCTAACTTTGGGTTGAGGAATAATCAGAATATTAACTTAGGCTATCCAAGTTAAATATCCGTCATAGTGTTCCCGTCACTGGCAATTAATCAATATGGAACGATCGCCCCCAATTGGTTAATTTTCAAGTTTGATTAGGATTGCATAGTCTTAATCAATTAATTAGGTTGCTTGTACCGACTTCAGGCAAGTAAACTATGTGTTTGACCGTCTTAGCTAAGTCTAAAGAGTATCGATGATCTGAATTACATTAGCGATCAATCTCGATCCTTCAAATTGAGCACGCTTGTTTAAATTGTTAATTTCCGCCGTTAGCTTTAAAATTGCATGTTTCTGAATTTTGATATTAAACGACAAGTAAAATTAAGATTAAGATTAAGCTAATTTAGGTTCCTTGTGGATCGACCTGACTTCCACTGTTCTACAAGCTAGAGCACCAACCAGCTTATAAATATTAATTTGGTGGGCCTCGACAACCCGTTCAACACAAGCACTTAAATACAGTCACATTATCACTGCAAATTCTTTTATCTTATGGATAAATTAGCGCTCAATAAATGCCACATAATTCAAGAACACAAATTCAACCTCCTACTTGTTATATATATAATAATAAAACCGAAATTAAATAGCGCTCAATGTAGAATTATGATCAATAGCTACATTAAAAAAATCGAAATTAAATATAGCTAACTAAGTTTCCTATTTGCATCCAATAACTAGCTAGATTTGAGGGTATGAGAGATAATACTTTATATACCGGTTATGCCCCTTGTATATAACCGTATTTACTTAACTGCCACAAAACCAAAATTGTTGTCCACCCAACCGAGTTTCTGTATTTTAAGAAAAATAAATAAACGCCACAACTCAGATTCAACCCCCTACAATGGTGGATTTCCAACTTATATTCAAATCTACAACCTCTATAAGATATTCCCCATATGATTTTGAACAACCCTCCTACAATTGTGGGTTTCCAAAACCTAACTTATCTTACCAATTGAGTACCAAAATGCCCAATTTTCTACCACAATTGATTTCTTCCCCATCTCTTAAACTGTCATATTCTAACATTAGATGACCAAAAAATGATCTCACAAATGTCTTTATTTAGGAACAAGGAAGATAATTCGTAGATCACGAGACAAAAGACATTTTACCAGAATATCTACAATGACATACACAGAAGAAACACGTATATGAGAGGTATATAACAACAAATACGGTGAATTAAACCACTTATGCGCTACATATATAATATGTTCATAAATTTACACACACAGGAACAAATTTATATAAATGTATACACAATACGGTCTATATATAAAATTGTACCAAAATGTAATCACACATGTTCTGTCATCATTTGCATACCAACATAGACATATAAATATAGTATCTCCATGTACATTATATATAAAAAAAATATAGTAACTCAATATTACCTTCTCTTCTTCATACTACAAAGGACATACACAAGAAAAACATGTATTTGAGGGGTACATGACAACAAATACAGTGAAACAAACCACTCATGCCCTACATATCTAATATGTTCATAAATTTACACACACGGAAACAGATGTATATAAATGTATACACAACACGATTTAGATATAAAATTGTACAAAGATGTATATCCAACCACGCATGCTATTTTCATCGCTCGCATACCAAAAGGAGTATATAAATATAGTATCTCCATGTACGTTATATATATACAAAAAAAGAAACACAATAACTCAACATTATCTTCTTTTCTTCATACTACAAGGGGATACACCAGAGAAACACGTACCTGAGGGGTATATAACAACAAATACAATGTAACAAACCACTCATGCGCTACATATCTAATATGTTCATAGATTCACACACGGAAACAATGTATATAAATGTATATACAACATATTCTTTATATAAAATTGTACAAAAATGTATACCCAACCACGCATGTTCTCAAATAGTTAAACCAAATTAAATTTCGAGAAAAATGGGATTAATTTAGATCACATGATGGCCGAAATTTGTGGTTTGTACGACCAATCATTTTCAAAATAGTTGACCAAATAAAATCTCTATAAAAACGGGATCCTAAACTTATTTTAAAACAAAATAGAGTTTTCAAAATAGAGTTTTAGGTTCAAAATAAGGGAACACTAGTTATCATTCATTTCAGCGTACCGAAGTCTAGATTTTCGAGTGCACCGTAGTCGGTATAGGTGTTCGGAGACCCACGATTGTCGCATAATCGGGTCGCTGCGCATGGCGGTGGATGCGATCGGAAAAGACGCCTCTTCTACTAGCTTGTGGCGGCGGTAATCAAAGTTGGGATGACAGCGGAATACGAACGTCGGCGACGTCGATTTTCTTGAGAGCAGGTAGAGAGATGAGTTCGGTTGTGAGGTACATGAATGAATTTGGTATCAAAATGAATGAAATGAGGGAGGAAGGGTTTGAAGTTGGTTAGATTTTCAAGGTGGGGAACGTCAAACAATGATGTTATGATTATGGAAGGTGGATAAGTTTTCCTACCATTAAATGGTGTGAGGTACATTAGTATGATTAGACCTTTTATGGGGATGAGGAATGAAATATAGCAATTTTTGTTTTCTTTTTTGTCAAACCCATTTTTTACACAATTGTTTGGGTGAATGCGTACAACAAAAGCTATAACATTTTATTTTTTGTTGTCAAACCCTTCGTGTAGATGTTGTCATGTTCAATATATAAGTTGCAACCCTTTGGGTTTCTATTGTCGTGATCTTCAAGTTAGTATATGCTAGGCAATACAATATTTTTCAGTTCGAGTTTTTTTTTTAATCGTCAACACCATTTTTCCTCATGAAATGAGCATTATTACTGTTTCGTGGAAATTGTCAATGTTCGATATATAGCTGGTACGTTTTCTAGACTCCACTGTCGTTTTGTCAAGTCAGTGTATACTCGGAAATACAAGGGGTGGTAGGTCCGACTTTTATTTCATTCAAATTATTTCAAAAGGGGTGGTAGGTCCGACTTTTATGTCATTCAAATTATTTCAAAAATTTCAACGATTTACTAATTGTTAGGTTTTTTCCTCCCAACTAATTTCTCTCTCATAAAATCAACCCTTTTTTAGTTGATTTAATTTTTCGACGGGTTAAATCCCATAGGAGTATTTAAGTCTCAATGTAGTTTAAGTAGTTTACTAATTATAGTTGTTAGCTATATTTCATTAATGTAAGGAGGTTAGCTATTTTTGAGTAACGACTATTACATTCTAGTTATTCCTCTGGTTTGCCCTGTAATAAATAAACCCAAACTACTCTTGAATAATCATCAATGTAGACACCGTATTTTGTTCGGCCTTGTTTATCATTATTTCTAAGTTTTTCTCGTTTTAGGATTTTTCCTTGCGTTTCGCTCAATGGATTGTTAAAATCATTTAATCTCTTATTTTCCTCTTTTCCTTGTTATTTTCAAAGTTTCAAAGAAAACAAACAAATATTTTCCGGACGTTTCAAAAATGTTTTAATTTTAGGGTTTAGTTTTATAGTTTTGGTTTGAGTGTTTGATTTAAGAAGATTTGGGATTTTGATTTATGGTTTCAGATTTAGGGTTTGATTGGAGGAGATTTGGGGTTTCAGATTTAAGAAGATTTGAGGTTTTTATTTAGGGTTTCAGATTTAAGGAGTTTTGAGGTTTCAATTTTAGGGTTTTCGATTTGAGGTTTTGATTTAGGGTTTCAGATTTGGGGTTTTAGATTTTAGGGTCAAAAAATTAAATATTTTAAATTGATTTCTTTCAAATTAGATTTTTCAAGATAAATTTCCAAACACGTTTAATTTTAAAATTTCGATTTTAGAGATAAATTCAAATTGATTTTAAAAATAAATCTTTCGAATTGATTTCTTTCGAGTTAGATTTTCTAAGATAAATTTACAAACATGTTTAATTTTAGAATTTCGATTTCAGAGTTTAATTTGGTCCAGATAAATTCAAATTGATTTTGTTGAAAAAAAAACTTTGAAATGGATTTCTTTCAAATTAGATTTTTCAAGATAAATTTCCAAAGACGATTAATTATAGATTTCAATTTTAGAGTTTAATTTGGTTAAGATAATTTCAAATTGATTTTTAAATTAAATCTTCCAAGTTGATTTCTAAAGAATTTAGTCCAGATAAATTCAAATGATTTTTTAAAATTAGATTGATTTCTTTTAAATCAAATGTTCCAAAACAAATTTTGAAAAGGTTTAAATTTTTAGAATTTAATTTGGGGTTTCGGGTTTTTAGATTTGATTTAGGATTTCGTTTGGATTTGTTTAAAAGATAAAATGAAAGCGAAAAGGGAAGATCTCATTAAAGCTATAAATAGAGTTTGATGGGATAAGGGAGTTAGAGGAAAAATATAGGCTTTGAAGAGGGAAGAATTTGGAAGAGGATTCTAGGAGAACAAAATATAGGCTTTGAAGAGGGAAGAATTTGGAAGAGGATTTTAGGAGAACAAGACAAAATGTTGGGAATTCCAAAAGATAAAAAAAATCCTCATGCATTTTCTCTCTCCTCACTATTCATCATCTCCCTCCCTCATCACCTTCATCATGTTTCAACCCCAAGCTCCAGCAAGTTATAGCGGCCTTCGAAAGCTCAAACGGCGGAACTCCACAACAAGCGAACGAAGCTTCCACAACGACGACGATAGAACGCAGACAACAGACGACGACGATGCTTGCAGAGGCGGAATGCACAGATGGAGGCTGCAAGGATGAAGAAGATAAGTTAATTTTAAAGTTTTCAATTTATTTATTTGTCATTCATCAATTCTGGTTTCTCGTTATTTTGCTTTTCATTGTTTATTTTATATTATTTATTTCAATCTTAATTTCATCTAAAGATTCCAAAAAAATGTAACTTCTTATTTTACATTCCTTCTTATTTTACGTTCCGTAAACTAAATCTTCCTTTTTTTATTGATTTTTAAAATTAGTATTTCAAATGAATTTAAATTGATTTTAAAAATTATTTGTTTCAAAATAGTTTTGATTTGTTTTAAAATTAGATTTTCCAAAAGTTTTCAAAATAAATTTAATCTTTTAAATATTATCCAGTAAATCCTATGACGGAGTTGAGATTTTCTCAAATTCTTGAGGTGATAATTTCCTTAAATTATTTAAGCGAGATTTAAAACATAATATTTAATTAATGGGTAATTCCACCTACTATATCAAATTCTTACTTTATTCTTAAAGTTAAGATATGATTAAGTGAGACATTTTTTTTTTTACTTTAATTCTATTTATTTTTCTCAAATTAATGACTTTTTAAATTTAGTTGGATAATCTAGGATAAATACTTTGGCTACCGTTTTTAACGGGATGTTGTAGGGTGCTAGCACCTTCCCTACAATCAAACGACCCCCGAACCTTATTTTTTTTTATTTCGTAGACCACTTTTAGGTGACCAATCACACCCGAACAATGATTGGTGGCGAATCCCTTTCTTTTTTGTTATTTTTATCTTCTTTTAAAAACTTCCGGTTAACGGAGGGACGTCGGTCGCTCCGCGTCGCAAAAACGTTGCGACAATCAACAATAGACAAAAAATAAGAGGCCCCACAAGAGGAATGAGTCCTGTGAGGTCCCCACAAATCACAATGAACAAGTTCAAAAATTCTACTTGCTCTACTCCTACTAACGGGAAAACTTTTCCTAGATTGTTTCGCACGAAGACACACATCACAACTGTGCTTATTTAAACCACTAGAAATGCTCACATTTGGTACCTTCTTCAGAACCTTCACTAATGGATATCCCAATCGCTTGTGCCATAGCTCCATTGATTTGCCGCCATTAACATTTAGAACTCTTGCTTGTGGAACACCTCTAAAAAAGAAAAGTCCTTCATCACGTTCACCCTGCCAAATTAGTCGGCTCGTCGCTCGATCCTGTATGACACACAATGTATTAATAATTTGAATAGTACAATCATTTGCATCCATTAATTTTGTTATAGATATCAAGTTGCAAACCAGTGAAGGAACTAATAACACATGGTCCAACCTTAAATTATCAGGCAACAAAACACTTCCTTCATGGGTTGCTTATGAGCAACGTCTATCTGGCAAACTCATTGGACAGTGATCAATTTTCTTCATATGTATCATTAGTTTTGCATTCCCAGTTGCATGATGAGTAGCCCCTGTATCAATAATCCACAAAGACTCATCAATAATTCAGTAACTTAAGAATGTATTATCACTGATCAGATATAATATTGGCCAATCCAGCCTGCCTAGAAGACCGAGGCTGCCCGTTAGAATACTGTGAAGCTGAGGTGTTAACCAAAGCTTTAATCGCCGGTGCCACAAGTTGATTAGCCTTCCATGTAGTACGTCTTCGTCGTCGATATAACAATAACTATTGGAAGAATACAGAAGAATAGAGAGAAAACCTACCACTGTCGTACGTCGTCGATTGTGTCACAGCAGTCCACCGAAGATTTAACGTCGTCGTCGAACCCTTACAAAATCTAATCCCACGCTGCTGCAAACAAAACATGTTGCCGACCACGCTGTCAAACTTAAGGATAAGCCACCACAGACGTTGTCACACCCCTCGTACAAACTGCGACGGCCTATTCTCTCGGAAATCACTTCCGCCACGACCTCTTGGAACTATCCTGTAGTTTCCACTTTCTTTAGTTTTTTTTGAAAAAATACCTACTACTCTCATAACATGCTAAAGAATGTATTCGTTTTATCCTCTTTTATCTCCCAATAGGTAAAATTTATATGTGCATACAAAGTAGGAAAAACTAAACCCTTTTTTTCCGAGAAAATATTTCAAATATCAAACAGACCTTCAGAGACAAAACATTCCTGATATAGAAAACTAGGGAGACGAAAGAAAAGAAATAATTGAGAAGAAACTAGATCGATCGAACAAAAAACACTAAAACACTCAACTCCATCAATTTTCCTATAGAAAATATCTAAGAGATCAAACGAAAAAACGAAGAGTTGAATTTTCTTCGTCCATATCAGAAATTAAAGCTCACGAAGAAAACGCGTTACGACTACACATAGATTTTCTGGATAACATAGCAAATAGAAAGAAAACAAAAACGTGATAGTTCAAGTTAGTTCAATATAGTAATTAAGATTACACTATCCTAATCGATATCAACAAACACAATATCAGAGATTGAAGAATCGGAGAAAACAAGAAAAAAGATCCAAGATAAAAATCGTGCATGATTCCACTGTAAAAATCATATAGGCAGTCGTAGTTGGTGAAGAAGACAAGTCCAGCCTTAAAGTAAGATAGAACAGAGTGCTCTCCACCTTCTTGCTTAATTCAGATCTTATTTTGCAGAAAGTCACATGGCGATTACACCTATCTTCAATTCTCATCATCTCGATCTTCTCCAGCCCCATTTTCTCTAATGTCTCAACTCTCCACAGTCAACCCTAATTCCTCTTTCTCTTCTCTTCACTCTCCGTTTAACTTCCTTCAAACAATCTAGTTTTAATGGAAGGAAATGCCCGACATTAAAATGAAGTACATTGTAGGCAATACTTATAGCTTCGTTTATGAGTTTCAATAAAAACGTATTGTCCTTATTCTAAATTATTTGTTTTTTTTCTCTTATTCTTTAATTTGTAATCCTATCAATTGACTTGATTAGATAAATAGTTTGATGTTGACACCTAAAAAATATATTAAAAACAAAAGTTTAAATTTAACGAAATTATTCGATGATAAAATGATAATGTTATAATAATATGAACAACAACGAAATCATTTAAAATAATTATCTTGAGTGACAATTCGTAGTACAAGGTTTTAAAAGATTTCTTTATGAGCAAAAAATTAGTAAATCACGTAAATTCTGAGAAGGAAACCAGGGACAGACGAGATAAACATTCAAGAATAAATTAGAGAGCGAACAAATCGTTGGAAAACAATTTTCCAAGGAAATCTCTCAAATATCAAACATACCTGCATTTTCTTAGTCGATAAGATATGAAAGACGAAACAATCCGGAGAAAGAAACCAGGGAGACGGAAGAAAAGAAACAATCGAGGAGAAACCAGATCGATCAAACAAAAAATATTAAAGCACTAAACTCCATCGATTTTCCTATAGAAAATCTCTAAAAGATCAAACGGAAAACGAAGAGTTGCATTTTCTTTGTCCATATCAGAAATTAGAGCTCGCGAAGAAAACACGCTACAACTATCACATAGATTTTCTGGATAACATAGCAAATAGAAAAAAAACAAAAACGTGATAGTTCAAGTTCGTTCAATATAAAAATTAAGCTTGCATTATCCTAATCGACATCAACAAACAAAACATCAGAGATTGAAGAATTGAAGAAAACAAGAAAAGACAAGAAAGATCAAAATCGTACCTGTTTCCACTACAAAACTCATAGAGGCGGTCGCGATTGGTGAAGAACAAAAGTCTGACCTTATCTTCAATTCGCCTCACCTCGATCTTGTTCCCTCCCATTTTATCTCGTGTCTCAACTCTCAACAGTCAACTCTAATTCATTTTTCTCTACTTTTCACTCTCATTTTGTCTTTCTTAAAATAAAAAAAAAAATCTAGCTTTTAATGGCGGCGATGCTCGACATAATAAAAAAGTGATGTTGAAAGCATTTCTGACATCGTTTCGAATGTCATCGTAGCTTACGATGCCGATCTATTTTAAAAGATCTTAATTAATCAACCTTAATTCTCTATCAGATTCAGACAATATATATTTTATCTAAATTTCAGATCAGATTCTGGTTCCAAATCTAAAGCAGAATAAACAATTTGAAACTAAACAACTTAAAAGAACCGATAAACCAACCCACGCTTCTAAATAATAAGAGCGATAATAAATCAAATCCAACGGAAGAGAGATTGACACCAAATTTATATAGGTTCACCTAGTGTGAGCTACGTCTAGTTCTCTGCTACCGATGCAGGTTCCACTAAAACGTTCGAGAGAAATTTACAAGAGTTTCGAACCTCTCAAGAATAATTTATGGTTGGTGAAGAACAAAAGTCGGGCCTTATTTTCAATTTGCTCACCTCGATCTTCTTCACTCCCATTTTCTCTTCTCTTCACTCTCATTTTGTCTTTCTAAAAAAAATCTAGCTTTTAATGGCGGACGGTGCCCGACATAATGACAAAGTGATGTCAGAAGCATTTCTGACATCGTTTCGAATGTCATCGTAGCTTACGATGACGATATGTTTTTAAGGAGATCATATGACTTCAATCTTTCTTAGAAAACCTTGACTTGATATTGAGAAAAAAGAATTCATTGTGACAGTTATAGTGTTATTATTTTTGCAAAGAATCCAATGTTTCATTCGAGAACAAAACACATACATGCGAGGTACCATTTTATCATACCAGTTTTGGAAGATGAAGCGCTAGTGCTTGAAAAGATTTCAGGAAGTCAGAATCGAGCTAATATGTTTACCAAGACCGTTCATGTTGACAAACGAAAGTTGTGCGCAACTGTAGTTGGACTTCTCCATGAGTAGAGAGCACTCGCTACCATTGTAGAGGAGACCTGTTGCTTGTTTTGTCTCCAAGTGGGAGATTGTTAAGAAGATAATGGAGCCTAAAACAATTTAAAGCCCATATGCTCAGCCCAATTTCATGATCACTTAATCAATGTGGTTTTAATTTGATTGGTTCTTAAGAAGATGGTTGTACTTTGTTCAATATTAAGAAAAAAATAAAGGTAGTGGCGGTGGTTCTTTTTCTTTATAAAAGGAAGAAAATCATAGCATAATTGGGGGATTCATTTGGTGTTCACAGAGAAGAATAACAAAAGTTGCAGGTGTAGTTTTTACGAAGAAGAAGTTCACAAACTTGGGGCAATTCGGTCTGCTTCTGAAGGTTTTCTTTGGGTTTTTGGTAATGATAGCTCTCAAATGGAGCTATTATTTACTCCTTAATATTAGCTAAATATTGTGCTTATTGTTGATTAATTGCCTCTGTTGTAGGTGTTTTGCGATCAAGAGCTCGTGAAGTCCAAGGACGTGTTTCAGTGCTAACAAGGTCATTTTAAGGCTTCGGGAGTGCACCGGGCGAAGAATAGGAGCTAAAAGTTGCATTTGGCACTAAAGGCCCAACATCTCGACGCTGCAAACCCGAGAGCAGATTAGGCGACAGTGTCGGGACGCTGTCTCTAGCGTCTCGACGCTCCGAACCCGCGTGCGCTGGAATTTCCGCCCATAGCGTTGCGACGCTGCCTGTAGCGTCTTGTTGCGTGATTTATTGCATACCGCAAGTGTACGGGTCAAGTTTTAATATAGTGATTTAAGTAAAGAGTATCGTCCACAAGATTGGTTTTCTAGATCAACTGAATACCATAGGTACTAACCACAAATTCTATTTAGATTAAAAAGACTTTGGAGTGAGTGAAAAATAAATGACTGAAAAGTAATGGGAAACCTTTAGGAGAGAAAATCTAGGGAATTGATTTCAAATCTCCCAAAAATTAGCCTCCCCGTCGAATGGAGAAAAATATGCATTTATAGAAAAAACCGTCATCTCGACGCTAGGGGTAGCGTCTCGACGCTGTCCTTTAAAAACGCGTGAAAACCGATTTGGAAAGTGGGCGTCGAGACGCTATAGCTCGACACTACAGGAATATGTAAAAGGCCTGCGGAAAATGGTTAGAAAAGCTAAAGTGGCGCGGTGGTCTGGGCGCTCCTTGGATGAGTTGTGCGCGTGCGTGCCTAGGTTCTAGACTGGGGCTGTGTAGATCTTTTATTTTTATTTTTTTCTGTGAGGGATTAGAGCGTCGAGACGCTGTCCCCTCGAGAATTCTGGCTTGAAAACATCATTTTGGAGCGTCTCGACGCTATCCCCTCGGCATTTTTGGCTTGATTCCTTCTTTTTCTTGGCTCTTGGTCATAAAAGTTCATATTTTAAGCTAATTTTTCATGCCCTAACTTCTAAAAAGCTCCGGTTTGCTCCAAATCCTCGAAATCTATAATTTAGATAAATAATATCATTAAAACATTCTTTTAAACTCCAAAACTAGCATAATAAAGGCTCTAAAGATAGCCCATTTAGTGTGCTATCAAACACCCCCAAACTTAAGCTTTTGCTAGTCCTCGAGCAAAATAAAACAAACCATTAAATGAATCAATGAATGCATGCTCGTGACTCGAACCTCAGTGTTCTTAAGACAAATAAACCACAAAAGAAGGCATATTAAACCACGACCTATCAACAATAAATTTTAAAAAGAACAAAACATTTTATCTTTTGCCAGGCCCTAATTATCTCTCAGTCACCCTTTGACGAAAGGAACATAAGATCCGAAGTTTACGACTTTATCGAAGAGAAAGTCGACGGATCTGAGTTCTACATGCTTTCATTTTAAAAAGCTTCTGTTAGAAGCTTTCCTACGGTACTTTATTCAGGATGTGCAACAATACGGTCATCTCTCAGCCGTGTATAGAGAATTCCTTGATCATTTCCTTGGCAGATAACACAAATGAAATCGCTTCCCTGACCGCCCATCTTCTGAGTCCATTCTTGTCGCAGTTGTTGGTTTGTTGTACTATTCTGTACTGTACCTCTCTCGATTGATAGAAAGACGTTCGGGAGCTGGGAGGGCCTATCGTGAGGGAACTTTCCTTTTCACGGTAGGCGAAGGTCAAGCGGGAGCTGCGTTGTCCACGGTGATCAAGGCAGAGGGGGCTGTACATCTTTTATTTTTATTTTTTTTCTGTGAGGGATTAGAGCGTCGAGACGCTGTCCCCTCGAGAATTTTGGCTTGAAAACATCATTTTGGAGCGTCTCGACGCTATCCCCTCGGCATTTTTGGCTTGATTCCTTCTTTTTCTTGGCTCTTGGTCATAAAAGTTCATATTTTAAGCTAATTTTTCATGCCATAACTTCTAAAAAGCTCCGGTTTGCTCCAAATCCTCGAAATCTACAATTTAGATAAATAATATCATTAAAACATTCCTTTAAACTCCAAAACTAGCATAATAAAGGCTCTAAAGATAGCCCATTTAGTGTGCTATCAAACACCCCCAAACTTAAGCTTTTCCTAGTCCTTGAGCAAAATAAAACAAACCATTAAATGAATCAATGAATGCATGCTCGTGACTCGAACCTCAGTGTTCTTAAGACAAATAAACCACAAAAGAAGGCATATTAAACCACGACCTATCAACAATAAATTAAAAAAAAAACAAAACATTTTATCTTTCGCATATGTGCTCACTTTTCTTCCCTTAATATCTATGAATACCAATAAAACTAAACACACATTAATAACTTGAGTCATAGTGACAATCAAGAGATTAAGCAATCATAGACTTCAATTTTATAACAAAAAACTCAAGCATCTCATAAAATTACTAAAATCGAATGCACAAGACTTAATACCCTCACATAGAATCACTCAAAACACTCAACTGTTTAGGGTATATGAAAGATAAACGCTCAAACCAAAACATAAGAGACATTTACCATAAGCTTGCTAATATATCACATCTTCATCATCGATGAATTAGATTGAATGTAAAACTTCAAGGGTCTTGCTTTGGTTGTAATTGGGCTTAGGTAAGGGTGGATGGATGAACATTTTAAGCTACTAGGTTGGAAGAATTATAAGACTTTACCACATGAAATTTTCTTTTATTTTTCTTTTCTTTTCTTCTTTTCTTTTCTTTTTCTCTTTTCTTTTGTCTCTAAGAGAAGCTAATGAAATGAATGCTTCCTTTTGAATATTCTATTAACACCATTCAATTTTCTCCTTTGGATGGATTGACACATCCTGTGGTAAGCACTTATAAACCTTCCATTAAGGGTTCAAAGAAAGGAAAACAACAAGAGAATGGGTATAAGGCTTGTTATGTGGGTAATGTTCCAATGAAAAGGCCTAAGGCTCAAAATTTGGCTTTCTAAGGATTATACCAAGGTAGGCTATTTAAGAAAGCTAAAAGTGGTTTTACCTAAACGCCCTTTGTGAAGTTAAACATTCAAGTCAAATTCAGAGATTCCAGACATGCATAATAAAGCAAGTTCTAGAAATATCAATCATGCATGACAATCACTCAATTTAAGAAAATAGAGCACCATGTTAAGAGGTGTTTATTGGCTCAAAAGCTCACAGAAAAGCATGGTATTTTGGTATCAAATCCTATGCATTCTTCATTTAGCAACAAAAATCTGAGACACTATCATACAACTTTTCAAAGAAAAATCTAATCATGCGTATCTCCTTTATGCATTAAAACTCAAACTAAAGATGCATTTTTAGCTTACAAGGTATTCAAACATATCAAAAGGGACTAAAATAAAATAAATTTTTCTCCGTTAACCGGTATGGTCTCATAGTCCAACAAAAGCAGAATATCAAACTCTAGAACACTTCCTAGGTTGTCCTAATCACGAGCAATGCAACAAAGATTCAACCATGAAGATCATGCTAAAAAAATATAAAATTCACCTAAAATATGCATAACATGCATAGTTCCACCCCCAAACTTAAAACATACATTGTCCTCAATGTATAATCAATAATATGCAAAGGACAAGAAAAAATAGACAGGGGATTTGGAAACTTCCCTGAAATGCAAGTGAATCCAATCTTCTGAGATGTGGAGAAAAATTTGTTGATCAGGCTCTTAAAGGAAAAGTAAAGGAATATAAGGACAACATCACGCCACAAAAGAATTAAACAAAAGAAAACAAATAAAACAAACTAAAAACACTTAAAAATTAACTTGGGTTGCCTCCCGAGAAGCGCTTTGTTTAACATCTTTGGCTAGACGAGGCTCATTAAATGTATCATGGTGGTCGCTTGCCCATGTGTTTCTCCTCCACTTGTTTCACTTGCTCATTCTCATTGTCTAAATCCAATTTATCTAAAATATCAGAATTTGCCACAAATTTCTCAAACTCATTAGAAATAGAATCTATCATGTCCACACGAAAACAATCACTTTCTTCTTCATGGAATTTCATAGAGTTATATATATTGAAAGTTACCTCTTCATCGTTCAATCTTAGAGATAGCTTACCCTGTTGTACATCGATTAAAGCTCGTCCAGTGGCTAAGAAAGGTCTTCCCAAAATTATTGGGACTTCATTGTCCTATTCCATGTCTAGCACTACAAAATCTACAGGAAAGATAAACTCTAGCACTACAAAATCTACAGGAAAGATAAACTTGTCAACCTTAACCAATACATCTTCTACAATACCTCTAGGATATGTGATAGATCGATCAACTAACTGAAGAGATATGGTGGTAGGTTGCACCTCCCCCAAACCTAGTTTCCTGTATACAGATAAAGACATCAAGTTAATGCTAGCTCCTAAGTCACATAAAGCTTTATAAGGAGAAGAAGAATTTCCCATAACACAAGGAATAGTAAAACTCCCTGGATCCTTTAATTTCTGAGGAAATTTTCTCTGAATGATGGTACTGCATTCCTCAGTAAGGTTGATTGTCTCATAGGCCTCCAATTTCTTCTTGTTTGACATTATGTCCTTCATGAATTTTGCATAGTGTGGCATTTGAGCAAGAGCATCTGCAAATGGGATATTAATATGAAGCTTTTTAAATATGTCTAAAAATTTAGAAAATTGAGATTCAAGCTTTTTCTTTTTAAACCGTTGAGGATAAGGAATAGAGTTAGGAACAAAAGGAACAGAAGACTTAGTAGATTGTTCAGCTTTAGGTGATGCAGTAGTCTTCTTTTGTTCTTCCTCAACCTGAATAAACATATTAGTAGATGGCTCTAGAGTGAACTCTTTTTCAGTAGACTTCTCAACAAGTTCTTTTGCAATCTCATCCACCATCCTTCCACTTCATAATGTGATAGCCTTGCAAGCTTTGCATTGCTCCCTTGGATTTACCTCAGTGTCACTAGTATATTTACCTTTATGGAGACTATTAATAGATGTGACCATCTGACTCATTTGTACCTCCAAATTCTTTATGGCCGCTCCCTGACTAGTCATTGTGCTTTCCATTTGGTTGGCTCTATTTCTTGATTCTGTAACGAATGCTCCAACCAATTCTTCAAGGGATGGCTTCTTTTCAGGCTGTTGAGAAGTGGATGCAAAACCTGGTGGAGGCTGCAAAATATTCTTAGTATTAGCATAAGAAAAATTCTCATGATTTCTCAAACCTGGATGGTAGTGAGTAGGAAGATTATTTTGCATCTGTTGGCCTCCATAGTTGAAATTTCTATTGTTCACATATTGGGCCTGTTCCAAGTTGTATTCCTCACCAGATGGACGGGTATGAGATGCTGCTAAGGTTGCAATAGATTGAGTGACACCTATTCCTGCAAGTTTGTTCATTGCATTAGTAAGAGATGCAATTTGAGCCTTAAGGGAACTTACCTCATCCACTTCATGGAGGCCAGCTACTGTTTTATAATTGGAGCGTTCATTTGGCCAATGATAGCTTGTAGTTTCCATCTCCTCTAATAGTGTACGAGCTCCATCTACAGTTTTCTTCAGGATAGTTCCTCCTGATGCTGCATCTACAATTGTCTTAGTTTGTCCTGTGAGTCCATTGTAAAAAAAATGAATTTGTAGCCAGTCTGGATACCCATGCTCAGGACACTTCCTTATTAGTTCCTTGTACCGCTCCCATTCTTCAAACAACTGTTCACCTTCATTTTGTCTGAAGGTTCCTATCTCAGTTTTAAGCTTGGCAGATTTAGCAGGTGAGAAGAATTTAGTCAAAAATGCATGTGCCAACTCCTCCCAAGTGGTGATGCTTCCTGATTGTAATGATTCTAGCCAATCAGTTGCTTTTTCCTGTAAAGAAAAAGGAAATAGGCGTAAGCGAATTGCATCAGTAGAAACACCATTAATTTTTACCGTGCTAGAAATTTCTAAGAATTTCTTCAAATGGGAATTGGGATCTTCAGTGGGACGGCCCCTGAATGCATTGTTCATGGCCATTTGAATCAGTCATTTCTTCAACTCAAAATTGTTGGCATCTATAGGTGTGAGGACTATCCCAGATTGATTAATGTCAAATGTGGGCTGGAAATAGTCCATAATGGCCTTGTTCTCCTGTACGACCATATTTGGTTGTGCCATTGATTTGTCCTTCTCTTTATGGATTTTTCGATTTCTCTTGCAGGTCTTTTCTATCTCAGAATCGAAGGGAAGTAATACAACCTCCTTGTCCTTTCGCATGAACTAAAACACCAACCTGACAAGAAAAACACAAATAACAGAAAATTAATTAAAAAAAAATAAAAACAATCTAAAGTAAGATTTGTTGAATTCTCCACAATATCAATTGATCTAAATACGCCAAAAACTTGTTGCGTGATTTATTGTGTACCGCAAGTGTACGGGTCAAGTTTTAATATAGTGATTTAAGTAAAGAGTATCGTCCACATGATTGGTTTTCTAGATCAATTGAATACCATAGGTACTAACCACAAATTCTATTTAGATTAAAAAGACTTTGAAGTGAGTGAAAAATAAATGACTGAAAAGTAATGGGAAACCTTTAAGAGAGAAAACCTAGGGAATTGATTTCATCGAATAGATTCATGCTTAATTAATCTATTAAGCCAAAAATAGTCATGCATACAATTATAAGCCAAGAAGTACAAAACTCATAAAAGACTCGCTAGAGCTCTATTAGTTCTCTTCCCTTAATATAAAACCAACATGTATGTCTAGTTTTAATAGAAAAGAAAGGCATTAAGCAACTTCTATTATCGGCCTCTAAGAGAATTCTTCATTTTCATGCAAGAATTTACAAGTAGTCAAGTGTTTGAGTTCTACTCTAAAATCTACTCTTTCAAGCTAGAATTAAAGCAATAAACAATTTATACTTTGGCCAAAAGATAAAAGCATTAAGCAAACAAACACAAGAACAATTGTTGCAATAGGAAGAACATTAGAATAATTAAACATGAAAACTAAAACGATTACATCAATCCCCTAAGTAAAAGTCTATCTACTCATAATCACTAAAATCATGCTTAGACAATGTTTAGAATCCATAAAATAAACAATAAAATCAAAGGTAAAAGGAGAAAAACTCTTGTCGCGTGCCAAGCCTCGTTCCCGATGTGATTTGCACGTTCCCGAGCCTCCGAATCTCTTCTTCAGCTCTCTAGAGTGTCCCTCACGCCTTTCCAATGAGTGTATTTCGAAATTAGGGTTCAAATCTCCCAAAAATTGGCCTCCCCGTCGAATGGAGAAAAATATGCATTTATAGAAAAAATCGTCATAGCGTCTCGACGCTAGGGGTAGCGTCTCGACGCTGCCCTTTAAAAACGCGTGCTCGACGCTACAGGAATATGTAAAAGGCGTGCGGAAAATGGTTAGAAAAGCTAAAGTGGCGCGGTGGTCTGGGCGCTTCTTGGGTGAGCTGTGCGCGCGTGCGCCCAGGTTCGAGACTGGTGTAAAGCGTCTCGACGCTGTCCCCTCGGGAATTCTGGCTTGAAAACATCATTTTGGAGCGTCTCGACGCTATCCCCTCGACATTTTTGGCTTGATTCCTTCTTTTTCATGGCTATTGGTCATAAAAGTTCATATTTTAAGCTAATTTTTCATGCCATAACTTCTAAAAAGCTCTAGTTTGCTCCAAATGCTCGAAATCTACAATTTAGATAAATAATATCATTAAAACATTCCTTTAAACTCCAAAACTAGCATAATAAAGGCTCTAAAGATAGCCCATTTAGTGTGCTATCACGTCTCGACGCTACGTCGATTATAAAAGTCAATTTTTTTTTTTTTTTTCCGATTTTTAGGTCATTCTTCCTTTTTCCCCTTTTCCCCTATTACGATTTTGGGAGCAAGAAATCCATTTTCTCTCTACTTTGATGTATAAAAGCTTGATTCTTGGGTGGTTTGGATTGATTTTTACTACGAACACCTAAGGTAAGTGCTCTAATTTAAGGTTAGGCATTAAACCTTTGATGCAATTAGTAGGGGTTAATGCTTAATTTGTAATTTAGAACGTTGTTAGCTCAATGCATCTTCTTCCCATGATTGTATCCAATTAGCAGACATAAGTAATTAGGATTGACGCCCTAGTTCTTATGCAAGTTAGATTGTTAAAGATTAGGATTTATGATTGCCTTAATCGCCAAGTAACAAGGGTCTAAGCATGACTAAGTAACTTGAGCCTATATGACAAGTGGGAGTATGAGTTGGTTATTGTTTTCATGATAGACTTTGGGTAAGAGACAAATCAGATTAGTCTACGGAGTATTTCGTCGCAGTGTTCTCGTCAAATTGCTTTTAATTAATTTAAGATTGATCACCTTGAGTTAGTTATTGGTCAAGTTTAATTAGAATTGCACTTTTCTAATTAATTCATTGGGTTGTTTGTTCCGGAATATGGTCAAACAAATTGTGTGTCAAGCATCTTAGTTAAGTTCGATAGAATCCCTATGATCTAAGTCGCATCAAAGTAAATCCCAATCCCTTAAATTAGGAGCACATGTTACCTTTTAATTTTCTATTATTTAATTTTCCGTTAGTTATTTTTTTGCATGTTTTAATTTTAGTTTAGTTTTCTTTAACCAATCCCCGGTTTACTTTTGAATTTTAACTAAAAGCAAATAGAAATTAACTAGGAGAAGCTAACTAGAGGTTCTCTGAGGATCGACCTGACTACTGTTATCTCCAAATTCTATTGTAGAATGATTTGTGAGCCTTTTTCTTAAGAGAAAAGTGAGAAATTATTCTGGAAAGATTCGAAACTCTTGTAAATTTCTCCCAGACGTTTTAGTGGAACATGCATCAGTAGCAGAGAACTGGACGTAACCCACACTAGGTGAACCAATATAAATTTGGTATCAATCTTTCTTCTCTTGGACTTGATTTATTATCGCTCTTATTTTTTAGAAGCTTAGGTTAGTTTATCGATTCTTTTAAGTTGTTGAGTTTCAAATTGTTTATTTCGCTTTAGATTTGGAACCAAAATTTGATCTAGAATTTAGATAAAATATATATTGTCTTAATCTGGTAGAGAATTTAAGTTGATTATATTTTTTTATCAATTTCGTAACAAGTGGTATCAGAGCCAAGTTGGTTGAAGAACGATGACATGAGAAGATGTGAAAATGGTTATCCTTAATGGATCAAACTTTTCTTTTTTCAAGTGTCAGATATTGGACTATTTGCATTCCAGGGAATTGGATTTCCATTGGGCGGAAATTATGAGGATCTGTTAGAAGCTGTTCACACGAGATTTCAATATAGGAGAAATTTGATACGTAGAAATGAACTTGAATTTTATTGATTTTGATGTATATATGAGTGTTACAGTCTCTAATCTTTATCCTCTGATGCTTTCTCTCCAATGTAGACGTTTGCTTTGGGCTGATTGATTTCCTGGATCGGCCTGTCGGCTTATTGATCTTTGGAGCGGCCCGTTGATATTTGGAGCGACCTGTTGACTTGTTGATCTTTTGAAGAGGCCTGCTGACTTGTTGTTGATATTTGGAGCGGCCTGTTGATTTGTTGTTGAAGACTTTGAAGCGGCCTGTTGATTTGTCGTTGAAGTCTGTAGTCTTTGAATCTTCTGAACTCTGAGTCTTTGATGCCTCTGAATTCTCTGGACTCTGATTGCTGGAGCTTCTGACTTCTCTGGATTCTGGCTCAAGGCTGAATGTCCAGAATGAATGGTGACCTCCTCTATTTATAGAGTTTGATGGACCTAGTATGGGCTTGGGCCTGATTGACTTCTGACCCAACTTTTGAGCTTTTATTTATTTGGGCTTAATCCATTTATTTTCAATAACTTGGATTATTTAAATTTAGCCCAAAATTATTTTTAGCTATCTCGGGCTAAATAACTTTGGGTCCAACCGCCATGTGGCAATGTTTGATTGGACTAGCTCGGGTCGTCCGAGGGACATGTGGCATAATTTGATTTACCAATTTTATATGTCTCTTAATTTAAATTGAGGACATGTGTAACTTTGTAATTGGTCCCAAATTTATAAATATATATTTTTATCATTAACTTGAATTAACTCAAATTAATGATGTGTCAATTTGTGATTGGCCGAAATTTATTATTAAACAAATGCCCCCTTTTCGAAATTTATGCACCTATATGCGTGCGTGAATTTCGGAAAGAAATAAATAATGTCATTTGAAATATATGATATGATATATAAACAAAATCTTAATTTATTGATTTTTATGGGCAACATGAATTTGATACACGACTCCGAAATATTTTATTTTCAAAGTCAACACTAATTGTTTTGACGTTTCAACTTTTGACATTTTTTTTTTAATGTCAGAAAAAATTGAAACAAAGTATCCAAAATTTTACTTTCATCAATATTTAGTAATCAAAATAATGAATCAAACAAATTTAATTGGCCAAAGTTTTGACATTTACATTTAGTAAAAATTTCCTCCTAATTGAAATATAGATTAGGAATTAGATTTTTCCTTAATGAAAAAGTAGGAATTTTTTTTTTTTTTTAGACCAAAATTTTAACTTTTGCATTTAAGAAAAATTCCTCCTACTTGAAACATGGATTAGGAATTAGATCTTTCCTTAATAAAAAAGTAGAAGTTTTTTTTTTTTATGTCAAATTTTATTATTTTGGACACATGAATGAGGTAGGATATTTTACCTTAATAAAAAAGTAGGAAACCTTCTTATTTTATTAATCCAAAATTTTGACTTTTTGCATTTAAGAAAAAATTCTCTCATAATTGAAATATGGATTAAGAATTAGATTTTTCCTTAATGAAAAAGTAGGGATTTTTTTTATGTCAAATTTTATTATTTTGGACACATGAATGGGGTAAGATATTTTCCTTAATAAAAAAGTAGGAAACCTCCTTATTTGATTAATCCAAAATTTTGACTTTTTGCATTTAAGAAAAATTCTCTCCTAATTGAAATATGTATTAGGAATTAGATTTTTCCATAATGAAAAAGTAGGGATTTTTTTTTATGTCAAAATTTATTATTTTGGACACATGAATGAGGTAGGATATTTTCCTTAATCAAAAAGTAGGAAGCCTTCTTATTTTTTTTTTTGAAAGGGGAAGCCTTCTTATTTGATTAATCCAAAATTTTGACTTTTTTGCATTTAAGAAAAATTCTCTCCTAATTGAAATATGTATTAGGAATTAGATTTTTCCATAATGAAAAAGTAGGGATTTTTTTTTATGTCCAATTTTATTATTTTGGACCATGAATGAGAGTAAGATATTTTACCTTAATCAAAGAGTAGGAAAATTTTTATTTGATTAGGCAAAAAATTTCACTCAAAATAATGAAATTCTTTGTTGTGACCTAAATCGCCTCTTATAAATTGGAGGCAATTGTATGAACTCATACACAATTCAGTCCATCATAGAAAGAGCTTTTGGTATGTTCCAAAAATTTTATTTCTCCAACATACTTTTTTTTTTCTTCTACTTGACTTCTAATATATTTTTCTTCTTCTTTATGTAGGTCTTGGATTTCTCTTTTGCTGGTAGCAATAAGCGTACTCCAAGTCATTTTATTTGCGTCATCGGTCAGCAAAAAGAATTATTTGAAACTCTCTTTCTTAACTTTAACTGCAAATTTTAACCCATTTGTTTTTATTTTTTGGTATTTTTCTTTTCTTACTTATTTTTTTTTTTCTGTTTTAAAACAAACTTTTTTTTTATTTTTAAAAAAACTGTTTTTTTTTTTTTTTTTTTCCTAAAACTGTTTTTTTTTTAAAAGTTGTGTTGTTTAAATTTTAAAAAAGCTGTTTTTCTTTTTCTTTTTTTTAAAACTGTTTTTTTTTTCTGTTTTAAAATAAACTGTTTTTTTTTTCTTTCTTTTTTTTTTAAATCTGTTTTTTTTTTTTAAAAGTTGGGTTGTTTAAATTTTAAAAAGCTGTTTTTCTTTTTCTTTTTTTAAAACTGTTTTTTTTTTATTTTTCTGTTTTAAAATAAACTGTTTTTTTTTTTTAATATTTTTTTAAGCTGTTTTTTTTTAAAAAAAAAATTGTTTTTTTTTTTTTTTTTTTTTTTTTTCCAATTGCTTCAACTGTACTAGTGCTATGTGCTCTCCATCTGAAAATGTACCAATTTCAAACTCAACTTGTTTATTTTCTTTTAACAAGTTAAAATATCCGTTGATATTTGATGATGCTCCATTGAATATGTATTTGCTATTTGTTTTGATTTCTCCGTAGAACTTCTGTCCATTGTTATGGTAAACTGTTTACATTTTGTGTGCATCACTTTGTCTTGTCATTATTGATTGTGATTTACTAGTAAAATGTCTTCTACTTAGTGCTCACCAACTTCAACAGTGATGCCACTTATGTCTAGACACTTCACCTTTGGTGATTGTTGTAGCCTGACATGAGTGCTCACCAGCTCCGCCTACAGTGATATCACTTATGTCTAGACACTTCACCTTTGGTGATTGTTGTAACCTGACAGGAGTGCCCGCCAGCTCCACCTACATTGATGTCACTTCTGTCTATACACTTCACCTTTGGTGATTGTTGTAACCTGACAGGAAGTGCTCACCAGCTCCGCCTACAGTGATATCACTTCTGTCTAGACACTTCACCTTTGGTGATTGTTGTAACCTGACAGGAGTGCTCGCCAGCTCCACCTACATTGATATCACTTCTGTCTAGACACTTCACCTTTGGTGATTGTTGTAACCTGACAGGAGTGCCCGCCAGCTCCACCTACATTGATGTCACTTCTGTCTAGACACTTCACCTTTGGTGATTGTTGTAACCTGACAGGAGTGCTCACCAGCTCCGCCTACAGTGATATCACTTCTGTCTAGACACTTCACCTTTGGTGATTGTTGTAACCTGACAGGAGTGCTCGCCAGCTCCACCTACATTGATGTCACTTCTGTCTAGACACTTCACCTTTGGTGATTGTTGTAACCTGACAGGAGTGCTCACCAGCTCCGCCTACAGTGATATCACTTCTGTCTAGACACTTCACCTTTGGTGATTGTTGTAACCTGACAGGAGTGCTCGCCAGCTCCGCCTACAGTGATATCACTTCTGTCTAGACACTTCACCTTTGGTGATTGTTGTAACCTGACAGGAGTGCTCGCCAGCTCCACCTACATTGATGTCACTTCTGTCTAGACACTTCACCTTTGGTGATTGTTGTAACCTGACAGGAGTGCTCACCAGCTCCGCCTACAGTGATATCACTTATGTCTAGACACTTCACCTTTGGTGATTGTTGTAACCTGACAGGAGTGCTCGCCAGCTCCACCTACATTGATGTCACTTCTGTCTAGACACTTCACCTTTGGTGATTGTTGTAACCTGACAGGAGTGCCCGCCAGCTCCACCTACATTGATGTCACTTCTGTCTAGACACTTCACCTTTGGTGATGGTTGTAGCCTGACAAGAGTGTCCACCAGATCAAACAGTGATGTCGCGCCACACATTTTTTTTTATTTTGTTCATGATGTGAGATGATGATGATTTTTTTTTTATTCTGGACTGAGCTTAAAGTTTCCTTCAAGTTGCCTACGTACCCTTTAACAAAAGGGATCAAGTCATAACGTAGTTCATTGCACACACATTTTTTTTTTTTTTTTTTTTTTTTTTGAGGTCGTTCGCAATTTTAACTCATGCGGGCT
Organism: Herpetospermum pedunculosum; assembly: GCA_028017165.1. NCBI lineage: Eukaryota > Viridiplantae > Streptophyta > Magnoliopsida > Cucurbitales > Cucurbitaceae > Herpetospermum > Herpetospermum pedunculosum. Next base: position 63,966,901 of record CM051524.1, read on the forward strand.
AGGAGTACCATGCAGTTTAGGCTCTTGCGATAAGGAGCGTTACATTTTACGCATAGTATTTCTTCAGAAACTTTCCGTTGATCGGACCAATTCTGAGTCCGTCTTTGTCAACTATCTTGTATGCTCCATTCGTGTAGACTTCTTTCACAACGTAGGGTCCGTCCCATTTAGGAGTGAACTTATTCCCTGTATGTCGAGTTGTTATAATAGGTCTTCGAACTGCTAGCACGAGCTCCCCAACTTGGAATGAGCGAGGTCGTATCTTTTTGTCGAAAGCTTTACACATGCGTGCTTGATAGCATTCTAATGTTTGCTGCGCGTCCAGTCTTTTTTCATCCAACGCCTCTAATTCTTGGAGACGTAACTTGGCATTATCCTCAACGGTGAGTCCTTCTTGAACTGCCATTCGCAACGATGGGATTTCTCTCTCCAAAGGGAGAACAGCTTTTACTCCATAGACAAGAGAATATGGTGTGGCTCCTGTTGGAGTACGATAGGTAGTTCGATATGCCCATAATGCTTCGCCGATTCTTTCTTGCCAGTCTCTTTTCGTTTTTGATACTACTTTCTTCAACAGGTTGCATAACGTCTTGTTAAATGCTTCAGCTAGGCCATTTGCCGCGGCATTATACATAGAAGAATTAAATTGCTTGAAGCTAAACTTTTCGCATAACTTGTCCATTAAGCTGTTAGAAAATTGTCTCCCGTTGTCGGTCACAATGCGATGAGGAATGCCGTATCGATAGATGAGATGATTACGAACAAAATCAGCTACATTTTCTTTCTTTGCTTCTTTTAATGCAACGGCTTCAGCCTATCTTGAGAAATAATCTGTCGCCGCAAGGATATAAGAATGCCCTGCTGATGATTTAGGTGTTATTGGCCCGACAAGGTCAAGTCCCCAAGCTTCGAATGGCCATGAGGCTACAGTTGGATGAAGTGGCTCCGGAGATTGATGTATGAAGTTGGCATGAAATTGACAAGCTTCACATTTCTTCGCGTACTGCATCGAGTCTTGAACCATCGATGGCCAATAATAACCCATCCTTTTCAGCTGAAAATGAAGTTTTGGCCCGGATTGGTGAGCTCCACAGAGGCCTGAATGAGCTTCTTCTAAGGCTTGTGTTGATTCTTCTTTTCCTAAGCATCGAAGAAAAAGACCCTCATATGACCGGCGATATAGAACATCTTTGTAGTGGATGAATCGAGATGCTCTTCTCCGTATCTCAGTTTTATGTCGCACATCAATGGGAAGCTTTCCATGCTGTAGATAATCTATAATCGATTGTCTCCAATCTTCTTCTTCAATCACATAGACGAATATTACATTGGTTTCTTGACTTTCTTTTTCAGTCGGTGGTACAATCCATCTTTGACAAAGTGGGATGTTTAAAACTTCACTTTCTGAAATTGAAAGAGCCGTGGCCAGATTTGCCAACGCATCTGCCTTTGTATTTTCGGTTCTTGGAACATGCTCTATCGTTATACTTTCAAAATTTTCTAATAGTTGCCTGGCATAATTGAAGTAAGGTATTAAATCTTCATGCTTTACCTCGTACTGGAGTACCAATTGATTGATTATCAATTTTGAATCTCCATAGATTTCTATATAACTCACCCCAATTTCTATGGCTATTTGAAGACCCATAATGAGCGCTTGGTATTCGGCAACATTATTCGAACATACTTCTCCGAATGTGAAGCTATATGGTAACATATGTTTTTCAGGCGAGATAAATATTACGCCTGCTCCTGCGCCATTCCTTCGAGTTGCCCCGTCAAAATACATAGTCCAAGGTTCAGCAATTTCGACGTAGAAGATTTCTTCGTCAGGCAAGTCTTCCGATAATTTCCAGTCTGATGGCACTGGATGATCTGCCAAGAAGTCTGCCAAGGCTTGCCCCTTCACCGCCTTTTGCGGAACGTAGACGATATCATATTGCTGAAGTAAGATAGCCCACTTAGCCAATCGTCCTGAGATAATCGGCCGGGATAAGACATATTTGATTGGGTCTGCCTTCGCCACCAAATGCACTGTGAACGCTTGCATATAATGCCTTAGTTTATCGATGGCAAAGAAAAGTGAAAGACACATCTTCTCGATGGGTGAATAATTCAGTTCTGCCCCATTCAAAGTTCTACTTAGATAGTAAAGGGCACACTCTTTACCTTTCTCTCTTTCTTGTGCTAGCAATGCCCCAAGCGATCTTTCTTGTGCAGTAATATACAATATTAATGGTTTTTCTGCTATGGGAGCGCTTAAAACTGGAGGGTTGAGCAAATATTTCTTTATGCTATCAAAAGCATTTTGACATGCTTTGTCCCACTCAAATGTCGTATCCTTCCTCATCAATCTTTGGAATGGTTGACATCGACCTGCTAGATTAGAGATGAACCTTCTGATATAAGCCAGTCGTCCTTGAAGACTTCTTAGTTCATGTAAGTTTCGCGGCTCTGGCATTTTCTGAATGGCATCGATCTTGGACTGGTCGATTTCAATCCCTCGATGCTTTACTACGAAACCAAGAAACTTTCCTGATGTCACGCCGAATGCACATTTGAGAGGATTCATTTTCAATTGATATTTTCTCAGACGATCGAAAACTATCTTTAGATCTTGTAAGTGGTCTTTTCGTTTGTTGGACTTAACCACAAGATCGTCAACATAACATTCGACGCGTTTATGGAGCATGTCATCAAAGATCTTTTGCATAGCACGCTGGTAAGTTGCTCCAGCATTCTTCAAACCAAAGGGCATCACTTTGTAACAATATATTCCTTTGGGAGTTCGGAATGCTGTCATCTCTTCATCTTGAAGGGCCATCCGAATTTGATTATATCCTGAAGATCCATCCATGAATGATAAAGCTTCATGTCCTGTGGTAGCGTCAACCATGAGTTCAGTGATGGGCAATGGAAAATCATCTTTGGGGCATGCATTATTGAGATCGCGAAAGTCAACACATATGCGGAGTTGTCCATTCTTCTTTTTCACTGGAACAATATTTGATATCCATGTTGGATATTTTACCTCTCTGATGAACCCCGCTTCTATCAATTTATTAACTTCAACTTCAATTTGAGGAACGAGCTCCGGTCGAAAACGTCTTTGACCTTGCTTGATTGGTCGATACCCTTGTTTGGTTGCAAGATGGTGGACTGCTATCTTTGGGTCGAGTCCTGGCATCTCTTTGTACGACCAAGCAAAAACATCTTTGTATAAAGTGATCAAGTTCAAATATTCACCTTCCTCTTCACCACTAAGTGATGCACTTATGAAGGTTGGACGTGGATTTTCAGCCGTACCGAGGTTTACCTCTTTGAGCTCATCAATCGTAGATTGACTACCATCTTCTAGTGATGCTGGCGCTTCTTCAACATCTTCTTCGGAAATTTCAATGTCTGACATTTCTTCAATGGTAATATGACAACAGACATCCTGACCTTCTTCATGCTCTTGGTTTACCTGTGCAGGATTAGTCAAAATGGTTAACTGTCGCTTCACTTTCAAAGAACCTTCCATATTTATAAGAACAAACGACTTTCTTTTTATCCGTGAAGGAACAATACTACGAAATTCATTATCGTCATTCATTTCTTCAAGTTGTTCTTTTTCTTGAGTTTTCAACTTTCCCCCGTAATGATTACTCGTTGTTTGAAGGCGATCGAAGACTGATCGCGAAGGTTTGTCTATTTTCTTCGATGCAGACACGCTTAACCTTCGGAATACTGAAAGTCGAGTGGGTATTGAAGCCAGACTTTGATCTTCTCTTTTTGTTGTCGTGAAACTTAAACGTTGGTGAACTGAAAGACGGGTAGTTGGAACTTCAATGCGGTTGAAGACAGAGATCCTCTGATTATTATTGTTCTTTTCTTCTTCTGAGTCGCCAACCTCTTCTGTCGTTATGTGATGGGCATTCACAACTTTTTCTTTTCCCTTTCTTATTATGCGAATTGGCTCTGGTGGGTTATACCCTAGTCCAGCTCTTGAAGTAGGTATGACGTAACCCTCTTTTTGGAGCTTCTTTTGTGTTGGAGAAAGATTAGGCATTTCGTCAAAGATTTTTAGACCTTCGAACTTTGTATGTGTTGTGAAGTCATAGCCTGCCTTTTCTAGGAGTTTGTATGCATTTGGATCAAACCCATCATTCGTTCGTTTGTCAGGTAAAGTCTTTTTTGTGTGGTCATCCTTCGACTCCCGGATCTCTTGTTTGGTAATCGTTGTAAGAGGTGTGACAAAACTTTCTTTTAGAATTTCCACGTCACCGACTTTCAGATTCCCTGAACATTCTGTGAATGGTGATTCCCCTTTCTTACGTCGAGACAAAGGGACATAGCGCAATACAGGAATATTTGGCGGCTTCTCTTCTTTTGGGGCCTTTGACTGTGTCTGATTGACAAAAGTTTTATCCGTTTGAACTTTGCAAACATCTACTTCTTCGACTTGCTTTTTCTTTGTATTTTTTTGGTGTTCCGTCTTTCCATTTTCAACCAAAGGGATTTCTGCAACAACTATCTCCACTGCCTCATCGTTCTGTATATAGAATTTTGCGTCTGCGAAGTGAGACTCTGCCTCCGAGAATGGATTGGTATCCGTTTCGACTTTCTTAACACCGTCTTGATAGTATTTGAAACATTGATGTAGTGTAGAAGGTATTACTCCATTCCCATGTATCCATGGACGACCTAACAGTAACTTGTAAGTAGTCTTGGAGTCTATGATGTGGAACAAAGTGTTGGCCTTCAAATCTCCGATAATAAGCTCTAGACGGATCATGCCGATTGCTCGCTGTCCACCTTGGTTAAATCCTTGGATAACCAATCGACTATTTGTTAATTCGTCCGTTGAGATCCCTATTTTTGTCATGGTCGACTTAGGCATTATATTGACAGCTGATCCATCGTCAATGAGAATCCGACCAACTCTTTGCTCTTGGATGTAGCCCGAGACGAATAACGGTCTATTATGAGGCTTTGATCCTAACATCAAGTCTTCATCTGTGAAGCTAATGGACACGCAACATGAGGCACCTACGTGTACTTCAGAGTCGTCGATGTTGAATGAAGGTAGATCTCCTGTCTTTCCTACCACTTGAGATGAGATTGATAAAGAATCGTCTTCTTCGAACGTGTCAATCGCATGGCATGTGATAGTGTCATGGATGTCTTTGTGTTCTTCATTAAGAAAGTTCTTTGGAAAAAATTCTTTTAGCATCAATGGTTGTCGAGATCGAACAAAATCTTCATTCTCTTCTACGACCAACTTATGCTTTCTGGAGCCTATAGTCTTTTTCTTCTTCTTTTGCGACATATTCTTTCTTCTATAGTTTCGAAATACTTGAGGCTCTTTCCGGACAGAGTGTGGTACTTTCTTCTTTCGACGAGTTACCAAAATCCATTCTTCATCTTCGTTTTTAATAGATCCGGATTTGCTATGGGAGATAATTCTTGGAAATTCTTGCTGAAGCCAAATAACTACAGGCTCTAAAGTTCCGAATTGAATCAGACTCGCTTCTAGATTATGAACTGTGCTTGAATATGTTTGGTTGTTGAGGTTTGTTGCTATTGTAGCATGGTTCGATTGTGCTACTTCATCAAGCTCCAACTCAATCCTTTTTTCTGTAGCTAACTTCAAAATTAGCTCCTTCAGAACAAAATATTTCTCCACCGGGTGACTGATAACTCGGTGATACTTGCAGTAATTGGGATCATTAACTCGTCCCATCTCTTCTGGTCGCTTACACTCTGGTAATTCGATAAGTCTCTTTTCCAAGAGTTGTTCTAACATGTCTGAGATGTCAGAGTCTGGAAAAGGGTAAACTTTTTCTTGTCTTTCTTTCAGGGTCAAACGTCTTTTTTCGCCTCCATCATGTTGCTTCTCTGTCTTCTTGTCTTTTCCTCTTGCAAAAAATTTGAAGGGAGTTGCATTAACGACCATTGATTCTTTGGTAGGGCCTTTAGAAAACTTTTCAGTAGTCGCCGCTTCTTTCTTTTCTTTCTTGATGTCTAGAGCAAGAAGATCTTTATTTCCTCTGTTGGCGATGCTCAACTCCATGTCATGAGCACGAGTTGCTAGTTCTTCGAACGTGTGAGGCATAATTCCCTGCAAAATATAATGGAGTCCCCAATGCATGCCTTGAATACACATTCCAATTGCAGATATTTCGGTGAGTCGATCTTTGCAGTCGAGACTTAGAGTTCTCCAGCGGTTGATGTAGTCAACAACTAGTTCGCCTTTTCGCTGTTGGGTATTTGTGAGCTCCAACATGCTGACAGTTCGCCTTGTGCTATAAAAGCGGTTGAGGAACTCCTTTTCAAGCTGCTCCCAACTTTCAATAGTCTCAGATTCAAGATCAGTATACCAGTCAAAAGCGTTTCCCTTCAGTGTCCGGACAAATTGTTTGACTAGTAGATCTCCTCGTGTACCGGCATTTTCACATGTTTCGATGAAGTGAGCAATATGTTGCTTGGGATTGCCCTTCCCATCGAACTGTTGAAACTTTGGTGGTTGATATCCACTAGGCATCTTCAGGTTGTCAATCCTCTTGGTATAAGGCTTAGAATAAAAGATGGAACTTTGAGCAGGTCCACCATATTGAGCTCTGATGGAGTTCATAATCATATCTTGGAGCTGCTGGACAGACAAAGAAGCGATTGAAGTAGAATGTTGCGACTAACCTTCTTGTGCAACGTTCTTTCCTTTATTTTTGAAGGCAGGGGTCTGACTTGATTCCACGACGTCTCGACTTTCAATTTGATTCTTCAGAGAAGCTATTTCATAGTCTTTTTCTTCTACCGCCTTCAGTAACATGCTAATCTTCTTTTCCACTTCAGCCATTCTTTCTTCACTAGTGCCTGCATCAGTCATCATGACGGACATCACATCCTGATTTGATGCTTCTTTTGGTTGAAGAGAAGGAAAAACAAGTTGGTCAAACACAAGGTTTTCTGCAAGGAGGATATCAGCTTGAGCAGATTCTGTCATGCGTCTCAACATTTTGTTCGCGATGACAGGTGTTTGACTTTCTTCATCCTGGATTTCTTTAGAGCGACTGCGCGTAACTGGCCCTCCATATGAGTCATTTGAAGCAGCAGTCTTTGAAGGAGCTTCTTTGGATGCCATCACTTTTTGGAGAGAGAAAGAGATGAGAGGTAGAAACTGTCCCACCGGGCGTGCCAATTTGTTCACACGAGATTTCAATATAGGAGAAATTTGATACGTGGAAATGAACTTGAATTTTATTGATTTTGATGTATATATGAGTGTTACAGTCTCTAATCTTTATCCTCTGATGCTTTCTCTCCAATGTAGACGTTTGCTTTGGGCTGATTGATTTCCTGGATCGGCCTGTCGGCTTATTGATCTTTGGAGCGGCCCGTTGATATTTGGAGCGACCTGTTGACTTGTTGATCTTTTGAAGAGGCCTGCTGACTTGTTGTTGATATTTGGAGCGGCCTGTTGATTTGTTGTTGAAGACTTTGGAGCGGCCTGTTGATTTGTCGTTGAAGTCTGTAGTCTTTGAATCTTCTGAACTCTGAGTCTTTGATGCCTCTGAATTCTCTGGACTCTGATTGCTGGAGCTTCTGACTTCTCTGGATTCTGGCTCAAGGCTGAATGTCCAGAATGAATGGTGGCCTCCTCTATTTATAGAGTTTGATGGACCTAGTATGGGCTTGGGCCTGATTGACTTCTGACCCAACTTTTGGGCTTTTATTTATTTGGGCTTAATCCATTTATTTTCAATAACTTGGATTATTTAAATTTAGCCCAAAATTATTTTTAGCTATCTCGGGCTAAATAACTTTGGGTCCAACCGCCATGTGGCAATGTTTGATTGGACTAGCTCGGGTCGTCCGAGGGACATGTGGCATAATTTGATTTACCAATTTTATATGTCTCTTAATTTAAATTGAGGACATGTGTAACTTTGTAATTGGTCCCAAATTTATAAATATATATTTTTATCATTAACTTGAATTAACTCAAATTAATGATGTGTCAATTTGTGATTGGCCGAAATTTATTATTAAACAGAAGCATAATGGAAGAAGTTAGACAGAAAGGTGCCAGGGACTTTTCGTCTGACTTTGACAAAGAACGTGCAAAGGAGTGTGGCGAAGGAGACGTCCACAGCAGGATTGATGACAACTCTGGCTTACATGTATAAAAACCCCTCTATAAACAACAAGTTTTATCTCGCAAATAAATTCTTTAATTCGAAGACGGTTGGAGGCACATCTGCCACTGCCCATTTAGATTAACTTGATTTCCTTATAAATAGATTAGTTATAGTTGAATTAGAATTCATTGATGAACTAAATGCTATATTGTTGTTGAGATCCTTATCTGATAGTTGTGATACCATGAGGACTGCACTTTCGAATTCATTTGGGAAAGAGAAATTGCAGCTTTCACAGGTTAGAAATTCTACTCCCACAAAAGATATTGCAAAAAGAACTCAGGTGTAACTTCTACTTCTACTTCAGCGTTGAATGTGGACAAGAGGATGAGTAATAATAGAAGTTATGACAATCGAGGTAAATAAAATAAATAATAGAAACAACAAAATTGAATGTTATAATTGTGTTAAGTCTGGACACCTGAAAATGAATTGCAAGGCCCCAAAATGAATTGAGGGGAACGAAGGTAGTGAAAATGTTGTTGCAGATGAGATACATGAGGATGCTCTGGTTCTTGCAGTGGAAAGTGCTCATGAGACATGGGTGATAGATTAAGGTGCGTCATTTCATACTACATGGAACCATGACATTCTTGAAAATTATGATGCAGGAAATCATGGAAAGATATATATTGCTGATAGAGAGCCTTTGGACATCGTTGAGACTCAACGTGACATTGAAAATGGCGAATGGTCCAGTCTCGAAAATCTGCAAGGTACATCACATTCAAAATATGATGAAAATTTTAATTTTGTAGGGCGGTTAGACAATGAAGAATGTGAAGTCTCCTTTGGCCAAAGAAACTGGAAGGTTACAAAATGTGTTATGTTTAGTCGCTGTAGGAAGTAAGTTAGGGACTTTATATGTCAACAATAATAAGAAGGACAAGGTGGTTGTTGTAGATCGTTTGAGTCAGAGTGATTTATGGCACAACAGGTTGAGACATATGAGTGCAAAATGTATGAAAATTCTTCACTTTACATGGAAGTTACAAGGACTAAAAGCAGATGAGCACAAGTTATATGAGGGTTGTGGTTTTGGGAAGCTGAAGTGTGTGTCAGTTCCTCAAAGACACGAGCAACGCTAAAACCTACAAAGTTGGAGTTAGTTCACACTTATGTGTGTGGGCCTTCTGAAGTTTCTTCCCACGGTGGTTCCAGATATTATGTGACCTTCATAGATTACTCAAATAGAAGGTATGGACTTATTTTCTCAAACATAAATCTGAAGTATTTTTCAGTTTTCAAAGTTTCGATGGAAATGGTTGAGAATGAGGCAGGTATGAAAGTTAATAGGTTGAGGTCGGACAACGGCGGTGAATATGCTGATGTGAAATTCAAAAAATATTATGCCAGACAATTGAGTTGTGATGGTAAAGACTATTTCAGGGACGTTGTAGCAGAATGGTGTGACAGAGAGAATGAACATGATGTTGGATGAGCGTTCCAGGAGCATGAGATTACATGCAGGATTGCCTAAGATGTTCTGGGCATAAACAATCAACACGGCAACCTATCTGGTGAATAGAAGCCTGACCAAATCACTAGACTTCAAGTTGCCTGAAGAAATCTAGAGTGGTAAACATGTAAACCTTTCTCATCTAAAGGTTTTTGGTTGTGTGTCTTACCTTCACATTGATGTTGCAGATAGGAGTAAATTAAATGTCAAATCCAAGAATTGTTATTTTATTGGATATGACAATGCTGAGATTGACTTCAAGTTTTGGGATGACCAAAACAGGAAGATAGTCAGAAGCAAGAATGTGATCTTCAATAAAGAAGTTATGTATAAAGACATAACAACAGTTGATTTAGAAAAAAATGAGTAAGATGAAAGGAAAGAAGAAAATACTCACTTTATAAGTCTTCCTGAGGTTGGGACCAAAACAACAAGAATTGGAGATCAAAATACAACTACTCCTTAGGAACCAATTGTTGAATCTGGGGAACAAGTTGTAGAACATAACGAACCGGTTGTGGAACCTGATGAAATTTAGAGAACGCCACCTACAACAGTTGGAAGGTTTAACAGGACTATCAGACCACCGCAAAAGTATTTCCCTGCTTTAAATTATATATTAATTGACTGATAGATGTGAACCTTAATGTTATGATGAAGCGATTCAACTGGAAGATTCTGTCAAGTGGGAGTTGGCCATGAAGGATGAGATGGATTCTCTTATGATGAATCATGCATGACAACTAGTTGAGTTACCCAAGAGGTAAGAAAGCTTCGAAAAACAAATAGGTTTACAGAATCAAGCAACAACCCGATGGTAACAAAAGATACAAAGCAAGGCTTGTAGTCAAAAGCTTTCAACAGAAGGAAGGTATTGACTTTAATGAGATATTTTCTCCTGTACTTAAACTAACTACTATTAGAACTGTATTATCGATAGTGGCAGAAGATTATCCGTTACTAAAGCAGATGGATGTAAAGACAACTTTTCTTCATTGTGATTTCGAGGAAGAAATTTGCATGGTACAACAACAAGATTTCGTAGTACAAGGGCAGGAGAAAATAATTTTCAAACTTCAGAGAAGCCTGTATGGTCTCAAAAAGGCTCCCAAGCAGTATAAGAAGTTTGACAGTTTTATGTGCAATAGTGGATTTCATAGGTGTCAGGAAAATCATTGTTGCTACGTAAAATCTCAGGGTTACTAATACATTATATTATTGTTATATGTTGTTGACATGTTGATAGCAAGTGCAAACAAACAGAAAATTCTAAAAAAAAATGTTGAATTATCTAAAGAATTTGATATGAAAGATTTGGGAGCTGTCAAACAAAACTTAGGAATGAGGATTGAGAGGAAATAAGGTACATTGACATTGTCACCGGAAGAGTATGTGAAAAATGTGCTAACTAGATTTCACATGGAAGATGCAAAATCGGCGAGTGCCCCTTTAGCTTGTCATTTTAGATTATCTAAGGAGCATTCATCCACTACTGAGCAGAAAAGAGATCATATGGCTAGTGTAACAACACGACTTCCTATGACCTCACTTTAGGGTCTTTACAATATGCATGGCATTAAAATCTCAATAAACACTTAAAACTTTAATTTGGAATAAGGAAAACAAATAAATAATTGTTCAAGGACATCTCAAAATCAAAGTAAAAACATAAAAACAATTAATCAAGTTCATTTAAGACAAAACTTAAAACCAAAACTACCAGCTCTGAACCTTAGTAAATAAATGAACTGACTCAAATGAACAAAAATGAAAGAATACGAGAACTCTGATTCATCTAGTCCCATGGCATTATCAACAAACCACCTCATCAAACGTCTTATCCATTCCTGGCATTACCTGAAAAATATTTTAAGAATAGAATGATTATTTAAAATACTCAGTAAGTGGTGAATGGGTTGTCGAGGCCTGCCAAATTAATATTTATAAGTTGGTTCGTGCTCTAGCTTGTAGAACAACGGAAGCCAGGTCGATCCACAGGGAACTAAATTTAGCTTAATCTCAATCCTAATTTTACAAATAGGACTGGGGGGGCTGGCTGGTTTCAAATTAAAGTTCAGAAACATGCAATTTTAAAGGTAACAGAGGAAATTAACACTGAAATTAACAATTTAAACAAACGTGCTCAATTTGAAGGATCGGGATTGATTGTTAGTGTAATTTAGATCATCGATATTTTTTAGACTTAGCTAAAACATTTCAAACACATAATTTGCTTGCCCGATGTCGGTACAACCAACCCAATTAATTGATTAAGGCTTTGCAATCCTAATAAAACTTGACAATTAATCAATTGGGGGTGATCATTCCATATTAATTAATTGCTAGTGACGGGAACACTATGACAGATATTTAACTTGGATAGCCTAAGTTAATATTCTTATTTATCCTCTAATCCAAGGCTAGCTAGGCAAGCTAAGGTGAACATGGATAGCCTATGTCACCGACGACATAACTCAACCCCCGTTACATGGCGATAAGGAGAGGCGATCATGTCACTAATCTTTAACATTCTAACATGCATAAACAATTAGGGTGTCTACCTAATCAAAGATACATGCTAATTAAATAGCTTAGGAGAATAGGATGCTTAAAAGAATTGCTAAGTAGAAACTAACATTCTAATCTCACATTCATACACTAACTACTCAATCCCTAACCTTCAAATCAAGACACCAACCTTTTAGCCTTCCATGGAGGATGAAATTTTCAAAAGTCCCATGGAAAGCTTGAAATTCATACAAAAATGAAGGAAAACTAAACAAATTCGGAAAAGAAGCTCAAGAGTTTGACAAGACATGAGTGACCTAAAATCGGACATTTTACTTTTATACTTCAGAGTAGCATCGAGACGCTACAGGCAGCGTCTCGACGCTACGGATGGAAAGTTTCCTCACGCGCGTTTTCGAAGCGGAAAGATCATCGTCGTAGCGTTGCGGCGCTGAAGGTGCAGAGTCAAGAAACTTGCTCTCGGGTTTGCAAATTGAAATTTGATGCTTGCAGCGTCGTGACACTCCTTGACAGTGTCTCGACGCTGACTCTCGGGTTTAAACTTCAAATTTAGCTCATTTGAGCATCTCGACGCTCCTTGCAGCGTCTCGACGCGGGACCTTAAGCTGCAACTGAACATTTTGACTTCTCTTCTCACTTGGTTCAACTCTGAGGCTCATATTTACTCTCCCTTAGCTCTGAAATGACGTCTATGGACTTCTTGGGCTCTTAACAGATCTTAACCTATAGCATATGATGGAGCGCATAACGCTGCGAAAGCGATTTGGATCATTGACACTCTAATTTCATCAATTTAACAAAACAAAAACATGCTCGAAAGTTCGAAAAAGATAAATAAGAACACATACCTTTGTAGTTCGAATTCTTCAATTCCAACGCTCGTTTCTCCTCACGAACTCTTCGTATCTTTTCTCGAACTCTTCGAGGACCACCTCCGGTAGTCCCGCTATCCTCGGGCCGAGCAACGGAGTGGTGAGACTTCTTTACAAGAGAAAAGAAAAGAGAAGGATAGACAAAATGGTCTTGAGCTTTGAAGGAGAAAAAAAAAAAAAAAAAAAACTACATAAGTTTTTTTTTAAACCCTTCACCGAGAGCTTATTTTCAAAGGAATGAAAAAACCTTTCAAAAAACTCAATCAAGAGTTCTTTTAAATTTTTTCAAAAAGATAAGTTTTACAAAACTTAAAATTTAAATTTTGTAAAGGATTAGTTGAAAACACATGTAAGACATGCCAAACTGCTTTAACATGCATTTATATATATATATTATTTTATTATTATTTTAAAATTAATTCAAAAATTAATTTTAAATAATAATATATATTTTTATTAATTAAACTTTTTAATTAATTAATATTATTTAATTCAATATCAAATATTAATTAAATAATATGACTAATCCCGATTTTTCAAAAACCGACTTTTCACACATGAATCCCTATTCATATTTTAGACCAATCCCATATTTAAATATGTCCATCATTCTTCCAAAACGAAATTTGAATAAATTCAAATTTTTTTTCTCTTAGAATGTTCCACGGCTTAATCCGACCTAGCCAGGAGAACCTAGAGAACCTACAGATTAGAGCTGCAACGATACGAGGTTAACCGGTCAAACTCTTTCGCCATGCTAACCAACATTCGTTAACCCCCGGAGACTCCACTAAAGTCTGATGGTTGCGCTCCTGTCACCGTAGATATATTTATGTCCTCTTGATTTAACCGTCATCGGCAAGTCGATCATTCACAGGTCGTTCATAATTACAGTTGAGTCATATAAACCGTTTAACTAGAGATGTCCATGGGGCGGGGCGGGGCGGGGCGGGGCCGGGTAATGCGCCTTCCCCGCCCCTGTCCCCGTCTCCCATTTCATTACCCGTCCTCGCAAAATTCCCTGTTTAATTTCGCGGGGACGGGGCGGGTATTCCCCGCGGGGTCACAGGTAACGGGTATTCCCCGCGGGTAATTTTTCCTGCGAATAATTTACTTTTTAATTTATTCTTATCCATTTTTTTTTAAGTTTTGTTATTTGTTAAGTTGATTAATATTATATATATTTAATTCAATAAACTTTATTTGTAAGATGTGTGTTTTTTTGGAACTTTATTGGTAAGATGTGTATTTTTTTTAGACAAAAAAAAAATAATTAATTTTTTGATGAATAATATATATATATATATATATATGTATATATAAAAAAGTATATGGGGCGGGCGGGTATGCTATTACCCGTCCCCGTCCCGTTTAGCTAACGGGGCAAAAACAATTCCCCGCTCCCTGCCCCATTCCCCGTGTAATCGAGGATTCTCCGTCCCATTCGGGGCGGGGCGGGGCAAATGGACATCTCTACGTTTAACCCCTGTAATTACATATTTCTCCTTAAGTCCCCATTACTCCTCTAATGAACAAATGGTTTGTGGTCCAACCATCAAACCATATCCCTCTCGTGCCAGAGAGAGGGTGGGCACCCTTGTTCAAGACCCGGAGTCAGCACTTAAGGGAACAACCTCTCTACTAAACCATAAAGGCAGGTAGAAGTGAATTTCATCTCGCAGGATTATGTTCCCAGCTCCCTACTCGGTCTTATCCCCAAGATGGTAGGCTTATTGAGTCGGCGAACTAGTCACTCTCACCCATACAAATCAAAGGATAATCCCGAATAAACAGGAGTTCATAGTGTGCTCAGGATTTAGATCGAGTTACCTAGGTCATCATATGAAAAATTCGGTCTTTACAGTAAACGGTGTTATAAAGAAAGAGCGACTTAATTTCGCGGTTCAGTCTTATGCAATACTCATTGCACAGGACGCCCTCACTCACATGTCACCACATGAAACGATATCGGATCACATCGTTTTGTACTATACAAAGTGAGTCGCGTCCATAGTGTTCCCAGGATAAGGTACACAGCCTTATCCCTATACTATAGATCGTTTTTGGTTGTTACTTGAACTTGATACAGTTTCATGTAACCCATGAAGTTTAAGTACTCATATTGTCGTCATGGGTGTTTGTTATTGGTATAGGTTAATACAAACACAATTCACTAAAATCAATAAAAGCTTTATTGAAATATAATATATATATTCAAACAGTTTACAAACCACGAGTTTTAGGACATAAAACTCAACAACATAGTCATAAAGCAATGAAAAGCATGGTAATTGGCGGGAATAAGAGGATAAATAATAATACTCTATGAGCGCTATCAAACACCCCCAAACTTAAATCTTGCTAGTCCTCGAGAAAGGTAAAATTCAGAATTATCCCAAAAGAAAGGAACTTACATGCTAAAGACTTTAACCTCAATCCTTTTAGGAAACAAGAAATTTGCACCAGAAGAAAACAATCGGACGCATGCACAAATTGAGAACATTTCAAAAATTGAACTTCTACTCCCTTACGTGTGTGTGTGCTTAGTTCCCCTTATCCTAGCCCTTATAAGCCCGAAAAAACCTTATTCAACCCTAGGGCTCGTTTTCCCCCTACTTCTAGCAATAAGAACAGTCTATAGCTTTTAACACTAGAGAAAACAACAAATCAAAAGACCTAAGATTTTTTTTATTTGAAGTACTTTGTACTCTTCAAACTTCTATTTTCTAAACAACTTTTTTTTTTCTCCAAGAAAGCCTTAAATTTCAAGCTTGCCTTCGATCCAGCTTACCCGCAGTTCCACTGCACAACATATCTGACTACGAGCAAGCTTCACAAATTAAGGACTAACTCACTTATTTTAGTCGCTCTTTCATGTAGTGGAAACCGTGGGCTACACGACCACCCTTGGTTACTCGGGCAACTCAAGAAGAAGGAGTATCTCAGGAGTTTTTATTCAACTTTATCTCTTTATTTTTTATTTTTTTTAGGCAGTAGCTAAGCTATATCACAAATGAATTATTACAAACGCTAATGCATCAAGCTTTCCCTAAGGTGCTTTACGGGGTGACAACAAGAGTTTGAGAAAAATAAGACAGTTCTAAGGATACAGAACCAAGGATAGGAGACTATGTACTCAAAGAATGTAGGGGAGTAACATTTTTTTTTTAAAATAGGCTCAAAAGTGCATACCATCTCATGCTTTTCGAAATATGCAAATACGAAGAATCCAAAAGCATTTCATAAATTGTCCTCATCGAACAACATGCAAAAACAGACTCATGCATCTCAAATTCAGAATTCTACACATGTTCGACAACCACATAAATTCATAGACTATCACCCCCAACCTTAGATGATACAATGTCCTCTCATTGTATCAAAATATCGAATTATGCAATTTAGTCAACAAAAAATAGGGGAATAGAAAACCTCCCTTGATTTTTGTGAAGTCGGAGGTTGGAGAGGCGCAGTCTTTTCCTTTAGATTGGTCCATTAGGTCAAGCACTCCTTAATCTAAGAAAAACAAACACACAAACTGATATGATCATGGACACCATAACAATGCCTCAAGGTCCAATAACAAGATCACGAGCCAAATCACTTAGAGAAGCCATGAACAAACACATACAAGACTTAGTAACTTTGGATAAGGAAGAAGGAGGGGCCAAATTCATTACCAACATTGGAGGGCCATGAGAACCTCGGATTACATTCACGAATAAGCGATTTTGGCTAAAGAAGGAGAACTCCCTGCATTGTACCAACTTCGGTTGCTTATAACGTTCTTATGTCTTAACTAAACATAGCTGAATTGGGTACCAGTTTAAAAATCTTTCCAACCATATAAAGTACACTCCAATCCGAGCACTGAGGAAGAAGTTATTGCCCAAATACCGAAGAATGTCCAATCTGGAAACTTTCCTTATAGGATTCTCCTCACTTTTGTAGAACGTAATCTTTTTACTTTTCGAGTGTTCCGAAAATTATCAACCTTTTTGTTTAGGAAAACCTTTGAATTATTTTAATTTAATTATTAGAATATGATTTATTTTCTCTAATTATTTTGGGATGTTTTTACCTTAATAGTTATAGGGTTTTTGCCTTGCTCAAGTTGACAACCATAAGACTATATATATGCCTTCATTCTCATTTGTAAAGACTTTTTTGGCCAGACAATTTTATCAATAGAGAAAAGAGTTTTCTTGTTAAGCCTTGAGCTTGTTCCCTTGTGCATTGCACTCTTCGTGGAATCATTCAAGGTTGGTTGGTCACCAAACATATGGAGTGTTTCCCACCCTGGATTGGATTAATCAATAGTCCAACTCCTTGATCTTTCACCAAACAAAAGGTAACCTGGTATTGATTTGTTTTTCTAAACCTTTAAGCATATCTATTGTGCCACACAAGATTCGGTTTTTGGTAGATTACTTGAGGATCTTTCCCTTTGTGGATTTTCTAGGCTCCAAACCTACTTGTCGTCTATATCATTTGGTAACAGAGCTTAGGCTCTCGAAATCAGGGTATATCTCCGCTTTTAAATTTCTGTTCATCAATTCAATATTTCTTTATGTTCCCTCTTCAATTAAAAAACACAAAAATATTTTTGTTTTTCTGCTGTGAATTATTTTTCTTCTCGACCAGATTTGTGACCATAGTTGGAAAATCTCTATCTTACGATTTAGAGGTCCAAAGTTTAGAAAATTAATGTCGGTGGAAATATATTTGTGTTAGCTTTCTAATGCAGCAAGTCAGTTTGATTTCGTAAGTCAAAAGTTATAGTTATTTGATTGAAGACTGTTGAAAAATCGAAAAAAAAAAAAAATTTGTATGACAAATTTTCGAAAACTTCGCTTGAAGCCCTGTTTTTGTTCTTGTTAAATCTGTAACATATCAAATTTAAGTCTGTTGCAACTAACAAGATCTCTAACAAACTCTCTCTACTCTCTGAATAAATAATCCATTTAATTTTAGATGAGAGATGTGAGAAAAATACTTGAGAGTTTGTAATTTGTTCTTACCTTAGTATTCTTCAATAAATTCAGAATCCTCTCTTTGCACAGTGGATGTAGGCTTCGGCTGAACCACTTAACTCTCCTTGCAATCTTCTTCTTCTTCCTCTTCTTCTTGAATTTGTTTTGAGCTTCCATTTCCTTCTTTTTTTGCCAGACTTTCATTGAAGAGCTCTAATCTGGTTTTTCCAGATTGAATGAAGGAGATCTACTTTGCTTCTTCGTTTGGTTTTTCTTTTTGTTGCATGTTGTTCTTTTGCCATCTGTAAAAGATAAGAACAAACGGTTAGAACGTGTTTTCTTTCAGTTTTTTGTGGGCCTAGGGTTTGTTTAAAGCCCAACAATTGGTATCAGAGCCATCATACAATCAAAGAAGATAAAGAAGACAAGTTCTTGATTTCAAGAAACTTCAAGATCAATTCTTGAAGATTCAAGATGGCAGTAGCAAGATATGAGATAGAGAAGTTTGATGGCAAGAATGACTTCAAGCTATGGAAGACCAGGATTAAGGTCATTCTTGGGCAGCAAAAGGTCGTCAAGGCAATTTCAGACCCATCAAAACTACCAGCCACCATCACAGATGAAGAAAAGAATCTATGGAGTTGACTGCTGTTGGAACTATAGTTCTAAATGTAACAGACAATGTCCTAAGGCAAATTGTTGACTATGAAACAGCATTCGAAATGTGGAATAGACTAGATGAGATCTATCTCAATAAAGATTTGCCAAATAAAGCATTCATAAGGGAAAAATACTTTACCTATCGAATGGATGCTTCCAAGACTCTAATAGAGAATCTTGACGACTTCAAGAAATTATCTTCTGAATTTAAATCATTAGGAGATAAAATAGGTGAAGAGAATGAGGCATTTATTTTGCTAAACTCATTACCGGATGCCTATAAAGACGTCAAAATGGCAATGAAATATGGGAGAGAATCTATCATTTCCGATGCAATCATGTCAGCAATAAGAGTTAGAGAATTAGAGATGCAAGGTTCTAAGAGGGATAATCAAAATGCTGAAGGTCTTTTCTCAAAAGGAAAGACAAAGTCTAATTCCGGCAATAAGCATCAATATGAAGACAAGAACAAACAAAAACTGAAATGCACTTTCTGCCAAAAGGATGGTCATTTAAAAAAAGATTGTTATACTTTCAAGAGGAAGCAAAATCAAAGAAATAAAAAGGGAAAACAAGCAAAAGCAGCCGTGGGGGAAAATTCCCTCACTTTCTCGGATGCGCTCGCAACCTCCAATGAATGTGCAAGCCAAGGAGGTTCGGTAGAAACCCAAGATTGGGTTCTTGATTCGGGTTGTTCTTTCCACATGACCCCATCCAAATCTTGGTTTAACACCTACAAGAAGTGGGATGGAGGAGTGATCTACATGGGTAACAATGACACATGTAGAGTGGTTGGAATTGGTTCTATTTCCGTTAGATTCAATGATGGGTCAGTAAAGCTCTTAAGGAATGTGAGACATGTTCCCAAGCTTAAAAGAAACTTAATATCCTTAGGGATGTTAGACTCTATTGGCTGTGAATATAGAGGATATGGAGGAACTTTTGAAGTCATAAAAGATTCAAAAACAGTGTTGGTTGGGGTAAAAATAAATGGCTTATTTGTCATTAAAAATGTGCAAATGACTCAATCTGCTCTTATTGTTTCAGATTCAACTCCTACAGAAGATGAACTTTGGCACAAGCGTTTATCTCATATTAGTGTCAAAGGATTACAAGTCCTATCAAAGCAAGGGTTGTTACCTAAAAGAGTTGGTAAAGGTTTGCATTTTTGTGAACATTGTGTGCTTGGGAAGGCAACTAGACAAAGCTTTCCAAAGGGCCAACACACATCAAAGGAGATCTTGGAATACATACACTCAGATTTATGGGGGCCAGCACCTACACCATCTTTAAGTGAAGCAAGGTATTTCCTATCCCTTATAGATGATTACTCTAGGAAGAGTTTGGTGTATTTCCTAAAAACTAAAGATCAAGCTTTTGATAAGTTTAAAGAGTGGAAATGTTTGATTGAGAAACAGACTTCAAAACAAGTTAAATGCCTAAGAACCGACAACGGATTAGAGTTTTGTGGAGAAAAATTTAACCATTTTTGTAGAACTAATGGTATCCTTAGACACAAAACTGTGAGGCACACCCCACAACAAAATGGAGTAGCCGAGAGACTTAATAGAACAGTCATGGAAAGAGTTCGTTGTCAACTTTCTAATGCTTTACTTCCTGAAAAATTTTGGGCTGAAGCTGTTTCTTACACTATCCACACTTTAAATAGATGTCCACACATTTCAATTGAATTACTAACACCTGAAGAGAAGTGGACTAAAAATCCCCCTAAACTAGACCACTTAAAGGTGTTTGGATGTGTTAGATATGTGCATCAAAGTCAAGGTAAACTTAAAGCTAGGGTTGTCAAATGCATGTTTGTTGGTTTTACACAAGGGGTCAAACGCTATAGACTATGGTATCCTATTGAAAAACGATGTGTTAATAGTAGAGATGTCATTTTTAGAGAGCATGAAATGTATATGATGACAGAAAAACAGTCTAGTTCTACTCCTCAAAGTGTGAATACAAGAATTGAGGTGGAGCCTACTATAGACCCTAGTGCTTCTACCTCTCAATTAAATCTTGAAAGTGTGGATGAAGATCCTCCTGAAACAGAGGAAGAAGAACCAACAGAAGAACAACCTGATTTGCATAACTATTCTCTTGCAAGAGATAGGCAAAGAAGGACCATTGTACCTCCAACAAGATATGCTGAAACAGAGTATGCAAGTATGGCTCTAAATGCTGGATTTTCTCTAAGCAACAATGAACCTACAAATTTTGATGAAGCTACAAATAGCCCTGATGCTAGACATTGGATTGAGGCTATGAATGAAGAGATGGAGTCTCTGAGCCTAAATGAAACATGGTCATAAAACCTCTACCTAAAGGCTATAAACCTATTGCCTGCAAATGGATCTACAAGTTCAAGGAAGAAATTCCAGGGATTCAAAAGGCTAGGTTTAAAGCCCGATTAGTGGCTAAGGGTTTTACTCAAAAGGAAGGCATTGATTACACTGATGTTTTTTCTCCTGTTGTGAAGCAAACATCTATTAGGCTACTCCTATCATTGGTTGTTCAAAATGATTTGGAATTAGACCAATTAGATGTTAAAACAGCATTCCTACATGGTTTTTTGAGTGAAACAATTTATATGAAACAGCCACAAGGTTACATAAATAAAGGGGAAGAAGACTTGGTTTGTTTACTAAATAAATCAATCTATGGATTGAAACAATCTCCAAGGTGTTGGTATCAACGATTTGATGAAGTTATGTCTAAGATCGGTTTCAAAAGAAGCTCATATGATTGTTGTGTTTACATAAACTCAAAAACTTTTGAAAAACATGTTTATCTACTCCTATATGTAGATGATATGTTACTTGCAGGAAGCTCAAAGGAAAATCTTAGACAAGTTAAAGCTCTCTTAAAAAAGGAGTTTGACATGAAAGACTTGGGGGAGTCTAGAAGAATTCTTGGAGTTGAAATAACTCGAAATAAGAGTTGTTCAAGTCTCTATATCAGTCAAGCTGACTACTGCTACAAAGTTCTTAAAAGATTTAAAATGGATGATGCAAAATCAGTGAAAACCCCTATTGCTCATCATTTTAAATTGCCAGCGGCTAATTGCCCTAAAACTACTGAGTTTGAACATCTAAACTTCATGGAAAAAGTTCCTTATTCTCAAGCAGTTGGGAGTTTAATGTACTTGATGATCTCAACTAGACCAGATTTATCATATGCCACTAGCTTGGTTAGTCGTTATATGGCTAATCCAGGCAAACGTCACTGGGAAGCTACAAAGTGGATTCTAAGGTATCTTAGTTCATCTAAAGATGCCAGAATTCATTACAAAAAGAATGAGCCATCCAATGATGAAATATTTGGCTATGTGGATGCTGACTACGCCGGGGATCTAGATAAAAGAAGATCGCTGTCTGGGTATGTTTTCTTATATGGCTCTAATTTGCTTAGCTGGAAAGCTAATTTGCAACCAGTTGTGGCACTATCCACAACAGAGGCAGAGTTCATAGCTCTATCTGAAGCTGTAAAAGAAGGGTTGTGGCTTAAAGGGCTTTTACCTGATTTTGGGATTACACAAAAAACAGTCAGAATATATTGTGACAATCAGAGCACAATCTATCTATCCAAAAATCATCAATTTCATAACAGAACAAAGCACATCGATATCAAATATCATTTTGTTCGAGAAGAAATTGAGAAAGGAGAAATAGAGGTAATCAAAGTTCATACCTCAGACAACGCCGTTGACATGCTCACCAAACCAGTCACTCAACAAAAGTTCATCCGCTGCCTTGAGTTGATCGGTTTCGAGCTACCTGAAAATGGTTGATCAAAACTTTTAATATTGGGGAAGACATGTTGTTACAAAGGTGGAGATTGTTAAATCTGTAACATATCAGATTTAAGTCTGTTTCAACTAACAAGATCTCTAACAAACTCTCTCTACTCTCTGAATAAATAATCCATTTAATTTTAGATGAGAGATGTGAGAAAAATACTTGAGAGTTTGTAATTTGTTCTTACCTTAGTATTCTTCAATAAATTCAGAATCCTCTCTTTGCACAGTGGATGTAGGCTTCGGCTGAACCACTTAACTCTCCTTGCAATCTTCTTCTTCTTCCTCTTCTTCTTAAATTTGTTTTGAGCTTCCATTTCCTTCTTTTTTGCCAGACTTTCATTGAAGAGCTCTAATCTGGTTTTTCCAGATTGAATGAAGGAGATCTACTTTGCTTCTTCGTTTGGTTTTTCTATTTGTTGCATGTTGTTCTTTTGCCATCTGTAAAAGATAAGAACAAAGGGTTAGAACGTGTTTTCTTTCAGTTTTTGTGGGCCTAGGGTTTGTTTAAAGCCCAACAGTTCTGAAATTTTATATACTTCTTCACAACTCAAAGAAATAGAAAAAATAAAAAAGCAAGAAATCGAAAAATAAAATTGAGAAAGAAAAAGAAACAGTTCCATAGAAAGAAAGTTTTCAAAAACATTTGTGCATGTTTAAGAAAATATTCATTGCAGAATTTTTTTTTTTCCTATAACATTTGAGCTCTTATTTGTGCCACAATAGTCTATATCTAGTTTGCAATTAAGTTTGTTCACTTAATGTTTCCTAGATTAAATTTTTCAAAGCTACTAAATTTCATTTGCATCTGGTTAAGTAGCATTCCTATTGTTCTTTATTTTCTTTATTTTTGCATCAATTTTTGTTACGTTAGAACCGTTTTTTTCTTTACTCTAATTGATTTCTATATCCAAGTGGGATTCACCATAAGCAATCTTCTTTGTTTGATTTCTCTAAGGGTTCAAGGGAAACAAGACAAACGGTTCAAGGAAACGTGAGTTGAGTGAACAAAGGATTTGAGCGAACAAAAGAGGTCACCTACCTCTATTTTATTTTTTATTTTTTTTTACTAATCTCCTTTCTTTGAGCATATAGGTGTGTCTAACGAAAGACAAAGAAGTGGTGAGTCACAAGGAAGCATCAATGGAGCCACAAGAAGAAATCAAGTTAGTGTGGAAGATCAAATCCAACTACTCATGCAAAGATTCGAACAATTGGAGAGGCCCGAATACTACCAAGAGTAGAAGAAGAAGCTCATTCAGATGACCACAATGAATATGATCAAGAGGATTATTACGAGCAACACTACCAAAGGGGTGGTAGAGGATTTCACCGTGGAAGGGGAAGACGACCACCTACATTGCTGGAGTGGTCCCGGTCGATGGTTTATGTCACCGAAAACAAGTCCTCGATCCTTGTCGTTTGTCGTTGGCCACCAGTAACTTTCCCCTGGTCTCTGTTGCTGGCCACCGGTCACCGACGATCAGAATTGTGGACCGGGTATTGTGACTAGGGGCTGGTGACTATCGACCACAGACCACCGTCTGCAACGAACTCTAGAAACCACTTTAATTTGAAGTTATTAGTTCATAGTGTTTAATAGTCTTTATTTATAGTAATTTGACATTAATAGAAGCATTTTTAGTGTAGAACAAATCAAACAAACTTAGTATAAAAACACTTTTTAGAAGATGTAACCAAACATATGAGCTTTTTAATTATAAACAATTTTTCTAAAAAATGTTTAAAAGAAAAATGTATTTTTGAAATACATTTGTTTATCCCAACAATCCAAACTGGCCTTAGAGTTCACGGAAGTAACAACAAACCTGCAAATCACAAGTAGTAGAAATTTTTGGAAGCCAATAAATACTTATATGCTTAATTAACAAAGACTTCTCGATACATAGTTATATTATGACTCCCTTTAGGAGCTCACAAAAACCCACCCAAACAAGTAACCTCCAGTAGTAAGAACGTATATGCCAAAAAACACTCACATTGAGAGATTACCCACAGAAACCCCAATTAGAATTTGTAACATGGTATATAATATGATTACAAAATTTACTAGGCAATATAAGAACAGAAAGAAGAAGCTATAATATTTGATAAATTTCATATGAAGGTACATTACATTGTAAATAAAAAGGAAAAGAGAATAGCTAACCACGACTCAAATCTGAAAAAAGCGAAGTAGACCCCCCTCAGAACTGAGAAGATTTGGTGTATAACTTTGGTAAGATTTGAAAAACTCCAGCCAACAACAGCTATCACGACGGCTACTAACGTCACAACTCACGCCTACAACCGAGACAACCATGGTGAGGCGAACCGTCTACGGCGACATCGATGGTAGAAACGTGGTCACGGAAGAAGAGAGGAAGCGGTGACCCATGGCGATGGTGAGAGAATAAGGAGAAGAAAAGTGAAATGTAGTGTTAAGAAGGGTTATAATGTCGGTTATCGACCGTCATTATATGTCAATTTTGTTCCTAGCGTTGAGATCATTCCATATAGAAATTGAGCTACCACTATCTTCATTCATATCAACAAACATAACAACGGAGATTGTAGAATAAAAAAAATAAGAAAAAACAATGAAGATCAAAAGCGTACCTATTTTCGTTGCAAAACTCATAGCGGGAGCTGCGATTGGTGAAGACAACGAGTCTGACCTCAACGTCGCACAGAACAGAGTGCTCTTGTACCTTCTTGATTAATTCAGATCTTCTATTATAGAAAGTCACATGGCGATTACATCTATCTTTGATTCGTTCACCTCGATCTTTTCTTTCGTCCCATTTTCTCTCGTATCTCAACTCTCCAACATCCAACCCTAATTCCTCTTTCTCTTCTCATCATTCTTCTCTTCTCATCACTCTTCTCTTTATCTTGGTGCTCGCATTTTGGTGAAGTGTGTCAAAGTAATTATGGTTGCGAAGCCTTTAGGCACTATGATCTTTTTTTTCAAATTAATATTTTTGAAAATTGTATATTACATTTTTTGTCCATGAGATTTTTGGTTTGTTAGCATTTGGGTCCATGAGGTTTCAAATTCAATAATTTTACCCCCGCATTTGGTAGCGTTCTTGGTCCTTCCATAAATGTTTTCACTAATTACTAATGGAAAATCTGACGTGACACCTATTTTTTATTTAAAAAATATTTTTGTAACTTTTAAATTATTAAAATTAACATAAAATATATTTTTTTTTCTCTCTCTTTCTTCTTCCTATTTCCTTCCGCCATCAATGATAGTCGTCGTCGCCAACTGCCGCTCGTCGCCGGTGGCGACCACCATTATTAATCGTGAAAGAAGAAAGGAAGAAAGAGATGGAGAAAGAAGAGAAAAATAAAAAAAAATATTTTATTTTAATTTTAATCATTCAAAATTAATATTTGTCACGTTAACTTTCTATAGTAATTAACATAAAACTAACTAAGAATCAATAACACTACCAAATGTAAACTCAAAAGATAGAATTATTGACCCTTCAAAAAAATAAATAGAATTATTGAATTTGAAAACTTAAATTTTACCCAACGTCCCAAACCTAGTCACCAAAAAAAAATATAATTTACCCTTTTAAGTAAGAAAAAGTAAATTTTACGGCGCAATTCTTACCGCGTGTTTTGGGGCGTTTTGTCGTAGCCTTGTAGGTTTAAATTTTATTTTTTATTTTAATCTTTTGCGTTTATCCATATGAGATAAAAAAGCAAAGTCGAGTGACTTCTTTTAATGGCCTACGTGTCACTTCGTGCGGTGGGAAATTTTCTATTTTTTCTTACTACCATTGTTCATTGTTAGTTATAAGAGTAACATTAACAACAATCTAATATGCATTAAGTAAAATAATATATCGTCAACCGTGTTTGCATATGTCTTGGAACAAGAAGTTAGAGGTTTAAATTTCTCAATCTTTATATGTTATTGAAAACTGAAGAAGAAAAAAAAAATTATATATTAACTTTGATAAAGTATTATATTGTGATTGGAACGAGTAGTAATTTTTTATTTTTATATATCTTTAAACAATACTAGAGTTGGAATTATTCTTACAATTTATGAATTTTAGGAGATTCATTTAATAGTCTCTATATATTAATCCAACTTAATTTTGTCCAACAATTTATTTTTGTTCAAAGTATGGAGTTTCCAGAGATTTTTACTTGCTTTTTTTTGTTTTGTTAGAATTTATGAGTGAATTTAGTTGTAGTTAAATAGAAAGTAAATATTGCCATGCTAGTTTTTTACAATTAACGATGAGTTTGTGATGCTTTTCAAAAGTATTTTTAAGTCAAACATATATTGTAAGCATTTTGAATTCTCCCAACCCTGCTTATTTATGGTTTTTGTTCCAATTTTTAATTTTGTAAATTTATTTTTATATATCATTTAATTTTAATATATTTATAACTTATTACGATTTAGTTAATTCCATATAGGAATGTGTACCATTTTTTAAGCTTCAGTAAACTAGTAGATTAGTTTAGAAAAATTTAGAAGAAGAAAAAATAACACCTAATAATTATAAATATTTTAAATTATATTAATTATTTATATATTTGGGTGAATAATTCTATAATGATTTATTATAATTTTAGAATTAATATTTTTTTTTAGTATAAATATTATATATCATGTATTTAAAATTATATTTATACATGAAGATAAAATTATAAATTTAAACATTCAAATTTCAAAATTATGTTTTAGAGATCCTTTAAGTTTAAACAATGAGTGATAGGTTCTTAAATTTAAAATTTTGTGTCCAATAAATTCTTGAACTTTAACAATGCATTTATGAGCTTTCAATTTTGTATTCAATAAATCTTAGATATATTATTATTATTTTTTTAAAAAAATAGTTGTTATATTATGAAAGATTTAATTTTATCTCCTAATTGAATCTTAAAGTTTTAATTTTGTACCTATTAGACACAATTAGAATTTATGTTTAATAGAACATTTAATTTTTTAAAATTTAGAATACGTTTCGATTGGATAAAAAATTGAAAATTTATAGATTTATTAGATACAAAATTGAAAGTTTAGAGACCTATTACACACATTTTAAAGTTTAGGGATCATATAGACACATAAAAAAATTTGAAGACTAAACTTGTAATTTAACCTTATTTGAATTGTGCCCTCTGACATAAAATATTGGATTCACCTCTGATTATAACCCACAGACTATTATAATCACCGACTATAATAATTCACTCAGCATCTCAAACAATTCCTATGTTTTTTTATTTTCTATGTTTTTTTTTATTTTTCTTTTTCAATTTTTGTATACGAAGGCTAACAATTTTTTATTTTAATTTGATTGATTCTTATAAGAATAGAGTGGGTCAATTGAGTTCAAATCAATTTTGAAAGTATTTGGTAGTGTTATGATAAAATTCGACAAACAAAGAATAGTACGATAATCAACATAGAAATTGCGTGGTTCACTAACTTTATGTATAAAGTTTTGCGGAATGATATTATGATATCTTCTGTCATTAATAATGGACAAAGTCATACATATTTATACTAATGAGTTAATCAACAAACATAATAAGCTAAATATAGCAAGTAAATCTTGAGGGTATATACAAACATATACGCCAGATTCACGTAAACAAAATAAGCTAAATATAACAAGTAAATATCTGACTGCAGTGTATATACAACCATATACTCTGAGATTCACGGTGTTGATAAAAGTAGACGCCGAGATATACAGCGCTTTTAATATTGTATTAGCTACGTCCACAAACATAAGAGAGAATAATTATACTACGTTTTGGAAGATATTACAGATGAAAAGATAGAAGTCATTAGAAGATTTATATACGATACATCTATTGACCTAAAATAAAATACAAAATGGTAAAGTCTAAAATATGTTTAGCGAGATAACAGCGGGTCATAACAAATTTAAGACATTTTCCATATGGAGGTTTAATTTTTCTATTTTTTTTTACTTTTGATGAAAAATTCAAATGACCAACTTTCATACAAAAGAGGAGGAAAAAAGACGTCGAGTAGTCCAAGGACTCCTGCCGTGGCTTCTTTTGTTAGTCTATGTGTCAGTTTTTGTGGTGGAAACAAGAGGAAAGAAAGGAGTAATTACACGCCTTTTTATATGTATTACGTGGCATAATTGAACATGAACTATTATTATTATTATTTTCTGTTGTGATGTGTTTGGCTCTTTCTCTATTATTATTTTCTATAATTTTATATGAAATATTATTTTATTTTTATCAGGAGTTTAAGATTTCTGTCTTTAAATGTGAATTGTGGGTGAGAAATTAATCATTTAAACCAGGATTTCTCATGAAGATTAACTATTTAATTGCATTTTTTTTCTTAAAAATCATTTAATTGAAATTAGGAAAAATAATGTCCAAAAAAAAAATCCTACCTCAAATTTCTCCTCGAGAATCTCCACCTTATTAGATATCATAGGGTTTCATCCTAAAACGAATTGATGATAGGAGGAGTAACCGATGTATGTTATATCGTGGGTGAGGTCCCTTCATCTTTTCGATGTGAGATCCTCAACATACCCTTATGGTGTCTCTTTGAGTTCACGTCGGATCTCATTTTTTAACGAAATAACCGTTTGAAATTCGTGGGCTCTGATATCATATTAGACATTATGGGGTTACATCCTAAAACTCAATTGGTGATAGGAGAAGTAACTCAGGTATGTTATATTGTGGGTGAGGTCCCTTCACAACTCGACCCCGTAAAATTGAGGACGAGGACAGGGACGAAAATGAGGTGGAAAAGCATCTCGATTCCTGTTCGACAAATCTTAAGTTCAATTACGTTTAAATCAATTTCGATTGGATTTGGTTGTTTAATTTTAGTTTAATTTAATTTTTTTTTTACTTTGGGTGAAAAATGCAAATGACCAGCTTTTATCCAAAAGGGTCCGACCGTGGTGGCTTCTTTTGCTAGCCTACGTGTCACTTCACCAGCCAAAAAAAATGGGTGATTGCACTTTAATTATAAATTCAAATATATATAAATATAAAGGGACAAAAATTTAAAGTTTCCCGATTTGTTCAAAAGATCATAGCTATAAAAGGATAAAATGTATAAAAAAAATCCCTTTATTTAATATATTATATATGAGTGACTAAAAATTGTTTCCATACTAGTGTGATTTTGTAATCATGCCTCACAAATTATTTAAAGAGGCTGCAATATGTTGGCTAGGATTCAACTAGGACCTATTTTTAATTGTTAGATCTAAATATTATAATTTATGTGCTTTTAATAATCATTGGATAAACAATCAAAATTATTTTGCATTTCCTCTCTCTTAATCCAACATATCAAAATTATAGCAACATTATAACCACCTCCTCGAATAAATTATTCATACCTTTGTAGTTGATTCAAGTGATTAGATAAATAAATTGCTCTAAACAACTTTTAGCTCACGAGTTGACTAGACGAACAACTTTAGACAACATTTAAGTCATGTTTACTTCCCTCCGTAATGAATCAATGATAATTCTGACTGTGAGACCCACATTGATTACGTTTGATGACGTTTATCGAAATCTACAAACGTAATGAAACTGTGGGTCCCACCTCAAATTTTGTAATCCAATTATCCCATTTCTCTACCACTCTGGGTTGCTCAATCAGATTACCATGTCGGATTACCTGGGCCCACTCATTTTTTAGCCATTTCCTTCTACAAATGCCCTTCTCTCTCTTCCTCGATTCTCCCATTTCTTCAACTGATACACTTTGCCATTTTTTTTCCCTTCTTCCTCTGTTTTTCAATCCTTAATTTATTTTTCATCCAACACTTTTATGTTTCCTTCCACAAAACTCATTTTACGATTTTCTAGGTGTTTACGGGGACAAAATGCGAGAAGATCTTCATATTTTCCGGATATTAATCATTCGCATACATAGCGGATAGATCGTCTTCAACCTCGTAATCGATCGGATTAATGCACAAAAGATGAAAAAAAATACATATTTACACGAGATTCGATAAATTATCATGATTTATACTACGAGCAGCAAAATGCTTAACAACTTCATAAAAAACACGATTACAAACATGAGTAGTATCATGTGTCTACACTTTTCCAAACGGAACAAGTTTTTTTTTCATCCAAACTTTCCACGTGAAAGCAATCACCATTTGCTTCTTCAAAAAAACAGGAAAACAAAAGAAACAAACGACCATACCTAAGAAATAAGAATGATGAAGAAGAGAAGTCCAACGACTTTTTGCGCATAGACGAAGGAAGAAGAAGAGGAGAAGATTGACGGTCTTTTTTTTCATTTCATTTTTTAATTATAACCGAGGGTATTGTAGTATATTCATGAATGATTACGTTTGATTTTTCCTTGAGTAAACACTATCAATGAAATTAAGATTACGTTTGAATTGATCTTAAGTAAACATTATCAAAGGTAACCCGATTACGATTGAAGTCTTAATCCATTACAATTGATTTATTACGATTCTTGAAAAATTTTATTACGAAGAGGTAAAAACACCTTTAATATAAGTATAACAATTTAGGTGAACTACGATTATAATAACATATTATACAACATGTGGTTTCAATTCTAAAACTAATAAAATTATAGATTCGTGCCCTTAAATAATTATTAGGTTCAATTACATGTTTGAGACCGGCTGAGATCTATTAAAGGTTGAGTAAAACTTGCTTACAACCCGGGCTACAAGTATCTTTTGCAGCCCAACACGTGTCACGATTTGATTTGCTGAATATTTAGATTATTTTTTAAATAAAAAAAACTCTTCACGCCGTTTACTTAGATTTTTTTCTTCCGTAACTTTCCCTTTCTTCTACGTCCGATAAACAACTTCTCCTATTTTCTCTCTCTTTCCTCCATTTCTATATGTCATGACCTTTGTTTTCAATTTCATCTCTCACTCTCTCTTCTTTACTCTACAATAAGTATATTTTTCCTTTTTTTTTTGTTAACTATTTTTTAAGGCAGTAAGATTTGTAATACTCTAAAGGATATCTCTAGACAAAAAAAAAAAAAAATTATTATCATTTTTTTTTTTGGGGATTTTTTCTTATAAAAAAAAAATCCAATCTACCTTCCCTTTACCAACCTCACCAACCTTAGATGAATCCATATCCAACCGTGAAATTTCCTACTATTTCCTTCATTTTCTCTAAAACCCACTTGAAAATTTATGTCTATATAACACACAATCAATCCTGCAAATTTCAAATAATTTCAATTGAAATTTCACGGCCTTGAAATTGGAGTGTAGAGAAATGAAGAGAGAGAAAATAGAAAAAGTTGTTAATTTGCTGGAATAAGAAAAGGAAAGTTACTGACAATAAACGGCGTGAAATTTTTTTTTATTATTTAAAAATGATTTAAATATTAGTCAATCAAATCATGAGAGGTGGCTGGGCTGCAAAAGATACTTGTAGCCTAGGCAGCAACCAAGTTTTACTCTTAAAGGTTTGAGATGACCTCAGATCTATTTATAATAATTTGGATCTACAATTGTAATGAATGTGTTAAGATCCATTTTGTTTTTTACTTCACCATGCTTGTGTAATTTCATGATTTCTTCAAATCGAGCCTTAATTAGCATAAGATTATGCTCTTAACTAATAAGTTATGAGTTCAATTTTTGTAAAAAAAAAAAAAAAAAAATCTCACATGATCTCTCACATTTATACCTCAATTTTTTTTTCATCTATACTCTTCGAAAGAATACATGACCATAACAATAGTTACATTTTTTTTTTTTATCTCCAATTAGCAAGACTACTAACACGAGCCAACAATTATCAAATAAGTAAAAATAACAATAGAGCCTTTACCAAATCAAGCATAGTTCAATTAACTCAATTGACATAAGGTTGTGCCTTAACTATGAGATTATGAGTTCAATTCTCGATTAAATACCTTTGTAAAAATTGAATATTCCTAAATTTGTCCGAATTTGTTCTGTAAACTTTTAATTGCATCAAAATTTTAAAATAATTAATTACATTAAATTTGTTTGAAAAAATGTTAAATATATATATATATTTTACTGTGTTCAATAAATTACAAATGGTTGCATGATACAAATTTAATGGGGGCATAAAAGAACACTTACCAAAGCTAGATTTTTGTTGAGATTGTTCAACTTTCAAAAAAAATTTATTTCCATTCTTGTGTAATAACTTTTTCAGACCTAATTTTTTATATTAATTATATTTTTACTTTGTTTTTCATTGAAGTTGGTGAGTGAATATAATGAAAGTAACAAAGGTAAGCAACACTTATCCAATCCTATAGTTCTGATGAATAAAATTAAAAGTTTGTGCTAATAATTAGATAAATCATTATCAAGGTAAAAATTTAAAATTTCCCTAATTAAAATATCATTGCTATATATTTCGAATTAAAGAGAAGAGATGAAAGAAAGAAAAAATATGGGATAAAAATTAAATGAAGTTTACAAAAAGGGTTAATACTGAAAATTTGGCTTTTAAAACCGTTGTACATTTTATGGACAACAGGCCCAGTTTGGGCATAATGGGCCAAAAAGTGACCCAACAAAATGGGCCTCTTATCAGTTGACGTTGACAGAGACTCATTCAGCTTTAATTTATTATTATTTTTTTTTTTTTTTTGAAGAACCATTCACGTTTAATTTAAAAGGGAGAAAAAGAAGTTTAAATCCCGGTAAATTCACAATCGAGAAATTGATTGAAAATCAGTCATATTACTTAAATATAATCATGATATAAATAATATATACCAATTTTCAACTACATTTAAAGTAATTTCTACAATACATTTAAAGTAATTTCTACCATACACAACTTTAATTATAATCTAGTATATAATATATACCTAGTTTATATGGACATAGATGTGATTTAACTTCTATCATAATTTAGTATATAATATATACCTAGTTAATATGAATATAAATGTAAGAGTTAATGCAACGACCCTACTTCCTAAGACCCGTACCTAAGGATGTCACTGCGTGCGTGCAGTCAAAATCTCAAGAAAAGTGACTAAAAACACTCTCCTGATAAAAGAAAACGAAAAGAGAACAAAAGATCAAAGTAAAATGTAAAAGTTCTGATAAAAGTTTTGTTTGGGATCCCAAGTAAAACTAAAAAACAAGAAAACTTATAAACAACAAAGAAAATCTTCCTCACTTTTAAGAGAAATCCAAGTTTATACACAAGACTCTAAACGAAACAAAAGAGAACACACGACCCTCTTTGAGTTCCATGACACATTCAACAAGCTTTGTCATCCGCCTGGGATGCCCCTTGCCTTTACCTGAAAAACATTTTAAGAAAAAAAAATGAGTATTTAAAAAAAAAAATACCCTGTAAGTGATTGATAGCTCCAAAATAGAGCTATTATCTACTCCCTAATTACGGCTAAAAGTCGTGTTTAATGTTGTTTAAATGCCTCTGTTGTAGGTGGTTTGCGGTAAAGATCATGTGAAGTCCAATGACGTGTTTCAGTGCTAAAGAGGGCGTTTTAGAAGCTTCGGGAAACAACCAGGCAAAGAAGAGGAGCTAAGGACCAAAGTTTCACTTTTGGTCCATCGTCGAGACGCTGCGCTAGTGTCTCGACGCTACTCCATCAGAATTCCAAGAAAAACTCGAGAGCAAGCGTCGAGACGCTGCCATAGCGTCTCGACGCTCCGAACGCGCGCTGAAGAGTTTTTGTCCGTAGCATCTCGACGCTACGAAGAGTATAAAACCCATAAGTCCGATTTTTAGGTCACTTCTTCTTCTTCCCCTCTTCCCTTTTTATGATTTTCTCTCCAAACTTTGGGGTTTTCTCCCCTCTTTCCTGTAATAAAGTTCAAACCATTTGAGATTTGCTTGATTTTCATCACGAGCACCTAAGGTAAGTGCTCTAATTTGAGGTTTAGAGATTTCTCTTGATGGTTAGTGAGGGTTTATCTTAATTTCTAGCTTATAATTGTATGATCTTTTGTATCTTATTCCTTGATTTGTATCCCAATAGCTTGTGTAACTGATTAAGAGTGACGCCCGAGTCCTTATGCATGTTTTACCGTTAAAGATTAGGACGTATAATTGTCTCAATCGCTAAGTAACAAGGGTCTAAGTGTGGCTAATTAATTCGAGCCTAAGTGACAGTTGAGGGACATGAGTTAATTACTGTTTTCCCGATAGACTTAAGGTAAGGGGAAAAATCGAGCTAGTTGGTCGAGGTCTCAATCAATTAGTTCGTCGCGATGGTACCCGTCACTGATCTTTAATCAATTTAGGATTAGCTACCTTAGATTAATTAAGGAGCATATTTAATTAGAATTTACGCCTCTAATTAATTCATTGGGTTGTTTGTTGCGGGTTCGAGCAAATATTTCGCGTGCATAAGATAGAATTGCTAAGCATGTTAGAATCTCTATGATCTAAGCGCATCAAGTAAATCTCGATCCCTCGAGTTAGGAGCACAGGTTACTTTACTTTATTTTTCTCGCATTTAATTTCCCGTTAGTTTAATTTCATGTTTAGTTTAGTTTTGTTTAACCTCCCTCCTTTTTATTTACCGTTTTAATTAAAAAACAAATAGAAATTAATTAGGAGAAGTTAATTTAGGTTCCCTGCGGATCAACCCGATTACCACTAGCTACAAGTTAGCTTAGTTGTATCGGTATTATAAATTTCATTTTGGCAGGATTTGACACCCCGAGAAATAGTGAACATTCAAAAGTTCGCTTACCAAAATTGACGTCGTTGTCGGGGAACCATTTATTTTCTCTTAGTTAAATTTTATTTGTTTAAAAATCAAAAAATTATTTTTCCTTTTCTTGTGTCTTCTCGTTTAGCATGGCAGGTTTTCCTCGAGATTATTGGGGACCAGCTTCAAGTTATGAAGCTAAAAGAGCTCCTCCGAATTCTTGCCAAGGTATGTCATTGGAGCAAATGGTTGACAAATTAGTTAACAACACCCTCCAATTTGCGCAAGAAGGTTGTCAGTCTCGCCTAGCGGCTGAAGTTGAGTTGCGAGGAACGGAGGAGCAACAAAACCAATTTGCTCAGAACTCTTGCCGAGGAATGTCACTGGAACAAATGGTTGATGAATTAGTTAATCAAACTCTCCAATTTTCGCAGGAATTCGTCAGTCTCAGTTAGAGACTCAGGCTGAGTTGGAAAGAATGAGTGAGCAAGTTAGCCATTTGCTCGATCCAGCGAAGGAATTAGAGGTTGAGGAAGAACGTCTAGTTGAGCATACCACGAAGGAGAGGGTCATATTATCGAAATGCACCCCGACTTTGAGGAAGAAGGAATTGATGAGTTTTTGACATGCGAAGGCGAGACTAGTGAGACTAGAGATGTCCATGGGGCGGGGCGGGGCCGGGTAATGCCTTCCCCGCCTCTGTCCCCATCCCCGTCCTCGCGAAATTCCCCGTTTAATTTCGCGGGGACGGGGCGGGTATTCCCCGCGGGGAATTCGCGGGTAACAGGTATTCCCCGCGGGGAATTTTCCCCACGAATAATTTATTTTTTAATTTATTTTTATCCATTTATTTTTAAAGTTTTGTTATTTTTTAAATTGATTAATATTATATATATATTTAATTCAATAAATATTTATTTGTAAGATTTGTGTTTTTTTGGAACTCTATTGGTAAGATGTGTATTTTTTTAGACCAAAAAAGGGGTGTGTAGTTAATTTTTTGATGAATAATTATATATGTATATATATATATAAAACTATACGGGGCGGAGCATGTATGCTATTACCCGTCCCCGCCCAGTTTAGCTAACCGGGCAAAAAAAAATCTCCGCTCCCTGCCCCATTCCCCATGTAATCGGGGATTCTCTGTCCCATTCGGGACGAGGCGGGGCAAATGGACATCTCTAAGTTAGACTAGGGAGGAGGCTGAACTTAGCCCAGAGGAGCATCCTGAAAAGACTGATGCAAACGAGCTGAGAAGTTGAGCTGAAGTTTCTTCACGATGGATGACTTGGGAAGATTATATATCTACCAGTGATGAAGAAGATCTCACAGAATACTAGAAGGTAAGTATTCCTCCACTTGTTGATTTTGATTTAGAGCATGAATTTTGTATTGAAAATATGTTTGAAGATTCATGCATTGATGAGCTCGAGCATCTGTCTATTAATGAAAATATTTTTGGAAGCCTTTTTTTCTAAGGATGTAGAACCAACTTGTTTTGAAAATGTTTTGATGGATGAGGAAGTGACAATTGTGCCTTTAGAGAATTTATCTCCTCTTGCTTTGTCTTTTAAAAATTTATGTATTATAGGAGATTTGTCTTGCATGCCCCCTTCCATCTGTGCATCTGTGAATGTTGGCCACCTTGGGAATTTTGATGTGATCCCTCCCCTAGTCCAATATTTATTTTATGTTCAGTTAGTTGAGTCTTTATTTTCAGTTGAGTCTTTATTTTCAGTTGAGTCTTCTTTTATTTTGTTTGAGTTTGTTGAGTCTTTCTTTCCATTAATAAAAAAAAATCAAAAAATTAACAACTCTGTCCGGCTGCCTACAAATGTCGAAGAGCTTGCTTCTCTTAGCAGGCTTTATAGATTCAAGTAAGAAGGGGCCGAATAAATACGAGAATTTTTACGTACCCTGGCAGAGTGGAGGACATATCGAGCATAACGACGTTAAAAAATTGCGCTTCTTGGGAGGCAACCCATGTGTTTTTGAATTTCTGTCTTTACTTTCAGTCTTTATTTTTCCTAACTTAGTTTTCTTTGCTTTCTTTTGTAGAGGTTTTGACCTAAGGATAAGGATAGTGGGCTAAAGACTGCGTTGCTCCAACCACCAGCCTCGCAAAATTCAGGGGAGGTTCTTTGTTCCCTTAAGTTTTGTGCTTTTAACTACTTAGTCTGATGTGTGATACATAGAGGACTATGTATCTTTTTAGGTTGGGGTGGGTTTGTCTGTTGGATTGGATTTATGTAGTTGTTGAGCTGTGGAGATTCCGAATTTGAAGTGCTTTTGCCTGATGTTGCATGTTTTTCGATGAGGACAATCTAGGAAATGCTTTTAAATTCTTCGTATTTTCATATTTAGAAAAGCATGAGATTGTATGTGTTAGTTGAGCATTTTTCAAAAAAATTTAAAAATTTTGTGTTGCTCCTTTGCATCTATCGAGCACATAGCATCCTATTCTTGGTTCTGTAGGCTTAGAATAATCTTATGTAGCCTGAAATCATGTTGTCACCCCGAAAGGCACCCCTAGGGAAATTCTTGATGCATGATAGGTTGTAATAGGTTAATCGAATTATAGCGAAGTTATTGCCTAAGTAAAAAAAAGAGACTAAGCTTGAAAATAAAAACTCTTGAGATGCTCCTTCTTCTTAAGTGCGCACTAAAGAAGTGAGCATTAGTCCTTAAAAATGTGAAGCTTGCCCGTAGTCAGATACATTGTGTAGTGGAACTGTAGGTAATCTTGACATGTTAGGCTCTCTTGGAGAAGAAAAAGTAAAAAAAAAAGTGGTTGTTCAAGAATAAAAATGAAAGAGTACAAAATACTCAAAAGAAAAAGAAAATTTAGGCCTTTTGATATGTTACTTTTTTTTATTGTTGAAAAACCATAAACTGATCTTTATTGGTAGAAGTAGGGGGAAAACGAGATGTAGGGTTGCATAAGGTTTTTCGGTTCTATAAGAGCTAGAATAGGTTGGCTAATCACACACGCACGTAGGGGAGTAACAATTTAATTTTTGAAATGTTCTCAATTTATGCATACAATTGATTGTTCTCTTTTGTTGTAAATGTCTTGCTTTTAAAAGCGTTGAGGTTAGAGTCGTTGCATGCAATATTAGTCTTTAGAGATAATGTAGAATTAGCCTTGCTCGAGGACTAGCAAGATTTAGGTTGGGGGTATTTTGATAGCTCCAAAATAGAGTTATTATCTACTCCCTAATTATGGTTAAAAGCCGTGTTTAATGTTGTTTAAATGTCACTGTTGTAGGTGGTTCACGATAAAGAGCCTGTGAAGTCCAATGACGTGTTTTGGTACTAAGAAGGGCGTTTTAAAAGCTTCAGGAAGCATCCAGACAAAGAAGAGGAGCTAAGAACCAAAGTTTCACTTTTGCTCCAACGTCGAGACGCTACTCCATCAGAATTTCAAGAAAAACCCGAGAGCAAGCGTCGAGCATCAGCGTCGCGACGCTGCTCTAGCGTCTCGACGCTCCGAACGCGCGTGCTGAAGAGTTTCCGCCCTAGCGTCTCGACGCCCCGAACGCGCGTGCTGAATAGTTTCCGCCCGCAGCGTCTCGACGCTACGGGGAGTATAAAACCCATAAGTCCAATTTTTAGGTCACTTCTTCTTCTTCCCGTTTTCCCTTTTTACCATTTTCTCTCCAAACTTTGGGGTTTTCTCCCCTCTTTGTTGTAATAAAGCTCAAACCATTTGGGATTTGCTTGATTTTCATCACGAGAACCTAAGGTAAGTGCTCTAATTTGAGGTTTAGGGATTTATCTTGATGCTTAGTGAGGGTTTATCTTAATTTCTAGCTTAGAATTGTATGATCTTTTGTATCTTCTTCCTTGGTTTGTATCCCAATAGCTTGTGTAACTGATTAGGAGTGACGCCCGAGTCCTTCTGCATGTTTTACCGTTAAAGATTAGGACGTATAATTGTCTCAATCGCTAAATAACAAGGGTCTAAGCGTGGCTAATTAATTCGAGCCTAAGTGACAGTTGGAGGTATGAGTTAATTATTGTTTTCACAATAGACTTAAGGTAATGGGAAAAATCGAGCTAGTTGGTCGAGGTCTCAATCAATTAGTTCGTCGCGATGCTACCTGTCACTGTTCTTTAATGAATTTAGGATTAGCTACCTTAGATTAATTAAGGAGCAAGTTTAATTAGAATTTACGCCTCTAATTAATTCATTGGGATGTTTGTTGCGGGTTCGAGCAAATATTTCGCGTGCATAAGATAGAATTGCTAAGCATGTTAGAATCCCTATGTTCTAAGGGCATTAAGTAAATCCCGATCCCTCGAATTAGGACCACATGTTACTTTACTTTATTTTTTCCGTATTTAATTTCCTGTCATTTAACTTTCCGTTAGTTTAATTTCCTGTTTAGTTTAGTTTTCTTTAACCTCCCCCTTTTTATTTACCGTTTTAATTAAAAGACAAATATAAATTAATTAGGAGAAGTTAATTTAGATTCCCTACGAATCGACCCGATTACCACTAGCTACAAGTTAGCTTAGTTGTATCGGTATTATAAATTTCATTTTGGAGGGATTCGACACCCCGAGAAATAGTGAACATTCAAAAGTTCGCTTACCAGTGACCCACTACCAGAGTCACGATATGCAAACACATTGCAATATGAATTTTCCATTAATTTTCCTTGGTGGGACCTAAAACCTCCCCTCTTCATATCATTTTCCTCTTTGGCCAAGTGGACTATTACCCCAACTTCTACCAACATATCGATCTAGAAGGCTTCTCGGTTTTGACATTACCCCAACTGATGGTTACTTGGCACCCAATCAGCGGGGCCAAGTCTCAGCCTAACTAGGTCCCCATTATTTCCCTCTAGATGTACATCGAACTTCATTATTTACCTCTAGACGTACATTAACCTCGTAAGGGTAATAGCCACAAAAACATTATGCAATATATGTAACACAAATGCATGAGGTCCCATAACATTTTCTTTTCATTTCGTGATACAACATGAAACAATCTTTCCTTTATATTTCATTCTCACATACATCAACCTATCATTCAACATGCATTCTCATTCGTAAACATAATATTGAAAGCTTTTAGAGAAATCATAGAAATTTCGGCAGAGTTTCTCCTGAAAATCGGGTAAACCATACTTGAAATAAAGACATACATTCAAAATAACATTCACAACCTACTCACCTACCAACACACATACACATCATATTCAAACAATTCAACTACAAGCACATATACACAACATACACAATCCATT
This sequence comes from Herpetospermum pedunculosum, assembly GCA_028017165.1. Lineage (NCBI taxonomy): Eukaryota > Viridiplantae > Streptophyta > Magnoliopsida > Cucurbitales > Cucurbitaceae > Herpetospermum > Herpetospermum pedunculosum. Next base: position 64,007,346 of record CM051524.1, read on the forward strand.
CAGCTACTATCACACATACACAAACAATTTAACCACAACATACATAACACAACCCAATCCTAGGTCGTTCCGATAGTAAAGTCACTTACCTCGAAACTACTTTAAGTAAAATTAGCTTCTCCAATCCAGCTTGCGAAAGCTTAACACTAAGTCCAAATTAGTATTCAATCCAAAGTTGGATTTCCAACCTAAAAGAAGCATCCAAACCTAAGTACAATACCAAACAAGGCTTATGGATAAAAAAAATGAATTCAAAGTAAACATAAACACGGTTTTTGGGACCTCCTTACCCAAGGAAACAACTCACGCCAATCCACCAACTCTTTGCTAGTTAGCATGCCCAAAATGCCCAAGTCTATAAGTTCGAAAAATAGCCCCAACTCTACACATAGAAGTTCCAATTGTTAGAGCTTTTAAGATAAAAGAAATTGACATCCAAGGTTCATAAAGAGATGAAAGAATCCTAAGAATTTACGCAAAAGACCGAAAATTCGCTTACCAACCAATGTGATCGAAAATTAAAGGAGAAAATGGCACCGGTGAACCTTCAAGCATTACCGACCAACAAGGAAAATGGCGGCGGTGGTAGTCGAGCAAAGTCGGTCGCCGACGAAGAGAGAACGGAAGAAGACGGAGAAGAAGGACAACGAGGAGGCAAGGGAGAGGGGCGTGCGTTCGACTTCTCTTGTTCGTAAAAAACCAGAGGAAGGATTGAAAGAAAATTAAAAGAAAAAAAAACACAAAAGGAAAGAAGGAATTGCGAAGACGAAGAAGGAAAAAAAAACTAAGTCAGTTAATACAACTTTTTATAAAACAATAAAAGAATAAATTAATAATAAATACTATTAATAACATATATATATATATATATATATATATATATATATATATATATTTTGGTTTTACGAAATACCCCCCTCCTTCTCTTAAAAAAAAACCACAATAAGGTGTCATTATAGGGAAAAAGTTGGGCGTTACAGTTAACTTTTATCAAATAATTTTTTTAAAAAAATCAACGCAACTAGTAGAGTAAAAACGCAGTCGCCAGAATTAGAAGACCCACCACCCTCTCCGCCGCCATCAGAACAACTAATTTAATCGAAAACGAAGGACGCCTCCGTCAGAAATCCTTAGTCGTCCGTCGTCTTAATCACTCGCCGTCTTGTTAATTTAATTAATGTCCATATTTATCTTTAAGTATATGTGATAACAATATAAAAATTGTCAAAATAAGTCTAGCTCAATTGGCATAAAGTTATGTTTTTGACTATGAGGTCATGGGTTCAATCCCCGCATTAATTAAATATTTTTACAAAAAAAATAATATAAAAACTTATTAAAATTAAAATAAAAAAAAATTAGAAATATAATTAAAACTTTTTTATATCATCAAAATTTGCTTTCATTCTCAGTCAAAGTAAGTTCATCCATTTAGGAGTCGATTTGGTCAGTTTATGACCATTTTCAGTCGAAGTCAGTCGGCGAGCCCAAGGGGCTCAAATCGACCGAATTATCTATATATTAAAAAAAAAAACTTACTTTTGCTCGTACTCCAACCAACTGCATTCCTTGAGAAGAGGGATGAAAGCATTCGAAAGTGGTGTACAATACATGCAATCAGAAGAATTAATTAAAAAAAATCATCATTTTATTCTTTCTTTTCTCTTTCTCTTTTCATTTTCCATTTCTTCTTTCTTTTCTTTTCTCTTTCTCTTTCCATTTTCGATATGAATCTTTCTCTTCCCATTTTTCATTTCTTCTTTCTTTCTTCCATTTTCCATTTCTTCCTCATATTCTCTTATCTTCTTCTCCATTTCAATTTTTCTTCTCCTTCTTTCCTTTCCCCTTTCCCCCTTCCTCTTTCTTCACTCTTTGCAAGCAGTCTGCACGCCCCATTCGTCTCCGTCTTTCGCCCTCACATCAAGTTGTCGTCTGTCACTCACCTTCTTCCCTCAGCGTGTCGTCGCGGTCTTACGTCCGCCTCCGATCAATTTGGTGTCGATAAACTTGAACCTGAGGCTCCACGTAGTCGGTTTGGTGCCGAAACCGACCGACTGAACCGTCGCTTCGGACGGTTGGTGTAAAGAACTGAGAAAAAAAATTGGTTTCAAATTTTTGGAAACCGACTTAGTCAGTTCGACGTCGATTTGGGCGAAAAATCGACCCCGACCGATGCTCACCCCTACATCCATTGCCATTTCCCCCTAATCTATGTCCATTTTGGAACGATTTAGTTTATATGTCAATTGTTAGGAATAATGAAGGCCAATACAATCGGCCCATTAAATGTTGGCCCAATTTTTAGTAATAATGAAACCCAATTGGTTTTGTGCAGTAAGTTGGTGTGCAGCGACTTCAACTTACGAAAAACAATAAATTCAGTGGCATAGTTTGTTGTTGACAGAAATGAAAACAAAGAGAATAAAAATTGTGAACCTTTTCTTGTGTATTTTTGTAAGAGTTTTTTCTCCGTTAAAGAGTTTTTGAGAGCTTGATATAGAGTGATTCACGAGGCTTTTCTTTGAGAGAAAAGAGAGAGAAACCATTCTAGAACGTTGTAAACTCTTGACTTTCTCCCTGACGATTTAGTGGAACCTGCATCGGTAGCAAAGAACTTGACGTAGCCCACATTGGGTGAACCAATATAAATCCAGTGTCATTCTCTCTTCTCTTAAACTTGTTTAATATCGTTCTTATTGCTTAGAAGCTTTAGGTTGGTTTATCTAATTCTTTTAACCTGTTGAGTTCCATAGTTAATTCCGCTTTAGATTTGAAACCATAACGTGATCTGGGATTTTATAAAAATATATATTGTCTGAATCTAGTAGAATTTGGATTGATTATATTTGTATCGACTCCTAACACCTATTAGAAGGGTGGTTTTAGTAGTTACTTCAGAACTTTGAGATTTGATATGAAATTTCAAATTTCGAGACCGATGTGGGTCAATCCGAGGAACACTAGTGGCCAACGTAGAGAAAAGAAAAAGAAAAATGATACATAAATCAAATATGATATGCCGCCATATTCTATGAACTAGTGACTAAGAGGTCGTTCAATCTTCACCTCCCACGTGTCAAAAAAAAAAAATATGATATGATATAAAATTAATAAAGGATGTTATGTCATATCATCTAAAAAGTGTCATCCTAACCATGCCACATCATCTTATCATCTTTCCATGAGTCTTTTTTGAAACTCCGAGACCAAATAGATGTTGAAAATTAAATGGAGTCCAAAACAATATTAAGCTCATATTAAATTAATGGACCAATTCAATTAAATCTAGTTTTGATTGGCTTAATTATTCGGGGTTGCTGAGCGTGAGTCAACGAAAATAACAAAAGTTGCACCCGAGAGTGGTTTGTTGTTTTCGACCTGAAGACAGAACCATGAGGTGTTTTTCTTGGGTTATTTTAGAGCTTGTTGTAGAGTGATTATTTGAAGGAAGACTCTCAATGGTCATTTATTTAAGGGGGGATTGTTGAGAATGCGACCAAACTCCCACATTAGCTATGAAAGGGAATGTTTATGGATATATACATACATATATATATATATATATATATATACATATATATATATATATATAAGTGGGGTATAATATCACCATTGATATGAAGCCTTTTGGGGTGAAATAAAAAAAACAAAGTCACTAGAGTTTATATCTAAAGTGGACAAAATATCATACCAATGTGGAGATATTAGAAATGATCATTTTGTATGATACCATTTATCCACAAAATGACTCTGTGGTGGAGGCGCTCTATCAATCAAGAAGTGTGCTCCGAAGAAGAGAAGTTGACCTACATAAGAGTAGAATCTCGATGAATATACAGATAAAGTGACTATTTTAGGGGAGGACTATTGAGAGTGCGACCAAAGTTCCACATTGTCTAGAAAAGTAAAAGATTATGGGTATATAAGTGAGAACAATGTTTTATCACAGACCCTTCTGTTAGGGGTCGATACAAATATAATCAATCCAAATTCTACCAGATTCAGACAATATATTTTATCTAAAATCTCAGATCAGGTTATGGTTCAAATCTAAAGTGGAATTAACAATTTGGAACTCAATAACTTAAAAGAATTAGAAAAACCAACTTAAATCTGATAAGAACTAGATAAACCAACTTAAAGCTTCTAAGCAATAAGAACGATATTAAACAAGTTTAAGAGAAGAGAGAATGACACTGAATTTATACTAGTTCACCTAATGTCAGCTACGTCCAGTTCTCTGCTACCAATGCAGGTTCCACTAAATCGTCAGGGAGAAAATTACAAGAGTTTACAAACGCTCAAGGTGATTTCTCTCACTTTTCTCTCAAGAAAAAGGCTCACGAATCACTCTATAAGAAATGGCTCTCAAAACTCTTCAATGGATGAAAAACTCACTTCAACAACAACAAAAATCACACAAAGTCTCACTCTCGGTTTGTCACGATTTTTCTTCTTCTATTTTGAGTTTTGGTCAAAACAACACCCAAAAAAGCACACATCGGCCACTGTGTTTTTTTTCACAGTAGCCACCCAACTTGACTAAATTTAGCCAATTGAAAACTAGAGCAATTTTAATAATTGAGTCAACATCCTGATGGCCTTTAATTTTGATTTTTGGGCTCCATTATTCCCAACAATCTCCCACTTGGAGACAAAACAATCAACATGTCTCCTCTGCAAACGGTAGCGACTCCTCCCTACTCATGAAGAAGTTCAACTGAAGTTGCTCACAACTTCAGTTTGTCAACATGAACGGTCTTGGTAAACATATCAGCTGGATTCTGACTTCCTGGAATCTTTTCAAGCACCAGTGCTCCATCTTCCAAAACTAATATGATAAAATGGTACCTTACCTGTATGTGTTTCGTTCTCGAATGAAAGACTGGATTCTTTGCTAAATGAATAGCACTCTGACTGTCACAATGCAAATGACTTTTTCCCAATTTCAAGCCAAATTCTTCTAAGAAAGACTGAAACCATATCATCTCTTTACTTGCTTCAGTAACATACTCAGCTTCTTTAGTAGAAAGAAGCTACTATCTTTTGCAATCTAGAAATCCAGTTAATTGCAGCATTACACAAAGTAAAAACATACCCGATAGTACTTTTCCTGCCATCTAGATCGCCTACCATATCTGCATCAACATAGCCCTGCAATTTAAAATCTAACTTCTTAAAATGCAGAGCATAATCAGTAGTCCCTCTCAAATATCTGAAAAATCCACTTAACAACATCCCAATGATGCTTCCCTGGATTACTCATATATCTGCTAACAATTCTCACTTCATGTGCAATGTCCGATCTTGTGCAAACCATGGCGTACATCAGGCTACCTATAGCTGAAGCATATGACACTTTAGCCATATGATCTCTTTCCTGCTCAGTAGTGGGTGAGTGCTCTTTAGATAATCTAAAATGCCAAGCTAAAAGAGTACTCACAGTTTTTGCATCTTCCATGTGAAATCTTGTTAATACATTTTTCACATATTCTTCCTGTGACAATGCCAATGTATCATATTTTCTCCCAATCCTCATTCCTAAGATTTGTTTGACAGCTCCCAAATCTTTCATATCAAATTCTTTAGATAATTCAACCTTTATCTTTAGAATTTCCTGTTTTTTTGCACCTGCTATCAACATGTCATCAACATATAGCAGTCAAATAATGTATGAGTTACCATGAGATCTTACGTAGCAACAGTGATCTGCCTCACATCTCTGAAATCTACTATTGCACATAAAATTTTCAAACTTATTATACCACTGTCTGAGAGCCTGTTTGAGACCATACATGTTTCTCTGAACTTTGCAAACTATTTTCTCATGTCTCTGTACTGTGAAACCCTGTGGCTATACCATGTAAATTTCTTCCTCCAAATCACCATGAATAAAATATGTCTTTAGATCCATCTGCTCCAAGAACAAATCTTCTTCCACCACTATCGGTAATACAGTTCTAATAGTAGTTCATTTAACTACACAGGAGAAAATATCTCATTAAAGTCAATACCTTCCTTCTGTTGAAAGCCTTTAACTTACAAGCCTTGCTTTCTATCTTTTGCTACCATCGGGCTCTTGCTTAATTCTGTAAACTCATTTGTTTTGCAAAGCTTTCTTACCTCTGGCTAACTCAGTCAGTTGTCATGTCTGATTCGTTATAAGAGAGTTCATTTCATCCTTCATGGCCAACTCCCACTTGATATAATCTTTCAGTTGAACCACCTCATCATAATATTCAGGTTCACCTCTGTCAGTCAATAATATATAATTTAAACTAGAGGAATACCTTTGTTGATATAAATTATTTTGACAATCTAATTCATATCCAAGATGAAGCTCAAGGAGGTCAAACCATTGTTATGGAGCAATGGTTAAAGTCAACGATGAAGAGAAAGACATGGATTTCAACTTGTCTAAAGTCCAATTTATGGAAGACTAAAGTAATATAATTAAACTAAGATTAATATGCACATTTTCTCACTTATTACACTAATTAAAAGTGTAACAAAGTCTTAGGCAACCTTTCATATTTCTAGATGACTTTTACTTTTTCAAGATGTCTTTTAGAATATCAAGGCACCTTTTGGTATTTCAAGGAGACTTTTCATATTAGCATTTATGTTAGGGAGTTAAAGAGACTATTGGTTGAATTCCTTGTCTATAAAAGCGATTGGTGCTTGTCTTTGATGGAGCGACATGCGCAGCGGAAAGCGATTTCGGACCGATGATACTCTAATTTCATCAATTTAACAAATAGAAAACATGCTCAAAGCGACGGAATTAAGAAATTAGAAATACATACCCTTGTAGCTCCAATTTCTTCAAGTCCGCCGGCCGTTCCTCGTCACGAACTCTTCCGACCTCTTCTCACGAACGCCCCGAGGACCACCCCAGGTAGTCCCGCTATCCTCGGCGCCGAGCAACGGAGTTGTGGGACTCCGAAAAGAAGAGAAAATGAAAGAGATGGAAGAAGAAAAGAAAAGAAGAGGAAGGACGTACAGAAGCTAAAAAGCCAAAGAAAGAATTTTTTTTTTTAAAAAATCTTATCACTTCAGTCCATCCATGTACCCCTTTCCCTCTAATCTGCTTCTTTCCCTTTTTTTTAAATGGCTTAGCAAAGGACACTTGCATAACATGCAAGTGTCCAACCATATATATATAAATATATATATATATAAATATATATATAAATATATATATATATATATATAAATATATATATATATAAATATATATATATATATATATATATATTTAATATTTATTTAAATAATTTAAATAAATATAATATATATATATATATATATTATTAATTAAACTTTTTAATTAATAAATATATATTTTAATTAATTAAACTTTTTAATTAATTAATATTATTTAATTCAATATCAAATATTAATTAAATAATATGACTAAACCCGGTTTTCCGAAAACCGACTTTTTTTTACACATGAATCCTATTCATGTTTTAAGCCATTTTCATATTTAAATCATATTTAAATATGTCCATATTTAAATCATATTTAAATATGTTCATCCTTCTTCCATAAACCGAATTTGAACAATTCAAAATCTTTTTCTTTTAATTTTCTCTTAGACTGTTGCACGACGTTATCCGAGCTAGCCAGGAGAACCTAAAGGACCTACAGATCATGAGCTCCAACGATACGAGATTATTCGGTCAAAACTCTTTTAACCTGAATCAATCAACTTTCGTTAACCCCCGGAGACTTCACTATAGTCCGAGGGTTGCACTCTCCTCACTGTAGATATATTATGTCCCCTGATATAACCGTCATGGGCAAGTCGACCCTTCACAGGTTGTTCGTAATCACAGCTGGGTCATTTAAACCGTTTAACCCCTGCATTACGTCTTGTTCCTTAAGTACCACTGACACCTCTAATGAACAATAGATCTGTGGTCCAACCAACAGATCAGTTAACCCTCTCATCACATGAGAGTGTGAGCGCTCATTGTTCAAGCCTCGGAGTCAGCTATTAAGGGAACAACCTATCTACTAACCCTGAAGAGCGGGTTAGGAGTGAACTCCAATCTTGCTGTACTATGTCCCCAGCTACCTATTCGATTTTATCCCCAAGATGGTAGGCTTATTGAGTCGGCGCTTATGGGCCACTCTCACCCGTGCAAGTCAAAGGATACTATCGAATAAGCAGGAGTTCATAGCGAGCTCAGGATTAAGATCGAGTTACCTAGGCCATCAATATGTATAAGTCGGTCTCATCAGTAAACGGAGTTATAAAGAGAGCGACTTAATACGCGGTTCGATCTTGTGTAAACTCTTTACACAGGACGCCCTCACTTCTCACATCTCCATGTGGAACGATTCGGATCACATCGTTCTGTACAATACAAAGTGAGTCGCATCCTATAGTGTTACCAGGATAAGGTACTCAGCCTTATCCGTATACTATAGACCGTTTTGACTGACTACTTGAGCCTGATCCACAATCATGTCACACATGAAGCTCAAGTACTCATATTCAGCCAAGGGTGTTGGTCATTGGTGTAGATTAAACCAAACACGTTTCACTTTATTCCAGTAAACTCTTTTACTAAATAAAACTAATAACTCTTTATTCTAAATAGAATATTTACAAACATAACAGTTTACAAACCACGAGTTTTAGGACATAAAACCCAACAAACTCCCACTTGGACTTAAACGTCCGTGGTGTACATGTTAGGTGGAGAAAACTAATATATCATATATCAGAAGCTTTCTCCCACTGTCCTCTCCAGCAACTCGGAGCCCTAGACTCTTCTAGGTGTCTCTCAAACACTTTAGCCATGAGAGACTTAGTAAACTAATCAGCATGAAGTACTAAAAGGCTTTCCATGTGACCATCACATCTCCTCATAGTACTAACTGCGAGCTCAACATATAAACCTATTGCTGCTTCACAAGCTGCAAATAGACTTAGCTACTACCGAGGAATCAGCAATACAACTCTTGTATTCAGCTCCTCTAAGTACAAGGACAAAACTTTAACCGGAATCCAATCCAATTGGACTAATATTACTGACAGCTCCCACTGCATAGCACATATCGGGTCATGTATCTCAAAAGATACACCTAACCTTCAATATGTAAATGCACTTGGGTGCATCTCGTATCCTCAACACTTGAGGTGTCTCAGGAAACCATTTCCATAGACCATCGAATATTGACAACATCTTGTCAATAAAAGATTTTAGAGACAACACTAGCGATTTGTTCTTACGACTCAGATCATCCTGAATCCATAGAACAAACTAAGCCTACTTCCAAATCAACTATTTGGGAGTGGTCGCTAGTTTATGCTAAAATGTCAGAAGTGAATCCTACATCGTTCTCAATGATTAGGACAAAAAAATACGGGAATATATTATGAAAGCTTTAACATTGATTAAACACTTGTCCAACAAGTTTTATCAATGTAATGTTCAAAACCATAAGATTTGAAAAAACAAACCTTATAAATCAGAATATAGATGCTTATTTCAATTCATAAATGGATTGAAGAAGCTCGCAAACGATTTGCTCTTAATCCTGAATAATGTATCTCCCTGGTTGAGACTAATAGATACTCTATGAAGATAGCTAGTCTTGATATCCATATATCTTGTTCTATCAGATAGAACAGGGTAATGGATACGAGTATATTATATAACTTATATCTGACAACAAGAGATGAAGTTAATACACAATTAACCCCTTCTCTTTGGGACAGTCCCTTTGTCAGAAAGTCAAGCCGTAGAGGTTTTCACCTCATAGACTAGGTCTGTAAACCTCTTGAAGATGCATGGCTTTGAGCCACTGGTTCTAGTTTATGAACTCACTGTCATCATCAAGCATGATAATTGGAGTCATACAACATACTAATACAGTAGGCCGAATTATCTCATAATTCTCCCACTGCATTAAAGCTTTCTCAATACTTGAGAAGAACCAGCAAAACTAACAACCATTGTTAATTTATAATTTAGCTTTCAATATAAAACAAGATAAGTCTTAACACTTTAATTGTTACCAAGTTTAATAGAACACTACTTGTATACATCTTTTGTGAAATGAACCATTCATTTATAAAAACAAAAGATACTATATACATAAAGTGTTCAACAAAAACTTGAGTTTATAGACAATAATTACAACACTTGAAATTATTTCTATACAAACAACTATAAACAAGCAAGCTCCCACTGTATAAACTGCGAAGACGTCTTCATAAGTCGTCTTCATCAAGAAAACAGGCCGATAGGAACTAGTTTCCTGAAAAAGAATAACAAACATGATTAGTGGTTCCTGAATCAACATCCAGGTATGACAATCATAATCCACAAAACATGTTTAGACAGAAGATAAATCATATTTACCTTGTCGTTCATTCTGTGCCTTTTTCTCCGCTAGGTATTTAGGGCAATTTCGCTTCCAGTGCCCTTCTTCACCACAATGAAAACACTTTCCACTGTGTGAAGCTTTTACCTTGCCTACAGCTGGGGTCTTGCCTTTCCTGGCACTTCTCTTCTTCTTGTGAATAATCTTATTACTCACAGTAAGAGGTTCAGATTTAGTCCCAGACCCAGACCCTTTCTGGAACTTCACAGAAGTGGTAATGTAGACACTGTATTTGGTCCGACCATTTGTTTATTATTAATACTTTTTTTTTTATTTTTTATTTTTTATTAATTTTGTGTCACCTTTTATTTGGCCACTTTTATTTTTTTAAAATTTATTTTTTATTTTAGTATTTAATTAATTCCGAAAATTAGAAAGAAAAACAAAAACAAAAAAAAAAGAACGTTTTAATTATTTGGAAATAATTTTTGACATCGAGCTTTAAATGAGTATAATATTTTTAATCCTCTTATGGCTAAGATTTGATATTCATTCATTAAATTGAATGAGTATAAAATTTTAATCCATTTTTGGATCAAAATTTGATATTCATTTAATAATAAAATTTTGCTTATAAAAATTAAATTTTATTATTAAGTAAGTATAAATCTTTAATCCATTTTTGGATCAAATTTGATATTCATTTAATGATAAGATTTGATTTTTATTTCATTTTTGGTCGGAAATCCGTTTTCATTTAAGGGCGAAATTTCGAGACATTAATGTTTTATTCTAACCATAATCGACAATTTGTCGTCTATAAATATCGAGGGAAATCATATTGAAAGGTTGGGAAGAAAAAGATTGGTATTTTGGGGAGAAATTGGAATTTGACTAAATTGATTTTTTTTCCCTCTCTCCAAAGCTTTCACGGAAACCGAGGCCTTTTACTTTTTTTTTTTTCACTATTCATCTTCTTCCCCAACTTCATCCTCTTCCCCAAACTTCATCCTCTCCACCACTATTCAATCACCATCCCCATAAAACTCCACAACAGTGACGATCTGAGCACGGCGGCGGACTTCGACAGCGGCGACGACCTCGGCTGCGGCGGCGAACTCACAGCGGCGACGACCCTCGACTGCGGTAGCGACTGCAACTCCACGGCGGCGGACCTCGGCTGCGGCGACGAACTCACAGCAGCAGACGAACTTCAACGCGGCGGCGCACGGCGAAATCTGCGGCGGAAGAAGCTCAACAGCTGCAGCGGCTGAAGCAGCTTCTTCACGTAGGTAAGATGAATCTTTTTTTTATTTTAGATTTAGGTGTAATTACAAGTTTGCCATTGATTTAATTTCTAAAATATATTCCATGGTTTATATGAAATTTCAAATATACCCCCGGTCTATATGAGTTTCAAATATATCCATGGTCTATATGAGTTTCAAATATACCCCAGTTTATATGCTCCTGTTTCTAATTACTTTTATGCCCCCCTGCATGTTTAATTATATTTTGTTATTGGTTTTAAAATTACAAGCATGTCATTATATCATTTACGAATTATTTTTTCCTCTTCCAATTGATTTTTGATTCAAATACTTGAATTTTATTTTTAGTTATAATGTATTTTCCTTTTCAACTTTAGTATTTTTAAGGTATCCTTAAATCTTACCTTAATTCAAGTATGTAAATAAACTTTAATATTTTTTGTAAATATATTTCAAACAAATTTTAACTTTATCTTTAATTTGATTTGTTTCCTAAATCTCAATTTGATTTTATAATCAAGTCATATTTCCATTTAAAAATAACGTTTTTTTTGTAAAAATAAAATAATATTTGTTTTGAGGGCTGAGTAATGTGACTTTCGTAGAGTTTCGACTCTCGTGCAAGCACACGAAAATCCTACTAAAAATAAATCAATGTATTTTAAAAATAAATATTATCATATAAATCCTATGACGGAGTTGGGATAAATTTCTCAAATTCTTGAGGTAAATAATTTCCTTTAAATAAAAGGAAATTTAGATATGATAATTAATTAAAGTTAAATTCACTCAATATATCAAACTCTTACCTTATTTTTAAGGTTAAGATTTGATTAAATGAGACATTCATTTTTAACAAAACTATTATTTATTTATTTTCTCAAATTAAGGACATTTTAAAATTAATTGGATAATATAAGATAAAATATGGCTACCGTTTTTAACGGGTGTTGTAGGGTGCTAATACCTTCCCTACACTCAACCGACCCCCGAACTTGATTTCTGAAATCGTAGACCAGTTTTTGTTTTAAGGTGACCAATCACACCCAAAATGATTGGTGGCGACTCCATCTCTTTTATTTTTTAAAACAAAACCCTTAAAAGAGTCTTTTATTTTTTAAAACAAAACCCTTAAAAGAGGACGTCGGCCGCTCCGCGTCGCAAGGACGTTGCGACAGCATGGCGACTCCACTGGGGATTGTTTTTAGAGGGTCAAGCCATTGCATTTTTTTTATATTATCCAATTTTTATTTTTGGTCCTTTGTTTTTCTTTATTTATTTATTTATTTATTTATTTTTTCTTTATTTTATTATTGGTTTTTTATTTAACATGCATTCAATTTTTCAGTTTTCAATTTTTTTTTATCTTGTTTATTTATTGTTAGTTTTTTTTATATATTATTTAATATGTTTTATTTATTATCACTGTTATAATGTATTTACTGCAATTTATATTTGGCATTGTCATGCATTGCACACACCTTCACAGGCCTCCTACCCGGGCTTTACCTTTAAGATTAGATTCGGAGACTGAGTAGTGTGACCTTCGTGGAATTTCGGTTCCCGTGCAGGCGCATGAAATTCTCCACTCAAACTAACTACGCTGTTTAATCAGATAGGAGGCTTGAGGACCGTTTCCTTCTAGGATGCATTAGAGCTTAACTCCACACCCATATTCTCTATTAGCATTATCCTATGAATTTAATTTATGAGGGTTTGTCATGTTGTATAGTTTTGTTTGTTTTTTTTGGTGGTTCGATCTTTAAGGTTATTTTATTTATTTATTATTTATTCATTTTTTTTTTTAAAACAAAAAGAAAAAGAAAAAAAAAACATTTTTTCGTTTAGTTCATTGAGTCATAAAGGAAACTTTTCTTTTTTGGAATTTCATTTGTTTGCAAAAGGAAGTGGTCGCTTTCTCTTCTCTCTTTCTTCATACATTTTTTTCTTTTCCATATTTATTGTTTTTTCTACTTTACTTTTGGAAAACGTTAAAAAAAATATGTATATAATCTTTTGAAATAATTACGAGAATTGTGCAAGTATAGATTTGACAAAATATTCGATCATTGATTTTGACAGCAAATAAAAACATGAGTTTCATGAAATTGTCTCCCATGGTTCCTACCCCACTAGAATTGAATGTGGTAGATCAAGCTACGGTGCGTCAGTGGTCAGAGAATATACAACACACCCAGGGGAATTGCCTATCAACTCCTGTGATAATTCCATTCAAAAGTATAAATTTTCCAGAAAACCAATTGGATTCTTTGAAGCAAACATGGGAGGGTTTAAATGCAGACAGAAAAACTAGGTTCATAAGCAAGTATGGGCACATAGCTCAACTCATGTACGTACAAGTCAACCCGTCAGTATTGAGAGCATTGGCGCAACATTGGGACCCAGCTTACCGGTGTTTTACATTCGGGTCCTCAGATATGACTCCCACCATCGAGGAATATCAATCCCTATTGCGTATGCCATCACCAGCAGAAATTAAGGTTTACTCTTATGATGAAGGGCTCACAATGAAAAGAGCGCTATCCACACTTCTAGGTAAAATTTGCACTGGTGAAATTGAAAAACAGATCAAGAGAAAAAAAAGCAATTTATGCTTGCGATTAGAATATATATTTACCCTCCAAAAAAGATTTGCAAATGAGGATAAGGAATTAATGCTGCTAGCTTTATGTATCTTCAATACAGTTTTATTTCCAAGAGTATGTGGACACATTGAAGAACGTATAGTCAAATTATTTTTTAAGGTGGAAGCAGGAGTCGACCCTGTTATACCCATATTGGCAGAAACTTTTCGAAGTCTGAATTATTGCAGAATGAAGGGTACAGGGACTTTCGTCGGATGTTCTCCATTGTTGTATATTTGGATCCTCAGTCATGTAAAATGTCCACCAGAATTCAAATGTCCTCAAGTCAAGTTTTCAAATTCATGGAATAGGTTGCAAAATCCTATCTGGGAGTTCGTGCAGTCAAATTGGAGTCCCGTTTTTCCTGAGAAATGCGCTTGGGAAGCTCTCTTTGCTGAATTAAAAGTAGAAGATATAGTGTGGAAAGCCCCTTGGATGTCGACAAAGCCTATGATGTATAGATGTGGTAAGTTTCAAAATCTACCTCTCTTAGGACCATGGGGGTGTATAGCCTACGCTCCCCTGTTAGTACTACGACAGATTTGGGTACGACAATTCATCCCCGCTACGCATGAATTGAAAGATACAAAATTTAGCTATGATGATGGTTTTTGCAAAGATAAAATCCAAGAGATAGTAAAAGCATGGAAGTTTGTCACTAAAATTCAAAGCGGTCAACACCATGATGACACCTCAGAGGCATACAGGATGTGGCATTCGAACAAAGCTAAAACCATGGCTGCACCGCTAAGAGTCAAGACCAAGGAAAAAGTAATTATAAAAGCAATAACAGCTCAACCGACAGAGCAAGAAACGCATGAAGCAGAGCGTGGAGAATTACAGAGGATGAATTCTTCGCTAGCCCAAGAAAATAAAAGACTACAGGTAGAGGTAGAACAAGGATTGCGACGCAATTTTGAGTTGGAAAAAGAATTAAATCAGATAAGAGGTGACCTAAACAACCAGAGAAAATTAGAAAAAGGATATATTCTCTTTAGACACAGAAGCTCGTGATTTAAACAGAAGATGGTATCGTTCAAGGAAGGACAACGAGGCCCTACAAGCTACGATAAGGTCGCGAAACGAACAGATTACCAGGCAGCAATCCGAGATCACCACACTCCATGAGTTGGTAAAGAATTTTGAAGAAGGTATTAGTTTGAAGAACGAAGTGATTGTAGAAATAGAGGGAAAGAACAGATCATTATGCCAAACAGTTGAAGACTTACAGTTGTTGCTCAATACAAAAGAAGAGCAATTAAACAGGGTCAGCCAGGAAAACATAACTCTAAGAGAATCTACCCAGTTACTCAGTACTCGTCTCAGTAAGTATCAAAATGTCGCTGAAAATTTAATGAAAGAGCACATTTACATCAAGGAGCAGTATGGCATATTAGAGAAGGACTATGATTTTTTGAAATGTAGCAATATAACGCTGCATGACAAAGAAAAAAGCATGATCACTCAGATTACGAAGGTCACTAGAAGGGCAGATGAGTTGGCAGAAGACGCACGCACCCTCACAAGAGCCATCGCACCCACACAACCAAACAGCAGGAATATGCTCAGATTCTTGGGGAAACTCCGTACAAGTTTAGAATACTGGGGACAATTTTATTAAACTTTTGTTTAAATTATGTCATTTCAATTTTTCGCATATCTTGTACTTCAAATTGCATAATTTAAGTTCCTTTTATTTTCTAATTTATGAAAAGCAAGTCGCAAGTTCTTTTTATTCTCTCACCACATTCATCCACATGTTCGTTATTATATACATATCATACACCCCACTAAAGTTTACTTAATTAAAAACAGAATAAAAAAAATAGCTCAACCACCACCAACTCGTCGCATTCACGGCACTAGACAAGCAACAAGAATTATGGAAGAACAACAGGTGGAAATAGAAAAAACAAGAAAAGAGATGAACGAGCTGCGAGAGAAGGTAGAATCAATCCTCAGTTTGTTAGAAAAGGGGAAAACGGTGGCTGATCTCGCACAACCCAACAATACCGCTAGTGACTCCTTCGAAGTCAATCCCTCTATGCACATCCGAAATGAAGGGTTCGTTCCGCCACCATATACATCGTGTGACCCGATGTACCATTCGTCAGCAGGACAATACCCTTTTCAGTTCTTCAAAGGTGAAGGAGTCTCCATGAATGATCAGACTGGGTTTGTACACCCTAAAGAAGGACCATCTAGGGTAACTATCACAGTTCCTAATCTGGAAAACCTTGAGGTCAAGAAGGATTCAGCAAAAGGAGAATGCAAAACCCCTAACAACGGAACACTTGAGATCCTTGAGGAAAGGTTAAGAGCAATTGAAGGGACAGACGTTTTTGGGAATATTGACGCCTCCAAGTTATGTCTTGTTCCTGATGTTGTAATTCCACCTAAGTTCAAGGTGCCGGAATTCAAAAAGTATGAGGGGACATCATGTCCAAGGAGCCATCTCATCATGTATTGCAGGAAAATGGCTGCACATGTTCAGAATGAAAAATTGTTAATCCACTGTTTCCAAGACTGTTTGACTGGTTCAGCGTCTCGTTGGTACATGCAGTTAGACAATACTCATATCTACTCGTGGAAAAACTTAGCCGATTCTTTCCTAAAGCAATACAAGCATAACATAGACATAACCCCTGATCGAATGGATTTGCAAAGAATGGAAAAGAAGAGTGCATAAAGTTTCAAGGAGTACGCACAAAGGTGGAGAGATGTCGCCGCACAAATACAACCTCCTTTAACTGATAAGGAGTTATCGACCATGTTCATGAACACTCTCAAATCTCCTTTCTACGATAAGATGATTGGGAGCGCTTCAACCAATTTTTCCGACATAATGACGATCGGAGAGAGAATTGAATATGGAATCAAGCATGGTAGGATAACCGACGCATCTGAGTCGTCAGTCACAAAGAAGGAAAGTTTTCCAAAGAAGGGAGAAGTTCAAATGGTGAGCAATGCAAATCAGCCCAATTGGAGCCAGCAGCCGTACTCCAACTCCAGGATGCCGCAATATCATCCGAATTACTACACGACTCATCAGCCGTATGTTAACAACACGACAACACAATACCCTTCGGCTTTTCCTCAAAACTCACGACCTCAAGGTAATCAAGGCTACCAGCCTAGGAATCAACAAACACCTGTCTATGCTCAGGGGCAACAAAGTAATAGAGGAGCTTATAAGCAGACTCAGTTTGACCCGATACCAATGACATACGCTGAGTTGTTACCCCAGTTATTTCAAAATAATCAATTATCACCTGTACCTGCAGTACCTATACAACCTCCTTATCCAAAGTGGTACGACGCAAATGCCCGCTGTGACTATCATGCAGGAACAGCAGTACACTCGACAGAAAATTGTATCACACTGAAGTATAGGGTACAAGAGCTTATCAAAGCAGGATGGTTGAACTTCAAGAAGGGAAATGAGCCCAATATCAACAACAATCCTCTACCAAATCACCAGAATCCTCGTGTGAACGCAATAGAAGTTCACGAACCAAGCATGACGAAAGATGTCAAAGGAATGAAGATCTCTATGGAAGAACTGTTTGAGATTTTATTTAGCAACGGGTACATTGAGATAGAATATCTTCAACCTGATTCGGCTCATGATAAATATAAAGATAATTTGACATGTTCGTACCATGCTGGAGCAAAGGGTCATTCCATTGACCAATGCCATCATTTTCGCCAAAAGGTCCAAGGGCTGCTAGATTCACATATCCTAGCAGTATTGCAGAAAACAATCTCTCAATCATCACAAGAAGGCGAAGTAAATGCGGCAGAAGTGTTCTCTCCCAATGGAAGTTCAAGGGTTGCGAAGCCTTTAACCATTTTTTATCAAGAGGAAATGGGCACCACCATTACCAATCCAAGGCCAATTACTATCCAAATACCGTCTCCCTTTGAGTATGAAAGTTCTAAAGCAGTGCCCTGGAAATACGGATATGAGGTCATTGTTGGTAGTGACTCACTTCCAGTGGAGAACGTCACAGGAGTGGGAAACGTCACAAGAAGTGGGAGGTGTTATACACCCCAGGAACTACTGAAGGACAAAAACAAGGAAAAAAGGAAGGCCAAAGTCTACGAGGATATCGATAATGAGGCAGGAGATTCCATCATAGTGAAAAACTCGGAGGCTAAGCAACCAACAGCTGAGGAGGACATCCGAGAATTTTTAAAGCTAGTCAAACAGAGCGATTACAAAGTGATAGAGCAGTTAAGCCGAACACCTGCAAAAATTTCCATATTAATCTTGTTGCTGTCTTCGGAGGCGCATTGCAAGACTTTGCTAAATATATTAAACCAGGCTTATGTCCCGCAGGACATCACGGTGGACAATTTAGATAATATCATCGGAAACATTAACGCAGCAAGTTCCGTGACATTCACAGACGATGAACTACCACCAGAAGGAACAGGTCATACTAAGGCCCTTCATATTACAGTCAAATGCAGAGGGTTCGCTGTGGCAAAAGTTCTTGTTGATAATGGTTCCTCTCTGAATATAATGCCTAAATCCACATTGGAAAGGTTGCCAATCGACATGTCTCACATTAGGCCAAGCACTATGATAGTAAGAGCTTTTGATGGGGCACGCAGTGAAGTGATTGGAGACATAGATGTTCCTATTCAAATAGGACCTTGCACTTTTAACATAACATTTCAGGTCATGAATATTAATTCAGCCTACAGTTTCCTCTTGGGACGCCCTTGGATTCATTCTGCTGGGGTGGTCCCATCGTCACTACACCAGAAGCTTAAATTCGTTGTTGATCACAAACTAGTAATCATATCCAGACAAGAAGACATTTTAATCTCAAAGCCTTCATCAATGCCTTACATAGAAGCAGCAGAAGAGGCCTTTGAATCTTCATTTCAATCGTTCGAGATTGCAAATACAACAACTCTACCTAGAGAAATAGAAAAGGTGCAGCTGCGACTGAACAAGCTTTCTCTGAACGGGAGCAGTAAAAGTTTAGACGATCTGTTAAATATGCAAAAGAATATGAAGAGGTTTGGATTGGGGTATAAACCGAGCAAAGGGGACATGATCAAGTGCGAATGGATATAAAAGAGGAAATCGTTTGACAAAGTCTGAGGATCACGAGTCTGAACATCAGATGAATTTTATTCCTCATCTTTATGATTCATTCAAATCTGCAGGTGCAATTTATCCTGAGGGCCAAGACTCTGTGGTTATGGCAATAATTGAAGAAGTGGAAGAAGCAGATCCTCTAGTATACCTATGCCCGGAGGATTTTGAACTCAACAATTGGACTATTTTCGAGCTACCTTTTATTACTAATGAAATATCAAAGTAATTGTTTAACTATTTTGTTAAATTTAGATGTTTTGGTATTTTAAATTCCTATGTCAACATTTCAATATTTCAGTAAAAGAATCAGCATTTCGTTTCAACTCTTTGTCAATTTCCCTACTATATCCCAGTTTCTTTGATTTCTCTACACTTTTTTTTCTTTTCATCATACCAAATAATTGTTCTTTTAAACAGTGATAATGACATTGAAAGCGCCATTGGTTATAAACATGAACTGGACACCCCTACATGCAACGTTGAATCTGATAATGAAATAAGTGATGATGAAGAGGATGTTGAGCTTACCCCTGAGTTATTAAGAATGATTGATGAAGAGGAAAACATATTAGGACCACATGAGGAGTTGATAGAGACAATCAATCTAGGGTCCCAAACAGAGGTCAAAGACGTAAAAATTGGAACAAGCATGTCTACTGAAAGTCGTCGAATGTTGATAAATTTACTCCACGAATATGCTGATGTTTTTGCTTGGTCTTATCAAGACATGCCGAGTTTAGACACAAACATAGTAGCACATCACATACCACTTAAATCCGAATGTAAACCAGTAAGACAAAAATTGCGTAAAATGAAGCCAGATATGCTGATTAAAATAAAAGAAGAAGTTAGCAAACAGATGGATGCAGGATTCTTGACAGTGGCAAATTATCCTGAATGGGTAGCAAATATTGTACCTGTACCGAAAAAGAATGGGCAAGTGCGGATGTGCGTTGATTACAGAGATTTGAATCGAGCAAGCCCTAAAGACAATTTCCCTCTTCCTCATATAGTTGTGCTAGTAGATAATACTACAGGATTTTCCACTTTTTCTTTCATGGACGGCTTCTCTGGCTATAACCAAATTAAAATGGCACAAGAGGATCAAGAGAAGACGACGTTCATTACACTGTGGGGGACCTTCTGCTATAAGGTCATGCCATTTGGATTGAGAAATGTTGGGGCAACCTATCAGCGGGCCATGGTCGCTCTCTTTCATGATATGATGCATAAAGAAATCGAAGTGTATGTGGATGACATGATTGCTAAGTCAAGACAAGGGGATGAGCATACAACTATTCTCCGGAAGCTGTTCGAGCGGTTGAGGAAGTTTAAATTAAAGTTAAATCCAAATAAATGCACGTTTGGAGCAACTTCTGGGAAATTATTAGGCTTTGTTGTAAGCCAGGAAGGAATCAAGGTCGATCCCGATAAAGTCAAAGCTATTATAGAGATGCCACCACCGCATACCCAAAAGGAAGTTAGAGGATTCCTAGGAAGACTGAATTATATTGCAAGATTCATATCACATCTAACAGCAACATGTGAACCAATCTTCAAGCTACTTCGTAAGAATGATGCAGGAGTATGGGACGAAAATTGTCAAAATGCATTTGAAAGGATAAAACAATACTTACAGAATCCTCCCATTCTTGTACCGCCAACTCCAGGTCGCCCACTTATTTTATATATCACTGTGACGAAAGTATTATGCATGACTCATCAATACCCTAGAAGGCTCGGTTGTGTAACTAGATTTCAACGTTGTAATTGGGAAAGATAGCATTCCAAATCCATTATCATGTTTAAAAGAGCTACTTCGTCTTTCAAGCTTTTGAATATCTCTCCTCACATCTTAGCATGAAGACATGTACTCTTATTCTTTTGACCATAAATTGAAATCTATTTAGCGTATCACATGCTGCTCATCCCTTTAAATGTTGATATAGTTCTTGGTTATCTTTGCATTTAATAGAAAACAAAAATGTGCAAGTACTTGGATATTTTCAAATTAACATTAGTAGTTCAAAAGAAATTCATATGAGTTCAAATAGTCAACCTTTATTGGAAAAGGTCATCATTGGTACGCTTTATCTGTGGTGCAAGGTCAGTATCCAACCAAGATTTTTGGCAAAGTCCTAGTGCGAATGTGGTGTTTGAGCTAAAAAAAAAAAAAAAAAAAAAAATCCCACATATTTCACAAAATAATTATATCATCTATCACATCACTTGCATATTTTAAGTTTGACATCTTAGATAGACATGTTTTCACAAAATAATTACATCATATCATCTCACACATGCATACATGAAACATAAAAACAAAAAAAATCATTTGTTATCACATCCTACATTATTACACCATCAAAATAAATTTTATGCATCATTTTGCATGTCAAATCATCAATTGCATCATATCACACATGCATACATAAAAAAATAAAAAAAAATCATTTGTTATCACATCCTACATCACACCATCAAAATAAATTTTATGCATCATTATGCATGTCAAATCATCAATTGCATCATATCATCTCACACATGCATACATAAAAAATAAAAATATAAAAAATCATTTGTTATTGTGCACATGCATACGTTACAAAAAATCAAGTTTCATTTTCATCTCATACATGATGCATCATTATCTCATTTCACAAAAAAAAAAAAAAAAAAAAAAAAACATTTGTTATTCATCAAAACATATCACACATGTTTTTTCACAAAACATTATCGATTTTTATCACATTCTTCGTCACATCATTTAAAAATAAAAAAAATAAAACATTTTTTGTGTTCACTTTGATTATTCTTGTGTTTACTTCGGTCGTTCTTGTTAGTTGAAGCATTAACAAGAATTATGAAAAATTGGTGAATCATCAATGGGAGAAGTAAAAAAAAGTCAGAAAAAAGAAAAAAAAAAAGTTATGAGTGCTTTCACTACTCTTTTATGGGAAATTGTAACCCTCAACCATTTTATGACCTTCTTGAAAATATTTTTCTCAGCCTTGTTGGGTTAAGCTCTAAATTGAGAGAACTCCATTTTGACCTTCAAATTTTTCATGTGCTAAACATTATACTACTATACACTCCCGAACAAGGTTTTAATCTTCATATTGGGGCAAACACCCTTTTGCAGTGAATGTTCCTAATCATTAAAACCTTGAACTTGCATACCACATCAATTTTGAGGCAATTTACCCTGATTTGTGGATTCACCATAAAATCCCTGACTAAACTCAACATCTACATTTATTGATGTTTCTCTACATTTATATACCCATCTAGCCTTTTGCTAAGCCGCCACGTTTAATTAGATGGCAAACGTTCCAAATTATTCAAGAGAACTTCAAATGTAATGAAATAGTATTGAACTCTTGTGACCTACTGCTTCATAATTAAGACTTGTAATTTCTCATATATTTCTCATATTCGATTTCATTTGATCCAAATTCTCATTGCTTTCCATTCTTATCATTTGTCATTTCTCTTTCTCGATTAGAAAGTGATTCAAATTTCTAAGATAATAGTTTTGAGAACTAATGAGTCGGTAACTGTGAAAATCATATCGAAGTCTCAATTTCTTTCAATGAGTTTTACTCGCGGGACATCCTCGATACCAAGAATCATGGCCAAAGAAAAGGCGAGAAAAGACTACAAGGAGTTGTAAAGGAGTAACTAAATGTTATCAATTATTTGTAGATGATTGCACAATTTCTTGCTAAATAAAAGAAACAATGTTTAGCAAAAAAAAAAAAAAAAAAAAAAAAAAAAAAAAAAAAAAAGTTGCAAGATTGGTGCAATCAGTAGATTAAGGAACTACATCTCAGAATGCTTGAAAAATCTCCTTTGCAAAGAAACCAATTGGGGCAAAGCCTCCATCTTCGCTAAACCGAGACAATTCTTTCAAACTTTGCACACTGGAGCAAAGTCATCATCAACAAAGCTGGAGCAAACTCTTCATCTTTGCCCCACTAGAGCAAGACCATCATCTCTAAACTGGAGCAAAGTCTTCGCCTTTGCCACACTGGAGCAAAGCCATCATATCTAAACTGGAGCAACGCCTTTGTCTTTGCCTTACCCGAGCAAAACTACCATCAACAACTGGAGCAAAGTCTTCATCTTTGCTACAGTGGAGCAAGACCTTTATCAACAAACCAGAGCAAGGCCACCATCCATACAGGAAAAAAATCAGCGAGCTGAAGCATTTGATTGCACCATTTCTTAAAAAAAAAAAAAAAAAAAAAAAAAAAATGTTGCAAGCTTTGTGCAATCAATAAATCAAAGAATTACATCCAGAATGCTTGAAAAATCTTCTTTGCAAGGCGACCAATTGCGGCAAAGCCTCCATCTTCGCTAAACTAAGACAATTCTTTCAACTTTACACACTGGAGCAAAGTCATCATCAACAAAACTGGAGCAAAGTTATCATCAAACTGAAGCGAAGCTTTTGTCTTTGCCACACCGGAACAACGCTACCATAAAAAGACTGGAGCAAAGTCTTCATCTTTGCAATATTGGGGTAAAGTCGATATCAACAAGCTGGAGTAATTGATCGCACCATCTCAATTTTTTTTTTTTTTTAAAAAAAAAGAAAAAAGAAAAAAACGAGATTGGTGCAATCAATAGATCAAGAAGCTACCACTTACAAATCAACACTGGGCAAAGCCTTCACCTTTGCCGCATTTGGGCAAAATCGTTCATATTCGTCACACCAGACCATGTCAAGGTGGAAATAATCGAAGACCTCGAGCTTACTCAAAGGAAGAAAGATACACATACAAGATGATTTCTCAAAGGGGCTGCTTCAAGTTCTCAAAACTATTGTCCAAAGAATTGAAGTCACTTCATTCGTCTTCCATTGGATCATATTCCAATCTCTTACTCGAACATTAAAAATTTATAATCAATCTCTTATTGTTCAGGAGATTTAAAGACCACATTCTCTTCTGTTTTTCTTCCTTATGAAGAAAACATGTATTGTTTACCATTTCATGCTTAATTCGAACTCAAACTCATTTTCTTGCATTCACATTATTGGGTCCATTACAAGACTAAATTATGAAGCAGTTAATCAAGTAAGATATTCAATTCTACAAATTACTTTTGATAGTTCTCTAACCTAGCACATGAGACACTTCCAAAATATTTACCATGCCTAATATGGTTGAGTACTCTATGATTGACATACATAATTCCGTTCGAATGAAAGCATTCAAAAAAAAAAAAAAAAAAAAAAACCTATCTGATGATGATAACATTTTCTCTTTTGATTCTTTGTTAAATGTCAGCTAACAACAACAAGGAGAGTAGACAAGGATAATCATTTTCCTTAAACATGAAGATCATTTTGATATCTTGCATTTCGTTTACCAGTTTGAAACAATTCACATCATTATTTCAAATAAATTAAAAAAAAAAAAAAAAAAATTGTTATCATACAGATGCATACATGTTGCATTCTTTGATCACATGCATAACATTATCAAAGAACATTTTAGAGAATTCAGTGTTGGCAGCTAAGTTTTGAAATAAAAACCGTTGTCTTTCGAAAAACAAAAAAATACTTTGGTTAAATCGAACCCTAATCCAAGATTAGCGGCCGAAGCCTGTGGACATAACCCAGGTCCGTTTTATTTACTTTGTTGGTTAAATCGAACCATAATCCAAGATTAGCGGTCGAAGCCTGTGGACATAACCCAGGTCCGTTTCATTTACTTTGTTGGTTAAATCGAACCATAATCCAAGATTAGCGGTCGAAGCCTGTGGACATAACCCAGGTCCGTTTCATTTACTTTGTTGGTTAAATCGAACCATAATCCAAGATTAGCGGTCGAAGCCTGTGGACATAACCCAGGTCCGTTTCATTTCATTTGTTGGTTAAATCGAACCATAATCCAAGATTAGCGGTCGAAGCCTGTGGACATAACCCAGGTCCGTTTCATTTACTTTGTTGGTTAAATCGAACCATAATCCAAGATTAGCGGTCGAAGCCTGTGGACATAACCCAGGTCCGTTTCATTTCCTGTGTTGATTAAAAAAAAAAAAAAAAATATAAAAAAATTCCTTTGTTGGTTAAATCGAACCATAATCCAAGATTAGCGGTCGAAGCCTGTGGACATAACCCAGGTCCGTTTCATTTCCTTTGTTGATAAAAAAAAAATATAATAAAAAATTCATTTGTTGGTTAAATCGAACCATAATCCAAGATTAGCGGTCGAAGCCTGTGGACATAACCCAGGTCCGTTTCATTTCCTTTGTTGATAAAAAAAAATATAATAAAAAATTCATTTGTTCGTTAAATCGAACCCTAATCCAAGATTAGCGGTCGAAGCCTGTGGACATAACCCAGGTCCGTTCAATTCCCTTGTTGATTAAAGACGAACCATAATCCAAGATTAGAGTTCGTAGCCGGTGTGAAACCAGTTTCATTTTAGTTTTAATAATAAACAAATTTAAACCATCCCAATACTCTGTCTTCGTCCTTTGTCTACCCTCTCAATTCTTCAAAGATACACAAAGGGAAGCAAGTTGTAGACACTGTATTTGGTCCGGCCATTTGTTTATTATTAATACTTTTTTTTATTTTTTATTTTTTATTAATTTTGTGTCACCTTTTATTTGGCCACTTTTATTTTTTTAAAATTTATTTTTTATTTTAGTATTTAATTAATTCCGAAAATTAGAAAGAAAAACAAAAACAAAAAAAGAGAACGTTTTAATTATTTGGAAATAATTTTTGACATCGAGCTTTAAATGAGTATAATATTTTTAATCCTCTTATGGCTAAGATTTGATATTCATTCATTAAATTGAATGAGTATAAAATTTTAATCTATTTTTGGATCAAAATTTGATATTCATTTAATAATAAAATTTTGCTTATAAAAATTAAATTTTATTATTAAGTAAGTATAAATCTTTAATCCATTTTTGGATCAAATTTGATATTCATTTAATGATAAGATTTGATTTTTATTTCATTTTTGGTCGGAAATCCGTTTTCATTTAAGGGCGAAATTTCGAGACATTAATGTTTTATTCTAACCATAATCGACAATTTGTCGTCTATAAATATCGAGGGAAATCATATTGAAAGGTTGGGAAGAAAAATATTGGTATTTTGGGGACAAATTGGAATTTGACTAAATTGATTTTTTTTCCCTTTCTCCAAAGCTTTCACGGAAACCGAGGTCTTTTACTTTTTTTTTTTCACTATTCATCTTCTTCCCCAACTTCATCCTCTTCCCCAAACTTCATCCTCTCCACCACTATTCAATCACCATCCCCATAAAACTCCACAACAGTGACGATCTGAGCACGGCGGCGGACTTCGACAGCGGCGACGACCTCGGCTGCGGCGGCGAACTCACAGCGGCGACGACCCTCGACTGCGGCAGCGACTGCAACTCCACGGCGGCGGACCTCGGCTGCGGCGACGAACTCACAGCAGCAGACAAACTTCAACGCGGAGGCGCACGGCGAAATCTGCGGCGGAAGAAGCTCAACAGCTGCAGCGGCTGAAGCAGCTTCTTCACGTAGGTAAGATGAATCTTTTTTTTATTTTAGATTTAGGTTTAATTACAAGTTTGCCATTGATTTAATTTTTTTTAAGTTTTTTTTTCATTTTTAGATTTAGGTGTAATTACAAGTTTGCCATTGATTTAATTTCTAAAATATATTCCATGGTTTATATGAAATTTCAAATATACCCCCGGTCTATATGAGTTTCAAATATATTCATGGTCTATATGAGTTTCAAATATACCCCGGTTTATATGCTCCTGTTTCTAATTACTTTTATGCCCCCTGCATGTTTAATTATATTTTGTTATTGATTTTAAAATTACAAGCATGTCATTATATCATTTACGAATTATTTTTTCCTCTTCCAATTGATTTTTGATTCAAATACTTGAATTTTATTTTTAGTTATAATGTATTTTCCTTTTCAACTTTAGTATTTTTAAGGTATCCTTAAATCTTACCTTAATTCAAGTATGTAAATAAACTTTAATATTTTTTGTAAATATATTTCAAACAAATTTCAACTTTATCTTTAATTTGATTTGTTTCCTAAATCTCAATTTGATTTTATAATCAAGTCATATTTCCATTTAAAAATAACGTTTTTTTTGTAAAAATAAAATAATATTTGTTTTGAGGACTGAGTAATGTGACTTTCGTAGAGTTTCGACTCTCGTGCAAGCACACGAAAATCCTCCTAAAAATAAATCAATGTATTTTAAAAATAAATATTATCATATAAATCCTATGACGGAGTTGGGATAAATTTCTCAAATTCTTGAGGTAAATAATTTCCTTTAAATAAAAGGAAATTTAGATATGATAATTAATTAAAGTTAAATTCACTCAATATATCAAACTCTTACCTTATTTTTAAGGTTAAGATTTGATTAAATGAGACATTCATTTTTAACAAAACTATTATTTATTTATTTTCTCAAATTAAGGACATTTTAAAATTAATTGGATAATATAAGATAAAATATGGCTACCGTTTTTAACGGGTGTTGTAGGGTGCTAATACCTTCCCTACACTCAACCGAACCCCGAACTTGATTTCTGAAATCGTAGACCAGTTTTTGTTTTAAGGTGACCAATCACACCCAAAATGATTGGTGGCGACTCCATCTCTTTTATTTTTTAAAACAAAACTCTTAAAAGAGGACGTCGGCCGCTCCGCGTCGCAAGGACGTTGCGACAGGTAACATTTACCTCCTTCTCCTTTCCTTTCGAGGTATGCAGGGACTGATAAATCTGAAGCTCGCTCAGAAGAGACGTCAGATTGTACTCTATCTTATTCATGACCATATTGGTCCTGAAGTGCAGGAAACTCTTCGTAAGAGATTCCAAGATAAATCCAACCTGACCTTGTTCGTCGACGGTTGCCCCATTTACTTCTGCAGTATTGAAGTACACCATCATGTTAAGGACATGCTCCCTAACAGAGGTTCCTTCAACCATACGGCAGTTGTAAATGTGCTTGAGGGCTTCATACCTAAGAGATGAGGAAGACTTTCCAAACATCTCTTGTAGTGAAGCCATGATTTCCTTAGCGGAAACCATCCCCTCATGCTTCCTTGACAAAACATCAGATATGCTTGCCAGGATATAAACTCGAGCTTTATCGTTAGCCCGAATCCAACTGTCATATGCTTCACGAACAGTTCGTGAGGCATTTGAACCAGGAACCGGAGGACACTCCTCCGTTAAGACAAATCTTAGGTTGTCGAGAACCAAAACTGCATTAAGGTTCGACTTCCATGTCCCAAAATTTTCACCGGTTAATTTGTCGTGAGCTAACAACTGTATAAAAGAGCTCGACATGCTGAAAAAGAATGTAAAACTATTAGTGAAACGGTTTTAACCTATTTAAACCAATTAAGAGGTTTAGCAACAAATAAAGTACCCAAACTCTTTATTTACATGCAACGATACTTTAGTGAGTTAGAATGGTCGCTACCTAAGGGTAAACGAGCACTTCTTCACTAAACCAAGACATTCTTGACTAAATGCTAACTCCAGAATAACTCATATTCCTATAGCATCTTAGTTATCGTTTTTGGTCAAGATTTACTAACTCCTTAGCAAATCTCGTAAGTGTGACCCTCCATTTTTAGAACGCACAGGACGGCCCCAACAGTGCAACCTAAGGGAATGTCAGAGTTGGGAATGGCCCTATGTTTCTTTATCCATAAATGGTGACTGACTTGTTCAACTCCCATGAAACGGCCCTCCTAAGGGATTGGTGCCACCAAGGGCACCTTGCAGGCGGAACATGGGAATCTCACGGTTCAATCCAATGGAGGAGACCATAGGATGTACTGACGTACTTCCTTCTCCCACTTACTATAGATACTTACTTCATTCACCTTGCTATTGAATGTTGCAAATACCATCCTAAGGGGGTTGCCACATTAGCAACACGAGGCCGAGCAAAATTCTCACGTTGTGAACTATACGGAGTGCGTAGCAGGAGAGGGATATATCATATATTCCTTCTCAACACATCTACTAAGCATCATGGACGATTTTAGGGCAAACTACTCAGGTTTTATCTGGCTAAGTAATAAAACCTTAAGTCTAGGCAAACTATTTACCTGAGATGTCTAGGTTATAAACTCTTTACTAACCTCACACCTTTCACGCATGTTCATAAAGCCTGGTTAACTTTACTCAAGTACCGGATCGTCCCCAGGTAGGAGGTGTTCCGTAAACCGTCAGCTTAAATACCTCCAACCTCAAACATGATTTCACCGGGTGAGTTTCTCATAACCTTAGCATTTACGAGATTTCGACCTATTCATCTAATGAACATGAACGAATCATTTAACCCTAAATGAACATGCTTTTCTTTGTTCTAGATTTTAAAAGTCTAAGTCATTTTTACAACACTTGCAAAAACTAGACTTACTACAACAAACGTCTATATGCTTCTCAAACATACATTTGCTAAGGCATGACAAGTTGAATATTTAACTTCATAATCAATATAACACTTATATCGATTATACTCTTAAATATACAACTCCTAATTCATAAATTAATATAACACTTATATCAATTATTATGAATTAAGCATGCATCCTATACATTATAACAATTATAACATACAATATGCATCTTAGTTGAATGTTTTAATTTCATAATTAATATAACACTTATATTAATTATTCTATTAAGCAAACAACAACTAATTCATGAATTAATATAACTCTTATATTAATACTCATGAATTAAACATGCATCTAATACATTATAACACTTATAACCTACAATATGCATACAACCATGACAACCTATGTTGTATATTTAATTTCATAATTAATATAACACTTACATCAATTATTCTATTAAATTAACAACATTTAATTCATGAATTAATATAACTATTATATTAATACTCATGAATTTTCAAATATGCATACTATATATTATAACACTTATAACATAATACCAATGCATGGAGCATGCTTCCTATGGTGGGATTTTAAATCTATATGGCATACTAAATGCACATACAAACATGGATTTTAATTAAAACATACATTCGCAATGCATAATCAATTAAACACACTAAAGTGGATCGATTTTGGCATTTAGCAAGCAATAACTATTTTATTACAAGCTTGATCAACAAGCTAAATCTTCAGCGGACTTCGAACTCTTCGCACCGCCTTGGACCAGCTTGCTTCCCCGAACGCTTCGGTCAATTTCTCTTCGAATTTCTCCTCGAATTGCCTAGAACGAGTTTGAACTTATACCGAACATTTCGGCGAGCTCAAAACTCGAGCTTCTTTCACAAAGAAACCTATATGGACTCTAATGACTCTAAAAATACAGACTCTTTAGCACGCATTAAAGCCCATACATTCTCGAGCAATTACAAATAAGGAAATTCAAAAAGAAACTATGCCAAAATCGATTTCACTTTAGACGCCAATTCAGAAACAATTTCTAAATTAAAATACCCACCAACTTAAATTGATGCAAATTGAGTTAATCACAAAATCGCTCTGATACCAATTGATGGAGCGACATGCGCAGCGGAAAAAGATTTCAGACCGATGATACTCTAATTTCATCAATTTAACAAATAGAAAACATGCTCAAAGCGACGGAATTAAGAAATTAGAAATACATACCCTTGTAGCTCCAATTTCTTCAAGTCCGCCGGCCGTTCCTCGTCACGAACTCTTCCGACCTCTTCTCACGAACGCCCCGAGGACCACCCCAGGTAGTCCCGCTATCCTCGGCGCCGAGCAACGGAGTTGTGGGACTCCGAAAAGAAGAGAAAATAAAAGAGATAGAAGAAGAAAAGAAAAGAAGAGGAAGGACGTACAGAAGCTAAAAAGCCAAAGAAAGATTTTTTTTTTTTTTTAAATCTTATCACTTCAGTCCATCCATGTACCCCTTTCCCTCTTATCTGCTTCTTTCCTTTTTTTTTAAATGGCTTAGCAAAGGACACTTGCATAACATGCAAGTGTCCAGCCATATATATATAAATATATATATATATATTTAATATTTATTTAAATAATTTAAATAAATATAATATATATATATTATTAATTAAACTTTTTAATTAATAAATATATATATTTTAATTAATTAAACTTTTTAATTAATTAATATTATTTAATTCAATATCAAATATTAATTAAATAATATGACTAAACCCGGTTTTCCGAAAACCGACTTTTTTTTTACAAATGAATCCTATTCATGTTTTAAGCCATTTTCATATTTAAATCATATTTAAATATGTCCATATTTAAATCATATTTAAATATGTTCATCCTTCTTCCATAAACCGAATTTGAACAATTCAAAATCTTTTTCTTTTAATTTTCTCTTATACTGTTGCACGACGTTATCCGAGCTAGCCAGGAGAACCTAAAGGACCTACAGATCATGAGCTCCAACGATACGAGATTATTCGGTCAAAACTCTTTTAACCCGAATCAATCAACTTTCGTTAACCCCCGGAGACTCCACTATAGTCTGAGGGTTGCACTCTCCTCACTGTAGATATATTATGTCCCCTGATATAACCGTCATGGGCAAGTCGACCATTCACAGGTTGTTCGTAATCACAGCTGGGTCATTTAAACCGTTTAACCCCTGCATTACGTCTTGTTCCTTAAGTACCACTGACGCCTCTAATGAACAATAGATCTGTGGTCCAACCAACAGATCAGTTAACCCTCTCATCACATGAGAGTGTGAGCGCTCATTGTTCAAGCCTCGGAGTCAGCTATTAAGGGAACAACCTATCTACTAACCCTGAAGAGCGGGTTAGGAGTGAACTCCAATCTTGCTGTACTATGTCCCCAGCTACCTATTCGATTTTATCCCCAAGATGGTAGGCTTATTGAGTCGGCGCTTATGGGCCACTCTCACCCGTGCAAGTCAAAGGATACTATCGAATAAGCAGGAGTTCATAGCGAGCTCAGAATTAAGATCGAGTTACCTAGGCCATCAATATGTATAAGTCGGTCTCATCAGTAAACGGAGTTATAAAGAGAGAGCGACTTAATACGCGGTTCGATCTTGTGTAAACTCTTTACACAGGACGCCCTCACTTCTCACATCTCCATGTGGAACGATTCGGATCACATCGTTCTGTACAATACAAAGTGAGCCGCATCCTATAGTGTTACCAGGATAAGGTACCCAGCCTTATCCGTATACTATAGACCGTTTTGACTGACTACTTGAGCCTGATCCACAATCATGTCACACATGAAGCTCAAGTACTCATATTCAGCCAAGGGTGTTGGTCATTGGTGTAGATTATACCAAACACGTTTCACTTTATTCCAGTAAACTATTTTACTGAATAAAACTAATAACTCTTTATTCTAAATAGAATATTTACAAACATAACAGTTTACAAACCACGAGTTTTAGGACATAAAACCCAACAGTCTTATGAAAAGAAGAACTTTGATATTTGAATTGAAAACTCCATTGGAGCATTTCCATAGTCGAGAGCTATTGTTACCTTTGCATTTCTTGTTTGACTTGCATGTTTGAGAAGCATTCTATTAGACTTGGTCAATCTAATATTCGAGTGTTTCGGTTCAAGGTTAGGGATAAGTTCCTCATCCTTGGATATTCGATCTAAGGTATCTCTATTCTTCTCTTTATCTTGGGGTGAAACCGAATTGACTAAGGGGTTTTAGTGTTTGTGGTTCAAGGGTTCGTATAACCAAGGGGTTCTTGATCCAATTCACTAGGGTTTCGTATCATTTGTGGTTGTCTGATAGTCCTGCTAGACTTTCTAGCTGTTGTAGGTGGCGTTCTCTGAACTTCATTAGGTTCCACGACCGTTTCATTAGGTTCCACAATGGGTTCCTCAAATTCCACAATCAGTTCCTCAGGAGTAACTGTAATCTGATCTTTAATTCTTGTGGTTCTAGTTTCAACCTTAGGAAGAACTAAGTCTTCTCTTCATTGCTTTCATCCGACTTAGACTTTTCTGAATCAGCTGTTGTTCTGTCTTTATACTAAACTTCCTCATTGAAGATCACATTCTTGCTTCTGACTATTTTTCTGTTTTGGTCATCCCAAAACCTGTAGCCAATTTCGGCATCGCCATATCCAATAAAATAACATTTCTTGGATTGAACATCTAGTTTACTCATGTCTGCAACATAAATGAGACGGTAAGACACACAACCAAAAACCTTTAGATGAGAAAAATTTACCTGTTTGTCGCTCTATACTTCTTCCGGCAACTTCAAGTATAGTGATATGGTCGGGCTCCTATTGATCAGATAGGTCACCGTGTCGATTGCCTCTGCCAATATCATTTTAGGTAGTCCTGCATGCAATCTCATGCTCCTTGCACGCTCATTCAAAGTCCTGCTCATTCTATTTGTCACAACATTCTGCTGCGGTGTCCCTAGAATAGTCTTTACCATCACAATCTCATTGTCTGCACAATATCTTTTGAAATCCATGTTGGGTTTTATGTCCTAAAACTAGTGGTTTGTAAACTGTTATGTTTGTAAATATTCTATTTAGAATAATGAGTTATTGGTTTTATTCAGTAAAAGAGTTTACTGGAATAAAGTGAAACGTGTTTAGGTTAACCTATACCAATGACCAACACCCATGGCTGAATATGAGTACTTGAGCCTCATGTATGACATGATTGTGGATCAGGCTCAAGTAGTCAGTCAAAACGGTCTATAGTATACGGATAAGGCTGAGTACCTTATCCTGGTAACACTATTGGATGCAGCTCACTTTATATTGTACAAAACGATGTGATCCGAATCGTTTCACATGGAGATGTGCGAGTGAGGGCGTCCTGTGCAAATAGTTTGAATAAGACCGAACCGCGAAATATGTCACTCTCTCTTTATAACACCGTTAACTGATGAGACCGACATTTTCATTTGATGGCCTAGGTAACTCGATATCAATCCTGAGCTTGCTATGAACTCTTGCTTATTCGAAAGTATCCTTTGACTTGCACGGGTGAGAGTGGCCCATAAGTGCCGACTCAATAAGCCTACCATTTTGGTGATAAAGTCGAATAGGTAGCTGGGGACATAGTACAGCAAGATTGGAGTTCACTCCAAACCCGCTCTTCAGGGTTAATAGATAGGTTGTTCCCTTAATAGCTGACTTCGGGGCTTGAACAATGAGCGCTCACACTCTGATGAGATGAGAGGGTTAATTGATCTGTTGGTTGGACCAAATATCTATTGTTCATTAGAGGTGTCAGTGGTACTTAAGGAACAAGACGTAATGTAGGGGTTAAACGGTTTAAATGAACTAGTTGTGATTACGAACAACCTGTGAAGGGTCGACTTACCCGTGACGGTTATATCAGAGGACATAATATATCTACAGTGAGGAGAGTGCAACCCTCAGACTATAGTGTAGTCTCCGGGGGTTAACGAATGTTGATTAGTTCGGTTAAAAGAGTTTTGACCGGATAATCTCGTATCGTTGGACCTCATGATCTGTAGGTTCTTCAGGTTATTCTGGCTAGCTCGGATAACGTCGTGCAACAGTATAAAGGAAAAAGAAAAAGAATTTGAATTATTCAAATTCGATTTTTGGAAGGATGATGGACATATTTAAATATGATTTAAATATGAGAATGGTCTAAAACATGAATACGATTCATGTGCAAAAAGTCGGTTTTCGGAAAATCGAGTTTAGCCATATTATTTAATTAATATTTGATATTGAATTAAATAATATTAATTAATTAAAAAGTTTAATTAATTATTAATATATATGTATTTTATTTATTTAATTTATTAAATTGTTTAATAAATAAAATATTTATTATTATCTAAAAAATAATAATAATATATATATATATATATATATATATATATGTTGAGTTTTGGCTATAAAGTGAAACAGGGGTACACAGTTTAGACTATTTCAAATACTTATGAATTAAGTTTCATGAGTTCTGTCTTTTGAGTATCTCATCCCCTACCTTTCATCTTCTTCTCCTTCTTTTTATTCTTTTCTTTTCCTCTTCTTTGGAGTCCCACAACTCCATTGCTCGGCGCCGAGGATAGCGGGACTACCTGAAGGGGTCTTCGGGGCATTCGTGAGAAGAGACCGGAAGAGTTCGTGGCGAGGAACGTTCAGCGGAACTCGAAGAAATCGGAACTACAAGGGTATGTAATTCTA
The DNA here is from genome assembly GCA_028017165.1 of Herpetospermum pedunculosum. NCBI lineage: Eukaryota > Viridiplantae > Streptophyta > Magnoliopsida > Cucurbitales > Cucurbitaceae > Herpetospermum > Herpetospermum pedunculosum. Next base: position 64,042,922 of record CM051524.1, read on the forward strand.
ATTTCTTATTTTCCGTCGTTTGAGCATGTTTTCTATTTGTTAAATTGATGAAATTAGAGTTTCAACGATCCAAAATCGCTTCCGCAACGTGATACGCTCCATCAATTGGTATCAAAGCGTTTTTTTATCAACTCAATTTGCATCAATTTAAGTTGGTGGGTATTATTTTGTTTCTGAATGGACGTCTAAAGTGAATATCGGTTTTGACATTATTTCTTTTTGAATTTCATTATTTGTAATTGCCCGAGAATGTATGGGCTTTAATGTGTGCTGAATAGTCTGTATTCTTTAGAGTCATTAGAGTCCATATAGGTTTCTTCGTGAAAGAAGCTCGAGTTTTGAGCTCGCCAAACTGTTCGATGCAAGTTCAAACTCGTTCTAGGCGATACAAAGAGAAACTCGAAGAGAAATTGACCTAATTGTTCGGGGAAGCAAGCTTGTCCAAGGTGGTACGAAGAGTTCGTAGTCCGCCCAAGTTTTAGCTTGTTGTTTAAGCTTGTAATAAATTAGTTATTGCGTGCTTGATGCCAAACCCGGTCCACTTTAGTGTGTTTAATTAATTATGCATTGCGAATGTATGTTTTAATTAAATTCCATGATTGTATGTGCATAACGTATGCCATATAGATTTAAAATCCCACCGTAGGAAGCATGCTCCATGCATTAAAAATATGTTATAAGTGTTATAATATATAGTATGCATATTTGAGAATTCATGAGTATTAATATAAGAGTTATATTAATTCATGAATTAGATGTTAGTTTAATAGAATAATTGATATAAGTGTTATATTAATTATGAAATTAAACTTACAACATAGGTTGCCCTGGTTTTATGCATATTGTAGGTTATAAGTGTTATAATGTATAGAAGACATGTTTTATTCATGAGTATTAATATAAGAGTTATATTAATTCATGGATTAGATGTTGTTTGCTTAATAGAATAATTGATATAAGTGTTATATTAATTATGAAATTAAACATCCAACATTAGATGCATATTGTATGTTATAAGTGTTATATAATGTATAAGATGCATGCTTAATTCATGAGAATTGATATAAGTGTTAAATTAATTTATGAATTAGGAGTTGTATGTTTAAAAAGCATAATCGATATAAGTGTTATATTGATTATGAAGTTAAATATTCAACTTGTCATGCCTTAGCGATGCATGTTTGAGAAGCATGTAGATGGTTGTTGTAGAAAGTCTAGTTTTTGCAAGCGTTGTAAAAATGACTTAGACTTTTAAAATCTATAACAAAGAAAAACATGTTCATTTAGGGTTAAATGTTTCGATCTGTTTCATTAGATGAATAGGTCGATATCTCGTAAATGCTAAGGTTATTAGAAACTCACCCGGTGAAATCCTGTCTAAGGTTGGAGGACTTGAATTGACGGAACACCTCCTACCTGGGGACAATCCGGTACTTGAGAAAAGTTAACCCGGCTTTATAAGCACGCGTGAGAGGTGTGAGGTTAGTAAAGTGTTTATAACCTAGACATCTCAGGTAAAATGTTTGCCTAGACTTAAGGTTTTATTTACTTAGCCAGATAAAACCTGAGTATTTACCTTAAACCGTCTATGATACTTAGTAGAAGTGTTGAGAAGGAGTATATGATATATCCCTCTCCTTCTACGCACTCCGTGCAGTTCACAACGTGAGAATTTTGCTTGGCCTCGTGATGTCAATAGGGCATCCCCATTCGGATGGTATTTGCAACTTTCAATAGCAAGGTGAATGGAGTAAGTATCTATAGTAAGTGGGAGAAGAAAGTACGTCAGTATTGATGGAGCGCATGGCACGCAGCGAAAGCGATTTGGATCATAGACACTCTAATTTCATCAATTTAAACAAACGGAAACATGCAAACGCAAAGAAAAAGAGAAATTAGAACACATACCCTTGTCGTTCGAATTTCTTCAATTTTCACCGCCAGAAGCTCCTCACGAGCTCAACGAGCCTTCTCACGAAACCTTCGTGGACCACCCACGGTAGTCCCGCTATCCTCGGGCCGAGAAACGGAGTAGTGAGACTCCTTTTACAAGAGAAAAGAAGGAAGAAGCTCACTGAAGAAAAACCTTTTTTCTTTTCACAGAGAGCTCAGCTAAGGAAGAAGACGTGTGTTTCATAAAATTTGAAATCAAATTTCAAAAAAAACTTATGTACCCCAAAAGGCACTCACGCCTTTTTTTTTTTTTTATTATTATTATTTTTTTTTTAATTGATCTGACTCATATATATATATACCTTGTATATATAACATGTGTCTTACATCTTGCATGTAAGACTTATGTATATATATATATATATATATATATATATATATATATATTATTATTATTAAAAAAATAATAATAATTATTTTATTAATTAAACTTTTTAATTAATAAAAAAATATATATATATATAATTAATATTATTTAATTTAATATCAAATATTAATTAAATAATATAATTAAACCCGGTTTTCCGAAAACCGACTTTTTGCATATGAATCCAATTCATATTGTAGACCAATCTCATATTTAAATCATATTTAAATATGTCCATATTCTTCCACAAACCCGAATTTGAACGATTCAAATTCTTTTCTTTTCTTTCATATTGTTTCACGGCTTTATCCGAGCTAGCCAGGAGAACCGTAAGGACCTACAGATCATGAGCTCCAACGATACGAGATTATCCGGTCAAAACTCTTTCAACCGAACTAACCAACATTCGTTAACCCCCGGAGACTCCACTAAAGTCCAAGGGCTGCACTCTCCTCACTATAGATATATTGTGTCCTCTTGATATAACTATCATCAGTAAGTCGATCCTTCACAGGTCGTTCATAATCACAACGGGTCATTTAAACCGTTTAACCCTTGTATTATATCTTGTTCCTTAAGTACCACTGACACCTCTAATGAACAATTGATTTGTGGTTCAACCATCAAATCAGATTCCTCCCTGATCAGGAGAGGATGGGCCCATTGTTCAAGACCTGGAGTCAGCACTTAAGGGAACAACCTCTCTACTAACCCTTAAAGCGGGTAGGAGTGAATTCCATCTCGCACAACTACGTCCCCAGCCACTTATTCGATCTTATCCCCAAGATGGTAGGCTTATTGAGTCGGCGATCTGGCCACTCTCACCCGTACAAGTCAAATGATAAGGTCGAATAAACAAGAGTTCATAGTGAGCTCAAGATTGAGATCGAGTTACCTAAGTCATCACATGAAATAAAAACGGTCTTTACAGTAAACGGTGTTATAAAGAAAGAGCGACTTTATTTCTTGGTTCGGTCTTGTGCAAACTCATTGCACAGGACGCCCTCACTTACATGTCTCTACATGAAACGATTCGAATCACATTGTTTTGTACTATACAAAGTGAGCCGCGTCCAATAGTGTCCCCAGGATAAGGTACCCAGCCTTATCTCTATACTATAGACCATTTTGGCTGTCTACTTGAACTTGATCCACATTCATGTCACACATGAAGTTCAAGTACTCACACTATCGCCATGGGTGTTAGTTATTGGTATAGGTTAATACAAACACAATTCACTAAAAAATTCAATAACAACTTTATTGAAATAGAATATATTTACATTCAAACAGTTTACAAACTACGAGTTTTAGAACATAAAACCCAACAAACTCCCACTTGTACTAAAACGTCAGTGGAGTACATGCTGGTCGAGAGAACTAGAATATCAAATATCTAAAGTTTCTCCCACTGTCCTACTGAGCAGCTCGCAGCCCTAGACTTTTTAGGTGTCTCTCAAACACTTTAGCCGTGAGAGACTTAGTAAACGGATCAGCAATGTTGTGCTCCGAGGCTACCTGTGTGACGATCACATCTCCTCGTTGCACTATCTCCCTGATGAGATGATATTTCCGCTCAATATGCTTTCCACGCTTATGGCTTCTAGGTTCTTTAGAATTTCCACTGCACCACTGTTATCACAATAAAGGGTGATTGGCAAGTTCATATTTGGAACAATTTCCAAATCTGTCAAGAACTTCCTAAGCCATACAGCTTCCTTCGCTGCTTCGCAAGCTGCGACATACTCAGCTTCCATGGTGGAGTCAGCAATACAACCTTGCTTTATACTCCTCCATACTATTGCTCCTCCGTTAAGAGTGAACACTGATCCTGATGTAGATTTTCTGGAATCTATATCAGTCTGAAAATCAGAGTCAGTGTATCCTGCAAGAATCAAATCCTTCGCGCCATACACAAGCACATAGTCTCTCGTTCTCCTAAGATACTTGAGGACGTGTTTAACGGCTGTCCAGTGATCATATTCTGGATTGGACTGGAACCTACTGACAATTCCTACTGCATAGCAGATGTCGGGTCTTTACACAACATAGCGTACATGAGACTACCAACTGCAGATGCATATGGAATTCGTCTCATATCCTCAACCTCTTGAGGTGTCTTAGGAGACTGTTCCTTAGACAAGTGAATTCCATGCCTAAAAGGCAGCGAACCTTTCTTGGAATTCTGCATCGAATATCTTGACAACACCTTGTCAATATAAGATGCTTGAGACAGCGCTAGCACTTTGTTCTTACGATTCCTTATGATCTGAATCCCTAGAACAAACTGAGCCTCTCCCAAATCTTTCATTTGGAATTGGGTCGCTAGCCAATTCTTAACGTCAGTTAGGAACCCTACATCATTCCCAATGAGTAGTATATCGTCTACGTACAAGACTAAGAAAGCTACAACTGTATTGACTACTTTCTTGTAAACACAAGGTTCGTCAATATTTTGTTCAAAGCCATAAGATTTGATCGCCGTATCAAACCTTATATTCCAGGATCTAGATGCTTGCTTCAACCCATAAATGGATCGATTAAGCTTGCAAACCTTTTGCTCTTGACCCTGAAGTATGAATCCCTCTGGTTGAGCCATATAGATACTCTCCTCAAGATTACCATTCAGAAAGGCAGTCTTGACATCCATTTGCCAGATTTCATAATCATAAAATGTAGCAATGGATAAGAGTATTCTAATCGACTTTAACATGGCAACAGGAGAAAAAGTTTCTTCATAGTCCACCCCTTCTCTTTGGGAATAACCTTTTGCCACAAGTCGAGCCTTAAAGGTTTGCACCTTACCGGCTTGGTCTCGTTTTCTCTTGTAGATCCACTTGCAACCGATAGGTCTTTCACAATCTGGTTGGTCTACAAGATCCCAGACCGAATTGAAGTACATAGACTCCATTTCGAGATCCATGGCTTTAAGCCACTGGTCCTTGTCTATGTCATTCATTGCCTGTTTAAAGGTCAATGGATCCTCAACGCCATCATCAGGTATGACGACTTGAGTTTCAGACAAGCCGATGTAGCGGTCGGGCTGTCTTACATCCCTCCCACTGCGTCGAAGCTTTCTCAACTCTTGAGAAGGACCAGCCTGATCAACAACCTTTGTTGATCCGTCTGTAGCTTTCCTGGAAAATTCGGACAAAACAATTTTGCTCGGCGGTTGATGATCTCTCATGTGGTCTTCCTCTAAGAACGTGGCATTAGTCGATACTAGTACCTTGTTCTCATGAGGATCGTAAAATAGACCACCTTTTGTTTCCTTGGGGTAACCTACAAATAGGCACAATTTTGAACGATGTTCCAACTTCTTTGGATTGGGTACTAGCACATGTGTCGGACACCCCCAAATCCTGAAGTGACGTAAACTACCTTTACGCCCTCTCCATAACTCATAAGGTGTTTCAGAAACACTCTTAGAGGGAACCATGTTCAAAATATATACTGCAGTCTCTACTGCATATCCCCAAAACGAACTAGGCAAATGAGCATAACTCATCATAGATCGAACCATGTCTAACAGGGTTCTATTTCTCCTCTCGGACACACCATTCTGCTGTGGTGTTCCTGGCGCTGAGAGTTGAGATATTATTCCATGTTCTATCATATAGTCCTGGAATCTTAAATCCATATACTCTCCACCTCGATCTGATCGGAGTGTTTTTATCGATTTACCTAACGTGTTCTCAACCTCTGCCTTATACTCTTTGAACTTTTCAAGAGCTTCGGACTTATGATGCATTAGATAAAGATAACCGTACCTAGAATAATCATCAATGAAACTGATGAAATATTCATACCCTCCTCGTGCTTTGACATTCAAAGGACCGCAGAGATCCGAATGCACGATTTCTAGAGGTTCTTTGGACCTATGACCTTTTTCAGAAAAAGATCGTTTGGTCATTTTGCCCTCAAGACAAGACTCACATGGCGGTAAAGAGTTGTCCTCTAAACGATTTAGCAGACCACTCTTAACCAATCTCCCAATCCTATTGAGATTAATGTGACCTAGTCTTAAGTGCCAAAGATAAGTACTTGGAGAAAGTTTCTGCCTTTTAGTTTGAGTCTCAGCTGTTTTAAACATTTCAGTGTTCAAAATAGCTTTGGCTTCAGTTGGTCTTAACACATACAAGTTGTTTTCAAGTTTCGCAGAACAAATACGTACACCTCTTTTGCTAATGAACGCTTCATTATGAACAAAAGATACTTTATACAACTGTTCTAACAAACAATATATAGATACAAGATTCCTCTTGAAGGTAGGAACGAGGAGTACATTTTCTAGTAAAATGAAACTATCTCTATACAACAACTTTACATCTCCCACTGCTTTAGCTGAGACAACCTCTCCAGTTCCAACTCTGAGAGTTATCTCACCTCGAGAAAGTGGCTGCCAAGAACTAGTTTCCTGAAAAGAAGAACAAACATGGTTAGTAGCTCCTGAATCAAGTATCCAGATATGACAATCATGTTCTACTAAACATGTTTCGACAACAAATAAATCATATTTACCTTGTCTTTCCTTCTCAGCCTTTTTCTCTACAAGATACTTTGGGCAATTCCGTTTCCAGTGCCCATCTACACCACAATGGAAACATTTTCCTTTGTCTATAGATTTAGTCTTGCTCTTACCTGCAGCAGGTGCTTTTCCCTTCCTTTTATCTTTCTTCTTCTTTTGAATACTTTTATTCTTAATATAAGAAAGTTCAGACCTACTCCCTGAAGACGATCCCTTTTGGAATTTCCTAGAAGTGACAACGTTTGCCTCCTTCTCTTTTCATTTAGAAGTGTGAAGGGACTGATAGGTCTGTAGCTCGTTGAGAAGAGAAGTCAAATTATACTTTATCTTGTTCATTACCATATTGGTTATGAACTGAAGGAAACTCTTCGGAAGAGATTCCATGATAAAGCTTACTTGACTTGACTCATCAATAGTAGCTTCGTTTACTTCCGCCACATTGAAGTGGACCATCATGTTAAGGACATGCTCCCTAACAGAGGTACCCTCTTTCATGCGAGAGTTGTAAACGTATTTGAGGGCTTCATGACAGACCGATGAGGACGGTAGTCCAAACATCTCCTGTAATGAAGACATGATTTCTTTAGCAGAAACCATATCCTCGTGCTTCTTAGCTAACACATCAGATATGCTGGCTAAGATATAAACTCAGGCTTTATCATTAGCCCTTGTCCATCTATCATATGCTTCTCGAACAGTTCGAGTCGCATCCGAGCTAGGAGGGGGAGGACAATCCTCTGATAAGACGAACCTGAGATCATCTAGAACGAGAATCGTATTCAAGTTCGATTTCCAGGTCGCGTAGTTATCGCCGGTTAACTTATCGGAAGCTAGTAAGTGAATGAAAGAGCTAGACATGCTGAAAAGAGAATGAATAAATATTAGTGAAAAAGTTTTAACCTAATTTACACACCAATCAAGAATTTAGCAAAGAATAATAATGTACCCAAAACTCATTATTAAACTGCAACGATACTTCAGTGGGTCAGAATGGTCGCTACCGAGGGGCAGTCAAGCATTCCTTCACTGAATCAAGACATTCTTGACTAAATGCTAATACCAGAATATCTCATATTCCTATAGCATCTTAGTTATCGCTGTTTGGTCAAGATTTACTAACTCCTTAGCAAATCTCGTAAGTGTGACCCTCCATTTTTAGAATTCATAGGGCGGCCCCAACGATGCAACCGAATGGAAATGTCAAAGTTGGGAATGGCTCTATGTTTCTTTATCCATAAATGGTGATTGAGATGTTCCGATTCCTATGAAACGGCCCTCCGAATGGATCGGTACCTCTTGTGGGCACCTAGCAGGCAGAACATAGGAATCTCACGGTTCAATCCAATGGAGGAAACCGCAGGATGTATTGACATACTTCCTTCTCCCACTTACTATAAATACTTTCTCCATTCACCTTGCTCTTGAATTATGCAAATACCATCCGAATGGGGATGCCCTATTGACATCACGAGGCCGAGCATAATTCTCACGGTGTGAACTTGACAGAGAACGTAGGAGGAGAGGGACATATCATATATACCTTCTCAACACCTCTACTAAGTATTTTAAGACGGAATGGGTAAATTACTCAGGCATTATCCGGCTAAGACAATAAAACCTAAGTCTAGGTAAAACAAACTTTTACCTATGATGTCTAGGTGATAAACACTTTATTACCTCACACCACTCACGCATGCTCATAAAGTCGGGTTAACTTTACTCAAGTACCGGATGGTCCCCAAGTAGGAGGTGTTCCGTAAACCGTCAGCTTAAATACCTCCAACCTCGAACAGGATGTCCCCGGGTGAGTTTCTTGTAACCTTAGCATTTACAAGATATCGACCTATTCATCTAATGAAACGGAACGATACATTTAACCCTAAGTGAGCATGCCTTTGTCTTTGTTATAGATTTTAAAAGTCTATGCCAATTTTACAACGCTTTGCAAAACTAAGACTAACTATAACAAACTTCTACATGCTTCTCAAACATGCAACACTAAGGCATGACAAGTTGAATATTTAATTTCATAATCAATAGAACACTTATATCGATTATGCTCTTAAACATTCAACTCTTAATTCATAATCAATATAACACTTATATCAATACTCTGAATTAAGCATGCATCCTATACATTATAACACTTATAACAAACAAAATGCATCTAATGTTGGATGTTTAATTTCATAATTAATATAACACTTATATCAATTATTCTATTTAAGCAAACAACATCAAATTCATGAATTAATATAACTCTTATATTAATACTCATGAATAAACATGCATCCTATACATTATAACACTTATAATATACCATGTGCATAAAATTAGGGCAACCTATGTTGTTCATTCAATTTCATAATTAATATAACACTTATATCAATTATTCTATTGAACTAACAACAACTAATTCATGAATTAATATAACTTTTATATCAAAACTCATGAATTGCCAAATATGCATACGATATATTATAACACTTATAACATATTTTCAATGCATGAAGCATGCTTCCTACGATGGGATTTTAAATCTATATGGCATACGTTATGCACATACAAACAAGGAATTTAATTAAAACATACATTCGCAATGCATAATTAATTAAACACACTAAAGTGGATCGATTTTGGCATTTAGCAAGCAATAACTAATTTATTACAAGCTTGATCAACAAGCTACGTCTTGAACGGACTTCGAACTCTTCGCACCGCCTTTGACCAACTTGCTTCCTCCGAACGCTTCGGCCAAAATCTCTTCGAATTTCTCCTCGTATTGCCTAGAACGAGTTTGAACTTACACCGAACATTTCGGCGAGTTTCAAACTTAAACTTCTTTCACAAAGAAACCTATATGGACTCTAATGACTCTAAAATACAGACTCTTTAGCATGCATTAAAGCCCATACATTCTCGGGCAATTACAAATAATGAAATTCAAAAAGAAACTATGCCAAAATCGATATTCACTTTAGACGCCAATCAGAAATAATTTCTAAAATAAAACCCACCATAACTTAAATTGATGGAAATTGAGTGGCCAAAAACGCTCTGATACCAATTGATGGAGCGCATGACACGCAGCGGAAGCGATTTGGATCATAGACACTCTAATTTCATCAATTTAAACAAACGGAAACATGCAAACGCAAAGAAAATGAGAAATTAGAACACATACCCTTGTCGTTCGAATTTCTTCAATTTTCACCGCCAGAAGCTCCTCACGAGCTCAACGAGCCTTCTCACGAAACCTTCGTGGACCACCCACGGTAGTCCCGCTATCCTCGGGCCGAGAAACGGAGTAGTGGGACTCCTTTTCCAAGAGAAAAGAAGGAAGAAGCTCACTGAAGAAAAACCTTTTTTCTTTTCACAGAGAGCTCAGCTGAGGAAGAAGACGTGGGTTTCATAAAATTTGAAATCAAATTTAAAAAAAACTTATGTACCCCAAAAGGCACTCACGCCTTTTTGATTTATTTATTTATTTTTTATTTTTATTTTTTTTTAATTGATCTGACTCATATATATATATATACCTTGTATATATAACATGTGTCTTACATCTTGCATGTAAGACACATGTATATATATATATATATATATTTATATATTATTATTATTAAAAAAATAATAATAATTATTTTATTAATTAAACTTTTTAATTAATAAAAAAAATATATATATAAATTAATATTATTTAATTCAATATAAAATATTAATTAAATAATATAATTAAACCCGGTTTTCCGAAAACCGACTTTTTGCGTATGAATCCAATTCATATTGTAGACCAATCTCATATTTAAATCATATTTAAATATGTCCATATTATTCCACAAACCCGAATTTGAACGATTCAAATTCTTTTCTTTTCTTTCATATTGTTTCACGGCTTTATCCGAGCTAGCCAGGAGAACCGTAAGGACCTACAGATCATGAGCTCCAACGATACGAGATTATCCGGTCAAAACTCTTTCAACCGAACTAACCAACATTCGTTAACCCCCGGAGACTCCACTAAAGTCCAAGGGCTGCACTCTCCTCACTATAGATATATTGTGTCCTCTTGATATAACTATCATCAGTAAGTCGATCCTTCACAGGTCGTTCATAATCACAACGGGTCATTTAAACCGTTTAACCCTTGTATTATATCTTGTTCCTTAAGTACCACTGACACCTCTAATGAACAATTGATTTGTGGTCCAACCATCAAATCAGATTCCTCCCTGATCAGGAGAGGATGGGCCCATTGTTCAAGACCTAGAGTCAGCACTTAAGGGAACAACCTCTCTACTAACCCTTAAAGCGGGTAGGAGTGAATTCCATCTCGCACAACTACGTCCCCAGCCACTTATTCGATCTTATCCCCAAGATGGTAGGCTTATTGAGTCGGCAATCTGGCCACTCTCACCCGTACAAGTCAAAGGATAAGGTCGAATAAACAGGAGTTCATAGTGAGCTCAGGATTGAGATCGAGTTACCTAAGTCATCACATGAAATAAAAACGGTCTTTACAGTAAATGGTGTTATAAAGAAAGAGCGACTTTATTTCTTGGTTCGGTCTTGTGCAAACTCATTGCACAGGACGCCCTCACTCACATGTCTCTACATGAAACGATTCGAATCACATCGTTTTGTACTATACAAAGTGAGCCGCATCCAATAGTGTCCCCAGGATAAGGTACCCAGCCTTATCCCTATACTATAGACCATTTTGGCTGTCTACTTGAACTTGATCCACATTCATGTCACACATGAAGTTCAAGTACTCACACTATCGCCATGGGTGTTAGTTATTGGTATAGGTTAATACAAACACAATTCACTAAAAAATTCAATAACAACTTTATTGAAATAGAATATATTTACATTCAAACAGTTTACAAACTACGAGTTTTAGGACATAAAACCCAACAAGTATTTCCTGCGGTCCCCTATTCGATTGAACCGTGAGATTCCCATGTTCCGCCTGCAGGTTGCTCATCGTCGCACCATCCATTCGGAGGGTCGTTTCATGGGAGTCAGAACATCTCAGTCACCATTTATGGATAAAGAAACATAGGGCCATTCCCAACTTTGACATTTCAGTCGGTTGCGCTGTTGGGGCCGTCCTATGAATTCTAAAAATGGAGGGTCACACTTACGAGATTTGCTAAGGAGTTAGTGAATCTTGACAAAAAACGATAACTAAGATGCCATAGGAATAAGAGTTATTCTGGAGTTAGCATTTAGTAAAGAATGTCTTGGTTTAGTAAAAGAGTGACTCGACTACCAGCCGGTAGCGACCATTCTGACCTACTAAAGTATCGTTGCAAGTAAATACAAAGTTTGGGTGCTTTATTTACTCCTAAACTCTTTAATTGGTTTAAATAGGTTAAAACCGTTTCACTACTAGATTTACATTCTTTTTCAGCATGTCGAGCTATTTTATTCAGTTGTTAGCTCACGACAAATTGACCGGAGAGAATTACGGAACCCGGAAGTCGAACTTGAATACGGTTTTTGTTCTTGACGACCTTAGGTTTGTCTTAACGGAGGAATGTCCTCCAGCTTCTGGGTCGAGTGCTTCTCGAGGTGTTCGAGAGGCATACGATGGATGGATTAGGGCCAACGATAAAGCCCGAGTCTATATCTTGGCAAGCATATCTGATATTTTGTGCAAGTAGTATGAGGTTATGGTTTCCTTGAGGGAAATCATGTCTTCATTACAAGCGATGGTGGACAGTCGTCCTCATCACTTTGTTATGAAGCCCTCAAGTTCGTTTACAGCTCTCACATGGTGGAGGAGATCTCTGTTAGGGAGTTTGTCCTTAACATGATGGTCCACTTTAATGCGGCGGAAGTAAACGTTGCTACCATCGTCATTTAGGACTTATCAGTCTCTGTACACTTCCAAAGGAATAGAGAAGGAGGCAAATGTTGTCACTTCGAAGAAATTTCTTAAGAGGTTGGCGTCAGGGAGTAAGCCTAAGTCTGCTTCTCTGAGTAATGAGATTATTCAGAAGAAGAAGAGAAACAGGAGGAAGAGCAAAACCCCTACTGTTTGCAAGATAAAGTCTTCAGACAAAGGAAAATGTTTCCATTGTAATAAAGATGGGCATTGCAAGTGCAACCGCCCAAATACCTTGCTGAGAAACTGGTTGAGAAAGAACGACAAGATAAATGTGATTTATTTGTCTAAACAAGTTTAGTGGAATATGAATATAATACCTCGATGTTTTTCAGGAACCACTAATCATGTTTGTTTTTCTTCAGGAAACTAGTTCCTGACAGTCCGTTTCTCGCCGTGAGATATGAAGATATCATCACAGTTGAACAAGTGGGAGTTTTTGTAGCTGTTGTATAGAAATAATCACATTTGTTATATGTAATTCTTGTCTATATTTCTAGTTTGAACTGAACACCTGTATATGTTATCTTTTGTTGTATATAAAGAACCATTTTTTTCGCAAAAGATGTATACTGTGGTGTTCTATTAAACTCGAAAACAACTAAAAGGTTAAGACTTACAGTGTAATAAGAAAGCTGTTTTTATTCAACAATGGTTGTTGATCAAACTGAAACTTCTCAACAGTTGAGAAAGCCTCAATGTAGTGGGAGGGTTGTAGGACAATCCAGTCCGCTGTATTGGCTTGTCTTAAACTCAAAATTGTCATACTTGATGATAACATTGAGGATTCGTTGTCTTTAATTAGGCAATGAATCACATAGACCAGGCCAAATGGCTCAAAGCCATGAATCTTTGAGTAGTATTGAGACCAAGCCACTAAGGTGAAAACTTTTATGGCTTGACTTTCTGGCAATGGCATTATCCCGAAGAGAAAAGGTTTATTGGGTATACTCTCTTTCTCTTGTTGCCAGACGTAAGTTAAATATATAGCTCTTATTCATTGTCATGTTCTATTCCCATAGAATAAGGCAAGTGGATGTCAAGACAACTTTTCTGCAGAATTGCTATCTTGATCTGAGTATCTAGAAGTCTCAACCAGAAAGATTCATAATTTGAGGACAAAGAGCAAATGGTTTGCTGGCTTATTCGATTCATTTATGAATTGGAAAAAGCATCTTCGTCCTAAATTGTAAGGTTTGATATGGTGATCAAATCTTATGGCTTTGTACAATAGTTTGATAAACCTTGTTTGACAAGGATTTAATCAATGTTATAGCTTTCACAGTCTCTTTTCGTAGTTCATGTCCTAATCATTGAGAATGATGTATGATTCTCTTCTGAAAATTAAATATAAACTAGCGACCCATTCCCAAATAGTTGATTTGGTGGTAGGTTTAGTTTGTTCTAAGGATTCAGGTTGATCTAAGTCGTAAGAACAAATCGCTAGTTTTGTCTCTAAAAATATTATATTAACAAAGTGTTGTCAATATTCGATGGTCTATGAAAATGGTTTCCTATGTCACCTCAAGTGTTGAGGATGTGAGACGCACCCAAGTGCATTTACATATTGGAGGTCAGATGTATCTTTTGAGATACATGACCCGATATGTGCTATGCAGTGGAAGCTGTCAGTAGATGTTAGTTCAATTGGATTGGATTTCGGTTAAAGTTTTGTCATAGTACTTAGAGGAGTAGAATACAAGAGTTGTATTGCTGATTCCTCGTTGGTAGCTAAGTCTTATTGCAGCTTGCGAAGCATCAATAGTTTTATAAGTTGAGCTTGCAGTTAGTGCTATGAGGAGATGTGATGGTCACATAGAAAGCTCGCAACACTTCATGCTGATTTGTTTACTAAGTCTTTCATGGCTAAAGTGTTTGAGAGACACCTAGAAGAGTCTAGGGCTCCGAGTTGCTAGAAAGAACAGTAGGAGAAAACTTCTGATATATGATATATTAGTTTTCTCCACCAACATGTACACCACAGACATTTAAGTCCAAGTGGGAGTTTGTTGGGTTTTATGTCCTAAAACTCGTGGATTGTAAACTGTTATGTTTGTAAATATTCTATTTAGAATAAAGAGTTATTAGTTTTATTCAGTAAAAGAGTTTACTGGAATAAAGTGAAACGTGTTTAGGTTAACCTATACCAATAACCAACACCCATGGCTGAATATGAGTACTTGAGCCTCATGTATGACATGATTGTGGATCAGGCTCAAGTAGTCAGCCAAAACGGTTTATAGTATACGGATAAGGCTGGGTACCTTATCCTGGTAACACTATTGGATGCGGCTCACTTTGTATTGTCCAAAACGATGTGATCCGAATCGTTTCACATGGAGATCTGCGAGTGAGGGCGTCATGTGCATAGAGTTTGCATAAGACCGAACCGTGAAATATGTCGCTCTCTCTTTATAACACCGTTTACTGATGAGACCGACATTTTCATTTGATGGCCTAGATAACTCGATCTCAATCATGAGCTCGCTATGAACTCCTACTTATTCGAAAGTATTCTTTGACTTGCATGTGTGAGAGTGACCCATAAGCGCTGACTCAATAAGCCTACCATCTTGGAGATAAAGTCGAATAGGTAGCTGGGGACATAGTATAGCAAGATTGGAGTTCACTCCTAACCCGCTCTTCAGGGTTAGTAGATAGGTTGTTCCCTTAATAGTTGACTTTGGGGCTTGAACAATGAGCGCTCACACTCTCATGTGATGAGAGGGTTAATTGATTTGTTGGTTGGACCACAAATTTATTGTTCATTAGAGGTGTCAGTGGTACTTAAGGAACAAGACGTAATGCAGGGGTTAAACTGTTTAAATGACCCAGCTGTGATTACGAACAACCTGTGAAGGGTCGATTTGCCCGTGAAGGTTATATCAGAGGACATAATATATCTACAATGAGAAGAGTGCAACCCTCGGGCTATAGTGGAGTCTTCGAGGGATAACGAATGTTGATTAGTTCGGTTAAAATAGTTTTGACCGGATAATCTCGTATCGTTGGAGCTCATGATCTGTAGGTCTTTTAGGTTCTCCTGGCTAGCTCGGATAACGTCGTGCAACAATATAAAAGAAAAAGAAAAAAAATTTGAATTGTTCAAATTCGATTTTTGGAAGGATAATGGACATATTTAAATATGATTTAAATATGAGAATGGTCTAAAACATGAATATGATTCATGTGCAAAAAGTCAATTTTCGGAAAATTGGGTTTAGCCATATTATTTAATTAATATTTGATATTGAATTAAATAGTATTAATTAATTAAAAAGTTTAATTAATTATTAATATATATATATTATTAAATTGTTTAATAAAAAAAATATTTATTATTATTTAAAATTAATAATGTATTAATTTTAAAAAATAATAATAATAGTATATATATATATATATATATATATATATATATATATATATATATATATATATATATTGAGTTTTGGCTATAAAGTGAAACGGGGTACACACTTTAGACTATTTCAAATACTTATGAATTAAGTTTCAATTCTGTCTTTTGAGTATCACTATTTCAAATACTTATGAATTAAGTTTCATGAGTTCTGTCTTTTGAGTATCTCAGCCCTTGTCTTTCATCTTCTTCTCCTTCTCCTTCTTTTTATTCTTTTCTTTTCCTCTTCTTTGGAGTCCCACAACTCCGTTGTTCGGCGCCGAGGATAGCGGGACTACCTGGGGTGGTTCTCGGGGCATTCGTGAGAAGAGGCCGGAAGAGTTCGTGACGAGGAACGTTCAGCGGAAATCGAAGAAATCGAAACTACAAGGGTATGTAATTCTAATTTCTTATTTTCCGTCGTTTGAGCATGTTTTCTATTTGTTAAATTGATGAAATTAGAGTTTCAACGATCCAAAATCGCTTTCGCAGCGTGATACGCTCCATTAAGCTCTGATTTGGTTCTAGATTTGCAATAGAAAAAAACATTGGACTTCAACTTCTTTATGAACAATCTTTCTGTCGTTGCTCACATGTTTCAACATCCTCTTTCTCACATCTATCGTAGGTCGGCAACCTCTCAATCGCCGCCCATTTCAGCTTCTCCTCCTTCTCATATGTCCCCGTCTTCCAGCGATTGCTCCGCTCGAACACGCTCGCCAACTGCTCGTCTGCTGTAAACACTATCTCTGGTGACAAATAAATAAATGGGCCTTATAATCGGGGGGGTTCAAATTTTGTTGATGTATGTACAAGGACACACGTTACAACTAAACCGAGAACAAAAAATAAATGGGCCCTATAATCGGGGGGTTTCAAATTTTACCGGATTAAAAAAAAAATCCTACAAAAACTGATTGTTGTTTTCAAAATCTGAAATAAAATCCTTAAATCTGAATCTCCAACCCTCCTCTAATCACAACTCGGATATGGAGAATATTTAAGTTTAAAACATTTAATTAATTATATAAGGTGAAATTGAAGAGTCAATATTTAAAAACTTAAATCATTCATTGGATTCTTATTCAAGTTCGTAAAGACGATACCTGATTTATTTTTTTTCAAATTTCAACATTTAGAAAAGAAACTAAGAGGGAAAACAAAAAGAAAATAAGAAAATAAGTGGAAAAAAAACAAAAAAACAAATTGTTTTAAAAATTAAATACTCAAAACAAACCATATTCTTGTTCTCTCTCTTCCTCACGTTTTTTCTTCATTCAGTCGCTCCCTCTCTCAACTCATGACTCCTTCTGCAATCGCCACCACTTAATGCCTCCCTTTCTCTCCGATCTCATCTCTGACAACGTACCCATATCTAGCGACGGGCGAGCGATGACTTCTTTCCGTTGCGTCTCCGGCGAGGGCGCGACGTGACAACAGGTAAGTTTTTTCCTCCTCCGACGATCTCTCGTCTTGGTTGGTTGAGCATCGATTTTAACCCGAAATCCTTTCGATTTCAATTTTTGTTAATTTGCAAGCGTTCTATTCAACTTTGAAAGTCATCACCCACTCCGCCCAACACTAAATTTGTGAGATTTGGGCGTATTTGTTTGTTGTCCAACATTGAATTTTGAGCTAGATTTTTCATTTGGCGAGTACCCAAAAGTTGGGATGGGTATTAATGAAAGGGAAAACCAGAGGAATGTCTACAATTAAGCCACTCAACATGAAAAATGGCTAATCACTTTTTTAGTTTGAATTATGTCTAAAACCTATATTTAGTAGGGGATTTTAGTACCAAATGGACTTGTTTACCCTTCGTCAATTTCTACTAATTTTGAGAATTAAAAATAGCATATTTTAAAATATAAAAGGTTAAGAAGAGAGAGAAAACATAGTTTGACGTGGATTTAACAGAGATGATTAATTAAATAGACAGAAGACGTTAAAAATGATAAAAAAACACTTATCCCTATTTCCATACATGGTTATACCCCACCCCCAATAATCTAGATAACGTTAAAAATGATAAATGGGTCTATATACCGGAGGAAGTAATACAGGCAGATTGCATCCATCAGTGGCGGTGTGTGTATGTCTGCAGACAAAGTAAAAAAAAATACCCACCGGGGGATGTGTATACCTACAGAAACTGTTCTAGCCACCCAATGAAGGTGTGTGTATGACTGCACACAGACTAATACTGGGGCAGAGACAAATTAAAAAAAATACCCACCAGGGGATGTGTATACCTACAGAAAGTGTTATAGCCACGCAATGAAGGTGTGTGTATGACTGCACACAGACTAATACGGGGGTAGCCTGTGCCATTTGTGCAGCTGCAGACAGTAGAAAATTCCATCAACAGTGTGGGTGTGTGCATCCGTGCACACATAATAAAGATGGGGCGTAAAGGAGTTTGGGAGTTGTGTGCATTACTGAGTAATAAAGGACGCCAACAACTTAAGAAGAGGGAATTGGTTTTTAAAAAAAAATAGGGAAAAAATCAATTTATACCCCTAAACTTT
The DNA here is from genome assembly GCA_028017165.1 of Herpetospermum pedunculosum. Classification (NCBI taxonomy): domain Eukaryota; kingdom Viridiplantae; phylum Streptophyta; class Magnoliopsida; order Cucurbitales; family Cucurbitaceae; genus Herpetospermum; species Herpetospermum pedunculosum. The sequence continues at coordinate 64,061,594 of CM051524.1, forward strand.
GAGGGTTGTATCAATTAAAACCCTAAACTAACAATTGTATCAATTTAAACCCTGAACTATCATAAGTGTATCAATTTACACCTTTTGTTAGATTTTATTTGAAAAAAATTAATTTAAACGGGTGGAGACTTATGATTTTAACAATTAAACCCATAAACTTTCATAAATGAATCAATTCTATGAAAGTTTAAGAGTTTAATTAATAAATTACAAGTCTCCACACATATAAAAGCTTACATTTTATACTAGAGGGTGTAAATTGATACACTTATGAAAGCTTAGGGTTTAAATTGATACAATTGTTAGTTTAGGGTTTTAATTGATACAACCCTCAAAGTTTAGAGGTATAAATTGATTTTTCCCCAAAAAAATAAGGTATCGCTTCCCAAGGAATGGGTATGATTTGTTTTATGGGGTAGATGGAAAATTCGGAATACGCTACCTTGAATTAAATCATCCGCAAAAGGAATCGGCAAACTCCAAATCGGGAACTCCAATATTCAAAACTCAAAAGCGAACCAAACTCAGAAGGCGCATACGTTCACCCTAGAAGCAACAAAAACGCAGTTGTTCTTCCGTTTCTCCATAACCTACTTCGACATCCTTCAAAGTAGAACACGACGCATTCGACGGCTACGTTCGACCTATACTCGTCATTCCTCTCTCGCAATTCTGTTTCTCCATAACCTAGTTGGTAAGCATTTTTCTCTCTCCCAATTCTTCTCCATCCATGTTTTACCAACGAAAGACTTTAATTGTAATGCTAGTTTAGGTAAACGTGGTTTCGGGTTAGTAGGTTCGGATTCTAGGGTTTTAACTTGCGGGAGTTGTAGATGTTTTGTTTAACATATGATTTGTTTATATTAAAACCAACGTAAAACTCCAAGATTTCAAAAAAACTAAATAATAGCTGGTGATTCCTTTTTTTAAGGGATTTGGTTGATCTCCAAATTTTTTTAAGGGATTCGGTTGAATTCCGCCAGTGTTGAATTTGGGGGGACAACAACTGTGCAACTTTTGAAATTATTGTATTGGTTCATCTCGTCCCAAATACCATAAAAAAACACTATAATAGAAAGGGAGGACATGGTTGGTTGTTGTGTGGTTGAAGGTTGTTGGTTGTTGTGTGGTTGAAGGTTGCTTTGTTTTCGCAGAATGACGTGAAAAGGATGCTCGAATTTTTTCTCCTAGATGGTGGTGGCAAATGGAAAAACGAAAAAGGAAGGGTTCAAGAATCAAATCTGGAAAATGTAAGACTTTACCTAAATGTAGGGGTATTTGTTGTGACACAAATTAGTTTTTGACCGGTGTATGTGTGGATCAATTTTAGGAAAGAAATAACAAAATTAAATTCACCTCCTACTTACACACGTCAGATCTAACCCTGACATTAAATATGTGTGTCGCAATGGCTATATACCCCCACTAGTGTGCCCACGGTATCCCCAGCCGTGTGTGTGGGATATACCCATCCGGTCACACAAAAGATACATAATGGAATACAATACTTAACGGAAAAAATAACCGTTTATTTTTAACCTGCAATGATCCACGTCATTCAAACTAATTAATCCTGCAAAAATAAATAAACAAATTTCAAATATAATATTGTTGAACAAACCAAATGTTAGAAGGGTGTAATAGACAATAAACACAAACAGATTTTCTCCTAAAAAAACTCTAGCCATGAGTTACAACCTAAACACAGATTTAGACAAATTTCATTAACCGTATTTTTCTGTAGACATTCCTCTGATTATCCTTTAATGAAATGTATACAGACATATATACAACCTCAGTGGACCTAGACGCGAGGGTACAAAAGTATGTCTGCAAGTATACAATACCCCGTCAAATACAATTTTTCATTGTTTCCCTTTAACTGTAGTTGTCAATTTCTTTATTTTAACGTTTATGTTATTTTGGCATCCATTACCTTCCTCTCTCTCTCATCCTAACCATTCCCTATTTTAAAGCATTATTTCATTTAATCATTAAATTGTAGAATATAGTAGGAGGGTATTTTTGTCCACTTAGTATATAGGTTTACTTACTAAATTTAACTTTTAGACATTTTCCCAAAATATGAGTGGTTTAAACATTTTTCATGTTGCACCCTCTCTCTTCAGACATTCCTCTTGTTAACCCTTTTTTTTAAGGATGATTTGAAGGTTATTAGGGAATATCTATCCTAGGTAGATATATATTTACATTTATGTCTTTATTTTTCAAATTTTTTTACCATCACATTTTACCTTATCCTCCCCTTATTTTCAAGTGGGTCATTTGTGATCCTTCCTGCTAACTTTTTTTTTAGAGCCTTCATGCTCCAACTTGAGGGAGGGTATTAAGGATTTATCTATCTTAGGAAGTTATGTTTATGCATTTATTTTACTACATGTGTGTATTTTAGGAAATTATGGTTAGTTTAGGTTGCATATTAAGCATCATATTCTAATGAGAAAATCAAGAGGAAATGATTATTTATCATGGTATCAGAGCGAAGATCTTGACAAGCTCGATAAAAAAAAATGCTAGGGCAGCGGCGATTCCGCCGCCGCTGCCCAACTTTATTCCTCTCCAATGTTGCATTTAATGTGTCTACATCCTCTTCAAGAGATGAAGATATAGATGAAGATGAAGAAAAAAAGAAAAAAAAAAAACACAGATTTGCCTTTGTTTTCCAGATCTAGAGCTGCCACCGTCGACGGAGGAAAAAAAATGGAGCTGTCACGGCCGCCTCCGGTCACCGTCTACGAAAGATGACATGAAAAAAAAATGGTCAGATCTGAACCAGCCGCCGCCTCACGCTTCTGTTCGCTGATAGCTCTAAATTAGAGCTATTATTTACTCCTTAATATTAGCTAAATATCGTGCTTATTGTTGATTAATTTGTCATATTGTAGGTGGTTCGTGGTAAAGAGCTCGTGAAGTCCAAGCACGCGTTTTGGTGCTAAGAAGGTCATTTTAGAAGCCTTGGGAAGCAACCGGACAAAGAAGAGAAGCAAAATCACATTTTGACACAGGAGGTCCCGCGTCGAGACGCTGCCTGTAGCAGTTTGATGCTGCTCAATCAAATTTAAGAAAAACTCGAGAACAAGCGTCGAGACGCTGCTCATTGCTGCTCCAGAGTCGAGACGCTGTCCCTAGCGTCTCGACGCTCCGAACGCGTGCGCGCTGGAGATTTTTCGTCCATAGCGTCGTGAGGCTGCCTATAGCGTCTCGACGCTACGACAAATATAAAACTCATCTTCTCCGATTTTTAAGCCATTCTTCACTTCCCCCATTGTTGTGTAATCGAATTTTGGGAGTTAAAACTCCATTTTCTCCCCATTTCTTATATATCAAATAAAAACTTGGTTGTTTAGCTTGATTTTCACAACCAGCAACTAAGGTAAGTGCTCTAATTTGAGGTTATGGATTTTACCTTGATGCATTAGTGAGGGTTTATGTTAATTTCTAGCTTAGCATTGATTATCTTTTGCATATTCTACCTGTATCGATCTCGAATAACATGTTTTTCTAATTAGAACTTGACATCCCTAATTGTTACTCATGTTAGTGTGCTAGACTTAATTCCTGACAAGTTTTAATGCAAGTAGCAAAAGTCTAATCGTGGCTAAGTAACTCGAGCCTATGTGACTGGTGGAGGTATGAGTTGATTATTATTTTCATGGTGGGCTCAAGGTTAGGAGAGAAATCGAATTAATCTTAGGATTAATTTGTCGCGATGTTACCCGTCACTGTTCTTAGATTAACTTAGGATTGATCACCTTAGATTAATTAAGGAGCATGTTTAATTAGAATTGCACGTCTCTAATTAATTCCTTAGAGTGTTTGAGCCGGAATATGGCCAAACATTTCATGTGCATAAGATAGAATAGCTAAGCATGTTAGAGTCTATATGATCTAAGTCGCATATATAAAAGTAAATTTCGATCCCTTAAATTAGGAGCACATGTTACCTTTTAATTTCCACGCATTTAATTTTCCGTTAGTTAATTTTCTACATGTTTTATTTTTAGTTTTGTTTAATCATTCTCCCTTTTACTTATTCTTTTAATTAAAGGCAAATAAAAATTAATTAGGGGAGGTTAATTCGAGGTTCCTGAGGATCGAGCTGACTACCGCTATCTATAAATTAGAGAAGCTTTAAACAGCTTATAAATATTAATTTGGCAGGCCTCGACAACCTGTTTACCAAATTTAGCGTCGTTGTCGAGGATAGTTTCTCTTAGTTAAATTTTATTTGTTCGAAGATCAAAAAAATATTTTCTCTTTTGTTGTGTCTTCTTGTTTTAGCATGACAAATGTTCGTTTAGAGGATTGGGTGATAGCTTCAAGTCCTGAAGCTGAAAGAATTTTTGAAGGGAGCACTGAGGCGAAAACCTCTCCAATTACTGAAAGGAACACTGAGGTGGAAATTACTTCATCCTCTCCTTCAACAACCATGAGATTTTATCTGCAATAGAGAGCACCGACCCGCGTTCTGAGGCTCGCAAATTTTTTATATTGCGTGGTCAAAGCGATGTTGCGAAGCCCGCAGAAATTTAAAGATGCCATGTCATGTTTGGAGGCTCTTGAAAAATTAAAGATGTAATGAGCATCGACTTAAAGTTTCCAACAACAACCCGGGTTTGGAGGCTGCAATTTTTTTTTTTTTTTACCTTATTCTCATCTTATTTTTAAGTTGGACATTTTTTATCCTTAATGCTCCAACTTGAGGGAGGGTATTAGGGAATATCTATCCTAGGTAGTTTATATATTTACATTTATGCCTTCATTTTATTGCATACCTAAAATGAAAATTAGTCTTAACATTTCTTTTTATATAAATATAACTTGTTCTAAAGAGAAAACCAAGAGGAAGAGTGGAAAACATTATTTAGCAAAGGTAGTGATAAAAATACTTTGATTGGTGAGTAAAATATGTGCTCTTAAAATTTCTTAAAAAATCCAACATTTCTTAATAAAAGCTTTTTATGAAAGTTACCCATATTTTCCTAATTGCTCTAAATATGTTGAAACTATTGTAAATTTACTCCCTCGTGTTCCTATGGTGGATAACTTTAATTAATCAAAGTTTGTGGATAAGTCGACATTTTTTATCCAATCTCCATAGGCACAAGAAGTCGAGATCCTGAGTTTCTAAGCGTTGGGCTCTTTGAAATGATCGAAATGTCATCAGTCATGGAAGATCGACATTGGGTCATAGGTATTGGTGCAACTATTTCGAATGATCGGGGGACTTAATAGCCGCTATGACAAATGTTTATCCTACAACATACTCACCTTAAAAAGTCATTTCAAACCTTCCTTTTTACTCTCGGAGAAAAAGTTGAGTGACCGAACAACCATCTCGCTCTTTCCATTCTTCGGAGCTACTTTTTTCTTTCTAAGGGATGGATTGGGATGTATAAAAACCTTTTTATCGAGGATACTCGGGAACAACTCCTAGGTCAATTAAGGATCAGATGGCCTCCTTGTTGTGTCCGACTCGCTTCCGGACACGTGCCACATGTGACTGGTGGCATGACTACAGTGGACGAAACAGGGACGTAGGTACACAAGAGTTGGTTACAATTACAACCTGTGAATTTCTATCCATTGGCTTCCAACATAAAGGGTTGTGACTTGTGAGACGAATCTCCTTGCCCACAGACTTGTTACTTCAAATACTTTTCTAATGACAACTTTTTCATCTTATGATATTTTACATAAATAAATAACTTGATCCTTACATTTATCAAACTAAAGCATGCAAATATAGGCTGGTTTTTTTTTTCTTGTTAAAATAAAATATCTTTAGGTCTAATATTTTTTTTTTTTTTTTTTTTGATAAGAAACAGAAACCATTCATTGAAATAATGAAGAAAAAAAAGGGGGATAGACTCTATCCCTCCAGATCAAGAAACAAAATCAATGCAGATCGGAAGAAACAAAGGAACAAGGAAAGGGATGGTCCCAATCGGTGACATACAAGCAGTCAAAACAAAAAGAACAAAAGATGAACAAATCCTAAAAACCAGCAATGATGTCAATGTAACCAAAGGAAATAAACTTCTTCTGGAGATAATTTTCTATCCAAATCGATCGTCGGGAGAGGGATTTGGCTGAAAAATTATCCCAAGATCCAATCTCAGCTGTGTCACCTTCCAAAGAATGAAGCCACTGATAAGAAAATTTTCCTGTGTTGATGCAAATCTTCTATCCAACCAATCTTCTAACCAACCAATAGGAGTTGTTCATTTAGGCTTGTTCGACCCTCTACCGATAAGACGAGTGTTTGTGCACTTTTCGTAATTGACATTCGATTGGAGGTTCGTGACTTCTCTGACCCAATTCTTTTGTTTCTTGGATGCAGTGGTTTGTCTTTGCTTAGTGGGAAGGGGCATAATGCACATCCCGTTTTTTATTAGCCAAGGGAACAAAATGGATAGGTGTGAGGATGAATCGTCATTCATATCTTCCTCTAAATCGATAACTTCAGAGATCCCTTCTAATGACGGATAAAATTGTGGTTCAGGTGGCTTGGGTGGATTCTCGATAGCCAGAGGATCAATATCTAAAGGAAGAACATCTGCTTCAAGCGAAGGGGTGGGTTGGTCAAAAAAAGTTGAGAGGGATGGAGGAGAAAAAGGAGAAAAAAATTCTTTTTGGGTATGAGGAGTGCTATTTTGTGAGCAAGGAGAGGATAAGAGGTCATCCGAATCAGTGATGGTTTTGTGTTTGGATGTGGAGTAAAAAGTTCCAGAGACAAGTTGTGACTTCCTAGAGTTGATGAAAACCTTTAGGTCTAATATTTTATCTTTAGGGTTACGAAGATCTCCATTATTACCTTAAATTGGAGAGCTTTTTTGTATTTGGCTTCGGTCTTTGTATGTTTCTCACATACATAATGAAGTATGAAACACCCTTATTCATAAAATTAACCATTTACTTCCAGTAACCCAACCTCAAATTAATCTATTTACACAAACATATATAGCTGGATTTAAAAAGAAAAGAAAAAAAGTCACAACAATCGTTACATTCTCTTTAAAATGCATACTACGTAAACTAAATTTAAAGACGAAATTGTTATTCAAACTCGAATTAGAAACATTATATCAGGAAATAAAATGAGAAAATCAAAATACACACGAACTTACAACTTTATGACAAAGTAGAAAAATAATAAAATTACAATTGTTGTTCAAAAAGCATAGTCTTGGAGCTCTAAGAGAAAGGAAAGTGCCATAACATACACATAATTTGCTTACAAAGACTAAAGTGCAGAGTTTATATTAATTATATATTAAAGTTCCAAGCATTGAAAAATGATTTTTTTTTGGAGGGGGTTTAGAAGTAAGCAACAGAAGCAAAGAAAATCACTGGGTTTTTTTTTTTTCTTTTTTTTTTCTTTTTTTTAATCAATTTTTCAATGGAAGAATTCCCATAGCTTCTTGTTTCTCAAGGCAACCATCCTGGAAGGAAATTATTCATGCTTGGTCCAGCATTGACCACTGCTATGGAATCTGGCTGATACCTGCAAATTAACCACCTTCATTCTTCAACTTCTAATTTTGTATATAAATTTATTCTTGCCTTTTGTTTTGCAGTTTATTTTCATTTATTCTTATTCTTATTCTTTGAAAAGTCTAAGCTCGACCTAGTTCGAATTGGATGTTTACTTATATTTGATACATTATGGCGTAACACACGAATATATATGATTCTATGTACAACTTATGTTAATTACCACTAAAGTATGCTCACTTTTGCCGGACAAAATGAATTTTTATAATAAACAATGGGTATTTGACTCATGGGACGAGTTTATTGCAACCTTTACAGTTATGAAGTTAGAATATAAGTTTTGTAGGTAAGTTGGGTTTGGGTATATTCTAATTTCACAAGCTATTTGAATAATCTAGACTCTTAAATGTGCAAGCCAGCTTACAGGCACCTCGACTACCTTACAACATTTGGCTGCCAAGAAAACTCGTAGGAAATTAATTTCTAGGTAGGTGACCACCAAAGATTGAACACATTCCCTCTAAGAGGGCATGAATAGTCTCAAACCCTTCATGGCCATTAGATCAACCGTTCTAAAATTCATCTCTCGAAGTTTATGTATTTTTCTTTTACCAATAAATCAACAAATTAAACACAAACTATATAACATAAATCTAGGTTTATTTTAACAAACTCATAAACTAAAACATGGGATACATAAACCTAGGATTCTAGGATGCATTATTTTACACAAATTCAAACACATACAACATAAACCTAGGCAGAAACACAATTCAAATGTGCAAACGGTACAAATTCACAGATTACATAACCGAGCCTAGGTTTTATATCACATTCTTTTACACATTCAAACGCGTACTATATATATAATCCTAGACTTCTCAAACACAAACTACACAAATTCAAACACAGACGATATAAACCTAAGTTTCTGTAACAAACCTACAATCAAAACCTACACTATATAAACCTAAGTCTGTCACACATTTTGTTTTACACAAATTCAAACACATACTACATGAAAGCTTAGACTTCTCTAACACAATTCAAACACAAACTATATAAACCTAAGTTTTAGTGACAAATCCACCTACAAAACATAGACTACATAAACCTAGGTTACTACAAGACATTATTGTACACAAATGCATGCAAATTACAAAAGAAACCTAGACTTCTCAAACACAAACAACACAAACTACACAAACCAAGTTCCAAACACAATGTTGGGAGTGCGACCAAAGTCTCACATTGACTAGAAAATGAGAAGATTATAGGTATATATAAGTGAAGGACAACACATCTCCATTGATATGAGACATTTTGGATGAAACCAAAAGCAAAGTCACGAGGGGACATAGACAATACTATACTATTGTAGAGATTAAGTTTTCAATCCTAAATCATCGGAACTCAAATATACTATTGTAGAGATTAAGTTTTCAACCCTTAATCATCGGAACTCAAACTTACGAAAACTACGGGCCGAATAGACAATATTATACCATTGTGGAGATTAACTTTAACTCAAACTTACGAAAACTATTGGCCAAAAGAAAATTGCAAAGGATAGAAGAGAATATTTACCCAATTTGTAAGGTGGGTTCACAATCTAAAGGATGAAAGAAGGCATCACCATGAGACTGATGAGCTTGTTGTCTTCCATACATCATATCATCAGCACTTTGGTTCAATTGGAGAGCATTTACTTGATACCCTTCTACTAACTGCAATCCATAAATTTACACCAAATTATAAAACCACCAATTTCTTTTCTAACATTTTATTTTAATTTTATCAACTCATGTGCTCAGCCTTTTTCTTTTTATACCCTTTGTTTCAGAGTCTTGTTTGCTTCGTTAAGAAGATGCTCCTGAAAGTTTAAACAAACAATAAATTAATTTTTTTCTTTTTAATGTAAAGTTAACCATTTAACACAAAATCGAATTAGTTTCAAAACTCAACATTTGACCCACCACAGATAAATTAAACTAAGAGATGCTTTATCAAGTTTTGGTTAAGTCCTTCATGTGAAAATTGATGATTGCTAATGCAAAGCTAACTACTTTAGTTCTTTCCAATATCATTTTGATCGATATACTTTGAGATTCATTCCGTTGACAAAATAATAATAATATTTTCAGATTTATTGTAAGTATGAAGACTAAATTTGGATGTTTGAAAGTATAAATATTAAAATAGAACAAATCGCAACCTACATGAACCAAAATGGTATTTAGCATGTTTTTTTTATCATTTAACAAAAAAAAATAAAGTTATCTTCACAACTCAACATTTAACCTACTATAGATAAATGAACAAAGAACATGCTAGCTACATCATGTTTCTATAAATAACTCATGTAATACTAACAAGCAAGATGACTTTTTTTCTTCTTCTTCTTATGCAAATTAAAAGACTTAAAGTAGGAGAAATTATTTGAGGAGATCGTGCCACAATGTGGCTGGCACTTTGCACCGTTGGATGTGTGTATGAGACAAATTGCAAAAGTGCTTCAATTTTGTATCGAATAGTTATTAGGGGCAGATAGATTTTAAGATTTACATCCGACGATTTTAAAGTGGCTGACACATTGTGGCGACGAGTCTCTCATTGAATATGAAAGAATGATATAGCGAAAGTTCAAAGGCGGAAATAGAATTCAAACCCGAAGGAAAAGTTTTTTTTCTCATACCTTACGTTGAAGATCAGTGAGCTGATCTAACATGTACTGAGTCTGAAAAAGATTACAAAAGATGAATGAGAAAAATGCATAGAGAATTATAATAAAAGGTATAATTTTAAGGGCAATGGTGAATGAAGAATTACCCTTGTTGATCTGATCTGCTTGAGTGACATATCAAGTTGCCTCTCAAGAGATTCAAGTTCTTTGCTACTCAATGGACCAAGGTCTTCTCCCAAAAGGTTCCTGGTTGATTCAAATTACCACATCAAAATCTACCACTTAGTTCTTTCTTTTTTAAAAGATAAATAATAAATAAATCGAGCGTCTCCGGACCAACTTAGCACATCTCGATTAATCTCAAAAGGTTGCCTCAAGAGCGCCTCAGTTTTTCGAGGCAAGCTACCTTGTTAGGTTGTGTCTATTTAGTGCATCAACTTTAAACAATTTTTCTAATAGATTTGTGAACTTTTAAGGTTATGTCGAACATTTCTCCGTACTTTAAAAATGTTATAACAGATATTTGTACTTTCAATTTTGCGTGCAACAAGTTTTTACTATTAACTTCGTTAGTTTAAAGTTTATATGAAACACTTGGTTGCATTTTTAAAAGTATGTGGTAGATTAAGTTTTGGCAGACTAAAATGTTTGGTGGCGTAGGCATTAAACTAATAGAGTTAACAAGACCTATATATTAAATACAAAATCAAAAGTTTATGAACCTATATAAGAAAATTTTCGAGTACAAAATAGACAAAATCTTAAAAGTCCAGTCCTCGTTTGATAATAATTTCGTTTTTGAAAACTACTTTTTTTTAGTCTTGAAATCTTGGTTTGGTTTGAAAACATTTTTAAAAATAAATAATAAAAGAAAGAGTCTAGTAAGTGAAAGTAGTACTTATAAACTTAATTTTCAAAAATCAAATAATTAAGAAATGGAGCTTAATAATCATAAACTAAATGAATACAACTCTAAAAGTTAAAAACCAATCTTATTTTTCATTTTTTCATTATTTCATTATTCATAATATTATATTTGTACATATATAAAACTTAATACCAGAATTTTTTTGTACGTCGTACCACATAAAACAGACCATTCATGTTCATTCTTGCATCTCGTACTTCAAAACATACTCAACAAGATCATTGTTTCATGTTTTCCACACAAGATTTGATATTTAAAATAAACAAAAAACCCTTCTGATATTTAATAAGAATATTTGGGCATAATAAACAATTTAAACAGTTAGTTAGGACTTTGGAATCTTTGGACTACTTCAATGATTTGGTGCTCTTTTCAGCTTTAGTTGGTGTAGTACCAACCAAAATCTCGTCAATTTAATCTTATATCAATATTTTAACATTTCTCTCATTTCGTAGGTTTGAAAGCTCGTAGAAAACATCTAACTAGAGAAAAACAATATCAATTAGAAAAAAAAATGACACTAACACAAATTTTTTGACTTTGATACCACGTTAAATCATCACTTAACTCAAAAATTTAAGTTGATGAGTTACGATAAATTTAATCTTATATCAAAACTTTAACACTCACAAACTTCAGGGTGATTGGGAGAAACTTTGAGTGTTGGGACCAACTTAAGTACATCTCAACCAATTCAAGAGAGCAATTGTTCGACTTTATTTTATTTGACATTAAAGGAAACACATGAATATTTAATATTTTTATTAAGTAGTTATATAATAATTCAAATCTATGACTAAAAATGGAAAGTAAAGATATAGAGCGTTGGGGCTATTACCTTTGGGATCGTTGCAGAGCTTCATAGCGAGCTTTAAGCTTCAAATACTCCTGCTGGCTGCTCAGTTCCTATAATTATCCCATCATATTATAATAAATTAAACTTCCATTCAATAATAATTTTATCTTTTATTATAAAAAAAATTAAAATTATGAAAATCATATGGAAATTGTAAATAAATAAGATTAAAAAAAAAAAAAAAAAAAAAAACAAGTTTTCAAATAGATCATTAGTAATTGAAAATGTTCCAATTAAATCTATTTCTATATGGAAATTAATTGTTTGTTCTTACTGTACAGATTTATTTAAAAATCACTATACATTCCTTTAATTTTACATTGATTTTTTAGTGATTCCAAATTTGGCTGTTGTTCAAAACTCATATGAAAGCCAAAAGAGGAAATTGATGAATTAAAAAATTGTTTTAAAATGTTTTTTTTTTATAAAAAAAGTTAATTAACATTCTATTTATTTCCTCACCTACATTTATGAACTAGAGAAAATTAAGATTTTTTTTTTAAAAAAAAAATATATATATTTAATGTAAATGTATAAGGTAAAAATTAAGAGTAATTACCAAGGCCTCTCTTGTGGAGACATTTGGCTCTGGTGCTCCATAGTTGCATTTCTGGTATCTCTCAAGTGTTTTGAGCATGCTAGATTTCCCACATAAATAACAACAAATTTTGTTATATTATTTATAAAACCAACAAATCCAAATTATAATAGAAAAAAATGCAATTAATTCAAAATTTATTGTTAAAATTCAAATGGTCTCAATTTTGCCTAAACCTATTTAATTAGTTAATTTCACACATAATAAAGGTCTTAATTATAACTCCAATTAGTTAATTTTGTTAGGCACTTTGATGAGAATTATTCATGATTTTTTTTTTTCAAAAAAAAATTAAGGATCGAGGGGAAATTGAGACTTTTAAATTGTTATCGACAAAATCGAAATCAAGTACATAAATCAAAGGTATTTTGTATAATCTAACCTTAAAAACATGACTAATTGTTAGAACATATAAAATAATGGTTGGGAGTTTAGGATCTAGAAAAAAAAAAACATTTGTGAGATCTTCAAAATTCATTATTAATTCATTAAATGTTAAAAAAAAAATCCTGTAATTAATAAATATATGAAACTTTCCTTCAAGAAATTAAGTATTAGAGTTTTTTTCTTTTTTTTCTAAACACAATTATTTAACAATTAGTCATGTTTACCAACAATTACTTTTTCCCTCTCTAATCTATATCTAAAAATATTTTAAAATCCCTAAAAGACAGATTAATTAATAAATCAATTTTGGGTGTGAGGAAAAAATAAAATAAAATAAAGAAGACAAATCCTTACAAACAGAGTTGATAAAAACATTTGGAGGTTCAAAAAACACAAACCTTCAAACCTAAACCAATAGGATTTTGTTAAAAAAAAAAAAAAAAAAAAAAAAAATGCTTGATTTATTAGCAACAATTATTTTCCCTTTCTAATTTCTACATCTAAAATTATATTTTTAACTTCCTACACAAATTTCAGAAACCAAAGCCAGTTAATTACATAAATCCATTTTTGCTTTCTGACATATTGCCAAGATTCTAATTTTCTTACCCAAAAAAAAAAAAAAAGTAAACAAACATAATTATCAAAAACAGAAAAACTAAAAAGACAAATCCTCACGAAACAGAGTCATAATTAAACCTCCTTTTTTTTCTTTTCACAAACACAATCCCAGGTCAAAAATAAACCTGCTGGTTTTCAAACACAAAATAGTGAAAAATCCCAACAAGACAGGTCAAAAAAAAAAAAAAAAAACAAACCCTATAAACAATACATCCATTTATAAGTTTCCTTCCACGATTTTCATTTTTGTTAAGAAAAAATTAGAAGTCTTAACCAAATTCCAAAAACAAAACCAAATTTTTGAAAGCTACTTTTTTTTTTTCTTCTGGATTTTAAATTTTTTTATAAAAGGTATATAACAAAACAAAAGAACTCGTAGGTAGATGTATTGTTTATAGACTTAATTTGAAAAACTAAAAAATGAAAGGGTTATCAAACCGGGGCTAAATTAGTGGTAGAAAGAAAGAAGAAGAAGAAGCCTAATGAGAGAAATAAAAAAGTTAGGTTGATCATTAAATTGATCCATCCATGGAGGAAGTCCATAGAAGAAGAAAAAAGGGATTGAAAAGAAAACCCTAATTTGAGAAAGTCCATGGAAGAAGAAGAGAAGAGAAGAGAGAGGGAAAATGCAAAAGAAGGAGAAGAAAAGAAAGTAAGGGAAAAATGGGATAAAATGGGATTGAATATAACAGTGGGGGATCTGAGAAGAATACCTTGAACTACTGCAAAACTCGTACAATTTTCCTCTATTGGAGAAGATGATGAGGGCAACTTCAGCATCGCAAAGAACAGAAAGTTCATAAGCTTTCTTCAAAAGACCATTTCTTCGTTTTGCGAAGGTCACTTGCCTGTTGATCTTGTTCTCTATTCTCTTCAGTTCAACTCTCCCTCTTCCCATTTTCCCACTTCTTTCCTCTTCTCTCTCTCTTTACCTTCTTATTTCACCAATATATCAACCTCCTTCCTTTCCTCTCACAAACTAACATTTTCCCTTCTTTTCTTCTTCTTTTTTTTTGGTGCTGCTTGGGGACTTTTACTGTGTGGATGGTTCTACACACCTTCTGCTGGGATTGCTTCACTCATGTCATGTGATGTGCTTACATCATTCTTTTTCTTTTCAAAAATCTTAATCTTACCTAAGACCTACTTAATCTCTTAATCAACAACACAAACAAAAAGGTTGAACCTTTTACCTCAAAGATAGAAAAAATAGTACTTTCTTTACTGGGTTATACTCATGTTGGTAATTGGTGACCAAAACTTGATATATTATTACATCAACATATTTGAACACGTGAACGTATATACGGTTGATGATCTCATATTGAAAAGATGAAGTGACTTCACTCACAATATAAGATACATGGTAACTCCTCCTATTATCAATTGATTTTGAGACGAAATCTCGTGATATCAAATAGATTGTTACTTTGGATGCTATTTTGACATAAAATATAACCGATTAATCAATAGAATCTATTTGTCCTAAGGTTTTTTTTCTAGTAGAAACAAGTATATGTTATTTGACACAAAAACATATTTTTTTTGCTAATAAAAAATTAATGTCTCAATAATTATTTAGCTTTTATTTTTTTAAAATTAAACTTATAAACACTACTCTCATCTATTAGTTTCATCGTTTCTTGTATTTACTTTTGACATTCAAAATCAAAACTTGAATTTTAAGAATTTACTTTTGTTTTGTGAATTTAACTACGAATTCAAAAATAGAAATGGTAGAAAAACAAAGGGATAGTTGCACAAACACCAATCAGGACAAAAATAATTACAAATTTAGCAAAGTTTAAAACATTTTGCAAATATGGCAAAAAATCAGTGGCTATCACCGATAGACTTTATAACTATTACTAGTGATAGACTATTATCACTACAAAATTCTATAAAAAAGACTACTATCAGCAATAGACCATACTATCAGTGATAGAAATTGTCATATCCGCAAATTTTTTAAAAAAGTGTTATATTTTTAATTATTTTACTCTAACTTGACATCAGTTACAATTTCCCGAAAACAAACACAATTTTAAAACATAGAAAACTAAAAACAAATCATTATCAAACGAGATATAATTTATTATTTTCATTAACATATTTGAACACATAAACCAGATACTAAAATACTATTTCACCATCGAACTCAATATCATCAAAATTCAATTTTTATAAACTCAATAGAATTAGATTAGGGTTTTTTTTTGGAGGGGGGTGGGGGAGTTATACGATGCAGGGGAGTGTAGGGGAAGTTGTGATGTGATGGGAGATTTGATTGGACGGTGGTGATTAGAGATGAGGTTAGAAGGAGAGTTCAAAATGGGGAAAAATGAATGAGAAGTGCTACGTGTCGAGCTGTGAAGTGGGTGAAGGCTGATGTCCATCTGACTATATCCGAACCTCGGTTAATCATGTGACCTAACCTTAAGAAGATGAAAAAAAACAAACAAAAAAAACCTCAATATAATTCTAATTTACCAAAACACCCCTCTCCTCTACATTCATTGCTAAAACACTCTCAAACTCATTTCCTACTTTAAACGGTATTTGTACTTCTCATTACCCATCATAGATGCAAATCTTTCACATTTGGTCTTGCTCAAGATCTATAGTGTGTAACTAAGGGACGATGGAGATCTTGAATCATTTATGCGGATCGGGATCTAAGGATCTAAGGTAGATAATATCGATACTATTATGAAAATACGAAGAAATGTATTGTCGTGACAATATTTGTAAAGAGTGGATATACGCATGTTTTAATAGTTTTTTAACTTTTCTTTCATAGATTAAAGAGTTATTTTTCGTCCTGTTTAGTAACGATTTTGTTTTTAGTCTTATGTTTTTTAAATTTAGGGTTGTTTCTTGATAATTATTTTACCATGGATTTCACGTTTTTTTTTTTTTTTTTAAGAAACATTTGAATTCTTCTTAAATTCCAAAAACAAAAATAAGTTTTTAAAAATGGGTTTTTTTTTTTTTTTAAAAAAAAACTTGACTTGAATTTTGAAAATATTTTTCGAAAGTATATAACAAAAACAAATAAAGTCGTAGGTGAAAGTTGTATTTATAATGTATCAATTAGTGACTAAGAGATTCTAAATTCAATCATCGTCTCCACATGTTGTTAAAAAAAAATTGTATTTATAAAAAAAAAGATATTATAGTACAACAAATGTAGTATGAGAATTTGAATTTCCGACATCATGAGAAGAAGTATATGTCAATTACTATTAGAGATATGCTCACTTTGGACAGTTGTGTTTATAAAGCTTAATTTTTGAAAAAAAATAATCAAATAATTAATCAAATTAAGATACAATTTTAATATCATATATTTGTAATTATTGTGATATATAGTATATAGTTATAGATACATGCTTTTAAGCTTAGTTTCAATTTGGTCTCTATGTTTCAACGGTTTCATCAATATGGTCTATTTTTCTTATAATGTTTACCAAGCATCTTTGATTAAAAGAAGTTTAATGAGGCAAGTCATTTTTATTGCTCTTCAAAAAGAGTATCAATAATTCAAGAAGTATTATTGTTCATTACGCTCCAAAATGATATTTTATTTTAGTTTCTTTCTTGCCTTTAATCAAAATAATATTTCAAATTCCACCTCAATTTTTTTTTTTTTTTCATGGAGCTTCTATCAAAAATAAAATGTTATAATGAATTATTCTCGTTATCTTTCTCTAACAAACAATATGTACAGACAAAATGTCAAAGCGAGCATGACTCAGCTGAGATATGTATGTGTCGACGACCAAGAGGTTTGAATCTCCTCACCTCCAATGTACTTAAAAAAAAATATGTAGAGACAAAATAAGACTTTTAAATTTTGTAATTTGACCTAATTATTGATAATAAAAAAAAAACATGTTTACTAATGTTTTAGAAAATAAGATTACCAAACTAAGATTAAGCATGTGAAATTGATACTTTAAAAGAGAGACATCAAATTGGGTGAAATCTAAGCAGGCTTTGTTGACAACCTTAAACAAGAGCAAACTTTGTCAAAATTGATAAACTTTAAAACTCCCAACATTCTCCTCCAATTATAAGATATGTTCTAACTTCTCCTTTTCACTTTGGCAACTTTGTATGCTCTAAAATGGAGATTCTAATTACTTAACTCACCACCCTTCCAAATTTGATGAACTCAAATTTTACAAAAATAAGTTCAATATAATTACTTTAGTACCAAGAATTTAGGGTTTTGGGATGATTTGATTAACATGGGAACTAAATTAAATAAAACAGCCCTTTAAACTCACATCTTTGCACTTATAATCAATGTGTTGGACTTTCACAATTCAAGTAAAATTTGAACTCATTGTTGATAGGGAAACTTTAATTTTAGGAATCTATTTGAAAAGGGTATTCAATTGAAAATAAACTACTTTTAAAACCACCTTGACTTATATTTTTCTTTATGAAATCTTTTTTTTTTTTTAAATTTGGATTTCAAAATTTCGTTATTTTTTTTATATATAAATATTGTTAGAAAGTAAATTAAAAAATAAACAAACAATAAATCAATAAGGACGGGTTGCACAAACAACCATCAAACCCAAAATAATTGCAAGTTAAGCAAAATTTAAAACATTTTGCAAATATGACAAAAAATCAGTGGCTATCACTAATAGAAGTTATCGTTGATATATGACTATCACGGATAGACTACTATGAGTGATAGACTACTATCAGACTAAAATTCTATAAAAAAAAACTGAGGTGATAGACAACTATTAGCGATAGACCATACTATCAGTGATAAAAAATTGTCATATTTGGTGGCTTCTCTTTGGAGCATTTGGAGGGAGAGAAACAATCCTATTTTCAGCAACTTTGTTCGTAGCCATCAATCGATTTGGGACGATGTTATTGTATTAGCGGCCTCTTGGTCCAAAAAATCCTCTCTTTTCTAGCTACGATATTTACAGTATTGCTTTGAACTGGAAAGCGCTTTTGTAATTGGGCTTCGGTCCTTGTATGTTTCTCACATACTAATGAAGTATCCTCTTTAAAAAAAATTGTCATATCTGTCAATTTTTTTTTAAAGAAATGCTATATTTTTAATTATTTTACTCTAAATTGACATGTGTTACAACGAACATAGCTCAATTGATATAAGATTCATAGACATTAAAATAATTTTACGAAAAAAAAAATTTGATTGAGAAACACACCCATTAAAAAATTAAAAAGAAACAATTAATAAACAAACTATTTTTTTCTTCCAAAAACAAAAAGCTAACAGCATATAATGTTGATTAAGTTAGCCCTTCAATTAATGTTTTAGATGTGGGATTTGAAAAAAAGTAACCAAAATTAAATATTTTCATGTTTTTTTCTTTATAGCTATAATGTTGAAGTGAACCTACACTAGAATGTTTTAAATAAAACTTACTTTCTTCTAGTATTTGAAAAAATAAAACAAGTAATTAATGATTATTAAATTGGCTTTAACTGTTTGAATTGAAAGTTCAAAAAATAATCACCTTAATTAAATACTTATATAATATTCGGTTTATGTGCTTTCATAACTTCTTTTATAACTAGGCTTCAAGTTAATTATCTTACATGAATCTAACTCTAAACAAACCGTGAACAATAGCACAGGTCAACTGACATAATATCGACTAACCAATAAATCTAACTCTAAATAAATCGTGAACAATAACACAGCTCAACTGACATAATATCAACTAACCTATAAATTAATTCGTGCTTTGAATTTAAAAAAAAAAAAACAATTTAAAAAATTGAATCTAATATATTATTAAACTAATTTTTTAGTTCAACCAACACCTGGGAGAGAGGATTGACTCTGACCTCTTGATGGAGGAGTACCTTAACAATTTGAACTAGGATTGTTTTGTAGCATGGTTCTAAGTTTTCAGATTCGAAACCAAATAGTGTATCTAAATTTTGAATTTGAATTTAAAATTTTAAAATGGATATAAAAGAGAAATAAAAAACTTTAATATATAATATTTCAAATTATAAATTCATTTAATTTTTGTTAAACTTAATATATATATATATATATATATATGATATTGCTTACCTTAATTTTTTTTCTTTTTATATATAATTTTTTTGTAGTACAATTTGGGTGGGAATCCAAACCTCAGATCTCATAGTCGATCACACATATTTATGTAAATTGATACATGCTCGGTTTAACTTATTTTTATATAAATATAGTTAAACATTATAGATTTTTTGAAAATGAGTATTATTAAAAAAGAACTCTTAAATACAAATCATTTTGTACAACTGATGAAGACTAAGATTAAGTCTTAAGTTAGAGAAAGTGGTAAACAATATCGAGAAACACGGCATCCTAAGATACTTCTTGAAGAGAGATGAGATTATGATCTGTTTTGGGAAAAAAGTTTAATTTTTTCTTAACAACCAGACAATGCAAGAATTTGAATATTAAATGAATACTTAAGAGTATAATCTTTTTTTTTTTAATCTTTTTTTTTACGAGCAGATGAAAATTCAAATTTTTAATATTTTAGTCGAAGATGACCAGGGGCGGACCTCTGAAGGGACTAGGGGGGCCACGGCCCCCCAAATTTTTTTATTTTCTTATACACGTAGGCAAAAATAATGTCTTAAATATATACTGTTGTTATTAAATATAGTTTGGCCCCCCCATTTTAACAAAAATTTATTCTGCTGCAGTGGTTATTATGCATGTTTTTATTTGGCTGTTCCTGAGTTCGAAACCTAGCTATACCAATAATTTATTTGCCTTTACATTTCTTTCATATATATATATTTTTTTAAATAATTATTCTCCCTTTTAATATTTTGTTTATATATATTTAAAAATATATAAATTTTATTCTTAAAAATAATTAAGACCTATCATTTTTTTAATATTTACTTCTATAATATTTTTTTTAATTGAAATGTCATTTTAGTATTTATATTTTGAGAGTTATATTATTTTAGTTATTGTAATTTCAAATATCTAAATTTAGTACCTTCATACTTTAAACAAAATTTTAAATTAACTCTTAGTTTTAGTTTATTTATTAACATTTTCAAAAGTAATTTAGACTATAATAACATCCTTTAACAAATTTATGTTATATTGTGTTTTTTCTTGAATTTTTTTTTTTTTAAAAATATCTAATAAATCTTTGAACTTTTAATTTTGTGTTTAATAGATTCATGAACTTCAAAAAGAGTTTAATATATTTTTTAACTTTCAATTTTATATCTAATTGGTGCTCAAATTTTGAAGTTTAAGTCTAATATATTTTTGTCTTTTTTTGACATTTTTTAAAATCTAGAAATTCAATAAAAACGAAATTATAAGTATAGGAATCAAGATTCACGTTTAAAGTTTAGAGACGCTAAATACTTTTTAGAATTTAGGAAAATTTATTTAAACTTAGTCCGTAAGTCTTTGATACACTTAAATATGTTTATAACTGGTAATTTGTTTTTAATGTCAACATGTGAATTCGAACCTCTAGATTTTTTGCAATTTTTTTTTTAATATTTATATACTATAAGTTTTTGGCCCCCCCAAACATCAATGTCTGGATCCGCCCCTGAAGATGACAAACCTTGACTAGTTAGGTTGTACTCATTTCAAAAAAAAATAAAAATAATAATTGAATCCTACTCAAACTAATTTTTTCAATTAAATTAATTACTAAAGACAAGATGATTGTCATTCAACATAACTCACTTAATTAAGATATTAATAACTTCCTTTAAAAACAATAAATTTAATTCTCTACTTCTAGTTTAAATTATAATATATGGCTCTGCATAAAAACAAAAGAAGAAAAAAACACATCATCATTCCTCAAGTTTTCATAAGTTATAAAATGTGTAAATTTTAGTTAATTTGAGTATAGTTTAGTGGATAAGACACCAAATTAACATTCTAAAAGTCGATAGTTTGATCTTTCACCTCGCAATTGTTGAACTAAAAAAAAGTGTGTTAATTTTAATATTTTAAAGGGTTAGTTGCATAAACAACAATCAGACCCAAAATAATGACAAATTTTACAAATATGGCAAAAAATCAGTGAACTATCACTAATAGACTGCTATCGTTGATATATGACTATCATTGATAAACTATTATGAGTGATAGTCACTGGCAAAATTCTATAAAAAAAAATTGAGATGCTATCGACGATAGATTACTATCAGAGATAAAAAAAATGTTATATTTGACATCAGTTACAATTTTCCTACTTTATAAATGTATTTTAAATACTTATACAAATAACATATATAATTTTGAAAAAAAATTGATCAAGAAAAGTAAGTTTCAAAATTTGACTTTTATGTAAGTGGTTTGGAAAATTATTCAAATTGATCACTAAAATCACTAATTCATGAGTGCCAATGCGGAGCTAAAATAATGACTTGTTTTCGTAAATTGTCACATCATATATAATTAATTATATAAGCAGAGCCACATCAACATTTAAAAAAAAAAACTTTTAACAACTACAATACAACCAATCAAATTCATTTTTTAAATATCAAGGATTAAAAAGTCGATTTTTTAAATTTAGAAACAAGCATTTCCTATTTTTTATATTTTATCCAACTTTCATGTTTATTTAAAATATTCTATTTTAATTTCTAAACTTTCCATAAAAACTATTTTAACATGTTAATAATTTTTTTAAACTATTTATTTAACTCTTTTTGTTACAATAAGTTAGGTGGAGGATTCGAATCTGACTTCGAAGTCACTAGTTCATACATTATCTCAATTAATCAACTCGTGAGACTATTTAACATATTAAACTCATGTAGTTTGTACATTGACCCGATAAAATGAGTACATAAAAGCCGCCAATAATAATAAGTAAAGGGGTAGATTTCAAAATCAATTTGCATGTTAAATAATTATAAAAGCTTAATAATAAAATTTTAAATATTTTTTATTTAAAGTTAAGAAATAAAATATTTGAAAGTTTATGAAGATCAATCTTGCCGATAGAATTCAGAAGTGTCATTCTAAGGCTTCTCTCCAGTCTAACTGGTGTGTTCTTTGTCATTCTGGGTCAGAGGACATCGATCATTTGTTCATCCACTATCATCTCTCTCAATCTATTTAGAACAATCTTAGCTCTTTTGTTCAAGTGCTCCATTTAGACAAAGCTAGAGATCTTTGTGCCCTTGCTCTGAGCTACAACAATTCATCCCGGAAGAACATTCTCATCTACAATATTTTGGTAGCTTCTCTATGAAACTTATGGAGAGAAAGGAATAATAGAATTTTCAACAACTTTCCTCGTAGTCTTCAGTCGATTTGGGACGATATAATTATACTAGCGGCCTAATGGTCTAAAAAATTTCATCTCTTCTCTATCTACGATTTATCTAATATTGCTTTAAATTGAAAAACTTTCATGCAATAGGCTTTGCCCGGGTATGTTTCTCACATACTAATGAAATATAAAAAAAATATATATTTGAAAGTTTATAACATAAAAGTTTAGTCACCCAACTAAAATAGAGGGATATAGTTCTTAGAATTTTATAGGAATAATGTGGAAATGAAGGTTTGCAGCTTATAACTCACCTAATGTGTAAGAAACAATTAGAAATTAGAATTAAGTTAAGTAAGAAGTTATCTATCATTTAAAGCTAGCCTAGCTAACCACTATACCAAATAACTTAAGGAGGTGGGATTTGGATTAAGATTTGAGAGTAGCTCTAAAATCTAAATCCCAACTACAATTTATTTATAGATTTTAGGGCTAAATCTAAATCTCAACCAAAATTCAATGCCATCATCAAGCCATTTAGTTCAAAGGCTCCCATTTAAGCACTTTTTTTTGCTTTTTCTTAAAGAGTTTGATAGGGTTGCTAGTAGGGTTAACACATGAGGAAAATATTAATGTCTTTTGATTGTTTTAAGTAAGGATATATTGGGGACCTTATAGTACTTCAATTCTAATTTTGTCCCCTATGTGAAATTTGGTAGTTACAATTAAATCTTCTTGATTTGTACAAATTTTCAACTCCATTTAAGAAAGTTTAAATCTACCAATAATTAATGAGTCACTTTATTAATTTTGTGTACTTTTTTTCAAATGTATTTTCTAAGACCCCTTTTTTTTTATTGGTTTAAATTTGCTTTATTAAACCCATTTTTAAGATGCTCTTTTTTAGTGATAGACTAATTAATAGTTTACAATTAATCTTATTTTCAAAGATGTTTTATTATTGAAATATGTTTTAATATGGAATGTTTGTTCTAAAAACTAGAATAATTCATGTAAAGAAAACTATAAGGCCAAACAAACATGATTTCTAAAAACAAAAAAACCAAAAACACAAATGTTATCAAACAAAATAGACTCTAAAAAGAGCATATATAATAGTAAGGAAAGATAAATAAATAAGAGGGATTTTACATGAAAACAATAGGTTATGTCATGAAAAGTTGTCTCATTTGAAATGCATTAGAATTTAGGTTTTGGAGGCATAGAGGGGTTGGGGGGACCAAATAATAAGACATCAAGTGCAGGTGAGAAGGCAGATGGTGAATGAAAGCAATGTCTTTTTAACACACACTGTGAGGTGGTCCTAACTCACACTACTTTGGCAGCTGCACCTATGGATATGGTGGATGTACTGCCCAACCCCTCCACTTCATATACAAATTATTTATGTATATACATATATGGCTAAATTATTAAAAAAAAAATAATACACTTTACTTATTTTTAAAATACCCATGTTTATAATATAACCTTTGACTTTTTATAAACGTTTTAAAACTATTTTTGAAATAGAAATCTGTTAAAATATTAGATGGAAAATGAACTCAGTATTAACTTAAAACGATGTAACGATGTAGTAGTGATTATGACGCTTGTCTAGATCAAATATGAAAGGACAATATTTAAACACGTCGAGGTCAAATATTGTAATGAATTTTCAACTCTAAATATAGTTTCAACTCTAAATATATATATATAATCAATGTGAAAAAAGAATGTGATGTATTGTGCAGAAGAAACTAACTAAAATAAACTCAGACTTCAGAACTTCAGGTCTGCCCCAAACACACCACAGACTTCAGAACTACAGACTAAACAACTAACTTCACAGACCTAAACAACTCAAACTCTCCAAAGCCCCCAGACCTAAACACCTCACTCAAACTCCCCCCAACTTCTTTGGTCAAATGCCCCATGTCCTAAGATCATGGTTATGCTAGGGTTAGGGTAGCGTCGTCGGGGTTTACATAACACCAGCTGAAGGGGTGGTGGTTCCGTTGCTAAAGGGTGTGGGCTGGTAGCGCCACTCACTTGGACTATTTGGAAGAACATTTCACTAAGGGCAATCGTGAATCCATTACTGTGGGTCGGGGAATTAATTGATCTCTAAGAAGAGGTTGTTGGAGGTTAAACCTCAATTCAGAGGTCTCCACAATGGTATGATATTGTCCAGTACCCTCATAACTTTGTTTTTTGTTTCACCTAAAAAGCCTCATACCATTGGAGATAATTGTCCTCTTTTATATATACCCATGATTTTTCCCTTATCTAGCCGGTGTGAGATATTTTTTGTACTCCTGACAATCCTCCCCTCCCCTCGAACAAAGTACCACGACCTCCCCTCAAATAGAATCGTATTACACTTGAGCAAGCATGAAAACTCAACCACAACCCTCAGATAGTCATCCATCTGAATTATACTTGAGTTAGTCGCAAAGCTCAACCACGGGATTCACTATGACTCTAATTATGACTATGTCATTGGAGTTCATCAATATTTGTGTTCGACACCCGAGGATTCTACAGACATGGCTAAGTCAGAGACATAGCTCTGATACCACTTGTTAAGGACAACGAACCCAAACATCTCCACAATGGTATGATATTCTCCAATGGACTTGAGAGCCTGTTGATCGAGAGTCTGGTCCTGACTATTCTCCAATGGGTCGGGATCCCTTTTTGCCTAGGGGTGGTCGACATTGGGCTTGACCGACCCTCTCTCGGCCTAAACCGATCAATGGTCGGTCCAACCTCTCATATGAGGATTTGACCCTTAGTTATTTCATGGGTCGAGCCCTATTCGATGTGTTGGGCTCACGCTTGTTTTAACCATATATTATTGAAGGTCGAGGTGAGATTTCTTATTGCATTGGACATGGTTCAATTGAACCATCTTTCCATCCGATCTTTTATATGTGATTATTTTATTTACATATTTTTATTTATTATTTTTGAAAAAATATTTAAAAAAAAAAAATCAGAAGAAGTCGAATTGGTTTTGTTTAAAATTAATTGTATGCAATCTTCGATGCTTTGCTTAAAAATGAGAAACACAAAATAAAAGGGGTCATTTGATAAAGCATTTCGTTCCTGTTTTTTATTTTTGGTTTTTTATTTTTAGAAAACAAGTCTGTTTGGTAACTTATTGAGTTTTTGGTTTTTAAGTTTTTAAAAATATTTTTACATTCATTTAACCAATTTTTTTGAAAAAAAATATATAAAAACTAGATTTTGATTTCAAAGTTTCAGGTTTTCTCTCTCTCACACATTTATTGAAATTCTCGAACAAATTAGATATAATTATTGAAATTATCTTCAAACGTTTATTTATTGAAATTTAAATTAAATTGTCATTAATATTTTTTGCAATTGAAATTGTCATTAATATTATTAATATATGCTTAAAAAAAAAGATATTATTAATATTTTTTTTAGTATAAAATATTATAAATTTTTTATAGTATATTATATTTTAATATTATTGTGATGTTACACCAATATACTTATCCACTTTACACCTTCAACATATTTTATCTTCAACATATTTTATTTTTCTTTATGAAGGATACATGTCAACTAAAAATTGTCTAATATATTAAACTATCGACACAATAACTTCTTTTTATTTTAGAGATAATTATTTTTAACCATAAATTTTCAACTTCATCAAATAATTGGACCTTAATTAAATTTTGATACATGTGTAATTTTTACATTTTAATAAATTAACATTATTTTATAACAAAATATAAAATAAATAGTAATTATCCGACCACTTTAAACTTTTGTTATTTCAAAAACCAAAAATAGTTATGAAACAAAGTTTGGTTTTCTATTTTTTAAAAATAGAAAACAAAAAACAATTATAAAACATATATATTTTTGTATTTGAAAAACATAAAATTAAAAAAAAAAAACCAAAAAAATCAAAAATTAAAAATAAAAAACTGAATGGATTATGAAATGGATCATAAACAAATACTTTTAAAATAAGAAACCAGAAAGGAAAGCAATAAAAAAAAGGTTATTATTGTATTTAGATTTGCTTTTTAAATGTAAAAGATGAAATTGAAAATTCATTCATAGTTCAAATGATGAAATATAGCTCACACTATAATAAAAAGTTATTTTCCAGACATAAACGTCGGGCAAAGACAAATATTCATCCGAAAAAAAAATCTCGACACAAAATGGCGTGTCGGGACGAGCTTCGGGATAGACTCGTCAGAGAATGATTCTTCGACGCGTAAATGGCTAACGTCGCAATCAATAGGCAATGTCGACACGACGGTTGCGCATCGACAATAAATATATTTGTTGACGCTCAACTGTCGCGTCGACATTACCTATTTATTGCGACGTCATGTTCGCGCGTCGACAATTCTTATATTTGTCGACGTCATGTTTGCGCGTCGGCAATTCTTATATTTGCCGACGTGCAACTTTTGCATCGTGGGGTGATTGAAAATGCTGACATTGTGTTGATAGCGTCGACATTTCCCTTTGGTTCAGAGTTTTGAATAATAATACGAATTCACTTTTTTTAGGTTTTCAATATCATTGGAATGTATAAAAAATCATTTTTATACTGCAATTCAATATATGAATAGAAACAACATTCATTCAAGTGAGTAAAACTCTTCCTACAATATTCATTATAAAAAACTCTTCCTACAATATTCATTATAAAATACAAAACATGAAAGAAAAATAAAGAAACCAAAGACTTAAATGTAATGAAGTCAAGATATCTAAAATCTTGTAATCATAATCTTCCCGGTTTATTGACCCCGAAACACCTAAGGCAGAAAAGAAAACTTGTAAGTACAAATTAGATTTTTAAACTACCCAATTGAATACAAATGACATCAACACCACAAAATTTGCAAAATATCACTTAAATCAAAGAAACGTAAATCATATACTTTAATTATTCTTATTTAAACTCAAATCAATCATACTTTTAAATTAAGAACATATAAATTCAAAGTAAATATTATTCAATTCAACATCTACCCACAAAATTCACAAAAATCAAAGTAGGAAAAATGTACCAAAGTTTTAGTATGAGATTAATAAATTTTTCATAATTTCACCAAATAAGTAAATATCATTCAATCTACACCACAAAGTTTACAAAAATTCACTTAATCTGAGAGAGACCTAAACTAATTCATATACTTTGAATATTTAAACTTACAATCAATCCTACTTTTAAACTCCGAACCAATTAATTACAAAGTTTACAAAACTCACCTACTAACCAAACTAATATATCTCATAGATCTACACCACAAAATTTACAAAACTCACCTACTAACCAATTTTTACAACTTATATTAATTAAAACATATAAGTTTATTCAACATATAAAATTGAACACAAATGACAATTCATACCACAATTCATACCACAACATTGACAAAAAATCACTTAATTTGATCAAAGAAACCTAAACTAATCCCCACATACTTTAAATATTAAGAACCACTAAAGTTCATCCACCACAAGCAAACTAATTAACCATATTGGATACAAATAATATAAAATCTCAAAAATCCTTACGAAATAATCACAAATGACATTCACCACCACAAAATTCACAAAGTTCACAAACATCATTCAATTTAACATAAATTGCATCCCCTATAAACTCGAAATCAATACAATATTTTGCTACCATAACTGCAAGATAGTTATACAATATTTATCATTAAACTACGAATAATATTAATCCATACAATATTTTGCTACCATAGGTGCAGGATAGCAAAATCTATTCGGTTTTATTACGAGAGAGATAGTTCATACCACGTTTGATGCTTAACGTCTTGGTGTTTGACTCAATTGTTCGAGCATTTTCTTCATGGCCTCCATATCTTCTTGTTGTTTTTGATATTTTTCATCGATTTCTTTCTTCATGGCCTCCATATCCGTGTTGTTTCTTAGTTTCTCCTGTTCGAGTTCCTCTTTTAACCCTCTTATCTCCATTGAATGCTCATATTGCATTTGGGTGACAGATGCACTTGATGAGCTACTGACACTTCTTGATTTAGCAGGAGGCTTTGGTCCATGACTCATTCCTTTAACGTATACCGATCGACTGTCCAACACCACCTTAGTTATCCCTGCTAGAAGTAGTAGTTGAGACCCTTATGGAGTGGGGGAAGATCGTATCTCTTTCATTCGTTTCTGCAGTTGCAATTACTATAAGTAATAGTGTGACAAATTTGCAAATGAAGTATCGAATGGAGGAAAAAACTTACATGCGCGCCCTCGGCGATCGAGTTGACCTACGTCGCATTGGTTCTAGATGTGTGCGTGCGCTCAAATAACTCAATATTGGTCTAAATTCGTCGTCTTCAGCTTTCTCTTTCTACAACTCAAAATAACATAAAAAAAAATATTAGTATTATTTTTAGACTAATAATTAGAGAGAGATATATTTTAGCAACACACCTCTTTTTCTAGTATTTGAAGAAATGACTTCGAACCAACTTTATGATTGAAAGGTAATTCAACCTGATTTTTTTGGTTCGCCTACGAAGTTTTCTAATAGAGCGAATGATTAGTTAATGAATATGAATTATATATGTAATATGTTATTTATAATAAAATTAATTATTGTACCTGCCAAGCGGGGTTCTCAAACTTAATGCATACAACGTGTCAGTCTTCAATGGCATCCTTAAGTCTCAGAGGTGGGTTCGCACGTGCCACTTTAGGATTGACAAAAGTTTTGTAGTATTTGTGCAATTCTCCCCTGTATTCTTTAAACACAATCTACATTCGTGTATTGAGGAATCCATGGACGTCTGGATCTGTCAAGTCAAATATTAAATGTTCCTACATAGAGATTAGAAAAGTATGATATATTATATATACTAAAAAAAAATATAATGAATGAACTTACCTTTAGTCGATTTTTTATTAGGGTCAACAAATCCTTCGGTACATCTTTCATTTGTGCGCATCGTATTGGAAAGCACTCCCTCACATAGGTACCAATACAATTGCTTAACCTTGTGGCCTTATTACCTATGTACTTCTTCGATATAAGGTCGATAGTTATGGCAATTTTTCCATTGGCAGCCACAAACTTATCCAAATCGATATTACGCATGAACCCGCGATGATTCCTAGTATTCATACTTTCATCTGCATAAATACAAAATACTAATTAAATTGATCTAATACCAAAATGTATAACCCTAAAAAATATGTGTATCAGAATAATAATAACTTGAAGTATCTCCAACCGAAGATCCTATGTGGGGGTTGTCGTCAAGTTCTTCAAATTCTTGATCTATCTCGTTATTCATAATATCCATCACTCGGCTCCCTCTACAAATACACAAGAAGAATATTAATGTCAAATAGTGATCAATACATAGAAAATAAAATAATGAAATACACATACAAATTTGTAGGTTCAATGCCATTCGCTATCGTTTATGAAATCATCATCATCGTGTTCAATAATTAGACCTTCACAAAACTTTATGTGGAATGTTCTTACATTTTCCATCGTTAACTTTAACTTCATACCGAGACTCTCCACATACTGGGCATTGTTTTGGTAATCAGGAAATTCTTTCCAATATAATACGCAATCGTACTTGCAAGCATGAATAAACTCATAGCCTAACCCTAAGTCACGCAATTTCTTCTAAACTTCATAATATGAACTAGGTATAGATGCACATATTGGAAATGTTTCTTTCAACAATTTTAGTAACATATCAAGCGATTTGTTACTCCAACCATTAAGATTCTTGATATGCATCAACTTCACCAAAATATTCAACGAATACAATTTTGTACAGCCAGGGTACAACTGATTACGTGCTTCACTCATTAAATCCTCAATACGTTCGAAGTATCCCTTTCATAGATATTAGTGGCATTTTGAACGTCTTCTCCATCGTCGATTACGTTGTCAATTGGGACTTGTAGATCATTTAGAAGATTTAACATCTTATTTCCTTCAACAACATTACAGTTTGCACTATCCAATCCATCAACGTGTATTGAATGAGTTGTTTGGCCTTCTAATTCTATAGATAAGTCAACTGGTTCTCCATGAAATACCCAATGACTATATGAGTGAGATATTCCATTTGTGAATAAATGTTGTTTCATCTAATCCAATGACTCCCACATTGCATTCATGCATTTTTTTTGCATGGACATCTTATTTTTTTCGAATTATTAACATGAAATTTCGTCAATGCTCGAAATCGGGCTACCTCTTCTCTATACTCCACTGAGAACCTATCTTAAAGTTTAATCCACGCTTTACTCATTCTTAATTATATATCCTTTACAAACCAACTCGGGATAAAACTTGTAAGAGAAGTTAGACAATAGGATTAAGTTACATTTGACTTATGGTTTAAAGTAAAGTTTTAGTTGGTTAGAGTCGGGAGCAGTAAAAGACAACCCTCGAGAGTAAAGTCGTTCACTTTAAGGCTATTGAGACTTAACACCTAGGTCCAACTTTATAAAGGTGTTCACTAAAGCTACAACAACTTCAATCAATTGCTTCAACTACTTACAAAGTGTTTATCACAAATTTCTCCAAATAACTCATCTCAAAAACCTAAATCTTATTGCAACTTCAATCTATTTAAATAAAAAGATTAAGGTGGAAACACTCAATTGCCTACTATCTCAAAAGAGTGGAATCCACAAACAGTTAGATGACCAGTTTCTCAATTTAAGCAAATGCTTAATTATTTGGGATCCACAGAAAATTCATATATAGAATGGAAATCTCGTGCACAATTCTTCATTTTCAATCGTTCAAACATCAATGAATTAGAGACTTAAATCCTAAACCCTAAAACAAAATATCACTTCTTGCAATTTCCAAGCATTCATTTTTTTGTGGATGGTAGTATTTCAAGAAGCAACAAAAAATATGCACAAGGTTTTTCTCTTAGTCTCAACCAGAATGCATAAATTTTAGTCATGCTTTCTTGACCATGCTTTTATGTCAATAACCACATGAACACACATCATGCTTTTACAACCAATCTCAACATACAACATGCTTAATATTACAAAACCACCACAAACATCTCAACATGCTTAACATGTCAAAACATATAACAATTCAGAAGTATAACGTTCATATAAATCATAATTATCACACAAATTAGGCATACAATATGTTATCACACAACAAAGACTCAAAATTGAATTCAATCAAGAGAAAAACGAATGACTAACTTACCTGAATCAGCGGCGAAGGAGAACAAAGGGTTGCGACGGCGACGATGAGAAGAACGAAGGCGGCAACGAAGTTCGTAGAGGAGAAGAATAGTAGCGACGACTTCAATAGAGGAGACGATGGCGGTGCTATCGGAGAGGAAAGGTGATGCGGGTAGGATTAAGAGTAACTTAGTGGTAATTTCATATTAATCTTGGTTAGTCTCTTTTAGCTTTTTAGTTTCCTTTTAGAATTTAGTTTACTTTTAATTCTCTGAATTCATCAATTGTATTCTTTAGCTTTTCATAACTTTGATTTGAATAATACTTTGAGTATTGAGTTTTAGAGAGGATTCTCTTGTGCCCAAAATTAGGCAACATCAATTTGGTATCAGAGCGACCACCGTCTCGGCCAACGTTGACTGCCGCCGGTGGAAGTCCAGGAAACTCTTGTTGACGTTGATCGCAAGAGGGAGCTTTGTGAGTTGTGCTCGCTGTCAAACATCACACATCTAATTACAAGGGGGACCCTTAAATAAAATTCACCAAGAATGGAGTTTTACCATTCAAGAAACATGTCCAAGAGTAGATACACCAACCGGTTTAAGCAATAACACCACAACTACGTTCAAGAACGGCGCTGGAATGGAGTTTTACAATACAAGAAACTAAAAAGCTAAAAGAGACTAACCAAGATTAATATGAAATTACCACTAAGTTACTCTTAATCCTACCCGCATCAAAAGGAGGACCGAAGTCTTGGCGGTTGTGGTAGCGGAGAGGAAGGGAGGACCGACGACGACTGTGGTGGTAGCGGAGAGAACCAACGACGGTGGTAGCGCATAAGAATGAGGGAGGGGCGACAATTTTCTGTGGCGAGAAGAGAGAGAAAAATAGAGATGTAAGATTTAGCGAAGAAGAATAAGAATCGAAGACTTAGGGCTTTTTAGTTTGGACCTTTACCGACGCAATCTCAAACGCGTCGGTAAAAGGGTATCATTATCGACGTTTTATGTTTCATCGTCAGCAATAATGCCCTTCACCGACGTAAATTCACGTCGGTAAAGGTTTTGTTACTTGAAGGTTTTAAAGAGCTTCTATACCAACGCGAGAATGCCCATGTCGGTAATGATAGTATTTACCGATGTGATGTTCGGTCACGTCGATAATTAAAATATATCTACCAACGTTAGGTTAGGTCGCGTCGGTAAATGGTATCCAACCCAAAGTGAATAATATCATTACTGACGCGGCCCAACCTGGCATCGTTAGTTAATATAATTATCAATGCAACCCAACATGACATCGGTAAATAGGAACAATTATACCAACTATCGACGCGGTTTATTCAGGCGTCGGTAATTATCATATTTACCGACACTAGGTTGGGCCGCGTCGGTAAGTGTATTAACTACCGACGCCAGGTGTTTCACGTCGGTAATTGGTATAATTGTCGACGTAATGTGTGGCGTCGGAAATTTTGGCCTTGGAAATGTCATTTTTTCTCGTAGTGTAAACTACTATTTTTATTATTTTCTTAAAATATTGATTTTTTTAATTGTATATTTTCATTATCAATTTAAACCATTAGAAGCAAAATCACAAGGTCCAAAATCAAAATTAGTCACTTGATGGGTTAAAATGGAATAAAAACAATATAGGATATTGATGCATAATTTTCAATTTATAACACTTTTTTTTACTTCATTATAATTTCTCTCATATGTTTGTCAGAGGTATGGATGGGTTTCTTTGAAGAGATTTTGAAAAGGAAAAAAAAAAAAACTTATTAAAAAGGATAATTTATTGAAATTTAAAGGAAAAATTGTAATAGATGTCAATTTAGAATAAGGTAATTAAATATATAGCATGTTTTTAAAAATTTTGCGGATATGACAATTTCTATCGCTTATATCTTATGGCTGATAGAAGTCTATCGCTGATCACCTCAGCTTTTTATAGATTTTTGTCAGTGATAATAGTCTATCACTGATAGAAGTCTATCAGAAGTCTATCAGTGATATGATAAAGTCTATCAGTGATAGAAACGCATTTTTTTGCCATATTTGCAAAACATTTTAAAGTTTGCTAAATTTGCAATTAGTTTGGGCCTGATTGCTATTTGTGCAACCAGCCCAATTTAAAATGTGTATTTTGTATAGTTTGGAAATAGATGATATTTCTAAAATGAGTTTATTTTATTATAAAGTAGAAAACATTACGAGTGATTTTACTTGATGGATTTCTTCATGTCATTCTAACCAAACAAAGTTAAATGCAAGTGTCCATGAAAGTGTCCAAATCTCAATTTTGTAGGAGATGTCAATAAATATTTTTAGAAAATAATAAAAAATAATAAACATATAATTTTGTAGTTGAAATTAACATTTGATTATATTCATACGAATGATATTATAAGTGTTGATGCACAATTTTAGACCTTCTCCTTTCCGTCGCGCTCCGTCGTATGACGGTGTTCGCTGGGAGGGTTGGGTACTTGCACAGGGAGGAGAAGGTAAACTTGCACCGGTGTGGGGCTAGACCCACAACACTCTGATGCTTAAGTTAGAGAGGTCTGAGCATAAGTATGAATGGTTATGTGTAGAGATTTGCGTAGAGATGCGCCTCTGTTTTACGTACCTCCCTTCTCCTTGAATAAGAGGGGTATTTATAGCTGGTGAAGTGGGCAGAGGTCCCCAAATGGTTCTGCTAGCTTTGCCATCACACCAATTCTCAAATCGGAGTGGGGAGGAACGGACCGATCGGAGTCGACCGCTCTCCTTGTCATGATGGTGATAGTCGTCGTCTCCCGACTCCCAATGGAATTGGAGGCGCTGCTGTACCGCCTCTCGTCAGGCGAGTCAGGAGTGTCTCTTCGATCACATCTCACGCTGATCGAGAGGCGGCCTGATAACAACGGATCCTTGGGTGGGTTGTTAAGCCCGGACCCTCGGAGACCTGGGGTCGGCCCCCAGAGTGATGATTTGTTTGATGCGGGTGTCGTGGCCTCGACTTCCTGGGGAAGCGAGAGGTGACGTTTGCGGCTGACCTCAGGGTGAGGTAGCCCGTAACATTGGCCCCACTAACGGGTAGGTCCTTCGAATGTGGGCCTCGTCGGTGGTTCGATTTGGTGGGAGATACCGAGGCGCTCCGCGGGGAGTCGATGCGTCGTTTGCCACTATGAAGAGACCACATGTGTTTGTAATCGTTCTATTTAGCAATAAAGTGTTATTGAGTTTTATTCAATAAAGTCTTATTGAATAAAGTGAAACGTGTTTGCATTAACCTATACCAATAACTAACACCCATGGCGAAGTCTGAGTACTTGAACCTCATGTATGACATGAATGTGGATCATGTTCAAGTATACAACTAAAATGGTCTATAGTATATGGATAAGGCTAGGTACCTTATTCTGGTAACACTATTGGATGCGGCTCGCTTTGTATTGTACAAAACGGTGTGATCCGAATCGTTTCACACGGTGATGTGCGAGCGAGGGCGTCATGTGCAATGAGTTTGCATAAGACTGAACCGCGAAATCAAGTCACTCTCTCTTTATAACACCGTTTACTGAAAAGACCGACTTTTTCATATGATGACCTAGGTAACTCGATCTCAATCCTGAGCTCGCTATGAACTCTTGTTTATTCGAGAGTATCCTTTGACTTGTACGGGTGAGAGTGGCCAGATCGCCGACTCAATAAGCCTACCATCTTGGGGATAAACTCGAATAGGTGGCTGGGAACATAGTACAACAAGATGGAATTCACTCCTAACCCGCTTTTAGGTTTAGTAGAGAGGTTGTTCCCTTAATAGCTGACTCTAGGTCTTGAATAAGGGCCCACCCTCTCCTTGGCCAGAGAGGGATCTGAACTGCTGGTTGGACCACAGATCAATTGTTCATTAGAGGTGTCAGTGGTACTTAAGGAACACGAGGTAATGCAGGGGTTAAACGGTATAAATGACCCAGTTGTGATTACGAACAACCTGTGAAGGATCGACTCACTAATGATGGTTATATCAAGATGACACATTATATCTACCGTGAGGAGAGTGCAACTCTTGGACTATAGTGGAGTCTCTGGGGGTTAACGAATTATGATTAGTTTGGTTAAAAGAGTTTAACAGGATAATCTCGTATCGTTGGAGCTCATGATCTGTAAGTCTTTTAGGTTCTCTTGGTTAGCTCGGATAAAGCGGTGTAGCAATGCAAAGGAAAGAATTTAGAGAAATCCAAATTCGGCTTTGAGTTTGAGGTTGGACATATTTAAATATGATTTAAATATGTGTTCGGAGAAAAATATGAATATGATTCATATGCGAAAAAACGGTTTTTGGAAAACTGGGATTAGTCTTATTATTTAATTAATATTTGAAATTAAATTAAATAATAAAAGAATTAATTAAAATATTTAATTAATTAAATTTATTTATTTATAAAATTAATTTTGAATTAATTTTTATAATAAATAAAATTATAATAATTTATAGAGAGTTAGTGGATGTCAAACATGCTTGCATGTTTGACACCTCTTGCTTGTTGACTAATCCAAACTTAAGGGTAAGCTTGTTTTTGCAAAATTGTAAAATTCTCTTGGGTGAAGAGAATTTCTGGAAAAATATTCTCTCTCTCCTCTCTTCCATGGGTGTTCTTCATGATGGAGCGCCCATGGCACGCAGCGGAAGCGGATTTGGATCATGGACACTCTAATTTCATCAATTTAAACAAATTGGAAACATGCAAAAGCGATGAAAAGAGAAGTTAGAACACATACCCTTGTCGTTCGTATATCTCCAATTTCACCGCCAGAAGCTCCTCACGAGCTCACCGAGCCTTCTCACGAAACGTTCGTGGACCACCCACGGTAGTCCCGCTATCCTTAGGCCGAGAAACGGAGTGGTGGGACTCCTTTTACAAGAGAAAAGAGGGAAGAAGGTTCACTGAAGAAAACTTTTTTCTTAAACCAGAGAACTACGGAAGAAGAAAAAGAGATAGAGAGAGAAATTGAAATTCACAATTTCAATTGTGAGACCCAAAAGGCACTCACGCTTTTTTTTTCTATTTCTTTTTTTTTTTTTTTTTTTTTTTTTTTTAATTAGTCTGATGAATCATCTGATGATTCAGATATATACTATGTATATATCTTTACATGTGTCTTACATTGCATGTAAGACACATGTAAATATATATATATATATATATATATATATATATATATATATATATATTTATATATTATTATTATTATTAATAAAAATAATAATAATTATTTTATTAATTAAACTTTTTAATTAATAAAAAATATATATATATATATATTAATTAATATTATTTAATTCAATATCAAATATTAATTAAATAATATAATTAATCCCGGTTTTCCGAAAACCGACTTTTTGCACATGAATCTTATTCATGTTTTCAGACCAATCTCATATTTAAATCATATTTAAATATGTCTATCCTTCTTCCACAAACCCAAATTTGAACGATTCAAATTCTTTTCTTTTCTTTTATACTGTTTCACGGCTTTATCCGAGCTAGCCAGGAGAACCGTAAGGACCTACAGATCATGAGCTCCAACGATACGAGATTATCCGGTCAAAACTCTTTCAACCGAACTAACCAACATTCGTTAACCCCCGGAGACTCCACTAAAGTCCAAGGGCTGCACTCTCCTCACTGTAGATATATTATGTCCTGTTGATATAACTATCATCAGTAAGTCGATCCTTCACAGGTCGTTCATAATCACAACGGGTCATTTAAACCGTTTAACCCTTGTATTATATCTTGTTCCTTAAGTACCACTGACACCTCTAATGAACAATTGATTTGTGGTCCAACCATCAAATCAGATTCCTCCCTGATCAGGAGAGGATGGGCCCAATGTTCAAGACCTGGAGTCAGCACTTAAGGGAACAACCTCTCTACTAACCCTTAAAGCGGGTAGGAGTGAATTCCAATCTTGCTACAACTATGTCCCCAGCCACTTATTCAATCTTATCCCCAAGATGGTAGGCATATTGAGTCGGCAATCTGGCCACTCTCACCCGTACAAGTCAAAGGATAAGGTCAAATAAACAGGAGTCCATAGTAAGCTCAGGATTAAGATCGAGTTACCTAAGTCATCATATGAATAAATCGGTCTTTACAGTAAACGGTGTTATAAAGAAAGAGCGATTTTATTTCTTGGTTCGGTCTTGTGCAAACTCATTGCACAGGACGCCCTCACTCACATGTCTCTACATGAAACGATTCGAATCACATCGTTTTGTACTATACAAAGTGAGCCGCGTCCAATAGTGTCCCCAGGATAAGGTACCCAGCCTTATCCCTATACTATAGACCATTTTGGCTGTCTACTTGAACTTGATTCACATTCATGTCACACATGAAGTTCAAGTACTCATACTACTGCCAAGGGTGTTAGTTATTGGTATAGGTTAATACAAACACAATTCACTAAAATTCAATAACAACTTTATTGAAATATAATATTTATACATTCATTCAGTTTACAAACTACGAGTTTTAGGACATAAAACCCAACAAACTCCCACTTGGACTAAAACGTCAGTGGAGTACATGCTGGTTGAGAGAACTAGAATATCAAATATCTAAAGTTTCTCCCACTGTCCTACTGAGCAGCTCGCAGCCCTATACTTTGTAGGTGTCTCTCAAACACTTTAGCCGTGAGAGACTTAGTAAACGGATCAGCAATGTTGTGCTCCGAGGCTACCTGTGTGACGATCACATCTCCTCGTTGCACTATCTCCCTGATGAGATGATATTTCCGCTCAATATGCTTTCCACGCTTATGGCTTCTAGGTTCTTTAGAATTTGCCACTGCACCGCTGTTATCACAATAAAGGGTGATTGGCAAGTTCAATCTGTCAAGAACTTCGTAAGCCATACAGCTTCCTTCGCTGCTTCGCAAGCTGCGACATACTCAGCTTCCATGGTGGAGTCAGCAATACAACCTTGCTTTATACTCCTCCATACTATTGCTCCTCCGTTAAGAGTGAACACTGATCCTGATGTAGATTTCCTAGAATCTATATCAGTCTGAAAATCAGAGTCAGTGTATCCTGCAAGGATCAAATCCTTCGCGCCATACACAAGCACATAGTCTCTCGTTCTCCGAAGATACTTGAGGACGTGTTTAACGGCTGTCCAGTGATCATATCCTGGATTGGACTGGAACCTACTGACAATTCCTACTGCATAGCAGATGTCGGGTCTTGTACACAACATAGCGTACATGAGACTACCAACTGCAGATGCATAGGGAATTCGTCTCATATCCTCAACCTCTTGAGGTGTCGTAGGAGACTGTTCCTTAGACAAGTGAATTCCATGCCTAAAAGGCAGCGAACCTTTCTTGGAATTCTGCATCGAATATCTTGACAACACCTTGTCAATATAAGATGCTTGAGACAGCGCTAGCACTTTGTTCTTACGATCCCTTATGATCTGAATCCCTAGAACAAACTGAGCCTCTCCCAAATCTTTCATTTGGAATTGGGTCGCTAGCCAATTCTTAACGTCAGTTAGGAACCCTACATCATTCCCAATGAGTAGTATATCGTCTACGTACAAGACTAAGAAAGCTACAACAGTATTGACTACTTTCTTGTAAACACAAGGTTCGTCAATATTTTGTTCAAAGCCATAAGATTTGATCGCCGTATCAAACCTTATATTCCAGGATCTAGATGCTTGCTTCAACCCATAAATGGATCGATTAAGTTTGCAAACCTTTTGCTCTAGACCCTGAAGTATGAATCCCTCTGGTTGAGCCATATAGATACTCTCCTCAAGATTACCATTCAGAAAGGCAGTCTTGACATCCATTTGCCAGATTTCATAATCATAAAATGTAGCAATGGATAAGAGTATTCTAATCGACTTTAACATGGCAACAGGAGAAAAGGTTTCTTCATAGTCCACCCCTTCTCTTTGGGAATAACCTTTTGCCACAAGTCGAGCCTTAAAGGTTTGTACCTTACCGGCTTGGTCTCGTTTTCTCTTGTAGATCCACTTGCAACCGATAGGTCTTTCACTATCTGGTTGGTCTACAAGATCCCAGACCGAATTGAAGTACATAGACTCCATTTCGAGATCCATGGCTTTAAGCCACTGGTCCTTGTCTGTATCATTCATTGCCTGTTTAAAGGTCAATGAATCCTCAACGCCATCATCAGGTATGACGACTTGAGTTTCAGACAAGCCAATGTAGCGGTCAGGCTGTCTTACATCCCTCCCACTGCGTCGAGGCTTTCTCAACTCTTGAGAAGGACCAGCCTGATCAACAACCTTTGTTGATCCGTCTATAGCTTTCTTGGAAAATTCGGACAAAACAATTTTGCTCGACGGTTGATGATCTCTCATGTGGTCTTCCTCTAAGAACGTGGCATTAGTCGATACTAGTACCTTGTTCTCATGAGGATCATAAAATAGACCACCTTTCGTTTCCTTGGGGTAACCTACAAATAGGCACAATTTTGAACGATGTTCCAACTTCTTTGGATTGGGTACTAGCACATGTGCCGGACACCCCCAAATCCTGAAGTGACGTAAACTACCTTTACGCCCTCTCCATAACTCATAAGGTGTTTCAGAAACACTCTTAGAGGGAACCATGTTCAAAATATATACTGCAGTCTCTACTGCATATCCCCAAAACGAACTAGGCAAATGAGCATAACTCATCATAGATCGAACCATGTCTAACAGGGTTCTATTTCTCCTCTCGGACACACCATTCTGCTGTGGTGTTCCTGGCGCTGAGAGTTGAGATACTATTCCATGTTCTATCATATAGTCCTGGAATCTTAAATCCATATACTCTCCACCTCGATCTGATCGGAGTGTTTTTATCGATTTACCTAATGTGTTCTCAACCTCTGCCTTATACTCTTTGAACTTTTCAAGAGCTTCGGACTTATGATGCATTAGATAAAGATAACCGTACCTCGAATAATCATCAATGAAACTGATGAAATATTCATACCCTCCTCGTGCTTTGACATTCAAAGGACCGCAGAGATCCGAATGCACGATTTCTAGAGGTTCTTTGGACCTATGACCTTTTTCAGAAAAAGATCGTTTGGTCATTTTGCCCTCAAGACAAGACTCACATGGCGGTAAAGAGTTGTCCTCTAAACGATTTAGCAGACCACTCTTAACCAATCTCCCAATCCTATTGAGATTAATGTGGCCTAGTCTTAAGTGCCAAAGATAAGTACTTGGAGAAAGTTTCTGCCTTTTAGTTTGAGTCTCAGCTGTTTTAAACATTTCAGTGTTCAAAATAGCTTTGGCTTCGGTTG
Organism: Herpetospermum pedunculosum; assembly: GCA_028017165.1. NCBI lineage: Eukaryota > Viridiplantae > Streptophyta > Magnoliopsida > Cucurbitales > Cucurbitaceae > Herpetospermum > Herpetospermum pedunculosum. The sequence continues at coordinate 64,103,039 of CM051524.1, forward strand.
GTCTTAACACATACAAGTTGTTTTCAAGTTTCGCAGAACAAATACGTACACCTCTTTTGCTAATGAACGCTTCATTATGAACAAAAGATACTTTATACAACTGTTCTAACAAACAAGATATAGATACAAGATTCCTCTGGAAGGTAGGAACCAGGAGTACATTTTCTAGTAAAATGAAACTATCTCTATACAACAACTTTACAGCTCCCACTGCTTCAGCTGAGACAACCTCTCCAGTTCCAACTCTGAGAGTTATCTCACCGCGAGAAAGTGGCTGCCAAGAACTAGTTTCCTGAAAAGAAGAACAAACATGGTTAGTAGCTCCTGAATCAAGTATCCAGGTATGACAATCATGTTCTACTAAACATGTTTCAACAACAAGTAAATCATATTTACCTTGTCTTTCTTTCTCAGCCTTTTTCTCTGCAAGATACTTTGGGCAATTGCGTTTCCAGTGCCCATCTACACCACAATGGAAACATTTTCCTTTGTCTGTAGATTTACTCTTGCTCTTAGCAGTAGCAGGTGCTTTTCCCTTCCTTTTATCTTTCTTCTTCTTTTGAATACTCTTATTCTTAATAGAAGAAAGTTCAGACCTACTCCCTGAAGACGACCCCTTTTGGAATTTCCTAGAAGTGACAACGTTTGCCTCCTTCTCTTTTCCTTTAGAAGTCTGTAGGGACTGATAGGTCTGTAGCTCGCTGAGGAGAGAAGTCAAATTATACTTTATCTTGTTCATTACCAAATTGGTTCTGAACTGAAGGAAACTCTTCGGAAGAGATTCCAAGATAAAGCTTACTTGACTTGACTCATTTATAATAGCTCCGTTTACTTCCGCCACATTGAAGTGGACCATCATGTTAAGGACATGCTCCCTAACAGAGGTTCCCTCCTTCATGCGAGAGTTGTAAACGAATTTGAGGGCTTCATGACAGACCGATGAGGACGGAAGTCCAAACATCTCCTGTAATGAAGACATGATTTCTTTAGCAGAAACCATATCCTCGTGCTTCTTAGCTAACACATCAGATATGCTGGCTAAGATATAGACTCGGGCTTTATCATTAGCCCTTGTCCATCTATCATATGCTTCTCGAACAGTTCGAGTCGCATCCGAGCTAGGAGGGGGAGGACAATCCTCTGATAAGACGAACCTTAGATCATCTAGAACGAGAATCGTATTCAAGTTCGATTTCCAGGTCGCGTAGTTATCGCCGGTTAACTTATCGGAAGCTAGTAAGTGAATGAAAGAGCTAGACATGCTGAAAAGAGAATGAATAAATATTAGTGAAAAGGTTTTAACCTAATTTACACACCAATCAAGAATTTAGCAAAGAATAATAATGTACCCAAAACTCATTATTAAACTGCAACGATACTTCAGTGGGTCAGAATGGTCGCTACCGAGGGGCAGTCAAGCATTCCTTCACTGAATCAAGACATTCTTGACTAAATGCTAATACCAGAATATCTCATATTCCTATAGCATCTTAGTTATCGCTGTTTGGTCAAGATTTACTAACTCCTTAGCAAATCTCGTAAGTGTGACCCTCCATTTTTAGAATTCATAGGGCGGCCCCAACGATGCAACCGAATGGAAATGTCAAAGTTGGGAATGGCTCTATGTTTCTTTATCCATAAATGGTGATTGAGATGTTCCGATTCCTATGAAACGGCCCTCCGAATGGATCGGTACCACTTGTGGGCACCTAGCAGGCAGAACATAGGAATCTCACGGTTCAATCCAATGGAGGAGACCGCAGGATGTATTGACATACTTCCTTCTCCCACTTACTATAAATACTTTCTCCATTCACCTTGCTCTTGAATTATGCAAATACCATCCGAATGGGGATGCCCTATTGACATCACGAGGCCGAGCATAATTCTCACGGTGTGAACTTGACAGAGAACGTAGGAGGAGAGGGACATATCATATATACCTTCTCAACACCTCTACTAAGTATTTTAAGACGGAATGGGTAAATTATTCAGGCATTATCCGGCTAAGACAATAAGGCCTAAGTCTAGGTAAAACAAACTTTTACCTATGATGTGTAGGTGATAAACACTTTATTACCTCACACCACTCACGCATGCTCATAAAGCCGGGTTAACTTTACTCAAGAACCGGATGGTCCCCAGGTAGGAGGTGTTCCGTAAACCGTCAGCTTAAATACCTCCAACCTCGAACAGGATGTCCCCGGGTGAGTTTCTTGTAACCTTAGCATTTACAAGATATCGACCTATTCATCTAATGAAACGGAACGATACATTCAACCCTAAGTGAGCATGCCTTTGTCTTTGTTATAGATTTTAAAAGTCTATGCCAATTTTACAACGCTTTGCAAAACTAAGACTAACTACAACAAACTTCTACATGCTTCTCAAACATGCATCACTAAGGCACGACAAGTTGAATATTTAATTTCATAATTAATATAACAATTATATCGATTATGTTTTTAAACATTCAACTCTTAATTCATAAATTAATATAACACTTATATCAATTCTCATGAATTAAGCATGCATCCTATACATTATAACACTTATAACAAACAAAATGCATCTAATGTTGGATGTTTAATTTCATAATTAATATAACAATTATATCAATTATTCTATTAAGCAAACATCTAATTCATGAATTAATATAACTCTTATATTAATACTCATGAATTAAACATGCATCCTATACATTATAACACTTATAACATACCATGTGCATAAAACTATGGCAATCTATGTTGTTGATTTAATTTCATAATTAATATAACACTTATATCAATTATTCTATTAAATTAACAACAACTAATTCATGAATTAATTTAACTTTTATATCAAAACTCATGAATTGCCAAATATGCATACGATATATTATAACACTGATGCGAGCTTGTCGAGGCCCGTCAAATACAATTTATATTTACCGATCAACGGCTTGCAGTAAACTACAGCGGACCGGGTCGAACTCAGGGAACCGAAATTTAAATTCTCTAAATTAAACTTTATGTAAAAACAATAAATGGGGGGTTTTTGGATTGCAGGTTAATGTAATGAATTAAAATAAACAATTAAAGATAAAGTTTAAAGAATTAAAAAATTAAATAAATAAACAAGAAATTACCTTGCTGATTCAGAGATCGTCGGGACTTAAAATGGATTTTGCTCATCGATTACTCCAATAAAAATATAATTTCTTAATTAAAAGCCTAATCGACTTAACTGGAACAGCCATGAAAAGTCTCTAAGATCCTATCATGCAATTAATCCGACAAAGCATCGTAATTAACTCTAAACTAGTCAATTAGTTGGGCACGATAGCGTTCCATGCTAATTACCTAACAGCTCTAAGCACATGGATTGATTAGAACGTTAATTAAATTGATCAGATTCAATTAAACATTTTTATATTCCTAAGGTCTATTATACGCACCATGTTAACTATGGAAAAGCCATAATATTAACACTAGTCATAATCTGACCATCTTGCTACTATAATTAAGCATGCAATTTCTGACAATTACGGATCACAAATTACAAACATAGCATACATGAACAATTAATATTTAATTGATTAAGCTGTCACATTAACCAATACTAAATGCACATGAAATAAACAAAGAATATAAAACAATTAATCAAGAAATTAGATTGCAATTTAATACCAAAAATCTCACAAAAAACGTTAAGCCCGACAAACCTCTAAATCAGCCTTACAAGCTTAGCCGAACATCGCTAAGACGATCCCGACTACAAAGCACAATAGAAATCTCTAAAGAGAGAGAAAGAGAGAATTGAGATAGTGATGGTGTGTGTTGGTGTCGTGTGTGGGAAATGATGTGTACTCTACCCTTTTTATACTAAAAAGGAAATAACCATTTACTATTTTAAAATAAAAATAAAAAAATAAAATATTAAATAAAAAAATAAAACTTTTAAAACTTGTGGTTGAGTTTCTTCATGACTTGTTCGTGGGACTTCGTGCGAGATGACTTGTTCCTGATCAATCCGGAGCTGACACGTGTGCGAGGTGATGGTTGGAGTAAAAAAATACAATTAATAATCACATTCTTCAAGAATCGAACTCAAGATCAAAGTCTATCATAATCACCTCTTCACCATCAGACCAAACTTACAACTTTGAACATTAAATGATTTTTATCTTGATAGTATCATCTGCGGCTCGGTTTGTTGATATTATACTCTAAAACTCCTCTTTTGAGTTCTTATTTAATATAAGTGTCTCATTCACCTCTAAATGCTCGATTCCTGCAAAACATATGATTAAACACATTAATTTGAATCAACTAACAAGAATTAAAGGTTATAAAATAGCACTTTTGGAGTTCTATCAAACACTTATAACATATTTTCAATGCATGAAGCATGCTTCCTACGGTGGGATTTTAAATCTATATGGCATACGTTATGCACATACAAACATGGAATTTAATTAAAACATACATTCGCAATGCATAATTAATTAAACATACTAAAGTGGATCGATTTTGGCATTTAGCAAGCAATAACTAATTTATTACAAGCTTGATCAACAAGCCACGTCTTGAGCGGACTTCGAACTCTTCGCACCGCCTTTGACCAACTTGCTTCCTCCGAACGCTTCGGCCAAATTTTCTTCGAATTTCTCCTCGTATTGCCCAGAATGAGTTTGAACTTACACCGAACATTTCGGCGAGTTTCAAACTCAAACTTCTTTCAAAAAGAACCCTATATGGACTCTAATGACTCTAAAAAATACAGACTCTTTAGCATACATTAAAGCCCATACAATCTCGGGCAATTACAAATAATGAAATTCAAAAGAAACTATGCCAAAATCGATATTCACTTTAGAATTCCATTCAGAAACAATTTCTAAATAAAACCCACCATAACTTAAATTGATTGAAATTGAGTGGCCAAAAACGCTCTGATACCAATTGATGGAGCGCCCATGGCACGCAGCGGAAGCGGATTTGGATCATGGACACTCTAATTTCATCAATTTAAACAAATTGGAAACATGCAAAAGCGATGAAAAGAGAAGTTAGAACACATACCCTTGTCGTTCGTATATCTCCAATTTCACCGCCAGAAGCTCCTCACGAGCTCACCGAGCCTTCTCACGAAACGTTCGTGGACCACCCACGGTAGTCCCGCTATCCTCAGGCCGAGAAACGGAGTGGTGGGACTCCTTTTACAAGAGAAAAGAGGGAAGAAGGTTCACTGAAGAAAACTTTTTTCTTAAACCAGAGAACTACGGAAGAAGAAGAAGAGATAGAGAGAGAAATTGAAATTCACAATTTCAATTGTGAGACCCAAAAGGCACTCACGCTTTTCTTTTTCTATTTTTTTTTTTTTTTTTTTTTTTTTTAATTAGTCTGATGAATCATCTGATGATTCAGATATATACTATGTATATATCTTTACATGTGTCTTACATTGCATGTAAGACACATGTAAATATATATATATATATATATATATATATATATATATATTTATATATTATTATTATTATTAATAAAAATAATAATAATTATTTTATTAATTAAACTTTTTAATTAATAAAAAATATATATATATATTAATTAATAATATTTAATTCAATATCAAATATTAATTAAATAATATAATTAATCCCGGTTTTCCGAAAACCGACTTTTTGCACATGAATCTTATTCATGTTTTCAGACCAATCTCATATTTAAATCATATTTAAATATGTCCATATTTAAATCATATTTAAATATGTCTATCCTTCTTCCACAAACCCAAATTTGAACGATTCAAATTCTTTTCTTTTCTTTTATACTGTTTCACGGCTTTATCCGAGCTAGCCAGGAGAACCGTAAGGACCTACAGATCATGAGCTCCAACGATACGAGATTATCCGGTCAAAACTCTTTCAACCGAACTAACCAACATTCGTTAACCCCCGGAGACTCCACTAAAGTCCAAGGGCTGCACTCTCCTCACTGTAGATATATTATGTCTTGTTGATATAACTATCATCAGTAAGTCGATCCTTCACAGGTCGTTCATAATCACAACGGGTCATTTAAACCGTTTAACCCTTGTATTATATCTTGTTCCTTAAGTACCACTGACACCTCTAATGAACAATTGATTTGTGGTCCAACCATCAAATCAGATTCCTCCCTGATCAGGAGAGGATGGGCCCAATGTTCAAGACCTGGAGTCAGCACTTAAGGGAACAACCTCTCTACTAACCCTTAAAGCGGGTAGGAGTGAATTCCAGTCTTGCTACAACTATGTCCCCAGCCACTTATTCAATCTTATCCCCAAGATGGTAGGCATATTGAGTCGGCAATCTGGCCACTCTCACCCGTACAAGTCAAAGGATAAGGTCAAATAAATAGGAGTCCATAGTAAGCTCAGGATTAAGATCGAGTTACCTAAGTCATCATATGAATAAATCGGTCTTTACAGTAAACGGTGTTATAAAGAAAGAGCGATTTTATTTCTTGGTTCGGTCTTGTGCAAACTCATTGCACAGGACGCCCTCACTCACATGTCTCTACATGAAACGATTCGAATCACATCGTTTTGTACTATACAAAGTGAGCCGCGTCCAATAGTGTCCCCAGGATAAGGTACCCAGCCTTATCCCTATACTATAGACCATTTTGGCTGTCTACTTGAACTTGATTCACATTCATGTCACACATGAAGTTCAAGTACTCATACTACTGCCAAGGGTGTTAGTTATTGGTATAGGTTAATACAAACACAATTCACTAAAATTCAATAACAACTTTATTGAAATATAATATTTATACATTCATTCAGTTTACAAACTACGAGTTTTAGGACATAAAACCCAACACTTCAATGGTTGAAGAAATGATGAAGAAGTGCTAAAGTTTTGGGTGAAGCTTTGAGGTATGTCTTTTGAAGAGTTGAAGAATTAAATAGTTCATCCTTCTTCCCTCATATAGTTCTTCAATAGTTGAAGATTCTAGAGAATTGAAGAGATGAAGTCTTGAAGTTTTGATGAAATGTTCACCATACTCAAGCTGCACTTCATCTTCATTCTCACCTTCACCAAACATCTTCTTTTTCATCTCCATCCTCTCCCCAAATCTCCCTTGCTCAAAGGAGTCTCACAACTCCGCTACTAAGCCCGAGGATACCCAGAATTGCTCTGAGGGTGGTCCTCGCAACTGCTCGTGATCAGGCTGTGCTTCAGGGGATTTTGCAGAGGAGGTTGCTGCGGAGACGAGAAGACAAAACGAAATAAGGTACGTTTTTTGGTCTTCTGAGCTCACTGGTAAATTTACCGGTGGAACTTACCGGTCGGTAAACCGGTGAGTTTTACCGATAGGAATTTACCGGTGGCTCAAGCCAACGTTATTCTTAACGTTTTGGCGATGGATTCAGTCGAGAATTTATCGGTCGAGTTTACCGGTGTATTCTTTACCGATGCTCCTTATCGGTAATAGTTACTGGTTTACCAGTGTAAACTTAGTGAAGTTTACTCGACCGGTTTACCGATCCAAGCTTACCGGTGGAAGCTTGTGTAAACTTACCGGTACCGGTTTATCGGTGTAAGCTTTGTGAAGCTTACCTAATTGGTTTACCGGTGGTGGTTTACCGGTCCGGTTTTACCGATACAAATTTACCGGTGCTGATTTATTTGTATGGTTTTACCGGTCGAGGCTTACCGATCGGTTAATCGATGGTAGCTTGTGAAGCTTACCAGTATCGATTTATCGGTGGTAGCCTCTCGGTCCGGATTTACCGGCGTGAATTTTACCGATATCGGTTTATCGGTATTGTTAACTTCACGCGATTTTACCGGTCGTGGCTTACCAGTGTGCCATTTACCAGTGTAAGTTTATGAAACTTACCGGTGGCACACCGAGGTGCTTTACCGGTGAAGTCTTACCGGTCAACCTTTATCGGTTGACTTTTACCGGTCGGGACGACATTTACCGGTGGGACTCGGATTTAAGAAAAAACTAAGTGTTAGTCTTTTTCTCTCTCTCGGTTTGTTACTCATTGATTGCTGAAGATCCTCAGCCAGTTTAGACTTCTTTCCGCTGCGCCTCTGGTTGTTTTAGGACCTCAGTTCCATCAAACAGATGATGACCTAGTGGCGTTGCGGAATAATTTCGGGATTCCCTCGTGCGTCGAACTGCAGCTACCTAAGCCGTGGGAAACTCTTGAGCGGTCACCGTTCGTGTGCGTCGGTCTCTACCGTAATATGTTTCCGCGAGGGTTCCATCTTCCCTTGACCCCAATGGTGCAGATGTTTTTGAAGGAGGTGGGTCTGGCACCGGCACAATTGGCGTCGAACGCCTGGTCCTGCCTGATTGTCTTCTGTATCTTGTGGAAGAGATATGAAGGTGGATCAGAGGTGACCGTGGGGCAGCTGCTGCACGTCTTCAGACTGCACCCCGTCCCCGGTCATTCGGGTCACTTTTTTATTTCAGCGAGGCAGTCGGGGAGGAGATATCTAGAGCATCCTTCGTCGGTGAAGGGATGGCGGGAACAGTGGTTCTACGCTTCTCGAAATTGGCTGGCCATGGATCTTGATGACATCCCTATCTGTGAGGTCACGACAGAATTCAACGAACTAGGTAAGTCATGCTCCTGCCCTTCTTCTTCCACTCTTAATTTGCTTGCAAAGTCGCTCCTGACTTTTCTCGCTTTGGTCTGGCAGTGGTGTCGTCTCTTCTGGTTTCTAAGGCGTAGACTTTGGACCGAATCTGCCAGTACATCGTGCATAGACCTGAGGTAACCCGTAACAATAAACATATTACACATTATGTGATCAAATTCAACATAACTTAATTAATACATGTCTTCCGACAGTGTCAGCTTGAAAATCTGCCCACCCTAAATTGAAGTAAAGAAAAAAAAAATTAAACATTTGCTCAACATTTTTGTGGCATTACAAAAGTATTGATGATGGAAGCCGACATTTTTTTATTATTTGTGTGTTCATTAAATGCCAAACTAATTTTTATATTTAGTTTTAAATAATGATGGATTAAAATTCGTACTGAAGTGAAGGTTTTACCATCTATAGATTTTATATTTAACTATTATTAAGATGGTTAAAATATATTTTTTTCCTAAAAGCTAAAGTTGGCTCCTAATTGTTTTTACTAGTCAATAAAATTTAAAAATTAAATTTCAGTCAAAACCTAAACATAACTTTCTTCACGCGCACGCGCGTATATATATATATATATTTATAATAATATTTTAATTAATGCATGATTCAACTATAACTTTTTAGTTAAAAACATAATTTTATGTCAATTAGACTATACTCGATTTGGTCGTGTATACTTTTTCAATCGAGGTGCTAATTCATCTATCGCCACATATTATTCAACTAAACAAAATTAATCTCATATAATTGTGATCCAACATTTGACCCTTGTTATAATAATTTAACCAATTCAACTAATTATGATTTTTTTTTCTTTTTTTAAAAGAGGGCATATGAAAAACTTTTTTTTTCTCACTTTTTTTTTCTTCTTTATCTTTTGACTAAGTGCATTATTGGTGTAATAAACAAAACAAAAAAGCCAATTATATTTCATATTTTCGTCGATTCATAGTTCACATCTAAACAATGTACCTTATTAAAAAAGTCGTAAGCATAAATTAATTTTTTCAACTTTCAAGAACCCAATTGAAAATAGGGATATCTTTGAACACCAAAAGCATATTTTATCGAGAAAGAGAGAATCCAAATTAAAAATAATGGTCAACTTTAGAAACTAAATATATAATCTAGAGAGACACATAATAACCCTAATTAAAAATAACTATAAATTTTAGAGACTTAAAAGTATTAGGAAAAGAGGTAAACTTTAGAGACGAAAACATATTTTAAACAATGAGAATTTAAAATGGAGATAAACTTTAGAGAAGAAAGCATATTTTAGTTAGACCGAACCTAAACTAGAAATATAGATAAATGTTATACACGAAAACATATATTCTTTATGAAGAGAAAATTCAAATTGATGTTTAAGAGATGAGTACAGTTGATGTCGAAATTTGGTATCAACTGTAGATTTGTATCTTGGCGGACTGAGTTAGGACGTGCAGAACAAATTATAAGTGACGCCGCGCACCGATGTGGTACTAAACACAGGGTCTCCAAGGGTAAATCAATTTTGGAAAGAAATACAAATATGGAAATAATTTGGTAGGAGATTTGCTTACCCTTATCCTCAATTCTTTTTCTCTTTTATAGATTTCATTTCTAGTTGTTATTTGACTGTTTCGATATTAAGGTATTAAAGGGGTATTTGATGATTATTTTAACGCTTGAGCACTAATGGTTGTGTAATCGAGCACCCGAACAAAGGGACAGTTTTCCTTTGATTTGGACGACCCCTTGAAGTTTGCATCTTTCTCCTTGAACTGATCCCTATAGAGGTCGGGTTCGTCGTTATCTTGAGCGGATTCCATAAAGGATCAACTATCTTCTTCTAGGTCGACCCCTCCTTGGGGTCGGCAACTTTTCGCCATCGGGGCGACCCCTTGGATTCAGCTCTTCCTATGATCGGATCGATCCTTTCGAGCGGTCGACCCTTTCCTCCGCCTGTCGATCTCCTCGAAGGGTCGAAGATTTTCCTCGTTTGCTCGATTCTCCATAGTAGGTTGGGCCTCTAACACTTTTGTATCTTTGACTTGGGTCTAATACCCCTAACAAGTACCTCAATAAAAAAAATGAACAAAAACATTATTAGAGATCAAAGAGAGAGATTCAAATTGAAAATAGATACTTGAGAGAGGAAGAAGGGAAATTGGTGTAGATTAGGGCATTGTTGATAAATAGAGAAGTTGATGGGAACACATAAAAGTTGGAAGGGGAATTATTGACTTTAAGCTTTAAGAATGAAGAGATAGAGGCAAATAATATCAAATAGCCTTAGCTTAGCTATTTTGATTGTGACTACCAAACCCCACTTTGGTGCCTTTATTTCCACATCTCCCATCATCAATCATAGTGGGCCATTTGATAATTTCCTTGTCTAGATTTTCCTATTTATTTACAAATTAAAAAATTATACATTTCTTTTCTAATACATTTGTAATGGATGAATTTAAATGACATATTTTGTATTTTGTTCTTGTACTTTGATTACTGTATCTATTTAACATCTATGTACTTTAAGTTGTTTTCATATTTAATTTCTACCATCAACAGTAAAAGAAACACGAACATGACACTCCACTTTTGAGAGTTTGGATGGAGGTCATATGTTTCAAACATCTATCAACTAATTGGATGGATTAGAAATATCAAATGAGCACAAAAATAAAAATATACCTAAAATTAGGGTCGACTAAACTAATTAGACAAATAATAAAGAAATGAAAGGTTGATTTTAGCCATATTGAATGCGCAAATCTCTAACTATCATCCCGACTTAGAGTGACGCAATGAACATTGCGCGTCTCCTAAACATAGATTCATCCCGACTTAGAGTGACGCAATGTTTTCATTGCGCGTCTCCTAAACATAGATTATTTCGCTAAATGGTACGGGATGCTTTTTACATTTGAAAAGAGCTATGCGGGAGTTTATAATTTAATGGAAAAATAGGCATTTAACTTAGCATGATGAAAAAGACAACTATTTTTAGAAGTTCTACATTCATCTTTAGGACATCTTTGTTCTAAACAGTTTACGCAAACTCATCAACTTAAGCATAAGGAAAGTCAAAATGTTGCTATGCACAATGTTTTGGTTCTATTGCTTCTCATTGCTACTTATTAAACTAAATATTGCTATGCGAAAATCTTATAAATTCTAGAGTTTATTTTTTATTAGCATCCGTACAAAGGTATCTTTTAGGGTAAAATCCTTGTTAATTGAAAAACTTTTAGACACATGATACTTTGGTATGCTTCTTTTTTAAGAAATTTTATTCTAACAACATGCTTTTCAAGAAAATAAATGGTCATAAGTGTTTTGGAATTTTAAAAGGAAACAAGAAATTACTTGAAATTAAAGAAAATATTAAAGATATGGTAGAAGAATACTCCCCTACGGTATGCGTGGCCTTGGTAATGTGTGAACTTAATACGAGATATGCATGACATTCTTCTTCTTACTTTCGATTCCAAGGGCTGAAGGCTCCATAGGGGACCTTCCAAGTCAAGGCGGAACGCAGTTTGCGGGGTCGCTTTGGCATTTTTCTTCTGAACCTTTGATGCGTATTCTTCGATCACATCAATAAGTTTCTACATCCTGGAAAATTGATCATTCGTGTATTCATCTACGTTTTCCATGTAGTCTGCGAAGATTTTCAAACTCGGAGACAACAAATCCTTAGATTGGTGAGAGATTGTGCAAACTCGCTGGTAGTTGCACTTCTGGGCATCAGCTTACTCCATGTCAGTTTCTCTATTTTTGTTTGTGGCTTTTGCGTAGTTCATACAGACAACAAGCTCCTCAAGAATATTACAAGTTTCGTTGTAGGTGCGCGCTAACAAAGATCCTGACGCGGCCAAATTAATAATGGATTGCGATTAAGGCTTGAGATTGTTGTAGAAAGTCTCCATTTCTATTGGGAATAGAAGAGCATGTCCAGGATATGTCTTCAACAACACCATATATTGATTCCTCGGTCCTAGGATGGATTCATCTTCACCTTGCGCAAAACCAATTATGAGCCTTCTCTTTTCCAGCATGTGTTGCGGTGTTTGGTAGATCTTCGTAACTGTGCTCGCATATATAACACTTCTTAACTAATATATACATATATCAATTTCAAGGGTGAAACAATGTTGATTTCCAATCTTTTGTCAGACAAAAGTTATCGCGAAAAAAAACCAACATTCTTATTCTTATTCTATTTATTTTTTTGTAAAGGTGATATATATTAAAATAACAGAAAGAGGAACTCACAGCTCGAGGTCAAGGCAACAAAGAACGAACAACAAAACACACACAAACGAACACGAATCAAGTAAAGAACTCCCACGGAGAAACATGCAATGAATAAGGAAGATAAGCATTACTCACCCATGATGAGCAACGACCCAGCAAGTCTAACTGAATAATATGTAAGATGGTCTACGGAGATGAAGGACCCGTACCTTAGAGACGTGAGTTCGGTTCCCTCCAAATATGATAAATAATTGTACACCAAGCTAACCTTCAAACACGACGTATATGTTGCACACCACTGCTAACATGACAAATCCAGTCGAGTTTAGTAGACCAATAAGAAAGGAGAAACATGTAACGAATAAGGAAGAGAAGCATTACTCACCCATGATGAGCAACGACCCAGCAAGTCTAACTGGATAATATGTAAGATGGTCTACGAAGATGAAGGACCCGTACCTTAGAGACGTGAGTTCGGTTCCATCCAAATATGATAAATAATTGTACACCAAGCTAACCTTCAAACACGACGTATATGTTGCACACCACTGCTAACATGACAAATCCAGTCGAGTTTAGTAGACCAATAAGAAATCCTATGAGAGGACCGACCCAAGCATAAAATGTCATTTCAGACTACCCTGCTGAAGGAATACTCAAAGAACAAATGATCTTGAGACTCAGTCATGCCCAAGCATAACAAACAGGTCATAGGGATAGAAGCATTTCATCTATGCAGACGATCACGAATATATAATCTACCATGAATCATCAACCAAGCAATAAATGAGTGCTTAGGGATATTACCCTCAAACCACAAAAGTCTATACCAAGGAACCAGAGTACAACGAGAACGAAGGGTTTTTCAAGCACTAGCCACAAAAAAATAGGCTTGAACGACTAGGCACCCAAATGACTATTTCCTCCCAAGAAAGGCTCAGACGAATAGACTGAACTAGATCAACTAGTTTCATCCACTCCAAAGAAGCGTAAGGCCAACGCCAACATAAAAAACAATTCTCTCATTGTACTGGGAGATAATGGGACCCTCCGGAAGTCAAGGATCCACCTAGATGAGGCATCTACGACCATCTCCAATAGAGAAACGAACAAGTGACCGTGCACTATCAACCTCATGAAATCTCCAATAGAGAAACGAACAAGTGACCGTGCACTATCACCCTCGTGAATAACTCGTGCGAAGAACGAAGACACTCCACCAAAAAAACCTTGGAGGATTGATGTAGGAAAGAACCCGAACAAACCAACTCCCAATGTGGTCAGTGTTATGCTTCAATAAGGGCTTCCGAAGTTAAGGGGAAAACTTAAGGACGAAAGTCCACATTAGTATGATATTGTCCACTTTGGGCATAACCCTCATGACTTTCCTTTTGGTTCCACCCCAAAAGACCTCATACCAATGGAAAATGTTGTCCCTCCTTATATACCCATGATCTTCTCCTCTTCTAATCGATGTAAGACTTTGGTCGCACTCCCAACAATCCTCCCCTCGAACGAAGTACCACCGATCTTCCCCTCAAATCGTCATCTTTATACGTCTAGCTCTTATCTAGGGTAACTCCTTCACCGGAGCACATGGGCATAACCTGATGGAGCGTATAACGGTGCGGAAGCGATTTTGGATCGTTGATACTCTAATTTCATCAATTTAACGAAATAGAAACATGGTTAAACAAACGGAAAGAAGAAATTTAGAATACATACCCTTGTAGTTCCAATTTCTTCAAGATCCGCCGGTCGTTTCTCCTCACGAACGCTTCGAGCTTCTTCTCACAAACGCCCCGAGGACCACCTCCGTGATGGAGCGACTTGCGCAGCTGAAAGCGATTTCGGACCGATGATACTCTAATTTCATCAATTTAACAAATAGTAAACATGCTCAAAGCGACGGAAATAAGAAATTAGAAATACATACCCTTGTAGTTCCAATTTCTTCAAGCTCCGCCGCACGTTCCTCGTCACGAACTCTTCCGGCCTCTTCTCACGAACGCTGCGAGGACCACCCCAGGTAGTCCCGCTATCCTCGGCGCCGCGCAACGGAGTTGTTGGACTCCGAAACAAAGAGAAAAGAAGAAGAGAAGAAGAAGAGGAAGGAGAAGAAGTGAAAAGCAGGAAGGCAGAGGGGTTTTCTTAACCATCCGAGAACAATTCTCTTGCCTTTTTTTTTATACACAAATTGAATTCTTTTTTTTTTATCAATGAATACCCATCCTCGGTTGCTTTACCTCTGGCCAACAAATGCATATTAGTCTTGGACACTTGCTTAACATGCAAGTGTCCACTTATATATATATATATATATATATATATATATATATATATATATTAATATTTATTTAAAATTAAATTTAAATAAATATAATATATATATATATATAATTTATTAATTAAAAACTTTAATTAATAAATTTAATATATATATATATATTTTAATTAATTAATATTATTTAATTTAATATCAAATATTAATTAAATAATAAGACTAATCCCGGTTTTACGAAAACCGACTTTTTTCCACATGAATCCTATTCATGTTTTAGGCTATTCTCATATTTAAATCATATTTAAATATGTCCATCCTTCTTCCATAAACCGAATTTGAACAATTCAAATTCTTTTTCTTTTAATTTTCTCTTATACTGTTGCCCGACGTTATCCGAGCTAGCCAGGAGAACCTAAAGGACCTACAGATCATGAGCTCCAACGATACGAGATTATCCGGTCAAAACTCTTTCAACCGAACTAACCAACATTCGTTAACCCCAGAGACTCCACTATAGTCCGAGGGTTGCACTCTCCTCACTGTAGATATATTATGTCCCCTGATATAACCGTCATGGGCAAGTCGACCCTTCACAGGTTGTTCGTAATCACAGCTGGGTCATTTAAACCGTTTAACCCCTGCATTACATCTTGTTCCTTAAGTACCACTGACACCTCTAATGAACAATAGATCTGTGGTCCAACCAACAGATCAATTAACCCTCTCATCTCATGAGAGTGAGCGCGCTAATTGTTCAAGCCCCAGAGTCAGCTATTAAGGGAACAACCTATCTACTAACCCTGAAGATCGGGTTAGGAGTGAACTCCAATCTTGCTGTACTATGTCCCCAGCTACCTATTCGACTTTATCCCCAAGATGGTAGGCTTATTGAGTCGGCGCTTATGGGCCACTCTCACCCGTGCAAGTCAAAGGATACTATCGAATAAGCAGGAGTTCATAGCGAGCTCAGGATTGAGATCGAGTTACCTAGGCCATCAATATGTATAAGTCGGTCTCATCAGTAAACAGAGTTATAAAGAGAGAGCGACTTAATACGCGGTTCGGTCTTATACAAACTCTTTGCACAGGACGCCCTCACTCGCACATCTTCATGTGAAACGATTCGGATCACATCGTTTTGTACAATACAAAGTGAGCCGCATCCAATAGTGTTACCAGGATAAGGTACCCACCCTTATCCGTATACTATAGACCGTTTTGACTAACTACTTGAGCCTGATCCACAATCATGTCATACATGAAGCTCAAATACTCATATTCAGCCAAGGGTGTTGGTCATTGGTATAGATTAACTTAAACACGTTTCACTTTATTCCAGTAAACTCCTTTACTGAATAAAACTAATAACTCTTTATTCTAAATAGAGTATTTACAAACATAACAGTTTACAAATCACGAGTTTTAGGACATAAAACTCAACAAACGGGTAGTCCCGCTATCCTTGACGCCGAGCAATGGAGTTGTGGGACTCCGTTACAAGAGAAAAGAGAAAGCAAAGGATAGAGAATGGAATGAAAATGGCAGAGGTTGAAAGAAGTTTTTTAAAAAAAAAACTTCAAAAAATCTCTCGGTGAAGAACCAAAAACTCAAAAAAATGAGTATTTGTAAAAAGTTCTTCAAATGAACTTATGTCAACCCAAAATGGCACTTAGCCATTTATATATATAACATTTATATATATATATATATAATAACTAATATATATATTAACTAATACATATGTCTTACATGCACAATGGAGATAAGACATATGTATTAGTTAATATACCATTGTGCATGTAAGACATATGTATTAGTTAATATATATATTAGTTAATATATATATATATATATATATTATTATTATTATTTTAAAAATTAATTAAAACTTAATTAATTTTAAATAATAATAAATATTTTTATTTATTAAACTTTTTAATAAATAATATATATATATATATATATATATTAATTAAACTTTTTAATTAATTAATATTATTTAATTCAATATCAAATATTAATTAAATAATATGGTTAAACACGATTTTCCGAAAACTGACTTTTTTGCACATGAATCTTATTCATGTTTTAGAGTATTTTCATATTTAAATCATATTTAAATATGTCCATCATTCTTCCATAAACCGAATTTGAACAAATTCAAATTCTTTTTCTTTTCTCTTATATTGTTGCATGGCGTTATCCGAGCAAGCCAGGAGAACATAAATGACCTACCGATCATGAGCTCCAACGATACGAGATTATCCGGTCAAAACTCTTTTAACCGAACTAATCAACATTCGTTAACCCCCGGAGACTCCACGATAGTATGAGGGTTGCACTCTCCTCACTGTAGATATATTATGTCCTATTGATATAACCATTATGGGTAAGTCGATCCTTCACAGGTGTCTGTAATCACAACGGGTCATAATATTTATTACCTCTTATTCCTTAAGTACCACTGACATCTCTAATGAACATTTGATCTGTGATCCAATCATAAGATCATTAACCCTCTTCACATAGAAGAGGATGAGGCCTCATGTTCAAGACCCAGAGTCATCTATTAAGGGAACACCTCTCTACTAGCCCTTACAAACGGGTAGGAGTGAATTTCATCTTGCTGTACTATGTCCCCAGCCACCTATTCGAGTTTATCCCCAAGATGGTAGGCTTATTGAGTCGGCGATCTGGCTATTCTCACCCGTGCAAGTCAAAGGATACTCTCGAATAATTAAGAGTTCATAGCGAGCTCAGGATTGAGAACGAGTTACCTAGGTCATCATATGAAAAAGTCGGTCTAATCAGTAAACGGTGTTATAAAGAGAAAGCGATATGATTTCGCGGTTCTGTCTTATGCAAACTCTTTGCACAGGACACCCTCGCTCGCACATCTCCATGTGAAACGATTCGGATCACATCGTTTTGTACTATACAAAACGAGTCGCATCCAATAGTGTTACCAGGATAAGGTACCCAACCTTATCCGTATACTATAGACCATTTTGACTCTCTACTTGAGCTTGATCCACAATCATGTCATACATGAAGCTCAAGTACTCATCCTTCGCCATGGTTGTTTGTTATTGGTACAGGTTAATGCAAACATTTTTCACTATATTCAATAAACACTTTTACTGAATAAACCTCAATAACTCTTTATTGCGTAAATAGAAATATTACATTCACAACGTTTACATACTACGAGTTTTAGGACATAAAACCCAACAAACTCTCACTTGGACTAAAACGTTTGTGGTTAGTATGTTGGTTGAAAAAACAAAGATATACAATATATACAAAGTTTCTCCCACTGTCCTACTGTGCAGCTCGCAGCCCTAGACTCTCCAGGTGTCCCTCAAACACTTTAGTCGTGAGAGACTTTGTAAACAGATTAGCAATGTTGTGCTCCGAGACAATCTGTGTGATGATAACACCCTAAACAGATTAGCAAGGTTCTTTAGAATTCTCGACAGCACCACTGTTATCACAATAAAGTGTGATGAGCAAATTCATATTTGGAACAACTTCCAAATTTGTCAAGAACTTCCTGAGCCATACTGCTTCCTTCGCTGCTTCGCAAGCTGCGACGTACTCAACTTCCATGGTGGAGTCAGCAATACAACCTTGCTTAATACTCCTCCACACTATTGCCCCTCCGTTAAGAGTGAACATTGATCCTGAAGTAGATTTGCGAGAACTATATCAGTCTGAAAATCAGAGTCAGTGTATCCTGCTAGGATCATATCCTTAGCGCCATACACGAGCATATAGTTCCTCGTTCTACTAAGATACTTGATTATATGTTTAACGGTGGTCCAGTGATCATATCCTGAATTAGACTGGTACCTACTGACAATTCCGACTGCAAAGCAGATGTCAGATCTAGTGCATAACATAGCATACATTAGACTGCAAACTGCTGATGCATACGAAATCCGTCTCATGTCCTCAACCTCTTAAGGTGTGTGGTTAGTAGGTATTTTTAATATACTACAAATTTCAAGTTGTCGAGGCTTGCCAAAATAATATTTATAAAACCCGAATCCACCGAGCAATTTGCAGCTATGGTAACGGGGTCGATCCACAGGGAATTATGTAATTTAAATTTGACTAAGTTTAAATTGCTAACGATAAAAAGATGGTAAAAAGATGGTGAAATGATGGTAATTTAGTTTGTGGGAAGGGAGCTCCAAGCATGCAATCGCTAACGGAAAATTAAATGACGAATTGACAAGATTAAATGGACGTGCTTAACTTCGAGTAATGGGATTGATCGCTATGGACTTTCTGTTCATCGATACAATTAATTAGCTAACATGCTTATGCACACAATTCATTTGGCTAATTTCTAACTCAAATGACCCAAAGATATAATTAGAAAAGTGCAATTCTAATTGTTCTTGGCCAATAATCCATTCAAGATAGCTAATCTTAAATTGACCATAAGCCAGTAACAGGAACATTGTGACGGTTTAATCCTAAGACTAACCCGATTTCTCTCTCGCCCAAAGCCTAACATGAAAACGTTAACTAATTCAAATCTCCAACTGTCACTTTGGGTTGAATTACCTAGCCATGCTTAAGCCCTTGCTACCTAACGATTTGGGCAATTATACGTCCCAATCTTTAGCTCTCTATCATGCATAGGAATTAGGGAGTCAACCTAACTAAGTTATACATGCTAGAATTGAAGAAGAACAAAGGAAAGAGATGCAAAAGTCTTAATTAGCTCAACATATACAAGGGGCAAATCGCCCCAAAAATCCATAGTTTACAATCCCAAGCTCAAAATTAAACACTTACCTTGTTTAGCCGTCCATGGAGAATGAAGAAATCAAACCCCCCATGGAAGAGCTTAGTAGCATACAAGAAGAGGAAGAAAAACGCTAAAAAATGGTGGAGAAAGCCGTAGACCCGAGGCCAAAAATTGGGGAAGAAAATAGCCAAAAATCGGAGGTTTCACGCTTTTAAAACGTCGGAGCCTCGAGACGCTAGGCCAGCGTCTCGACGCTGTGCCCTAAGGTGGCAGTGCGCGCGCGCTCGGGGTGGCATCGAGACGCTCAGCCAGCGTTGAGACGCTCGGCCAGCGTTGAGCGGGCGTTGAGACGCACGCGTTCGACGCTTGCCCGCGCGAAAATCCTGAAGACCGTCAGGGCGGCGTCGAGCAAGCGTCTCGACGTTGCTGCTCAAGCTTTCTCTCGGGTTTGGAGGCCAAAAATTGCCTTTTCATGGCAATTTTTGCCATGTCTTCAATCTTCAAGCCTTCTCACTCCCGATGCATCCATGAAGCTCTAAAACGTCGCTTTAAGTCTCGAAACATGTCCTTAGACTCCTCGAGCTCTCGACCATTAGATCTCCTACAAAAAGGCATTTTAATCAAAATTTAGCATGGTTCTAGCCAATATTAGGGACATAATAATAGCTCTATTTTGGAGCTATCAAAATACCCCCGACCTAAATCTTGCTAGTCCTCGAGCAAGGTATACTCTAAATTATCTCCAAAGAATGATTTGCATGCTGAAAACTCTAACCTCAATGCTTGTGAAACAAGGTACTTAAATAAATGTAAAACCATCACATGCATGCAAAAGTTGAAAACATTCTAAAATTTTTAATCCTATTCCCTTACGTGTGTGTGTGTGTGTTTAGAACCTCTCAACCTAGCTCATGCAAGCCCAAAATAACCTTATACAGCCCTATAACTCGTTTTCCCCTACTTATGGCGATAAGAACAGTCTAACGGCTTTTAGTGACAAAAAGAGTAACAAAACAAAAGGCCTACATTTTATTCTTTTCTTTTTCTTTGAGTACTTTGTACCCATTGCTTCTTTTCAACCACTTCTTTTTTTTTTATTTCTCCAAGAGAGCCTAACACGTCAAGCCAAATTTAGCTTCACGTTTTTAAGGACTATTGCTCACTTCTATTTGTTCCCCTTTCATGCAGTGACAACCGTGGGTTACACGATCGCCCCTGGTTACACGGGCAACACAAGAAGAAGAAGCAACTCTAGAGTTTTTATTTTCTAGCCAATAGCTTCGCTATAAAACAAGTGAATTATTACTACTTCTAACACATCAAGCCTCCCTAATGGTACTTTTCGGGGTGACAACAAGGTTTCAGACCAAATAAAATCATTCTAAGCCTACAAAACTGAGAATAAGAGGGCTATGTGCTCAGTGAATGTAGGGAAATAGCAGAAATTTTTTTAAAATATGCTCAAAATGTGCATACATTGTCAAATTTTTCGAATTATACAAATACGGAGTGTTCACAAGCATATCACAGACCGTCCTCATCGGACAACATGCATTCAGATTCTAATCTAAAAATCAGAGTATACACAAGCCCGACAACTACAAAGAAGTCTTTCTTTCAACAAACTCCACCCCCACCTTAAGACATGCATTGTCCCCAATGCATTCAACAATTAAAACAACAAAATTCTAAGGGAACAGAAAACCTCCCCTGAATTTTTGTGGGGCCGACCGGTAGAGATGTGCATCATCGTCTTCCAAAATAAATTCGAATTGTCGGCCATTCCACCTTTCCTCCTAAGAAAATAAACAAACAACAAAATTCAAAAGCTAGAATAAACAAAAACAAAACAATAAATAACAGAATTACAGTCCAAGCTTGGGTGCCTCCGAGAAGCGCAAATTTTTAGAGTCGATTGCTCGACTGTATTCTCGCATCCTCTCATCCATAATCGAACTTGAAAGATGCCCCATCCATCTTCCCAACTTCATCATTCCTGCAAAAATCTACGAACAATTCTTTCTCTCGTGCCTTCTGCACACATACAACATCAATTTTATTTTTTGCAGTTTACATAAAAGGTTGTTCCAATAAAATTGATGCAAAAACATGAGAGGGTTTATCATTCATTTCAAGAGTATAAGAATCAGCAGGAAAGTACAGATCATTTACTCTGACTAAAACGTCCTCCACCTTTCTCAAGGGGTGCGCATAGGATTTATCAGCCAATTGCACAATAGCACCGATTTCATGCAAGTCATTCAGTTTAAGCTCTTTAAAAACAACATATGACTTAACATTAATCGATGGTACTAAATCTTGCATGGCTTGATTAATCATTTTATCTCCTATAGTGCAACGCAAAGTGGAATGGAGTATCTTAGCAGGATTCTCAACAATTGTCAAGGTAGAAACAGTTGTATCACAAAATTTAGTCAGGGGTGGTTCATGCAACTCATTTTCATCAAAAAGTTCAGTTAAAAATAATGGGTCATCCCCATCCTCAACAATCATGCATTCATTATGTGCTAGTGTGTCAACCGTGTCTACTTGACAAAGAGAGAATACATCCTCATCATGCTCTTCTACATTGGGCAAATTCATCTCAACAACCTCTCCTCCATACTCAACAGATAAAATGCCCTTATCTACATTTATCTTAGTCTTAGCAGTTTTCATAAAGAGCCTACCTAATAAGATCGAAGCAGGCGAAGAAGAAGAATTTCCATCCATTTTCATAACATAAAAATCAACAGGAAAAATCAATTCATTAACTTGCACTAACACATCTTCAACTACTCCTAAAGGATGCACAGAAGATCTATCAGCAAGTTGAATAACTATTCCTGTTTCCTGCATTTCTTTCAATTTCAGTTCTGATAAACGGAATAAGGCATAATGCTAATCGAGACTCCTAAATCCAGCATTGCTCTTCTAATTTTCATGCCTCCTATCTTACAAGGGAAAGAGAACATACATGGATCGTCGCATTTAACTGCTAAACTCTTTGTGATCAAGGCTGAGACATTCTTACTTACCACGACGCGTTCACTCTCCTTTGTCTTCCTCTGGTTGGTGCATAGTCTTTTTAGGAACTTGGCGTACCTTAGAATTTGCTTGATGACATCCAACAGAGGGATATTGATCTCTACTTTCCTGAATGTGTCTAGAAACTCCTCCTCGTAGTTCTCCTTAGGCGGTCTTGCTAACCTGCTAGGAAAAGGAGCCTTAGGCACATAAACTCTAGTACATGTAGGATCGAAATTTACCTCTTTCCACCGTGGTTCGGGGTTTTCTATCTCTGGCTCGATGTGGCCATGATCGACTTCCACCGGTGGGGTACTCGTGGGAAGCTCCTTCCCACTTCAGAGTGATGGCACTAGCGTTTTATGCGTTCTGATTCTCCATCACTGTCAATCTGTTACTAACCTGAATCACTGCTTCGCTCAGAGTTTGAAACTGCTCTCGAGTTTCCCTATGTTGTGATTCAAGTATTTCTTCCAACGATCTACCTGAAACAGAAGGACGAGGTTGTAAGTTATCTTTCAAAGCAAGAACAACACTATTTACCTCAAAAAGTTGGGTCTTAAGCTCGTCCACGTCCCTTATCAGGTGCTCTTTCTCCTTGTCTCCATCTCCACTTCGCTCTAAGCTTCTAGCCAAGTTGGAAATCAAAACTCTAGCTTCGGCGGGGGTTTTATCCATGAGACATCCTCCACTGGCGACATCAACTAACTGTCGGTTTGGCGGTAAGAGACCTTCGTAGAAATTCTGAATTAGTTGTTGGTCAGCTATTTGGTGGTTGGGACAATCCTCACACAACCGACCAAACCTCTCCCAACATTCGAGAACGGTCTCTTCTTTTCCTTGCTCAATTCTGTTAATCATTCTTCTGAGGGCGGCGACCTTAGGAGGCGGAAAATACTTCGCTAAAAATGCTCCCTGCAGCTCTTCCCAAGAAGTGATGGACCCAGTCGGTAGGTAATACATCCAATCTCTCGCCTTCTCCTTCAAGGTGAAAGGAAAGGCTCTAAGATGGAGTTGATCTTCAGTGATGTCGTCGGTCCTCATTGACGAACACACAATCCGAAATGCCCTGAGGTGTCTGATGGGATCTTCATCTGTATTACCACAAAAGAAGGTAATAAGTTAATCACCCTAGCTTTAAGTTCAAATTTACCTGTAGCTACCGGATACAATATACTCGATGAGTTCCGGCCTAGCTTAGATGATGCAAGCTGCCTCAAGGTTCTTTGTTTCTCATAATTACCCCTGACCTCCATTTATGCGCTTCTTTTGAATTTTCAAAGAATGACTGCGCTCAAAAACTCAAACAAAAACGGGTAAAATAATACAAGAAAATTATGTACAAACAAAAGTAAAGAAAAATTTAAAACAAACAAATTAAACTCAATCAAACCAAAATAAATCTAATTCCCCGGCAACGACGCCAATTTTTGTAAGTAGGTATTTTGAATATCCTACAAATTTCAAGCTGTCGAGGCTTGCCAAAATAATATTTATAAAACCCGAATCCACCGAGCAATTTGCAGCTTAATGGTAACGGGGTCGATCCACAGGGAATTATGTAATTTAAATTTGACTAAATTTAAATTGCTAACGATAAAAAGATGGTAAAAAGATGGTGAAATGATGGTAATTTGGTTTGTGGGAAGGGAGCTCCAAGCATGCAATCGCTAACGGAAAATTAAATGACGAATTGACAGATTAAATGGACGTGCTTAACTTCGAGTAATGGGATTGATCGCTATGGACTTTCAGTTCATCGATACAATTAATTAGCTAACATGGTTATACACACAATTCATTTGTCTAATTTCTAACTCAAATGACCCAAAGATATAATTAGAAAAGTGCAATTCTAATTGTTCTTGGCCAATAATCCATTCAAGGTAGCTAATCTTAAATTGACCATAAGCCAGTAACGGGAACATTGTGACGGTTTAATCTTAAGACTAACCCGATTTCTCTCTCGCCCAAAGCCTAACATGAAAACGTTAACTAATTCAAATCCCCAACTGTCACTTTAGGTTGAATTACCTAGTCATGCTTAAGCCCTTGCTACCTAACGATTTGGGCAATTATACGTCCTAATCTTTAGCTCTCTATCATGCATAGGAATTAGGGAGTCAACCTAACTAAGCTATACATGCTAGAATTGAAGAAGAACAAAGGAAAAAGATGCAAAAGTCCTAATTAGCTCAACATATACAAGGGGCAAATCTCCCCAAAAATCCATAGTTTACAATCCCAAGCTCAAAATTAAACACTTACCTTGTTTAGCCTTCCATGGAGGATGAAGAAATCAAACCCCCCATGGAAGAGCTTAGTAGCATACAAGAAGAGGAAGAAAAACGCTAAAAAATGGTGGAGAAAGTCGTAGACCCGAGGCCAAAAATTGGGGAAGAAGATAGCCAAAAATTGGAGGTTTCACGCTTTTAAAACGTCGGAGCGTCTCGACGCTAGGCCAGCTTCTCGACGTTGTGCCCTAAGTTGGCAGCGCGCGCGCGCTTGGGGTGGCGTCGAGACGCTCGGCCAGCGTCGAGACGCTGGGCAGCTGAGCATAGCTCATCATAGAACGAACCATGTCTAACAGGGTTCTATTTCTCCTTTCGGACACACCGTTCTGCTGCGGTGTTTCGGGAGCTGAGAGTTGAGATACTATTCCTTATTCTATCAGATAGTCCTGGAATCTAGTATCCATGTACTCTCCACCTCGATCGCATCAGAGTGTTTTTATCGATTTACCTAATTTGTTCTCAACCTTTGCCTTATACTCAATGAACTTTTCAAGAGTTTCGGACTTACGATGCATTAGGTAAAGATAGTCGTACCTTGAATAATCGTCAATGAAGCTGACGAAATATTCAAACCCTCCTCGTGCTTTGACATTCAAAGGACCGCAGAGATCCGAATGCACGATTTCTAGAGGTTCTTTGGATCTATGGCCTTTTCCAGTAAAAGGTCGTTCAATCATCTTGCCCTCAAGACATGACTCACATGGCGGTAAAGAGTTTGTCCTCTAAACGATTTAGAAGACCATTCTTAACCAACCTCCAAATACTATTGAGATTAATGTGGCCTAGTCTCAAGTGCCAAAGATAGGTACTAGGAGAAAGCTTCCGCCTTTTAGTTTGAGTTTCAGCTGTTTTAAACATCTCGGTGTTCAAAATAGCTTCAATCTCTGTCGGTCTTAACACATATAAGTTGTTCTCAAGTTTAGCAGAACAAATATGTACACCTCTTTTGCTAATGATAGTTTCATTATCAACAAAAGATACTTTATACATTTGTTCTAATAAACAAGCTATAGAGACTAGGTTCCTCTTGAAGCTAGGAACCAATAGCACATTTTCAAGTAAAATGAAGCTATCTCTATAAGACAACCTAACAACTCCCACTGCTTTAGCTGAGACAACCTCTCCAGTACCAACTCTGAGAGTTATCTCACCTTTAGCTAGCGGCTGCCAGGAACTAGTTTCCTGAAACGAAGAACAAACATGATTAGTGGCTCCTGAGTCGAGGATCCAGACATGACTATCATTTTTCACTAAACACGTTTCTACAACAAGCAAATCACATTTACTTTGTTGTTTCTTCTCAGCACGGCTCATCACTGAGCTGGGAAGAGGACAATCCTCTGTTAAGACAGACCTAAGATCATCACGAACAAGAATCATATTCGAGTTCGTTTTCCAGGTCTCGTGATCGTCGCCGGTAAACTTAACGGAAGCTAATACGTTATAGAACGAGCTAGACATGCTGATAAAGAAATGTAAATCTATTAGTGAAACAGTTTTAACCTATTTAAACCAATCAGAAAGATTTAGCAGTAAATAAAGTACCCAAAGTCTTTATTAATATGCAACGATATTTTAGTGGGTCAGAATGGTCGCTACCGACTGGCAGTCGAGCATTCCTTCACTAAACCAAGACATTCTTGACTAAATGTTAATACCAGAATAACTCTTACGCCTATAGCATCTTAGTTATCGTTTTCGGTCAAGATTTACTAACTCCTTAGTAAATCCCGTAAGTGTGACCCTCAATTTTTAGAATTCATAGGACGGCCCCAACAGCGCAACCGACTGGAATGTCAAAGTTGGGAATGACCCTATGTTTCTTTATCCATAAAAGGTGACTGAGATGTTTCGACCACCATGAAACGGCCCTCCGACTGGATTGGTGCCCCGAGGACACCTTGCAGGCGAAACATAGGAATCTCACGGTTCAATCCAATGGAGGAGACCGCAGGAAGTACTGACATACTTCTTTCTCCCACTTATTATAGATACTTACTACATTCACCTTGCTATTGAAAGTTGCAAACACCACCCGACTGGAGATGCCTCATATGACATCATGAGGCCCTGCAAAATTCTCACGTTGTGAACTTTTAGGGAGTGCGTAGCAGGAGAGGGATATATCATTTATTCCTTCTCAACACATCTACTAAGCATCCTCGACGGTTTTAGGGTAAATTACTCCAGGCTTTATCCGGCTAAGTAAATAAAACCTTAAGTCTAGGCAAATTTTTTACCTGAGATGTCTAGGTTATAAACACTTTAATAACCTCACACCTCTCTCGCATGCTCATAAAGTCGGGTTAACTTTACTCAAGTATCGGATCGTCCCCAGGTAGGAGATGTTCCGTAAACCGTCAGGTTAAATACCTCCAACCTCGAACAGAATTTCACAAGGTGAGTTTCTTGTAACCTTAGCATTTACAGGATATTGACCTATTCATCTAATGAAATGGATCGAATCATTTAACCCTAAATGAACATGCCTTTATCTTTGTTATAGATTTTAAAAGTCTATGTGATTTTTACAACACTTGCAAAAACTTAGACATACTATAACAAACACCTACATGCTTCTCAAACATGCATTCACTAAGACATGAAAAGTTGAATGTTTAACTTTATAATCAATATAACACTTATATCAATTATACTCTAAACATACAACCCCTAATTCATAAATTAATATAGCACTTAATATCAATTCTCATGAATTAAGCATGCATCCTATACATTATAACACTTATAACATACAATATGCATAAAAATAAGGCAACCTATGTTGTATGTTTAATTTCATAATTAATATAACACTTATATCAATTATTCTATTAAACTTACAACATCTAATTCATGAATTAATATAACTTTTATATCAATATTCATGAATTCCTAAATATGCATACTATATATTATAACACTTATAACATATTTTCAATGCATGGAACATGCTTCTTAAGGTGGAATTTTAAATCTATATGGCATACTTTATGCACATACAAACATGGATTCTAATTAAAACATACATACGCAATGCATAATTAATTAAACACACTAAAGTGAACCGATTTTGGCATCAAGCAAGCAATAACTAATTTATTTCAAGCTTGAACAACAAGCTAAGTCTTGAGCGGACATCCAACTTTTCGTACCGTCTTGGACAAGCTTGCTCCCCGAACACTTCGGCCTATTTCTCTTTGAGTTTCCCATCGAACCGCCCAGAACGAGTTTGAACTTCCATCGAACACTTCGGTCAGCTCAAAACTCGAGCTTCTTTCACAAAGAAACCTATATGGACTCTAATGACTCTAAAAGAATAGAGACTCTTCAGCACACATTAAAGCTCATACATTCTCGGGCAATTACAGATAATGAAATTCAAAAAGAAACAATGTCAAAATCGATATACACTTTAGACGTCCATCAGAAACAATTTCTATATTAAAATACCCACCAGGCTTAAATTGATGCAAATTGAGTTGATCAAAATACACTCTGATACCAATTGATGGAGCGTATAACGCTGCGAAAGCGATTTTGAATCGTTGATACTCTAATTTCATCAATTTAACGAAATAGAAACATGCTCAAACAATCGGAAATAAGAAATTTAGAATACATACCCTTGTAGTTCCAATTTCTTCAAGATCCGCCGGTCGTTTCTCCTCACGAACGCCCCAAGGACCACCTCCGATAGTCCCGCTATCCTTGACGCCGAGCAACGGAGTTATGGGACTCCGTTACAAGAGAAAAGAGAAAGCAAGGGATGGAGAATGGAATGAAAATGACAGAGGTTGAATTAGTTTTTTTTTTTAAAAAACTTCAAAAAATCTCTCGATGAAAAACCAAAAACTAAAAAAAAATGAGTATTTGTAAAAAGTTCTTCAAATGAACTTATGTCAACTCAAAATGTAACTTAGCCATTTATATATATAACATTTATTTATTTATATATATATATATATATATATATATATATATAACTAATACATATGTCTTGCATGCACAATATATGTAAGTCATATATATATTATTATTATTATTTTAAAAATTAATTAAAACTTAATTAATTTTAAATAATAATAAATATTTTTATTTATTAAACTTTTTAATAAATAATATATATATATATATATATATATATTAATTAATTAATTAAACTTTTTAATTAATTAATATTATTTAATTCAATATCAAATATTAATTAAATAATATGGTTAAACCTGGGTTTTCGAAAATTGACTTTTTTTGCACATGAATCTTATTCATGTTTTAGACCATTTCCATATTTAAATCATATTTAAATATGTCCATTCTTCCATAAACCGAATTTGAACAAATTCAAGTTCTTTTTCTTTTCTCTTATATTGTTGCACGACGTTATCCGAGCTAACCAGGAGAACCTAAAGGACCTACCGATCATGAGCTCCAACGATACGAGATTATCTGGTCAAAACTTTTTTAACCGAACTAATTAACATTCATTAATCCTCGGAGACTCCACTATAGTCTGAGGGTTGCACTCTCCTCACTGTAGATATATTATGTCTTATTGATATAACCATTATGGGTAAGTCGATCCTTCACAAGTGTCCGTAATCAAAGCAGGTCATAAATACCGTTTAACCCCTGTATTACCTCTTGTTCCTTAAGTACCACTGACACCTCTAATGAACATTTGATATGTGATCCAATCATCAGATCATTAACCCTCTTCACACAAAAGAGGATGAGGCCTCATGTTCAAGACCCGGAGTCAACTATTAAAGGAACACCTATCTACTAGCTTTTACAAACGGGTAGGAGTGAATTTCATCTTGCTGTACTATGTCCCCAGCCACCTATTCGAGTTTATCCCCAAGATGGTAGGCTTATTGAGTCGGCGATCTGGCCACTCTCACCCGTGCAAGTCAAAGGATACTCTCGAATAAATAGGAGTTCATAGCGAGCTCAGGATTGACAACGAGTTACCTAGGTCATCATATGAAAAAATCGGTCTCATCAGTAAACGGTGTTATTAAGAGAGAGCGACTTGATTTCGCGATTCAGTCTTATTTAAACTCTTTGCACAAGACGCCCTCGCTCGTACATCTACATGTGAAAGGATAAGGTACCCAACCTTATCGTATACTATAGACCGTTTTGACTGTCTACTTTAGCTTGATCCACAATCATGTCATATACATGAAGCTCAAGTACTCATCATTGGCCATAGCCCTGCCTTATCGTATACTATAGACCATTTTCATGAAGCTCAAGTACTCATCATCCGTCATGGGTGTTTGTTATTGGTATAGGTTAGGTTAATGCAAACACGTTTCACTATATTGTCTCCACACATGACTTTGCTTTTGGTTCTACCCAAAAGGTCTCATACAATGTTGTCCCTCCTTAAATACCCATGATCTTCCCCTCTTCTAACCGATGTGGGACTTTGGTCGCACTCCCAACAAAAAGAACCCAAAGTCTCAAACTCATCAAGCCCAACATAGCACATAGAGCTTTTACCCGAGTTTGCATGCAACGAAACCAAAAAACCACCTAAACGAGCGTAAAGAGTTTTAAATTTGACTTCGATCAAAATGTAGAAGTTATTACTAATTAATTGGAATTTATATCCATAAAATGTTAAATGAGAATTATGCCTAATAGGCAATAGTATGGTTTCTAGTTTATCATTTCATGTTTATGTAACAAGTTTTATATGAAAGAAAACTAAAAACATGTTTGGTAATTTTTTATTGAAAATAGAAACAATTTTTTTTTTTTATAACAATTTCTTATTTCTTGTTCTCTCATATTAAAAATTAAGAAATGTAAAATAATTACCAAATACATATTTCTTGAGATAAGTACACAAATAGCCACTTTATGTCTATGATTTTATATTATTGTTCACAGTTTCTATTTTTATAAAAAATGTTCAACTATTTTGAGATTTTTCATAAAAGTTTGGTGCAATTACTTTTAAACCCTTCAACCTCTCTAACGTTTTAAAGTAATAAAATAAAATAATATCTCCTCATTCAATAAAATATTAGAATTTAAAAAGTAAGAAAACTAGGTAAATTAATGAGATTATATTATATTTCCTTGTGTCTTCTCATTAATCACACATATTTTTCCACATTAAAATTGTTTTATCTCTTTTCATTAAAATCGTCTTCTCTCTCCGCAATATATATTCATATATGAACTATATAAGGTGAGTATATATAAAAAAAAAAATATTTTTTTCTTTAAAAAAAATACATAATATCTATAAGTATATATAAAATATAAAACCATATATACTCATATAAAATATAAAACCATATATACTTCATATATACTTATATATATGTATTTTTTATATATATTCACCGTATATATTCATATATATACCCACCATGTATACTCTATGGATATATATAAAAAAAATACATATATTTTTCAAAAAATAAATACATATTATCTATAAGTATATATACAATAAATATGAGTATATACTCACATATGAAGTATATATGAGTATATTTGGTGGTACATATAAAACATACATATATTTTCTAATAAAATAAATACTTATTATATATTATCTATAAGTATATATAGTATATATGAGTATATCATATATGAAGTACATACAAGTATATATGATGTGCATATATAAAAACAAATACATATATTTTCATGGGAATAAATCCATAAAATGGTGTGAATCAAATTAAAAGAAAAAAATCGTATAAAATATTGTTACGTAAATGACGAGAGAAAATTGATATTTATTATACAATTGTAATTAAAGACACAAAATGGAGAGAAAAAATGAATATTAGTATAAGGAGAACATGTTAATGAGGGGCATAATGGTAATAAAAAAAATAATAAAAAACAGAAATGAAAATTATAAGATTATAGGAGATATTTGAAAATATACTAGTTAGAAATCATCATTTGAGACAATTTCTCATATTTTTTTAAAACTAGAAATAAAAAACAAAAAATATGCCAAATGAGATAACACTATCGAATGATTGTTCAAAATATAATGATTTGGTATATTGTCATTAATATTATTGAAGAGTCAAAATAGAGAATTAGTATTAAATAAAGAAATGGCGTTTTCTTTTAATACAAAAAAAAAAAAAAAGTTGTGAAATATGGAGATTTGAACCTCCGACCTAAAAAAAAGAAGTACATCGTTGAACCGTGTTTGTGCTAGTATCGGCAAAAAATGATTCTTGAAGTTGCATCTTTGGTGTAAATAAATAACATTCGAAAGTCATTTGCTAGGAAGAGGGGATGAATTCCCAAGGTTTGGATTTTAGAACACAAATCATATAAGTGTAAAAAAAAGAAAAAAAATAATAATGTCATTTTTATTTGTTCAGTGTCATTTGATAATCATTGTTGACGGAAAAATTTCGGTCAACCAGCAAGTGTCACGTCATTATTCATAAATTGATCACGAAATTACATTTCAGACCAATCTTAAATTGACATGTGTCCTAAATTAAATTTCAAGACAAAAATTGGCACTCATCAAGTAACATGTCTTCATTATGACAATTTCCTAACCGATCCAATTGGGTCATATTGCAATTGGATTCGAGATCAAATGAGTTATTTAAATGACAATCTAGCCCAGAGCCTAAAGGATTAGGCTTAAAGCTAATTAAGCCCAAATCCAGATGTCTGGACCCGAAAGCCATCAAGACTCAAGCCCACTATGTGTCCATGGGAACTCTATAAATAGAGAGGCTCTCCTTCATTTTAAGGGTTCGAAAATTTAACTCTCAAACCACAAAAGAGTCCACAACCCAGAGCACTTGGAGAATTCAAAGAAAACTCTCTGAAGACCATACATATTATAAGGATCGAAGACTCTCTGAAGACTTCAAGACTTTAAAGATTATAAGACTTCGAGAACCAAAATCTCTTCGAATATATTAAGAATTTGAAGACAAATTGAAAACCTTTGAAGCGCGTCAGACTTCAAGACTTCGACCAGTTCTCCAAGAAGGTCGATCAATCAAAGGGATCATCCAAGAAGGTCAACAAGTCCAAGACTGACCCAAACAAATCACCAACTCGAAAACAAACACTCCAACCTCGAGACAAATTCACATAGACTTCGACTAGTCAATGACCAATCATCCAAGAAGATCAACAAGCTCAAGATCGACCCAAACACATCAACACGCTCAACAACAAGCGCTCCAAACCTTCGAGATAAATTTACATATGAGAGAGAAAAACAAATGATAAATATTATGTTGGAATTTATGCCCTAAAGCCTCGTAATTAATTAATAATTATTTTATTATTATTAGTTGCAATTTATAATATTCATTATATATAAAAATTCAAGGTTATTAGTGTAATCTTGAATAGTATGTAGTTGACATACGGGAGGATCATGTTCAAGGAATAACCTAAATAGTCTATAGTATATGGATAAGGTTGAGTGTCTTATCTTGGTAACACTATTGATACGGCCCACTTTGTAATTGTTACAAATGATTTGATCAAAATCATTCATGTAGAGACATGTGAGTGGAGGTATCCTATACAATATAAGACTGGACCACAAAATATATAATCTCTCTTTATAAATCCATTATTTGAGAAGATTAATATTTTACAGGATGGTCATATGTGACTCGATCTTAATCCTGAGTGAGTTATGAACTCCTGCCTGTGAGGGCTCGTCCTTTGATTTGTATGGGTGATAATGACTTTTATAGTCGATTCAATAAGTCTACCATTTTGGGGACTTGATCAAACAGGGAGCTGGAAACATAAGTTTCACAAGATGAAATTCACTTCTTCCCATATAGAGAAAGTAAATGAATAGTTCCCTTAAGTGCTTATTTCGGACTTGAACAATGGGGCCCCACCCTCTCACTGGCCCGAGAGGGACTTGGTTTATGGTTGTATCATAAACATATTGTTCATTAGAGGATCAGTGGTACTTAAGGTGTAAGATATAATTACAGGGGTAAAACGAACTTTTGATCTAGCTGTAATTACGAACAACTCGTGAAGGATCGACTTGCATGTAATGGTTATATTCATGGACACAACTTGTTCTACAGTGCATAAGAGTGCAACTCTAGGCCTATAGTAGAGTGACATAGAGTTAATGAATTAAAAAATTTAATTAATTAATTTTGTATCATTGGAGCTTATAAATTTGTAGGTCCATAAGGTTCCTTTGCTCATAGTAACACTAAAATGATCAATTTAATTGAAAGAAAAATTTGAAATATTCAAATTAATATTTAATATATTTGATATATTAAATGTAGAAGAGAAAAATATATTTATTGTAGGGAAATTGTAACAGATGTCAAATTAGAGTAAAATAATTAAAAATATAGTTTTTTTAAAAAAGTTGCGGATATGACAATTTTTATCACTGATAGTATGGTCTATCGCTGATAGTAGTCTCTTTTATAGAATTTTGTCAGTGATAATAGTCTATCAGTGATAGAAGTTTATCACTGATAGAAGTCTATTAGTAATAGTCATAAAGTCTATCAGTGATAGCCACTGATTTTTTGTCATATTTGCAAAAGATTTTAAACTTTGTTAAATTTGTAATTATTTTGGGCCTGATTGTTGTTCATGCAACCAGCCCTTTATTGTATTTGATACATTAAATATTAGAAAAAATAGTTTATGTATTAGATACATTAATATTGAAAATTAATATTGAAAACTATATATACGTGTAAAATTTGAATGAGATTCAAATTGGTTAATGTATATTATAAAAGATTAATTTTATGTTATTTGGATGAGATTCAAATAAATATAAAATACATATTTTAATATAATAGATATTAAAATGTATTTTATTAAATAAAATTATAGGACATCCAGGTTTAATAAAAAATGTTTGACAAAACACACTCCTACTCACCGAGAGAATTTTTCTCTCATTCTTTCAAAAAGCTCCCACGAATTTTGATCTCGTGGAAAAATGAACACAAGAAGATTATTGTCTTCAAAGATAATATTTGCTTAAACTTGTTTTAGTTTAATTCTAAATAAATCAATGAGAAATAGTCCAAGGCTTTTGGGTTTGAAGAGTTTATTCCCTTCATATTAGACATTGTACTCTACTACACTAATACACACAAATTAATACAAATCAACTTCATTTATCACGTCTCAAATTTCTTTTCTAAAATCTTAGAACAATCATTTTTATTTTTTTATTATTTGAAAATTAAGATTGGTTTCTAACCAGGGGCGGAGCTACAGTAGGCCCAGAGGGGGCTCGAGCCCCCCCTGAACTTTTAGATATATGTTATAGGTACATTAAGTTTCATAAATTTTTTTAAAAAATTACTTTGGCTCAGTTGATTGTAGGCTACCAGCCCCCCCTCCCCTTGGGGCGCTGTCTTTGGTTCGAGCCCCCTTCCGTTATAATTTTAGTTTTAGAGATTTTATTTTAATTGAATTCGGAGCACTTATCATTTTTATTGAATTTAGTGTCTTAGAACCCCTCGCGGTCCAACTCTCGAAATAGCATGTAATTACTAATTATAATTTAAAAATATAAAATAATAACAATTGTGTATTCTTTTTTTTTTTTTTCTTTAAAATTTATTTTTTTATATAAAAAATAAATTAAAATATTATTTTGTTGACTATGGTACTTGCTTTATTTAAGTTCAAACTTTAAAATACCCAAATTTTACCTTCAATAAATCTTAAAATTATTCATTAAGTGTTAAAGTTTTAAAAAGAAAAAAAATAGTCTTTATAAATTCGTTCTATAAATTTTAAAAATATATTTACAGGGCGTCTTTTTTTGAATGAAAATTATTATTATTATTTTACCAAGTTCGATAAAAATCTATTTCAAACTAACGCTACCGATTAATTTTAAGATTTATTGAATACAATGATTAAATTTAGAAATTTGAAATTATAATGACTTAAATTGAATGAGACCTAAAGTATAATTTTTTTTATTTTATCTTTAAAAAAATAGTCATATTTTATATTAAACATTTTTTTTTTTTTTTTTATAATATGTCTGGGGGAGGGATTTGAACCTCTGACATTTTGATGAATGGTACATGCTTTATGCCCGTTGAAGTATGCTTAGGTTGACAAATTACTGCGAGAATTTCTAGTACATCCGTGGTATGGAAAAACTCCATACCACTGCCTTTCAAAAAATGACACGTGGCGAAATGATTTAAAAAAATAATATATTTAATAGTGTGGGTCCAGTTAAACAACCATTTCGCCACGTGTCATTTTTTGAAAGGCAGTGGTATGGAGTTTTTCCATACCACGGATGTACTAGAAATTCTTCCCAAATTACTTTCAAAATATATCAAGCCCCTCCTGACATAAAATTCTGGATCCGCCACTGTTTCCAACCATTTCTTTGGTATATTTTGCACTTTTTTTTTTTTTTTAAATATGTTTGAATTCTTAACTAAATTAAAAAAAAAAAAAAAGTTTTTTTTAAAAAAATAATTATTTATTTTTTAAAAAAATTAGCTGATTTTGAAAATATTTTGAAAATGTAAGTAACAAAACATACAAACACATAAGTAAAAGTAGTGTTTATAAGCTTAATTTTAAAAAATATAACACTAAAAACTAAAATCTCGTTTGATATTTGATTTTTGGTTTTTGAAAATTAAGTTTATAAGTACTACTTTCGTCTATAATTTCTTTATTTTGTTATCTACTTTCTACCAACATTTTCAAAAATTAAGTCAAATTTTGATAACACAAGTTATTTATGAAATTTTAGGGTCGGAATAAAATATTTCAAAGTATATAGACCAAAATGAAATAAGGATAAGAATATTAATGAAAAAGAAGAAAAAGAAATACAATAATTCAGTATCACATTACTATCATATAACAAGTTCACTTACGAATACAAAGATATGATTCTAGATGCTTTAATAGCAAATAGCTAGAGGTATATATATATATATATATATATATAAGAGATTTGAACCTTCGATCTCAAAAGGAGTAGTACATATTAATTATTGTCGAGTTACTTAAGTTTAAATAAGAATTAATATCAAATCAAGCATCACTCAATTGACATATTGTGTCCTTAACTAAAAAGTCATGGGTTCAATCACCGCATTAATTAAAATATCTTTTAAAAATAAATAATCTAAATTATATTAAATAAAAACATTCTATTCTCAACCATGAGAGTTAATTTTCAGAATATATATACTAAATGTAATATTTTTAATACCACAAAAGTGCATTTATTATGACATGTTTTCGTCCGCTGTTTTTTAATAATATTGCATTTTTTAAAACTTATTATAAAAATATTGTAAGTTTGAAACTATTTATAAAAATATTGCAACTTTAATTGGACGTCGTCTTTTGAAAAGACCACCTCCACACGCAAGCAAAGATCGTCTTTTCAAAAGACGACCTTGCTCCACATGGATGTAGGTCGTCTTTGAAAAGACGACCTAGCTCCACATGGATATCGGTATATACTTCTTTTATTAAAACATTGATATCTTTCTACTCAGATATTCAAAATTTTAAAAAAAGATATGGTTGGAAAGCTAACACCGAGAGCTTCTATCAAAATTTGATAGGTGGTTTCACTATTTTTGGAGTTGTGTATCAAAAGATAGAGACCATCGAAGTTGGACTATAGTTTTTCAAATTTTAGAACTAAAGATTGTTTTGAGGAGTGCATTAAAAAATTGACATCTTTTTACCCAGATATTAAAAAATTTCGAAAAAAATACGGTTAAAATGCTAACACAGAGAGCTTCAATTTGATATCTAGTTTCACTATTTGTAGAGTTGTGTATTAAAAGATACAGATCGTCGAAATTTAGCTACAGTTTTGAAGTTTTCAGTCGTATTTTCAGTTCTAGGTTTAGTCGTATCTTCAGTCCTATATATATATATATAGGAGATTTGAACCTTCGATCTCAAAAGGAGTAGTACATATTAATTATTGTCGAGTTACTTAAGTTTAAATAAGAATTAATATCAAATCGAGCATCGCTCAATTGACATAAGTTGTGCCCTTAACTAAAAGGTCACGGGGTTCAATCTCCGCATTAATTAAAATATCTTTTAAAAAAAAATAATCTAAATTATATTAAATAAAAACATTCTATTCTCAACCATCAGAGTTAATTTTCAGAATATATATACTAAATGTAATATTTTTAATACCACAAAAACGCATTTATTATGACATGTTTTCGTCTGGAATATATATATATATATATATATATATATATATATATATATATATATATATATATATATATATATTTTTTTTTTTGGTTAATATCATTTTTACTTTGGGACTCTACCATTTTGATCGTAGTTTAAAAGGTGTAAATTTAGTTACAGATTAATAATTGAAATCTTTAATATTAGTCTTATTATGAGTTTGAATAATTATTTTCATTAAATAAAAGACACAACGTTCAATTTATACAGAGAAACCTATTTTCATTAATTATTTTTTTTAATTATTTTTTAAAATTGTGCATGTTTAAAAAAAAAATAAAAATAAATAAATAATCTTTCTTAACTACCTATTTGAATTATTAACGAAGTTTCAAAAATAAAAATTATTTTTTTTAGTTTTCAAAACTTCATTTGAATTTTGTTAAAAAGTAATTAAAAAAAATACTTATAAATGAAACAAAACAAACATAAATGGAACGCACAATAATTTTATAAGTTTAATTTAAAAAAGAATTAAAAGATGTTAATTTAAAAAAATAAAAAGTTTAAGAAATAATAGGAATATCTTAATAAACAATCAACTTATACAACCACATTACGGGGACCACCCAGCATTGAAGAGCACACAAAGAAGCCTACATGAATCAACTCATTTTATTACGTACGTTCAGCTTTCAAATTATTTTGCAAATCAAACATTATTTCAAAACTGTCATTTTCCAAATAAATAATAATAAAACATAATATATATTCCAAATGCATTTCGCTTTCAAATTTATTAAAATGTCGTTTTTAATTCAAATTCAAACCAAAATTAAATATGAATCTCTTTCCAATTTAGACATTCTTTTGTATTTTTAAATAATATTTGCTTTGCTTTTCAAAGACAACACAACTTTCACCACTCGACAACATAAAATATATTAATTTTAAATATATATCATCGCTTTATTATTTTTACCTTTTTATTCTTGTATATTTAAAAATATATGTCAATAGAAGCATAACTAATTGCATAAAACATGTAGAAAAATAATAATAATATATATATTTAATTAATTTTCCTAGTTTTAAAAATGCTTTTGAAATAAGTCAAATGTCAAAATAAAAAGGGAAACTTTAGAAACAATTTTTTTAGGAAAGTTTTGTAAAATTTTGTTGACTTATAGGATTTGAACAATTTTAGAAATAAAAAAGATATATATTTTTTTAAAGTTTATTCTATTTTTTTCTTATACTTTCAAAATATCCCTTTATCCCAAATGTTTTTTTGAAAAAAAAAAATATTAGATTGGTACCTAAACTTTGAAAATGTTTGTTTTCGACTAACAAAATTAAAATTAAAGTAATAATTTTAGTAATTGCTATTATTTTATCACATAATACATGTTTTAGTTTAGACTTTAATACGCATGTTCACATCATCATATCAATACATCGAACTATATGGTTACTACTTTTAAAGTTCATAAATTAAAATATACTTTTTGAGATTTCGATCTAAAATGAAATAACTTGAAAGTTTAAAAATTAAAAATAGACATCTTGAAAATGTATTAACCAAAATGCACAGAGATTTAGAATATAGATCAATTGTTGAATGTTATTTATCTCTTTACAACTCGAAAATTCAAAAACTCTCCATTTTGACTAAACTAAAAAAAACAAAAAATATAGATAAAATGGAAAAAAAAAAATAGGGAAAAAATCAGTTTATACCCCTAAACTTTGAGGGTTGTATCAATTAAAACCCTAAACTAACAATTGTATCAATTTAAACCCTAAATTTTCATAAGTGTATCAATTTACACCTTCTAGTATAAAAATGTAAGTTTTTACATGGGTGGAGACTTGTAATTTATTAATTAAACTCTTAAACTTTCATAGAATTGATTCATTTATGAAAGTTTATGGGTTTAATTGTTAAAATCATAAGTCTCCACCCGTTTAAATTAATTTTTTTCAAATAAAATCTAATAAAAGGTGTAAATTGATACACTTATGATAGTTCAGAGTTTAAATTGATACAATTGTTAGTTTAGGGTTTTAATTGATACAACCCTCAAAGTTTAGGAGTATAAATTGATTTTTTCCCAAAAAAATATCATACAATACGACAACAAAAATAGTAAACAATAAAACGAAGAATCATAAACTTTCAAAAACCGAAAACATTATCAAACGAGTCTTATCAACAAAGACAACGATCGAGCACTCGATCCAGAAGATTAGATTCGAATTCTCAACCAATCGTTTTATATGAACTAAATAAAATTTTCGTATTGAATTTGTTTGAATAAAAAAAAAGTTGAAAGGGACATGGGGGTGGTGGGGGTTGGAAATGGAGTTTTGAATGAGAGGGAGGAAGTGGGACCCAGAAGTACTTTGGAGGGTAGAAGTGTCAGATTGGTTACCAGATTAGGGCGAACACAATCAGCGTCAGCAGTAATGACACGTGAAACTTATTCCAATTCGGGAAACTCCTCTTTAACCAAGTCACGTCCCACTCTCCATTTTTCCCTCTCCCCAAATTGCCCCTACAACTTCTTTTTTATTACATCTGTCCCCACTCTCTCTCTACACTAAATTACATTTTTACCCTACATTTGTCCCCACTTTTAATTCCATCTATTATTATAGGTTTTCTACAATTTTGTTTTAGTCCAATTATAAATTTAGTCTCTAATCATTTTTTAGTGGTGTTCGGTAGATCTTTACCCTCTTAAAATTGTGTCTAATAGGTTATTATTTTTATTTTTGAAAAAAAATTAATTTTATCTCAAAACTTTTAATTCATATTTAATAATTTTTCAAACTTTTAATTTTGTGTTTAATGGATGAATGACTTATTAGACATTTTTTAAAATTTAAAAATTTATTAAACTAAAAATTTATTTCACACTTAACTTAAAAGAAATAAGAAAAAATGTTAGAAGTTAATATAGTTCAACTAACATAAAATATATGTGTTAACAACCAACATATCTGTTGTTTGAATCCTCACCCAATAATAAAAATATAATATGATAAATTATTTGTGTCTGTACAGTAGAAGGAGAGTCACATAAATCCAACCAATGAGATTGGAGTCTCATGTTATATGTTATTAAAACAAAAAATTACACGATAAAATGAGCATAGCTAAGCGATAATTATTGAATTAAAAAAAAATTGTATGTCCTCAAACCCCACAATATTTATACTACTAATAATAATAAATAACGCCAAACCGAGCATAGCTCAATTGGCATAAGGTTGTGTCAAGTCATGGATTCAATTCTCGCATTTATTAAAACACCGTTGCAAAAAAAAATAATAATAAATAACTAACTAAATAAATAAATAAATCATTAGCTACATTTATAAAAAAAAAAACTTGCAACCCCATATTTATATTACGATTAAAAATTAGTGTCTAAATATAGTTTAGTGGATAAAACAATTGTTATCTCAAAAGTTGGTGGTTTGATCTCCTACTCCATAATTGTTGAAGGGCGCTTTTCTATCGAACCCATCTACTTTTTATTATTGTTTTCTCACAAGAGGGTCAATTATAAATAATAATTGTAAAGGATTTATCAAAAGTCAATTATTAAGTTACGTTACGAGTTGATGAAGGTGACATTAAAGATTTGAAGTAATCAATTTTAACACGACATTTAATATATGACTATGTACGATTACGAAACATATGATATTGACGTTTGAATTCATAATCTTGTAAGTTCTATCATTTGAGCAAGAAAAAAAATGATGGATTAAGTTCTTCGTTATCTAAAAATAGCGTTTATATCTTTTTATTTACTTAAAAAAGATTCCAAAATAATGTGACAAAAATGACGAGACTTGATTATCTCAAACAACATGCTTCATCGGTAGAAAAATTTCAGAGAAGAAGGTTTAATATATAGTTTTTTTTTGTTCAAGATCGAGGATTGTTATTAAGAGTAGTCAACACCAATATATTCCACAATAAGATTTATTTGAAATCAATTGATGAAATGACATACTCTGAGCAAACTCTTAATAATGTAAAGAGTAAATAGAGATGAAGGATTACATAATAATAAAGGAGAAATTTATTCGTCTTTTTCTTTTCTAAAATAGATTTATATAAATTGCAATCAAAACTACATCTTACATGGTTAAAAATAAGAAAGGTTGTGACTTAATAGATAAAGACAAT
Organism: Herpetospermum pedunculosum; assembly: GCA_028017165.1. NCBI lineage: Eukaryota > Viridiplantae > Streptophyta > Magnoliopsida > Cucurbitales > Cucurbitaceae > Herpetospermum > Herpetospermum pedunculosum. The sequence goes on from CM051524.1 coordinate 64,145,711, forward strand.
ATTTATATTAATATGTCACACCTACCATAATGTCAAACCGAACATAGTTTAATTCACATAAAATTGTGTTCGTGATCCAGAGATCATTGGTTTATCTCTACATTAATTAAAGTATTTTTGCAAAAAAAAAAAAAAAAAAAAAAAAATGACCATACAAATAGAAAAATTATATTTATTTTTTAAATTGGTATATTTTTATTATTTTTTTACAAAAATATCTTATTTTAATTTCCACACTTTTTTTTTTTTTTTTTTTTTTTTTTTTACTGCTTACTCTTATTTTAAAATGTTATATTTTATTTCTTAACTTTCATAAATTTTTTAGTTGTATTTAACATAGTTATTTTGGAATTTGAGATTAAAATTGAATTGTGACTAAGAAAATGAAAGTTCATGGGATGCATGGTGCATGATTTCTCTAGAATTCAACACAAAAGTTGAACAATGAATATAATAGGTGAAGGCTTAAAGAACGTAGTAAAATACCATTAGAGATAATTGTTCACTTTGAACACAATCCCTCGTGATTTTACTTTTAGTTTGATTCAAAAAGTATCATACCATTAGAGATAATTGTCATCTTTTATATACCCACAATATATAATTTTATTATCTAACTAATATGAGATTTTGTTTGTATCACCGACAAATATGATGTTACACAAAAGAATAGATTAACTAGATGAAATCGTGGTAAAAAAAAACACACACACATATATATATATATATATATATATATAAATTCTTTCCTGACACATGTCAAATCACCACATACGAATTCAATAAACAATTGAATAAGAGTGTTAGTCTTTGAACTTTTAAGTTAAGTCTAATAAGTTCCAGAATTTTTAAAATTATCTATTAGATTCTTAAACTTTCAATTTTAAGATTAATATGTAAAATGATTAATAAATTTTTGAAATTTGAATTGTGTGTTTAATAAATTTTTGAATATAAAATAAAACTTTAAATTTGGGTTATAATATTAAAAATATTTAGAAATTAAGGTTGTTGTAATTTGACAAAAATTGAAAATTTAGAATGTGGGAGATGTGGTGTAAATGCACTGGGGAGAAATGCGGAAGCTACCTGGCCTTCATTTTTCAGCCCCGTCTAGTCGCTGTCCATCAATTTCATTGGATGGCCGTTTTTCTTAATTATGCGCCTTTTAATGAATTTTCCTTTCACAATTATATTACGTGGCACCCTCCCATTGGTCTGTTATTTAGTTTTTACTTTTACTTTTATTTTTATTACTATTACTTTAAAAAAACAAATTCAATTACTATTTAATGGAATGGGAGAGGTTGGTTCTTATCTTGTGGTGTCAACTGTCAATTACTTGGCCACCTGTCTTGACATAACTGATATTTTAATGGCTAAACGCTAAATTATAGAAAATGAATTTAGGAAAAACTCATTGGTTATGACTGGTGGGGAAATATTAGTGAAATACTATCAACAACATCAAGTCAAGAACGTGAAGAATTCAAGAATGAAGCAAAAGTCATATTGAAGCTTCAACATACGAATTTGGTCAAGCTTTTGAGATGTGTTGAAAGAGAAGAAAAACTTTTGATCGGTAAATATATGACAAATAAGCCAAGTTTCTCATTAATTTTCATGGAGGAAGAATTAGCCGAGAGAGGAAGAAGAAAAAGAAACATTTTCTAGTGAAGATATTTTTTATTTTTTTTTAAAAGCTCAAGGGTATTAATGAAACTTTAACGATTTTCATCCAAAAGTTAACGATAAGATAAGGATATTTTTGATTTTTTTTTAAAGATCAAAAGTATTAATGAATTTTTCCAAATGAAAGAAGGGTTGTGCCCTGCCCGTGCCCTAAGGAAGTTACCGCTATGATAGTATCTCCCTCTCAGCACTTGAGCCAACAGACTATGCGGGATTTTTTTTTTTATTATCAATCTCCAACTTTGCTTGGCTAGCAAAGCTTGGTTGAAGATAGATAAATCCCGGAATCCCATTCCACCACGATCTTTATGGTTGCACAACTTTTTCCATCTCTGCCAGTGAATTTTTCTTTTGTCCCCCCGTAGCTCCCCACCAAAACCTGGCACACAAAGTGTTAATTTCATTACAAAAAGTAACAGGGAGTTTGAAACAACTCATGGTATATGTGAGGATGGTCTGAGTCACCGCTTTAATTAGAACTTCCCTTCAACGATGGTCTGAGTCACCGCTTTAATTAGAACTTCCCTTCCACCAATTGAGAACAATTTTGTCTTCCATCCTTGGAGGGCCTTCCAAATTTGGTCTTTCAGGTTGCTAAAAATTGTTTCTTACTACGAGCAGTTTGGGAAGGAAGCCCGAGGTACTGACCAAGAGAGGTAGTATTTTGGACTTCCAACACTTGTTGAATGTGATGCATCATATCCTCCTTCATGTTCTTGCTCCCCATAAAATTTGACTTCTTATAGTTTATACATTGTCCGGTCTCCCGTTCATAGGAACCAAACACTCTCTTGATTGTCTGGCAATCACCTATCGAAGCTTTAAAGAAAATTAGACTATCATCAGCATAAAACAAGTGAGTAATTGTAATGACCCCAAATTTTCTATATAATTAATTAACTTAAAATGGGATAATTACTCATAACGCATAATTTTCTTTTTAAATAAAAATCTAAATTCCATAATCATAAGTCTTAACAACTTAAATAAAACTTAAAGTTTATCTATAGCAGCGGAAATTATAAAACAGTGTCTATAAATAAAATAGACATAAACTAAAGTTGTGATCATAAATCATTAAACTTAAAATTTCGGGCACATCTCATGGTTCTTCCTCTTCAATGCCAAGATCATGCTCAATGAATTCACCATCATCTACAGGGTTATCTGAAAAATATAAAACCACGAGAGGTAGTATAAAAATACCTTGTAAGTGGTTCCTATCATAAGGAACCTTCATGCTCAAACACACACAACATGCTTACATGCTTGCATATCACATCCTAACATGTAGACCATGAAACAATCTACCTTAACATACTTGTACTTGCTTACATATTCTTACATACATACTTATATCCTTGATTTGGCGTCATGCTAAGCAAAAATACCCCATACCATGACCGTCAATTCCGCATGTAATATTTATAAGGTAATTGCCCCTTATGAATATCATTAACATGAACTAATTTTGTTTCCTAGGGCCCAGCCCGTTAGCAGAAACCATACTTGTCATATCATACATCTAGCTGCATAACATAACTGCTTAATTTGGGTATTTCTTGCATAGCATATTCTTCCCTAACTCCATGACTCTACTTTACTTGACTCCATGAATGTAATGTAACACACATATATGTCATACTGAACCTAAGCATGCTTCAAAATCAATCATAGTAACATAGATCATGTGAAGCATAAAACTATACAAAAATAACATGACATAACATACTTTGCAAAACATCAAATATCATAAAACAACAAATCAATCAAGTATATATTCAAACAATATAATATAACTTACTTAGAATCAATAACACGATAAAACAATTAATTAAACATCACAATTATACCATACAACAATCAATTCGGTCACTTATGATAGAATCCACTTACCTCAAGCTTCAAATCTAAATCCTTTAAAGCTTCCTAAATAACATATGATACAAATTAAATTAGGTCTAACTTAAATTTAGTTTTGCTAAAGAAACTTCATCCACTAGCTAAAACACACTAACTTTACTAGCTAACCTAATTTGCATATTAATTCACATAGTTATAATTAATCATAAAATTAAAATTCAAAACTCATTAGATATTTTTTGTTAACATATTAAGCTCTGATTTATAGATAAAAATACATTAAAATAATTTACTACTTCATAGAATTCATTAAAAAAATTGAAAACACAAATTGTACTAGTTTTTACCGATTTTAATCCCTATGAAAATATGATCATGAAAGTTAATTTGAACTACTTGAAAATATATTTAAGCTTACTTTATGCTACTGGACATGATAAAAAAAAATTCAAAACAAATGTAATTAAACTTCTATATCAATCAATTTCGAGCTAGAACTAGGAAATAGCGTAAACCGATAAACACCATTTTAGAGCAATTTTAAAGATTGTTTTTTAAGCATTTTAATTCTGATTTTCAGCCCCAAAATCAACACTTTAAGATCTAAAACAACACCTAAAATTTTCCATGAGAACCCCTAAACGATTTCAAACAATAGAGAAAAAGAGGCTTACCGATGGTGTGTTTTTCCTCTCTACCGTAAACGATGAATGGAGGAAAATTTCCAGCAACTAATTAGATTCAAATGATGCTGGAATACCTTAGAAAAGATAGGTATGAACATGTTTAGGATCTATGAAAAATATCAAGAAAGAATCACTACGAAACTAGATGGAAAACAACTCATTTCTTACCGATTTGGTGCAACCGATGAACGATCTTGTAAAATCCAAGAACAACACTTGAAGCAACTTGAAAAACAAGTGATCCTTTCTCAAGATGAGATTTACAGAATTAGAATAGGTGCTAGAGAGAAAACCTTGGAGATTTCTTTAGACAATTTTGCAATGACAATGAAAGGACACATAGAACTTAAGAGTAAAGTTCATTGGAATTTGAAGCAACCAAGTGTTTCCTCTTCTCTTTGTATGAACATCCAAGAGGTCTTACAACATGTCCTTTGGCTCTTCAACTCACCCTCATAAATTTCTAATGACCCTTGGGTGAAAGTCTAAAAGATGTCTTAGGAAAACCTAACTAAGATTAAAGAACTTAATAAGTAAGATGACTATTTTCCTCCTCTTTTGTCTACTTAATTTGACTAGGATAAATTATGGAATGTAAATGTCAAGAATTATAGTTTACTTCTTTTATTACCTTGTAGTAAAATAGTTTATAAAATAATATAACTTATGGTAAAAGTTACAATTCACTATACTTATAAGTAACCACATCATACTTCCAATTTAAAGTTACATTCTTTGTTAATTAACCTTTTATGCATAAATATTTGACTCTCTTAATGGATAAATAACTAAATACAAATTCAATAAATTATTAATATATGAAATGAATTTCTCATATTATAACAATCATAATAAACAAACAACAATAGAAAATTACGAAAATACCCTTAATGGTAATGTGGGACATTACAGTAATAATAGGACAATGTTTATTTATTTGGAAAACATCCTATGGGACAGAGAGTTGTTTGAAAAAGGGTACCGATGGCGGATTGGAAATGGGATGAGCATAGTGGTTAGGGAAGGAAATGGGATGAGCATAGTGGTTAGGGAAGATCTGTGGCTCCCTAGGGAGGAGATTCACTTCCTTCACAATCTTCTTGATAATATCAGAGCAGATCCCGTTGCTAATTTTCTTACAGATGACAATTATATTGCTGGTATGTGCAGCTAGTCCGACATCATTTCCATGAAGAGGTGGCCGATCATATTCTTAGCATCCCGTTGTCCACTCTTAAGCCTCCTGATGAGATTATCTGGGCTTTGGACAAAAAAAGAATGTTTAAGGTCAAAAGTTCATATAGGTTGGGTATGACCACATGTCTATGCAGGATGTTACCCCGTCAAACACTGACGATGTTAAGGCCAAGTGGAAGAGTTTCTAGGAAGCCAAGGTTCCTCCTAAAGTGAAGATTTGTTGCTGAAAATTGTACCACGCCATTCTCCCTCACCGAGTTAATCTTGTCTCAAAGGGCTTGAAAATCTCAAAGAGATGTGTTCTTTGCAATCTCCATGAGGAGACTTCTCCCCATTTATTCTGGAATTGTAAATTCACTAAGCAGGTGTGGACAAACTATTTGCCAACTAATCTGAATTTTTATGCTTTGCAAAGGGACGGTTGGAGCTCGAATGATTACTTTGATTGGCTTTGGGAACGTGTTGATGCAGCGGAAAGGCAGGAAATAATGTTGATCATGTGAAAGATATGGGGATACAGAAATCAGACCTTACACAACAATTGTAGTCCAAATCTACAAACTCTTTCATTGTTGGTGAACTCTTGTATTGACTTGAAGAGGATCAGAGAAGAGATCAACCAGGAGAATTCTACAGCAGTCCCAATTGTCGAAGCTCGGCGTTGGACATGCCCTCCAGAAGGATTTTGGAAACTGAATGTTGATGCTTCCTGGAATGCATCTGGCAAGCGTAGTGCAATTGCGTGGGTCCTTCAAAATTCGACAGGAGCTCTCATCTCGGTTTTGAGTGTCGCTCGTCGATGGAGGAATGGGCAACCTGTGTGCTTGAGGCTCAGGCCATCAATGTGGGTATTGAGTCTATCCCTAGCCTGGAGTCTTTCCCAGTTCAGGTTGAGTCTGATTGCTTACAGGTTATTAAGCTTATCAGAGGAGAAGAAGAAGACCTCACCGAGGTGGGTCTGATTGCTGCCAAAATCAATCTTCAAGCGTCTCGACAACAAATAGTTTCTTTTGATAATGTTTCGCGCTCCTAAAATGGAGTGGCGCAATTTTTGGTTTGTTTGTCTAGTGCTGAAAGTCTTTTAGAGGAGTGGGGAGAGAGCCCACCTGCGTGCTGTCCGATACTTTTCTCATGGATTCTTTAGATTTCTAGCTCTTGTTTTGCTTTGTTCTTAATTATTTATTTATTTATTTATTTTATTATTATTATTATTATTATTATTATTATTTTTTTTTTTTTTTTTTTTGTTGTTGTTGTAAAGGTTCGAAAATGTTATTGTAACGCTACAAATGTGTTCGTGTATTTCTGTAATATGGTGGATGTACATTAAGTTTTAACTTTCATTTATTTTGATTTCTTTATTTTGAAAATGGGTAAATTTTGGGTTTTATACTTTTAATTTTTGTTAATTAAAATGTCTGGTGGCTCATTTATTTTTAAAAATGGACTGTTTTGATCTTCTTACAAAATTCTTACATAAATTTTATATACAAAGGAAACTCTTTAACATAGTTTTTTTTTTTTTTTTTTTAGTTCAATATATAATTACGGAGGTGGAGATTAAACCATCCACATTTAAGATGGTAAAGACAGAGTTATGCCTACATTTTAAAGATTTTATTGAGTATAATATTTGTTATGAAAGTGATGAAAAAAATGAGATAAAAAAGAATGAAAGAATCAAAACCACCAATTTTTATAAGTACAAGAACTAAGATAGAAAATGTTGAAAGTATAAGGACCAAAATAAACGTTGTAAAGATCGATAAACCAAAATGAACCAAAAAAAAATAAATGAAAGTAAAAGACCAAAATGGTATCTAAATTTTTTTATTTCTTTGATATATATATAACTAATTGATTATTTATCTACGTAATTATTTAAAAAAAAAAAATCAGTTTTTACCACTAAAATTAATCAATTTTTTTACTTTAAACTTTCAATTACATCCAACTAAACTCTTAAACAAGTGTTCAATTTTTTTTTTTTGCAACCATAATATATTACCAAAGAAAAAGAAGGAGACCCATAGTCCGGGGTCAAGGCACAAAAAAAAAACATCGAGAAGGACACAAATCACAAATCAACTAAACAAATCACATGGGGAACACTAATAGAGGCAGGTGCCGACAACACATCTAACCACCAAGAACATTTATTGGTCATGTCGGTCTGAACACCTATGAGAATAGACTGAGGGGAGCGGGGGCTAGCCTTGTGGACCCGAAAGTTACACTCCCTCCAGATATAGTAAATGACTGCACACCAGACAAGCCTCCAAACCCGACGGCTCCGCCGAGGACCCCGCCCGGGGCAACAAACTTACATCAACTCCGTAGACTCGTAGGAAATTTTATGGGACGAGCGACCCCACCGCAACACATCACCCTACACTAGCTTACTAAAGAGGCACTCAAATAAAAGATGGTCCCGATTCTCCACAGAATCCCCATACAAAACATAACTAGGAGGAACCAGGTAAACCGCCCGATTTTATCCTTCCACGGGCGGAGAACCTTCCAAGTATACTAGCAACCGAAAATATGTCTGAGCTCCCTGGATCCCAGACAACTCTATCAGGTTGAAGAGGGTGAGGGATAACAACCTGAACCAAATGACGAAACTTCTCCATCCCCGCGACACACACAACCAATGCCAAGATCCATCAGGGGAGACAAAGTCTGACACAAGGGCATGTGAAAAGTCTTCACCACCTGAGCCAACTCCTCACCCTACCGCTAGAGAATAACTCCTCCAGGAAGCCAAAAATCCACCCAAGAATGACACCGTCTTCCATTATCAATCTCTAACCGGACAAGCGAACGAAACTGCTCTTGGAGTCTAAAGATAGCGTTAGTGCACCAGAACCATCGTGACGACAACTTGATAGTCCCCAGGGACTTTCCACATAAAACATAAGACTCCATCAAAGCAACCCACAATGACCAAGCTAGAGTAAACAACATCCAAAGAAGCTTCATCACAGCTGCTTCGTTTCAAGACCGAACATGTCGGATACCCAAGCCCTCTCGCTACGATGTAAACATACATCCTCTTAAGCAACCTTAGTGCCTGCGCTCATACTTCAATGTTATTCGGTCTTCTGTTATCGATATCATCATTGGTGCCGTATTGATCCAGTTCGTCGGAGTCCCCCCCCCCCCCCCCCCCCCGTTATCGATATCATCATTGGTGCCGTATTGATCCAGTTCGTCGGAGTCCCCCCCCCCCCCCCCCCAAATAAGCCTTGTGAAGATGATCCACCTCATAAACCACACTCGCCCAGTACGCCTGAAAGTTCTGGAAGGGCCTTAGTCGACCAACTATTAACGCACTCAGTGATTTTTTCCATCAAGGGCTTACAATCACCATAGGACAAACCTCTCATCAATAAGAGGGAGACCCAAATACCGGATTGGTAGAGACCTAGAGAAAACACCGTCAACCCAACCAACCCTACAACTTTATGGTGGAAAACCCAACACAGAACATAACACTCTTACTGGAATTAACACAAAGCCCATACAACTCCTGAAACGTAAGAAGGGAGGCCTGATGATCGCAAAGGAGGCACCATCACTCTAAATGCGTAAGCTGAATCTGCTCACATTGGTAATGAAAGGAGAAATCTGGGGGTAGCGAGGACAACCTAGAAAAAAGTGTTTGCAATTTACTAGTCATTCAAATTTCACTACACTGTTAAAAAAAAAAACTCATACAATTTACTAATTTAATAAAATAAAAAAATGGATATTTTAATTAATATATATTTTATACTTTTTACTTTAAAATTCCATAGAACAAAAAGCAATATGATTACCAAATAAACATGAAACAATTATCCAACGCTATTATATTTTTCTTTATTAAAAACAAAAAAACAAGAAAAAAAAATGGGTGAAACGAGAAACGAGAAACGAGAAACGAGAAATGAGAAACGAGAACGGACCCTAAAAGACCTTCCTAAGACAAATTACATGCATAATTCACCTAACCATGGGATCACGAAAGTATGATAGATACAAAACATTTTGAACCTATCAATTCGTGATAGATACAAAACATTTTAGGATTATAAATTACCAAATTGTAGAAAAGAAAAGAAATGTAATTGAGATTTCAAAATAATAATGAACCTCTAACTAATGTTCCTAGTGTGCAAGAACCAAGTTGATTTAAAAAAAACAAAAACTTCTTCACCATCCTTTAGGATTATAAATTACCAAATTGTAGAAAAGAAAAGATTATGTCAAATTCAATGAATACCTTGTTGATTTTCGCGTTTAATCATCATATGAACGAATACATTTATAGTCGAATAAATATGTTCTCCTTAAATCTCTAGAAAGACTAAATATAGCCCTAATATATCTCAACTCTAATATATCTCTGTTGGCGCTGGACTCCATTTCCTTTTGGTGCGCCCTGCCGTTGCTTGCTGTAGCCGGAGCCGGAGCCGGTTAGTACCTGCACAAAGAAGGAGGAGAAACTTGCACTGGTGTGGGGCTAGGCTCACAGGTCTCCGATGCTTAAGTCAGAGAGTTCTGAGCGTAAGTAGAAGCAATCAAGTGAGGAATCGTTATAGTGTGAGTTGGATAGCGTAAGATTGCGTGCCTCGTACATACCCTTACATGCATATTTTATAGGTGTGAGGTTGAGGGCCGATCGGGTCGACCCGTCCTTTCTCATCATTTAGGATCCGGGATTTCGGGGAGTAGGTGTGGACCAATCACTGTCAGTCTATACCTATCCTTATGATGAGAATCTTCGATCCCCTCGGTTCGAGGCGGATTGAGGGGGACTGTTGTACCACTGCCTTGTGGGATAAGGCAGGAGTGTCTCATCGGTTCACTCGTCATCCCGACGTGGGGGCGCTGACGACATGGCAACAATCGATATGAGAATGGCCTGAGGTCATTTGCCGTGGGCGGCCGAGGGGTCGGTCATCCACCTCACATACGTCTGATGATATCTTCGGGAGTTCGATCTTGTGACATCATTGTTATAACGTCAGGTGCTTACCTCACGCTGAGGTAGCTCGTAACAATCTCAACAGTTCCTCATTATTCCAAAGCCAATTGCTAAAATCCAACCTTCTTGAATAGCTTCTAACTCTGTTTACTAGTGTTCTGTTGTTAGGCGCAATAGCAATTAATCATTTATGCTCAAATTATCTCTAACAAAGATGTCTAAGATTTATTTCACCATTTGATGACTTTTAAAGCATATTTTAAAGTTAATCCTTTGCTTAATATGTTCTAATTCATCAACAAATTGAATCAATTTGACTTTAAAACATTTGGTCTTTCACAACACAATCCGAATCATTAAACGTATTGAATGAACAATTAGAGATGTAGAAGCTAACTAATACTTGACAAACAAGTCATAGTCTAATTTATTCCATAACCAAATTAGAAATTTCTCTTTCTATATATAATTTCAAATTAAAGATATCAAATGATATTGCTATAAGAATTTTGCACTTAGTTTTCAAAAAAAAAAATAAAAATTTGCACTTGATGTGATAATTAATTCTCTCTCAATCCAACATTCGACTCTATTATTATATCACTTTCTTTTGTCGAATTAAAGACGACACAACATATTTGATAATTAAAAAGATACGAAGACATAAAAAAAAATCTCATTTTAAATTTATGATCAGCTTACTATGCCTCAACAAATGTCACAAATTCAACCCATTCATTTTCTAAATCATTGATTATCGTAATCAAGAACTTGTTGATCCATGTCTTCAGATTTCATAATTTCATATTTTTTTTAAACTTTTATAGACATCATGATCTTTGTTGAAGCAAAATTTTAGACTTTCCCTTTCGGCCGTGCTCTGCCGCGTGGTGGTGTCCACCGGGCACGTCGTGAACCTGTATACGGAGATGAAAGTAAACTTGGACCGGTAGACTTGACCCACGGGCCTCCAATGCTTAAGTCAGAGAGATCTGAGCATAAGTATTGAAGGCCCGTGGGACAAGCCCACTGATGCAAGTTTACCTTTCTCTTCGTGTACGGGTCCACGACGTGCCCGACGAACACCACCACGCGGCGGAGCACGGAAATGAGAAGTCCAAAATTCGACATCAACATAATTGACTTTAAAAAAAAAATAAAAAATTAAAACCATATTGCAATAATAGTATGTACTGATATCTTTTGAGATCTGAATAAAATGGCAAAAAAAAAAAAAGTAATTTCATTACCAAAAACGTGTTAAAAAGTGACAAAAAAGCTTATGTTCTTAGTTAGGCAGGACTTTGTGCTCATTCCATACCACTTGGAAATAGAAACTTTGACAAATGAGTTATTTTCCTTAAACAAAATTGATTCAACTTTATGTATAATTTTAATGAAACTAAATGTCCACCCTTGTTTGGCACCTCATTGTTCTGCACAAATGTTTTTCAACATTTTTTCTAATATTGGAAGTCACTGTGCAATTTTACTCCCCAAATGTTATTCCTAAGGAGATGTACATTTCAAGTAGATATACAATTATATAAAATATGAGCATTACAAATCTCGTCAACTAGGACTAAGCACATAGTCAACTATAAACTTATTTGTATGATTCATTACCCTAAATTTTTTAAAGTCAATGACTCGATGGTTGCATTTTAAAGATCTCATCTGAATTGTTACACGAATGAGATATGTATAAAAAAGACCAAAACATTAAAAAAAAAAAAAGAAAAAGAAAATACTTATCCTAAAATGAGTGTTTTACATCATTTTTTTTCTTTTTAGAAAATATAGAATAATATAAAAAGGAGTTTCTTACCCATTTTAAGCTGAACAAAGCTTGGAGAGAAGAAACTAAAGATTATGATAAAAGAAGGGAAGTGTTAGGGGATAAATTATTTAGAGAAGTGTTTAAGGTTCATAAAATCAAACACAAATGGGTTGGATGCTTTGGCTTATCCAATCCAAAGGCCCAAGCTGTTTGATTTTGACAAAACCTTAAAGAATGTTGTTGACTTGTCTTTTTCATCCCTTTGATTTTTTTTTTTTTAGACCAAAAGAAAAATAAAAACAAACTCAGTTATTACAATTACATATTGGCATGTTCCATGTGACAGGGTCTGCCCTCTCCATAACTTCAAAGCTTTTTGAGAGAAAGAAGCTGATCACATGGAAGACCCATATGGGTCTGCCATTTGAGTTAATAGGTACAAAACAAATGGTTCAAAATGTCAAAGTCTAAGTAAATAGTTGAAAGTGAAACAATAGGCTTAAATCTCTTTTTTAAATTTTTAGATTTATTTTATTTTGATTATTCAATCTATTTTCTTCTTCAACTTTAGAAATATAATTATTTTGATTTCTAGACTTTAAAAAAAGAACCATTTTAGTTTTTATAATTATTTTCAGTTCAGTTCAACTGTGAAAATCAAAATTTTGACCTTTAGGTCATTCGAGTTATGCTTATGTTTACGATTATTTTTACTATTATTCGGTCAACCAATTCTAACTATCTATTCTTGTCTTAAGATGCCAATGTGGTACCTACGTTAATACACATATTTCAAGTGTTTTTTTTTTTTTTGTTTTGAGTAATATTTGAAGTGTAATATGTTTTTTTTTTTTGTTTTGAGTAATTATTTGAAGTGTTTATTATTAAAGTTGTAAGACTATAATAAATTGCCAAACCGAGCATAGCTCAATTGGCATAAGGTTGTGCCCGTAACTATGAGGTCATGGGTTCAATCCTCGCTTTAATTAAAATACCGTTGCAAAAAAAAAAAGACTATAATAAATATTTTTAAAGTTTAAAACAAAACAAAATAGAATTAACTTAAAAGTTGTAAGATTGATAAAAAAAAATTGAAAGATTAAAATAGACAAGAAATAAAATGTATTTAAACTTACAAAACAAGTTCAATTAGTTTAAAATAGGCAATAATGGGTGATTTTGTTTGCACCTTATACTTTTTGAAATACATCAAACTATTAGGTTTGTTTTAAGTAAATACATGAAAATTTAAAAAATTTAAAATTCAACTCTAAATTTTTTAGGGTTTAGGATTGCACTAATTACCATCTTAAACATCTATAGTTTGATCCTAACATCTCTCATTGAAAAATATTTTAAAAAATAGACATCCTATTTGACTTCAAAGTCATTGAAATTTGGACTCAGAATAGGTGTTCTAGAAAAAAAAAAAAAAAAAAAGAGACTAGTTTGAGTTCAAACCGATTTTTATTATTAATTTTACAAACCAACCATCACAATCTGAATATCGATTTGGTTTATAAAGATGAACAAAATTACTACGTTGTAAATACTCAACATTTTATTCTATGGCAATAACACTAGGATTGGTTGTTGTTATTGAAGTAGAAGAGTTAGCTAGTTGTTGAAAAATAAAGTAGGGTGTTGTTGATGGAAAAATTTGGACAGTGTAATCGTACCTGACCTTTTCACGTGCTTCAACGATAAGATTTCTATATTTAGAGGAAGAGATGACCTGCATAACAATCAGATGAACACACCAGTGTGGCACCTTGCCACCTACACTTCGATTATTAAGTTAAAAATCAGAGAATGAGTATAGCAAACTTATTTTAAAAGAGAATACTCAATTGAATTTACTGTTGAGTCATAAGATTTTTTATATCATGTGTTCTCAAGGTTCCTGGCATTTTCCTTCATATTAGACTTAAAGGAATCAAACCAGACCCGTCAGATCCGCGCCCCACACTGAAGGGGCGCGTGGAGGTAGGGTTAGCGTCGGGTGGACCATATGCCTTGGGGGTTTAGCATAAGGCATATCTTGTCCAGAGACTATTTGGGCTCTATGCTGGAACCAAACCCTAGCCAGCCCCGACCTACGTGGGTTCGAGTCTGTTCTATCTTCGGTTTTTTTGATGTTGATCTTTCTTTAGTATCGGTATTCAGTAGGTCCAATAATTTATTTAAGGAGGGACGTTTTGAATAGAAAGAAGAAAGAAGTTCAAGTTTTTAGACAAAAAGAAGTTTATGACTACCTATTTACCTTTGAGCAGGGGCGGATTTACCTTAGGCCCAGGGGGGGCTCGAGCCCCCCCTCAACTATGACAGCTTACTTAATTTGTATATAATCTGTGGTAAATTTTTTAAAAGTACCTTTGAGCTTAGTGGTAAATGCATGGTTAGCCCCCCCTCACCACCCAGGTTCAAGCCCCAGCTTTGTTTTTTTGTGGTTAATTTTATTTCAGCCCCTCCTGACTTAAATTTCTGGATCCGCCACTGCCTTTGAGGCTTCAAAATTTTGGTGGAGTTCTTGTAAGTAGAAATAGATGCCTGCATATAAGTAGTATAAGAGCTAAGAAAATCTAAATAAACTTGGATAACTTAAGACTAAGTCGTTTGTAATAATTTGCATTGTGGTGAGAAACATTGTTTGACACACGAAGAATTCAAAGATGACACATTTCTCAACACATCAAAAACCTACCTTTGGTGCAAGTGTTGTAATTGACCTTTTCTTTTGAGAAGTTATATGCTAATTACTTGGTAACCTCATATTAAAGACTACCAATCAGACTATCAGAGCATTAAATTTATGGGTCAACTTTAGAAAGATTGTGGGGGTATTTCAATATTTATTAAGCTACAATTTAGTAGCATTGGTCACCCCAAATTAAACCACCAAATAAGTAGAAATTTGGTTAATAAAACATTCAAATATATATATATATATATATATATATATAACAAAGAGTTTCTTGCTAGGTATCCACCTAAACTATCGGATGTGGTTTGTTTGATGCACAAGATTTGAATCCTCTCTTCAGGTCGGGCTCAATCGATCAATGGGTTTCAAGCAGAAACTTGACGGAAATTCCTCTTAAATGTCACTTTTGTAGAATCCATTGGAAAAAATGTCTAAAATTAAATTCATCAGAATAATGTCCACATCTTCCTTTCACGTGACTTACTATTTTAAAATAATTCATAGGCATCCTCCCTGATTTTAAGGACAGAGTATGCAGGAGATCCCCTTACATTACTCCAACAACGTAACCCAACAACCCAACTTTGTTCTAATGGTGTAAAAAAATAAAATTAAATTAAAAATGACTGTTTTCAAATGTTTAAGGATTAATTTAAAACATTAATCTTATTAATTAATTATTTTTTTTCTTGTTTGAAGATTTATTAGGCAACTTAGTGGTAAAATAAAATACTAACAACATCACTAAAAGAAAAGAGATAGAATGAGGGAAAAAATTAAAATTCTTTTAGGTACCTTAGTATAAGATTTGGAAGTTTGAAAGGTACCTTAATATAAGATTTGGAAGTTTGAAAGGTTTTTTTTACAGTTCAATAAAAGGATAAATAATTATCATTCAACACTTTGGCACATAAATTTTATTAAAAGTATGAGCGATGACTTCCAAATCTTGGATATTATACACCTAGATTTAGATATTATACAATTTTTTTATTATTATTATTTTTTTTAAATTTTAAATGGATAAAGATTTTAACCTTCCTTTAATACACACAAAATCAAAACTGAATAAAATTCACCTAAACGTTGTCATTTGGTAATCAATTATTCAATACAGAGTAAAAAAAAATAATAATAATAATAATACTGTGAATCTCGAGACGGTGAACAGTTTCAGGAAGAATTTCTCCAGAAGCTATGCGATTAGTACTTATTTGATCGATACTCATTTAAAGAAATCTGAAAATGATTCTGTCAATTTGAGGAAACTTGAAAAATGTTACTGGGTTTGGTGGGATTTCGATTTTCGGTGAGGAGGATGGGACGGAGGAAGGGAAGAAAGACGAGCGGGGTGATGGAAATGCCACCTCACTCTGGCCAAGCAGAGGGGAGAGTTCGATTAAGGAAGTTGACGTGAAAATTGTGAAGAAAGAGGTGAAAAATTCATTCGAGAAATTTGAATCCACAAACAAGATAGTGGAAAAATAATCTCATCAATGTGATTTGACGAAAGCGAAGTGGATTTTTGATGAAATTCTCAGCTGCCTTAATCCTTAATAATCCAGGTGTATTTAAATACGTTGTCCGTGTTACAACACAATGTATCCTGTAATTTTCTTATCCTCACTAATTACATTGTTTCATCTGTATTTAAATATGTTGTCCGTGTTACAGATACACGGTAAGTTTACCCTGTAATTTTTTTATCCTCACTAATTACACTATACTTACGCCTTTGCAGACATACAACCCAACATTTGGACGACGACGGAAGGTCTAAGTATTTCTTCATATATGTCTCTTCCTTTCTCCATCCACACATGGAACCATTGTTTCCGAGTGCAACCTTAAAGAATATTTTTTTTTGGTACTTAACTAACTGCCTGCATATTAGATAAATTTTTTGGTACTTTACTAACTGCCGACACATAATTAGATGGTAATTCACAGCTTCATGTATTTCATAAGTTTGTTTGTAAGCTTGCATAATAGTGATAATTGTTCAAAAAAAACTCAGTTTCTTATCGTTATGCAGCCTCAAAATCTTCAATTTATTATTTTAATTTTCCATATTCTTGCAACATAGTTTTAGGGATTTTTCCATATTTTTCGATGTTGACAAATCAATCTTTATCTATTTTTTAGAGGAGATCTTACCGATCTTATGCATGATAATTACAAGGTTATTAAAAAAAAATCAGGAAGGGTATTTTAGTCTTTAATGCATCTGTTGCTCAATACTATTTTAGATATTTTTGCTATAAAAAATGACAATTAATTATGGACATTCATCTAGTTTTCCCAAACTTGACACCACTGTGGGGCTCGACTCAATAGGCTCTGATGAAGTGAGTCAGGGGTTGTGGGAAGCTGAGCAGAAGTTTGATTAGCAAGTGTTGCGTTTGAGTAGAGAATTTCACTTACATGATAAGGAAGAATGATGATTCCTTATATAGTGGTGTATGGGGTGCACGTGTCAGTTGGGATCAGCCGCCCCTCTTCATCACATGAGAGGATTGACTTCGTTCGTTAGACTGAGCACCTGGGACATCGTTGGTCTATTGATGCGCATCTGAATAGTGGCAATCGCATGATTTTCTGGGTGTTGTCACAGATGTGACTGCCCGGTCAGTCGTATACCATGTCAGACCCGAACCGAATTCAGTAATCTCCAATTTTGGGAATTGGGGTGTGATATAGGCATGACGTTAGGGGCTAATGTCATGCTGACCTCACCCGATCAAGATCTCTCCATAACATGGTTCAACCTCAAGTCAAGTTTATGTTGGCAAAGGGAGATTATAATTGTAGGTATGGATGATTTTGGTAGTTTTTATACAAAACTACACCTAATTAGTTGGTAGACCTTATGATGGTTGACAAACTCAAAAGCAAGGAGATATAGACTACGCCGAGTTGATATTGCAACCATACATGACAAGTTGAGAGAAAAAAAAACCTAAAATCTAATAGTTCATTTACCAACCGATATAACCAAAGAGAAAAGGTTCCTTGAAGTAAGGAGATCTTGTTATGGTCTACCTACCTAATGAGAGATCTTACGTAGGCAAAGGAGAGAAATGATAGCACATTTTTATATCATCCATTATGTAAAAGATTACACATGCATAAATATTTCAGATCTTTTCAAATGTATGTATAACCTCGATTTGTATCTTCATTAAAATATAAATATGTAACATTGGAATCACTATCAATTCAAATTGAAATCTTATATTACTAATATGACTATAGCTCAACAGAATTGACATGTATTTTTTTTTCTATGAGGTCGATAGTATAAATTTTCGTACCTTAAATTTGTTGTACTGTGAAAAAAAAAATCAAATGTCATATTTAAGGTTTACATAAGAGTTTATAAAGAAAAGTAGTACATGTGTGTGTGAGAGTGAGAGAGATTGTATTTGGCATTGGATGGCCCATTTTAGCCCTCCAACATAAAGGCATGTGGGCTTCAATTTCATATTTTTGGGCCATTATCTATATGAATGTCTTGTAGGGTTGTTATTGTAATTTCATACATAAACTTGCTTATTATATCAAAGTCAAATTATTAATTTTGTTGTTATAGTTTAAGCTTAATTTCAACTTAAGTTTGTATAGATTCAAAAGTTTTAATTTGATTCTTTTAGTTTGGGCTTATTTTTATCTATGTGTTTTATGGTTTGATCAAATTTGACAAATCATAAATTGTTACATTCCATATATTACTCGATTGAACATTTTTTTTTTATTGTTATGACAATAAACTGAAATATGTTCTATTCAACCAATTTAAGATCGAATTGAAACTAAGTTTAAATTATAGCGATCAAGTTGAAAATTTGAATACCATAAAAATCAAAATGAAACCAACTTGAAATTATAGGTATCCAAATTAGTTATTTAACCATTTTTCTTCATTTTTTTTAAATGTATTTTAATTAATGTGAGGATTAAACCCATGACTTCAATGACACAATCTTATGCCAATTACGTTATGTTCGATTTGGCCATTTTTTCTCATTTGATCTTATATTTTTTAAAAATAATTTTGATCTTAACAAAAGTCGTTCAAATATATCAATTTAATTCTCATGCTTTTAATAAAATTCAATGATGCTTTTTTTTTAGTCTTTGCTAACATTAGCGTAACTCTATGTCTGTTTATTAGTGGTACCACCATCTAAGGTATTAAATTATCATCGACATGTTAGGGCCCGTTTGATAACATTCTTGTTTCCTGTTTCTTGTTCCTGTTTCTCATTTTTTAAGAAACAGACTTGTTTGATAACTGTTCTCGTTTCTTGTTTCTAAATTTTGAGAAACGTTTCTAAAAAATGGACAAATTTTGAGAAACTACAAAATGTTGTTTCTCTTTGTTCCGTTCCGTTTATATTGATTTTGTTCCCAAACAATAAAACAAAACTGATGTTGCCATGTTGGTCAAGTTGGACAACAATTTCAAGCTTTCCACTCCAGTGCCAAGGTTCTAATAACTAGTAGAACCTTTATATATTTTTTGAATTTTAAATTTTGCAAATATATAACTCATTGGTATATATTAAAATATATTCGAACCAATTAGAAATTTGTAATTATAAATTTTGTTCGCTAAAATATGCATTTAATCCCACTTTAATATATTACAACCATGCCATTTACATTTACAGAACTATATAATTGAGTTGGATCTGAGTCGACATCATTTAAAGTATAATAACTCAATTGAGAGGTGACATTGCATATAAAATTTGGATAATATTTTGCATCGACCCTTACTAGTATTTGATAATGTAACTTTTGAAAATTATTTTTTATTATTTTATTTCTTAATTTTGTAGTATTATTTATATATTATTTAAATTTATTTTTAAATTTTTAAATATGTATATTTATATATTATTTTAATTTTTAGTACACTGAACCTCGTTGAAATTTTGCATGTTTTAGTCTCACTTTAATATTTTACAACCACGATATTTACAGAGTTATATGATTGAGTTGTATCCAAGTCAACATCATTTAAGATAAAAGGCTCGAGTGAGAGATCACATTGCAGATCAAATTTAGGGAACATTTGAAGGATAAATACAATTTTATAGTTGTTTTTATTTTTGCATTGAGACTTTTGTATTAGATTATGTAAACTTTGGATAATTGTTAGATTGTGTAAACTAAATTATATTTAAACAAATAAAAAAAAAAAAAATGAAAAATGAAAGTTTTTTTTTTTTTTAGAAACAAGAAACGGAAACGTTATCAAACAAGTTTCTGTTTCTTTTTTTTCAAGAAACAAGTAACAAGAGTAGTTATCAAACATGTTTCTGTTTCTAATTTTCAA
Source organism: Herpetospermum pedunculosum (assembly GCA_028017165.1). Classification (NCBI taxonomy): domain Eukaryota; kingdom Viridiplantae; phylum Streptophyta; class Magnoliopsida; order Cucurbitales; family Cucurbitaceae; genus Herpetospermum; species Herpetospermum pedunculosum. The sequence goes on from CM051524.1 coordinate 64,165,949, forward strand.
AATACAAGAAACAAGAAACAGGGAACAAGAATCTAGGAAACGAGAAACAAGAAACATGAACGTTATCAAACATGCCCTTAATATTTTCATTCACATTTTCACATGTCCATGAATTCGACATCGACATAAGAGATGAATCGACATTTTCATGATATCTAAAAAAATAATAAAATATTAACAAAAATATCAATAAAATGTATCTAATTTAAATTAATATTGATAATAAATTTTTTAATTCATTTAAATAGTATAAAAATGTTTATTTGTTAATTTAAATATATATTTTTTTAATTTTTTTATAATAGTTTTCCATAAATATTTGTTGATATCAACATAATTTTATCCACATTTTTATCAACATTTTCATAAAATTGAGATCTCGACATTTATTTTGACATCAACATTTTAAATCTTAGGTCCACATCAACATCATTACTCCATTCATTCAACTAATATAATAATAAAAAAAAAAAAATTTGAAATCAACTAATTAAGCACAACTCAATTAGTAGTAATTAGTGGAATGCCTTGAATCAATTTGACTCGCTACGAATGATCGAGTATGGAAGTACCGCTACGCCCCGTAGAGTTTGGTGGATAGATAAGGTGGATAGATAAGGTGGGATGACTAATTTTCAATTGCCAAATATATTGTTATTATTATGTTGTTTCATTGCCTCTCTAAGAATATTATGTTCCCACCCATCACTAATTTTAATCATTCAAAAGAGAAGTACAAAAAAAATTGATGAAGAAGAATGGTATTAAAGGTATTTGCAATAGTTGTCCTTTTATACTCTTATTATTATCCATTGTACTTTTGATACTCTTTATCACTTTAATTTATAATATGTTGTGTTGTTTGGTAGAATTGGAATTTAGAGATTATTTTCACATACATTTATTTATAAGAGATTTTTTATTTTTGATGGGTGGTGGGGTTAGAATGAAGTAGGTGGGTGGCTATACAATGAAATATTTTTAAACATTCAGGAATTTTGTTGGAAATTACTTGAATATTAAGATAATAATCATTTGATTTTTTAGTTTTTATTTTTAAAAATTAAGTTTTTTTTTCATATCATTTCGTTACCATAGTCTTCATTTTTTTTCAAAAGAAGATTTAAATTTTTAGTCAAATTCTAAAAACCAAAACAAATTTTTAGAAACTACTTTTTTTTAGTTTTCAAAACATAGTTTGAAATTTGAAAATACTTATAAAATGTATATAACAAAACAAATGTACTCATAAGGGAATGAAAATAGTATTAATAGGCTTAATTTTCAAAAAACAAATAGTTATCTCAACGATACCTAATTTATTCAAATTTTGTTTTTAAAATTGGATTTTCTAGTTTTTCTAAATATATATATTTTATTATTTTCTAGTATTTTTAAATATATATATATATATTTTTTTAAGTTCAATAACATATAAGTGGGAGGATTTGAACTTCAGATTGGTCGATAATATAGGTCTAAATTAAACCAGTAAGAGATCGTTTTTTTTTTTTTTTTTTTTTGCAACGGTATTTTAATTAAAGCGAGATTGAACGCATGACCTCATAGTCACGGGCACAACCTTATGCCAATTGAGTTATGCTCGGTTTGGCCCGTAAGAGGTCGTTTGGCCCACAGAATTGGGGGAGTGGAGTTGTGGGAACTAAGTTTACTCCCCGTTTGACCCCAACAAAGTTATTGAACTTGGGTAAAAAATATCAACTCCTTACACTTCAATTGTAGTTACTATTGAACTTCCCCAGATTTCAAGAATAGTTATTAGTGAAGTCGAACCTCATTTATCAAATCAACACATTTTTCTCTCTTCCTCTATCTCCCTCCCTCTCACAGTATTTTTAATTGTTTAAAAAAAAACATAAATTTAAACAAAATGGGTAAAAATGACTAAAAATGCAATTCAACCTATTTTTATTATTTTAAATATAAATTAGGTTGTTCAATCAAAGATACTTAAACAAAATTGAAAATATAGTATTCCTACAATGAAGAGAAATAAAAACATGAGCTTATTTGAATCCGTTTAAATTAATATTACATGTAATATTTAACACACTTACACACTATTGTACGACTCTCTTTAATTTCAAAACTATCCAAATAAAATGAATAATTAATGTATTGTGAGTGATATTGAAAAAAAATGTGAAATATTGCGGTCAAATTTCTTTTTTTTGTTATCTTCAAACAAATTTGTGAAGAATACATAAAATAAAAAACAAAAATTGCATTCTTTAGATTTATTGGAAGAAGTCTTTAATAATGAAAATATGAAAAATTATAGAAAAATTTGCACAAAAAAAATAGCTAAAATAAACCGTCATTGTTGTTGAGATGCTGGGTTTCGGGTGCGATGGATTTAGATGGAATGACGAGTTTAAGTGAGTGGAGGTCGAGAGATGTGTTTGACTCATGGGTCAGAGACTTTTATTTATTATTTTTTTTTTTAAAAGAAGTTTGTAAAATATACCTATATTCATAAAAACAAAACAAAAAATCTCAATCTTAAAATTCATAAAATTTAAGATAATCCTAAAATTAAAAAATATATTTATATATTGATAGATATAGGGTTGGTGGCATAAATAGCCATCTAACTCAAAATAATGACAAATATAGCAAAATGTAAAATATGTTAGCAAAAAAAAAATCAGATATAATCATTTATAGACGGTTATCACGGATAACCATTGATAAAATGACTATACTGATAGACTACTATCAGTGATAACACTGATAGTCATTGATTTGCTAACTATCACTCATAGATCATCTGTGATAAAAATTGTCATATTTGCAAATCTTTTAAAATAATGTTATATTTTTAATTATTTTAGTCTAAATTGACATCTGGTGCAATTTCTCTCTATATATATTTGATAATCAATATGAAAGATATTGGAAAAATATCGCATACTTCATAACTACATACTAAACAATTTTCTGTCTCAAATACACAGACTTCAGAACTACTAACTAATTTTTGAGATTAAATTTTCAAACTAAACAATTTTAATTTTCTGTAATTTTTTCGGCCATACACCCGGGTGATTTTTTTAGATCGTTTTAAGTAAGTTGAGAAATTAATTTATTACTTTACCTGAAAAAAAATTAACTACCAAAGACTCCGATAGATTGATTGAAATATTTTATAAATTAATAAAGATATCACAAAGTAAAAAACTAAAATAAAATGTTCATACGAGGACTAAAATGATAATGGAGCTAAATTTCAGAGATGAATAATATGAGGACTAAAATGATTTTCCCCATAATTAATGAGTTTTTTTAAAGAGTATTATGTTTTATAAAATATATATTTATAAATATTTTCAACGTGATTATTGAATAAAAATTTTTTTTTGCAACAATATTTTAATTAATGTAGGGATTCAACCCATGATTTTTTAGTCAAAGACACAACCTTATATTAATTGAGCTATGCTCAATTTGACATTATTAAATAAAAGTTGTTAGAAAGAAAAATTGGTGTTTATAGAAATAAAGAAAATCAATCAACATAAGATCTATAAGAAAATGTATAAAGTAAATATATTTTGTTAAATATTATGTGGTCTCTATTATATATCATCATTGTGTGTTGGGTAAAGTGGATTGCAATCACTTTTTGGAAGGAATTAATGAAAGGTTCTTTAAGGGCTTGTTTGGTAACGTTCCTGTTTCCTGTTTCTTGTTCCTGTTTCTCATTTTTTAAGAAACGGACTTGTTTGATAACTATTCCCGTTTCTTGTTTCTAAATTTTGAGAAACGTTTCTAAAAAAAAGGTAAAATTTGAGAAACTTCAAAAAGGTGTTTCTCCCAGTTCCGTTTCTCTTTATATTAATCTGTTCCCAAAATGATGAGAAATTAGTGTTGGTTCATTGGCAAGAGAAGCACCCAAATAAACTCCTCACCTATGAGGTCCTGGCTTCAAATCCTCATTATAACACTTTTTTTTTACTTTTTTTTTTCTTTCTTAATTATGCAATGTTTTTTTTTTATCTATTATTTTAATTTAAATTTTGCTATTTTTTTTAGGATACATTACTAATTACTTTTTATTTTATTTAAATACATAAAAATATTTATTATATTTATTTATTAAATTTGTTATATCTTTTTTTAAATACATTAAAATATTTATTTATTAATTGTAAAAAAAAATTATTATTATTTTTTATGTTACGACACTTTAAACTTTGCAAATTAACATTTCAATATTTTTAAATCAGTTTAAATTTCCCACTATTAAATATTAGATTCACAAATAGTGATATTTTAGTTATATAAGATAAATTTATCTATAATATAATTGAAATGTTGATTCACCTCTCATGTCGATATTGAGCTCATTGACACGTAGAAATGTCTACATGTCAACGAAAATTTAAAACATGACCCATAACAAACAATGACGAATGACAACGACTTCGAGATTTTAGAGCAAGGAAGACATCATCCTCGAGGTAGGGAAAAATGTTTAACTATCGAAATTTTTTCACTCCAAAATGTTATTGAACGTTGTTTTGGCGTGTTGGAGACTCGTTTCCCTATTCTTAAATAAACGTCTCCTTATCAACACACAAAAACATATACCAAATCAAATCAAATTGCAATTTATTTATTTATTTATTATTTTTTTTTTAATGCATGTTATATCTTTTTTATATTATGTATACTAAATTTTATTTAAACTATAAAAAACAATTAACAAAAAAAAAAAAATATCAAACATGACGATATTTTTTTTTTTTTTTTCAAGAAACAAGAAACAAGAAACGTTATCAAACAAGTATGTGTTTCTGTTTCTTTTTTTTCAAGAAACAAGAAACAGGAGTAGTTATCAAACATGTTTCTGTTTCTTGTTCTAAAAAAACAGGGAACAAGAAACAGGGAACGAGAAACGGGAAACAGGGAACAAGAAACAGGAACGTTACCAAACGGGCCCTAACTAACCCACTTCAATTTTATCAAATTTTAACATATATTCTCCACCATCCAAAATCTATTTGTCTTATTTTAGTTTAAATTCTACTTTAGTCTCTTCATTTTTAAATATTTTATTTTAACTTTTAAATTTTAAATAAAAAATTATTTAACATTTTTTTTTTTTTGTCAAAAGTTTTCTTGCGGAGATTAAAGTAATAAAATAGAACTTGGCGGAAGTTGGAATTTGTTTTTTTTTTTGGCACAAAAGTTCAAAATTCAAAATAAGATTTAAACTTTTTATTTTAAAGGCTTCTAATTCTCTAACTTCACTTCCTACTTTTCTTAAATGTTCAAACAATTTTGAGGAGATTTTTATTTTCAAGATAAGTAAGATAATTGTTATAGGCAAAATCTCAAAACCCTAGCATAAAGGTCCATTTAAGAATAAAGCCTGACCCATGAGGAGAAGTCGAAAAAGAGGGAAGTGGCGCCAATTTGGAAGGTTGGCACCGAGAAGAAGTCGACTCAGCCGCGCCGCAACGAAGAGCCGACCACATAGGTCGACTCGGCCACGACTCCTCAAGAAATGAAGGAGTTGAGCCCTTCGAAGGGTTCAACTCGGCCGAAAGGAAGAAGACACTGACCCCCTCCCTCGAGTCGGCTCGACCTCGTCAGTTGAAGAAAATGTGATGTGGTTGGATAATGGTTAAATTCATATTACTTATGTTGAATCCTTGGTTAATCCTTTTATTTTCCTTTCGGATTTTTTTAGTTTACTTTTCATTTTCTATAAATAGAGAATCTCTTTCATGTACTCATTAACTTTTTCATTCATAATAAGATTCTTGGATAGACTTCTTGGGGAGAACTCTCCTTAGTCACTTAGGCTACATCAAAATGTCTCCCTAGGGCCGTTACACAACCTTTGTAACGACCAAAAGTTATGAGAATCATAAAGACCTCCCTAATGACCCTTATGGCTCCAAAACAGTCTTAAAGGGTTCATATATAAGGTAAGGGACCCAAGTATATTTGGTAAGCAAGTTATATTATTCAAATTTCATAATCCATAGAATTTCCATATTCAGCTCTCTTTCTTTCTCACTGTTTCTCTCTCTAGAGCTAACTTGAGCGTCGAAACCGGTGTGAAAATCCCCCCACTAATCCTAGCTTACTCTTTTTCCTTTCAAGTGTTGCAAGGTCAAACTCGTTCCATCAATGAAATCAAGTTTACAGTCGATACCAAATTTCAGTATCAATAGTTGGCGTCGTATGTGGGAACGAGTAAACCATTGCCAGCACCCTTGCAATACCACTTGAAGTCATAAGCTACAATAGAGAAAATGTCAACCCTAGAGGATTGAAAGACAAATCGACCAACTCTGGTCAACATACTGATGTCACACACTACTAGAAATTGGGGCTATAATGAAAAATAAAAACTGTCATCAACACTTTAGATGACAGTTTTTTTCATTCGTTATTGCCCCTGCCATCTTTACCCTATAGATGAAAGAAACCGAAAACTGTCATTATTAATTATTTCGTGACAGTTTTTTTCTGTCTTCATAATAGGATTAATGACAATTATTCTATGTCAAGAGACGTTATTTTATGTCACTTAAACATTGTCACTAAATAACTCACCCATGTCATATTTGTCATCTAATCCAAATTGATGACATTAAATTTTTGTCAACTAATCCAAATTGATGACATTAAATTTTTGTCAACTAATCCAAATTGATGACATTAAATTTTTGTCAACTAATCCAAATTGATGACATTAAATGTTTGTCAACTTATCCACATTCATGACAAAAAAGTTTTGTCAATCAATCCACATGGATGACAGAACCAAATGTTAATAATGACTTATATTTACTGTAATGAAATTGTCAAGTTAACACAGACAACTATAGTTATCAAGCTTTATTCAACATAAATACAAAACTTAACTAATCTATCAAAATTTATCAATGTAACAATTATACTTAGCGAAACTTAAAACATAACAACTAAACTTAGGTAAACTTAAAACATAACAACTAAACTAAGCTTAATAAAAACTTAGGAACATATAAACTAAACTAAACTTATCACACAAATTTTCTTTCCAAATAAACTAAGTTATACTTATCACACATGTCGTTTTCAATCTTAAATATTCAAGAATACACAATAACTTCTTACCAAATACATGCAATAAACTTTAGAGAGAGAATAACAAAAGCGGCTAGCATAACTGCAGGATAGCCATTAAGAAGTCGATCACCGCCACTAGTAATAGAAATGGGACAAAATTCGGTCATCATCCCAGAAGCGAGAGCTGAACCATCGATATCAAGCGTTGGAGGTGAAGGTGAAGGGACTGAACTAGAGCGTGGCTCGCATCTTAGATCTACTACAAGCACAAAATTAGACTATAGCAAAGCGGAAAAGAAGGGTCCAGAAGAGTGTCCGAACACTGAACCAACAGTCAAGCTACACCACGGTTTGGTGAGATCTGGGTAAAGGAAAAGAAACATCTCAGGAAGGCCAAGACGAATCTCGGGCAAAACAACCAAAAGTTAGCAAACTCGTGCAAGGAGGAAACGACAAGCCACGAGAGTGTCAGCCCAGATTTCTGCAAGACAGTAGCAGCTAGAAGCCCGAAAATACCGGAATGCAACAAAGCAACAAGGTTGCCATCAGGGTAGGACCTTCAAAAAGTCGACCGTTGATCTCCAACAGCTCACCAACAATCGGCACTGGCAAGCCAAAGAGTGGCCAAACGGAGCAAAGACCTACTAGGAGCACGAAGAACCAATAGTGGGTCGACGAGCTGCGAAAAATACAAGGACAAATAGACGGCATGTGAAAGGCTCAGAAAGACAGACCAAAACAATCTGGAAACCCTCTTAGATCAGGTAGACCCACCATTTACAAAAGAAATCATGCGAGAGGAGATGCATGGCATGTTCAAGCTTCCCGCAATGAAGGTTTACGACGGGTCAAGCGATCCTATAGAGCATGTCGATACTTTTCAATCGTGGATGGAGGTCCATAGAGTGAGAGACGCCATCAAATGTCGGTCATTCCCGGTTACTCTCGTTGTACCAGAAAAGCAGTGGTACGGGCAACTCAGAAAAGGCACCATATCATATTTCAAAGAGTTGACCATGGTGTTTGTTACCTAATTCTTGGGAGGAAGGGCACAACGAAAGTCATCCACGCACCATTTCACCATCAGGAAAGAGAAGACAGAGACCCTCCGGGAGTACGTAGCCAAGTTCAATAGCGAGGCCCTGAAGATTGAGAACTATATGGACGGGACGACCCTGACAGTAATAATGGTCGGACTAAAAGACAAAAATTTCTTATGGTCTCTAGGTAAAAAAAGTCGCTAAGACCTATCTCGAACTCTTCACTCGAGCACAAAAATATATGAATGCAAAGAGTTACTCCAAGCCCGCGAGACCCCCGATAGGAAAGATCGACGCCAGCCAACACCAAGACAGGGAGCGTATGGACAGGGATAGGTTCGAGGTCAAAAAGAGAAGGTTAGGGGATCGACACGAAAGGTCCGCTCGAATGAGCATACCTTCAATCAATTTAAGAAATACACTCCAACGACAGTCCGTGTAGAGCATATCCTAATGGAGATCAAATATCAGATAACACTCAAATGGCGGGCTAAACTAAAAGCTGGTGTAGGTAGGCGGAATCAGGACAAATATTGCCTATTCCATCGAGACCATGACCACACTACTGCAGAGTGTTACCACCTGAATGAGGCAATAGAAGCCCTAATTCAGGGGGGACAACTGAAGAAGTACAAAAGAGACAAAAAATTGCGACATCCAAAGAAAAGAAAGGCATCGTGATAACACCACACCTCCCCGAGAAATCAAAACGATATTTGGAGGACCTAATGGTAGAGAGTCTATAAGGAAAAGAAAAGCACATGCTCGAGAAGCATAAAACCCTCCCTTCGCATGGGAAGTATGTTCAAATGTGCAGATTAGCACAATCGTCAGCTTCACAAAAGCCGAGGTAAGATGTCTCCATCAACCCCACAACGACGCGCTGATAGTAGCAGTCATGGTGGAAAATGTGAAGATACATCGAATCTTGGTAGACGGTGGAAGTTTCGCAGACATGTTATCCCTCACCGCTTTCAAGACCATGAGCATTAAGTCCAACCGCCTGCGAAGCAGCATCACCCCGTTGATCGGATTCGCTCGAGAAAAAGTAGTGCTAGAGGGTAGCATCGAACTACCCGTGACATTCGACGATGTCGCGCCCTGTACAACTATCATGGTGGATTTTCTGGTTGTGGACTGTAAGCTAGCCTACAACGCAATACTTGGAAAACCTAGAATTCATAAGCTAAAAGTTGTCCCGTCAACATACCACCAGAACATGAAGTTCCAAACTCTAGCAGGAGTAGGTACGGTGAAAGAAGAATAGTTGGCATCGCGACTGTGCTATGACATAGCAATGAAAAAATTGCACAACAACTATAGTAGCGATGAGTCGTTTGTTGTATTGTCTACTTCGTCAAAATTATAATATAATAAGAGCAATACTCATTTTCATACTTGCTCAATTGTTGCAACGTATAAGAAACTCAACAAAACTCGAGTAGAAGCAAGAGATAGAGAAGAAACATTTCATTTTCCAAAAAGCAACCAACGCTACAAAAATGAAACACATTGTTCGTTACAAAAATGCAACACACTGTTCGCTACAAAAATCAACAAAAAGCTAAAAAGTCAGGTTGGGTCCCGTCTCAGAAAAATATGGAATATCCTCCAGAAAACTATCACCGGCAGCTGCGCCGAAGTCCTCACCCATGGCAGCACCAAGGCTCTCAAATCTGGGAGGGATGTCGTGAAGTTCCTTGAAGCGACCTTGAAGAAAGTCAAAGTCAAGCTCAGGATAACGCTCATTTGCAAGATCAGCCGACCAGGAGACCCCAATACTCATCATTCCGTCTTGAAGAGTTACATATTGAAGGTTCTTCTTGAACTCCTCGGTCAGGAAAGAGAGATCCACCAAACGAGTATCCGCCAAAGAAAGCTTCTTCGTGGTAGCAGCAAGCTCTGCAGACGATGAAGATAGCTTTGCCTCAAGCTCAACAATCAGCAAAGTGTGGGCACTCTTTAAAGACCAAATAGTCTCGACATGAGATGTCTCCACACGCTTCAACTGAGAACAAGGAACAAAGCAACGACGAAGGAAGAGAACCTCATCAGAGAGGCGATGAGCTAAACCTGACATATCCATATAAGCCTAACAAACAATGAAGGGTGAGCCAGAAATAATATAAAAAGATCCAAAACCAAAGAAGAGTGAAATACCTCTCGAAGATGCATAACGACACTCTAAAAACCTCCCAAGGGTTCGCGTAATGAACGTGTGGGCCGTGATCCGACAACTCCAACCAACTAGATGAAACGCTCCCTAGAAGGGCAGTCTCATCAAAGACTGAAAGCAACCACCTCCAAAAGTCAATTGAACCGCCGCTAAAGGAATTCCTCTCCTCTAAGGAAGGAGTCTGAAAGGGCGCATCTGCTCAAGCACTAGACTATGACGTCGGCGAAGAGCAAGTACGCTGTTTTTTAGGAGGTTGACCACCATACACCTTCATCAAAGAACTCAACAGTAGAATTGTAAACACCGTATTTGGTTCGGCCACTTGTTTATTATTAATATTTTTTTACCTTATTTTTTCTAATTTTTTAGTCATTTTTAAAATTTTAAATTCCCTTTTTTTATTTTTTATTTAATTAATTTCGAAAATGGAAGGAAAATATAAAAAAGAACGTTTTAATTGTTTTGAAAGATTTTTACCTAATTTGATAAATAAAATTATGAGTATAAAATTTATTAGCCATTTTATGGTTAAATTTGATATTCATTCATTTACATAATTGAGTATAAAATGCTTAACCCATTTTAGGGTTTAAATTTGATATTTATTTATGAGTACAAAATATTTGATATTTTATTGATAAAATTCGTTCCAATTGGGTATAAAATTTCAAGTCATGAATTGTTTGATTCTAATCTTATTTGACATTCTCATCGTCTATAAATACCAGGGGAGAAGAGTCATTCAGAGAAGGGACGACATAGAATATCAGAGCAAAAGGCTCGTAGGAAGCATTTGGAAAAAAAAGACTAGCACAATTAAGAGAAATTAAGAAGAATTTTTTTTTTGTCAAAGCCCTAATTTGATCAAGAATTCATTCTCTCTCTCCTCCAAACCTAACACACACACTCTTCCTCCATCTTCCCACCAATTTCATCTTCTTCATCCAACTACCATCTCCGGCGGACATCGGCGAGGACGACACAGATGACGACAACCCTACACGAAGCTCCACGGCGGAGCTCGGACATGACAGTGGCACCCCACGACGGTGCGACCATCCACGAACAGACAACGACAACCTTACATGAAGCTCCACGACGGTACGACCATCCTCGAAACTCACGGCGATAGTGGCACGCGAACGATGGACCGAAATATTGCGGTGGCCTGCGGCGAAGTCCGGACCAGACGGCGGCACGCGAACGGCAGCTCCCTCATGGCGGCGCCAACACTCAGACGACGAACCATTCAGACGTCAACTTGAACGACGATCAGCGAATGACGGAGGCGGAAATGTGAACGGCGGCGGCGGCTGGAATGGACAACTGCTACAACGTCTTCTTGTTCGTGAGTTTAGGATATGGTTTTTAGGATTTTCATTAAATCACTATTTTACCATTACTTTAAGATAACATTACAAAATTATCATTTGACTTTGTCATGTTTTGACCATTAATTTTATTTAAGTTATTTTTTATTTATTTTTAAATTGCAATTTCCAAAACAACTTTTAATCATATTTGATTTAAATCTTTGATATGCATCATTTGTTTATATTTCGATTGATTTTTAAATTGATTTAAAAATTGAATTTTTCAAATAATCTTGATCTTAAAATTAGATATTTGTAATGAATTTCAAATTTTATTTATTTATTTATTTAGAGTTCTTCAAGTAAATCTCAATTTAGTTTATAGCTAAAAATCTATGATCTTTATTTAAAAAATATCGTTTGATCAATAAAATAATATTCGAGGGATAAGTAGTGTGTTGGCATTTAGTTACGTCCCTGTGCAAGCATACCAAAATCCTCATAATTATTTCATAAAAGATGTGTTTTTAAGGCTGAGTAATGTTGCTTTGGTAGAGTTTTGACTCTCGGGTAAACGCAGGAAAATCTTCTCAATCACTTCTAAAGAAATAATAAATCAACATATTTTAAATATTAAATATTGTCATATAAATCCTATGACGGAGTTAAAGATAATTTCTTATATTCTTGAGGTAAACAATTTCTTTTAAATAAAAGGAAATTTAATATGATAATTAATTAAGAATAAAGTTAATCCAATAAATCGAACTCTTACTTTATTCTTAAAGTTAAGATTTGATCAAATGAGATATTGTTTTAATAAATTATTGTTTTTTTCTCAAATGAAGGACATTTTAAAAATTAACTGGATAATATAAGATAAAATATGGCCATCGTTTTTAACATGTGTTGTAGGGTGCTAATACCTTCCCTACACTCAAACGACCTCCGAACCTAATTTCTGTTTTCGCAGACAAGTTTTCTTTTTAAGGTGACCAATCACACTCGAAATGATTGGTTGTCACTCCAAACTCTTTTATTTTTAAACGAAACCCTTAAAAGAGGATGTCGGTCGCTCCGCGTTGCGACAAGAATAACCTTAGGAAGCTCCGACAGCAAAGATAGCTTCCTCGACGCCAACTTCAAACGCTCGGCCTCCGACATCAACTGACAAGACGACAGGCCTAAAGAGAAACATATATATATATATATATATATATATATATATATATATATATGCAAATCAAGCCAAAACTCATGGGAATTGGCATCAACTAAAAGTTGGATCCTGATGGGGGTTCAAGCTTAGCCGCATAAGCCAAACCCGATGGGGTTCAGAGGAGGCTCAACTCAGGCAGCCGATCTTAGAAAAAGATCTACATATGAAAGGAGCAGGCTCCTGTGGGGTCGTCCGGGCAATATGGGAAGCTCGCTTCATAGGACATACCCGCCTTCAGGAAACCAATCCAGGTGGATCAGACCTAAAACTAAAAAATCATATAGAGTCTATCTCACCTGGTATGAGGGAAAAAGGGCTTACCCTAAGAAAACACCCACCAGGAGATAATGTAACGACTCTACTTTTCAAAGACCACTAACTAGGGTCATTACTACGAAGAAGCAATTAAAAACTCAATAAAATCTCACTTTCCACAAAGATTACTAGAAATGAAAAGAAAAAATAGAATAATTTTCTTTTAGAAACTTTTAAAAATTTCGGCAGAGTTTTCTATGAAAAACGGATAAAACACACCTGAAATAAAAATACACGCCTAGGTAAAATATTCAAACTCCAAAACTACACCAAGTGTGACTTATGGCACACTAACCAGTTCAGAAAACAGCCACAACAACATAACCAAATACCTCAAATGAAAAACAAACTTAAACTTTTCAATTTAAATGCTAAAACACAAGTTATTTTTTTTTTTTAAACACCTATTATTCTTAATTGGTATTATCCTATTCGCCTTTCATTTTTCTTTTTTCCTGATACGATTTGTTTGAAGGAAGATTTTCGCGACTTTTGGGAGAGGGCGACGACGATGAATATGTTTGTGAATTTGGACACTTTTATACATTATACTCGGGTATATATTAAGTAATGCAGATCGCGAAAAATACAAATTTTGTGTTTTAATTAGTTAACGATTATACGATATATTCGGGTATATATTTAGTAATGCATGATTACAAATACAATTTTGTTTATCAAGTATATCATGATTATACATTATATTTGAGTATATATTAAATAATTAAGGTATAAAAATAAAATTTTGTTTGTTAATTAGTATGTTTTCCTAATTAGATAAGAAGTCATGTTTTAATGATATTATAGTATGTTTTTGTTGGGTTTTATGTCCTAAAACTCGTGGTTTGTAAACTGTTAAGTTTGTAAATAATCTATTTAGAATAAAGAGTTATTAGTTTTATTTAGTAAATGAGTTTACTGGAATAAAGTGAAACGTGTTTAGGTTAACCTATACCAATGACCAACACCCATGGCTAAATATGAGTACTTGAGCCTCATGTATGACATGATTGTGTATCAGACTCAAGTAGTCAGTCAAAATGATCTATAATATACGGATGAGGTTGGGTACCTTATCCTGGTAACACTATTGGATGCGGCTCACTTTGTATTGTACAAAACGATGTGATCTGAATCGTTTAACATAGAGATGTGCGAGTGAGGGCGTCCTGTGCAAAGAGTTTACATAAGACCGAACCGCGAAATATGTTGTTGTCTCTTTATAACAACGTTTACTGATGAGACCGACATTTTCATTTGATGGCCTAGGTAACTCGATCTCAATCCTGAGCTCGCTATGAACTCCTACTCATTCGAAAGTATCCTTTGACTTGCACGGGTGAGAGTGGCCGATAAGCGCCGACTCAATAAGCCTACCATCTTGGGGATAAAGTCGAATAGGTAGCTGGGGACATAGTACAACATGATTGGAGTTCACTCCTAACCCGCTCTTCAGGGTTAGTAGATAAGTTGTTCCCTTAATAGCTGACTCCTGGGCTTGAACAATTAGTGCGCACACTCTCATGAGATGAGAAGGTTAATTGATCTGATGGTTGGACCACAGATCTATTGTTTATTAGGAGTGTTCGAGGGAACAAGCTTGTCTGAGGCGGCACGAAGAGTTCGAAGTCCGCTCAAGAATTAGCTTGTGGTTCAAGCTTGTAATAATTTAGTTATTGCTTGCTGAATGCCAAAACCGATCCACTTTAGTGTGTTTAATTATTTATGCATTACGAATGTATGTTTTAATTAAAATTCATGTTTGTATATGCATAAAGTATGTCATATAGATTTAAAATCTCACCGTAGGAAGCATGCACCATGCATTAGTAATATGTTATAAGTGTTATAATATATAGTATTCATATTTGGGAATTCATGAGTATTAATATAAGAGTTATATTAATTCATGAATTAGATATTGTTAGTTTAATAGAATACTTGATATAAGTGTTATATTAATTATGAAATTAAATATACAACATAGGTTGCCCTAATTTTATGCATATTGTAAGTTATAAGTGTTATAATGTATAAGATGCATGTTTAATTCATGAGTATTAATATAAGAGTTATATTAATTCATGAATTAGTTGTTGTTTGCTTAATAGAATAATTGATATAAGTGTTATATTAATTATGAAATTAAACATCCAACTTTAGATGCAGATTGTATGTTATAAGTGTTATAATGTATAGGATGCATGCTTAATTCATGAGAATTGATATAAGTGTTATATTAATTTATGAATTAGGAGTTGTATGTTTAAGAGCATAATCGATATAAGTGTTATATTGATTATGAAGTTAAATATTCATCTTGTCATGCCTTAGTGATGCATGCTTGAGAAGCACGTAGAAGTTGTTGTAGAAAGTCTAGTTTTGCAAGTGGTAAAAATGACTTAGACTTTTAAAATCTATAACTAAGAAAAGCATGTTCATTTAGGGTTAAATGTTTCGATCAGGTTCATTAGATGAATAGGTCGAAATCTCGTAAATGCTAAGGTTATGAGAAACTCATCCGGTGAACTCCTGTCTAAGGTTGGAGGATCATGAATTGACGGAACACCTCCTACCTGGGGACTATCTGGTACTTGAGTAAAGTTAACCAGGCTTTATGAGCATGCGTGAGAGGTGTGAGGTTAGAAAAAGTATTAAAAACCTAGACATCTCAGGTAAATAGTTTGCCTAGACTTAAGGTTTTATTTTCTTAGTCGGATAAAACCTGAGTATTTACCCTAAACATCGTCTTATGATGCTTAGTAGAAGTGTTGAGAAGGAATATATGATATATCCCTCTCCTGCTACGCATTCCCTAAAAGTTCACAACGTGAGAATTTTGTTCGGCCATGTATTGTCAATAGGGCAATCCCCAGTCGGGCGGTGTTTGAAAGAAGTACGTCAGTACTTCCTACGATCTCCTCCATTGGATTGAACCGTGAGATTCCCATGTTCTGCCTGCAAGGTGCCCTTAGTGGCACCAATCCCTTCGGAGGGTCGTTTCATGGGGGTCGAACAAGTCAGTCACCATTTATGGATAAAGAAAGATAGGGCCATTCCCAACTCTCACATACCCTTCGGATGCACTGTTGGGGTCGTCCTATGCATTCTAAAACTGGAGGGTCACACTTACGGGATTTGCTAAGGAGTTAGTAAATTCAGACCGAAAACGATAACTAAGATGCTAGTGGAATATGAGTTATTCTGGAGCTAGCATTTAGTCAAGAATGTCTTGATTTAGTAAAGAGGTGCTCGACTACTCTTCGGTAGCGACCATTCTGACTTACTAAAGTATCGTTGCAAGTAAATAAAGAGTTTGGGTACTTTATTTACTAGTAAATCTCTTAATTGGTTTAAATAGGTTAAAATCGTTTCACTAATATATTTGCATTTTTTTTCAGCATGTCGAGCTCTTTTATACAGTTGTTAGCTCACGACAAGTTAACCGGAGAAAATTACGGGACCTGGAAGTCGAACCTAAATACGATTATGGTTCTCGACAATCTCAGGTTTGTCTTAATGGAGGAATGTCCTCCAGCTCCTGGCTCGAGTACTTCTCGAAGTGTTCGAGAGGCACACGATGGATGGATTAGGGCTAACTATAAAGCTCGAGTCTATATCTTGGCAAGCATATCTGATGTCTTGTGCAAGAAGCACGAGGGGATGGTTTCCGCTAAGGAAATCATGCTTTCATTACAAGGGATGTTTGGACAGCCGTCCTCATCTCTTCGACATGAGGCCCTCAAGTTCTTTTTTAACTCCCGTATGGTGGAGGGTACCTCTGTTAGGGAATATGTCCTTAACATGATGGTCCACTTTAATACGGCAGAAGTAAACGGAGCTTCCATCGACGAGAAAAGTCAAGTCAATTTCATCTTGGAATCTCTTCCGAAGAGTTTCCTTCATTTCATAACCAATATGGTGATGAATAAGATTGAATACAACTTGACTTCTCTCATAAACGAGCTTCAAACTTACCAGTCTCTGCACACCTCAAAAGAAAAGGAGAAGGAGGCAAATGTTGTCTCTTCAAAGAAATTCCATAAGGGGTTAGGGTCAGGGAGTAAGCATGAATTGACTTATGTGAGTAATAAGATTATTCAAAAGAAGAAGAGTAACAGGAGAAAAGGCAAAGCCCCTTACTGTACGCAAGGGAAATTCTTCTGACAAAGGAAAGTGTTTCCATTGTAACGAAGATGGGCACTGGAAGCGTAACTGCCCCAAATACCTTGCGCCGATGAAGCTGAGAAGAAACGACAAGGTAAATGAGATTTATTGATTGTCATAACAGTTTAGTGATATATGAGTGTCATATTTCACTAATCGTGTTTATTCTTCATTTCAGGAAACTAGTTCCTGATAGCAGTTGGCCGTGAGATTTATGGAGCGCATGTAGCGCAGCGGAAGCGAGACAGATCATTGGCACTCTAATTTCATCAATTTAGCTAAATAAGAAACACGCACAAAGCTTTGAAATAAAAGGAATTAGAACACATACCTCTTGTAGTTCTAAGGACTTCTATTCCGATGCTCGAATCTCTTCACAAACCCTTCAAAGCTTCTCTCGAACTCTCCGAGAACTACCTCCGGTAGTCTTGCTATCCTCGGGCCGAGCAACGGAGTGGTGGGACTCCTTTATGAAAGAAAAAATTTGGAAGAAGAAGATGAGAAGATGAAAGTGATGAGGATTTTGTGAGAACTATCTTAACACTTAGCTTTCTAATTTCTCAAGTCACATGAACTCTTCATGCTCATCCAAATATTCAAACTCTTTGAAAATTCATCAACCTCAAAACATTTGAACTTCATCCAATTTATAGGCAATTCACATGCAACAAACTCTTTGCTTAGCATGACACTTCAAATTGGATGGATTAGTCTTCAACCAAGTGTTCCAAAATTGATGAGTTTATATGCATGTTGTTGGTGATTCACAATCCACTTCACAACTTGGATAAATCCACTCAACTTGGATAAATCCACTTTGACTTGGATAATCTCACTTGTAATATTTTGTCATTTTAAAATTAATTCATAATTAATTTTAATAAGCAAAATAAATTATAATTAATTAAACTTTTTAATTAATTAACATTATTATTTAATTCAATATCAAATATTAATTAAATAATAAGACTAATCCCGGTTTCTTAAACCGAATCATCACACATGAATCCTTATTCATGTTTTAGACCGATCTCATATTTAAATCATATTTAAATATGTCCATCATTCTTCCAAAACCGAATTTGAATAAATTCAAATTCTTTTTCTCTCATATTGTTACACGGCTTAATCCGAGCTAGCCAGGAGAACCTAAAGGACCTACAGATCATGAGCTCCAATGATACGAGATTAAAAAGTCGGTCTTTACAGTAAACGGAGTTGTAAAGAAAGAGTGACTTTATTTCGCGGTTGAGTCTTATGCAAACTCATTGCATAGGACGCCCCCACTCACATGTCTCCACATGAACGATTTCGGATCACATCGTTTGTATTATAGAAAATAGGTCGCGTCCAATAGTGTCCCCAGGATAAGGTACCCAGCCTTATCCCTATACTATTGACCGTTCTGGCTATTAATTGAAATTGATCCACAATCATGTCACACATGAAGTTCAAGTATACAACATATAGCCATGGGTTCTTTGTTTATCGGAGTTAGGTTAAAAGTAAAAACAATTCACTTTATTCAATAACAACTTTACTAAATAAATCTCAATAACAACTTTATTGCAAAATAGAATATACATTCAGTGTACAAACCACGAGTTTTAGGACATAAAACCCAACAAACTCCCACTTGGACTAAAACGTCAGTGGAGTATTACATGCTGGATGAGAAAAACTGGAATATCAAATATTTCCATGGCTTTTCTCCCACTATCCTACTATACAACTCGTAGTCCTAGACTCACTAGGTGCCCCTCGAACACTTTAGCCGTGAGGGACTTTGTAAACGGATCAGCAATATTGTGCTCCGAGGCGATCTGCATAACGATCACGTCTCCTCGATGCACTATCTCTCTGATGAGATGATATTTCCGCTCAATGTGCTTTCCACGCTTATGACTTCTTGGTTCTCTGGAATTTGCCACAGCACCAGTATTATGACAATAAAATGTGATAGGAAAATTCATATTTGGAACAACTTCCAAATCCGTCAAGAACTTCCTAAGTCATACAACCTCTTTCGCAGCTTCGCAAGCCGCGACATACTCAACTTTCATGGTGGAGTCAGCAATACAACCTTGCTTTATACTCCTCCATACTATTGCTCCTCCGTTAAGAGTGAACACTGATCCCGATGTGGATTTGCTCGAATCCTTATCGGTTTGAAAATCAGAGTCAGTGTATCCTGTAAGGATCAAATCCTTCGCGCCATACACGAGCATATAGTCCCTCGTTCTCCGAAGATACTTGAGGATGTGTTTAACGGCAGTCCAATGATCATATCCAGGATTGGACTGATACCTACTGACAATTCCCACTGCATAGCATATGTCGGGTCGTGTACATAACATGGCGTACATTAGACTACCGACTGCTTATGCATAGGGAATTCGTCTCATATCCTCAACTTCTTGAGGTGTCTTAGGACACTCTTCCTTTGACAATTGAATTCCATGCCTGAAAGGTAAAGAACCCTTTTTGGAATTCTGCATCGAATATCGTATCAACACCTTGTCGATATAAGATACTTGAGACAACGCTAGCGTTTTGTTCTTACGATTTCTTATGATTTGAATCCCTAGAACAAACTGAGCCTCTCCCAAATATTTCATTTGGAATTGGGACGCTAGCCATTGCTTAACGTCAGTCAGGAATCCTACATCATTCCCAATGAGTAGGATATCATCTACGTATAAGACTAAGAAAGCTACAACAGAATTGACTATTTTCTTGTAGACACAAGGTTCGTCAACATTTTGTTCAAAGCTATAAGATTTGATCGCAGTATCAAACCTTATATTCCAGGATCTAGGCGCTTGCTTCAACCCATAAATAGATCGATTAAGCTTGCAAACTGTTACGTCTCCAAAAGTGATTATTTTAGGACTTATTTGTGTTAGGAAGTTGTACATTTGTAAGTGTTTTTGGTAGGATTTAGCTTGAACTTGTGCTTATATATGAGAATTAGAAGAATGAAGCTAAATTAGGACTTGTATGCAAAAGGAAAGAAAAGGAATGAAAAACGAAGTTAAAAGAATGAAAACTGTGCATTGCGGAGGCATTGCGGAAACATTGCTAAAACCGCAATGTTTTAAGTGAAATTCGTAAGTTGGCTAACCTTTTTCTGTTTTGATCCGATATTTCAGGGATCCATTCTTTCTCCTCCAGCCACGTAGAAGTACGACGTTGAGAATGGATGGTTCTCCTTGACCCAATCGCACCTGCAGAATACTATAAAAGGAGGTCAAAGTGGAAGGTTGAAACACACTCGAACGGCGTATTCTTCCAGTCCAAACGCAGTCTTTCCCAGTCTTTCTCTTCTCCGTCTGTTGGTCTGAGAGGTTCAGCTGTTGGAGTCGACAATCTGATAGGAAGGAGAGAAGATTCATCTTCTCTTCTGATTGGATTCATCCAAGCAAGGCTTGCCTTTCTCTCCCTTCAGCCGAGGCGTTTGCAACGAGGCGATCACGCTTGAATTTACTACTTTCTGTCTTACTTTTCCATTTCCATTGCTGTTTGTTGTTGTTTCCCTTTTAGTTTGCTACTCTATTCCATTTCGTTGCTTTCTGTTTTACTTTAGTTATTCAAAGACATCATTTGTTTAGTTCAAACGCTGGTTAATCAAAGCATAAATTCATCACTTCGCAAGTTCTTTACCTTCTTTGCCTACTGTCGTTTACTTCTGTTTTGCCTTTACTATTCTATTAAGCATGTCATCTCCATCTATTCTTCCCATTCTATCTTCATCCATGAGTAACTAAATCACATAAGGGCATGCTAATGACAAACCTATAGGTAGAAACACGTGACTAAAGCATGTAGGATAGCTCTCGAATGCATTGATTGTATGTAAGCTTCATCCCACGGGCAATTTCGATTGGCCATCCATTTTGTCCAAAGAACTCCTAACCTCTGGAAGGAGTAAGAGTTCAGAGTCATACACTCATGCTAGCCTCTCAAGGTAGCCAGAAAATGACCTAGGAATAGGCGTTTTCCTAGTACAAACCACAACTTATTGTTTTAACAAGATGCTTAAGACCTTACTTGGACATGAGTAAACTAAAGAATCTAATGCATGAAATCGGAAGATACATGAGTATGAGTTAGTTTGATGCATAGTGAGTTAATCTACTGCTTAAGAATCGTGTGAAAAAGCCTATAGAGGAGTCGTTAGTAGCCCTTGTTTCCACATTTTACACACATTCGCTGTTAAGAACATTGCGGTATAATTGTTGTTTCCGCAATTCCCTTAGTTAAAAAATTCTGCCTTAGCCATTTTTCTCTTCGTTTATTAATCTCTTCTCTTTGCATTTGAGTTTATCATTTACTTGCACTTGTTTATGTATCTATCCTTTACATATTCCTTAGTCATTAGGCAACTTAAAACCAAATCTACCCCATTAAATCCACCCATTCTTGCTTAACAATACACTTCACGAGTAACTAAGAATAAATCTCTGTGGGAAATCGAATGAAAAAATACTTATTACTTGCTACAAGATCATGTATGCTTGCATGTTCTGAGTGCTCTATTATTGCATATTTCCTTTAAACATTGAGCACGCAACACAAACCTTTTGCTCTTGACCCTGAATTATGAACCCCTCTGGTTGAGCCATATAAATACTCTCTTCAAGATTGCCATTCAGAAAGGTTGTCTTGACATCCATTTGCCAAATTTCATAATCATAAAACGTGGCAATGGAAAAGAGTATTCTAATCGACTTTAACATGGCAACAGGGGAGAAGGTTTCTTCATAGTCCACCCCTTCCCTCTGGGAATAACCCTTTGCCACAAGTCGAGCCTTAAAGGTTTGCATCTTACCGGCTTGGTCTCGTTTTCTCTTGTAGATCCACTTGCAACCGATAGGTCTTTCACCATCAGGTTGCTCTACAAGATCCCAGACCGAATTGAAGTACATCGACTTCATTTCGAGGTCCATGGCTTTAAGCCACTGGTCCTTGTCTATGTCATTCATTGCCTGTTTAAAGGTCAATGGATCCTCAACGCCGTCATCAGGTATGACGACCTGGATTTCCGTTAAACTCATGTAGCGGTCGAGTTGTTTCACATCCCTCCCACTACGTCGAGGTATTCTCAACTCTTGAGAAGGATCAGCCTGATCAACAACTCTTGTTGACCCATCTGTAGCTTTCCTGGAAAGTTCGGTCAAAACAATTTTGCTCGAAGGTTGATGATCTCTCATGTGGTCTTCTTCTAAGAACGTGGTATTTGTCGATACAAGCACCTTGTCCTGTTGAGGATCGTAAAATAGACCACATTTCGTTTCCTTGGGGTAGCCTACGAATAGGCATAATTTTGAACGATGTTCCAACTTCTTTGGATTGGGCACCAACACATGTGCCGGACACCCCCAAATTCTGAAGTGACATAAACTACCTTTACGCCATCTCCATAACTCATAAGGTGTTTCTGAAACACTGTTAGAGGGGACCATGTTCAAAATATATACAGCAGCCTCTACTGCATATCCCCAAAACGAACTAGGTAGTTGAGCATAGCTCATCATAGATCGAACCATGTCTAACAGGGTTCTATTTCTCCTTTCGGACACACCGTTCTGCTGCGGTGTTCCGGGTGCTGAGAGTTGGGATACTATTCCATGTTCTATCATATAGTCCTGGAATCCTAAATCCATATACTCTCCACCTCGATCTGATCGGAGTGTTTTAATCGTTTTACCTAATGTGTTCTCAACCTCTGCCTTATACTCCTTGAACTTTTCAAGAGCTTCGGACTTATGATGCATTAGGTAAAGATAGTCGTACCTAGAATAATCATCAATAAAGCTGATAAAATATTCATACCCTCCCCGTGCTTTAACATTCATCGGACCACAAAGGTCTGAATGTACAAGCTCTAGAGTTTCTTTGGACCTATGACCTTTTTCAGAAAAATATCGTTTGGTCATCTTGCCCTCAAGACAAGACTCACATGGTGGTAAAGAGTTGTCCTCTGACTGATTTAGAAGACCATTCTTAACCAATCACCCAATCCTATTGAGATTAATGTGGCATAGTCTCAAGTGCCAAAGATAGGTACTTGGAGAAAGTTTCTGCCTTTTAGTTTGAGTCTGAGCTGTTTTAAACATCTCGGTGTTCAAAATAGCTTTTGCCTCTGTTGGTCTTAACACATACAAGTTGTTTTCAAGTTTCGCAGAACATATATGTACACCTCTTTTGCTAATGAACGCTTCATTAAAATCAAAAGATACTTTATACAAATGTTCAAGTAAACAAGAGATAGATACAAGGTTCCTTTTAAAGCTAGGAACCAACAGTACATTTTCAAGTAAAATGAAACTATCTCTATATAACAACTTGGCAGCTCCCACTGCCTTGGCTGAGACAACTGTTAAGTGATATTTAGACTTATTAAAGCAAGGTGTTTTTAGAGTTTTAATTGAGTAAGAAGACGTTTTATCTCTTGTTTCTATCTAATTCGTTGCTTATTTTGCGTGTAGGGGAAGAAAGAAGAAAGTTGGATGAAGATCGGAAATAAGAGTGAAAAGAGGGGCAAAGCAGCTGGATATTGAGGGTAAAAGCCTAGCGCCTAGGCGCTGCCTTTCGGCGCCTAGGCGCTGATGAGAAGAATCGGACAGAAGGTATAGCGCCTAGGCGCTGATCAGATGAAGAATGCAGAAGCGATAGCGCCGAGGCGCTACCTTTCAGCGCTTAGGCGCCCAAACGTAAAAATTGGGCAGAAGGTATAGCGCCGAGGCGCTGCCTCTCAGCGCCTAGGCGCTACGAAGTCTGAAGCTGCTATCCCCCTGGCGCCGAGGCGCTGCCTTTCAGCGCCTAGGCGCTACGATGTCTGAAGCGGTGATCCTTCCTAGCGCCGAGGCGCTGTAACTAAGCGCCTAGGCGCTGCTACGGAAATTGACCTAAATTTATAAGAGGGTCGGTGACTATTTGGAGGATAAGCAGAGCGTGGACGAGGAAGAAAGTGACGAAAGAGAGCGGAGAGAGCAGATCTTGATATCCGAGTATCCAAACGAAGCGAGAGCTACGCTAGGGAGATCGAGGATTCATCTTGGCTCGTTTCTTTTCATCTATTTCTTCCATTATTTCTTCTGTAACGATTATGCTTCCGAACATGAAATTTGTTGAGATTTTCTCCATGAACTAACTTTTCTATCTAGAGTATTGATGTAGTCGTTGTTGAATTCTATTTCTTATTGATCAATAGTTAAGAGCTTGATTCCTTGTTCGATTGTGAAAATTCTTATATGCTTACTAAGTACATGTTAGGATTTGGCCAGTCTTAGTGTGAGATTTTATCAATGCGTTGAAGTCGATAGACAATTCTCGTTGACGAACCTTAATTATTTTCCCTAACTTATATGAGAGATAGACATATCCTTGTAGGTTTTGTGGCATGATTTAGTTCTACAGTCTTAATAGTTGAAGTGTTCTGATTGTCATAGAGATATAGGCAATTGTCATTTTAACGAATATTGTTATTACTCGAGAGAGAGTAACAAGTCTTATGAGTAGAACTTGTCAACAATCATAGGGTCAAGCGTTTATAACTAGAGATTAATAAGGAATAGGATGAGATAACGATGAAATCTTTGCTCTAGAACCTCTATCATCTACACAAGTATAATTGTTTCGTTTAGTTTTCTGCATCATTTTAATTACTCAAGTCAATAGCATATTTAATTTTCGTACAACTCTATAATTGATTGCTCAGATAAAACTAAGGTTTAGAATTCTGGTAATTAGTAACTTTCATTCCCTGTGGAGAACGATAATCATACTTACATTACTATATTACTTGGAACGATTCGTACACTTGCGATTTCGGACAACAACAACCTCTCCTGTTCCAACCCTGAGAGTTATCTCACCTTCAGCAAGCAGCTGCCAGGAACTAGTTTCCTGGAAAGAAGAACAAACATGGTTAGTGGCTCCTGAATCCAGTATCCAAGCAGAACTATCATGTTCCACTAAACATGTTTCAATAACGAGTAAATCATATTTACTTAGTTGTTTCTTCTCAGCTTTCCTCGCCATGAGGGTATCATGATAGACCGATGAGGACGGTTGTCCAAGCATCGTCTGTAATGAATCCATGATCTCTTTAGCGGAGACCATTACCTCATGCTTCTTAGCTAACACATCGGATGTGCTGGCCAAGATGTAGACTTGGGCTTTATCATTAGCCCTAGTCCACCTGTCAAATGCATCTCGAACAGTCCGAGTTGCAGACGAGCTAGGAGAGGGAGGACATTCCTCTATTAAGACAAACCTAAGATCATCGATAACAAGAATCGTATTCAAGTTCGATTTCCAGGTCGTGTAGTTATCGCCGTTTAGTTTATCATAAGCTAGTAATTGGATAAACGAGCTAGACATGCTGAAAAAGAATAAATTCTATTAGTGAATTGATTTTAACCCATTTCATACATCCAAACAAGATTTTAGCAAAAGTAATAATGTAGCCAAAAAATCATTATTAATTTGCAACGATACTTCAGTGCGTCAGAGCAACCGCTACCGAGGGGCAGTCAATCACTCCTTCACTGAACCAAGACATTCTTGACTAAATGCTAATACCAGAATAACTCATATTCCTATAGCACCTTAGTTATCGCTACTTCGGTCAAGAATCTACTAACAACTTAGTAATCCTTTGTAAGTGTGACCCGCCATTTTCAGAACTCAGAGGTCGGCCCCAATAGTGCAACCGAATGAAAATGTCATAGTTGGGAATGGACCTAAGAGACCCTATCCATTTCTGGAGATTGATTTGTTCTGACTCCCATGAAACGGCCCTCCGAATGGACGGTGCTACTATGGGCAACCAACAGGCGGAACATGAGAATCTCACGGTTCAACCTAATGGAGGAGACCACAGGATGTATTGACATACTTCCTTCTCCCACTTACTATAAATACTTTCTCCATTCACCTTGCTCTTGATTTATGCAAACACCATCAGAATGGGGATGTCCTATTGACATCACGAGGTCGAGCATAAATCTCACGGTGTGAACTCCACAGAGAGCGTAGGAGGAGATTGATATATCATATATACCTTCTCAACACCACTACTAAGTATTTTAGAATGGTTTGGGTATACTTTTACTTAGGCATTATCTGGCTAAGACAATAAAACCTAGGTCTAGGTAGAACATACTTTTACCTAAGATGTCTAGGTGATAAACGCTTTATAACCTTACACCTCTCACGTGCATGCTCATAAAGTCGGGTTAACTTAACTCAAGTACCGGATCGATCCCCAGGTAGGAGGTGTTCCGTAAACCGTCATCTTAAATACCTCCAACCTTAGTACAGGATCTCACCGGGTGAGTTCTCTTGTAACCTTAGCTTTACAAGATATCGACCTATTTTAACTATTAAAACGAATCGAGACTAAATTCCTAATCGCATTGGAATTCTTTAACCCTTAGTGAGCATGCATTTATCTTTGTTATAGATTTTAAATGTCTATCTCATTTTACAACGCTTTATAAAACAAAGACATTCTATAACATGCTTCCTAAGCTATAATATAACCATTACATTCATTTTATAACATGCTTCCCAAGCAAGAATATAACAATTATATTCAACTAAGGCAACTATGTTGTATGTTTAATTTCACAATTAATATAACACTTATATCAATTACACTTTTAAACAAGCAACATCCAATTCATAAATTAATATAACACTTATATTAATTCTCATGAATTAAGCATGCATAATATACAACATAACACTTATATTATACTTTCAATGCATGCAACATGCTTCCTATGGTGGGATTTGAAATCTATATGGCATACTTTATGCACATACAAGAGACTTTAATTAAAACATACATTCACAATGCATAATTAATTAAACACACTAAAGTGGACCGGTTTTGGCATCACGGACAAGCAAGCAACTAAATTATTACAATAATAATTCATCAACTAGGTTGAGACGCTTTCGAACCCTTCGAACCGCCCCGAACCGGCTTGAATTTGCTTGAACCGGCCAAAAAAACAGCAACTACAAGCTTCAAATAAGTTGAACCGGTCCAAAACAGTTGTCCCGACTTCAACAGCCCGGAACCGGACCAATAACGACCCGAACCGGACCAAACGAACGCTGAACCGGACCTCCAGAAGATGAAGAACAAGGAACCGGTCTGACTTTCAGTGAACCGGACCGCCCGAGGACCGAACCGGACCAATAACGACCCGAACCGGACCAAACGAACGCTGAACCGGACCTCCAGAAGATGAAGAACAAGGAACCGGTCTGACTTTCAGTGAACCGGACCGCCCGAGGACCGAACCGGACCGTTTCTTCCACCTTGCGCTGAACCGGTTTTGTGCTGGAATTTTGCAGAAAAAAACAGCATGCTGTTTTTTTCGACACCCGAGCTTCTGTCTTCGAATTGAAAGCCTATATGGACTCTAATGACTCCAAATTTTTTACAGACTCTTCTGCACACATTAAAGCCCATACACGCCCGGAAAATTACAAAACGAAGTACAAAACGAAGTACAAATCGAAGCTAAAAAAAATATGCCAAAACCGGGAAACACTTTAGACGCCCAGAAAAATTAATTTCTAAAACAAATACCCACCAAGCTCAAATTGATGCAAATTGAGTGACCAAAAAAACGCTCTGATACCAATTGATGGAGCGCATGTAGCGCAGCGGAAGCGAGACGGATCATTGACACTCTAATTTCATCAATTTAGCTAAATAAGAAACATGCTCAAAGCCTTGAAATAAAAGGAATTAGAACACATACCTCTTGTAGTTCTAAGGACTTCTATTCCGATGCTCGAATCTCTTCACGAACCCTTCAAAGCTTCTCTCGAACTCTCCGAGAACCACCTCCGGTAGTCTTGCTATCCTCGGGCCGAGCAACGGAGTGGTGGGACTCCTTTATGAAAGAAAAAGTTTGAAAGAAGAAGATGAGAAGATGAAAGTGATGAGGATTTTGTGAGAACTATCTTACACTTAGCTTTCTAATTTCTCAAGTAACATGAACTCTTCATGCTCATCCAAATATTCAAACTCTTTGAAAATTCATCAACCTCAAACCATTTGAACTTCATCCAATTTATAGGCAATTCACATGCAACAAACTCTTTGCTTAGCATGACACCTCAAATTGGATGGATTCCGGTTAAAGTTTTGTCCTTGAACTTAGAGGAGTAGAATAAAAGAGTTGTATTGTTGATTCCTCAGTGGTAGCTAAGTCTGATTGCATCTTGCGAAGCAGCATTAAGTTTATAAGTTGAGCTCGTAGATAGTGCTATGAGGAGATGTGATGGTCACATGGAAAGCCTCATAGTACTTCATGTTGATTTGTTTACTAAGTCTCTCATGGCTAAAGTGTTTGAGAGACACCTAGAAGAGTCTAGGGCTCCGAGTTGCTGGAAAGGACAGTGGGAGAAAACTTCTGATATATGATATAGTAGTTTTCTCCACCTAACATGTACACCACGGACGTTTAAGTCCAAGTGGGAGTTTGTTGGGTTTTATGTCCTAAAACTCGTGGTTTGTAAACTGTTATGTTTGTAAATAATCTATTTAGAATAAAGAGTTATTAGTTTTATTCAGTAAAGGAGTTTACTGGAATAAAGTGAAACGTGTTTAGGTTAACCTATACCAATGACCAAAACCCATGGTTGAATATGAATACTTGAGCCTCTTGTATGACATGATTGTGGATCAGACTCAAGTAGTCAGTCAAAACGATCTATAGTATACGGATGATGCTGGGTACCTTATCCTGGTAACACTATTGGATGCGGCTCACTTTGTATTGTACAAAACGATGTGATCTCAATCGTTTCACATGGAGATCTTCGAGTGAGGGCGTCCTGTGCAAAGAGTTTGCATAAGACCGAACCGCAAAATATGTTGCTCTCTCTTTATAACACCGTTTACTGATGAGACCGACATTTTCATTTGATGGCCTAGGTAACTTGATCTCAATCCTGAGCTCGCTATGAACTCCTGCTTATTCGAAAGTATCCTTTGACTTGCACGGGTGAGTGTGGACCATAAGCGCCGACTCAATAAGCCTACCATCTTGGGGATAAAGTCGAATAGGTAGCTGGGCACATAGTACAACAAGATTGGAGTTCACTCTTAACCCGCTCTTCAGGGTTAGTAGATAGGTTGTTCCCTTAATAGCTGACTCCGGGGCTTGAACAATTAGTGCGCACACTCTCATGAGATGAGAGGGTTAATTGATCTGATGGTTGGACCACAGATCTATTGTTCATTAGAGGTGTCAGTGGTACTTAAAGAACAAGACGTAATGCAAGGGTTAAACGGTTTAAATGACTCAACTGTGATTACGAACAACATGTGAAGGGTCGACTTGCCCGTGACGGTTATATCAGAGGACATAATATATCTACAGTGAGGAGAGTGCAACCCTCAGACTATAGTGGAGTCTCCGGGGGTTTGACGAATGTTGGTTAGTTCGGTTAAAAGAGTTTTGACCGGATAATCTCGTATTGTTGGAGCTCATGATCTGTAGGTCTTTTAGGTTCTCCTAGCTAGCTCGGATAAAGTCGTGCATCAGTATAAGAGAAGGAAAAAGAAAAGAATTTGAATTGTTCAAATTCGGTTTGTGGAAGAATGATGGACATATTTAAATATGATTTAAATATGGAAGTGGTCTAAAACATGAATACAACTCATGTGCAAAAAAATCAGTTTTCAGGAAATCGGGTTTAACCTTATTATTTAATTAATATTTGATATTAAATTAAATAATATTAATTATTTAAAAATTTTAATTAATTAATATATATATATATATATATTATTTATTAAAAAGTTTAATAAATAAAAATATTTATTATTATTTAAAATTAATTAATTTTTAAAATAATAATAATTATATATATATGTCTTATTTCATTGTGCATGTAAGACATATGTAAAGTGATAATATATATATATATATATATTTTGTTAAACGTTTTTGCAGCTTAATGAATATGGGGTACTCATTTTACATTTGAAAATAAGTTTATATTAAGTATTGTCTTCGTGAAGCATCTGCCATTTTTTTTCTTCCTCTTATTTCATTTCGTTTCTTCTTCTTTTCTCTTCTAATCGGACTCCCACAACTTCGTTGCACGTCGCCGAGGATAGCGAGACTACCTCGGGTGGTTCTCACGGCGTTCGTGAGAAGAGGCCGAAAGAGTTCGTGACGAAAAACGTGCGGCGGAGCTCGAAGAAATTGGAACTACAAGGGTATGTGTATTCTAATTTCTTTATTTCCGTCGTTTGAGCATGTTATCTATTTGTTAGATTGATGAAATTAGAGTATCATCGACCCAAAATCGCTTCCACAACCTTATATGCTCCATCAGTTTTACTCTTTGTTTTTTTAATTTGAACATTATTATACATTATATTCCAGTATATATATTAGGTAATGAAGATGTCGAAGAATAAAATTTTGTGTTATAATTAGTTAATGATTGTACGATATATTCGGGTATATATTAAGTAATAGAGGATTACAAATACAATTTTTTTTTATCAAGTATATCATAATTATACATTATATTTGGGTATATCTTAAATAATGCATGTATAATTATATAATTTTATTGTCAAATAGGTATCAATTATAGCCAAAGCGAGCATAGCTCAGCTGGCATATATATGAGTTGACGACCACGAGGTCTGTGGTTCGAATCCCCCACCCCCAATGTACTCAAAAAAAAAAAAAAAAAAAATAGGTATCAATTATAAATTATATTAGGGTATATATTTATTAATGTAGGTATACAAATACAATTTTGTTTGTCAATATAATCAAAGTATATAACAATCATTATAAGATGAAATTTATATACATGAAATTGTAGACGATATAAAATATAAGCAACAAGTATACAAAGATAAATATAATGTTCCTATATATAAGAGGTTAATAATATGAAAATGAAAAAGATGAAATTCAATAATAATGAAACTAAAAATTTATATACATGAAATTATCAACTTACTCACACTAAACCGTAGAAGAATATCAAAATATTGATGGAGAATTGGCAATTAAGTAATGAAACTGGAAGGAAAAAAAAAATGAACAATCAGAAATCTGGAATCTGGAATGAAAGAAGAAAAAAAAGTGAACAAAATAAAATAAAAAACTTGAAAAATCATAAATTTGAGATGAAAGAAAAAAAATTGAAAACTAAAAAAAAAAAAATAGGAATTATGGTTTATGTATTTTGTGATAAATACTTGAACTAAAAGATTGTTTATTTGTTTTTTATATATATATTTTTTGAAAAAATAACGTATAGATTGGATGAAGAAGAGAAATAAAAAAATGGTATTCAATTTTTTGTTAGAGAAATAGTTTCCAAATGGTGAGTAATATAAATAAGAAAAACATAAAATGGTATTTAATAAATTTAATGAAGATTATTTATGAGTTATAAATAATTTCATATAACAATAAATGAGAACACATTTATGGAATATAAAATATATAATTTTTTATAATTATTTTATTATAATTTTTTAAAGTAAGAGGGTAACTACGGGATTAAAAAAAAAGCAAAATTTGAGTCATGTTAAAGCGTAATATTTGAAACGCAGTGACATTTATAAAATATGAGGTGAAAATAATGTCTTTTACCATAAATTCTCGTTAAATTTCTTATTTAATTTTATTTTATAGTATTGATGAATGCTCTTATTTTTACTCGATAAAATTATTGATGTTACAAATTTTATTTTAGTATTATATTTTCATGCTAAAGCGTAATATTTGAAACGTAGTGACATTTATAAAATATGAGGTGAAAATAGTGTCTTTTACCATAATTCTTCGTTAAATTTCTTATTTAATTTTATTTTATAGTATTGATGAATGCTCTTATTTTTACTCGATAAAATTATTGATGTTACAAATTTTATTTTAGTATTATATTTTTTATAAAAAAAATTGTTTATTTTTTATACGCTTCTAATTTTTTTTTATTAATTATAAGTTATACTATTTAAAGTATAAAAATATATTTTTAGAATAAAAAAAAAGAATTTAGAGTAAAATAATTAAAAATATAGCATTTTTTAAAAAAAATTGCGGATATCACAATTCCTATCGCTGATAGTAGTCTTTTTTATAGAATTTTGTTAGTGATAATAGTCTATCAGTGATAGAAGTCTATCAATGATAAAAGTCTATCACTGATAAAAGTCTATCACTGATAGAACTCTCAGTAATAGTCATAAAGTCTATCAGTGATAGCCACTGATTTTTTGCCATATTTGCAAAAGGTTTTAAACTTTGCTAAATTTGCAATTATTTTTGGCCTGATTTCTCTTTGTGCAACCAGCCCTAAAAAAAATAAAGA
This sequence comes from Herpetospermum pedunculosum, assembly GCA_028017165.1. Lineage (NCBI taxonomy): Eukaryota > Viridiplantae > Streptophyta > Magnoliopsida > Cucurbitales > Cucurbitaceae > Herpetospermum > Herpetospermum pedunculosum. The sequence continues at coordinate 64,198,661 of CM051524.1, forward strand.
AGTTTAAATATTTTAAATATAAAATATATAATATATAACTACACAAATATCCACTTTATGCCTATGATATTATATTAATGTCTTCACTTTCAATTTTTATAAAAAAAAATGTCTAACTTCTTTAAAAAAAAATCATAAAAGTTGGGATGCAATTACTTTCATACCTTTCAACCTTTCTAACATTTTATATTGAATTTTCTCTAACATTTTATACCTCTGAACTTTGGGGGTTGTATCAATTTACACCTTTTGTCAACTCCAATTTTTTAGACGTTAATAAAATTGGGCCTCACGAATAAATCAGAAAGCTGATATTTTATATATATTAAAAAAAAAATGTGGCCAAATATATTTTGTCTTGTTAGAGAAGTCACCGATTTTTTTTTATGAAAGGTGAAAGAGGAAAGACGAAGAGGCTTAGTTTTTGCGGAGAAAAAAATGAGGGGACGAGGGTTGTTCTAATATTCTCTGATACAAGAAGAGATTTTTTCTGATAGAAGACGAAGGGTTTTCTTGCGAAGAGAAAGGAAAAGGAAGGAGACTTTAGAACCGAGTCAAAGGTTTTTTCTTTTCTTTTTCATTCTTTTTTTCTACAAGCTTTTCTTTACGGTTGGAAAGATGTCTTAAGAATGAGTATTTTCAAATGGATTGAACTCGAAAAAAAAACTTATGTGAGAGGAAGTTGTTTTTGTATTCTAGGGTGAAATGCATTATTTAAAATGAGGGGATGAACTAAAAAAACGAAGGAACCATTTTTTCATATACTGAACCAAAAGATGTATCTCATTCAATCCATTTATGTTGTGTTGCACATGTTAGGAACTTTTATTGCTTTCATCCTTTTAATTTATTCTCTCATCTCATGCCAAGATTGTTTTGGTTGTACATATGAATAATATTTTTGGGTTTTTCATTTTATTTTATTTCATACAAATGGAAGAAGTATTTTTCACATTATTCTTGCACTTTGGGGGGCAGTTTGTAAAAAAAGATAAACTTTTGTACATTGGAGGTGAAGTTAGAGAGTCTAAAAGTTATAGCTCTGATGAGATGTTTGTGCTAGAAATTGAAGGAATTCTAAGGGAATTTGGGGTTAGGGAATGGACTAAATCTTATTACTTAATCCCAGGTTTAATTTTTTGAAAGTGGACTTAAATTGTTGTGGACTGACAAAGGTATTATGGATATGCTAAATTCTTTGACATCAATTAAGGAAATACATATATATGTTGAACATGCTGAGATAGTTAATACTCTAGAAGAAGATGTGAATGTTTTTATACCAAGGGGTGAAAGTTTATCTTCAGAGGAGGATACTAGTGATAGACGTGTGGACATAAATGACATTGTAGAAAGTGACTATGAAGTGCTTGATGATGATATTCTTTTTGATGAAAATGTGGATGCGCATGAGGTTGAGTTAGATGAGGCAATAGTGCAAGGAAAAATGTTGGTAGTGTGTGATGAGGTTAATTATGAACTTGTAGAGGATGAGATTAACTACGTACTTGCGGGTGATGAGATGCAATCGGACTATGCATCATCTGAAGAATTGTATTCTCCTTGCAACTCTGATTATGAAGGGAATGGTGAAAGATGGCATGAGTTCAATTCATTTGACAAGGAGATAACATTTTTATTGGTCATGATTTTTGGTACTAAAGAAGAATTAATTACAGCAATCAAGGAATATGGTTTGCACAGTGGTCATGAAATAAAGTTCATGAAAAATGAATGGTCTAGGGTGACTGCTAAGTGTCAAGAAGTATGTAAATGGAGATTACATGCTTCCAAAATGCAAAAACAAGACACTTTTCAGATTAAGACATTGGTAAGAAAACACTCTTGTTATAGAAAAGTCACAAACACGCTTTGCAAATCTAGGTGGATTGCAACTACTTTGTTGGATAGGTTCAAAACTCAACCTAATTTGGAGTGGACAACAATTCAATAAATAGTAAGGAAGAAATTCAATATAAATATTTCCAGAAACCAAGCTTACCAAGCAAGAATGATTGCTATCAAAATGATAGAGGGGACAATAAAGGAACAATATGCTAAGTTATGGAAATATTGTGAGGAAATTAGAAGGACAAATTTAGAGTCCTCATGTGTTATGAGTGTTGATAGACAAGTTAATGGAGCTCAACCAATATTCAAAAAAGTGTACATGTGTCTAAATGCTTGTAAGAAGGGATTCTTGAATGGTTGTAGATCTATTATTGGAATAAATAGTTGTCATTTGAAAGGACAATGCCAAGGGAAATTGTTGACTGCAGTTGAAATTGATGGAAATGATGGGATGTTTCCAATAGCATCTGCAGTAGTCGAAAGTGAGTCGAAAGAGTCATGGATCTGGTTCCTTCAACTACTATTGAATGATGTTGGAGATGTAAGGCAACATGGTTGGACCTTCATTTCAGATCAACAAAAGGTAAGGTTATATGGACATTAAATCCTTTTATGTGAGTATTAATTTTAGTTCTTATTTTTTACGTCTAATATTAATCGATCTTCTATTTGTAGGGTATTATTCCAACAATTGAATTCGTTGCACCAAGTTGTTAGCATAGGTTTTGCGTTAGACACTTGTAAACTAGCATAGGTTTTGAGAATGAGTTAAAAAAGCTCAGCCAAGTGGACTTGGCAGCTTACAATTGGTTGAAAGCCATACCACGAAGCTATTGGTCCAAACATTTAGGTCTAATGCCAAGTGTGACATGTTGCTAATCAATTGGAGTGAGTGCTTCAATTCTTATATTCTTCAAGCTAGGAGTAAGCCTATCTTAACAATGATGAAAATAATTAGAAAGAACCTTATGAGAAGAGTCCATAAAAAGAGACAACAAGTAAAAATATGCAAGGATTGTTGTGTCCAAAGATTCAAATGAAGTTGGAAAGGAGTAAAGAGCTTGCTAGGAATTGGTCACCTAAATTTTCTGGTGAAGAGAGGTTTGAGGTTGAAAATGGTAGAGAACAATATATTGTTGATTTGAATAAGCACACATCTACATGCTACCAGTGGGAGCTCACAGAAGTGTCATGTTCACATGTTATCCAATGTATTTGATTTCTTAGGAAGAGTTAAGAAGACTTTGTTAATAAGTACTTCCATAAGGAAACCTTTATTTCTACCTATTCCCATTATATTCAACCTATTAACGGCATAGAAACACTACAAGAACTTATTGTTTTCCAGACGAAATCTAACCCGACGCCTGGATCAGGCGTCTGGTAATATAAGTCTAAACCGACGCGTGGACCGGGCGTCGTATTAAACATATTTTACCCGACGCCCGGTCCAGACGTCGGGTTAGATATATTTTACCCGACGCCCGGTCTAGGCATCGGGTTAGATATATTTTACCCGATGACCGGTCCAGTCGTCGGGTTAGATGTATTTTTATCCGACGCCCGGACCGGGCGTCGGATTAGAGATATATTTGACCCATTAAGTCAGACGCATTTTAGCATTTTTCTCCTTCTCCTCAAATCGATCAGAGACGTCCCCTTCGCCCTTAGCCCTTCGTCGTTCGTCCTCCGCCTCTCGCCTTTCACCCTTCGCCCTCCGTCGCAACTCTCCTCTTCAACTCTGTCGCAGCACCCCTTTCAACTTCCATCCCCAAGGTGTGCGCACTTATGATTGTGTGAGTGAAGCGTACTTTCAACTACATGCATGTTTGTTGTGGACCATCAATGACTTTTCTGCGTACGGAAATTTTTTGGGATGGTGTACCAAAGGTTATAAAGCGTGCTTCGTTTGTAAAGATGATACGTCATCGGAGGGGATAATTGGGAAAAGATGTTATATAGGGCATCGACGTTATCTTCCAATAAACCATAGATGGCGTAGGAGTAGACTACATGACGAGTCTTTTGAGCCTAGATTAGCACCAGTGCTAATGAATGGAGCTGAGATCTTACGAGAAGTGAACGCCCTAAACTTTCCTGTGTTAAGTAAACATCCATCCAAACAAGTTAAGAAAAGGAAGAAACGTACTATTTACTGGAACAAAAAGAGTATATTCTTCGAATTTCCATATTGGTCTAAGCTTTTGTTAAGACATAAGCTTGATGTCATGCATATTGAAAAAAATGTATGTGACAACTTGTTGAGGACATTGTTGGGCATTGAAGGGAAAACAAAAGACACGACAAACGCACGTATGGATCTGAAAGAAATGAATATACGAAATGAGTTACACCTTATACCGCTAGGAGATGACAAATTTGCAAAGCCACATGCTGCGTATACATTGACTACAAGTGAGAGGTTAGACTTTTGTAAGTTTTTGAAATCGATTAAATTTCCTGACGGATTTGTCTCAAACATATCACGATGCGTGAATGTCAGCGATGGAAAAATTTTGGGGTTGAAAACTCACGATTGTCATATTCTGCTCCAACGACTTATACCTATTGTTGTTCGAGCATACTTACGAAAGGATATATGTACCGCTATTGTCGAGCTATGTAATTTCTTCCATGACCTTTGTGCAAAGGTAATACGCATCAGTGACTTGGATCGATTGGAAGCTGATATTGTACTCATACTTTGTAAGTTTGAAAGAATCTTTCCACGAGCATTTTTTGATGTAATGGTCCATCTTCCAGTTCACTTAGCACATGAAGCAAAGATCGTTGGTCCAGTTAGCTATAGTTGGATGTACCCTATTGAGAGAAGCTTGCAAACTTTGAAAAACTACGTGCGAAACAAAGCTTATCCCGAGGGTTCAATAGTAGAAGCTCATGTCATGAAGGAATGTTTGACTTTTTGCTCCATGTATCTAACTGGAATAGAAACGAGATTCAATAAGGATGCACGTAACGACGGCAAAATTCTTGAACGTCAGATCGGAGATTGGGAAGTGTTCAAACAGAATGCACGACCATTGGGTGCTTCGGTTGTGAGGACGTTATCCCAAAACGAGAAACAAAGTGCACATTTGTATATATTGAATAACTGTGGTGAGCTTGAGTTTTATCGCAGGTACATTTTGAGATATTATAATGTCGGTTCTAACACCAAATGAATTAATTTTTTTCTGGTTCTTATTATAACCAAATAGACAACATTTGAGAGTGATTCATATTAGTGGAGATAGTCCAGGAGACTTACAAAGGAGACACGAATTGCAATTCCCTGAATGGTTACTAACACAAGTAAGTGTACTTTGTAAGTTATAATGTCGAACTTCAGTAATGAGTTATTACTTAGTTACCTTAACTTACTTAACATAAACAGATGTACTCATTACGTGCAAAAGGAGAAGCATGTGATGATCTTTACTCCATAGCGCTGGGGCCTACTAATGAAGTTCGCACTTACAGTGGTTACTTTGTCCATGGAGTACGTTTTCACTGTGCGGATCGCGACAATCGGCGATCCACTCAAAATAGTGGCATCATGACGTTTGGAGAAACAATAGAAGACGAAATTAATTTCTACGGTATTTTGCATGAGGTCATGGACTTAGAATATAACAAGAGAAGACGCGTGATCCTTTTCAAATGTAAATGATTTAACACAGATACTAGTAAGAACAATACAATACAAGTGGATTTAGGATTTACGTTAATAAACACTTCTAATTTTTTGTGTGTGAATGATCCTTACATATTTGCTACTCAGGCCAAACAAGTTTTCTACATTGACGACCCTAAACTTTGTAATAATTGGAAAGTTGTACAAATTGTTCCAAATGAACAGTTATGGGACATTCCAGAAGTAGAAGACCTAGAAAATGACGATGGGTTTCAGTTGTTAGAAGTAGATGGTACCAATATTCCGGTTGATGAAACAGTGATCGATGATTCATTAAGTAGAGACGAGGTTGAACCGACCAACATGGTGATTGAACAATAATCGAATAATAGTGCACCCTTACGAAATGATGACGATGTTAACGATTTAATAAATGATGAACCCAAAAATCATAACAATGAATAACATGTATAGATTAGGTAAATTTCATATATATTTTGTAATTCGTGAATAACTTATGCATACTTAAGTTCTTAATTTTGTAATCTTTTACATCTTCCAGACATGGAGCAGGAGAAAAGATGTGGTAGACGGATTTGAGAGATAGATGATGTAATTAGAAATACAAACCGTCCAAACGTGGAACGGGAGACGCTAGTGGCATCAGGTAAGATATTAGTGTTTTTTGTTAAGAAATGTTCCTTGACTAATAAGTTAATTTCTTCATTTTTTTTAGGTTCTAGACTCCGCTCAAATCGGAGGAGAGGGAAAACTCGAAACATTGGGCTAGATCGGGAAGTTGAAGCACATGGGAGGTTCAAAATAGTGACTGACGAAGCAGTTGGAAAACCAATTTGTCGCCTCACACCAACATTTAGTAATGCAATTGGTTCAATCACACGAAAAGGAATTCCATTGCATTGCCCGACATGGGATGATGTACCCGAAAAAGTCATACAAGAACTTAAGGATCGAATATCAGTAAGTGGCTCATTTTTAACGTATTTGGTTAAGTACTTTAGGGTTTACAACATTGATTATTAATAACAACTATGCAGACACATTGGGACATGGATTTGTCAAAGAATCATGTCTACCGATATTTAGAAAAAACAATAGCCAAAAGGTTTAAGGAATATAGAGCCGAGTTGTACCAGGAATACCTTGGGTTTGAAGATTCAATAGTCGCTCGTGCGAATCCACCAGAGGATTTTACCAATCCTGAAGATTGGCAAATTTTGTGTGATAGATGGGAGAATGTTAACTGGAAGGTACGTTCTTCATTTGTCCAAGTATCTAGAGTTTATAATTCTTATTGATGTAATACTAATACAATATAGTTTCAGAAAAAATCGGATAAAGCTAAGGAGAGTCGAGCAAAACTCCCTTTCAACCACCGAACTGGGAAGAAGTCTTTTGTCCAAGTACAACAAGAATTGGTAATATGGAAATTCATTATCACTTTAGCCTGTTATTTCATCTACTTTTAACGAGACACGAAAAGTAGAATAATTTGAAAAGTATTTCTCTCACAGAAAGAAGAATATGGTCGTGATGTTGACCAAGTGGAGTTGTTCTACAAAACTCATTTTAAAATCGAGAAAGGATGGACGACCCTTAAAGACCAAGATGCATATGTAAGTTCTAGTATACCAAACTTAGTTTTGTGACAAAGATGTTTATGTTCACATTTAAACTTATTCAATTTCAAATGTAGTGTGAAATGCAAAAACTGGTAGAAGAATCGTTACAAGAAGATGTCGAAGAACCCATGACAACAATTCAGATTGTTCAATGCGTTTTGGGTCAACGATCAGGCTACATTAAAGGCCTTGGTTGTGACCCAAAACCGGCCTCCTCGAAAATGGTCAAGTCCAACACATCATACGAAAAACACTTGAAAAAAACAGTGGGAGATCTAAGGTCGAAGGTAGAAGACATAACGAAAATGAATGAGACAGTGCTTAGTCAAATGGCAATGTGGGAACGAGGATGGACCTTCCAACACATAGTATATTGTAAGTTTAAAGTTTTATTGAATATCTTATTATTGTGTTGTAGGTAGCCAATTCATATTGAGTTATAGATTGTGTGTATGTATGTGTGTGGCTATCCTGCAGCTATGGTGGCCAATGCATGTAATGAATTCATTTCTTTTATCTAATGTATGTTCTTTTGTGACTGCTCTCCTTAGCCAAGTTCCAAACTTGTTCAAGTGCATGTGGAAACTAAAAGTAGTAATCGAATATCTATAGGAAACATATGTGAACTGCTTGAGAATTTGCATATTGGGATTTTGTAATGTGGACAGGTTTTATTTGTGTTTTTGTATATGTTTGCCGAAATGTACATGCTATTTTGGTTCTTAGCTTGAAACTTTGTTCTACATTATGTATTTGGAATTCTATTTTTTTTTAATTATTTAGAGTTTATTTGTAGAATTGTTTGTTGTTGGGTTTAGGATTTTGATTGAATTCGAGTTAGGAGTCTTGAAATTTTGGTTGAAAGGGTTGTACCTAGTGAAACTAATTGCTTGTAGCTAAGAGATTTAGATGTGTTTTCAAAGATTAGTTGAGACTTGCTTTAGAGATCTAGGAATTGGGACATGATACAGGTGTTGATATTTTATTATTCAAGTAAGGATGAAAGCTTTATTTGAGTTTGTTTTCTTATCTTTTTGCTTCATTTTCTTTTGAGGACATTTTTACTGCTTATAGCAACTTTTTTCTATAACATATCTCAGAGCTTCTCTCATGGCAGTTTACTTCTCAATAGAAAAATAGCATGTTATAACCAACCATTAAAAAACAATCAACAGAGAAGGTCATAAGCTCAAAACCTTAGATACTATAAAAGTAGTTTATGATGTTGGTTTCAAATAACCTATCATTTCAAATAACCTATAAAAGTATTTTGTGATGGTTTCAAGAACGTCGTAGATATATCATTTTAAATATCTATTTCCATGTGTTTTTTTTTGTTTCCTGATGATCCAACTCTATAAGTAGTTTTTCATTTTGTTGATTTTGTCAGTAGCATGTTTAGTAAATGTGGGTTTAAATTGGGGGAAAAAAGAGGGAAATTCAAATGAAATAGTACCTGATGGAGGAAGATTGAAGAGTCAGCATTGTTAAGAGAGGGAGGCTTAAAAAAATAGTTAGCATGGAAGGTTAATTCAGCAACCTCATACTCATTTTTGGTTTATTTGGGAATTTTTTGAGTTGTTGTTGGTCACTGACATTTTAGTTCTATTTGATGTTTATCTCTGTTTTCTTGGTGGGTTTTTACTCTCTATGGACTTATTTTGTAAATTTTGGAGTTGTTCTTGCTCAAATGTGACTAAAATCTTCGTCCTATTCCATGTTTGTCTCTAGTTTTTTGGTGGGTTCTTCTTCCTCTCTTAGTTGTTTCTGTTCCAATTTGAAATTTTTTGAAGTTGTTTTTGCTCAAATGTGACTGAAATTTTGTCCTATGTTTGTCTCTATTTTCTTGGTGGGCTTTTTCTCTCTTTGCTTGTGTTCTAATTTTTGGTTTCTCTGGGTTTATTTGTAAAAAAATGAAGTTGTTTTTTGCTCAAATGTGATTGAAATTTGGGTCCTATCTTATATTTGTCTCTATTTTATTTTTCTTGCTTGGTTTCTTCTCTCTCTATTGTTTCTGTTTTAATTTTTGGTCTCTCTAGATTTATTTTGTAATTTGGAGTTGTTCTGGCTCAAATGTGACTAAAATTTTGGTCCTATTTGATGTTTGACTCCATATTTCTTGGTAGGTTTTACTCTCTTTGTTGTTTGTGTTCTAAATTTTGGCCTCTCTGGGTTTATTTGGTGACTTTTAGAGCTGTTTTTGCTCAAATGGAATTTATATAATGTTGCCCTAGAATAATTGGTACGACAGGAGGAATTCTCGAAGCTGTTAGAACTGCGATGTTTGAATCTCTTTGGCATTGTATTCTTATGTAGTTATATGCTCTGTTTGATAAATGGCTAATGGGTTAAGTTAAGCTTGTGTAGAAGCTGAGCCTATGTTTGATAAGTTTTTGTGTTATTTTTAAAAATTTGTGTGGATTTGTTGATTTGAAGATCTTCTTGTTTTGTTTTGGAAGCAGGAAAACTTGCACATCTAATCATATCCTCCTATTTACTTTCAGGTTTATCTCTTAAAATCGGACTCGAAAGTTGAGCTAAAGCAAAACTTTCAAGGAAGGGCTTTGATGTAGGACTTCTATGAAACAAGAATTCTTGAAGTCGATGGGCAGATGGTCCCTTTTTTAGGTGTTTTTTATGGTAGGACTTTCTATTTTGATGGTAGAACTTTTTGAAGTATGAAGAACAATCAAATGTAACTTAATTTTGTGACTACTTTATTAATTTTATGTTCATCTTAAAAAAAAAAAAAAAAAAACCTAACCCGACGCCAAAAGCGACGTATACACCCAGAGTCTGGATACATACTTTTATCCGACGTGTTAACAAAGCGTCGGATTGGATAACCTACCCGACGCATAGTTAACGCGTCGGGTAAGTATATACCCGACGCATAGTCAATGCGTCGGATAAAAGTACCTTTATCCGACGCATAGTCCACGCGTCGGATAAAGCTATCTCATCCGACGCGTTGACTGCGCGTCGGATTAGATACTTTTATCTGACGTTGTACGTCGGATGCTGGTCTTCCGACTAGTCTCTTGCGACCCTCTATCCCGACGCATTAATGCGTCGGGGTAGAGTTTACCCGACGCATATCTTTCCTTTTCCGACGCTTCATGGCGTCGGGATAAATGTAAATTCTTGTAGTGAAATGTGGTCAAATATGGACATGGACCCTGTACTTCCTCCCACCATAAAGAGACTTCCTAGAAGACCTAAAAAACAAAGGAAGAAGGCTCTAGATGAGGTAAGTAATCATCATAGAGTACGTAAGAAGAATACAATAATAACTTGTAGCATATGTGGCAAGCAAGACCATAATGTGAGAGGATGTAAAGGTGTTGTAGGACAAAACAAGAATGCAATGCAATCCGGCTAAAAGGAAGATGACGGTAAATGTACATGTATGTGATATTTGTACACTTTGTTTAAATGTGACATTAACTAACATTTTTATCGCTCTAATGCTTTCAGATTAAAAGGAAGGAAAACTCATTTATGGGATTTGTTAAGACTTAGGACATCACTCAATCAAGCATTACGCAACAAGTATGTTATTTTTCCTTCAAAGTATATTTGAACTACAATGAGCTACTATTTTTATTTTAGTTTTTGCATTATGCATGTGAGCTATTTAAACTTCATTTTTTTTGTTCTTCACTTCCATGTAGATTGAACACAATGTGGCTTTGGACGTCAATCAATCAAGTATGAGACCAAGGAAAGTTAGAGGAAGACCAATGATAAACTAGTGACATCCACAAAGATCAACCACAAGATCATTTTGTTTAAAATAATATGTTTTGTTAGAGATAGATGATAGATATTTTTGTTGACAAAATGTGACTTGATTATTTTGTACTAGTTATTTGTTAGATGTATTGAACATGTGACACATTAGGTTTGTGTCCTATATAAGACTTTGTGACATATGTCAACATATATTTTGAATGAAATAGATCTGACCATTTTAAGTACATCCAACCAAGAGAAGTCACCCAAATTTGATGAAAGAGAATATAAATTAATCTCAAATTACTTCCCATAAAACTTAAGTTGAGTTTAAAGAGTTGATTTCATCCTGATTAAACATTTACAAAATCCAATAAGGCAACAACATTAAATGATTGATATACAAAGAATAGTAGCCAAATAAAAAAAGAAAGTATAATAGGTGAGAATCTTCGACGGTAACAAAGGAACTAATGTGCGGTCATGAAAGGAAAGTTGAATGGCAATAGAATTTGGTGAACTTGTTGAGATTTTGTGAGATAATTTTGTTGAGCTTATGGAAATCATGAAATATATGGAATTACACACCTTTTCATGTCGCATGAAGGCAACTGTTATGGTAATAGATTATTTCTTATACCCAACAAATGTCAGAAGAAATAAAAATGTCATTATTCCCAAAATTCCAATTCGGAAGGTTGTATATTCATCATGTTCATCATCAGCAAATCACAAACTAAGATTGCTTAATAATAACAAATTCCATTGAATTTTTCCAAGAGGATTCATTCTCTATAACTTGCATGAATGTACAAACTCTTAAAAAATGAAACAATAAAAGTGTATCCTAATTCCTTGTACAGAGAGATAGACTAAAAATGAATGGAATAAATATGTGATTCAATTTATGGTAAAGACTAATTATATACAAAATGATTCCATAACTTTAACTCAATTGAGAGGACATGAAGCTTGATTTGTTTGTTGTAGATGGACATGTAGCTGAGGATATCAGAATATTTTCATGATTATGATGGATAAGGAAAGTGTCTGTTGAGATGATTTTGTCCGGGGTTAATTATTTGTTTGGTCCTAAGGCAAGTGCACATCCAGAAACTTGTTGAATCCTATATACCTGAAACACAGTAATTAGAAAGCAATTTTTTTTTTGGGGGGGGGGAAAGTAACTTGAAAGACAACAATTGATATTTCAATGAAATCTATTTAGATTCTCAGAAAAAAAAATTGAGATCCAATAATCCAATGTCGATCAAATAATCGATTAGGAAATAGTGAAGTAGCTAAATAAACAACTTACAAGGGCGAGGGATAGTGCTTCAAGCATTAGAACGACTCCAAATATATCCATCAGAAAACCTATGATCCAAATTTTGTTTAGCTAATCTTCAAAATGACTAAATTTTCTTTTTCTTTTTCTTTAGTTAGCCTACCCTTCATTTTTTAAGAACTTATCAAAGAAAGCAGAGCTCAAAAGCATATATTCTTAATCAAAATGTGAGATATTCAAATTTTCTCGTATGTTTTTTAACTTAATGAAAGAAAGAAAGAAAAATAAGGATCTATTAAAGAGTCTTGAATTTTAGTATCATTTTTTTTTTCAATTATGGGGGATCAAATCATCTACTTTGACAATTGAGATATAATTGCTTTGAGATATAATTGGTGTTTGTATCCATTCTCAGATTTGCTTGAATTTTAGTATTGGTATGTCTTCTTTTGCCTCCAGAGGGAGAGAATTCGAAATGCTCAAGTTGATTATAGAGTTAGGCAAGATGAAAACCTAAAACATTCACAAATTGGAGAAGTGAAAATCAAACCTGTAGAGATCAACAAATCAATCGTCTTCTCATCTGAATCCCCCCGTAATCGTAAAATATCTTCGTTGAATCGTCTCCTTATAACACGTCGACGAGATCTTCTCTCCTAATTTGTTGAAACTCTCCCTTGAATCACACAAATTCTTCCTCAATCCATTGTCGATCGAGCTTTTTGACTAGTCGATCCGCGAAGGAGCCATGGCCACAACCAAGAAGATTTCGGTGTTCAATTCCTCCCATCCGAGCTTCTCATCTTAATCGCCTTCAAATACGCAAAAATAGAGCCTGAGTTCCTCTCATCCGAGCGGCTCTCAAATACGCTGAGCCTCTTCGTCTTTCCTCTTATTTGGCCACGTTTTTTTCTTTTTTTTTTTAATATAAATAAAATATAAGATTTCTGATTTATTGGCACGTGAGACCCAATTTTATTAACGGTTGAAGAAAGAGAGTTGACGGAAGGTATAAATTGATACAACCATGAAAGTTCAGGGTTTTAATTGATACAACCCCCAAAGTTCAGGGGGTATAAATTGATTTTTTCCCAAAATAAAACAAGTTCATTTAAGGAAAAAAAAATTGAAATCATAAAATTTGCATTAATCACGTCTCTCTCCTCATTAAAACGTATCTCTCTTCTCATTTAAATTGTTGAGTTTTATGTCCTAAAACTCGTGGTTTGTAAACTGAATGTATATTCTATTTTGCAATAAAGTTGTTATTGAGATTTATTCAGTAAAGTTGTTATTGAATAAAGTGAATTGTGTTTACTTTTAACCTAACTTCAATAAATAAAGAACCCATGGCTATAGGTTGTATACTTGAACTTCATGTGTGACATGATTGTGGATCAAGTTCAAGTAATAGCCAGAACGGTCTATAGTATAGGGATAAGGCTGGGTACCTTATCCTGGGGACACTATTGAACCCGTTTTGCATAATACAAACGATGTGATCCGAAATCGTTCATGTGGAAACATGCGATTGGGGGCGTCCTGTGCAATGAGTTTGCATAAGACTTAACCGCGAAACAAGTCGTTCTTTCTTTATAACTCTGTTTACTGTAAAGACCGACCTTTTCATATGATAACCTAGGTAACTAGATCTGAATCCTGAGCACACTATGAACTCCTGCTTATTCAGGATTATCCTTTGATTTGTATGGGTGAGAGTGACCCGAGTTCGCCGACTCAATATGCCTACCACTTTGGGGATAATACCCAGTAGAGAGTTGAGAACATAGTCCTACGAGATGAAATTCACTCCTGCCCGCCTTTAGGGATAGTAGAGAGGTTGTTCCCTTAAATACTATCTTCGGGTCTTGAACTAGGGATCCCACCCTCTCATTGGCCCGAGAGGGACTTGGTATAGTGATGAGATCACATACCAATCGGTTTGGTGGTTGGACCACAAACCAATAGTTCATTAGAGGATCAGTGAGACTTAAAGAACAATATGTAATTACGGGGGTAAAACGGTTATTTTGACCCAACTGCAATTACGAACGCCCTGTGAAGGATCGACTTACTGATGATGGTTATATCAAGATGACAGAAATATATCTACGGTGAGGAGAGTGCAACCTTTGGACTTTAGTGAAGTCTCCGGGGGTTAAAGAATGTTGGTTAGCTTGGCTAAAGAGTTTGGTCGGTTAATCTCGTATCGTTGGAGCTCATGATCTGTAGGTCATTTAGGTTCTCCTAGCTAGCTCAGATTAATCTGTGTAACAATATGAGAGAAAAAGAATTTTAATTCAATTCAAATTCGCTTTTGGAAGAATGATGGACATATTTAAATATGGGATCGGTCTAAAACATGAATAGAGATTCATGTGTGATGATTCGGTTTAAGAAACCGGGATTAATCTTATTATATAATTAATATTTGATATTGAATTACATAATAATATTAATTAACTAAAAAGTTTAATTAATTAAAATTTATTTGTTTATTAAAATTAATTATGAATTAATTTTAAAATGACAAAATAATACAAGTGAGATTATCCAAGTTGAGTGGTTTTATCCAAGTTGAGTGGGTTTATCCAAGTTTAGTAAGTGGATTGTGAATCACTAACTCATGCATAAACTCATCAATTGTTGAACACTTGTGTGAAAACTAATTCAGTCATTTTTAGGTGCCATGCTAAACAAAGAGTTTGTTGCATGTGAATGACCTATAAATTGGATGGAGTTGAAATGGTTTGAGTTTGATGATGCTTGAGTTTTGTTGGAATTTTTTGGATGTGTGACATTCTCCTTCAAAACTCTCATCACAAAGATCTCTTCTCTTTCCATTTTCATATTCCAAAGTTTTTCTCTTGTAAATGAGTCTCACCACTCCGTTGCTCGGCCCGAGGATAGCGGGACTACCGGAGTTGGTTCTCGAAGAGTTCGAAGGAAGCTTTGAAGGGTTCGTGAGGAGATTCAAGCATTGGAATAGAAGAATTTCGAACTACAAGAGGTTTGTGTTCTAATCTCTTTTATTTCCAAGTTTTGAGCATGTTTTTAGTTTAGCTAAATTGATGAAGTTAGAGTGTCAATGATCCGACTCGCTTTCGCTGCGCTACATGTGCTCCTTCATAAATTGTCTTCTCTCTCCTCGTATCAAGACCTAAACAATTTTCTCTCCGCAGTATATATTCTCATTTATGAAATATATAAGGTGGGTATATATACAAAGAGACATATATTTTCTTTAAAAAAAAATACACAATATCTATAAGTATATATGAAGTATATAACCATATATATACCTAGATATGAAGTATATATAAGTATATATGATGGGTATATATAAAAATTACATATTTTTATAAAAAAAAAAAAAAAAATACATACTATCTATAAGTATATATGAGTATATAGTCATAGATGAAGTATATATGGTGGGTATATATATAAAAAATACATATATTATAAGTATATATGAGTATATATGAAGTATATATAAGTATATATATAATGGTTATATATAAAATTCTTTCAAAAAAAAAATGGTTATATATAAAAAGAAAATTAAATGGTGAAGAAATAAGTGGTAAGAGAAAATGAGAGATAAAATGAAATTTATTTAAAAAATAAAATTTAATACACTCATAGAGAATATTGTTTTACACTAAATTTGTGATAAAATTGAATCATGAAATAGACACATTAATACACTAAATGAGAGAGAAAATCAAAATTAATTACGAAAATAAAATTTAATACACCAATCATTTTATTTTGTATGAAAATAGACACCTTAAATGAGGTACATAATAGTATTTAAAATTAATCAAAAATAGAAATGAAAATTTCAAGATGGTAAGATATATTTGAAAATACTACTACCTGTGGTCATTTGGGAGATTATCTCTTATATATATATATATATATATATATATATATATATATATATTAGTTACTCTAGAGATAAGTCAGTTGGGTCGATCTAAATATGACCCAAACAGATTAGTACATGGGTCAGCTCATTCCTTAAAATGATGATTCATATTCAATCCAATGAATGTTTGGACTGAGTCGAGTCGGTCAAATTTAAATAGAGCTTGAATTGGGTTTGGACCGGCCTTTTGAGCCACAGGCCCGATGACGTTGACGCAAGCTATACTCACCTTGGCATTTCAACTAGAGTTAAAAGGGTCAAAAAATTTTTTTACTCTTTTACATACCCTTTCATATTCCAAAATTCAAATTCCCAATAACCACTCGTTTACGTCCTAATTTAGTACCATATTGATATTATTCAATAATCAGATCTTTTGAACCCTAATTTCTGAATTTTCTAGATTCATTGACCTCTCCATTTTCAAACGCTCTCTTACCCACAATATGTACATCGCCGCCTTTACATCCACATTCTCCTCGTCGCCGCCGTAAGCTCCCCTCATTTCACCGTTTCCTTCGCGAAATCCGCCGTGCGCCGACGAGGCTTGCTTCTGCACTGCCGCCGCCGACCTGTTCGAATAACTTGCAGATCTCATCTCACTCGACACCGCAAAAGAATTGCCGCCGACGACGACGCTGCCGCTGCCTAGCGATGTAGACGCCGCCGGCAAGTTGCTTTGCTTCGCTTTAGCTTTGCCGGCGGATCTTGCGGCTCGATATAGGCGCCTGATGAAGCCTTTTCGCTTCTGGCTTTTCTCCATTTTTTCCGATCTGGTGAATCGTCGGCGGCGAGTGGATGAAGAAGATGAGTGGGGTTTTGCTAAATTGATCCTTCGACTCCGCGCTTTATATATAGGACTCAGTGCCTCACCAACGAATTTTGAGGATTATGGTGTGTTTGGATTGAGTACTAAAATATGTTTTTGCATTATTTTAAAATATTTTTTTCGTTACATTTACAAGTGTATTTTTGATTTGCTATAGCTAAAAGTGTTTCTCAAATTAACAATTATTAAAAAATAATATGAATTAATAAATTTAAATATGTATTTGTCAATTAAATTAATAAATTAAATTTAACTCAATTGACATACGATTATACTTTTGACTAAGAGGTCGGAGGCAGTCGCCGGTGAGAGGCGGCGATGGTACGAGTTCGCCAGAGCCGGTGAGGGGCGGTGATCAGACTGGGGCGGAGGTGATCGGAGGAGGTTGGTGGGTGGAGAAAATTGAGAGGTGTAGTGTGAGGGTATTTTGGTAATTTTAATACAATATGTGAATTAGGTAGGTTTTTCAATTAAACGTCAAAAAAATATTTTTTAAAAAAAGTTAATATTATGTCTATTTAGTTTTTGAACATTTAAAATTATAAATTTTTTAAAATTTACGAATCTACTAAATACGAAATTAAAATTTTAGAGTTTCATTAGACATAAAAATTTAAATTTGTATATAATAAACCAATTAATTTTATAAATTTTGAATTTGTCAAGAATTTGGATACAAATTGAAAATTCAAAGACCTATCATCAATGATGAAATATCGATATTGATAGATATTTCTGTAAATCAAATTTTTTAAAATATATATATTTAAAATAATAATTAAGTTTTTTTACTTTCAAACCGAGTTATAAATCTTGTTATTAATATTTATATTGATATTGAGATTAATAGATGATATTTTTTTTTAATGTTATACGTATATTTATAAAAAAATATTAGAGATATCGATTAACCTTTAACATCCACGGATATATCGACGATTATTTTCATCCTTGCATATTAGATACAAAATTAAAAGTTTAGGAACATATTAGATATTTTAAAAAATTCTGGGATTAAATAGACACCAACCTCAAACTCCGTAAACTAAACTTGTAATTCAAGCTTTTTAATGCTACAATAATATATTCCTACAATGATCACGTCTCACTAATAGTAATTATCTACATATTCTTAAATACTTTTAAGAGCAAAACTTACTTGTATGTTGGGCTACAAGGGTTCAAGTTCCGTTATAAATTTTGCGTACTTTTAATATGATTTACA
Organism: Herpetospermum pedunculosum; assembly: GCA_028017165.1. Taxonomy (NCBI): domain Eukaryota; kingdom Viridiplantae; phylum Streptophyta; class Magnoliopsida; order Cucurbitales; family Cucurbitaceae; genus Herpetospermum; species Herpetospermum pedunculosum. The sequence goes on from CM051524.1 coordinate 64,216,800, forward strand.
GAATAAATTGAAGTAGTATGGAAAAAAATTATAAGGTGGTACTATAAATTTTTCTTGGCTATTTTTTTTTTTTAAGAGATCTTAGCTACTTTTAATAACGGTTGAATATAATCTTTATCTAAATTATTGTTCAATACACTTCCGAAATAATATTATACTTGGGGAATAATGTTTTAAAATTATGTATAAATAATTTCTCCTTTTCTTTTTGTTCAATACACTTCCGAAATAATAAATTACGAGATAAGGTGGTGTCATGTGATTGGTCGGTGTGGTGTAGTAACAGGATATCTTAGTGAGGTGAGAATATTTTATAGGATTTTATGCTTTTTTTAAGGAAAAATAATTGTAAAAGAAGCCTAACTATAAGGAGAATATTGTTTAAATAATAGATTTCGTGTGAAATTAAATTAATATGAAATATTCTTGGAATTGTTTTAAATTAGCAAATATGCGACAGTGTGAAACTTTGGTTGTGTATATTATATGATTCGTCTATGATGATGTTTCATAGAAAATTGGGCTTAAAAAGGAAGGATGTTTTTCTTTCAAAAAAAAAATCAGGTTATAATTTTAACCTTAAACTTTATTCTCAAATTTTCACGTATGTTTCTAATAAGTCTCTAAACTTTAAAAATATCTAATACGCATATGAAGTTTCAATATTTTGTCTAACAAAATCTTGAATTTTTAAAAGTCTACTAAGTCCATGAAGAGGGCGGATCTATAAATTTTTGTTAGGAGGAGCATAATTTCAATCGGAATTAATTGCAAGTTTAGTCTTTGAAATTTTCGATTTATGTCTATATAGTCTTTAAATTTTAAAATGTGGGGAAGAGATTCTTAAACTTTAAATTTTTAATCTGCTTAAATTTTAAATTTTGTGTCTAATACATCCTTCAAATTTAAATTTTGTGTCTAATAATTAAACTCTTAATTTTGTATGACATATTAGAAAATTTAAAATATAATTACTCCTAATTTTGTATCTAATAAAGACATATTAGAAAATTTAAAATAAACATAAAATTAATGCGTATGAAATACAAAATTAAAATTTTCAAGTATAATTCGTATATTTTTTAGAATCTAAAATAATTTATTAAAGATTTAAAATTTTAAAATAGAATTATGTTTTTTTTTATTTAAATCTAAAATAATTTAACTAAAAACAAAATAAAAAACATTTTTTTGTATTCACAGAGGATTGAACTTGAGGGCAGGATAATATTCTCAGATTTCATGCCCTTGCCATCAGACCAGAGAATTATTTTCTTAATTTTTTCAAAATTGTATATACAAATAAATAAATTGTAGTTATATTTTTTGAGGGGCACATGCCCCTGACCCCTACGTGGCTCAGCCCCTGTCCATGAAGTTTCAATGTTCGGTCTAATAAAACTTCGAAATTTTAAAAGTGTCTACTAGGTTGACAGGATTGTGTTTAACATGTCCGCTAATTTTAAACAATGTTAATTATGACATGGACCTATTAAATACAAATGTGAAAGTCCAATGATTTATTAGATACTTTTTAAAGTTCTGAAATTTGTTTAACCGTTTTTAAAATTCAAGACCTATTAAATTAAACTCAAACTTGAAAATTTAGGTTACTATACGTTTTATTTTTATTAGAGAAACATTTGAATTCTTTGCCAAATTTCAAAACAAAACTAGTTTTTTGAAAACTACTTTTTTAAATTTTCAAAATTGGTTTAATTTTTTAAAACATTGGTAGGAAGATGACAAAACAAAAAAAATTATAAGATAGAAGTAGTGTTTTATAGATTTAATTTTTCAAAAACTAAATGATTATCCAACAAACTTGGAACTTAATCAATTTAAAATAAATGTTTGTCGTATTGTGAGGGTGGTTCTAAGTTCTAACTTTATAGGACATCGATTTCGATGTGGATTATTTCACTTCACCTATTTAGATTCCAAAATAGAAATAATTAGCAAAAATAAAACATGATTAAAATACATTAAATATCGATGCATTATTATAACAATGTGACACTGGGGTTGGTTGTTACATGTTATTCCATCGCATTCTATAATGAGTATTCTTTTGCAATTAAATGAGCATTTTTCTTTTTTATATATCGCTTATCTTCTAAACACTTCCAATGGAATCGATTGAGATTCATAACAAATTACCGAATAAATCTTTTTAAATTTTTAATTTTATGATATTCTAATATTGTATGCAAGATATTATGGGTGCTTTTAGTTTATAGTAAAATACTCGAGTTCAGTTTGGTAGAATATGGGTCTCTAGGTCTCTAAAACTCGATGCATGATATGGTAGGTTCAAATTTTACGCATTGTAATTCAATATCCGATAACGCCATCTAGTTTTTATTAGAAAATTACCATATATGAAAACTAACTAAATACTTAACTAAACTCTAACTAGTTTTCTAATATGGTAATTCCCTAATAAGTTTGTATTCAATTTTACATTTTCATTTACAATTAATAAGTTGGACTTCGTTTGAAAATTATTTTATTTTTAATTTTTTAATTTTTTTAAATTAAATTTATAAACACTACTAATTTCTTTGTTTTATTTTGTTTTCAAAATTAAAACTAACTTTTGAAAATTCAAAAAAATTATTTAAAAAAAATTATTTTTATTTTTAGAATCTGGCTAAGAATACTTTCCCTACAAAAGATAAAAATTATTGTAAAATGAAATTTGGAAAAAAAACACCCAATTTCAAAAATAAATGGACTGTTTGGGACAACAAACTCAATTTAAAAAAAAAATGACTCTTTGAAAAGTTCACTCAATTTCAAGTCGGTGTCCCAAACACCTCAAAATTGTTATGTCCTCCGTACCATTTCTCCAAATTTACATCAAGTTTTTTTTTTTCCTTCTTCGTAAACCAATGACAATGATTATCTTTATGGAAAAGAAAAATAAGACTCGTGATAATCTCGACAGAAAGTGTTCTAGTGATGTAACATTCAATCGTAATGAACAAAATATCATTATAGATTTTAAAAAAAAAAATACAACTTAAGAGAGCACCTTAGCTTAGCTTTGAGGGTTTTTTTTTTTTTTCTTTTTCAAACTCAGAGCATAGCTCACTGTTTAAAAGGCATTGTACCCTCAATACTCTCATTAAGTTCAAATTTTCATTCTGTTAGAACTAAAATATTGTAGAGTCAGGCGGTCTGTCTCGTGAGATTAGTCATGGTGTGCGTAAGCTGACCCGGACACTCACAGATATTAAAAAAAAAAAAAAAAATATATATATATATTTTTTTTTTCAATGAAATGTTTTTTTTTTCTCTCAAGAACATACATCTAAAAACAAAATACAATCGGTTTGAAGTTATTATATCCCAATTAGCGATAAAAAGTTAAGCTTTTTGGGCCAATCTTTGAATGACAAAAATTTAATTTGCTTAATCTTGCTTGGAAATATTATATATTATAGGGTTCCATATTACAATCAATGAGCAATTAGAAGAGTAACTCATGTATCTTAATATTTATATAAAAAAGGGGTAAAGTTCCTACATTTTTCTAATGTCCTACGTTTTTCTAATGTGGATCCTCAACCGAAAATGCAAAGCACAATCTTTCTATTGCGATATTAATATTATTTAGAATTTTATTGTAATCAATATTATTTATCTTTTAGAGAATATTTTCTTAAATTAACTTTGTATTTTAGGTATGTTTGTGGTTAGGTCTCATGGTTTGTAATATATATATTGGACAAGAAATTGTAGAGAATTTAACATGGTATCAGACTCAGTCATACCCCTAACAAAATAAAACCCTAATAAAACCCTAGCGTCTTTGTTGTCGTTGTTGCCTCCTCTTGCTGGTTTCTTGCGATTTGGCATGGTGTTCTTGCCATTTCATTTAAGAAATATTAAGGTGTAAATCAATTTCGTTTCTTGCGATTTTGCATGGTATTCTTGCAATTTCATTTCATCAATATTCAACATGGTAGATTATTCAGATTTTAGATTTTACAAGTCTGGGTGGATTTTTGAGTGTTTTTTTTATGGATTATTCATATTTTGGATTTTATAAGTTTGTACCCTCTAGGCATCAAACGTCCTCTTGATCCCTTGCAACCAAAGATAAATTATGGTTGTCCGAGTAAATAAAATTGGCGGGATTGAAACATCATATGTGCAACTCGTAGGGGCGGGTGGGTATGATCGAAGTTGCAGGTCTTGTGGGTGTTTCTTCGACACAACTGCAACAAATTCTTAATCTTTTGAACTTAGCCAAAAAGAAAGATTGATTGCATGGTAAAAACAATAATTTTAGTTGCATTATTGATATCGGAGAATCGAACCATGACGTGTGACTTGTCTATTTTGAAAAATGGAAGAAAGTTGAAGCATTATATCCGGTGGGGTTGTCGGATGGAAATACGGCAGAAGCAAATCAAAAGGAAAAATTGTCAAAAATTGTCATGTTGACAAGAGGATTGCAACTTGACAATGTGCTTTATATCCCACAATTAACTTGTAATTTAATCTATGACTCAATTAATCGATGAATCAAATTGTGTTGTACAATTCACTAATAATCTTTGTGTTATACAAGACCAATAACCAACGAGGAAGGTGATTGTAGTGGGTGAAAGATTGGATGAACTTTAATTTTTTCGTGTTGTTCCTCAAGTGAAGGTATTGGCAGTGGATGTTGATTCATCATTGAGTTATGACATCAATGAGAATAGGGCATCTTTAGAGAAAATATTGAAGAAAATTCTGGTTGTGAGTCACTCTTCTAAGAAAAATATCATGTCTTGTGACAGTCCGTGCAAAGCAACATAGATCTAGTTTTCCCATTAGTACTAACAAAGCAAATAGAATTTTTGAACTTGTTCATTTGGATTTGTGAGGGGTCTAATAAGGAAATTTTTGAACTTGTTCATTTGGATTTGTGAGGGGTCTAATAAGGATCGTTCTTCATGTGCGGCTACATATTTTTTGACAATAGTAGATGAGTTTTTTTTAGAGTAGTTTGGGTATATTTACTGTGTAACAAAATGGAAGTTGCATTTATGTTTTCTAATTTTGTTTCTATGGTTGAATGACAAATTAAACAAGTGATAAAACGTGTGAGAAGTGACAATGAAACGGAATTTAATTGCTTGTGTGATTCAACATAAGGAAATTCTTTTTTAGACTTCTTGTGTTTGGACTCCACAACAAAATGGGAGAGTTGAGAGAAAACACCAACACGTCTTAAATGTGGCCAGAACATTATGATTTCAAGGTAATTCACCAATCAAATTTTGGGAAAAATGTGTGTTGGCAGCATGTCATTTGATTAATAGAACACCCTCCATTTTACTCGAGAGTAAATCATTGTATGAAATGTTGTTTGGGAAAGTACTTTCTTATGATGTTATTCGTGTATTTGGTTGTCTTTGCCATGCTTATAATCAACGACACAAGGGGATAAATTCTTTGTATCAAGGGGTGTGAATTTCTTTGAGAAAGAATTTTCTTTTGTGATAACCCAACCACAAAATGTGGAAACTTCTATGCTGGCAAACGATGAGGACAAGGTCTGGAGTGAGGATGAGGGGGTGATGAGTGTTATGTGCGTGATGAGAAGGGATTGGAGAATGTGGTAGGTGAACAATTCATCTTAGAGGGGCCGGATGTAGTAGTCCGCACATGAGGATGTGTGTGATAAGGTGGTGAAGAATATAGACGGTGATGAAAGTGTGCATGTTGACGGTGAGCTAGGGCGAGGAAAATGAGCCAAAACCCCTTCGACAAGGTATCATGATTTTGTTACTCATACTGTACAAAAAATAAGTCCATTTGAGAATTCATCAGCTACTTCATCTTCTTCATGTACGCTCTATCCTATAACATATTTTGTGAATTGTGAACGTTTTCTGTGAGACATAGAAATTTTCTTGTGGCAGTGACAGCGGGACACGAGCCAAAGAATTTTAAGGAAGTAATGAAAGACTCGGGATGGCGAGGTGCAATGGGTAAGGAGATATGAGCTCTTGAGAACAATGAAACTTGGGTAATGGAACCTCTTCCACCTAGAAAGAAAAGCACTTGAGAGTCAATGAATATTTAAAATTAAGTACAAGTTTGATGTCAGCATAGAGAGACTCAAAGCACATCTTGTGATCTATGACAATCATCAGGTGGAGGGAATTGACTACAACGAGACATTTGCTCCTGTGGCAAAAATTGTGGCAGTTCGTACTTTTCTTGCAGTTGTTGCTATTAAAAATTGGGAGGTACATCAAATAGATGTGCATAATGCTTTCCTCCACGGTGACTTAGATGAGAAGGTTTATATGAAGGTTCCTCCAGGTTTCAAAAATACAAATCCTAACTTAGTTTGCAGGTTGAAGAAGTCCTTGTATAGTCTGAAACAAGCTCCCCGTTGTTGGTTTGCAAAACTGTCAACATCGTTGAAGAATTCTGGTTTTGCACAATCCTATTTGGATTATTCTCTATTTGTGTTGTGTAGGGGGCGAACTTGGATCAACATGTTAGTTTATGTTGATGACTTGATTATTTCTGGGAATGATAAAGTTGCATAGACAATTTTTAAAGATTACCTTGGCAGGTGCTTTCATAAGAAGGATTTGGGAGTTTTGAAATATTTTTTAGGGCTAAAGGTAGCCCGTAATCCAGGAGAATTTTTTCTTTGCCAAAGAAAATACACACTCGATATCATTTCTGAAACTGGTCTATTGGAAGCGAAGTCTGCGACCTTTCCTATGGAACAAAATTATAGTTTGGCCCTTGTTAAGGGCAAATTCGTTTCAGATCCAGCATCATATAGGCGCCTTGTAGGGAGATTGATTTACTTGTCTGTGACACGACCTGATATTGCATATTCAATTCATATTTTGTCCCAATTTATGCAAAAACCTTGTGAGGACCATTGGGAGGCGACTCTCATAATTGTCAGATACCTGTAGAAGAGTCCAGGACAAGGAATTTTGCTTCGTACTCATAGTGACCTAAGTTTAGAAGGGTGGTGTGACTCAGATTGGACTAGTTGTCTTCTTATACAGCATTTCAGGATGGTTCGTGTTGCTCTTTTATGTCGTGGAAGACCAAGAAGCAACAAACAGTGTATAGATCGTCTACAGAGGCTGAGTATAGATCAATGGTGGCAACAGTGTGCGAGTTAAAATGCCTTAAACAACTTTTAGGTGACTTGGTTGTTTGACATTCGAATGGTATGAAGTTGTATTGTGATAGTCAGTCAGCGTTGTACATTGCTCAAAATTCAGTTTTTCACGAAAGAACAAAGCATATAGAGGCTCACTGCCATTTTGTTCAAGATGCGGTAACTGAAGGGATTATTTTTCTGTCATATGTTTCTACTAATGTTCAATTGGCAAACATCTTCACAAAAGCGGGGAAAGCGAAATTTGAGTTTCTTCTTCGCAAGTTGGGCATTCGAGATATTCACCCTCCAACTTGAGGGAGGGTATTGCGATATTAATATTATTTAAGATTTTATTGTAATCGATATTATTTATCTTTTAGAGAATATCTTCTTAAATTAGCTAAGTATTTTGTATTTTAGGTATCTTTGTAGTTAAGTCTCATGGTTTGTAATATATATTTATATATATTTTGGATCATTGAGAAATAAAGGATGAGAAATGGTAGAGAATTTGACACTTTCCCAAAAGATTTTTTTTTTAAATGAAAATAAAAGGTTTATGCAAAGCACAACTAATATTGATTAAAATTGTGGTCAAATCGAACATAACTCAATTGATTGTGTCCTCCGAGAAGTCTAAGGTTTGAATCTCCCACTCCATGTTAAATTGAAAATATATTTTTTTTTGTTTAAATTTATCTATGGTATAATATCAACCCATCTCGTCTCATATTTTGTGAAGATCTAAGTTTTCTTTCGATTATTGGAGAGAACATGTCAAATATAAAATATTTTCAAATCAATTACCAAAATCTATTTTGAAATCCCATCATCATTATAAAAATGAATTTTAATTTTTTCTAACAAAAATGATTTAATTGAAAAATAATATGTCATAAACAAAATCAAAATGTTATAGACTAAATTATATATTTAGCCAACAAATAAGATCCATAAGCAAAATCAACTAGTTCCTTTTCAAATCAAATATTATAGACAAAATTATAAATTTAGTCAACATTAAAGCATTATCTTTCAACTATTTTGTAGGTTGTTAACACTCTTCCAAGAGGAACTACTCAATAGAGCCATAAAATTAATATTCAAAATCTGAAGTTTGAACAAAGTTAAAAACATTGAAAGAGACATTTCAAGCACAACACAAAGACAATTCCTTAAAACTCCCAAAAACAAAAGTAGATATTGGAAGGTTGATAATGGCTCAGTTAAATCCTGGTGAGAATAAAGCATATTAGATAGTTCTATCTCAGAACCTAGAACAATGACCCCACTTCTTTCATGTTTCAAAACCTGAATAAATCTATGGATGATCCATCAGGTCCGTCCTGGAACGTCGAGTAGCACCGGATGTTGGCATCGCTGCTACCGTCCGAGACCAAACCAGAATTAATGGGGTCACTCTCCAAGCCAAGACCGTCGCTATGGATGAAATGGGCTGGGGGGATGAGGTTGGGTTGGACCATGGAGCTTAGATTAATCTCCCCAGGCTCAACTGGTGTTGACAGAAGAGAGAGAGCACAGTCAGAGTCGAAGAACCGATTCGATCCATTTCCGAGCACTTTCTGAACATTCCCACCGTTGCTGGATCCAACGTTGAGAAACGGCTGAGTATCAGATGATTTGGGAAGCAGTCCTATAGGGATGCAAGAGATTGCTAGTTGTTTTTCTTTGTAATCAGAAGCCAGCAACGACCCGGGCAACATACTTCTTCTTCTGTCTGCAAAGTCGAACTGTGAGTTGCTGCCGCAAAGAGGGGTGTTGTTCTCGGGTTTGATCGTTCCAATCCAAGAAGAGCTCACATCATTGCTGGCAGACAGTAACTGATTACCAAATGGTAAGAATCTTGGACCTGCACGAAGAAGTCATACGTACTTCGCACTGGTTCATCATTCGAGGATGAAACGAGAATGAAAAAATTGGGAGCAGTCACGGAAGAGAATTCAATTGGATTGGACTGGGGGCGAAGATGATGGAAGTGGAAAACCATGCCTAAATTAATAATACGAACCTTGGTTGCCATAGAGAAATCTTCCTGCATTTAGTGTCATAGTCTGCGGTTGAGGCTTTCTTCGACGTCGGTTGTGCCCATCAAGACGTTTCCTACAGCTTCGTTTTCGATCATCGAACTCCACCAAAGAATGGAATCTACAAGAACATGTTAATCGAACTGAAACGAATGCCAAGAAGGGGGAGCCAACCAGACAAAAAAACAAGAATAAGAAACAAACACATAAAATGTAGTCTCACAAAGATTTGCATCCAACACTGATTCAACCATCTGGTGAAAAGCAAAAACATTGGCACATTTTGAAATATGTATATCCATGAGGAAACATTATCAGAGTTTTTATGTGCTTTGAGAAAATGTCTTTGTTTCCTATGTTGATTTAATAAATAACACCATGATTGTGGGAATCAACCTGTGTTTCATATCCACTCTATTTAACATTCGTTTCCGAGGTACAAGTAAAGATACACGCCCTTAAACATGTTACAACAGAAAATAAATAGCAAACGCAAACTCAAGTGGTAAAATAGAGTAAAAGAAGAGAGCTTCTCCCACACACTTTCTTTAATACATTATAGTACCGAAATCGTCTTGAGCATACTCCATATTATAAGCTCAATAACACTCCCTGCTAAGGGCATAATGCGTCAACCTGAGCATAGCTCAACTGGTTAAGGCATATATCCTCGATTAAGAGGTCAAATGTTCAAATTTACACCCAAACTAAGGGCATAATGCATATCCTCAAGTCTAAATTTTTTCATATAAATTCCAGAAAATGCTTAAAAAATGAAAAATATGGAGAAAGTTGAAATGGATGAAGTTTCCAAGTACAAGATGATCTAGAACAAGATGGAAAAACAACAAACTTAAAAGTAGTTCCCATCTGCATAACTTAACTTCTCATGATCAGAAAAGAAAACCATGAAAATTAACAGAAAGGCAGAATCAATGAAGCAAATAGCAACATATTTTTGATGTTCTAAACATTCTAACCCACCTGCTACACTGCTGGCAGAATCGTTGTTCCTGACCGCAAATGGTTACTTTCGGTGTTTTAGAATGGAGCTCGCATACTTTATGGCGACGATGATAATCCCTGCATTTGCTAAGGTCTGAACTGCAGCCATCAACCATACACGAAGGAACTTGGGCTCCGCTTCCAGGGGTACGCGACCTCTTCATTAATCTCGAAGCCGACGACTCGATCAAAGTAACTCGAGTTCCTTTCATGTCATCTATAGATCCTTCACCCATATTACCAATGCCCCTGAGTTTCAAATACATCAAGCAACTTGCTCTACTCCAACACACTCCCAGTTTCCTTCTATAGTAGCGATTTTCGGAACGTTTTTCTTTTCTCCAAACAAGACTGATTGATTCCCAAAGTGTTTTAACTCATTTCCAATAGAAAATCCCTCTGATCAGAATCCTTCCCAGTTCAACTTTAGACCCTTCAGAACACTGTTCATAAGATTAAATCAGATAGAAAGGAACCAGACGATGAACGAATTTTTTTTTTTTTTTTTTTTTTTTTTTTTTTTTTAAGAAACCGAGCTTTTATCGAGAGAAATGAAAGAATACACACAAAAAAAAAAATCCCACCAACAAAAAAAACCCCAAAACTAATGAAAAATACGGATCCCAATCCAAAAGAATGACGTCAAGCTGATAATTACAAAAAGTTCAATTAACCGACGCCCACAAAGACGAGTTTTAAATCTAATCGCCTCCCAGAGCTACTCACCGGACCTCTCAACCCCACAATACGATTAACGAAATCAGTTCAGCAGGGATAAGAAGATACAATTTAAGGCTTAAGCAAGTACAATACAAACAAGCAAAGTGGTATATAGGAATCATACAAGCTTTTATTTCCCTTAAAACTCACTGCACACAAGTAATACAATCAGTCCTGTCAAAATTTCCTCAACTAGATCAAATTTGAGGTTCCAAAAGGCAAGGAATAATATTGACCATCTACAGGAAAAATCCACTTTAGTCACTTTCCTTTAAGATCTATGGTCAAATTTTGGAAAAAAAAAGTAGCTCACTAGCACCAAGATTAAAATCCACCATTACATCCAAACATCAAAACTGTCTACCTCAATTCTGCAGCAGAATCATCATCATTTTTGCACCCAATGAAATGATAAACTAATTTCAACATAAATTGCATTTTGTACTGAAAATTAGCAACATACAAGGAAAAAAAAACAAGCATAGCAAGAGATTGGAAGTTTAAAATGAAGGGTACCTGTTAGAAATTCACAAGTGAAGCTCCATCTTCATCTCAGAAACCTAAGAAAAACTCAAACAGGAGAGAAAATAGGAAGAACTGAAGAAACAGAAGAATGAGAAATGGTATGAAAAAACAAAAGGGAATCCGATTCCAACATTATGGGCAAGGAAAGTTGGATCTATGGAAGGTATTGGAATGGGAAATTGGGGAAGAGTGGATAATGTAGTTTGATGATGAAAAGGGAAAAAGGGGAGAAGGGAAAGGAGAGGGAGTGAGAATTGAGAAATGGGTATTTTGGAAGTGTTTAGCTTTCCTGTTTAGGCCAAACTTCAAGGCATTGTGGTGGGAGAGAAGGGAAAAATCTTTGAGAAGAGAAGAAAAAAATGAATATATGAGAAAAAGGCATAGAAATGAGTGGCAAAGAAAGGGACAGAGTGTGTTTGTTTTTATGAGTTGAGAATTGAGGATATGATGGGAGAGAGAGACCCAAAGGAAACCATGTGACTTCCTTTCCCTTTCCTTTCTTTTTTTTTTATTTCATCTATTTAAACACTAAATTTTCAGAAATAATACAATAATACTTAGGAAATTGTAAGAGATGTCAATTTAGAGTAAAATAATTAAAAATATAACATTTTTTTAAAAAATTTACGGATATGATAATTTCTATCCCTGATAGTATGGTCTATCGCTGATAGTACCTCAGTTTTTTATAGAATTTTAGTCTATTAGTGGTAGTAGTCAGTGATAGTCATAAATCAACGATAGCTTCTATCAGTGATCCACTGTTTTTTTGTCATATTTGCAAAATGTTTTAAATTTGGCTAGATTTGCAATTATTTTGGGTCTAATTACTGTTTGTGCAACCAACCCATAATACTCTCCCTTAATTAATGTTTTTTTTTTTCGCTCAATTGGTATGATGTATGAATTAGTGACTATGAGGTCGTAGGTTCGATCCCCACCCTACATGTTGTCAAAAAAAAAAATATATATATATATATATATATATATATATATATATTAGAATCAAAGTAAGCATGACTAAATAGTTAATTAGTTAGGTTTGAACGTTTTTTAGTTGGTTTGATTTTGTGATTAGGTTGGAATGTTTTCATGATTGGATTTCTGGATTTATTTATTTTAATTTTTATTTATTTATTTATCATTATGGGATGAGGATTTGAATCTATAACCTTTAGTCGTTAAGTTATACTCATATTTATAAATTTAAATATTTATATGACCAATTTTTGTTGTTTTGTTAGTTTAATTTTGTATGCCCTAATTGGTTGGGAATGGATAAAACGCCGATGTCGACGTAAATATCGAGATCTCAATTTTATGGAAATATCGATAAAATGTCGATGTCGATAGATATTTGTGAAAGATTTTTTAATTTTTTTTTATTAAAAATAATATTTAAATTAATAAATTAACATTATGCACTTTTAAATGAGTTAAAATAAATTTATTATAATATTATATTCACGTTAGATTACATTTTGTTGTTGTTTTTATAATATTTCATCGATTTTGTACCGTATGATGAAAATGTCGATGTCGAACCTATAGATATGTGGAAATGTCGATGAAAATATCGACATGTCGACGAAAATTTAATATCATGGCTCATAGAGAGTTTACAAATTTAGATTTGGAAAAGTATTAATTGGACAACTTATTAAAGTTTATTATTTATGTAGAAACAAATTCTTTTAAATCATATAGAATGTTTCTTATTTTATTGTCAAGCTCTAGTATTTCATGGGTTTAGTTTATAGGTTTTTAAGATTCAGCATGTTGGGTTTGAAAGAATCGAACCTAAGATCTCTTGGTCACTAGTCATACAATCATGTTACTTGAATTATGTTCTCGTTGGCTATGTAACTTAAATGTTATATGATTTAATAGTTAGTCTTTAAGGTTTGAGTTCGGAGGTTCAAATCATCTTATTTTCATTGCTGTTTAATTAAAAAAAATGATTGACTTTTTTAAGTAATATGTCGTATAAATTAAAATTTAATATGAAAAATGCCTCCAAGAGTTCTAAGTGTAGTAGTAGAAGGAATTTTGTTTTTCTTAATTTAGATTTAATAAAATTAAATTCTAGCTAGTTTAAATGAGTTATTAAATTAATACCTTATTGATATGATACTCGTACAGAATAATAACATTAAAGATCTTCAACACTTCATTAATTTTATATGAGATTTTAAAATCAAACTATTTGCGAAGAAAAACATTTTATTTTCTCTTGTCGTTGTTAAACAAAGAAAATGTCATTATAACTATTCTTTTATGGAATCTTATCAAATTAAGATATTCCAAAGATCCATTTTTTCTTCTTTAGTATTTTATCATATCTATATCTAGAACCTAACAAAGCAATATTCATAAATATAAAAATAAAATAACATAATAATAATAATAATAATAATAAGTATGAGGTAATTGCCGTATCGAATATAATTAAGTAAAACACCTATTATTTTCTTGACCAAAATCAATAATGCCAAACTAAATATTTGACAAAAGAAAAAAAAAAAAAAAATTAATAGATATTTTCTTTTTTAGAATATAATATTATAGGTATATAAATGAATTTTTTTAAAAAAAAATATTTAATTAATGCGAAGATTTTTTTTTTTTTTTTTTGACATCCGTGAGTGTCCGGGCCAGCTTACGCGCACCTCGACTATTCTCACGGGACAGACCGCCTGACCCTACAACATTTGGCTGCCAAGGAAACCCTGAACTCATTCCCTTTTAGAGGACACATTGAAGTCCCAAGGCTCTTTATGACCACTAGGCCAACCCTTAATGGTTAATGCGAAGATTGAACTCATCACCACACAACTTTATGACAGTTCAACTATGGTCGGTTTGACAATATAAATCGAAATTGAAACATTCATTTTCTTGAGAATGTTACTATTAAACAACATGGAGTAGTATATATATAATTTAAGACAAACCTACCTCACATTCGTTCTTAACTCCATCCTTAACTATAGGTAGATATTTGTTGTTCAAATCAACAAATTAATACCGTTGGATTTGAATTATTTTTTTTTATTTGTATTTTTGAATGGTAGCCCTAAAGGGACATAAATATATAACACACGTTTATCTTCTGTATACGAGGGGGAAAAAACATATGGTGGACATCAAATTAATGTTTTTCTAATCTAATTAAAGTCCCAAATATCTGCCACCAATTACTGCTGCTGCTGCGAGCTTACAAACATGTTTTTTTCAGTGGAAACCCTATTTATCACTTCAATCCACAAATATATATTATGACGAGTTGCAGAAATAACCATCAGAATTAAAATAATGGTAAATTTAACAACAAAAACATTAAAATATTTAACAAAATGACAAAAAATTATTGATTATCACTGATAGACTGTTATCGTTGATATATGTATCAGTGACTTCACTGACAAAATTCTATAAAAAATTGAGGTGATAGCCTAGTGATAGACCATATCAAGAATAAAAATTGCTAAATCTGATTTTCTTTTAAAAAAAAATGTTAAATTTTTAATTATTTTACTCGACCTTACATTTCCCTATATTAATGCTAATCAACAGTACTATTCAATTAATGGAAATCATAAAAATGGTATTATCAAAATAAATGATCACTTCAATCCACATGGATTTCAAACCACTTTGATTATGGTAAAATTTCGGTCTCTCATGTGAAAACAACATACAGAAAAGGTGAAAAAGAGATTTTTTTAAAAAAAAATACTACTCTTACCCTAAAGTTTGGTAACTTTAATTTAAATTTTACCCAAAACATATTATACCAATAAATTTATTGTTTTTTTTTTAATTATCAAAATACTCCTAAACTATAAAGTTGGTTGTTTCAAATTATATAACTTTGAAAAGTTTCATTTTACTCTTGAAATTTGAAGTTTGTTTCAAAATAATTTTTTAAAGGTTTTTGTAGTTAAATTTATGAATGGAAAATTTTGTGTCTATTTATGTACGGCTTATGTAAACCAATCTAAACACATAGAGAAATAAATTTGGGAGTTAGGGTTAGAGAAAAAATTCATAAATGAAAGAACATAAAATTTGAGGCATGAAGTTGAAAGAAGGAAGCCGACAACACGTATGGTTCACAAATATCATGTGTCTTTATTTTTTTCATGTATGTATTTAGATCAGATATCATGTGTCTTTATTTTTTTTTCACGTATGTATCTAGATTTGTTCACATAAGCAAATACAATTTTTTATGCCTATGAATTTAATGACAAAATTAGCTAACAAGGGTTACGTTGTTGTTTGGAAACCTTCAAACTTTCGAATTTAAAATGAATTTTTTCAAAGATCAGGAGTGTAATTAAAACCAACAACATAGTTCATGTCGTATTTTTTTATAATTTAACATTTTTTTATGGAACTAAACATGTTGTCTTTCACTCAAGGTTTAAAATGTTGAAATCAACATAATGTTTGGGATATATTCACAGATGACTCCACCATTGGGTTTAGTAATATTTTTAGACTTCTCCCTAAAAATTATGTTCAAATTTATCCAAAAAAAAAAAAAAAAAAAAAACTTTAAAAAACTTTAAAAAAATTAAAATTAAAAATAAGTTAATAAATAAATATTTTACATTTTTTAAATAAATTAAAATATTTATATTAATATTATATTCACATTAAGTACATTTTATCATTATTATTATTTATATTTCATAAAAAAAAAATTAAAGGATAATGAAAATGTCAGTTCATCTTTTATGTCGATGTCTAACAAATAAATATATGAAAACTTCGAAATGTCGATGAAAATTAATTATTACTCTACTTTTATTTATAAATTTATAATCTTCTCCGTATTTAGAGACAGTAAAAAAAAAAAGGAAAAAAAAGAGAATTTGAGCCAATTAATAATCAAAGAGAAACAAGTAAAAAATGGAAGCAAAAATATTTTTCATGTTACTAAAAACTATCAATAACTTTTGAAGCTGTCATCCTAACAAGTTAATTGTTAGAGGGTAAACTTAAAGGTATTTTTTTTTTTTTTTTTTTTTTTTTTTGAGTTAAGGGAATTCGAACCACAGACCTCTTGGTCGTTAACACATACATATGTCGCTAGCCATGCTCGCTTTGGCGGGTAAACTTAAAGGTAAAGACCATATTGTTTGAGAGTGAATGAATAATAATGGCCAAAAACCCACCAACCTTATTCCCCAAGAGAAACCAAAAGGATGGTGGAACCCACTACTCATAAGCTTCACCTCATTTATGAAAAAATTAAGACTTTAGAAAAAAATTCATTAAAACCAAAAACCATAAATATAAATATATATTTTAATTTAACTTTTTAGTTCTATAAATATATATAAAAAAATAATAATAATAAATTAAAACAACAGGATACGAGAGATTCGAACTTTTGATACGAAGAGAAAGAGTGCATGTGAATTACCGTTGAGCTATGCTCACTTTGACCTCTTGATCAATATGCGATGTGAAAAATTTAAACCTCTGACTTATTGGTCAATAATTTATACTTTATGCCAATAAGTCATATGTTGGAATGCCTTGAATCTGTTATGAAAAATCTGATTTGGGTTTTTACTTATCTATTTTGGGCTTTGACCCATTTTGTATTAGGTCAAGAGTGTCATATATAAATCTTCTAATGACTTTTAGCCGCCCTTTTATCTGTTCATTATCTTCTACTTCGTAATAATACTACTTTTCCTTCTACCCGTGGACGTAACTAACACGACATTAGTGAACCACGTAAATCTGTGTTGTTGATTCTTCTACGCTTTTTTATTCTTTGTTAATGATTTATCGTAACATCATACTTTATGTCGGTTGTAATTACGTGGTTATAAAGTGGTCGAAAATTGGTGTAGTTTAATGGGATATAATTGCATTTGGGCAGCTGCTTTTAAGAAAGAAATGGTTCCTCAAACATTTTTGGTCAATTGTAAACTATGCTTCATGATTACGCACATAATATATGCCATTATTCCACAAACATATATCTTTTACTGTACCAAACTTCATGGACACTATTCTCACTCTTATTTGTCAAATCTCACTCTCATATATCAAACTATACTTTCTGAAATATCAACCAAAAAATATATACCTGCCAGACTCTCTCTTTGGTGGGATTGGGATTCTTCTTTTTCTTTTCTTTTTTTTCTTCAACTTTCTTGTGGTTGCTCTATTTTTATTTCTACATTGCTTTTTCTTTCATGTGAGAGTATTCAAACCTAAATTTATTGCTCAAAAAGAAATATTCATGTTGGTTTGAGATGAAACTATATGGGTGTGATTATTGGATTGAATTTCTAAGGCTCCGTTTGATAACTATTTCGTTTATGGTTTTCTGTTTTTGAAATTTAGGCTTGTTTTCTCTTAATTTATTTATTATGGGTTATACTTTCTTAAGATAGACATTTGGATTCTTAGTCAAATTCCAAAAACAAAAACTACTTTTTGAAACCTACTTTTTTAGTTTTCAAAATTGACTTGATTTTTTAAAACATTGGTAGAAACTAGATAACAAAACAAATAAAGTTATAGGTGAAAGTAGTGTTTAGAGGCTTAATTTTCAAAAACAAAAAACTAAAAAACAAATCGTTATCAAACGGGACCTAAGTGTTTAATTTTGAAGAAAAAAAAATCAATTTCAACAAAAGTTGTCGTGTTTGACAATCATCCAAAATAACTTTTTAGGAAATGAATTTTAAAAAAGTCATTTTGGGTGAAACAATTGATATTAACTTTTTAGAAGAAAAATATATTTTTTTGGCGTTTAATGGAGAACTCTCGAACTTTTTTTTTTTTTAATAAATAATGTATTTTTAAAAAATAATTACATAAATAGAGTAGTTTTGAAATTATTTGCTAGAAGAGAGTAGTTAAATTGTGTATCATGAACACAAGTAGGATAAATCGTGTACCATGGCCACGATTTATGGTTAATTCGTTCTAGGATTTTAGGAAGCGGAGAGATAAGTAAAGAAAAATGAGAAGAACACAAATGATGTTTTCTATGTACATTTAGTGATCACACTATGACCCTTTATATAGGGAAAACTGTACAACTCAGTCAAGTAAGTTACAATGTAAATAACAGTAATTGTAACCAAAATAGACTAAATCTTAACCTTTCCTAACCTAACTTCCTAAACTTAATGAGCTCTCTTAATACCTCCCCTCAAGCCAATGGAGATTGAAGAGCAAACATTGAGCTTGGACAACTATGGTAGGAAGCTAGAAGCAGAAAGAGGCTTTGTAAAAATATCAGCTATTTGAGTAGTGGCAGAAAGATGGTAAATACAGATATGCTTCCCTAAAACCAAATCTCTAACAATGTAAATGTCTATTTCAACATGTTTCGTACGAGAATGTAAAACAGGATTCACACTCAAATGAACAACACTCAGATTATCACACCACAAAGTAGGTGGTTGAGGAAGACAAATCTTTAACTCACAGAACAAAGATTTTAACCACATTAACTCAGCAGATGAATGGGCAAGGCTTCAATATTCAGCTTCAGTGCTGGATCGGGAGATGATACTCTGCTTCTTTGAAGACCATTGAATCAAATTACCTCCAAAATAAATGCAATAACCAGAGATAGACTTTCGGTCATCAGGGTCAGCAGCCCAGTCAACACGACATAGGCCTGAAGATGCAATTCTTTTGGTTTGTGAAACACCAAACCATGATTTAGAGCACCCTTGAGATAACGAAGAATTCTTTTAACAACTTGCCAGTGAGAAACAGTAGGAGCATGCATAAATTGACAGACTTTGTTCACATTATACGCAATCTCAAGATGAGTCAGTGTTGCATATTGAAGAGCGCCCACAGTACTCCGATACAATCGAACATCCAAAAACTTCTCACCATGAAAAGCAGACAAGATGGAACCACTAATCATTGGAGTATTAATCGGCTTCGCTTGATGCATCTTCGTTTTAAAAAGTAAATCAGATACATATTTACATTGAGACAAAAATAAACCACCAGAAGGAATGACAGACACTTCAACTCCCAAAAAATAACTCAATACACCAAAATCCTTAAGAGAAAATGTTTGATTGAGCAGAGATATAAGATGTTCTATTGCAGAAGAATCACTTCCAGTAATCACAATATCATCAACATAAACCAAAACATAGCATTGAGACCCATTCTGATTACGGATTAGCAAGGATGAGTCTGCTTTTGAATTAACAAATCCAAGAGAATGAAGGAAAGTACTTAACCTTTCAAACCAAGCACGGGGAGCCTATTTGAGCCCATACAAAGCTTTCTTCAACCGACACACTTTATGCGAATGAAGCGAAGAGATCATACCTGATGGTTGTGACATAAACACCTCCTCACTAAGGTGACCATGCAAAAATGCATTGTTGATGTCAACTTGCCGAAATTTCCAGCCATAATACAAGGCTAGGGTGAAGAGAACACGAATTGTCATCGGTTTAACGACGGGACTAAATGTCTCTGTATAGTCAAAATCAGCCTCTTGATGAAATCCCTGAGCAACCAGTCGGGCCTTATAACGAGCAATAGATCTATCAGTGTTCCTTTTTATCTTGAACACCCACTTACAACCAATGATTTTCTTTGTAGTAGGAGAAGTTTCCAATGACCATGTATCATTTTTAACCAAGGCAACATACTCTTCCTTCATAGCTTTTACCCAATAATCATACTTAAGAGCTTCTTTAACATTAGGAGGCTCCACCTCAATATATTCCGTAAGAAGAACCTTAGGCTTAAAAATTCCAGCCTTTGCTCGAGTCACCATTGGATGAAGATTATCAACAGCCACACTAGAGGACACAGGAACAAGTGTGTTCGAAACATTGGTTGATGAATTTGTGGATGACGAGGTCGCTGAAGATGAAAATGACATTTCATTTGAAAGAGGAGAAGAAGACGTTGACTGTGAGGCTTTAGATAAGGGAGATGTAGAGGAAATTGGTGAAAATAAAGGTGAAGGAGATAAAGGGAGAAGGTCATCACGTGAGGTTGTACTTGAAGATAAGATGGGTGAAGAAAATGAGTGTTGATGATGGGACAATTCATTGGCACACGAAGACAACCTTCCATTATTACTAGTGGGACAAGGCAAGGAATCTACAACAAGGGGAGTGAAAACGTTGGGATTTGTGGAGGAAAGAGAAATGGGTGTAATGTCATGATTAGAAGATGACAAGAAAGAGGTTGTAGGGAAAAAAATTTCATCAAAAATGACATGCCTTGAGATAAAAAAAAAACCTACCACATGAATCAAGACATTTATATCATTTATGTTGAGTACTATATCCAAGGAATAAACAAGGAGTAGACCGAGGTTCAATTTTATGTTTGTTATATGCCCTCAAAGATGGATAACATAAACAACCAAAGATCTTGAGAAAAGAATAGTTTGGTTTGATGTCAAAAAGCTTTTCCAAGGGCGAAACTTGTTGATGGACTATAGTAGGAAGACGATTAATGAGATAAGTCGCAGTGGAAAATGCATCATCCCAAAATTATAGAGATAAAGAAGCATGAGACAACAAAGTAAGACCCATGTCCACTATTTGACGATGTTTTCTTTCGACAATCCCGTTTTGTTGAGAAGTATAAGGACAAGTTAATATATGTTCTATACCGTTTGATTTAAGAAAAAGAATGAAGGAACGAAATTCACCCCCTCCATCGGTTTGCAAACAAAGGATGGACTTCCCAAGAAGCTTCTCAACATGAGCTTTAAATAGGAGAAAAGCAGAGAAAGCTTCAGATTTTGTATTTAAAAAGTAGATCCAAGTAAAACGGGAATAAACATCAACAAAACTAACATAGTAACGAAACCCATTCCTAGAAGTTTGAAAAGTCGGACCCCAAACACCGGCAACAACTAATTGGAGAGGAGCAGTGTAGACATTTAACGACTTAGAAAAGGGTAAATTATGGCTCTTTCCTATGGCACATGCACGACAAACAGTAAGACTTTTATTAGATGAAAAAGGAACGTTACAAGACTTCAATATACCATGAACAGTAGATATGGCCGAATGACCTAAACGATTATGCCACAAGGTAAAAGAAGTACATGACTCACGACCTTTAAACAGACTAGTATGAAGAACTTGAGAATGAGTGATTGAGGATGAACAACCACGAGAGGGCACTGACCGAGAGAGTTGTGAATGAACTTTTTCCAAGTTGAAACTGTATAGTCCATCAGTTAAGTTACCTTGAAGAATAATGTTGCCACTGGTTATATCCTTCACAAAACAATGAAACGGATGAAATTCAAAGTAAACATTATTGTCATTGGAAAATTGACTCACACTGATTAAGTTTTTGGTGATGAGAGGAACATGTAGAAGATTATTGAGATGAAACACAGAATTAGAAGAGGATTTAAAAGTAGAAGAACCAATGTTTCGAACATCCAAACCTGTTCCGTTGCCCACATGGACCTTAGTATCTCCAAGATATTTTGAATGCAAATTCAAATTGGCAAGATCATTGGTGACATGGTTTGAAGCCACTGAATCTGGATACCACTGATTGTCTCTATTCAACTCATGTTAGAGATAATAAACAGAAGCTTGTTGTGAATGAGGGAAGTAATGTGAACCCGGACCTGAATTCATCGAGGATTGCCCATAGGTGGAGGAAGACGCTTTATTATTCGAATTACCATTGGGTCCCTAATACGCTCGTTCAAACCGCAAAGGACAACGAACAACAGTATGGCCAAATTGTCTGCAAAGTTGGCATTTTGGTGTATTATTCGAATTCCATCGCCGAGTTGATCTAGACCCCTGATTCTTCCTCTTTCAATTACGATCGGAATTTCCAGAGGAAGATGAGTCAGAACTTTGTTGGGGTTGAGATTGAACTGCAAGATTGACTGAAGGCAAAGAACCATCCATATTTATCGAAGAATTTCGTAGGAGACGACTTTCTTGCGTCAAGAGCAATGAATAAACCTTTTGTAGGGAAGGAGTCGTATCATTTCCGGAGAGAACAGAGACTGTCGGGTCATATTCCGGACCTACGCCTTTGAGGATGTACATCATATGATCATCATGATCAATTTTCTTTTCAGCCGCTGTCAAAGAATCTACTAGAGTCTTGATTTTGGAAAAATAATCTTGAAGACTCAAATTACCTTTCTTTAAAGTCTCAAGCTTCGATTTCAACTCCATCGCCCGGGAAAGATTTCGAGAAGAAAAGCGAGCAGAGAGAATAGACCAGACCTCGCTTGATTTTTGGCAATCAAGCATTTTAGAGACTAGTGTATTCGTCATTGAACTAATCAGCCACGCCGTAATGAGATTATCTTGTTGGATCCAGTGTTGGTGGGCAGGATTGATCAATTTTATCAATTCATTAGCAGTCGAGAGAAACTTCGGAGGAGGCTCTTTATCTTCCTCGACAAAATTGGACAAGCCATGACCGCGAAGTGTCTTAAGAACTTGAAATTTCCACAGAAGAAAGTTCTCATCATCAAGCTTGGTAATAATAGATTTGGTTGCTGGATTGACAATTTTCAAAGAAGCAAAATAATTTACCAGATCTGTAGAAGAATAAGCCATGGCGGAAAAAAAAAATGGATGCTAAATGGTCGTTTGACCTATTTTTGGCTCTGATGCCATTCTAGGATTTTAGGAAGCAGAGAGATAAGTAAAGAAAAATGAGAAGAACACAAATGATGTTTTCTCTGTACATTTAGTGATCACACTATGACCCTTTATATAGGGCAGACTGTACAACTCAGTCAAGTAAGTTACAATGTAGATAACAGTAATTGTAACCAAAATAGACTAAATCTTAACCTTTCCTAACCTAACTTCCTAAACTTAATGAGCTCTCTTAATAATTTGCGTATCATGGTCACGATTTATATGATAAATCGTGTTCCATGGCCACGATTTATGAAAATTTCACAGTCGGCCTGTCTCTTCTTTAATTTTTTGATCCTCTAGAAAAATCAAGAATCATGAACAACGAATATTTTTTTATTCTCCGGAGATCTGCAGTGAAGTTATTTAAGAATGATCTAATTAGGAAAATATTCATTTATTTTTATGTTATTCTATATGTGAGAATTAAGACTAAGACGATATATATATTCATCATATTCTAAATGAGAAATCAAAGAATATTGTTCTCCTCACCCGTGCTTTGTTTACCAATTCCACACATCTCAAATTTGGTGAATGTTGTGGGCTTCATGATAAATAGTCTGCGGTTGTGACATATGTGATAGATTCTGTAAATTGGAAAATGTGATTTTGATCTGTGTTTGATTTCGAGTTTTCCAAATCAAAACTTGTGCGAATGAGTTAACTGATTTTATGTAAGGATAACTTTTAAGTTCAAAATTGGTTTATTTCCCCTTCACCTTCCTCCCTTAACAATCTGAATCTTTTATTTCTCTTTGATTTTTTACAATGTAAAGTGTTGAAGCAAGAGTTTGGATTCCTCGGACGTGGGCTTCAGATGGTTAAATAAGTTGTATAGTCCGAGGTCGACCTGCAAAGAGAGAGGAAACTTGCACCAGTGTGGGGTTGAGTCCATTGTACTTTGATGCTTAAGTAAGTAGAGAGAGTAATAAGCTTAAGTGGAGTATGAGTGCTATGAATTGCGTACCATCAATTAAGGGTGAAACTCCATATTTATAGGAGAGAAGGGCGTTGGTCATTGTGCCAACATCGTACGCCTAGTCCGATATTTTGGGAAAGTAGGTGGCGTGTGTCAGGGGATGCCATATGCCTAGCCCAATATTTCGAGAGACTAGGGGATGCCATACGCCTATCCCGATATTTCGAGAGACTAGGATCGTGTGTGATCGAACAGAGGGTCAATTGGTCGAGCTGAGGAGCTAAGAACCAAGCTGAGGGTCGAGCTGAGGGTTGGCCAAGCAGAGGAGCTAAGGGCCAAGATAGGGGTCAGTTGGTCGAGCTGAGGGTTGGTCAAACTGAGGAGCTAAGGGTCAAGCTGAGAGTTAGGCATCTCACCAAGCTAAGGGTTGGCCGAGCTAGAGGTTGGTCGAGCTGAAGGTTAGGCCTCTAACCAAGCTGAGGGTTGTCCGAGCTGAGGGTCATCTAGATGAGGTGCTGGCCATGGGGCGTGGGCATGATGGGCCTAAGTTGATTTCACCCATAACATAAAGTCAACAAGTTTGTTTGTTTTTCAAAAAAAAAAAAATATTTTGTTATTCTCTTTGTTATTTAGCTCTACTCAGAGAACGATGCTTGAAATTTTGTTGATTGTCAGTGGTCCGTATTTTTAAGAACTAACTAGTAATCTAAAAGATCATATCCATGTTGGGAATGACTAGCCCATGGGCCTTGGGCCTTTGCAAGCTGAAAGGAGAATCTCACATTGAAAAGTTGGTATAAATAGAGGAACACCTTAAGGAGCTTGCAAAAGTGGTTAGTATGGAGGAATACTCTCCCTTTGCTCGTCGTTGTCCGTTTGGTTAAACTACGCTTTTTATTACCCTTCCTTTTGAAATATGAAATTAATTTTATTACCGTTTTAAAATTAAATGATGAAATCAATTTTGAGGCATGAGATCTAAATCTAAAACGTTTTTAGTTATTTATTTGATTTGAATTCACAACTCCTCTCTCTTTTATGAATTTTGGTAACTCCCGATTTAGTTTTTTATTCTTCTCTGTATTTTATGGTGTTTGGACACCTTGAAGGGTACTGTATTTTTTCATCTCTTCCAAACAAATCTGAGCAAAGTTTTTATCTGGTTTTCAACCCCTCTCTGACGAGTGGACGTCCGAGTGAGGATGTTGTGTTAACCTTAGGGAACAATCGAAAACAAACGATTCACACTGAGGTTGTGCTGCAATTGCTTTCAAGGCAGTAGTATCCACGGCGCATCAATCTTGTTTTCTGATTCATTTTCGATAACCATTTGAAAGCAATTGGTTTTGTCTTAATGTTGATCAAATCAGGAAAGGCACTTTCAGGTCTGTCAAAATCGGAGCCTCTGATGGTACAAATCATCGTCGTTGGTCCTAGAAGTTGTTGATCTTCTTCGAGCAATTGGAGGTCGATTACGTCTTGTCCTCAAAAGCTCCTACCGGCTCGAGTGTGGTTGTTGTTGTAGATCCAGAAACGTCAAAAGACGCTACTGCCGCTACTGTGCAATCTGAATTAACCTCTGTCGTTGATTATGAAAATTTTGCTAAGGATAACAAGACTGTTGTGGGTCATCTACTCAACCACATGACAAATTCACTTTTTGATCTGTTCGTCATCTAGAAATCCGCAAAACTAATATGGACCACTCTCAAGTCCAGATATGGAGGTGATGATGCAGGGCAGAAAAAGTATGTCGTGGGTAAGTGGTTGCAGTTCAAGGTGATGGATGAAAGACGGTTCATGATTACGAGAATCTGGTGGCAAGTATTTTGTCCGAGGGCATGAAGATGTGTGAAATTCTCCAAGCAAATGTGTTGCTTGAGAAATTTCCCCCTTTCTAGAATGACTATCGAAATCATCTGAAACACAAGAAGAAAGATTTGACCCTACAGGAACTAATCAGTCATATGCACACTAAAGAGGCCAACAGTTAGAAAAATAAGTTGACTTCACTGTCTTTAAATTTTGTTAATGTTAATCTTGTTGAGTCTTCTATTGCAAAAGACAAGTTTAAACATAATAAAGTAAAACAGGTTTCAAGAGACAAAACAGTGCAGACAAAAAAGAACATCAATTCAAAACTGCTTGAGGACGAATTGAGAAGTCCAAATTGATTTGTTATGTCTGTGGGAAACCAGGACATAAATCCTATCAGTGCAACCAGAGGAAAGGAAGGCCAGATTAGAATCATGTTGCTGTCAGACCTGCTCCATAAGCCAACATTGTTGAAGATGACATCATTGTTGTTGTGGTTGTGGAAGCAAATCTGGTGAAGAACAAGTCTAACTGGTTTCTTGACACTGGATCTTCAAGACACTTTTGCTCGAATCAAGATCTTTTTCATGACTTCCAGGAGACAGCTGATGGTGAATGTGTGTTCATGGGGAATTCAGCCACTACTGGAGTTCTTGGAAAAATGGAAGATTCTATTAAAACTTACATCTAAAAAAACGTCATCGCTTAGTGATGTTTTGTACGTTCCCTCATTGCGTAGGAACTTGGTGTCTAAGAGTCTGTTGATTAAAGTTGGACTTAAGATTGTGTTTGAGGCCAACAAGATTATCATCACCAAAAATGGTGACTTTGTTGGTAAGGGGTATCTCACGGATGATTTATTTGTTCTGAATACTGTTCCTACTTTAATGAATGAAAATGCCTCTGGTTTTGCTTATATTGTTGAGCATATTAATGTATGGGATGGTAGATTAGGACATGTGAATGTTGCATCGATTAAAAGGCTTGAAAACTTGCATTTTATTAAAGTATCTGAATCGCATGAAAATAATAGATGTACGGTTTGCGTAGAAGCGAAATTCACAAAAAAAAAAAATGGAGAAAATTAATTTATACCCTTAAACTTTGGAAGTTGTGCCAATTAAAACCCTAAATGAATGATTGTATCAATTTAAACCCTGAACTTTCATAAGTGTATAAATTCACACCTTATGTTAGAATTTATTTTGAAAAACATTAATTTAAATACGTGGAGACTTATAATTTTAGCAATTAAACCCCTAAACTTTCATAAGTGAATCAATTGTATGAAAGTTTAGGGGTTTAATTGATAAATTATAAGTCTCCACACGTGTAAAATCTAACATTTTTCAAAGAGAGAGTGTAAATTAATACACTTCTGAAAGTTTGGGGTTTAAATTGATACAATAATTAGTTTAGGGTTTTAATTGATACAACCTTCAAAGTTTAAGGGTATAAATTGATTTTTGCTAAAAAAAAAAAACCTTTTAAAACAATTACAACAAGAAGTATAGAACTTCAATTAATTCACTTAGATTTAGCTGATTTTAGAAATACGGGGTAAAAAGTACTATATATCTTTTTTCGATGACTACTCTAGATATTCAAGAATTTACCTCCTAAAATCAAAGAATGGAGCATGCAGCATGTCTGTAAAATTCAAGGCTGAAGTAGAAAATCAATTGGATAGAAAAAAATAAAAGGCTAAGATTTGATAGAGGTGGTGAATATAGTGATAACTTTCTTAAGGAATTTTGCGAATTAAACGAAATCATTCATGAAATTACTGCTTCATATTCCCCTCAACAAAATGACATAGATGAACGTAAGTATAGAACACTAAAGGAAATGATGAAATTCATGTTACTGAGTTATGGACTATCTGATAACATGTGAGGGGAAGTTGTGTTTTCCGCTTGTTTTATTTTAACAGGGTGCCACACAAAAAGTTGGATAAGACTCCATACGAGCTGTAGAAAGGATACTCACCTAACTTGAGTTATCTGAAACTGCGGGGTGCTTAGCCAAAGTGGCATATCCAAAATTCAAGAAACATACGGTTGGATTTAAAACTTTTGACTACGTATTTATTGGCTATGCTCAGAATAGTGTTGCATATAGGTTTATGTGCTTGAATGATAATTCAATTTGTGAATATAGAGATGCTGATTTTTTTTAACACGTTTTTCCCATGGCTAAATATGTTAATCAGTTAGACAACATGTAACATTTTAATCACGTAGTTGATACTTCACATCATGATAATTTGGCAGGTACTTCACATAGTGATCAAATTTCTTATGTATCATATCCTACTACTTATAATAGAATGCATGAGTATGAACCTAGAAGAAGTAGGATACAAAAGGTTAATAAAGATTTTGGACCAGATTTCCTAATTGTTTTCTTAGTTGAAAATTCATATAAAATAGACAATCAGTTTGCTTGCATATACCTAATAGATAAATATCCTACAACCTACCAAGAAGTGTTAAGTACTGTTGACTCTGGCTTCTAGAAAGAGTCAATTAAGAGTGAATTAGATTTTTTTAGAATGAAACATGGGACTTAGTGGATCTTCCTAAAGAAAATAAACTCATTAGGTGCAAATGAATCTTTAAGAGGAAAACTAGACCAAATGGTTCAATTGAAAATTTTAAGACTAGACTAGTGGTTGTGGGGTATACACAAAAACAAGGCATATACTATTTTGGTACATACTCTCATGTAACTAAAATAGCTACAATTAGAGCCTTGATTACCTTTGCTGCAATTCGTGTGGTCTTGTGATAAATCAGATGGATGTAAAGACTGTTTTTCTCAATGGTGATTTAGAAGATGAAATATATATGACACAACCTGAGGACTTTATTATTACTGGTCAAGAAAATAAAGTCTGCAAGCTTAAAAACTCTCTTTACGGTCTTAAACAAGTTACTAAACATGGTATGAGAAGTTTAATAGTACTTTTGTAAACAACAGTTTTAAAGTTAATTGTTCCGATACATGTGTTTACTCAAAAATGCTTGGAGTTGATTGTGTGATCATGTGTTTGTATGTTGATGATATGCTTATTTTTGGTACAAACCTAGATACCATTAATTATACAAAGACATTTCTATTCTCACACTTTGAAACAAAAGATTTAGGTGAGGCTGATATGATATTAGGGGTTAAGATAAGAAAAACTGTAAATGAATTTTCTTTATGTCAATCACACTACATTGAAAAGATGTTAAATAGATTTGATAGTTTTGATAGTACTCTGGTAAGAACAGCTTATGATGTTAGTATGAATCTTAAGAAAAATAAGGGAAATAGTGTTTCTCAATATGAATATGCGAAAATAATAGAGAGAGTAATGGTTTTGATGAACTATACTAGATCTGGAATTTCATATGTTGTTAGTAGATTGAGTAGATATACACATAATCCTGATAAAGACCACTGGATTGCTCTTCGTCGACTATTGAGATATCTTAAAGGTACAAGAGATCTTTGTTTGCATTTTAACAATTTTCCTGCAATGCTAGAAGGATATTGTGATGCAAACTGGGTGACAGACAACGATGAGGTGAGCTCGACCAATGGATATGTGTTCTTACTAGGTGGAGGAGTTATTTCATGGAAATCAGCTAAGCAGACGTGCATAACACGATCCACCATGGAGTCAGAGTTATTAGCTCTTGAGTTAGCAGGGCAAGAGACGGAATGGCTAAGAAACCTACTGGGAGACGTACCATTGTGAGGGACGTCAGTACCAGTTTCAATGCATTGTGATTCACAGATTGTCATAGGTATTGCAAAAAATAGTGTTTATAATGGCAAAAAAAAGGCATTTACGCCTCAGACATGGAGCTGTGAAACAATTACTGGAGAGTGGAGTTATCTTCTTGGAGTATGTGAGGTCAAAGAGAAATCTAGTGGATCCTCTCACCAATATTGGCTGATAAGATCGATGAACTTAAGCAAGAGTGATCATTTCACTAACACAAAAGTCATTTTGATATCACATTTGTTTTCACAAATTCTGCATTCCATCATGCGAGTTGATATCATTTATATCATGATTTCTTCAACAAAAAAAAAAAAACACATGTCACGTTGATAGGTAACTAATATCACGCATACATATTACATTCACAACGGTCATTTTTCTACCCTTAGCACACATGAGCATTAATATCACGCATACATGTTGCATTCAATTATTATTCTTGATGGAGCGACATGCGCAGCGGAAAGCGATTTCGGACCGATGATACTCTAATTTCATCAATTTAACAAATAGTAAACATGCTCTTAAAGCGGAAATAAGAAAAATAGAAAACATACCCTTGTAGTTCCTACTTTTCTTCGCGTTCCGCCGGCCGTTCTTCGTCACGATCTCTTCAAGCTTCTTCTCACGAACGCCTCGAGGACCACCCCAGGTAGTCCCGCTATCCTCGGCGCCGAGCAACGGAGTTGTGGGACTCCGTTACCAAAGAAAAGAAAAAGAAAAAGAAGGAGAAGAAGGAGATGAAGGAGCAGAGGTAATTCAATGGAAGAAGGCTGAACCAAGATTTTAAAAAAAAAACCAATTTTTTACTTCCCCGAATGAATACCCTTGTAGCTTTTGTTTTGAAAACCTTTTTCAAAAACTTCAACCCAAAAAAGCACTAACAAACATATATATAATCTATATATGTGAAAGTGGTTTACCACTTGGTTTACATGCAGAATGCATGTAAACCATTATATACTTTTATTATTATTATGCAAAAATTAATTCTCAATTAATTTTATATAATAATAAATATTTTATTTATTAAACATTTTAATAAATAAAATATATATATATATAAATAATTATTAATTAAACAATTTAATTAATAAATATTATTTAATTCAATATTAAATATTAATTAAATAATAAGGATAAACCCGGTTTTCTGAAAACCGACTTTTTGCACATGAATCCAATTCATGTGTTAGGTCAAACTCATATTTAAATCATATTTAAATATGTCCCTCATTCTTCCACAAACCGAATTTGAACAATTCAAATTCTTTTTCTTTTTAATTTCTCTTATACTGTTGCACGACGTTATCCGAGCTAGCCAGGAGAACCTAAAGGACCTAAAGATCATGAGCTTCAACGATACGAGATTATCCGGTCAAAACTCTTTTAACCGAACTAATCAACATTCGTTAACCCCCGGAGACTCCACTATAGTCCGAGGGTTGCACTCTCCTC
The DNA here is from genome assembly GCA_028017165.1 of Herpetospermum pedunculosum. Classification (NCBI taxonomy): domain Eukaryota; kingdom Viridiplantae; phylum Streptophyta; class Magnoliopsida; order Cucurbitales; family Cucurbitaceae; genus Herpetospermum; species Herpetospermum pedunculosum. The sequence continues at coordinate 64,247,890 of CM051524.1, forward strand.
ACTATAGATATATTATGTCCTCTTGATATAACCGTCATGGGTAAGTCGATCCTTCACAGGTGTTCGTTATCACAGCTAGGTCCTTTAAACCGTTTAACCTCTGTGATACCTCTTGTTCCTTAAGTACCACTGACACCTCTAATGAACATTTGATCTGTGATCCAATCATCAGATCAGAATCCTCTTTACACAGAAGAGGATGAGGCCTCAATGTTCAAGCCCCGGAGTCAGCTATTAAGGGAACACCTATCTACTAGACCCTAAAGAGGGTAGGAGTGAATTCCATCTTGCTACACTATGTCCCCAGCTACCTATTCGAGTTTATCCCCAAGTTGGTAGGCTTATTGAGCGGGCAACCTGCCACTCTCACCCATACAAGTCTAAGGATACTCTCGAATAAGCAGGACTTCATAGTAAGCTCAGGATTAAGAACGAGTTACCTTAGGTCATCAAAAATGATAAAGTCGGTCTCACCAGTAAACGGTGTTATAAAGAGAAAGCGACTTTATCGTGGTTCTGTCTAATGCAAACTCTTTGCATAGGACGCCCCCGCTCGCACATCTCCATGTGAAACGATTCGGATCACATCGTTTTGTACAATACAAAGCGAGCCGCATCCAATAGTGTTACCAGAATAAGGTACCCTGGCCTTATCCATATACTATAGACCGTTTTGACTGACTACTTGAGCTTGACCCACAATCATGTCATACATGAAGCTCAAGTACTCATATTCAGCCAAGGGTGTTGTTATTGGTACAGGTTAATGCAAACACGTTTCACTATATTCAATAAACACTTTTACTGAATAAACCTCAATAACTCTTTATTGCGTTAATAGACAAATTACATTTACAATGTTTACAAAACACGAGTGTTAGGACATAAAACCCAACAAACTCCCACTTGGACTAACATGTCTGTGGGACGAATGCTGGTCAGGAATACAAAGTATCTCCCACTGTCCTATTTAGCAGCTCGCAACCCCAGACTCTCCAGGTGTCTCTCAAACACTTTAGCCGTGAGAGACTTTGTAAACGGATCAGCAACATTGTGCTCCGAGGCTATCTGTGTGACGATCACATCTCCTCGTTGCACTATCTCCCTGATAAGGTGATATTTCCGCTTGATGTGCTTCCCGCGCTTATGACTCCGAGGTTCTTTAGAATTTGCCACAGCACCACTGTTATCACAATAAAGTGTGATGGGCAAATTCATATTTGGAACAACTTCCAAATCTGTTAAGAACTTCCTGAGCCATACTGCTTCCTTCGCTGCTTCACAAGCTGCGACGTATTCAGCTTCCATGGTGGAGTCAGCAATACAACCTTGCTTGATACTCCTCCACACTATAGCCCCTCCGTTAAGAGTGAACACTGATCCTGATGTAGATTTCCGAGAATCTATATCAGTCTGAAAATCAGAGTCAGTGTATCCTGCCAGGATCATATCCTTAGGCCCATACACGAGCACATAGTTCCTCGTTCTCCTAAGATACTTGAGGATATGTTTAACGGCGGTCCAGTGATCATATCCCTGATTAGACTGGTACCTACTGACAATTTCGACTGCAAAACAGATGTCAGGTCTAGTGCATAACATAGCATACATCAGACTGCCAACTGCAGATGCATACGGAATCCGTCTCATGTCCTCAACCTCTTGAGGTGTCTTAGGAGACTGTTCCTTAGACAAATGAATTCCATGCCTAAACGGCAGCGAACCTTTCTTGGAATTCTGCATCGAATATCTAGATAACACTTTATCTATATAAGATGCCTGAGACAGTGCTAGCGTTCTATTCTTGCGATTCCTTACGATCTGAATCCCAAGAACAAACTGAGCCTCTCCCAAATCTTTCATTTGGAATTGGGTTGCTAGCCACAGTTTTACGTCAGTAAGAACCCCTACGTCATTCCCAATGAGTAGTATGTCGTCTACATACAAGACTAAGAAAGCTACAGCCTTATTGACAATCTTCTTGTAAACACAAGGTTCGTCAATATTCTGTTCAAAGCCATATGATTTGATCGCAGTATCAAACCTTATATTCCAGGATCTAGATGCCTGTTTCAACCCATAAATGGATCGATTCAGCTTGCAAACCTTTTGCTCTTGACCCTGAATTATGAACCCCTCTGGTTGGACCATATAGATACTCTCTTCAAGATTGCCATTCAGAAAGGCAGTCTTGACATCCATTTGCCAGATTTCATAATCATAAAATGCGGCAATGGACAAGAGTATTCTAATCGACTTTAACATGGCAACAGGAGAAAAGGTTTCTTCATAGTCCACCCCTTCTCGCTGGGTAAAACCCTTTGCCACAAGTCGGGCCTTAAAGGTTTGCACCTTACCGGCCTGGTCTCGTTTCCTCTTGTAGATCCACTTGCAACCGATGGGTCTTTCACCATCTGGTTGATCTACAAGACTCCAGACCGAATTGAAGTACATAGACTCCATTTCGAGGTCCATGGCTTTGAGCCACTGATCCTTATCTACATCTGTCATTGCCTGTTTAAAGGTCAATGGATCCTCAATTCCATCATCAGGTATGACGAATTGAGTCTCAGACAAGCCAATGTAGCGGTCGGGTTGTCTCACATCCCTCCCACTGCGTCGAGGCTCTCTCAACTCTTGAGAAGGACCAACCTGATCAACAACTCTTGTTGATCCCTCTATAGCTTCCCTGGATAATTCGGACAAAACTATTTTGCTCGTAGGTTGATGATCTCTCATGTGGTCCTCCTCTAAGAACGTGGTATTAGTCGACACTAATACCTTGTCCTCTCGAGGATCGTAAAAGAAACCACCTTTCGTTTCTCTGGGATAGCCTACAAACAGGCACAATTTCGAACGATATTCCAATTTCTTTGGACCGGGTACTAGCACATGTGCCGGGAACCCCCAAATTCTGTAATGACGTAAACTAGCTTTACGCCCTTTCCAGAGCTCAAAAGGTGTTTCAGAAACACTTTTCGAGGGAACAGCATTCAAAATGTATACAGTAGTCTCTACTGCGTATCCCCAAAACGAACTAGGCAGCTGAGCATAGCTCATCATAGAACGAACCATGTCCAACAGGGTTCTATTTCTCCTTTCGGATACACCGTTCTGCTGCGGTGTTCCGGGCGCTGAGAGTTGAGATACGATTCCATGTTCTATCATATAGTCATAGAATCTAGTATCCATATACTCTCCACCACGATCACATCGGAGTGTTTTTATCGATTTACCTAATGTGTTCTCAACCTCTGCCTTATACTCAATGAACTTTTCAAGAGTTTCGGACTTACGATGCATTAGGTAAAGATAGCCGTACCTAGAATAATCGTCAATGAAGCTGACGAAATATTCATACCCTCCTCGTGCTTTGACATTCAAAGGACCGCAGAGATCCGAATGCACGATTTCTAGAGGTTCTTTTGACCTATAACCTTTTCCAGTAAAAGGTCGTTTGGTCATCTTGCCCTCAAGACATGACTCACAAGGCGGTAAAGAGTTGTCCTCTAAACGATTTAGGAGACCACTCTTAACCAACCTCCCAATCCTATTGAGATTAATGTGGCCTAGTCTCAAGTGCCAAAGATAGGTACTAGGAGAAAGCTTCTGCCTTTTAGTTTGAGTTTCAGCTGTTTTAAACATTTCAGTGTTCAAAATAGCTTGAACCTCTGTCGGTCTTAACACATATAAGTTGTTTTCAAGTTTAGCAGAACAAACTTGCATACCTCTTTTGCTAATGATGGCTTCATTATCAGCAAAAGATACTTTATACATTTGTTCTAATAAACAAGCTATAGAGACTAGGTTCCTTTTGAAGCTAGGAACCAATAGCACATTTTCTAACAAAATGTAACTATCTCTATAAGACAACTTAACAGTTCCCACTGCTTTAGCTGAGACAACCTCTCCAGTACCAACTCTGAGAGTTATCTCATCTTTAGCTAGTGGCTGCCAGGAACTAGTTTCCTGAAACGAAGAACAAACGTGATTAGTGGCTCCTGAATCGAGGATCCAGGCATGACTATCATTTTCCGCTAAACACGTTTCTACAACAAGCAAATCATATTTACTTTGTTGTTTCTTCTCAGCACGACTCATTACTGAGCTGGGAAGAGGACAATCCTCTATTAAGACAGACCTAAGATCATCACGAACAAGAATCATATTCGAGTTCGTTTTCCAGGTCTCGTATTTTTCGCCAGTTAACTTAACCGAAGCTAATACGTTTTTAAACGAGCTAGACATGCTGAAAAGAAATGTAAATCTATTAGTGAAATAGTTTTAACCTATTTAAACCAATCAGAAAGATTAGCAGTAAATAAAGTACCCAAGCTCTTTATTTAGATGCAACGATACTTTAGTGAGTCAGAATTGTTGCTACCGTGGGGCAGTCAAGCACCCTTTCACTAAACCAAGACATTCTTGACTAAATGCTAATACCAGAATAACTCTTATTCCTATAGCATCTTAGTTATCGTTTTTGGTCAAGATTTACTAACACCTTAGCAAATCTGCAAGTGTGACCCTCCATTTTTAGAACGCATAGGACGGCCCCAACATAGCAACCGTATGGAATGTCAGTGTTGGGAATGGCCCTATGTTTCTTTATCCAAAAATGGTGACTGAGGTGTTCGATCTCCCATGCCCAGCCCTCCGTTTGGATGGTGCCCCAAGGGCAGCCTGCAGGCGGAACATGGGAATCTCACGGTTCAATCCAATGGAGGAGACCGTAGGATGTACTGACGTACTTCCTTCTCCCACTTACTATAGATACTTACTCCATTCACCTTGCTATTGAAAGTTGCAAACACCACCCGTCTGGAGATGCCCCATATGGCATCATGAGGCCAAGCAAAATTCTCACGTTGTGAACTATAGGGAGTGCGTAGCAGGAGAGGGATATATCATATATTCCTTCTCAACACTTCTACTAAGCATCGTGGACGGTTTTTAGGGTAAATTACTCAGGTTTTATCCGGCTAAGAAATTAAAACCTTAAGTCTAGGTAAACTTTTTACCTGAGATGTCTAGGTTATTAACAAGTTTAATTAACCTCATACCTCTCGCGCACGCTCATAAAACCAGGTTAACTTTACTCAAGTACCGGATCGTCCCCAGGTAGGAGGTGTTCCGTAAACCGTCAACTTAAATACCTCCAACCTCGAACAGAATTTCACCGGGTGAGTTTCTCATAACCTTAGTATTTACGAGATATCGACCTATTTTATCTAATAAAACAGACCGAATCATTTAACCCTAAATGAGCATGCCATTATCTTTGTTATAGATTTTAAAAGTCTATCCAATTTTACAACGCTTTGCAAAACTTAGACTTACTATAACAACTCTACATGCTTCTCAAACATGCAACACTAAGGCACGACAAGTTGAATATTTAATTTCATAATTAATATAACACTTATATCGATTATGTTTTTAAATATACAACTCCTAATTCATAAATTAATATAACACTTATATCAATTCTCATGAATTAAGCATGCATCCTATACATTATAACACTTATAACATACAATATGCAACTAATAAAATTGGAAGTTTAATTTCATAATAAATATAACAATTATATCAATTATACAATTAAGCAAACAATATCTAATTCATGAATTAATATAACTCTTATATTAATACTCATGAATTCCTGAAATTGCATATTATATATTATAACACTTATAACATATTTTCAATGCATGGAGCATGCTTCCTACGGTGGGATTTTAAACCTATATGGCATACTATATGCACATACAAACATGGAATTTAATTAAAACATACATTCACAATGCATAATTAATTAAACACACTAAAGTGGATCGATTTTGGCATTTAACAAGCAATAACTAATTTATTACAAGCTTGAACAACAAGCTAAGTCTTGAGCGGACTTCGAACTCTTCGCACCGCCTTTGACAAGCTTGCTTCCTCCGAACGCTTCGGCCAATTTCTCTTCGAGCTTCTCTTCGAATTGCCTAGAACGAGTTTGAACTTATACCGAACATTTCGGCGAGCTCAAAACTCGAGCTTCTTTCACAAAGAAACCTATATGGACTCTAATGACTCTAAAAATACAGACTCTTCAGCACACTTAAAGCCCATACATTCTCGGGCAATTACAAATAAGGAAATTCAAAAAAGAAACTATGCCAAAATCGATATTCACTTTAGACGCCAAATCAGAAACAATTTCTAAATTAAAATACCCACCAACTTAAATTGATGCAAATTGAGTTAATCACAAAATCGCTCTGATACCAATTGATGGAGCGACATGCGCAGCGGAAAGCGATTTCGGACCGATGATACTCTAATTTCATCAATTTAACAAATAGTAAACATGCTCTTAAAGCGGAAATAAGAAAAATAGAAAACATACCCTTGTAGTTCCTACTTTTCTTCGCGTTCCGCCGGCCGTTCTTCGTCACGATCTCTTCAAGCTTCTTCTCACGAACGCCTCGAGGACCACCCCAGGTAGTCCCGCTATCCTCGGCGCCGAGCAACGGAGTTGTGGGACTCCGTTACCAAAGAAAAGAAAAAGAAAAAGAAGGAGAAGAAGGAGATGAAGGAGCAGAGGTAATTCAATGGAAGAAGGCTGAACCAAGATTTTAAAAAAAAAACCAATTTTTTACTTCCCCGAATGAATACCCTTGTAGCTTTTGTTTTGAAAACCTTTTTCAAAAACTTCAACCCAAAAAAGCACTAACAAACATATATATAATCTATATATGTGAAAGTGGTTTACCACTTGGTTTACATGCAGAATGCATGTAAACCATTATATACTTTTATTATTATTATGCAAAAATTAATTCTCAATTAATTTTATATAATAATAAATATTTTATTTATTAAACATTTTAATAAATAAAATATATATATATATATATATAAATAATTATTAATTAAACAATTTAATTAATAAATATTATTTAATTCAATATTAAATATTAATTAAATAATAAGAATAAACCCGGTTTTCTGAAAACCGACTTTTTGCACATGAATCCAATTCATGTGTTAGGTCAAACTCATATTTAAATCATATTTAAATATGTCCCTCATTCTTCCACAAACCGAATTTGAACAATTCAAATTCTTTTTCTTTTTAATTTCTCTTATACTGTTGCACGACGTTATCCGAGCTAGCCAGGAGAACCTAAAGGACCTACAGATCATGAGCTCCAACGATACGAGATTATCCGGTCAAAACTCTTTTAACCGAACTAATCAACATTCGTTAACCCCCGGAGACTCCACTATAGTCCGAGAGTTGCACTCTCCTCACTATAGATATATTATGTCCTCTTGATATAACCGTCATGGGTAAGTCGATCCTTCACAGGTGTTCGTTATCACAGCTAGGTCCTTTAAACCGTTTAACCTCTGTGATACCTCTTGTTCCTTAAGTACCACTGACACCTCTAATGAACATTTGATCTGTGATCCAATCATCAGATCAGAATCCTCTTTACACAGAAGAGGATGAGGCCTCAATGTTCAAGCCCCGGAGTCAGCTATTAAGGGAACACCTATCTACTAGACCCTAAAGAGGGTAGGAGTGAATTCCATCTTGCTACACTATGTCCCCAGCTACCTATTCGAGTTTATCCCCAAGTTGGTAGGCTTATTGAGCGGGCAACCTGCCACTCTCACCCATACAAGTCTAAGGATACTCTCGAATAAGCAGGAGTTCATAGTAAGCTCAGGATTAAGAACGAGTTACCTTAGGTCATCAAAAATGATAAAGTCGGTCTCACCAGTAAACGGTGTTATAAAGAGAAAGCGACTTTATCGTGGTTCTGTCTAATGCAAACTCTTTGCATAGGACGCCCCCGCTCGCACATCTCCATGTGAAACGATTCGGATCACATCGTTTTGTACAATACAAAGCGAGCCGCATCCAATAGTGTTACCAGAATAAGGTACCCTGGCCTTATCCATATACTATAGACCGTTTTGACTGACTACTTGAGCTTGACCCACAATCATGTCATACATGAAGCTCAAGTACTCATATTCAGCCAAGGGTGTTGTTATTGGTACAGGTTAATGCAAACACGTTTCACTATATTCAATAAACACTTTTACTAAATAAACCTCAATAACTCTTTATTGCGTTAATAGACAAATTACATTTACAATGTTTACAAAACACGAGTGTTAGGACATAAAACCCAACAATTCTGTAGATCATGCACATGTTGCATCAAATCATTCTTCTACCCTTAACAAGCATATATGCATACATATTGCATTCATGACATTCGTCATTCTACTCCTAGCATGTTCATGCATACATGCTAAAGTTATGACATTTTGTTAATACACACGCATACATACTGCATTCATACACATTCATTTCTACCATTAGCATGCATATGCATCATTGCGTCATGCTTTCAAAGTTAAATCTATTGATCAAGTCAAGCGAATCAAGACATATCTTCATAAAATTCTCAGTTGCACTGTTGCTTCTCAGAATTAATGAACATTGTTTCATCCTTGACATTGGGCATCAACGCATGCACTCATGTTTTGTGCGACATTCGAGTCACATTTTGCAACTTCCCTTTGCATCACATTCTCATTTGAGGGTCAGTCTCATCAGTTCATATTGCTAAAAAAAAAAAAAAAAAAAAAAAAAAAAAAAACTAATGCATTTAGGACTTCTTCAATATCCATGAGAGTTTCTAATTACTTTTCAAAGACTCTTTTTCAAGTTTTAGGTTGACAACTAACTTTTGAAATAAAAATCGTTGTCTTTTATTTTACACCTAAGTTTTGAAATAAAAACCGTTGTCTTTTGTTTTGCAGCTAAGTTTTGAAATAAAAACCGTTGTCTTTTGTGTTGCAGCTAAGTTTTGAAATAAAAACCGTTGTTTTTTGTTTTCCAACTAAGCTTTGAAATAAAATTCGTTGTCTTTTGTTTTGACAACTAAGTTTTGAAATAAAAATTGTTGTCTCCCTAAGAACACCAATATATATATATATATATATATATATATATATATATATTACTCATCTCACTCATGCTTTTAAATTTCCTTGTTAGTTAAATCGATCCCTAATCCAAGATTAGCGGTCGAAGTCTGGCAAAACCAGGTCCGTTTAAATTCATGTTGGTTAAATCGAACCTTAATCTAAGATTAGTTGGTTGAAGCCTGACAAAACCAGGTCCGTTTAAATTCATGTTGGTTAAATCGAACCCTAATCTAAGATTAGTTGGTCGAAGCCTGATAAAACTGTTAGCTTTATGAGCTTCAATCATACCATTTGTTTTGATGATAACAAACCTCTAATTTACTAATGATTTTAGTGTTTCAAAGTGTCCATAGCATATTTCTTAGAAAGAAGATTCTAATCCTTCGAATCCAAGTTCAGACAAGAAAGATAGTGACAAAAGAAGATGGAAGGCAAAATCCAATGTGGCGTTGACACGTGGCACTTTGCTGATGTGGAATATGACGTGATAGCTAACGTGGCTCTCATTGTATTCGTAACGTAGAGCTCAGAAAGACGATTCTAACGCATTTTCAATCGCATAAATCGGACATCAAACAAAGAAGTTATGACCAAAAGAAGATGGAAAATATTTACTCAACACCACCAATGACGTGGACGATTGGAAAGGCGACACATGACACGTGGACAACACCCCGACATTAACCCTCTTCTTTTTACCGTTAACCTTTGAAAAATCATCATTGATGATATTTTCTTTTACCATTAAACCTCCACCTTTGGATATTTTAACCTAGATCTAATGGCCAATTTTAAATCGACTTTAATATCATTTTAGGCCAAAATTTCCTATAAATTTAGCCACCTTCTTCCTCCAAATTACCCAATCATTTTGCTAAATTTTTCTCTCCTAAGCCACCATTGTTGAACTCTTCCAAGCTCAATTTTATTCTATATTGCGAGAGATTTGTGTGAGAGTTTTATTTTTGTGAGAACTTTATATCATTACTTCAATTGGGATTTGTAATAAGGTGTGGGTGCACCTTGGGAATTGAGTGAGCGGTTTAATCCTGAACCCGAAAAAGGATTTGGAGTGGTTTGATCCTGAACCCGTGAAAAGGACCATTGTGGTTTGATCTTGAACCCGCGAAAAAGATCGGTATAGGTTGGGTCCTAAACCTGCAAAAGGATTCATAGTGGTTTCCTCTTGAACCCGCAAAAAGAGTGATCGTTCGGTTTGATTCTCACCCGTAAGAGAATCACAACAGTAAAATACCCAAGAGGAGCTTGGGGAGTGGAGTAGGAATTTCCGAACCACTATAAAAATTCCCGGTGTCATCTCTTACTCTCTACTCTTTTATTTTCCGTTGCCTTTTTACTTATTTGAGTAGGTTGCATGCTTAGAAATATTGTTACATATTTTTAGCAATTTTAGGGTGTTAATTCTATTAGTTTGCTTTGAAGTAATTTAGCTTAATTTCTCGAAAAAGTTTTAAAATTGTTAAGCAACCCTATTCACCCCCCTCTAGTGTTGCGAACCGATCCTACAAAAACCAGGTCCGTTTAAATTCTTGTTGATTAAATTGAACACTAATCTAAGATTAGTTGGTCGAAGCTTGGCAAAACCAGGTCCGTTTAAATTCTTCTTGGTTAAATTAATCCCTAATCTAAGATTAACTGGTCGAAGCCTGGCAAAACCAGGTCCGTTTAAATTCATGTTGGTTAAATCAAACCCTAATCTAAGATTAGTTGGTCGAAGCCTGGCAAAACCAGGTCCATTTAAATTCATGTTGGTTAAATCGAACCCTAATCTAAGATTAGTTGGTCGACGCCTGGCAAAATCAGGTCCGTTTAAATTCATGTTGGTTAAATCGAACCCTAAGCTAAGATTGGCAGGTCGAAGCCTGGCAAAACCAGGTTCGTTTAAATTCTTGTTGGTTAAATCGAACCCTAATCTAAGATTAGCTGGTCGAAGCCTTGCAAAACCAGGTCCATTTATATTCATGTTGGTTAAATCGAACCCTAATCTAAGATTAGCTGGTCGAAGCCTGCCAAAACCAGGTCCGTTTAAATTCTTGTTGGTTAAATCAAACCCTAATCTAAGATTAGTTGGTCGAAGCCTGGCAAAACCAGGTCCGTTTAAATTCTTGTTGGTTAAATCGAACCCTAATCTAAGATTACCTGGTCGAATCCTGGCAAAACCAGGTCCAATTAAATTCTATAGTATACGGATTAGGCTGGGTACCTTATCCTGGTAACACTATTTGATGCGGCTCACTTTGTATTGTACAAAACGATGTGATCCGAATCGTTTCACATGGAGATGTGCGAGTGAGGGCGCCTTGTGCAAAGAATTTGCATAAGACCGAACCGCGAATATGTCGCTCTCTCTTTATAACATCGTTTACTGATGAGACCGACATTTTCATTTGATGGCCTAGGTAACTCGATCTCAATCCTGAGCTCGCTATGAACTCCTGCTTATTCGAAAGTATTCTTTGACTTGCATGGGTGAGAGTGGCCCATTAGCATCGACTCAATAAGCCTACCTTTTTGGGGATAAAGTCAAATAGGTAGCTAGGGACATAGTACAGCAAGATTGAAGTTCACTCATAACCCGCTCTTCAGGGTTAGTAGATAGGTTGTTCCCTTAATAGCTGACTTTGGGGCTTGAACAATGAGCGCTCACACTCTCATGAGATGAGAGGGCTAATTGATCTATTGGTTGGACCACAGATCTATTGTTCATTAGAGGTTTCAGTGGTACTTAAAGAACAAGACGTAATGCAGAGGTTAAACGGTTTAAAATGACCCAGCTGTGATTACGAACAACCTGTGAAGGGTCGACTTTTTCGCGACGGTTATATTAGAGGACATAATATATCTACAGTGAGGAGAGTGCAACCCTCAGACTATAGTGGAGTCTCCGGGGGTTAACGAATGTTGATTAGTTCGGTTAAAAGAGTTTTAACCGGATAATCTCGTATCGTTGGAGCTCATGATCTGTAGGTCCTTTAAGTTCTCCTGGCTAGCTTGGATAACGACGTGCCACAATATAAGAGAAAAGAAAAAGAAAAAGAATTTGAATTGTTCAAATTCGATTTTTGGGAGGATGATGGACATATTTAAATATGATTTAGATATGAGAATGGTCTAAACCATGAATACGATTCATGTGCCAAAATTCGATTTTTCGAAAAACCGAGTTTAGTCATATTATTTAATTAATATTTGATATTAAATTAAATAATATTAATTCATTAAAAAGTTTAATTAATATATATATATATATATATATATATATTTTATTAAAAAGTTTAATAAATAAAATATTTATTATTATTTAAAATTAATTAAGAATTAATTTTTAAAAATAATAATAAATTATATATAATATATATGGAGGTTTTTGGCTAAGATTGAAGAGGTAATGGAGAATTGGGTATACAAAATTGAGAGTCAATTTTTCGTGGGTTTGAAGGAAAAACGCAAAATGTTTTAGTTCTTTAGATTCTTCAGCCTCTGCCCCTCAGACCTCTTTTCTCCCTCTTTGTTTTCTTTTCTTTTTTTTTTCTTTTCGGAGTCCCGCAACTCCGTTGCTCGACGCCGAGGATACCGGGACTACCTCGGGTGGTCATCGGGGAGTTCGTGAGAGGAAGTGCGAAGTGTTCGTGACGAAGAACGGTCGACGGAACTCGAAGAAAATTAGAACTTCAAGGGTATGTTTTCTAATTTTTCTTAATTTTCGTTGTTTGAACATGTTTTCTATTTGTTAAATTAATGAAATTAGAGTATCATCGATCCAAAATCGTTTCCGCAGCGTGATACGCTCCATCAATATATTCATCATATTCTAAATGAGAAATTAAAGAATATTGTTCTCCTTATCCGTGCTTTGTTTACAAATTCCACACATCTCAAATTTGGTGAACAACATATTGTGGGCTTCATGATAAATAGTCTGCGGTTGTGACATATGTGATACGTTTTCTAAATTGGAAAATGTGATTTTGATTCGTGTTTGATTTTGGGTTTTTCCAAATCAAAACTTGTGCGAATGACTTAACTGATTGTATATAAGGATAACTTTTAAGTTTAAATTTGGTTTATTTTCCCTCCATCTGCCTCCCTCAACAATCTGAATCTTTTATTTCTCTTCGATTTTTTACAATGTAAAGTGTTGAGGCAAGAGTTTGGACTCTTCGGAGGTGGGCTTTGGATGGTCAAATAAGTTGTATAGTCTGAGGTCGACCTGCAAAGAGAGAGGAAACTTGCACCAATGTGGGGTTGGGTCCACTGTACTTTGATGCTTAAATCAGTAGAAAGAGTATTAAGCTTAAGTGGAGTGTGAGTGCTATGAATTGCGTACCATCAATGAAGGGTAAAACTCCATATTTATAGGAGAGATGGGCGTTGGTCATTGTGCCAACGTTGTACGCCTAGTCCGACATTTTGGGAAAGTAGGTGGCGTGTGCCAGGGGACGCCATATGCCTAGCCCAACATTTCGAGAGACTAGGGGCGTGTGTCAGGGGACGCCATACATCTATCCCGATATTTTGAGAGACTAGGTTCGTGTGTGATCGAGGAGAGGGTCAATTGGCCGAGCTGAGGAGCTAAGAACCTAGCTGAGGGTCGAGTTGAGGGTTGGCCAAGCTGAGGAGCTAAGGGCCAAGTTGGGGGTCAGTTGGTCGAGCTGAGGGTTGGTCAAACTGAGGAGCTAAGGGTCAAGCTGAGGTTTAGGCATCTGACCAAGCTAAGGGTTGGCCGAGCTGGAGGTTGGTCGAGTTGAAGGCTAGGCATCTGACCAAGCTGAGGGTCATCTGGATGAGGTGCTGGCCATGGGGCGTGGGCATGATGGGCCAATTCCATGGGCCTAATTTGATTTCACCCATACTATAAAGTCAACAAGTTTGTTTGTTTAAAAAAAAAAAAATTATTTTGTTATTTAGCTCTATTGAGAGAACGATGCTTGGAATTTTGTTGATTGTCAGTGGTCCGTGTTTTTAAGAAGGGGTAACTAGAAGAATGTCTAAAACAGAGGAGGCCAACATGAAAAATGTCTAACACCTCTTTTTTTTTTTAATTATGTCTAAACCCTATATTTAGTAAGGCAACTTACACCCAACTGGACGAATCTACCCTTCTAGAATTTCCACTAATTTTAAGAAGGAATAAAAATAGGTTTTAAAAAATGTAAATTGTTGGGAGGAGAGAGAAAGAGGTTATGGACGGAGACTTAACAGGGACGTTAAAAATGGAAAAAGAATTTACACTTATCCAATGAGAGTTACATGGTTATACCTGACCTCAAATAATTAACAGACGGGTCTGTATACTTGAGGAAGAAGTGATGCAGCTGCAGACGCATCCACTGCGGGAGGTGTATACATGGTTGCACACAGCGTATTAAAGGGAAGGCGGATGGTTGGTCAACCACTTACATATAAATGAGAAATCGGTGAGTCACTAATGAGATCTGAAACTGCGTTTCGTTTCCCCATGAATTTGAAATAATGACATTTAGGGGTTCAATGCAGCTGCAGAAGTGTATGTGACTTGCTGTAAACTCTCTCCGACTTCTCTATCCAACACAGAAAAACCAGAGGGTACGCCATCCTTCAATAACGCATACACAGAAGGTTCATTCCCCGAAAACGCATACAAAGAGCTATCCAAACGCGGAAACAACATGCATTCTACGACATCCTTCGACCTAGAGTTTATACAAGCATACGGCATCCTTCGACGACATCCTCCAACGGCATTGTTCGACGACATCCTTCTATAACCATACGGCAGAACCCCCAAAATTGGTAAGCATTTATCCTCTCTCACATTTCTTGTTCCCGTTTATTTTTTGAACGAATAAGTAAAAGGTTAGCGTTAGTTTAGCTATGGGGGTTTCAGTTTAGGAATCTAGGGTTTTAGCTTGTGGGAAGTGCACAAAAGATTTTTGTATCGGGTGATTTGAATTAAGATTGCACGATTTAGCTCCCAGATTTTTATTATTTTGAATAATAGGTGGTGTAACTTTTTTTGAGAGATTCTGTTTAGTTTACAGATTTTAAAGAATGGTACGACATAAGTAACCGATTTTAAAGAATGGTACGACATGGGTTTTTTTTTAATAATTGTTTAGTTTACAGATTTTAATGATTTTACAGATTATTTTGAATAATTGTTTAGTTTACAGATTTACCAGATTTTTATTATTTTGAATAATAGGTGGTGTACCTTTTTTTTTATGGATTCTGTTTAGTTTACAAATTTTAAAAGAATGGTACGACATAAGTAACCGATTTTAAAGAATGATACGACATGGGTTATTTTGAATAATTGTTTAGTTTACAGATTTTAAAGATTTTACAGATTGTTTTATAGATTATTTTGAATAATTGTTTAGTTTACAAATTTTAAAGAATGATACGACATGGGTTGGTGTTCTCTGGTGGAACGTTCGTCTACAACCATGTTATGCATTGATGGTGCTTTCTGGTTGTGAGAGGATAGGAAAACAATTATTTCTTGGAGAAGGACTGGATCGGGAAGCTGCAAATAAAATCCCGATAGAAGTTCGTAGTAAGGAGGTTGAAGGTTTCTTGAAGATTCTGGGGAAGAATCTTAAAATTGGTAGATAATGCATAATTGTAGGGGGGTTTATTGATTAACGATAAGATGTTGACCAATCTCTCCTCGTTTGTAGGGTGGGGAGTATTTTGGTTGTTTCCTATTTTTAAGGAAGCGACAGGATTACAAGGGTGGTAGTAATTACCCACGGGTTTGTCCAAACGTATACTCTGGTCGTAGGTGTGTGCGGCGTTGTCGTTGTATATCTCCACGGGTGTATCCAAACGTATACCTGACAGAAGGTGTGTGCGGCGGCTCTACTCGAAGGAACACATGAAGATATACAACGACAAAAATCACTTAACGGAAAAAAATAACAAAGTTTCTTTTAACGGGAAATCACCCACCGCACCAAACAAACTCTGGTATCTAATTAATTAATTTCATAACTAATTAAATTTTAAAATCCAATTTATTAATTTTAAAACTAATTAAATTTTAAAATAGGGAATCCTAGTAGGGTATAATGGGGAACCAACTAAAACAAACATTTTCCTAAAAAAACTCTAGACATAGAGTACAAACAATACATATATTTAGACATTTTCCACTAAGCCTAATTGTTTGTAGACATTCTTCTAAAAATCTCTTTTTAAGAACTAGCTAGTAATCTAAAATATCATATACATGTTGGGAATGACTAGCCCATAGGCCTTGGCCCTTTACAAGCTCAAAGCAGAATCCCACATTGGAAGATTTACAATTGGAAAGTGGGTATAAATAGAGGAACACCTTAAGGAACTTACAAAAGTGGTTAGTATGGAGGAATACTATCCTTTTGCTCGTCGTTGTTCGTTTGGTTAAACTATGCTTTTATTACCCTTCCTTTTGAAATATGAAATTAATTTTATTATTGTTTTAAAATTAAATGATGAAACCAGTTTTGAGGTATGAGATCGAAATCTAAAACGTTTTTAGTTTTTGATTTGAATTCGTAACTCCTCTCTCTTTTATGAATTTTGGTAACTCCCGATTTCGTTTTTTATTCTTCTCTGTATTTTATGGTGTTTGGACACCTTGAAGGGTACTGGATTTTTTCATATGTTCCAAACGAATCTAAGCAAAGTTTTTATCTGGTTTTCAACCCCTCTCTGACGAGTGGACGTCCGAGTGAGGGTGTTGCGTTAACCTTGGGGAGCAACCGGCAACAAACGATTCACATTGAGGTCGTGCCGCAATTGCTTTCAAGGTAGTGGTATCCACGACGCATCAATCTTGTTTTCTGATTCATTTTCGATAACAATTTGAAAGTAATTGGTTTTGTCTTAATGTTGATCAAATTAGGAAAGACATTTTTCAGGTCTGTCAAAATCGGAGCCTCTGATGGTACAAATCATCGTCGTTGGTCCCAGAAGTTGTTGATCTTCTTCGAGCAATTGGAGGTCGATTACATCTTGTCCTCAGAAGCTTCTGCCGGCTCGAGTGTTGTTGCTGTTGTAGATCCAGAAACGTCAAAAGATGTTATTGCTGCTACTGTGCAATCTAAATTGACCCCTGTCGTTGATTCTGAAAATTTTGCTAAGGATAACAAGACTGTTTGGGGTCATCTACTCAACCACATGACAAATTCGCTTTTTGATCTATTCGTCATCTAGAAATTCGCAAAACTAATATGAACCACTCTCGAGTTCAAATATGGAGGTGATGATGCAGGGTGGAAAAAGTATGTCGTGGGTAAGTGGTTGCAGTTCCAGTTCCAGTTGATGGATGAAAGACGGTTTATGATTACGAGAATCTGGTGGCAAGTGTTTTGTTCTAGGGCATGAAGATGTGTGAAATTCTCCAAGCAAATGTGATGCTTGAGAAATTTCCCCCTTTCTAGAGTGACTATCGACATCATCTGAAACACAAGAAGAAAGATTTGACCCTACAGGAACTAATCAGTCATATGCGCACTGAAGAGGCTAACAGGCAGAAAGATAAGTTGACTTCACTGTCTTCAAATTTTGTTAATGCTAATCGTGCTGAGTCTTCTATTGCAAAAGACAGGTTTAAACATAATAAAGGAAAACAGGTTTCAAGAGATAAAACAGTGCAGAAAAAAAAGACATCAATTCAAAACTGCTGGAGGACAAATTGAGAAGTCCAAATTGATTTGTTATGTCTGTGGGAAACCAAGACATAAATCCTATAAGTGCAACCAAAGGAAAGGAAGGCCAGATCAAAATCATGTTGTTGTCAGACCTGCTCCACAAGCCAACATTGTTGAAGATGACATCATTGTTGTTGTGGTTGTGGAAGCAAATCTGGTGAAGAACAAGTCTGACTGGATTCTTGACACTGGATCTTCAAGACACTTTTGCTCAAATCATGGGCAATTCGGTCACTACTGGAGTTCTTGGAAAAGGGAAGATTCTATTAAAACTTACATTTGGAAAAAAAAATTATCGCTTAGTGATGTTTTGTATGTTCCCTCATTGAGTAGGAACTTGGTGTCTGGGAGTCTGTTGATTAAAGTTGTACTTAAGATTGTGTTTGAGGCCAACAAGATTATCATCACCAAAAATGGTGACTTTGTTGGTAATGGGTATCTAAGGGATGGTTTATTTGTTCTGAATATTGTTCCTGCTTTAATGAATGAAAATGCCTCTAATTTTGCTTATATTGTTGAGCCTATTATTGTATGACATGGTAGATTAGGACATGTGAATGTTGCATCGATTAAAATGCTTGAAAACTTGCATCTTATTAAAGTATCTGAATCGCATGATAATAATAGATGTACGGTTTGTGTAGAAGCCAAATTCACAACAACAAAAAAGGGAGAAAATCAATTTATACCCTTAAACTTTGGAAGTTGTATCAATTAAAACCCTAAATGAATGATTGTATCAATTTAAACCCTGAACTTTCATAGGTGTATCAATTTACACCTTATGTTAGAATTTATTTGAAAAACATTAATTTAAATACGTGGAGACTTATAATTTTAGCAATTAAACCCCTAAACTTTCATAAGTGAATCAATTGTATGAAAGTTTAGGAGTTTAATTGATAAATTATAAGTCTCCACACGTGTAAAATCTAACTTTTTTCAAAGAGAGGGTGTAAATTGATACACTTATGAAAGTTTGGAGTTTAAATTGATACAATAATTAGTTTAGGATTTTAATTGATACAACCTTCAAAGTTTAAGGGTATAAATTGATTTTTTCCCAAAACAAACCTTTTAAAACAATTACAACAAGAAGTACAGAATTGCTTGAATTAATTCACTCAGACTTAGCTGATTTTAGAAATACTGCAAGTAGGGGTAAAAAGTACTATATATATTTTGTCGATGACTACTCTAGATATTCAAGAATTTACCTCCTAAAATCAAAGGATAAAGCATGCAACATGTTTGTAAAATTCAAGGCTGAAGTAGAAAATCAATTGGATAGAAAAAATAAAACCTCCTAAAATCAAAGGATAAAGCATGCAACATGTTTGTAAAATTCAAGGCTGAAGTAGAAAATCAATTGGATAGAAAAAATAAAAGGTTAAGATCTTATAGAGGTGGTGAATATAGTGATAACTTTCTTAAGGAATTTTGCGAATTAAACGAAATCATTCATGAAATTACTGCTTCATATTCCCCTCAACTAAATGGCATAGATGAACGTAAGAATAGAACACTAAAGGAAATGATGAAATTCTTGTTACTGAGTTATGGACTATCTGATAACATGGGGGGGGGGGGGGGTTGTGTTTTCCGCTTATTTTATTTTAACAGGGTGCTACACAAAAAGTTGGATAAGACTCCATACGAGCGGTGGAAAGGATACTCACCTAACTTGAGTTATCTGAAACTGCGGGGGTGCCTAGCCAAAGTGGCATATCCAAAATTCAAGAAACATGCGGTTAGATCTAAAACTTTTGATTGCGTATTTATTGGCTATGCTCATAATAGTGTTGCATATAGGTTTATGTGTTTGAATGATAATTCAATTTGTGAATATAGAGATGCTGAATTTTTTTAACACATTTTTCTCATGGCTAAATTTGTTAATCAGTTAGACAACATGTCACATTTTAATCACGTAGTTGATACTTCACATCATGATAATTTTGTTGTACTTCACATAGTGATCAAATTTCTTATGTGTCATATCCTACTACTTCTAATAGCATGCATGAATCTGAACCTAAAAGAAGTAGGAGACAAAAGGTTAATAAAGATTTTAGACCAAATTTTCTAACTGTTTTCTTAGTTAAAAATTCATATAAAATAGACAATCAGTTTGCTTGCATGTACCGAATAGATAAAGATCCTAAAACCTACAAAGAAGTGTTAAGTATTGTTGACTCTGGCTTCTGAAAAGAGGTAATTAAGAGTGAATTAGATTTTTTTTTAGCATGAATCAAACATGGAACTTAGTGGATCTTCCTAAAGGAAATAAACTCATTAGGTGCAAATGGATCTTTAAGAGGAACACTAGACCAAATGGTTCAATTGAAAAAATTAAGACTAGACTAGTGGTTGTGGGGTATACACAAAAACAAGGCATAGACTATTTTGATACATACTCTCATGTATCTAAAATAGCTACAATTAGAGCATTGATTGCCTTTGCTACAATTTGTGTGGTCTTGTGATACATCAGATGGATGTAAAGACTGCTTTTCTCAATGGTGATTTAGAAGATGAAATATATATGACACAACCTGAGGACTTTATTATTACTGGTTAAGAAAATAAAGTCTGCAAACTTAAAAAATCTTTTTGCCGTCTTAAACAAGCTCTTAAACAATGGTATGAGAAGTTTAATAGTACTTTTGTAAACAACGGTTTTAAAGTTAATTGTTCTGATACATGTGTTTACTCAAAGATGTCTGGAGTTGATTGTGGGATCATTTGTTTGTATATTGATGATATGCTTATTTTTTGTACAAACCTAGATATCATTAATGATACAAAGACATTTCTATTCTCACACTTTGAAATGAAAGATTTAGGTGAGGTTGATGTGATATTAGGAGTTAAGATAAGAAAAACTGTAAATGGATTTTCTTTATGTCAATCACACTACATTGAAAAGATGTTAAAGAGATTTGATAGTTTTAATAGTACTCTGGTAAGAACACCTTATGATGCTAGTATGAATCTTAAGAAAAAGATAAGGGAGATAATGTTTCTTAATTTGAATATGCGAAAATAATAGGGAGAGTAATGCTTTTGATGAACTATACTAGATTTGACATTGCATATGTTGTTAGTAGATTGAGTAAATATACATATAATCTTGATAAAGACCACTAGACTGTTCTTCGTCGACTATTGGGGTATCTTAAAGGTACAAGAGATCTTTGTTTGCATTTTAACAATTTTCCTGCAGTGCTAGAAGGATATTGTGATGCAAACTGAGTGACAGACGACGACGAGGTGAACTCGACAATTGGATATGTGTTCTTATTAGGTGGAGGAGCTATTTCATGGAAATCAGCTAAGCAGACGTGCATAGCACGATCCACTATGGAGTCAAAGTTAATAGCTCTTGAGTTAGCAGAGGAAAAGACAGAATGGCTAAGAAACCTACTGGGAGATGTACCATTGTGAGGGACGTCAGTACCAGTTTCAATGCATTGTGATTCACATACTGTCATAGGTATTGCCAAAAACAGTGTGTATAACGGCAAAAAAAGGCATTTACGCCTCAGACATGGAGCTGTGAAACAATTACTAGAGAGTGGAGTTATCTCCTTGGAGTATGTGAGGTCAAAGAGAAATATAGTGGATCTTCTCACCAAAGGTCTAATAAGGAGAGTAATTCTAGAGTCTTCAGGTAGTATGGGACTCAAACACTTATAATGTATCAATAGCCCTTTATTTGAGTGGTCTTAATAAGACTTGATGGAACACCTGAAAGGTATCCATAGCCCTTTATTTGGGTAGTCTTAATACATACTTAATGGAACCCCTGGAAGTCTTCATAGCTCAGTTGTTGAGTGGTCTGAGTACATACTTGATGAAGCATTTAACGTGATTGTGAAGGTGTGGTCGCCTTCTATGAAAGAGTATAGGGTCTCTTTCTAGAGCTTTCACAGTGACCCGAGGTTCAATGTGCATGGTCTTAAAAGTACTTAATGTTGTATATGTATCGTGGATTCAAGATAAAACAGAAGGAATGAAGTGTGTTGTGGGGGCCTCAACCTTAATTGATGAAAGTTCAAGAGACAACTTACTCTCTTCAATAAGGTTGTTGCCCCACTTCACTATGCAACAATTCAAATTGTAAGATATTGTTGTTCAAACTTATTATTTCTTCTTTGTTTTCTATTTTCTCTGTGGTAGTCATTCGTGGGGGATTGTTAGGAATGACTAGCCCATGGGCTTTGGCCCTTTGCAAGCTCAAAGGAGAATCCCACATTGGAAGATTTACAATTGGGAAGTTGGTATAAATAGAGGAACACATTTAAGAGCTTGCAAAAGTGGTTAGTATGGAGGATTACTCTCTCTTCGCTTGGTTTGAGTTTTTGAATCCACGGCGCAACAATCTTCTTTTCTGATTCATTTTTTATATAACAATCCATTGGGGATTCTAAATTATACGATATATAAATTTGGGATTTTGAGCTGTGTGGCATGGGTAAACAAAGCACGGGTGAAGAAAACAACTCTGAAAATCATTTTTATTTGGTATAATAATTTGTATTCGGAAAACAACTCTGAAAATCATTTTTATTTGGTATAATAATTTGTATTCGGAAAACAACTCTGAAAATCATTTTTATTTGGTATAATAATTTGTATTCGGTTCAAGAAAACATATGAAGACTTGGGTTAATTTAACAATCGAAAACAATGGTCACTTCACTGCAGATCTACGGAGAATTAAAAAACCTTCATTAATTTCTATAAATTGTGGTCATGGTACACAATTTTCCTCATAAATCGTGGTCATGATACATGATTTACCTCATAAATTGTGGTCATGGTACACGATTTACCACCTAATTTTTTTTATTGCAAAACCTATTTATTTGATTTTTTTTTTTTTTTTTTTTTTGCAAATAGAGTGTATAGTGTATTTGCTTGCATTTTTTTTGAATTTTTACAAATACGGAGTATTTGTACCATGTAATTGCAGTTCACAAATTACAATTACACTGTAATTGCAGTTTGCAATGTACCGTGTAATTGCAAGCAGTTTGCAATGTACCGTGTAATTGCAAGCAGTTTGCAATGTACCGTGTAATTGCAAGCAGTTTGCAAATTACAATTACACTATAATTACACTTTGTAATGTACCATGTAATTGCAGTTTGTAATTGCACTTTGCAATGTATCGTGTAATTGCAGTTTGCAACTGTAATTGCAAACAGTTTGCAAATTACAATTACACTGTAATTGCACTTTGCAATGTATCGTGTAATTGCAGTTTGCAAACTGTAAATGCAAGCAGTTTGCAAATTACAATTACACTGTAATTGCACTTTGCAATTTATCGTGTAATTGCAAATTTACAATTACACGTTAATTGCACTTTGCAATGTATCGTGTAATTGCAGTTTGCAAATTTACAATGACATTGTAATTGCACTTTGGAATGTATCGTGTAATTGCAGTTTGCAATATTGCAATCTACCGACGAGTACCTTCCCAGGATTTTATTTTCAATTAAAAAATGTATTTTCATTTCTGGTGAATTGAAAAAACACTTTATTTTCTTCTTATAATCTGAATTTTTTTATTGTTCAGTTTGATGATGGAGTAAAAAGACTAAGAGCATATTTTTCTCCAATTTTGTGTCAGTTTTTTTTTTTTTTTCTAACTATTGTTGTTGTCTTTTCCGAAGATTAATACACTGTAATTGCAAAATGAAAAATATAGTGTAATTGCAAAAACATTGTTTTTGCACTTATAGTGATTTGCAATTCTAGGTCTTACAGTGATTTGCAATTCTAGGTTTATTTTTTTCATTGTTTTGATTTATGTAATTTTCAAATTATCTATCCATTTGCAATTACACTGTTTCGATTTTCTATGTATCTATTCAACTATTCAACTGTGAAAAGGGGTTGTGATTTTTTTTTCTTGTAAGTTTTATTTGTGGTTATGTCATTCTGTCATCGTTTGATTTACCGTGATTTGCAATTCTATGTCTATTTTAGTTTTTTTGAATTATTAAATCTTATAAAGTAGGAAGAAAATTGAATTCTTAGGGAGGGTAAATAAGGAATGAAAAAATATAGAGGAGAGAGAGATTAAACTGAGAAGGGACATATACCATGGAGAATTGTACGACTGACCTCTATTTTAGCCCATTTGTCAAACTGACCCGGATATGAAAAATAAGTCAAATTGACCTCTGCTGACATCATCATTATTTTTTTAATATTATTTTCTAGTTCTAGCTCGAGCGCGGGCTGATTTCGCTCTAGCTCGGGCGCGGGCTGGTCTCGCTCTAGTTGCGGGATGGTCTCGAATCTGAAAAAAAAAACTTCAGATTTTGAAATTTTCAGATCTTAAATGAAGCTAGAACTAGAGCGAGACCAGCCCGCAGCTAGAACGAGACCAGCCCGCGCCCGTAGCTAGAGCGAGATCAGCCCGCGCCCGCAGCTAGAGCTAGAAAATAATATTAAAAAAAACTGATGATGTGAGCAAAGGGTCAATTTGCCTTTTTTTTTTTTTCAGATCCGGATCATTTTGACAATCCGCTTAAAATAACAGGTCAATCGTACAATTCTCCCCATATATCAAACATTTAAAAAAATGGACATCTATCAATGATAATAAAGAAGAGTCATCGGTCTCTTTGCCCCTATTTAAATTTGGCTCAGTCCATTTTGAGTGGTCTCGGCTAAATTAGCTTAAGTCTACCCGACACGTGGCATAATTTCATTGGACTAGCTTAAGTCATCGGATTGATCTAGACATGTGGCATGATTTGATTTATAAATTTTTCATGTCTTTTAATTTAATTGGGGGACACGTGTAAAAAAAAAGTTGTAATTGATACAAATTTATTGATATATTTTCACCATCAAACTAAATGAATGACATGTTAGTGTGATTTGCTGAAATTTCTTATTCAAGGGCAACCCTAAAAAAAAAATCTAAAAATTTAAACTTGTTTCCAAAATAAAAAAAAAAAAAAAAAAATAAAAAAAAAAAAAAAAACTAGTTAAGTAAAAACGAGGCAAAATTAAAACATAGAAATTACATTAATGATACTAACACGAATTAAAATGATGGCATGAGATAAGTAGTATATATTGAGAAATACACCTAATAATGAGTATATACTCGGAAATACATTTCTTTTATTTTTTTGTGTTCAACTTGAAAGTGGGGGGCATTCGAACCTCATGATGATCGAAGGCACATCTTTATGTCAATTGAGTTATGCTCGGTTTGACTATTGGGAAATACATTTGTCTATAAAAGTCTAGATAAGTAGTATATTGAAAAATACACACAGACAAGTAGTATATATTAGAAAATACAAGGTAAAAAAATAAATACTAATATGTTCAAAAACAAGAAAGAAAAAAAAGGTAAATAAAATTAATTACACGTTTGTCATCATACATACTCTTCGTAGGAGTGGAACATTACTCTTCGTAGGAGTGGAACATCAATATTGTTTTCGAACAGAAGATCCAAGAGAAGTAGATTCAAATACCAATTAATACATGTTGTGAGCTGTGTTACTCAGGAAGAGCACTCAACTGGAAAGATTGGTGTTACTTTATCAAAGAGTTGATGAGAGTTGCAGGAGATGTGTTGAAGACTAAAATCACGACATTGGGGCCTCTTATGCTGCCAATGTCGGAACAACTTATCTTCTTCGGTACATTAGCAGGAAAAAAACTCTTCAAAAGGAAGATCAAGTCTTGCATCCCTATCTTCAAACTAGCTTTTGAACATCCATGCATTCACGCTGGGGAAGAGCGGTTTTGGACGAACTGGAAAAGAACTTGCAGTTGTCCGATTATCATATGGAGCCATCAAGGATGACACTACCAATTCGACAATACATCGAGCAATTCTCTTTGATATGAATTGGCTTATACAGAAGGTAAATGTAGAATTTTCCCTCGGTGACTTGAAAAGGTTGAATCTCCAGCCGTTGACCACGGAGATTCTGTCGGAGGATCTGAGTACTCTGATTGTCTCTAATCTAGTTAAAGAAGAAAAAAAGAAAACAATTGAAGTCTATCCATGGCGGTTGTTAGTTTGTGAGGGGAATAGGAGATGGGCGAGAAGGGAAGGTGGCAATTTGAGCGTTGCCGGAGAAAAGAAAATAAACTAAATGAGGTGAGGAGACTTAATGGCGTGAATGTAAAGAAGAAGATGAAGTAAAAAAATCTTTTAAAATTTCAATTTTAAACAAGTCTAAAGCAATCCCATATTTTTAGGGATTTGTATTTGAATGTATATATATATTTCAGAATCGTAAATATTCATATCGGTTGTGTGCGCTTACCGTAAATATTCCTATCTTCGAGTATAATTGGAAGGATAAATGTTCACTATTTTTTCCTACAATTAAATTAGCTATGTAATTCAAGTATGAAAATATTTTAGCTATTTTTTTAGTTGACTTTTTATTCTTAGTTTTCATCACAATTCCCCTAATAATAAAATAAACTCAACTTCATCGTTAGAGCCAGCTTGGGCGTTAGTAAAATTAAAACATTGTTTGAGTCTGGGTCGAGTTTGTTGCCCTAACCTCCGATAGCCATTATGGTCTAGTCTTTAGACTTTGCTTGTTAAATCAAAGTTTAGGTTGGTTCATTTGGTGATTGATTATTTAATAATTTTTAAAAGTATATATTATTGTTTTAAATTTTAAAACCAAATTTTATTGGATATATATATTTACTGTTTTATTTTATTAACTTTTTGGTGATTTTTATTGCTTTCACTTGATAAAATTATTAGTGATATAAATTTTCTTTTCAATATTTTTTAAAGAAAGTTTTTATTAATCTTTTACACTTTTAATTTTTTTTTTATTAACTACCAGCGATGATATCTAAGGTATGAAATGTATCTTAGGAAAAAAAAATATTAAAAGGACCATTCATATCAAATCTAATGAATGGGCGAACCCGAATTGGGCTAGTAAAATCTTAATTTTGAGGCTAGGGGTCAACCTTTGAGCTATCAACCCTTTGATGAGCCTGGAAGCAAACATAGAACACCAAAAATTTTAATGTGACTCCAAGACGTGACGGTAATCAGAATCTCCATTATAATCAATAATATATGGATTATATGTTAGGAATACAAACAAAGTCTCACATCTCACATCTCACATTGGTTAAAATGTTTTCAAGACTTTACTTTTTTATTTCACCTAAAAGGTCTCTTCTTATCTATCTAATGTGGGACTTTGGTTGTATTCCCAACACAATCAGGGCTCAGATACCACTTACAAGGAGACAATATCTCCACAATGGTAATATTATCCACTTTGAGATGGTAATATTATCCACTTTGAGCATAGCCCTCATGACTTTACTTTTGATTTCACTCCAAATGTCTCGTATCAATGGAGATGTTGTCCCTTACTTATATACTCATAATCTCTCCTATTTAGTTAATGTGAGATTTTGTTTGTATCTTCAATAATTATACTTGTTGGTGAGTTTTATAGGCGTGTTGCCTTTATATTATTCTTATAACCTTCCCTATTTTTAAGGAATGTAAGACTATTTGCATCCTCAAGTAATTTCATTCATATCTTTGCAAAATCTGGCCTTAGAATTTTTTTTTTTTTTTTTTTTAGCTATATATATTTTTCATTTTTTTTTTTTTTTAATGAGAGATGAGCTCTTAAATTATGACTTCAGCTTGTGGCAGTTTACATCATTTATATTAGCCTGAATAATAAAATTAAATCTAAAAGAAATGAAGTGTTGGATTTTACTTCAGCCTCGGCCCAACCCGGCCCAAAGAATCAAAGGCCTAGGTTTGGTCTAGGCCCAAGCCTCCGAGCTTGGGTCAGCCCGACTTCTAAAACATAGGTCCATAGTCCAATTCATACCTAAACTCCGGCCGGTTTGGTCTAGGCCCAAGCCTCCGAGCTTGGGTCAGCCCGACTTCTAAAACATAGGTCCATAGTCCAATCCATACCTAAACTCCGGCCCGGCCCAAAGAATCAAAGGCATAGATTTGGTCCAAGCGCTTCAAGCCTAAACTACTGTTTGGGCCGAGCTTAGGCCAGCCCGACCTCTAAAACAGTCCATAGTCCAATCCATGGGTCAAACTCAATGAGCCAAAATTAAATCAAGCCTAGATCGACCCTTTGGACCAGGCTTGGGTTGATCCTTTAAATAAAAATATTATTTTTAAATATAAATTTTGTATGAAATTAAAACTTTATTTATAGGGAATAAACCTCCCTCAACCTCAAAACTTTCGATGTGGGACAAGAACCTCCATCAACCTCAAAACTTTCGATGTGGGACAAGAATAGGATAATTTTTGGATCATTTATACATTTTCAACTATCTATTCATCCTTCCCCTCCCACTCATAGTACAAGTCTACATTTATTTAAATTTCTTTCTCATAATATATTATTTTTCAATTTTTGTCACTCATTCTTTTCTTCTCAATCTCATTGAACACACAAGATAATTTATACAATCGGTATAAATTTAATCTAAAAAAATGATAATTGAAATGAGAATGACAATAAATAATAACATTAAACACTAGTGGAGAATAAACACAAAAACAGTTAAGAGTGGAGAATTGAGAGAAATTGAGATTGAGAATTAGAGCGGCGAACAAAGAAAATTTAGGTGATATTTATAGAAATTTTTATATTTAAAAACACAAAATAATTATTATCTAATAGATTTTAAAAAAAATATATAATTATTATCTAATAGATTTTAAAAAAAATATATAAAAAATATTTAGGTTAGTTTGAAGAAAAAAAAAACTTAGTTCGTTTATCCTTCTTTTATTTTTTATTTTTTATTTTTTTAATTAATTTTTAAAATATAAAATTACTTGGCTTAGGATGTCATTTTTTTTTGTTTAAATAATTTTTTTTTTATCTTTTCCACGCCTTTCAAGTTTCAAGGCTTTGCATGAACATTTTTAATAAATTATCATAATTTTTTTCTCTTTTCTTTATCATGTATGCATGTAGGCCATAAAGTAGTTTAGTGCTTGTTGGACATAACTCACGATGATTTTTTTTTCATTTTTTTTCTTCTAGATTATTATTATAATTTATATATAATATATTATTATATTGGATCGGACCTTTGGGTCGGCCCAATGAGCCGATCCAAATACGGCTCGAATGGGCTGGCCCATGGACCGATCCAATTAAAAAAAACGATTCCATATCCAATCCAATGCATGAAAGGGCTGGGTTGGGCCGGGTCGGGCCGGTCAATCGTTGACCATAGGCTTGACTTGGATCGAGTTTGGACTGGACTTGGACCAGCCTTTAGACTTCGGGTATGATGAGGCTGAATTTTACTTAATAATTTTTTTTTTTTTTGAAAGGAAATTTTACTTAATAATTGAAAAGCATTAAAAATCATAAGTAAAAATAAAATAAAATTGTTTATAAACTAACTAGAGACTAAATATATTTATAAACTACATTGGGTAAGTCGATACTTATTAAAAATCAACACTTTAACCTCGATAATATTTTATAGTAAAGATTAAATTCATTATAAAACTTAAACCACACGGACTAAATTTTTTTTGTTTGTAATATATTAAAATTTAGGGACTGATAAATTATTATAAATTTAAAAGTACAAAAGTTAAATCATTGAAACATTGAAAGTAGATGTAGAAAAGTAAAGTATTTTTAAACCGAATAAAAATGAAACAGCATACTCCATACAAATGCTAATCATAGTAAAATAAATGATGAAAAGTGATCAAGTGATATAGTCATAATTCTACTATAAAGTGGAAGAGCTAACTTTCATATTGTATTATAATTTCTGTTGAACAATCCTTTACAATTATGAAGGATTGAAAATTTTAATTTTGACGTGCTAGTTTTAAAAGTAAATCGAACCATTATTTTATTACCAGAAAGTGAAACTGATTAACATTGTACCATAATTAACAAATTTTCAAGATTTGTCACAAACTTATCCGTCAAAATACATGAGGTCTTTTCACATTTTGATAATAACGTTAGTTCTAAGTTACTTGAAACTTGAAATTAAACTTAAAAAACCAAGTTCAAGATCTTTCTTACAACTTACAACATCAATTTGTTACAGGATAATACATTTTGATGAACTCGTGATTATCATTTCCACCATCTAGATATTTCACTTGCGGTGTGTTTGGATTAAATTTACAAGTGATTATGAAGGACTAAAAAAAAAATCCTAGAGTGTTTGAAAAAGAAAAAAATTATCACTTTCTAAATAATTAAATTGGTTAATAATCAAATTTAGAGGTTATTATAAAATAAAGTGATTGAAAAGTGAATCCTAATTAATCACTTTAGAATGGCTACAATAAAAGTTAAATTATCAAAAATCTCTCTAAGTATGGTTTCGTTTCAAAAATACCCTTAAACTATGAGTTTCGTTTAAAAAATACTTCTTGAACTTTCAAAAATTTTAAAATTTTCAAAAATACCCCATGAACTATGAAAAAAAATTCAAAAATACCTCTAAACTATAAAAGGTTTAAAAATGTCTCACAGGTAACAACATACACAAAATTCTAATGTAAACGGTTAAATTCTAACATGTACCTATGTGACGTAGAAAAAATGAAAAACATACACCTGAAGTGTTAAAAAATCATGAAAAAATTATTTTATCGATTCCAAAGATCAAGGGAATAGAACAAAATATGACAAAATCGATGGAGAATAGATCACATGTCTATGTTTTCATGATTTTTGTAATACCTCACACGTCCACATTTTTCATTTTTTTCATATCATGCAAGTAAATTTAACCGTTTACATCATAATTTTGTGTATGTTATTAATGTTGAAGGCCTTTTTGAAACGTTTTTCATAGTTTAAGGGTATTTTTTAAAAAAAACCTATAGTTCAGAGCTATTTTGAAATTTTTGAAAGATGGAAAGTATTTTTTAAAAGAAACTCATAATTAAGAGGTATTTTTTTATAATTTAACCCAAAAAAAACTCACTCTTCATATTAAAATATTTCAAAATCCACATGGTAAGAACCCCAAAGAATGCTAAAATTATAAAATTGCATTCGAAGTTGAAAGTTTTTTTTTTTTTTTTTTTTTTTTTACAAGAAAAGTATTTAAACTAGCTAGCAGGCATGCCAAACTTAGCCTTAGTCTTGTTATTATTTCATTCTCTATCTAATGTTATTTTGGTTTTTTTTCTTTAGATATAGTGAGGTGTGTGATGAAGGTGGACCTTAGTAAGGCTTATGATACTATTGACGGGTATTTCCTAGAAAGTCTTTTGGAGCATTTTTGTTTTCCTTCAAAGTTTGTTAATTGGGTGATGCTCTGAGAGGTACTTCCTATACGCTCATGATGAATGGATGTGTTCAAGGTCATTTCAAAAGAGTGAATGGTCTTAGGCAAGGAGACCCGATCTCTCCATTGCATTTTGTGCTAATTATGGAATACTTAACTCGTCTTCTCATCCAGATCTCGCAGTTCAAGGGCTTCCGTTTTCACCCTTTGTGTAAAAACTTGGGCTTGGTATAAGTTTATGTTTTGCGGATGATCTTGTGATTTTTTGCAAAGGGCATGCAGTGAGTGCTAAACTTGTCCGCCATGCTTTTTCTGACTTTTGTAAAGCTTCGGGTTTGTCAGCTAACAAGCAGAAATCTCAAATTATTTTTGGGGGAACTAGTCGGGACACTAAACATAGCATTATGGATATTGTGGATTTTGAGGAAGGGTCTTTTCCCTTGAAATATTTGGGGGTTCTTTTACGACCCACAAGATGGAGGAAAACAGATTGTGGATCTATCATCACCAAAGTTAAACTTCGTTTACATAACTAGCGAGTAGACATCCGTCTTTTGCTGGTAAGGCTCAGCTTATCCATTATGTTCTCCTGGGGATCCGAAGTTATTGGATGAGTATTTTCTTGCTTCCTCAAAGTGTTGTAAAAGAGATATACAAACTTTGCAGGGATTTCCTTTGGGGTGCTCATGATAATAGAAGCAAGCTTCACCTCACTTCTTGGGATAAAGTGTGCCTTCTGAAGCGTTATCTCGGGGAGTTGGTTTCTGCGAGGGGTCCAAGTGGAATAAGGCCATGATTAGTAAGTACATTTGGGACATTACTGCCAAACCTGATGTTCTTTGGGTTAAGTGGGTTCACAGTATTTATTTAAAATGGCAAGACTTTTGGTTATACACAACTAGAGGGGATCCGAGTTGGTATTGGAAGAAGCTCCTCAAGCTTAGAGTGACCATTTCCAAAACCATGTTGCAGGCTGCTGAGACTAATGGAAGATTTATGGTAAGCAAATTTTATAAATCTCTTCTTGGAGTTGAGAATGATGATTATGCTCGAGTTGTGTGGTGTAGACTCTCGATTCCTAAGCATAGATTCATCCTTTGGCAGATGGTGAATTCTCAGTTGTTGACTAGAGACAAACTTTTAAAGTTGCAAATCTCCATTGCTTCCCCGTATTGCCTGGCATGTATTGGTTTTTTGGAGAGTCATGATCATTTATTCTTTGTTTGTCCTTTCTCTATTGCGTTATTAAGGATGGTTCATGGATGGTTGGGTTACACAACATGACCCTTGATTTTTTCTGATTGGAAGTGTTGGATTGGGCATCTGGGGTCTGATTTACAACATCAAGTGTTGTCTGTTGTCATTGTTGCGGTTGTCTAATTCATTTGGTGCAACCGAAACTTGTGTGTTTTTTAGCAAAGATCTTATACTCTTAAATTCGTTAATGAGTTGATTTAGCAGGGCATTAAGGATAGATTTGGTTGGCTTGGTAGAAGAAAGTTGACCACTAGAGATAAGGTTCTTGCTAATGTTGTAACCAATTAGAAAGTTTATGTCTTGGTTTGTGAGTTGTAACCAATTAGAAAGTTTATGTCTTGGTTTGTGAGGTTTGTTAAGCTTTGGTTTTAATTGTGTTGTTTGATCTAATGAGAATCTCTCCTTTCAACAACAACAACAACAACAACAACAACAACAAAAAAAAAAAAAAAAAAAAAAAAAAAAAAAAAAAAAAAAAAGTGAGGTGAGAATTAAACCATCAACCATGGTAATTAATATATTATCCAATTGATGAGTGTTATCTTGGTCTTAATAATTTTAATGTAATATAATAATATATTAAAAGTTACTGAAATGGATTTTTTTTTTTTTTTTTTTTTTTGCAAAGATCAATAATTAATAGAGGAGATTGAAACTCTAATATAGAGTGAAGACACAATTTTACGTCAATTCAGCTAGGTTTGACAATGAGAGATTTTTGCTTGCCCCTCTCTAATTAGTATTGTTTTAATTTAGTTATTAATAATTAATTTTAAATTATAATGAAATTTTGTTTAGATTTAGTGTATATTAATTACAAATATCGCAAGTCCAATTAGAATAAAAATTACAGTAAAAGAATTACAATTTTCAAAGTAATCTAGAAAAGTATAAAATATTTTTTAGATATTTGAAAAGACAAAAAAAAAAAAACATAAAAATATGGAAATCTATGTTGATATTGGTATTTTAATTGTACGGATATATTCATAGATATTTTTGTAAATCAATATATATTTTTGTAAATCATTTTTTTTTCTCCTTAAGTATATTTGTTTTCAAAAATATATATATAAAAATTAATAATTAAGTTTTTTTAACTTTCAAATTAAGCTATAGATATCTTGTCATTAGTATCTAGATTCAAATTAAAATTAATAGGTTATATTTTTAATATTTTATGAGTATTTATAAAAGATATCGAAGATATTCATTACCCTTAATATCTATATCAAACTCATCAATTTACGGACATATCGATAGATATTTTCATCCTTAGTCATAAATAGTTCATTTCCAATTATAATTCAATTTTATTTAAAATATTAGCCCAAATAATTATAAATATTGTCAACCGAGCATAGCTCAATTGACATAAGGTTGTGTCATTGACTAAGAAGGCATGGGTTTAATCCCCACATTAATTAAAATACCTTTGCAAAAAAAAACATTATAAATTTTGAGTATCTACTTTAAAAAAAAAATTAGAGAAGAATTTTTTTTTTTACAAAAATATTTAATTAATATCGAGAGATTGAACCTCTGACCTCTTAGTCAATAACACAACCAAAGTTATTCTCGATTTGTGTGTAGAAGATATTTGAATTTTGAAAGACAGAGAATGTGAAAAGGCTGAATAAAAATCCTTAACCTATACATAATAGGAGAGTAAGATGCAACATAGTATTCATAACCTTGAAATATTAATTTTAATAAAAAAAAATCAATATAAAAATATTTAAACCTACAAATAGAATGGAAATTGAAACATTCAACCTAAAAAGAAAGTATAAAGGTCTTTTTTTTAATTGACTAGATGGTACAAATGTCTTTAACCATTTTTTTTAAAAAAATGTTAAGCGACATATTGAACCTAAACCTCATGTCACTAGGCGATATATCATAAACTATGTTTTTGTTGACCAAAAGTCTTTAACCATTGAAATACATTCATATTGATAAATAATAAACAATACTATTTTGACCTAAACACATGAAAAATGATAACGAACCTTTTTTTTTTCTTTTTTTTTTGAAAAGTACAATGATAACTTACTTGTAATAATAATTGTTACTATTTTGATCTAAATTTAGATTGAAGCGTTTAGAAATACAATTAGGAGGCCTACAAAATCCTAATCATTATCTATTTCTCCCAATATAATAATTATTTCTCCCTATTCACGTTTTGTGAAATAAAATACATATTTTTGTTATGGAAAGTGCAAATGTTATATAGTGCCTGAGTTATGAGTATGATGTGATAAGCTAAATTCAAACAAATGTGTTAAAATTGTTGCGAAGAGATTCATGCAATCTCTTCTCAGAAAGAGCTCTGGGGAACAAGAAATAAATACAGGGAATGGGAGAGTTGATCACTCCATATGAAAAGCTAGAAAAATGTTCGATGATACAAACTCACTAAATAAAGTAAAAGGCTCCAAATATACAAGAGCTAAAAATAAATAATAAAACGACTAACATCTCGACAATTCGACTAACCAAAGCGACGAAAACCACTCCCACCGAGCTGCATCAAGCTACTGCCTAGAAGAAAAAGAACCTCTAGAAACCAGTTGAGAACTTTACACGTATAAATTTACAGAGCTAAACGGATATAATTTTTAAGGTTAAACACCTGGTTTGAACTCATTTGCATCGTAAGAGAATTTTGAAAGTGATATGATACCAAAGATACCAGAGAATTTTCCCAGTGCCACGAAAGGGCAGGTAAGCATGGAAAGTGATATGATACCAAAGATACCCTGATACCAAACAATATGGGTAGGTAGCAGAAAGGACAAACCTGGAGGATTTGATTCCCACTCCTTGAGGTGCTTGTACATGTTTTACTAGGCTGTTGAATTGTTCTGCAAATAGCAAGTTCAGGTATTAAGCAAGGATGAAAATATCCGACGATATATCCAACTTTGAACTGTATTAAGTTTCAACTTTAAATTGTATGCATTGGTAACAACTTTGCCTAAAACAAGATAAAGGTCCCAACATCGATTCATGTTAGCTAAACACAATACAACTTGGAACACAGTAGTTGGGTTTTAATTTGTGTAAAGAAGCAATAAATACAGTTAACTTAATCATTCCACGGGAGAACATCTCAAAGAATGGTATTTCTTGGCATAGTGGCCAAACTAAAGAACACAAGACGTCCCTAAATTCACATACGTAATCTCCTTCAAAAATAGTCAAAATGAGCATAGCTCAATTGACATAAAGTATGTGTTAACGATCAAGAGGTTTGTGATTCAATTCCCTCCACCCCATGTTGTAATAAAAAAAATCTCCAATAATAAAGTAATGGTTAAATTACAAATTTAATCCTAACTTTTAAATTTGTGACAAATAGGTCCCTCAACTTTAAAAAGTATCTAAATATGTAGGAACTTTCATTTTTGTATCTAATAGGTCCCTAAACTATTAAAAAAAATCTAATAAATCCCTAAATTTCCAATGATGTGTCTAATAAGTCCAAGATTTCAATTTTGTGTCTAATTGGTTGAGCATTCTTTAAAAGTCATGAATCTATTGGACACAAAATTGAAAGTTTAATATTAGACACAAAATTCAATTTTATGTCTAGTAAATTTGTTAATTTTAAAAAATGTTGAATATGTCAAAGAACTGATAGACACAAATTTGAAAGTTCAAGGACTTATTTGACATCTTTAACGCTTAGAAACATATTAGACATAAAGTTGAAAATTTAAGAACCTATTAGATATTTTTTTTAAGTTTAGGGACCTACTATTAGACCCAACTATAAAATCAGAAACTAAACTTCTAAACTAATTAAGTCAGTCTCATAGTAGGGCAGCAGCCTTCAAAAGTTGAAATGCATTTATGCGCTCAGCCTAAGTTGCATGACAAAAGACAAAAACTCTCACGAGGAGAATAGAATGCATATAGTAAAGACTTCATTATGTCAACAAAATAAGAAAGCATCAAAATCACTACATGATGAAGCATCAAAAGCACTTGTTGAGGATATGATCTACCTTAGATTGAAGGACCTTTTGACTATCAATGACGTACTGATTCGGATGATTAATCCCAGCATCACACGACGAGCCATGGATAGATTCAAATGTCAACGTGCACGCCAACTAAAGATACATGAGAAAACTATTAGCATTATTATTCCCAATATCAAAACATGATCAATGGGAAAATTAACAGCCTACTAGTAAATTGAGAACCTGATAATGTTTATTTCGCACTCTGTCCAGTACATCCTCCATTGTCCGGTTATTTACTCCCATTTTACCAAGAGCTGCTCTTAAGTTGTCTTCGCTGTTCAAGAAATCAATATGTCAAACAATGAGAAAAATAATTCTGAAAGTAGTGTAGTTTTATGTCAGAATTGAAACCTAGCAACCTTTTCTTATAATTTTGATGAGACACTCCTCTGTAACAATGATTATACGCCAAAAGAGAAAATTACACTCCCAATCCTTTATGAGTCTCAACTCAGGGCCCACTTGCCAACCGTGGGATTTTACATAAAGTTACACGTTTTTACTTATATAACTATCATACTTACTCGCAAAATCTGCCAACCCCATGCAATTCTCTCCTACCCTTGATCAGTTTCCCTTCTACTGCTAGAATAAGTAAAATGGTTTAATTCTTACTTAATCTGAAACCGGTTTAAGGTGGGTTACAAGTAGAATTGAACCTAAAAAGCATAATTATGGACACGAGACACGGAGACGACATGACATGGACAACGTCATTTTCTAAAAATCTAGGGCATGGACATAAACACAAGGTCATGTTTATTAAATATACATTTTTTAAAAATCTAGGCCTAGTTAGCATTGTCTCTAGCACACAACAAATTTATGAAGTTCACATCATTTGCAACAATGCCAACTTATTTTGGCATGTTGTGCCACCTCTATAATCAGGGCTAGCCCCCTTGGCAGCCCTTTGGCTCTAGCAGACTCACCCTTTTCTATATCTCCCGTTTCAACTTGTTGACCAAGTAAATCTTTTTTTTTAACAGACAAGAATATATCAATTAATAGGGTAAAAATCAATTTATACCCTTAAACTTTGGAGGTTGTATCAATTAAAACCCTAAATTAATGATTGTATCAATTTAAACCTTGAACTTTCAGAACTGTATCAATTTACACATTCTGTTAGAATTTTATTTTAAAAACGTTAATTTAAACACATAAAGACTTATAATTTTAGCAAAGAGTTTAATTGATAAATTATAAGTCTCTACATGTGTGAAAACTAACATTTTTTTTAAAAGAGGGTGTAAATTGTTACACTTATGAAAGTTTAGGGTTTAAATTGATACAATCATTAGTTTAGGGTTTTAATTGATACAACCTCGTTTAAGGGTATAAATTGAGTTTTACCTTAATTAATAAGGATCATACAAAAAGAGAGATGAGATATCCCTCTTGTAGTATATATGTGAATATAGGAGCTTATTAGTCTTTTGTCTTTTATTGTAAGTTTACTCTTTTTTTTTTGCAAAAATATTTAATTAATGCGAGGTGGGGGTTCGAACATCAGACCTCTTGGTCATTAGTTCGAAGGGTTGCAAAGTCGTTAATACAACCCTTCTCATAAGCTCAATCCAACATGGCATCAAGACATTAGATAACAAAAAGGATCACCTTGCCTCGAACCCCTAGTGGCCCAAATAAGGCCCACTGGTCTGCCATTCACAAAAATGGAGAAGTGTTTTTTTTGCAACGGTATTTTAATAAATGCGAGGATTGAACCCATAACCTCTTAGTCACAGGCACAACCTTATGCCAATTGAGCTATGCTCGGTTTGGCAAAAATTTGGGCGGTAATAATGCATTTAAATTCATGCCCCGTGCGTGGTTTTTTGCACAGGTGCAGGATCAATCAACCCCCACTCTGGGCTATCTAGGTGATGCGCCCACTCACTCGTTGCACCAAGTGGTTGTTTGATATTTTTTTTTGAAAATCTGCCCTAGGGCAGAATCGAACCCCCACCTTGCTCCAAACACTTTGTTGCGAAAAACTTTCAGCACAAATTACCAATCAACCATATCATAGGCTTTCTCGAAGTCAAGTTTTATGACCCAACCCTTCTTTTTGTACTTATACTCGGTCAACCATCTCATTTGCCACCAAGATTGAGTCTAGGATCTATCTCCCCGAAATGAAAGTTGATTGGTTGTGGGAGGTGGTCTTGACCAAGAGAACTTCAAAGAATAAAAAATATGTTCAAGAATGCCTCACAGAGGAGCAGCAAAATTTTAAAATTGTTGCTAGTACACACCCTTGTTGCTAGTTTTAGTGAGAGAAATTGCCCATTCACAGATCCCTCCCCACAAATTTGAAATTGCCTCATAAACCTCCATCCTTTATTAGTACATGGCAAGTACATGTTCACACATTCATTACTGTCACTTCAAGTTTCTCCATTTTTTAGAAACTTATTGAAGGTAAAATGTCACTCAGTTCTGAAGATCCAGGCATCAAAATTATCTCAATGAATAATAGCCATGTCCAATCTCTTAAACTTTCTTTATACTCCTCCCGTTCTTAATTTCTCACTTCTCTCGAACAATGTCTAACCCATCAAAGCAATAAAATAACGGTGTTTTTGTAACTGCAAATGATTTATCTTATGCCTTCAAGCTAAAGTATAGGACCTACCTCCACTTGCTCTTGCATCATTTGGGAAACGAGAAATCTGTTTTTTTTTTTTTTTTTTTTTTTTTTGATAGGAAACACAAACCATTCATTGATAATATGTAATGGATTACAAGGAAATCCTATTCGGAAACAGATACAAAAAACACCTCCATTGAATAGAGAGGGAAGATAAGATGTAAATACAAAAAATGGAGGAGACAAAATCAACAAGAAAGAGCTAGAAAAGAAGAAGAAACAAAATTAGATGCAAAGTCGGTCCTCTATTTCCTCACTCTTTGCCCTCCAACGATCCAAAAGATCACAATCAATTGGGATGGCGCGACCCGTCCCTGTTTAGCGCATGGTTGGA
This sequence comes from Herpetospermum pedunculosum, assembly GCA_028017165.1. Classification (NCBI taxonomy): domain Eukaryota; kingdom Viridiplantae; phylum Streptophyta; class Magnoliopsida; order Cucurbitales; family Cucurbitaceae; genus Herpetospermum; species Herpetospermum pedunculosum. The sequence continues at coordinate 64,287,183 of CM051524.1, forward strand.
AGAGTGGGTAATAATCCTTAATCCAAAAGATCACAATTAACCAAAGGGTTTGGAAGAGTGGGTAAGTCAGATTATTATCCAAAGGGTTTGGAAGGTGGGTAAGGCTAGGTCAAAAAATGTGGGTTGATGGATGGGGTGATGTTGATGGGTATTAATGGATGCGTCAGGTTGATAAATGGGTAAAGTATTGTTGTCCAAAGAATAAGTGGGTAAAGTATTGTTGTCCAAAGGGTTTGGATGAGTGTGTAAGGCATTGTTATCCGCAGTGTTTGAAAGAGTGGATGAGGCTAGGTCAGAAAAAGTAGGATGCTGGATGGGGTGATGTTGATGGGTATTAATGGATGCGTCAGGTTCAGGTTGATAGGAAGATTTTTGGAAAACAATGGGTAAAACAAGGGTAGTTGAATTACCCGATGGATGCAAGGTTGATTCCTTCACTAAGTACAATAAATTTTGTTGTTCATTGGAGGATGTTCAATGGTACGGAGCCACAGTAGGTGTGTGGGTCAGTTGTACTTCGAACCCAATTTCAGGGTAAGGAGAAACTTCATCGGAGCGTGGGGTGATCGAGGTCGACTTCACTAGAGGGTTTTTGCCATGGATTCCGACTATGAAGTTTATGGAATAACGTGCAACAAAAAAAGGTTCAATGTGTATCAAAATGGATGATGAAGTTGTTGATTGAAGAAGTATAGTTGATGGGAGGAAGCCCTTTTGATTCTCTTTAACTTTTATACAAACCTCCATCATGTTCATTCATGCAAGAGTCTTGTTTGTTGTTTCCAAGTATCCTCCACAAGCATTTCTGATTTTCACAAAAGTATCAAAGGGCCATATATCCATTGGTAAGTTTCTGACTTAGATCCATCCACCATATAAAGGGACTTTTAAATCTCTTGTGTAAGCCCTGCACTCCAAGGTTCAAATCTAACTTGATATGGACCAGCTTTTTGCCACCCTTTGTTTTTGTAGAGAGTGATGTCTTGTTCCCTATCTAAAACCGATATGAGAGCCCTGTCCGGTTGTAAGGGGCTAATAGAACTTGAATTGGTGATGTCTAGTTGGACAGCTTTTATAATTTCAAACCATTCATCATGAAAATGCTCCCAATAAATGATAACAGCTTTTTCAGGGTAGAAATCAGCAAGCTCACACTTGTTGGGAGAGATCTTGTTATGTGTTGCAACTGTCTGATTATTGGGTGGGTTTACAGGCCGATTTGATTGTGGAGAAGCCTTCATGCATCCTTGTATGACGGGGTGGTGTTAATGACAAGAGATTGGTGGTTGTTGAAGGCTTTAAGAAGAGAAAGAAAGCTTTTCAAACCATATTTGTTGGTACCCACAGGGACAATGATCTTATTTAAACCTCCATTTGCTCCAAGTTTCACAATTTCAGCACAATGTCCCTTTCGAGTAGTGAGTTTTTCTACCCATAAGTGCATCGAGTCGGCATTTCATGAAGAATTTCTGGTTAAGAGAGGCATCGAGTAGCTTGGTGAACCTAGAGACAAGCTAAGGGTGGGATTCATGTTTGAGAAAGAGTGAAGGACCTTTCTTTGGTAGCTTCGGTGAGGTAGATATTTTCTCTCTTGTTAAGAAGAAAGTTTTACGGTCGATGGTGGTAGAAGGTGGCGTATTTCGGACCATGGCTGGAAAGGTCAGTTGACCACCGGAAAGTTATATGGTGGATGGGCATTTGGGCCGGTAGAGGTGGGTTGGGGAGAAGACTGGAGGAGAAAGAGAAGATGGCATTGTTTTAAACAATGAGATTTAGCATTTTGAAACGAGAAATCTGTAAAACCAATGAGAAATGGCAACCCTAGAGAGGTAGGCAATGCCTGTCCATGTAGTGCCATTTACAAATCGATTTTGCATTTTTCGTACTCATGATGCCATGGATAAACAAGCAGAGAGATTAATAATTGATGCTTTGTGAAGATTTCGATTAAGAAACTGAAAACGAAGAATAATGAAACAAAGTGAAGCAAGAAATGGCAACATAACGCAGGCAGTATAAAGACCAAGATTTACTTGCTCTTGCATCATTGAATCTAGCTTGTATGTTATTGACTCTGTCCCTCACCCCAAAACAGCTAGCCTTTTCAACACGGGCACAGTTTATTAATGCACTCCCATTTGGACCGTCTTAATTACCTACTTAAATTCGTACATTCGTATCCATCTTCATTGCCATATCACTAGATGGTTCTACTCTATTACCAAGACGTTAGAACTGAAAGCTTGCTACATTTTAATATAGTTCTTCCATTAACTAAAAACTAGTTCAAGGTGGGCTACAATTAGAAAATAACTAATTAGGAATGTTCAAGACTACAAAACTCTCCCTACCTAAATAGCATGAAATACACCCTCTCCCTCCCTACTCTCTCTATATTTTTTTTTTCCCTTTTTGCATGTGCTTCTACTAGAGTCCTTACTAACAGAATCATGCACCAAAAATCCAAACTACCCTCAGCAAGACTAATTAACTAAATTTGCTGTCAGTCCTTGACTCCTTGTTGCTACTCTAAACCTCCTCCATTCCCCCTCTTCAACTGTTCGGTCTATCATAAAAACGACTTGTGCTAGAACACAAAATACAGTTTCTTATATATATATATATATATATATATATAAACGACTTGTGCTAGAACACAAAATACAGTTTCTTATATATATATTATATATATATACACACATACATAGGGACATCTATGGTTAAATCTATTCAGCTTAAAATTCAAGATATCAAGAAATTGTTTTAGGAAGCGTACCCGAAATGTCTATAGGGACATCCATGATGATCGCCAACACCAGGTGATGATGAGATGATTTTTTGACAGGAATAAGGTGAATAATCCTAGTATAATCAGGTAAGAAATAGATCATAATTCTACATAGAAATTGCATGTGGGCTGGTTCCTCTAATGATTCTTCTAATGTACAAAAGTACAAATGAAAATATCAGATGATGATACAAATAAATCAGAATACTGAAGTACATAGAAATGTATGTGGACAACTTTCTGTCAAATACTTTTTATTTTTTAATCTCCAAAAAGTCAAAATAGGAGAACATTAATGGAAAATATTCTACTAACAACCTTGACCTGACATCTGCTACCAGCATACTGCATTACTAGTAATTTTGGTATTTAATTTTGACAAACTTAGGTCATGCCAACAACAATAGAAGAGAGAGATGGAAGCATTTTAGATACAAATCAACTGCTTAAGTGCTTATAGCTATACAAGTAGGACATTGATGGAGAGGCCAAAACAAACATAACAAGAAGTAATAATTAAATCATGTTGTAGATAAATAGGTCATTAAAAAATGTCAAAAAATATACCAAAATATTTTAAGATTCTTAAAATAAAAATCTAGGTAAAGTTGCCCTACTCATTCTGCATCTTAAAAACATTTCATGTTCCAAAAACAAATCTGCATCATAAAGACTTTTCAAAGGTTACGTCTCTTACCACTCTTTTGCCTTCTTGTCCATAATTATGCCTGATACTGTATGCATATTCTTTGTTAAACCTCTCAGCACCAACCTACAATAAAAAAGTATAAAGCAATAGCTATCAATGAGTGTGAATATGATCTGTGGGGACAGGGCTAAGAAGAAATAAAGTATAATAATTAAATTTGGGATATAAACTTCAAGCAAACAGATAAAGTGATACAGACAGGAGAAATGGAAGTAAAGAAATAGAATAGAGAATAAAATAAAAATCAAGAGAGAGAACTCAAACATAACAAAAGCTGTTTATTGCAGTACAATTAGGACAATCATATAGAGGCCAACTCTAACATAATAAAAATAATAACTAAAGGTTTTGAATGGTGGCATAGGAACTTGCTATTTAAGGAAAAGAAATGGGGTCTAATTAGCAAAATGGTTTTGGAGGTTTCCTTTAGAGGCCAAGGAACTATATATTATGTCATTGTTAGCACTTATGGAAAGGAAAAATTGGGTTGGTCTGTCAACGAGAGCCAATCAAGGAGTCTTCAAGGCCCTTAAAAAGTTTTGAAAGCTTGGACCTTGTTTGAAGAATTCACTTCTATCAGAATTGAAAATGGAAGCAAAACCTTAGATAAATGGACCGGAACACAGTCTCGTGTGCAAACTTTCACAAGGATTTTTGAAGTTTTAAAGGGACTAGCTTGTTTCTTTTTTGAACCAGGAACGAACTTTTCATTGATAAGTGAAAAGCTACAAGTATTCAAGGATACAAACTCCCATAGGGAGAGAAAATAAAATTACAGTTTTAAAGGGACTTGCTTGTTAAGGAAGCTTGCAAAGAGAGCATAGAAAATTTGAACCACGTGATGAGAAGAAACTTCACCAATGAAGAGTTAGATGAATTTTAGCAACTAACGGAATTCCTAGAAAGGGTTTATCTCAATAGAAGTGAAGATTGAAACTAATGGTACTTAAAAAATTTACATATTTCTAGGTGAAATCACAGGCAAATCAATGTCTCCGCAAGAATTTATCATTTGGCAACATGGAAAGGTAAAGGACAAAGAAGAAAATCTTCTTGTGGGTTAGGGATGACATTAAGGCAGGTTAGCATCTCTAGCTCTCATGATACTCTATTAAATCACCCATAAACTCAAAAGCTTAAGTTGGATGTCTTACCGTAAATTTACTCCTTTTATCAGTACTTTTAACAGTCATGTGATCAAATATTTTAGAAGAAAGACAAACATTCAATCAACGCAGTCAAGGTTATGGCTTTGGAAATATGGTTGGTGAGTTGATGAGAGATTTCCATGTATTTAGTGAAACGGAAAGATGGCTAAGTTCTATTGCTCCTCATGGTGCTCTCAGTCTAACTTATTTTGTAATCATAATCCAATTATAATAATTTTAATCGGGACTCGGGAGTATTTATGTAAATTCCTATCAAGGAACTTGATATCTTGTATAACTATATTAATAAATATTCATGAAAAAATTGAGGATATAAATTTACTTCTTGTATAATTGAAGTTCAACATAACTATAACTTAAATAATGAAAAGAAACACGATTGGTAAAAAAAAAAAATCACGATTGAACATCATGCTTCTGTATATGGCTTATCCGGTTTCCTTTTCTGATAAAGAAAACGCGAAGAAAATATTTAATATCCATATTCCAACTTCTAGGGAAAAAATAAATAAATCTTGAGGATAACTTAAAAGAGTATTATTATGCTTACTCTCTGAGAGAACTCGGCTTTCCAGAAAGCAAGAGCATCATCAAGATTCAAACCAACACCCTGCATGTGAAGAATTGAACTGTAAAGATTGAAAGGCTTCATACCAATAATGAGAGGAGCATTGCAGATAAATACTTCTATCGACAATACTAATCATACTTCAATCAACTACATATTATTTATTCATGATTGTTGATTCCCCTCATATATCAACATCATTGATCATCTAAATTAAACTGCATTTACTGCTTGAAGCTTCAAACCAGTCAATAATTTTTTTTTTGGAATGTTTCTTTCGTTTTGATTCTGGAAATACAGCTTTTCCGTAATCTCCAAAGCTTTTAGGTTTGGGTACGAAAAAAAGATCCTCCTGCTTTGGTGGTATCTTTTCATTGAAAGAAACACTAGTTTCTTATCAAATGATAACAAAAATAGCTGATATCGCCATTACATATCCATTAAGAAAATTTTAACCAAGAAGTAAAAGGAGATAGAGGAACATGTTCACAATTTCATATCTAATAGAGCAAATCAGCTCTTCATGTAGAAAAATGAAAAAACAAGACAATTTCAGCACTTGTCTATATATATATTTAGGGAATGGAATGGTAATTATTCAATTCTCTCAAACCTTTAGGGGGTGTTTGGAGCACCAATTTGAGGATGGGTAGAGGGTTATTATAAACTAGTCCACGTTTGGCCCACCGACTATTATAACTCACAGTCAATAAAGTAACTATACTGACTTCAATAGAATTTACTATTCACAGACTATTATAAACACCGACTACAATAACTCACTCAGAGCCTCAAACAGACCCTTAGGGGGTGTTTGAGACACCAACTTGGAGTTGGGTGGACTGGGTTATTATAATTCAGTCTACGTTTGATCCACCGACTATTATAACACAGTCAATAAAGTAACTATACTGAATTTAATAGTATTTACTATTCACAACTATTATAACCCACAAATTATTATAACCACCAACTATAATAACTCACTCGGCGCTCCAATCCTCTTAGTGATTATAATACCAAACAAAAAGAAAAATGAAAAGCACTTTAGAGTGTAAGCATCTAAAATAAGCACAGGTACATTGTACAACCTTAAGAAAGAGACCTAATTGCATTCTCCCTCCATGCTTCAAATGATGATCTTCTTTCACCTGGACATGAGTAAAATAATAAATGAAAAAAAAAATGGAGAGAAAAACTTCCAGAGATATAACTAGGACAGTCTTCTAACCTTTTCAAATAGGTGCCGCATGCAAAGAGGAAATGAACTTTTAGCTATTTGGTCAAGGTCTTTTATTGATATATCACCATACTCTCTTGGCTGGAGAGATATTAAGCAATGTAGATCCAGATCAGATTACATCATGTGGTAAAGTAGCCACCTAATTAAATAAACTACCTGTGAGTAGTCAGGACCCAGGTAGCTTGTGCAAAGGGCTTCTACGATCTAAAGCATTTAGAATACGTCAAGCACCACAATTATAACATTTCTTTACAGCACACATGGCTCACTACGAAAAATACTCACAGGGGTTAACCGATCTTTCTCTTGCTCTCTTATTGTAGATGTCCATTTCCTGGCAATAAAAATTAAAAAGTGAATTTTTCATCATGAACTTAATTAGACCAAGTCTTCATAATATAAATGAAAATTTTGAGAAAATGAAATTATCACACAACGTCCATCCCTATTTTCTTATCTTTTGTGATTAGAAACAAACTTTCATTCATACATGTTGCAATTATTTATGAGAATGGTAATTGATGGAAAATTAAATCTAGTGTAATCCAATTCAAGCTTTCTTTAACAACCTGTTTGTCAGACTTAGGGCCTTTGATAGTAAACTGCGGAATTGCGATGCAACAAGGGAAACCACCTAAGAATTATATGGAGGAAAATTAGAAATAACATTTTAAGATCAAGAAAGTGCATAAAATTGAATATAGATATATATACACACATACATAAGCATAATATTAACCTGATAAATAGCAATATATGCATATCCTTTATGGAGAAATACCCTTCGACCAGCCACAAGTTCTGGAACTTCTTCCCATGGTACCTTCATAAGGTAAGGTAGGAAAAAGATTAGGAAAAAGAAGAAAAATATCCAACAAGCTGGATTTTCTGTTCTGTTCTTTTCTTTTCTTTTTCTTTTTCTTCTTGGATGAACACAAAATTCATCAATAATGATCATTCGAAAATTTAAAAAACCAACACACCAGCAGGAAGAGAAGGCATCCAACTAACCAAGAAGTGGGATACAAAAAGTCCAGGCCATATTACAAACAGAACAATTTTAGAAACCTTTAGAGAGAGCACTCCAAGAGGAGGCAACAGAAAGAATTGAGATACCATAATTTCATAACTGGCCCATCTACAACTAAGAAGATTCTTCTATAGATCCCATGGAGCTTTATCATGTGCTTTAATTCCCTCCCAACAACAAAAATGGACTATCGCAAGATTTCAACTTCCATAGGATATTTAACCTTCCACACAGATCTACAAAATCCAAGTGAACAACCATTGGTCCATCTCCATAGTTCATAGATCAAGGAAAATGGTCTCGTTACCAAATTTGATCCATCTATGTATGAATGTATGTATGTGCGTATATATTATCCTGTGCACATGACAGCAAACTTTTCAAGTACTCAACAGATCTTAGTAAACCAATCCATCTATCAGGGCAGTTTTTCTTTTCCCAAACAGATCATAGGAAAATAATCCATCTATCTACAAAACTTTTCTTTTTCCTTGAGTTACAATAAATGTAATGGTCAAAATTTAGTACATACATCTCAGAATTTTCAACCCAGAGAACAGTGAATCTTGATATTATCTAAAGATGAATGGTTTCTGTAAGGTATCTCCCTCACAATATCAGATTAAAGTCAACACAACAAGTCTTAAACAAAATACAAGCCAAATCCAGCCGATCGAGAGGGCATGGAACTCTCCTAACCAACAAAGAGACTTTCTCCAAAATAAAACCGGCTTCTAAAACACACAAAAAGAGCTTAAATGCTAAACCACTAATGAACAGTGCTCTGATCGAGTGAAGTTACATTTCTACCCCTCCTTACATAAGTATTAACTATAGGAGGTCTAAGAGTTTCATCTCTACAATTCATATGAACCATAAAAATACTCATTCCAACACTCTACTTCCTGAACTTAAATAAAATAAATTTAATATCATATTAAGATCGCAGTCGTCGTGCATATTAAGAGAAATATTTTATTAAATAGAAGACAAACCTTATAGTATATGGCATCAGCTGCAAAAACGAAAAAATAAGAGATAAGCATAAGTAACAATGATAAATAATAATAGATAAATAAGTGTGATATTCATATAGTTGTGCACTCCACCCTCCCTTTGTGAAAACAAACCTATTAAGATTTTATTTTTTTTGGAGGGGGGGACAAGAAATGTGAAGTTTTTATCTATACTGGAAAAGTTGCAACCTGTCAACCTCACAAGGAAACATCCTCATAAAAATAAACTATACACCTTACAGTCTACAAAACCACAAGATAGCAAACGCACTGTGAAGATGCATACAAAGGGTGCCCATCAAAATATTGTATCTACCTAAACTTAAAGTCCTTTACAGGTGTATAAAAAATTTCATATGTTATTTTAAGCTGGTTGGCTAAGGTACATAACCACTAAAACCAAAATCTTAAGCTAATAGGTTAGGGTACATTTAATATTTTCAACTCAATATATCTATTTAATATTTTCAATATATCCCCAATAATTATCCCACAAGATGAATCGTATGGGCATAAAGATGAAAAGTGAAAACTATCATCCATAAATGAGTTATCCAATCTTACCACTTGGTACAGGCTGACCAATCAACCGAGCAACTTGAACCAATTTGTCCTTTACAGCCTACGAGAAGAAAAATGTTGAAGTTACTTGAAAGAAAACTCGCGAACTAGAAAGAGAGGCATAATACAATTTACAAGCTAAGGTTATATCATTTTGAACAAAGTGATAGCTTGGGAGGGACTATAAATATTTGACATTATTGCCAATGAAATTTAAATAGATCAAAATACCTCAAATTCTGCATAACTGATTGCTTTGTATGAGAGGCCAAGCTCCGCAAAGACCAACTTCTGCAATCGTAGAAGAAAATAATGTACATTAAGCCATTGGAAAATTTAAAAATCATGAAGAGAGCATTAAAGAATGGACCATATCCTTACCTGAGATTCAGGACTTTCAGAAAGAAAACGGTATCGGAATAACATAGTTTCCATAGAAAGAAACCATTTCCTCAATTCCTCCCTGAAACCAAGTCAAAATAATGGTAAACAAAAGCTAAGCCAAAAAATCAAGAGAAGAAGAAATGAGTGAACTTACGTTCTGCAGTATACAAGGCGTAGAACAAAGTGAGATATTATATCCTTGTTCACAACCTCGGATGCCTGTGGATGTTTCATATTGGTTTTCCACAATTCTCTAACCTGTGCAATGTATAAAAAGAAAAGTTGGAAAAACTAACAGGGTTTAAATAGTGAAGAAAATCAAAGCTCACCTGTTTATCCATTTCTTCAGATTTCTTTCCTCGAGATAAAACATCAGAAATCGCTTTAAGAACTGCAGTCAGACAAGGATAGCAGGTAAAGAGCACATCTTAATAGTTCAAGAATTCTTGTAGAATAGCAATTGATGAAAAATAAAACCACTGATGGCATATAAATTCAACTCATAAATAGCCACCAATTCGTCCAAATATGAATTTAGAAATCCATACAGTAAGTGAATAATAATTAAGCCTCCAACTTCCCCCAATTCAAATCTCTAACTAACAAAAACATTTCATATTCCTATCATCTCCGCCGCACCCCCAAATTAAATTGCAAAAATCTTCAATAAAGAAAGAAATTATTCATTCAACAATGTAATTCAGTATGTAAGCTATAGTTCTTCAAAATTGACCAAGAAACAGCAAGCGAAATTAAAGAAAAAGAGCATAAAATTAGGGGGGGAAATGTGACCTCGAAGACGATCTATGGCATAAAGCTCGAAGTCTTCAAGCTTGACTTCGAGAGAAGGAGCAGAGCGGTAGACGGGAAGAGTGGAAGAGGAAGTGGTTGTGGTTGAGGTGGAAGATTTTCTCTGAGAACGATAGGGTTCCATGGCAGTCTACTGATCTTGTCTTGCTACTGAAACTGATGATACAACAAATTGGCGTTCAGAGCGGCGGCGGCGGCGGCGAGGGGCTGAGAGCGTGATTGAAGAAGACGGAAGAGTCGGCGCGTGAGATTAGATTTTAAGACATAATTTTAATTTTTTTATATATATATATATATATTTATATATATTAGGACACCAAAGCATTAGGAAATGCGCGGGAATGGGAAATGCGCGGGAAACGAGTACTCTGCTAATTGGGCTTGGACATTTGGACTCTTAATGGGCCTCCGGCCTCTTTTGAGTTTATTTCACTAGCTTATGATTTTTTAGTTCAACTTAGAGAATTTAAACCTCAGACATTAGGTTGATACCTCAGACATTAGGTTGATGTCACATTTTTTATGTCAATTATGTTATGTTCGGTTTGGCATAATCATTTTTTCTTTTAGCTTTCGCATAAAATAAATTCAAATTTATCTCTGTTTGGAACCCCGAATTTGGAAGATTGTGTCAGGTAGGAGGAGCGAATAGCATTGGCATTCAAAATTAATTTTCTAAAAAACACGATTATTATCCATCCAAGACTCAATATGTAATATCTAATGATTTTTTTTTTTTTTATCATTATTATTAATTTCTATCTCATCTCTACACATATTTGCAATTGCTATAAAAGCTCACATTCCATTAAACAATTATCCACTTCATAACAACTCTTTCTTCAAATTTAAAAAATAAAATCTTGAATAATCATATTTTTATTTGACATTTTTTATGCTTGGAAATACTCTATAAATCGTAAAAAATGTTAAATTACATCATACTAAAAAAATATATAACTTTAGTCTTTTGTATCAAATAATTTCCTCCACTTAAAAAATATCTCAAAGATTTTAAACTTTATAAGTATTTTATTTATGAACATTTTCTTAAACTCGTAAATGTATAGAGACAAAATTAAATTTTGTATTTAATAGTCCAAACCTTTTAATTTAGTGAGTCAGACATTTATGAATTTTAAAAAACCATTTATTAATAACAAAAATTTATTAATTGAAAAATATATACATCTTTCATGAAGGACTTTTTATAGTCTTAAACACAACTACTTTTAGAGAGCAACCTTGTGCAAAATAAAAATGCATCTACAAAAGAATTTGATGTCTAATGCCCAAGCAGATAAGAGCATAAACATGTCATGTCCGGGATCAAAATATCAAGAAAAAATTCCTCGAAACCAAGATTAAACAAAGAGCCCCATAAATAAAGAAGGCTTCAGAATCCATCAATAACATTTTATTATCGTAAGACAAAAAAAAATAAGATAACCACTTTGATACCTAAAACAAAGAAAAAGAAGAACTTTATAATCATAACTACAAAATTCTGTACCCACCAGAAACTATACCATATCTTCTTCATCTGGGTTGGGCACTGCTAGCTTTTTTAGCTTACTTACATAACAAGTCCTCAGAGTAGCGGCAGCGGCAGCCGGTTGACAGATACTTCTACAAAAAGAAACCTTCCTCAAGATTGAATACTTGGGCGAGACTGCCCGAATACTGCACTCATTGCACTCCTCGTTCTGGAAAGAAACCCAAATCCAGAAATACCGGAATTCCCGGGCTCACTTCTGGTGGAATCCGGTGTACTGGGGGAATCAGGTGTTCTGGTAAGAAATCCAATTCCGGAAAGACCGGATTTCCCGGCCTCGCTTCTGGTGGAATCTGGTGTACTGGTCCCATTGGATGTACTGTTCCCCCCATTGGACGTTGTATCGAGGATGCTGCTCGACGGGACCTTTGAATCTCTAGTTCCTTCTAACTGCCAAGCATACGGATAATTATTAGAACTTTATAGATGATTGTATTGATGCTATGAAATGAGTTCAGAATATAGGACAACCATCAAGCCAGGGTCTGAGACAGTATTTTGGAAGGGTCGCCGATGAACTTGAACCTGAGATTGAATCATAGCGTAAAACCAATTATGTTGCTAAGTTATGACCGTATACAAGACAGAAGCCAAACTTAGAGGGTCTGTTTAAACGGTTAAGTTCGAGGCATATAGAAGTTAACATTAATTATTGCACGCCAAACAATTGTTCACAGATATACACAAATCGTGCACTTCAACTGATTTCATAAGAGAAATATTTACCCTATAATATTTGGTTATAAAAAAAAAACTAAGATAATTTTATTACCTTAGGCAAGTGGCTGTGGGGTTAAAATTCATTTCCCAAAATCCAGCGGCTTTTTTTTTCCCTCTCCAAAGAAAAGCAAATTGGAAAAGCCAAAATATAATCTCTGAAAGGATAAAATTAACTAACCAGGTTTGAAGAACCATTAGACTCGGAGGGAGCCAGCGCCTCTGGTGAAAAACCAATCGGCAACGACCGAATTTGCTGATGACAAGCAGAAAATAAAATAGTGTGAGTATGTGAAAAATTAAGCTGTGATTTCTAAGCCTATCTATCACCATTCTGATATTATTTCTATGAAAGCATTATCAAACTAACAAATAAATGCTCATAATTTACCTTTGGTGAAGGTGTTGTTGGAGGGAGTTCAAGAGATGGCCTAGAAGAACTAGAAGAACTAGAAGAACTAGAAGGAATTGCCTGCAAAATTCACAGTTATATGAAACAAAGTGTATGAATACTTGTATACATATTTGAAGATTCGCATTTCCAGATCTCAAAGGTGAGAGTGTAAATTTTCCGAACGACGACTAATAACCAAGGTCCTTTGATTCTCCATGTTCCAGGCATAGTCTATCTGATGCATACCTGAATGCGTTCCATGGTCCTTTGATTCTCCATGTTCCAGGCATAATTACACAATCTCTTAACACCTTCGTTTGTTAGTTCCTAAGAAGAGAACCAAAAGCCAAAACAATCATTATTAAACACCACCAATTTCGTAGGTGTTCTACACGTGCTGGAAACAGCAGTAAAACGATATAAACACCAAACGAAATATAGCTATGAATGAAGCTATAGAAAAGAAGGTTCACCTGCTTTTCTTCAAAACTCCATAGTTTATTTTCCTAGAACACAAATAACAGGTCAATCTTTAATTCAAAGTTCAGAGATAAATTACAAAGAAAGAGTAATAAAAGGTAAAGTTAAATTATCAAAAGGTAGTTACCAAAGTCTGGACTGCATGATGAACGGATTTAATGTCCCTGCCAAAATTATCTGATCTACCTCGTAGTTCTGAAACCTTTATGGCCAAGAAAATATTAAGTTCAGTCAATGATCTTCAAACCTTCTTCTATCTTTAGAAAAACATTTGATATGCCAGCAACGCACCTTTTCTTGTGTATCAGCAGTGAGATCCAAAGATTCATCCAAACTTTTGTCAACATGGTCCATTTTTGAAGATAAATTCCGTTTTGTAGCCTGGGCAATCACATAGCCGGAGAAGTAATGAAGTCATTACTCATTAGTAAAAAACTCGCTGAAAATCAATAAAATATTTCTTATATAATCTGATCCACATAGGATGGTTCAGAGTTCAGTAATGTAAATGAGATTTCCAAAAATCTTCCAAGCCCAAAAATTAAGTTCAAAATGCTGTTGTCGATAAAATAGTACATTCGGACAGAAGATATTACCGCGATGGATGAGTAAACACTCTCGAGCTGCCTAGCAACGGAACTGCAGGCATCAGATAGACTACGCTTTGTAGCAAACATCATATCAGGAAGTTTCCATCCCTGAAAACATATTTGTACTGTCTTAAATATGATAGAAGGCTCTAAAGAGGCAAACAATTAAAAATTGCAACATGGCACATTCAAATACGACATAGAATCAAGGGAGAGGAAATCTTACGCTAGTATATACTGCCATTAAAATATTCCATTTCTTTTATTGAAAATATTGCCAGACTTGGTGTTATAAATATATTATAAACATAAAATATACTGGTTTAAACTTTTGAGTTTAGAAGTAATACAACATGTTATCACATCACAATTTTCCCCAAACGAACCACACAATTACCTTCATCCAAACGAACCCATATCCTACTACAACTACAAGAATGATTATGCCATATTTCCTACCCCCTGCAGACAAAAAAAATGAAAAAATGAAAAAATAATAATATATCGAGGTAAAAAAAGACAAGAAATGTTTAAAGAGAAGAAATATGAAATAGAAAAATTAGAACGCAGTTGCTTACAAGAAAATCTCATTGTGAATTAAAAGCCTGATCAAAATTAAGTTAGATGTTCATATTTTATAACAAACCGCTAATTTAAATATTCACAGAAGGCACTGATTATTAATTATTACATAGAGGCAGCAGGAATTACATAATAAAGCAAATAACTGAAACAATGGATGTCCTAAGATTTTCTGAAAACATATCTTACATAAAATTAGAAGCAAGGAAAACAAATCAGAGAAAAGTATCAAAATGGCATCATGCAAAAATCAGGTTAGAAATCTCTTGCCATATTTGAATTAGAATGGAAATATAAATATTTAATAGAAAACTGAAACTTTCTTAAAGTAATAAGGTACAAAATGCCGCTCATCACAAAATGCAGCAGGATCATTAATTAAAAAAATTATAATAAATAAATATCTTCCAAACAGACAAAACAAAGGCTTAGACTGTTCTTCTTTTTTCTTTTTTCTTTTTTTAAGAAAATAAATGTTCCGTTAAAAAAGGGGAGATGAGGCAACCCCAGGATTTACAAAGAGGGATCCCAGTTAGAATAGATTACATAATCCTCCGTTATAATTAACCCAAAAAAAAAAAAAACTTTCAAGGGGAGTTTCTAATTTGCAAAGTTGGAATTCAGTTTTTTCTTCTTTTTTTTCCAAAAAAAAAGGAACTTCGAAACATTTTTTTTAAGGGAGAACAAAAATCATTTGATGATGAAAGAACCAAGAGGCCATCTTCATTAATATCTAAAGAAGAAAAGCATAAGAAATATCATCAAGACCTGTCCCGCCAGTAGTCACAATTGTCATCTGACGATTTGATGCTAACATCTGCAGTTCCTGCTGTAAGCTTTTTACCTGTAAATGTGTTAAATGCAATTAACCAACTGCCATTCAAGAAACAAAAAGAATGATATGAACATAATACGGTGACTTGCAAATGAAATTGTCATGAAAAAATGTATTCAAGTTTGCAAGTTACAACAGCAGAAAAAATATTGCAAAAGAAGGTGGATCACGATCATGAAGTTCGTCACATTTACTCTAACTAAAACAAAATAGTATAATTTCTTTCCAGACCATCTGTCTATTGAAGTTACAAAACGCAACAAGATTTTCAGCCAAAAAACCAATAAAAGTTCTCGCATTAAGAAAATAATAAAACAATGAAAGAAAGCAACAACAAAGAATTATATTTTTCTAAAATGTAAGTTTGCCAGAAATAAGGGAGAGAATAATGCCAGGGTACCAATGGGGAAATAGGAAGGCTATTAGTATGGTATTAGGGAGGAAGGCTATTAGTATGGTATTAGGGAGGGCATAAGGGTACTTAGTATGGGAGTTTGTTAGAGTATTTGGTTATAAATAGAGGGAAGGCAATTGTTGAGTAGTCTCTAGGGCTTGAGAGAGTGTTCTCAAGAGGGGAGGGAGCAAGTTCCTCAAAATACTTACTTATCTTGTAGCTCGTTTACTTTTATCTTTCAATATAGTGTTGATCGGAGTTCTAGTAAGGCCCTTACAAAAAAATGAGGGGTAATCAGAGGGCTTTAAAATTGGAACAAAAGTTTTTTTCCTTTCTAAGTTTCTAGCCAATTTGGAATGAGTGGTATAATAGAAATATGGTACATAAATGTCCATTTTAGTGTCAGTGACAATGTGACACTCAAGTAAACAATAGAAGGTAACATCACTTATGGCTGCAATGAGGGGCACGCCTTTGGATTCTTCTCGAGATGAAAAACTGCCATCCAATTTGAAAATGTGCAGCCTTTAGTGTCGAATTATCAGCTACCTAAACAAGCTTTACTGAGGAAAGTACCTCTCCCACTAGAGCCACCCCAATCAAAGAAACCAGTTTCCAATCATATAATATGATGTCTAAAACAGGAGAGAACATCATTGGAGTGTCTCATCTTCCCTTAAATTTATTTGTATTTTCTTTGGGGGAGGGGGGATTGGTGATGAATCTATCATCCTGCCGGGGTTTGCCTGTGTGCCAAAGCACTTTTAGGCCCAAAAACCGAGTATAAACAAAACAAATATTTTTTGTTGAAAACGTGCAAATGAACAAAATAAACGTTACATGAAAATGAAGGAATGTGATCCGAGGTGGTTCTTGTGAGTCTCTCTACTCTAATTTCGTTGGACAAATCATTCTAGCTTCTTTTTTAATGAAAAAACGAATTTCATGGATAAATAAAATAAAGGAGTGAAAACTCCCAACACCTATAGGTGGATTACATGAAAGTGTTTCAATTCAGATCAAATAAGTAACACTATAAGCATTAAAAGGGTGTTTACATTTAGACCATAGCATGAAAAGTGACTAAATCCATAAAACATTCTAGAGTAGAGAAAGAATCACTGAAAAAAAAATCATTTCGCTCTCCCCAAAGTCATTCCAGCTTCTGTTGACTAGATATTTGTCTAATTTAGAAGAGGAGGGTTTTTCTCTGAGGTTTGGTCCTTCAGTTTGATATGATGCTTTGCTTCCCTAAGTGTGTAGATATGTGGCTCCTGAAATGCCTTTGTGGGATGTCGTTTAAAGGAAAAGCTAAAATTCTATGGAATTGCACAGTTTAAGATACTCTATAGCTTCTTTCGAAAGAGAGAAATAAAAAAAAAAAATATATATCTAAGATAACTCGACTTGGGTGGATTCTTTTTGTGGTAGTGTACAAGATACATCTTCTTCTTCTTCTTATTTTCTCTATAAAGAACCAAACTTTCTTCGGAAAAAATGAGAATTTTTTTGTGATAGTGTACAGCATACATCTTCTTAGTAGTACTCAGTCAAGGATGTTGTCTACAATTATAGCCTTCTCACAACTGGAGATGCTGCTTTTGTAGTCTTTTGGGAGGGGGTTCACTCTTCCCCCGGCCCTTAGAATGTTTTGTTCCTTCTTTGGTTTATTGCTTTGATCGTTTCTTATCGCCCCAAAAAAAAAGGAAGAAGATTGTGGAGTTATTATAACGAACAAAAAGATCGACAATCTACAGTCAGAAGATTGAACAGTCAAAACCCCAACAGAAAACACAGTAGCTCAAAAAACAGAAGACAAAGATTTGATGATGAGCAAGCCTTCTACTTTGTGTTCTTACATCAATAATACAAAATTTCTTAAAAATTTATAACTTAAGCACGTAATAAGATGAAGAGGGAAAGGCTGCAGAAGAAACTTAAAGATGAGATATCAAATTTTACTGAAAATGTTAATGATAAGAGAGAACAATTGGAACCTTTTCTTCATTGAGAACCATAGCTAGTAGCAATTGTTCAGAACAATTAACAATTAAACTCACTTATTCAAGAAAATAAGTTCAATAAACAAACCTGAGCCAATAAAGAGTCATTGCGTGGCTTGCTTTTTGAAGTGCTAGAGTCATCTCGACTGATACGCTTTAGAACAATCTGTGAATTGAAGACAGCAGAAAATTTAAGACCATAAAAATGACGGGAATGACAAACACTTAGGAAAGGTTCCGGAGAATATGTATTGGCTGGACAAGAGGTATATAGAGTATAGACAGATGGAAAAACAAAAGTACAATGCGTGCAATTAAGAAGGAAATTTATTCATTTAATAAATAATATAGATAAAGGTAAAGAACAAAAACATCAATATGTAATCACAGAACATTGAAGTTTCCAAGATGAATAGGAGGAAAAAACCATCATCACTATTGATCCTGGTTTTAAATTGTGATTCTGATAAGTTTGCTACCTGGGCTGCGAGATTGGCTTTTTCCCTTCATCCTACTTAGGTCTCCCTCTTGGCATAACCCGAAATCTATTTCATTTTGGGACCCTGTTGTGGAGAAGGTGTGTAAGAGGTTTGCTACTTGGAAGAGAAGTTTTTTTCTCCAAGGGGTAGATCGACGTCTCATTCGGGTTGTGCTGAGTGAGATCCCTATTTACTTTTTTTCCCGTTTTAGAGCTCTGTGTTCGGTTTATAAGGCGTTAGAAAAGCTTATGAGAGATTTTTTGTGGGAGGGGGTTGATGAGGAGAGAGGTGCGCATTTGGTGAACTGGCAGGTAGTGGGAAAGTCGGGGAATCTTGGGGGACTAGAGTTAGAGAATTTAAGGGTCTGTAACCAAACTTTGTTAGCAAAATGGCTCTGGCGGTTCCCCCTCGAGTCCACCACTCTTTGGCACAAGATTATTGTGAGTAAATATGGTCCTCATCCGTTTGAGTGGTTATCGGGTGGGGTCAAAGACGCCTTAAAAAATCCTTGCAAAGATATCCCTAGCGAGATTCCTTCATTTTCTAATCTGGTCCAGTATTCTGTAGGGGGGATAGCCCCATCTACTCTACGTTTCCTCGTTTATACCATTTGTCTTTTATGAAAAAGCATTTTGTGGCTGACATTCTAAATCCATCTGGGAGCTCTGTTTGGCTTTCTTTGTCCGTTATTTAATAGGGAAACGAAGGACGTCCTCACTCTCCTTTCTTTGATTGGGGAGTGTGTTCTTAATCGGAAGAAGGGATATTCGTCTGTGGAGTCCCAATTCCTCAGAGGGTTTTTCTTGCAGCTCGTTCTTTCAGAGCTTATTGAATCCCTCCCTAGTCGACGAGTCGATTTTTTCTACTTTGTAGAAGGTGAAAATCCCAAAAAAGGTTCAGTTTTTTGTTTGGCAGGTCATCCACATAAGAGTTAATACTTTAGATCGCCTTTTGAGAAATAAGTCTACTTTGGTTGGGCTTTTTTGTTGCATTCTTTGTCGGAGGACAGAGGAAGATTTGGACCATATTCTGTGGAGCTGCGACTTTGCTCGGACAGTTTGGAACCTCTTTTTTAAGGTGTTTGGCTTCCAGTTTGCTAGACACATAGGCCTTATAGAGATGATCGAGGAGTTACCTCTTCATCCGTCATTCCAGGAGAAATTAAAGTTTTTATGGCAGACTGGGTTCTGTGTCGTGTTGTGGGGTTTATGGGAGGAGAGAAATAATAGGACATTTAGAAGGACTAAGAGGGATCCTAGCAAGGTGTGGACCCTTGTCAGGTTTTACATTTCCTTGTGGGCGTTGGTGACGTGATTATTTTGTAATTATTCTCTAAGTCTTATTTTGCTTGATTGGAACCCCTTCCTTTAGTGAGGTTCCCTTTTGTAGACTTGGTTTTTTTGGATACTCGTGTCTTCTTTCATTTTTTTTTAAATGAAAGTTTCCTTCTTTTTTATTTTTTTTATATCCATGAGTGTTCGGGCCAGCTTACGCGCACCTCGACTAATCTCACGGGACAGACCGCCTGACCCTACAACATTTGGTTGCCAAGGAAACTTGTAGGAAATTAATTCCTAGGTAGGTGACCACCAAGGATTGAACCCATTCACTCTAAGAAAGTTTTGTTCTTTATTAAAAAAATAAAATCATTACTATTGGAGCTATTTTTTTTTGTATGCCCTTGTATTCTTTCATTTATTCTCAATGAAAGTTCGGTAACTTTTCAAAAAAAAAAAAAAACATCACTATTGATTAATAATTTAAATTATTAGGAATTAATTTCCTACACTCACGGATATCAAAAAAATATATATATATTTCTCAGACATCCTCTAGTCAAGAACAACATAATTCTCAATAATCCTCGCATAACTGGATTCAACATCAACTTCCATTACAACACATTTCATGTCCTATTGTCATTTGATTCTGAAATGGAAACAAGTAATAATGCATGGCTTTGGGCTCAAAACCTTTCTTAACAGCACGTAAAATTATTGTAGGTCCCAAAAGTAGAACTGGAAAAAAATCCAAAAAAAATCAACCAAACCAAAGTCGATTAGTTGGAGGAAATATATCGGTCCTTGTCGGTTTTACAATATTAAAAATTTGGTAGTCGGTTGGTCGGAAAGTTTAAAAGGGGTATCTCCTACTAACCAAACGCTATATATAATATAAAAAAGTATTAATAAATAAAATATAAAACCTAAAAATTAAATATATTAAAAAAAAAAAATCCTATCGAAGTGGAAAGCAATTGAATCGTTAATACAAGTTTCAGCAACTTAATTCCTTACTCTGCAAGGTCTACATGACAATGCATTTATCAAATCCCAATGAGGCTAATGCAGAACAAAAACAAAAACACATTCTATCAAAGGAAAAAAGATATATGTGAAAATATTTCAACTAATGTACAAATACAAAAGGAAAATTAGCAATGTCCCAAAACAAAACACAAGGAGCTTGTAAAAAAGAGCTCTACTTAGCAGTCAGTGTCTTGAAATCCATGTTTCAATTAGATACTAATTCTAATTGAATTACCACATCCTAGTCTCAGTCTAATAAGTTTCTTCATCCCTGGGGATGAATTAGGTTGGTCTTTAAATACAGCTTCTTTAAAATGTTTAGATACGAATGTAAATCAAATCAATCAGATGCTGACAATATTTTCTGTGTTAAGATTTGTTTACTCGATTCTAAAGCCGTAGTTCTATTTCTAAGGTGCTAAAGTGGATTCTACAGTTGTCCCCCTCTATTCTCTCTGACACACACACACAAAATCTCAAGCGTAGAATTCAAATTTCTACATTTCATCAGAAATAAGAAGCGAGATTTCAGACAGAAGATTACCTTTAAAGCACCTGAGGCAAAATCGGATACATATGGCAGGCGTCCTTCTTTGGCAAGAACAGAGCCAATAATACCTGAAAGAATAGACCATGCGTGATTTGAAAATAATATAATTTTCTCCAGAACTAGGGTATAACTGACGAACTAGCATTGTAAACAATATAATTTTCTACGCATTTTCAAAAGGTAACCGCCAAATGGCATAATGCACGATTTAGTGCAAGTACAAGCATAAATTCAAGAAGTAACCACTTGCTATGTTTTCAGCTTCTGAAACTTAGGCTCATAATTCCTAGAAATTAAACCACTCAAACAATTGGGAAATTCATATTTCATGGTATACAGATACGACTACAAAACAAGACAGCTTCGACTATAAAATCGAGTAAGACACCGATGCCAAACTTAAACAGACAAGGCTTCCACTCATGTTAGGGTTAGAAATTCTTCACGCAGTCGAATCTTTGACATTGGAACAAAATTAAACAAGCGGCCATTCACCAATAATATACGTCGATCATGCTGTAAGATCCTCAAGCTAACACATAAACTCAATGCTAAAGTCTCCGGCACAGAAGAAAATCAATCGCAACAATAAAACCACACAAATAGACCATGTATCAACCTTCCTACATAACCGGAATTATAATTTTCATTCATCAAACGTCCCTACCCCGAACCACAAGCAAACGAGCAATAAATTACAGCGATAGCACATTCAAGAACCAGAAAAAATAAAATACTAAGTTTACTGTGTATGAACCAGCTCCAACGAGAATGGTGATCTTCCCGAAAGGAATCGCCATGGCAGTGGCAACGATGTGTGAGTGGGAGTGGTGCTGCGGTGGCTACTCCGCGCAGTGGTGGCTGAGCATCAGAACGTTCGTGAAAATCGAAGCTCGGACGGTGGAGTCACGGCGGATTGTGGTCGGTGGACGACGTAGAGTCTCCGCCGGTGGCAAAATTTCACCCAAAGAATCGACGAGCTCTTGCAAGCTGCAACGTAACAACCCTATTCGCCAAAAAAGAAAATAGTGAACCCTCGCAAAAATCAAATGTGCTAATTGAGAATTTACAATTTCCCCTTTTTATTTCTATTTTATTTAAATATATAGTTTGGTTTCCGTGAGAAATTTTATTTGTTTGATCGTAATCAAGACATCAAAACATCAATCCTAAAAAAAAAAAAAAAAAAAAAAAAATGTTTTTTTTAATATATCTACAGTTTATATTGTAATTTTTTTTTGGTAAAACTTTTCAACAAGCATAATTAAATTATATACTATTACTTTAAGCATATATTTCATAAATTATAAGTCAAATATGAATACTAATAGAATAATAGATAATATTGAAGACTAGTAGCGGATCCATAATTTTTTGTCAGGCGGCTTAATTGAAGATGTCCATAGGACAGGACGTCGAGATGGCTTCCATGCTCGGCACACTTCAGTCTCTATCCCTACAAAAAAAAAATCGTAAAAGTTGGAATCTCCTTAGAGATTTTTTTTTTTAAATATTAAATAATGTAATTTTTTATTTTTTTTTAAGAAAAAATTTATTAAAAAATTTAATTCATAATAAAAAAAAAATACATTCGAAAAAGATAAATCTATTGAATTTCCTTTAAAAAAAAATTGATAGAGGTTTAAATTTAAGATTTTTGTTTAGTAGATTTAAATTTAGGATTTATTATATATATATATTAAAATTAAAGAAATGGGTGGGAACGCGAGAAAAAAAAAAAAAAAAATCATGATTGACAGCCATGAGTCTCGGGAGAATTTCTAGTACATCCGTGGTATGGAAAATCTCCATACCACTGCCTTTACATGACTGACACGTGTGATGAGAGGTAATTTAACTTAACTAACGGTGGTTTAGCTGGGACCCACTCTTTTAAATACATTATTTTCTCCTACTAAAAAAAATTAACAAATACATTATTTATTTAAATTCTCTCTCCTCGTTTTATATTAATATTTTTTTTTTTTTTTAATATTTTGTCTCTCTTTTTGGTAGATAATTTCACTTCTAATTTTTTATTTCTTTTTTAATATTTTGTCTTTCTAACAACTTCTACTATTTTTTTTGGTAGAGTATTTCACTATTATTTTAAGTTTTCTTATCTATCAAATTCTTAAATATTTTGAGCGGTATTCGTAGGAGGTTTGTATTCTAAAAGGTACAACTACTATTTTCTCTATCTCTGCTTCATTTTCTACTTCAATAGTGTTGTCTACTCCAATAGAATTTTAAGTCAATATCACCTACATGAATTATAATAATTAACTTTACAATATATAAAACAAAAAGTGTAATCTATATGTTCAATTAGGGAGAAAACTCACTCATATGTAGTTCTTCCGAGCTAACCATTGATTCAGCAACAAAATTAACAATTAAACCTAAAATTAACAATAACTCTACTCAAAATAACAAAAAAAAATAAAAATATATATACATAATCAAACTTGATAAGAAAAAAAAACAAATACTAAAACGCAACATACTTAAATATTTGCTCCGGTAGATATCCAAATGTAATCCAAATATTTTATGCATTTAAAAAAAATAAAAAATAGAGAAAATATTAGAAAGGAAGTGAAAAACAAAGAAAAAAGTGAAATAAATGGATATAGAAAATAAACCTTTTCCAAATCAACCTGAAAAATTAACTTAACGGTGAAGATGAAGAAAAATAAAGTTTTGAATATATTTTAAATATCAATGAAGAAGTTGAATAATATTAAAAAAGAAAAAAAAAATTGAGAAGGTAAAGAATAAAAAAAAAATATATATATATATTAATAAAAAACGAGGAGAGAGAATTTAAATAAATAATGTATTTATTAATTTTTTTTAGTAGGAGAAAATAATGTATTTAAAAGAGTGGGTGTCAGCGAAACCATTGTTAGTTAAGTTAAATTACCTCTCACCACGTGGCAGTCATTTAAAGGCAATGGTATGGAGATTTTCCATACCACGGATGTAAAGCAGCGGGGCCCAATCATACTCAAAAGAAGAGTTTGATCCCATGAGTCTCAATCACAAACAGGGGCTTGGACGTCATAGAGATTTGAGAGGGGGCTTGGCCCTTTAACCACCCAGCCAAATGTTATTTTTGTCATATTAAAGACATTCATAATATTAATATTAAACGATTTTGAAGTTGAGGGAGGGCTCGGGCCCCCTAGGCCTACCGTAAATTCGCCCCTGTTGAAGACCGTAAAATGAATATTAACTTAAATATTTTATTGATAAAAAATTGAGGTCATACAAGTACAAAGTTCAATCATAAGATTATGACCAACATTAATATAATTGATTTGATATCGACAATACTCCTCCCAACTCAAGGTACGTTTAAAACCTCAAACATAATTTGAAGTATGATAAGTTTCAACACCGAATCCAATAATACCAATAGAAGGATACCTTTCATCAAACTATGTCTCATCTAAATGAGGATACTCTAAAGAATAAAGATAATATAGAGGTTCTGAATCTGAGTCTTCATCTACTTGTAGAGTAAATTGTGGATCTCGTCTATAAATTGATGTATTTACATGAAGTTCACTATAGCCAAAAGAACCGTAATCATTTGAATGACTATAGTTACTACTATTTTCGTAGCCATAGTTAGTATTGTTATAGTTATAATTATTACTCGTATAACCATAGTTACTACTGCTATTGTAATCATGTTGTCCTCTATGTCCATACTGACTATCCAAACTCATTTCCTCTATACTTGAAACAAGCAAATCTTCATCAAATTGAGTATCGTAATTTGTGGATCTTATATAGAATAAAGGTTTTCCTATTGCTCCAATTCATGGCCCTCCAGCTCTATGGCCATGATCGGTGTTTTGTGTGGCAAGTCTGAAGTGTGATTCTCCAGTGAAGGGGCTAAGTCCTTCATATTGTTCACTTCCTTCAACATTTTCTTGAATTTGACCGCCTCCACCACCAATATTGTCATCATCATCATCAAACAAACCAAACTCACATCAACTTTTGAACTCTAAACCCTAAACCCTTAAAATTCTCTAGTGAAGAGGGGTTAAGTCTTTCATAGGCAAAAATGATGGGTTGAAAATGAAAATTTTGGTTTAGATAGTCAAACAAGTCAAACTCACATCAACTTTTAAGCTGGAACTGAAGTTTGAGGTGAAAAAACAATGACAAAAAGTGAAAATGAAATGAAAAAACCATGAAAAAAAAAAGTTGAAATTTCAAACTTTGAACTTAAGTGACAAGTAGAAAAATTTGGCGATATATCCACAAAATATCCATGTCGATTTTTTGTCTAAATATCCACGAAATATTCGCGAAATATCCACAAAATATTCATGGATATTGACGAAAAATCTACGTTTTTGTTTCCCGATGCTCGATATATCGGCAAAACGATATTTTGGCGATTTTGGCGATAAATTGGTAAAAACGATCTTCACCCCCAAAATCGTACCTCGATTTTGGCCATATTTCGGTGGATATCTCCGATTTTTTCATCCTTGGTAGTAAGAGCGTTGGAATAAAAAAAAATTAGACGTTATTAACCTTCATCTTCCTAAAAATATTTGAATTATCCTTAAGTTTAAGGTTGATTGCATAAAGAGCAATGGGACCCAAAATAATGGCAAATATAGAAAAATTCAAAACATTTTGTAAATATGGCAAAAAAATCAGTAATAGTCACGGACAAAATTCTATAAAAAAATGTGGTGATAGACTACTCTCAGTATAGATTACTCTCAACAATAAACTACTATGATAGAAATTGCCATATTATTATTATGAAAATTTATATAGGATAATAAGGGTGATACAAAAACCGACCAAACCGAAGAACCGAATCGAACCGATCCAAACCGACTGGATTGGTTCGGTTATATAAGAAAAATTGGATCCCTCGGTTCTATAAATGAGAAAACCGAAAATATTCGGTTTGGTTCAGTTGTTAATTTAAAAAATAAAAAAATAACTGAACCGAACCGAACCGAGCCCAATAACTCCCAGACCCAACAAACCAATTTCATTCAAATTCTCCAGCCCAGCCCACTTTATTTGTGTTTTTTACAATAGCCCACTTTATTTTATTATATATAAAATAGGGAAATTTTCAAGAATAGTTAGGAATAAAAAACTGAATCGAAAAATAGCTAAGAAAGTTTCATATTTCCATCTCATGACTACCGTAATTTTAGGGAATGAAGTTGACAATTTTCATCCCGATTATACTCATGTTATATACGCTTATTTACGGATAGCCGACATAACTATTTTTTTTTTTATATATTTACTTTAGTTTATTCATTCGTGCGTTTTTAAGAAAAAATTTCTAACAACATCTATGGGTTTTAAAGAAAATAAAAAATCTCAACAACTTAGATTTGAAAATGTTTAACAGCAAAAAAAAAAAAAATACAAATTCATCTTACTAACAACCCTCCTAGATTATGCATTTTGAAAATAAGGATTCATTTTTTTTTTCAAAGTTGAAACGACGACAATGTACAGAGACGAGAGTGGAGAGAGACTAAGATTCTTACTTACTCCGAAAATACGTCATAGAAGGTTTTGGGAGTCGAAATTTTCAGCCTAATTCAAGCGTTCAACGATGTAGAAGGTTGAGGTAGATAGTTTTTTTTCAAGTAGAGAGTTTCAAAGTTGAGAATCGATGACTGATTCAAATCGATTTGGAGGAGGGAAGATTTGCAAATCTTCTAATTCAATGTTGCAGTTAATGATACAATTGATGGAACGTTTTCCCGGGTAAACTCAACATGCATATCAATTTTAATTATTTTTTAGTATCATTTGTTCAATACTCACGGATTAATGGCTTATGGTGTATATACACGCATATACTTCATATGATATACATACATGTACATTGTTATAGATGTAACTACGAATATATACTCACACTATAAGTTATCGAGGACCCCCATTTTCTTAATTTTCTTACAATCGTCTATGAATATTTTAAATTTTTTAGTATCATTTGTCCAATGCTTACAGAGTAATGGTTTATGGTGTATATACACGCATATACTTCATATGATATACTTACATGTATGTTGTTATAGATGTAACTACGAATATATACTCACACTAGAAGTTATCGAAGATGTCATTTTTATAATTTTCTTACAACCGTCTATGAACATTTTAGTTTTTATAAACATCAATATGCTGAAAATTTAATTGCTTATATAATTTTCTTACGGGTTATGTTATACTTACATGTACGTTCACCAATTAATGGTTTATGTATATACACATATACTTCATATGATATCCTTATATGTACATGTAACTTCGAATATATACACATTACAAATTATCGAGAGCACCGTTATTATAATTTGTTTCACAACCGTTTATGAAAATTTTAGTTTAAAAATTTGAATTAATATTCCAGATTAGATCTTATTGAATTTTGTTTACATGTTTCAATTTAATTGGTGGTTGTTATCCTTGATTTGATCATATCTTAATTTTTTTTTTTTCCATGATTCTTTCTTGAAATAAATCTTTATTTTTATTATCTCTGAATAAATCCTTATTTTTCCCTTCATTTTCTCTATGAATAAATCTTCATTTTTTGTAGGGAGTTTGAGTTCAATGCTCCAACGTATGCAAGTAGTTGTTTGAAATCGAGAGAGATGGCTGAGAATAGTTTCTATATTCTTACACAATCAGAATAAAAAATGAATTCTTCAATGATTTACAAAGGCACTTTGCCTTGACTAAATACAGAGAATAAAGGCTACATAAAAAGAAAGTAATATCAGCTGATTGGGGGTATATTAATTGAGCTTAAATCACAATGAGATTCTTTAGATAATTACAAGATTTTGGCAAAGATAAAAGGCCTAATTGACAGCTGTAAGACAACTCACATATGAACATTGTGTGAGTTGTTTGATTGATATCTTTGGTCTGATATAGCAGCTGCAATCAAGTTGATTTTGTGTCAACTTGCGTGATGTCCTCCCTTGGGTTGTATGATTTTTTTTATCCTTGTTTACATTCGTTCTCAAACTGGAGGTAGGGTCAACCCGCACGCCAAGTTTGCTTGTTAACTCACGATGTAGATCTTTGGGAAGTGGCTTGGTGAGAATGTCCGCTAGTTGCTTTGGTGAAGGAACATAACGAGTGATTAATGAACCAAGAGCCACTTTTTCCCTAACAAAGTGGTAATCTAGTTCAATGTGTTTGGTTCGGGCATGGAAAACATGATTAATGGACATATGAAGTGCACTCAAGTTGTCACATAATAGTTTTGGAGGCTTGTGGAGAGGAATGCCAATGTCCCGTAGGAGAAAGGTTATCCAAGTGAGCTCCGTCGTTGTGCTGGCCATTGCTCTATATTCAGCTTCGCTACTCGAACGAGAAACAATTGGTTGCTTCTTTGAGGACCAAGAGATGATGTTGGACCCAAGGAATACGCAATATCCATACGTGCTTCTACGTGTGATTTGACATCCGCCCCAATCTGCATCACAGTAGGCACACAAATTTAAAGAGCTATTTTTAAGAAACGTAATTCCATAGTGCATTGTGTGTTTAAGATAACGAAGAATGCGTTTGACTTCCCTTAAGTTTTGCATCCTAGGTTCTTGCATATGTTGACAAACTTTGTTGACTGAGTAGGAAATGTCTGGTCTCGTCATTGTAAGATACTGAAGTGACCCAACAAGGCTTCTATAGGTCGTGGGATCCATTGTGTCCTCATCATTAGGAGTCTTATTCTGACTTGTTGCCATGGGAGTGGAAATAGATGAAGCTTCGAGCATGTGTGCCTTCTTGAGGATGTCCTTGGTGTATTTGGTTTGGGCAATGTGATATCCATGTGGTATATTTTGCACCTCAATACCTAGAAAGTAATGTAGTGCACCTAGATCCTTCAGATCAAATTTTGTTCTCAGTTGTGCAACTAAGTTTTCAATGAAGCTATTATTATTATTTCCAGTGAGTATAATATCATCAACATAAACAAGCATCAGAATCAAAAGAGTATTTTGCTTATATATAAAGAGAGAGGGATCAACCTTACTGCAAACAAACCCTATATGTAGAAGATATGTGGAGAGTCTGTCGAACCAAGCTCTTGGAGCCTGTTTGAGTCCATAGAGTGACTTTTTTTCAATTTGCAAACATAATTTAGATATGTGGCATCAGGAAAACCTGGAGGTTGTGACATGTAGACATCTTCCTTGAGTTGACCGTGAAGGAATGCATTCTTAACATCCAATTGTTTAAGGGCCCAGTTGTATGAGACTGCCAGAGCAAGTACCAAGCGGATTGTTGTTGGTTTGATGACTGGGCTGAAGGTTTCGTCATAATCTATACCTTCAACTTGAGAGTATCCTTGTGCAACTAACCTTGTTTTGTGTCTATCAATGGAGCCATCCTCTTTGTATTTGGTCTTAAATATCCATTTGGACCCTACAATGTTTGTGTCTAAGGGTCGAGGAACAAGTTCCCATGTGTTGTTGTCCCTCAAGGCTTGAATTTCATCTTCCATTGCCTGATTCCATATTGGATTTTTTATGGCACTTCTAAAAGTTTTGGGTTCAGGTTCAGTTGTTGTGTTGGTGACTAAATAAGTGGTGAATTGACCATGTTTTTCTTTGGCATCAACAGTTTGTTGCTTAGATTTTTGCCTGGTAATCATGGGATGTAATGGTATAGATTTTAGGTTGGTTGATGTTGTCACAAATGACTCTACAAATGTTGGAAGTAACTGAGGGGGATGGGCATCCGTTTTGGATTTCAAGGTGTTTTCCAGACAAGTGGTTGGATGGACTTGATTGTCATGAGTTGGACTTGACTGTACAATGTCCGTTCCTGAACCAAGGTTTCCTGCATCATTTTCAAAAGGTAAGTCAATGAATAAGAAATCACTAATATCAGGCATTTGTAAAAGGAGAAGTAATTTTGGATTGAGAGGACTCGATTGGAATGGCTTGATTTTGCATATCAATATGGCCCACAACATTATGTTGGGCTTGTCCTTCACCAATATAATTGGTGATTGGTATTTGGGCTTCATTTTGGAGTTGAGAATCAACCTTTGAGGATGTTGGCCCACATTCTGGGGTGATGTGCATGTTCTGATGCACTTCGGTAACTTTTTGAGCTTGAACATCAGCATTGTTCCAACAATGTTCATTATAACATTGTCCTTGAGCATCATGTATTTGTTCATTTGTCAAGTGTTGAGTAGATGCAGGCACAATAATTTGTGGTGCTTGATTATTATTCCATAGGCTTGGAGCTTTCCAACTCTCTACATCTGCAAAGGTAGAAATATCTAAACAATTTTTGTAAGGTGCAGTGGGTGTTATTGTGGCGTTAGCAAAGGGTATGACAATATGACATGCTCATCAAAGATTACATGTCTTGATATATATATATATATGCGATTGGTGATAGGACCTAAGCACCTATAACCCTTGTGTGAAGTGCTATAACCAACAAAAATGCAGGGGTACGTTTTCTTAGCAAATTGATCTTTAGCTTGAGACTTTAAGTAAGGATAGCACCTACAACCAAATATCTTTAGGCAAGAGTTATTAGGTTTCTTGAGAAAGAGACTTTCGAAAGGGGACTTCATATCTAAAGGTTTGGAAGGCATCATATTTATCAAAAAAGTGGCTGTTAGGAAAGCATCAACCCAATATTTGAGAGGTATGTTAGATTCAAATAAGAGAGCTAAACCAGTCTCCACTATGTGTCTATGCTTTCTTTCGGCCACCCCATTTTTTTGTGGTGTGTGAAGACAAGACATTTGATGGATGATCCCATTTTGCTCTATATAACTCTTTAGCTTAAGTGAAATAAACTCTCCACCCCCATCCGATTAAAAAGATTTTTATTTTCTTCTCAAACTGTGTGTCTACGAGTTTATTAAATTTAACAAAACAATCATAAAAACCAGACTTTCTTTTTAAAGGGAACATCCAAGTGAACCTTGAGTGATCATCTATAAAGCTAGCATAGTATTTGAAACCTTGACACGACACAATAGGTGCCGGACCCCATAAGTCACAATGGATCTTATAAAAAAAAAATCATGCTTAAGTCATTATTCAAAGGAAAAGGAAGCCTACAACTCTTGCTCATTTGGCACGTGGAACAAACAAATTCTATTTTCTTCCAATCATATATATTAATCAGAAATTTATCACTCAAATGCTTCATTGAGCCAAAGTTCATATGACCAAGACGTTTGTTTCAAGTGGAAAGAGGAACTTTATTTGTAGAAACATTAAAAGCAACAGGTAAAGTAGGATTTAAAATAGCATGTGTTCTCGGCATGGAGACAGCAGCTGTCAGAGCAACTTGCGGTTCTAAGGCATATAGACCATTTCTTCTAGTTCCCATTGCTAGTACCTGCCCCTGAGTGTTCTTTATAATGAAACCATTAGCATAAAAAATAATGGAGCAATCATTATCATTTGTTAATTTACTAACTGATATGAGATTTTTCTTAATGTTTGGAACAACAAGTATATTATTTGATAGCAATTCTTTGTTATTTTGAGTGGTTAAACTACCTTGACCTATGTGAGATATATCTAGTCCTTCTCCATTTCCTACATAAAGTTTATCTAATCCTTCTCCATTTCCTACATAAAGTTTTTTCTTTCCTTTATAAGTTTGTAGAATTGAGATATTACCTGTATCACTCACAATGTGTGATGTTGCACCAGAATCTGCATACAGATTAGGATCCATCTCTTCATTTAAAGCCATCGCAGCCAAAGCTTTAGGGATCTCCTCCGTTTGATATGAGTGATCAAATCTTTTCCAACATTCAAGTGCATCATGATTAGCTTTCCCACATATTTGACAGATTATTTAATTACCTGAGGAAGTTTGAGATTGATTTCCAGCCGCGTGTTTGACTGAATTTTGGTGATGAGAGGAGAGACTTCTACTTGGTTGAAAACCTCTTCCTCTTGAATTGAAGTATTTGTTCCTTCCTCTTCCCCTTCCTCTTTGGCTATAGTAAGCTTGATGTATGTCAGGAATAAAGAACTTTTCTTCTTCTATCTCGGATTGGTTCATTTGTTCATGGGCTTTTAAAGCGAGTACAAACTGATTGAATGATGGGTAGGGAGCCTTGAAGAGCATTGCTGTCCGAAAATCTTTGTATTTGGGCCCTAATCCGCGAGCCAAGGTAAATACCTTGTTTACGTCATCGATTGGTTGCTTCATGGCTGCAAGTTTATCACACAAAAACTTAAACTTCTTTATATACTCTTTAATGGACAAATTACCTTTTTTTCAAGTTGTGTAGAGATTCACTAATGTGAATCTCATTTTCCTTGATAATTGCTAACAACATTTCTTCCAATGATTTCCAGACTTGATGGGCTGATTCCAGTCCTCAATCATGGCTAATACTTCCTCAGTAATGATTACTAGGAGCCACGAAGTCAACAAGCCATCATTAGTAAGCCAAGTATCGTACAATGGATTGAGAGTAACCTTCCCTTCTTTATCAGTTGTTGTCGAATCTGGTGCAATGTCATCTTGGAGATGATGTTCGATTCCTAGACTTCGAGCAAGAGGGAGAACTTAGGATTTCCATAGTATGTAGTTGGTAGAACTCAATTTTATGGAAATTAGGCTGGAACACTGGTGAAACGATTGGATTGTAAGGACATTTTCATTTTTCATTGAGTTTGAAGCAGAGGATCCAACAACCATTTTGTCTCCCGATTTGCAAAGTTCTGATACCATGTTTGAAATCGAGAGAGATGGTTGAGAATAGTTTCTATATTCTTACACAATCAGAATAAAAAATGAATTCTTCAATGATTTACAAAGGCACTTTGCCTTGACTAAATACAGAGAATAAAGGCTACATAAAAGGAAAGTAATATCAGTTGATTGGGGGTATATTAATTCAGCTGAAATCACAATGAGATTCTTTAGATAATTACAAGAATTTGGCAAGGATAAAATGCCTAATTGACAGCTGTAAGACAACTCACATATGAACATTGTGTGAGCTGTTTGATTGATATCTTTGGTCCGATCGATCAAGTTGATTTTGTGTCAACTTGCCTGATGTCCTCCCTTGGGCTGTATGATTTTTTTTATCCTTGTTTACAGTATTTTCGTCCAAACCTATTGTAAATATTATTCTAAATATAGAAGTTAACTATTTTTCAACAAAATAATTGAGTTAACTATTTTTCAACTTACACTTCTCAATTTCAGCTATTCTTGTAGTTGACCCTATAAAATATTAAAAATATATGTTAACCCTAGTTTCACTTTCACCTCGCCCCTCTCACTTCCTCTCTCCCTCCTCAAGCCTTGTTGCCTCTCTCTTTGCCATTGTCGTCTCTCTCTCCCTCTTCCCTCTTTTACCATTGTTGTCTCTCTCTCTAACTAGAGTTTATCTCAAGCTTCCATTTGCAATAATAATATCTTGATTTTTTTTACAACAACGTCTTCCTCTTCCAATTGATTCCTCCTCAATAATGTTAGTTTTCTTTTTCCCTTATTCAAATCTCATCTCACGGCTCCCTCCGGTCTTTCATCATTTGTGCTATTTGTCCCTCACAAAATAATGTTAGTTATATTTTCTCTTCTTCAAATCTCATCTCACAACTCCCAGGTCGTTCATCATTTGCGTCATTTGTCCCTCACAAAATAATGTTAGTTTTCTTTTCCCTTGTTCAAATCTCATCTCTCAGCTCCCTCCTTGACAAAAAATGCAAAGAGAGAAAACAAACAAAAAAAAAACATAATGAAGCACAAACCGACCAACCGAAACCGAGAAAAACCGAAACCGAAGTGAACCGAACCGATCGGTTTATATACTTGATTGGACATTGGTTCGGTTCTTTACTTATGAAAACCGAATGCATTGGTTTGGTTCTTGGTTTGGTCTAAAACTGAGAAAAACTGAACCGATATCACCCCTATAGGATAAGATGTATTTTTTTTTTTTTAATTATAATTATTGTATTATAAAAATTTATAGATGTGATTGTTTGATCTAAATCTTCAATATTAGTTTTTTGTTTCGGTGCAATGTCGATACTTATAATTTTAGATAAGACTTGATTACATACAATACAACAAATAATTTATTCAAAGAGTTTAATACATTTTTGGGTTAATAAATAAACATACCCATCACTTAAAAAAAAAAAAAAAAAACTCAAATCCCTCAAGATGTTTTAACAATTAGATCCATTTTTTTTTTCTTTTCCTTCCTGCCACTGTGTTACCTCTTTTTAAAATAAAAAGAAAAATATTTTTTTCCATCTCAACATAAGGATATATATATATTTTTTTTCAACCTCAACACAAGGATCTCAACCTAAGGAAAGCCGGGAATTAGAGATGTTTTTTTTTTTAAAAGTTTTTTAAAGAAAAAAAAAACAATTAAAACCTACACCCCACTAATTAAAAGAAATATTAAAACTCAACGTTGTTCACATCAAGAATATAAATATTATCTTTCTCAAGTTTTCATTTGCTAAAAGTAAGGAAATAAGAGAATTTTTATAGACGGATGGAAACAAATATTTATTTGATTGACAAAACAACCTCATATGTATAGTTTTAGATTTTTTTGTAATTGAAAAAGAGGATGAGTCTTAAAATTGAAGTTTTGTATTCCGAGAGCCATCCATAAACTTAAAAAATTAATTGCAATGAACAATTGAATTCTCGAACAATGTTTTGGAATACCAATCAACTTGCTACAAATTTGAAACTCAATTAACATAATGATATGTAATTTCATTTAATATTAAAAAAATTGAGCGGATATTCATTTGTTGTAAACATTCACACACTATTAAACATTAAATTTTGTTGAGATGGAACGAGACTTAATGGATCAAGATCGCACCTACAATAGATTGAGAATAATAATAATAACGAAGAAGAAGAGAAGGAATAACACACGCTGATTTTACGTGGAAACCCCTTAAACAAAATAGGGTAAAAACCACGGGCAAGGATAGAAGAATTCCACTATAAAAATAGAAGTTACAAATTTCCTCTCTTTTGGTGGAAGTGCAAACTCTCCAAACTCTCTCATAAGAAGAAAATCAATTTCTATTTTTTATCTCACACTTACTTTGGATTTGGAAATTTTGGGATGATATGCCAACAATGGTGCTCCACCTATTTATAGTCCAAAGAGCCTTGATCTCCAAGCAACTTGTATGGCCATAATTTTGCCACATATGGCTTTGGATGAAGTGAAAGATCTAGTGGCCATAAATCTTCCTTGATCTCCAAGCAAATCTTATGGCCACAATTGTGCCACCTACTTGTCTTTCGATGAAGTGTAAGATCTAATGGCCATAAATCTTCCTTGATCTCCAAGCAAATCCTATGGACACAATTTTGCCACATATTGTCTTTGGATCAAACTTCATTATTTAACAATCTCCCACTTGGAGATTTGATTGATAATCAATCACATCTCCACACTCTTCTTTCTACCTTGCCAGCTTCACGTTGCTTATGTTTCTGCTAGGCCATTCGAGGATCGACACCAATTGAACTTGTCCGCATTGACTGCCTTTGTCAGGTAATCTGCTAGGTTTTATTTTGTCTGAACTTTACGCATATTCACTGTTCCTTCCTCCACTTTCTCACGAACGAAGTGATACTGCACTCGAATATGTTTTGACTTGGAGTGAAAAGCTGGATTCTTTGCAAGATACAAGGCACTCTGACTGTCACAAAACAAAGAAATCTTCTCGTGTTCATGCCTGAGTTCATCCAATAGCATTTTCAACCATACCGCTTCTTTACTAGATTGTGTAGCCGCAATATACTCTGTTTCTGTTGTTGACGTAGCCACAACTGACTGCAGTTTTGAAGCTCAACTTACAGCTTCGCTAACAAGAGTGAACACATATCCGGTGGTGGATTTGCTTTTATCAAGATCACCTGCATAATCTGAATCAACATATCCTCGAACAATAAAGTCTGATCCTTCATAACACAATGCAACATCTATGGACCCTTTAATGTATCTAAGGATCCTTTTAGCAGCATTCCAATGCTCTCGACCAGGATTTGCCATATACCGACTAACTACTCCTACTGCATGTGCAATGTCTTGTCTGATACAAATCATGGCGAACATCAAACTTCCCACTACTGATGCATACAGTACTCAAGACATCTTTATCCTCTCCGCTTCACTGCTAGGGCTCATACTAGAGGATAACTTGAAATTAACAGGAAGAGGGGTAGACATTGGCTTACAATTTTGCATGTTGAAGCGTCGTAAGACCTTCTTCAAATAATTTTTCTATGATAGCCAAATCTTCCTATTATTTTTGGGTCGGTGAATTTGCATCCCCAGAATCTTGTTTGTTGGTCCCAAGTCCTTCATTTCAAACTCCCTAGCCAAATGTGCCTTCAATTCTTTGATACGATCTTTGTTGGGACCTGCTACCAACATGTCGTCAACATACAACAGCAAGACAATGAAGTCTTTATCACCAAACCTCTTGACATATGCACAAGGGTCTGCATTAAGTCTGTTGTATTCAAGGCTCATGATGAAGGAATCAAATCTCTTGTACCAACACCTTGGCGCCTGTTTGAGACCGTACAGAGATTTGTTTAACCTGCAAACCAAGTTCTCTTTTTCTTTTACTTCAAAACCTACTGGTTGGAGCATATAGATTTCTTCTTCCAGATCTCCATGGAGAAAAGCAGTTTTAACATCTAACTGCCCCAATTCTAAATCAAATGTAGCACACATTGCAAGGACTATTATGACAGTGGTAAGTCGAACTACTGGAAAAAGATTTCATTAAAGTCAATACCTTCTTTCTGAGCGTATCCTTTTACCACCAATCTTGCACGATATTGTTCCACTTGATCATCGTTGTTGCGCTTGATCTTATACACTCATTTGTTACCAATGAGATTTCTCCCTTGTGGTAGAGTTACAAGTTCCCAAGTCTTGTTCTTATGAAGAGCTTCTATCTCTTCTTGCATTGTTGTCATCCACTGAGCAACATCTGAACTAGTCATTGCCTCTTGGAGGGTTAATGGCTCTCCATCCTCGGTTAGAAGACAATATGCAACGTTGCTCTCCATAATATAATCAGATTGCCAACTTGGTGGTTTTGTCATCCTACCAGATCGACGAGTCTCTAGTACTTGTGACTCAACTGGTTCTTGGATCTCGTGCATTGGTTCAGCTTCCGAAGAGTTATCTTCATATTCTTTCTCCATGTGTACTGTTGTTGTATCCTCTGAGATTTCATTTATGGTGCTATCATATGCTATTTGTTTCTTATCTTCCATAAAGATCACATCCCTGCTAATGATAACCTTGTGGGCAGTGGGATTCCACAGGCGATACCCCTTCACACCATCAACATACCCCAAGAACAAACATTTCCTGGATTTTGGATCCAACTTTGTAGTTTCTTGGGAATTGTACATCACGTACACTGGACTTCCGAATATATGGAGGTTTGAATAATCAACTGGCTTGCCAGTCCACATCTGCATTGGTGTCTTCAACTCAATTGCAGTTGATAGAGCACGATTCACTACATAACAAGCGGTATTGACTGCTTCTGCCAAGAAAGTTTTATCTAAGCCTCCAGCTCCTAACATTGGTCTTGTTCTCTCTAACTAGGTTCTGTTCATCCGCTCTGCCACTCCATTTTGCTGAGGAGTGTAAGCAGTAGTGAACTGCCTTTTAATACCTTCCGATTGCAGAATTCTGCAAACTCATTGCTTGTATATTCTCCTCCATTATCTGTCCGTAAACACTTCATCTTCTTACCAGTTTGAAGTTCTATTTGCGCTTTGAATACTTTGAAGACTGTACACACATCTCCCTTCTTCTTGATAGGTTACACCCAACACCTTCTGAATTAGTCGTCTATAAAGGATACAAAGTACCTTGCTCCTCCCAAGGATATAACTGATGCTTGCCATACATCAGAGTGACCCAATTCTAGAATATCTTTACTTCTAGAATTTGATGTGTTGAACTTTAATCGGTGTTGCTTACTTGTAACACAATGCTCACAAAAGGGTAGAGACACCTCAGTGAGTCCTGAGAGTAGTTTTGCTCTGCAAGAACTTTTATTCCTTGTTCGGACATGTGTCTAAGTTTTTGATGCCACATCATTGACAATTTTTCACTTGGGCTACTTGAGGCAACTGATGCTTCTCCTCCTTGCAGAGTCTCTCCCTCCAACATGTACAAGTTTGTATCCACATTTTCTCCCTTCATAAGTACAAGCGCACCTCGAATCACCTTCATGATTCCTTTCTCAACTACGACTTTGCAATCTAGGTCATCGAGTTGACCTAATGAGAGCAGGCCCTCTACATGTCGCACTTGTTGAATTGTACGAACTGTATTATCATGGAACTTCAACTTGCTAGTTCCAATACCAACAATCTTCAAGGCATGGTCACTACAGCTGAACACAGATCCTTCAGAGACTGGTTCATAATGATGAAACCATTCTCGTCGAGGAGTCATGTGATAAGTGGCTCCTGAGTCGATGAACCATACATCAACAAAAAAATTTATGCCTTCAATAGTTGACGCTGCTTCACAAGACAAGCCACGATCTTAATTTGAGATGTTTGCTACATTTCCTTGAGGATTGGAATCTTTCTTGTTGAGATTCCAACAATCCTTTTTCAGATGACCCTTCTTGCCACAGTGGTAGCACTTCATGTTCTTCTTACTTTTTGATTTTGACCTTCCTTGATTTTGGCTCCCACTTGAGCCACGTTCCGTTGATCTGCCTCTTGTCACCGCCAGAGCTTCTGCTTGTTGTGAGCTTGCCAACTTATCTTCTTTGTTCTTGCGCCGATTTTCCTCTTCCAAGACAACAGCTACAATATCATCAAAATTTAGATAGTCGGCGAGAACATTATTTGTCAGGTTGATGACAAGTTGATCAGACGAATCAGGAAGACTTTGAAGTAGAAGTTCAGCACGTTCATTTGGCTCTATTTTACGACCCAATGATGTGAGTTGAGAAAATAGAGTATTCAACGTGTTCATGTGCTCTGTCATTGAAGTAGATTCTGACATCCGAAGAGTATAGAGTTTCCTCTTAAGGAAAATCTTGTTGTGAAGTGACTTGGCCTCGTACAATTTTGTGAGATGATCCCAAATTTCCTTTGCGGTTGTCTTCTCCTCTATGCTTCACAATACTTTATCCGCTAGTGCTAGATGAAGATTTGCAATAGCATTCTCGTCCATCTCGTTCCACTTATTGTCATCTGTGATTTTCGCCGACCTTTCATTGATGGCTGCAAGGCAATTATCTTTTCTCAAGATAGCCTTCATCTTCAACTTCCATAACGAGAAATTAGTCCCGTTGAACTTCTCAATCTCGAACTTTGTCGCCATTACTTCTCTCGAGAACGGTAAACAATCTTCGTTCCATCTCTACAAGTGGTATCAGAGCCAGATTTTGGGTGTTAATATCTACTTATCGTATGCTCTGTGGTTGCCACTAGGTGGATCCTCCACATCAGAAAATAAGTTAGATATTTTTCACCCTTATTGAAAGGAACGAAGAAGCAACGTGAAGCTGACAAGGTAGAAAGAAGAGTGTGGAGATGTGATTGATTATCAATCAAATCTCCAAGTGAGAGATTGTTAAATAATGAAGTTTGATCCAAAGACAATATGTGGCAAAATTGTGTCCATAGGATTTGCTTGGAGATCAAGGAAGATTTATGACCATTAGATCTTACACTTCATCCAAAGACAAGTAGGTGGCACAATTGTGGCCATAAGATTTGTGGAGATCAAAGAAGATTTATGGTCACTAGATCTTACACTTCATCCAAAGCAATATGTGGCAAAATTATGGCCATACAAGTTGCTTGGAGATCAAGGCTTTTGGACTATAAATAGGTGGAGCACGGCTGGCATATCATCCCAAAATTTCCAAATCCAAAGTGAGTGTGAGATAGAAAATAGAAAGTGAGTTTCTTCTTATGAGAGAGTTTGTACTTCCACCATAAGAGAGAAAATTTGTAACTTCTATTTTTATAGTGGAATTCTTCTATCGTGTGGTTTTTACCCTAATTTGTTTAGGGGGTTTTCACGTAAAATCATCGTGTGTTATTCCTTCTCTTCTTCTTCGTTATTATTATTATTCTCAATCTATTGTAGGTGCGATCTTGATCCATTAAGTCTCGTTCCATATCAACAAATTTTTCTAAAAATTAAATAAATAAATAAAAAACATATAATTCATTGACAAATTTGATTGCATGCACTCACAATAAATAAATAACATTAAATTAAGAAAGATTGAGTAGAAACATGATTTTCAATGAGGAAGAAAGCGTAATAGCTTAGAAGTAGAATAAACACTTTTTATATTCAATTAAAACAATAAATAAATTCTATCTAAAAAAACCA
Source organism: Herpetospermum pedunculosum (assembly GCA_028017165.1). Taxonomy (NCBI): domain Eukaryota; kingdom Viridiplantae; phylum Streptophyta; class Magnoliopsida; order Cucurbitales; family Cucurbitaceae; genus Herpetospermum; species Herpetospermum pedunculosum. The sequence goes on from CM051524.1 coordinate 64,327,790, forward strand.
AAAAAATTAATCGGTATAAAAAAACCAATAAATAAATTAATGCTAAAAACCAATTTTAAAATGAAAGGGCAAAATAAAGAGAAAAATAAAGGTGACCGTGATTAAAAAAAATGTTAAATTTGGGATACAAAATTTCTCCAGATTATAAATTTTAATTATTTTTTCATTGAAATCAAGATAGAGGAGAGTTGATAAAGTCGAAGAAGAGAGTTGTTAGTTCTAATTAACTTTTGCATTGAAATGAAGGTAGGAGAGAGTTGAAAAAGTTGAACTATTTGAAACGATTTTTTTAAATAATACATGAAAAAAAGAAAAAAAAATCAAAACTTTTGAAACTACTATTTTAGCTATAAAGATAGATGGGAAAGATAAAAAAGAAATAGACAAAAGGAGAAGATAAAGTTTGTATTCAAGTCCTCTTTTAGATATAGTAAGATTAGTAGAACTTCAAGTCTTCTTTTAGATATAGTAAGATTAGTAGAACTTGACCAAGCACGAAATTGAAAGTTGGATAATTTGAAAAAAATTGAAGATCTAATAGACAAATCAGGGAACAACAATGTTAATGCCTTTTAAGATTTAGGAGATTTTATTTGACATGTTTTTTAAATGGTTGATTAAACTTATAATCTCTTTTTTTCCCCTAATTTGTAGGCACATATCAATTATGTGTTTGAAAAATTATTCAACCAGGATAATTACAATGTGATGTCTCTTAATAATTATTTGATATAAATTATAACATCTTCATATTCTTAATAATCTCATCTTTAGATTCTTAATAATCTTTTGCAATTACACTTCATACATTTAATCGTGTAAAATTGTGAACCACATCGTGACAACAACCTTGAATAATTTATCTACATGCATGCACCACTTACTAACCAAAACAAAAGGTAAAATATGCATTGAATCTTTGAGGTTTGTGTTAGATTTTACTCTACCATTGGTGTTTTAAACCAAACATTTTTTTTTTCTTTGAAGTTTGGAAAATAGTTGGTTTGCGGCTAGTTAACAAACGAAAAAATTAGGTAGTGTGATAAGGTTGTACTTTTAAAATGAATGGCAACTTTTATTAATTGTATTACATTACATCTATATGTCAACTGATAACTATGACTATGTGAATAATAATTTTGTTTGACGAATAATTTTTTATTTTATTTTATTTTACTCTTTTCGTCTCCTCTTATGTCTTCTCATTTTATTTGTTCTCCTCTTCTATTTATTATTCTCATTTTATTTCCACACTCACAATATTGTTGACCACCACCGCTCCTCCCTCGTCACACCGTCCTCACTCGCTAACGGGATCCTCACAAAGATAACGAAAAAAAATGACTTATTAAACACAAAATCGAGATAACGAACTTAGACATTTCTTTTTTAATTATGGAGCTTTATTAAACTAAACACTTTCTAAAGTACATTGATTTAAGACAATCAATTTCGTCCACATGCAAAAATGATGTTAAAAGATAGTTAAATTACAAGTTTAGTCTATGAACTTTTAGGTTTCTGTCTATTTGGTTCATGAACCTTAAGAAGTGTTTCATAGGTCTTCAAATTTTCAAGTTTTGTCTATTTGGTCATTAAACTTTAAAAAAGGTCTAATAAGTCTTTAAACTTTTAATTTTGTGTTCAATAAGTCGAATTTTGAATTTTGGTGTATAATAAGTCATTCACTTATTTTTTTTAAAATTAGCGGATCTACTAGGTACGTAAGTGAAATTTAAGGGTCTCATTATACATAAATTTTTTTATTTTATTTTTGACAACTTGTGAGAATTCAAACTTCAGAACTCTTAGTTCATATGTTATGACTTGTGAGCTGTGCAATGTTGGCCTAAATAGAGAACTTAAAAATCAATGGATTAACCATATAATTTAAAAGGTTTAAAATCAATTAAAAAAATCTCCTAAACCCTCGACGTATAAAAAAGAAAAGAAAATAAAAAACTTGGTCTATCCCTCATTCTTTTTCTTTGTGCTCATCGGTACTCTCTCTTTCCTTATTTTCTCTCAGTCGCAGCCGCACCATCTTCTCTTTTCGACGAGCTCGCCGCTGTAACAGACATCGAGACCTTTACTATCTTCCTTGTTGTCGTCGCCCGTCGAATAGTGCCACCTTTCGCCGATCATTGAACTGCCCGTAAGAAAACGTAAGTTGCCCTATTAGGGATTTATCTATCTTAGGAAATAGTTAGTATTCCGTTAGTATCTAGTTAGTGTATTTTAGAAAATTAGGGTTAATTTAGATGGTATTTAAGCATCCTATTTTCAAGTTGGGCATTTGTGTTAGAAAATCGTCGCCGCCCTAACGTTTTTTTTTTTTTTTTTTTTTTTTTAATCTTATTCTCACCTTATTTTCAAGTTGGGCATTTGTGATCCTTCATGCTCCAACTTGAGGGAGGCTATTAGGGAATTACTATGTTAGGAAACTAGTTAGTGTTTAGTTAGTATCTAGTTAGCATTTATATGCATTTACATGCTCCAACTTTGTTCCTCTCGATATTACATTTGGTGTGTCTACATTCTGTTCAAAAGATGAAGATGTAGATGTTGATGAAAAAAAATGAAAAAAATGGTCTACATTCTTCTTCAAGAGAAGAAGAAATGAAGAAAAAAAAGTCTAACGTCGAAGGTGAAGGAATCGGCGTCGTGGCTCGTGTTCGAGATCTAAAAACGTTACCGCACGTTTTGTTTGTTTGGTATTTTCTCTTTAACTCTAAACAATCTTGTCTTTGACATATGAGTTTTTGTGTGAAACTTCAACCTAGTTTTGAGTAAAAAAAAAAAAGTTGAGTTTTTATTTTGAAAATATGAAAAACAAAGAAAAGAAAGAAAAAAAAAATCATATTTGAGAAAGAAGAAAGAAAGAAGATGAAGAAGAAGAAAAGAAAGAGAGAGTGATAGATCTGATGATGATGAAAAAAAAAAAAGTTTGTGCACTTTTCCAAGAAAAAGGGAAAGAAGGTGAGTGATTTGATATGATAAAGAAAAAAAAAATTAAAAAGTTATTATGTTTTTGGGCGCCGTGCCTGCCGCCCAATTGAAAAAAAAAGTAAAAAAAAAAAGTGCAGCATTGGATTTCGAATTCTGTGCACACATGAGTTAAAAAAAACTCTTTTTCCACCGGCATGTTATTAATGATTTTAGTGAATTTAATTTTACTAATAGCATATTGTCTCCTTTAATGAAGATGAATGAAGATTGAGGGCAAATTGATTCTTCCTCTCCTTCGAATTACTGAAGAGTGTAGTGAGGTAGCTCAAATTGTCCCTTCCTTTGACGATGAATGAAGGGAACACTGAGGCGAAAACCTCTCATTCGAATTACTGAAGAGAACACTAAAGTGAGAATTCTTCGTCCTCTCTTTCAACAACCATGAAATTTGATTTGTGAAGCACCGACCCGCGTTCGGAGGCTCGCAGATTTTTTTCTGATATTGTGTGGTCAAAGCGATGATGCGAAGCCCGCAGAAATTTAAAGGTGCCATGTTGGCATCGATCTGAAGATTGGAGCATCAACCCGTGTTTGGAGGCTCTTGGAAAATTAAAGATGCAATGAGCATCGACTTGCCGTTTGCAACACCGATCCGCGTTCGGAGGCTGCAAATTTTTTTAACCATAATATTTTATTTTATTCTCACTTTATTTTCAAGTTGGAAATTTGTGATCATTCATGCTCTAACTTGAGGGAGGGTATTAGGGATTTATCTATTTTAAGAAATAGTTAGTATTCACTTAGTATCTAGTTAGTGTATTTTAGGAAATTAGGGTTAGTTTAGATTGTATTTAAGGATCCCATTCTAATGAGAAAAATACAGAAAATCAATGGGTTTTGTCATGCCCTCTCCCAATCTTTGATCTTCGAACCTCTCTCTATGATGTTCTTGTTAATCGAATGCAACTCTGTGGCACCGTTGCTAATGATTTGAGTCGTTTGATCATTCTTTTATGTTTTGTTCACCACACAGCGAATCGACTCATCTAACTGAGGTCGGGGGTGGTTTTTTTGTTTTGTTTTTCTTCTTCTTTAAATTCATTGTTTCTGTCGCGTTTTATTTTCACTTTGATGTTATATTTGCTTCGTGGTTGAAGTGGTTTTATGGGTAATTGAAAGGTTGGTCTGATATGGGAGCTGGGTTTTGGGTTTTGGGTTTTGTATTAGGGTTAATTACAAGTTTTTTTTTTTTTTTGTTTCAAATCTCTCTTGGAGTTATTTTGGATGGGTTTCACATAGCCTCGTAGTCATTCATTAATTACCACAAAAAAAACATAAACATAAATATTTAATCCTAAACCAAAATAGATTATTTGGAGGTAGTGTAAATTTTAATGTAAGGATTGCTGAAAATTGCATTAGAAAAGCCCTTTAGCCTTAATGGGCCGTTTGATTTGAGAATTTGCAGATGACTGAGAATGAGATATCTGGAAATAATATGTCTGAGAATTGTGTTTGGTGCTGCATGCGAATGTCATCCGATTTTTATGAAAATAAATTATAAATAATTATTTGTTGCTAGTTAATTCATTTTATTAAGTCAAATTATTAAAAATAATGGTAAGCAATTAGATTTTAATTTAATCTCCATACATTAATAACTATATAATTTCAGGTCGTTGATTTTATTTAGCAATCGATCTTAATAATTCTCCTCAAAAAAATGTATTTAATAAATTTATATAAATTTTTAATTCTAATTATTTAGTAGAATAATAAAATTGAAGAAATAATGATCAGTGTTATTTAATAAAATTGTACGCGTTTTATATTGAGAATTGAAGAATAATAAAACGTTGTAAAAAAAAGAAAGAAGAAGATAGATGAGATACATGTGGCTTTCGGAGAAAGTCATCAAATTGGAATGTCATCAGAAAGCTTCTTTGTGATGTACAGGCTTCAAGTATGCCCGGGCATAAATTCAAAAATTGCAAACCAAACGTAGTCATGGCCATCAGATGTTCATTCCCATCCTGATGCCCACCCTCAAAGACGTCAACCAAACGAATCTGAATAGTACTTTAACAAAGTTGTATTAGAGTGGGTACTTCTATACTTTAAGTAGATGAATTTTTCCTTTTATGTTCATCCAATTTTATGTGGACAAGCATTGCTAATATAGTCTACCTCTAGCTTGAGGCCATGTTGGGCCGGGCTACACATTCGAGATAACAGAAGCCAACCATTCGATGAATCTAATGTTATATTATTTTTAATCTAATGTTATATTGTTTTCAGTCACTAATTAATAGATTTTAGAGAGGGATCGTGAATTGTCATTATCCATTTGGGTGCAATGGGTTTTCTGCACAATTTTTTTCTACAAATTTTTAAAATTTTATTATTAACAACTTCTTATAATTTCAATAAATTCTAAAAGTAATTTTATTTTATTTTATCTATCATTTACAAATTTCTTTGAAGACAACAAATATAATTTATAAAATTGAAGATGTTGGGTTTTATGTCCTAACACTCGTGGTTTGTAAACGTTGTAAATGTAATATGTCTATTAACGCAATAAAGAGTTATTGAGGTTTATTCAGTAAAGGTGTTTATTGAATATAGTGAAACGTGTTTGCATTAACCTGTACCAATAACAACATCCTTGGCTGAATATGAGTACTTGAGCTTCATGTATGACATGATTGTGGGTCAAGCTCAAGTAGTCAGTCAAAATGGTCTATAGTATACGGATAAGGTCGGGTACCTTATTCTGGTAACACTATTGGATGCGGCTCGCTTTGTATTGTACAAAACGATGTGATCCGAATCGTTTCACATGGAGATGTGCGAGCGGGGGCGTCCTATGCAAAGAGTTTGCATTAGACAGAACCACGATAAAGTCGCTTTCTCTTTATAACGCCGTTTACTGGTGAGACCGATTTTATCACTTTTGATGACCTAAGGTAACTCGTTCTTAATCCTGAGCTTACTATGAACTCCTGTTTATTCGAGAGTATCCTTAGACTTGTATGGGTGAGAGTGGCAGGTCGCCCGCTCAATAAGCCTACCAACTTGGGGATAAACTGGAATAGGTAGCTGGGGACATAGTGTAGCAAGATGGAATTCACTCCTACCCTCTTTAGGGTATAGTAGATAGGTGTTCCCTTAATAGCTGACTCCGGGGCTTGAACATGAGGCCTCATCCTCTTCTGTGTGAAGAGGATTCTGATCTGATGATTGGATCACAGATCAAATGTTCATTAGAGGTATCAGTGGTACTTAAGGAACAAGAGGTATCACAGAGGTTAAACGGTTTAAAAGACCTAGCTGTGATAACGAACACCTGTGAAGGATCGACTTACCCATGATGGTTATATCAAGAGGACATAATATATCTACAGTGAGGAGAGTGCAACCCTCGGACTATAGTGGAGTCTCCGGGGGTTAACGAATGTTGGTTAGTTCGGTTAAAAGAGTTTTGACCGGATAATCTCGTATCGTTGGAGCTCATGATCTGTAGGTCCTTTAGGTTCTCCTGGCTAGCTCGGATAACACCGTGCAACAGAATAAAAGAAAAGAAAAAGAAAATGAATTTGAATTGTTCAAATTCGGTTTGTGGAAGAATGATGGACATATTTAAATATGATTTAAATATGAGAATGGCCTAAAACATGAATAGGATTCATGTTTAAAAAAGTTGTTTTTCGGAAAACCGGCTTTAGCCATATTATTTAATTAATATTTGATATTGAATTAAATAATATTTATTAATTAAAAAGTTTAATTAATAAATATATATATATATTTTTATTTATTTATTAAAAAGTTTAATAAATAAAATATTTATTATTATTTAAAATTAATTGAGAATTAATTTTTAAAAATAATAATAAAATATATATTTATGTGTCTTACATGCATTTTGCATGTAAGACACATGGAAGTTAATATATATTTATATATATATATGGTTAAAAGTAGTTTTGGGTTTTTACGTTTTGCAGAAGAAAAATTTGAAAACTTCATTTTGAAGTTTTGTTTTATTTTTGCTTCTGTGTTCTAATTTTCCTTGGCCATTCTCCTTCTTCTTCATCTCTTTTGCTTTCTTTTCTCTTTGCTTCGGAGTCCCACAACTCCGTTGCTCGGCGCCGAGGATAGCGGGACTACCTGGGGTGGTCCTCGGGGTGTACGTGAGAAGAGGCCGGAAGAGTTCGTGACGAGGAACGGCCGGCGGAACGCGAAGAAAAGTAGAACTTCAAGGGTATGTTTTCTATTTTTCTTATTTCCGCTTTAAGAGCATGTTTTCTATTTGTTAAATTGATGAAATTAGAGTATCATCGGTCCGAAATCGCTTTCCGCTGCGCATGTCGCTCCATCAATTGGTATCAGAGCGATTTTGTGATTAACTCAATTTGCATCAATTTAAGTTGGTGGGTATTTTAATTTAGAAATTGTTTCTGATTTGGCGTCTAAAGTGAATATCGATTTTGGCATAGTTTCTTTTTGAATTTTCTAATTTGTAATTGCCCGAGAATGTATGGGCTTTAATGTGCGCTGAAGAGTCTGTATTTTTAGAGTCATTAGAGTCCATATAGGTTTCTTTGTGAAAGAAGCTCGAGTTTTGAGCTCGCCGAAATGTTCGGTATAAGTTCAAACTCGTTCTAGGCAATTCGAAGAGAAGCTCGAAGAGAAATTGGCCGAAGCGTTCGGAGGAAGCAAGCTTGTCAAAGGCGGTGCGAAGAGTTCGAAGTCCGCTCAAGACTTAGCTTGTTGTTCAAGCTTGTAATAAATTAGTTATTGCTTGTTAAATGCCAAAATCGATCCACTTTAGTGTGTTTAATTAATTATGCATTGTGAATGTATGTTTTAATTAAATTCCATGTTTGTATGTGCATATAGTATGCCATATAGATTTAAAATCCCACCGTAGGAAGCATGCTCCATGCATTGTAAATATGTTATAAGTGTTATAATTTATAGTATGCATATTTGGGAATTCATGAGTATTAATATAAGAGTTATATTAATTCATGAATTAGATGTTGTTATTTTCATAGAATAATTGATATAAGTGTTATATTAATTATGAAATTAAATATACAATCATAGGATGCCCTCGTTTTATGCATATTATAGGTTATAAGTGTTATAATGTATAGGATGCATGCTTAATTCATAATAATTGATATAAGTGTTATATTAATTCATGAATTAAGAGTTGTATGTTTAAGAGCATAATTAGTATAAGTGTTATATTAATTATGAAGTTAAACATTCAATTTTCCATGCCTTAGTGTTGCATGTTTGAGAAGCATGTAGAGTTGTTATAGTAAGTCTAAGTTTTTGCAAAGCGTTGTAAAATTGGATAGACTTTTAAAATCTATAACAAAGAAACGCATGTTCATTTAGGGTTAAATGAGACGTCCAGTTCATTAGATGAATAGGTCGTTATCTCGTAAATACTAAGGTTATGAGAAACTCACCCGGTGAAATTCTGTTCGAGGTTGGAGGTATTTAAGTTGACGGTTTACGGAACACCTCCTACCTGGGGACGATCCGGTACTTGAGTAAAGTTACCCTGGTTTTATGAGCGTGCGCGAGAGGTTTGAGGTTAATTAAACTTGTTAAATAACCTAGATATCTCAGGTAAAAAGTTTACCTAGACTTAAGGTTTTAAATTTCTTAGCCGGATAAGACCTGAGTAATTTACCCTAAAACCGAATATGATACTTAGTAGATGTGTTGAGAAGGAATATATGATATATCCCTCTCCTGCTACGCACTCCCTAAAGTTCACATCGTGAGAATTTTGCTTGGCCTCATGATGCCATATGGGGCATCTCCAGACGGGTGGTGTTTGCAACTTTCAATAGCAAGGTGAATGGAGTAAGTATCTATAGTAAGTGGGAGAAGGAAGTACGTCAGTACATCCTACGGTCTCCTCCATTGGATTGAACCGTGAGATTCCCATGTTCCGCCTGCAGGCTGCCCTTGGGGCACCATCCAAACGGAGGGCTGGGCATGGGAGATCAAACACCTCAATCACCATTTTTGGATAAAGAAACATAGGGCCATTCCCAACACTGACATTCCATACGGTTGCTATGTTGGGGTCGTCCTGTGTGTTCTAAAAATGGAGGGTTACACTTGCAGATTTGCTAAGGTGTTAGTAAATCTTGACCAAAAACGATAACTAAGATGCTATAGGAATAAGAGTTATTCTGGTATTAGCATTTAGTCAAGAATGTCTTGGTTTAGTGAAAGGGTGCTTGACTGCCCTACGGTAGCAACCATTCTGACTCACTAAAGTATCGTTGCATCTAAATAAAGAGCTTGGGTACTTTATTTACTGCTAAACTTTCTGATTGGTTTAAATAGGTTAAAACCGTTTCACTAATAGATTTACATTTCTTTTCAGCATGTCTAGCTCATTTAAAAACGTATTAGCTTCGGTTAAGTTAACTGGCGAAAATTACGAGACCTGGAAAACGAACTCGAATATGATTCTTGTTCGTGATGATCTTAGGTCTGTCTTAACAGAGGATTGTCCTCTTCCCAGCTCAGTAATGAGTCCTGCTGAGAAGAAACAACAAAGTAAATATGATTTGCTTGTTGTAGAAACGTGTTTAGTGGAAAATGATAGTCATGCCTGGATCCTTGATTCAGGAGCCACTAATCACGTTTGTTCTTCGTTTCAGGAAACTAGTTCCTGGCAGCCGCTAGCTAAAGATGAGATAACTCTCAGAGTTGGTACTGGAGAGGTTGTCTCAGCTAAAGCAGTGGGAACTGTTAAGTTGTCCTATAGAGATAGTTTCATTTTATTGGAAAATGTGCTATTGGTTCCTATCTTCAAGAGGAACGTAGTCTCTATAGCTTGTTTATTAGAACAAATGTATAAAGTATCTTTTGCTGATAATGAAGCTATCATTAGCAAAAGAGGTGTACAAATTTGTTCTGCTAAACTTGAGAACAACTTATATGTGTTAAGACCGACAGAGGTTCAAGCTATTTTGAACACTGAGATGTTTAAAACAGCTGAAACTCAAACTAAAAGGCAGAAGCTTTCTCCTAGTACCTATCTTTGGCACTTGAGACTAGGCCACATTAATCTCAATAGGATTGGGAGGTTGGTTAAGAGTGGTCTCCTAAATCGTTTAGAGGACAACTCTTTACCGCCATGTGAGTCATGTCTTGAGGGCAAGATGACTAAACGACCTTTTACTGGAAAAGGTTATAGGTCAAAAGAACCTCTAGAAATCGTGCATTCGGATCTCTGCGGTCCTTTGAATGTCAAAGCACGAGGAGGGTATGAATATTTTGTCAGCTTCATTGACGATTATTCTAGGTACGGCTATCTTTACCTAATGCATCGTAAGTCCGAAACTCTTGAAAAGTTCATTGAGTATAAGGCAGAGGTTGAGAACACATTAGGTAAATCGATAAAAACACTCCGATGTGATCGAGGTGGAGAGTATATGGATACTAGATTCCATGACTATATGATAGAACATGGAATCGTATCTCAACTCTCGGCGCCCGGAACACCGCAGCAGAACGGTGTATCCGAAAGGAGAAATAGAACCCTGTTGGACATGGTTCGTTCTATGATGAGCTATGCTCAGCTGCCTAGTTCGTTTTGGGGATAGGCAGTAGAGACTGCTGTATACATTTTGAATGCTGTTCCCTCGAAAAGTGTTTCTGAAACACCTTTTGAGCTCTGGAAAGGGCGTAAAGCTAGTTTACGTCATTACAGAATTTGGGGGTGCCCGGCACATGTGCTAGTACCCGGTCCAAAGAAATTGGAATATCGTTCGAAATTGTGCCTGTTTGTAGGCTATCCCAGAGAAACGAAAGGTGGTTTCTTTTACGATCCTCGAGAGGACAAGGTATTAGTGTCGACTAATGCCACGTTCTTAGAGGAGGACCACATGAGAGATCATCAACCTTCGAGCAAAATAGTTTTGTCCGAATTATCCAGGGAAGCTACAGAGGGATCAACAAGAGTTGTTGATCAGGCTGGTCCTTCTCAAGAGTTGAGAGAGCCTCGACGCAGTGGGAGGGATGTGAGACAACCCGACCGCTACATCGGCTTGTCTGAGACTCAATTCGTCATACCTGATGATGGAATTGAGGATCCATTGACCTTTAAACAGGCAATGACAGATGTAGACAAGGATCAGTGGCTCAAAGCCATGGACCTCGAAATGGAGTCTATGTACTTCAATTCAGTCTGGAGTCTTGTAGATCAACTAGATGGTGAAAGACCCATCGGTTGCAAGTGGATCTACAAGAGGAAACGAGACCAGGCCGGTAAGGTGCAAACCTTTAAGGCCCGACTTGTGGCAAAGGGTTTTACCCAGCGAGAAGGGGTGGACTATGAAGAAACCTTTTCTCCTGTTGCCATGTTAAAGTCGATTAGAATACTCTTGTCCATTGCCGCATTTTATGATTATGAAATCTGGCAAATGGATGTCAAGACTGCCTTTCTGAATGGCAATCTTGAAGAGAGTATCTATATGGTCCAACCAGAGGGGTTCATAATTCAGGGTCAAGAGCAAAAGGTTTGCAAGCTGAATCGATCCATTTATGGGTTGAAACAGGCATCTAGATCCTGGAATATAAGGTTTGATACTGCGATCAAATCTTATGGCTTTGAACAGAATATTGACGAGCCTTGTGTTTACAAGAAGATTGTCAATAAGGCTATAGCTTTCTTAGTCTTGTATGTAGACGACATACTACTCATTGGGAATGATGTAGGGGTTCTTACTGACGTAAAACTGTGGCTAGCAACCCAATTCCAAATGAAAGATTTGGGAGAGGCTCAGTTTGTTCTTGGGATTCAGATCGTAAGGAATCGCAAGAACAGAACGCTAGCACTGTCTCAGGCATCATATATAGATAAGGTGTTATCTAGATATTCGATGCAGAATTCCAAGAAAGGTTCGCTGCCGTTTAGGCATGGAATTCATTTGTCTAAGGAACAGTCTCCTAAGACACCTCAAGAGGTTGAGGACATGAGACGGATTCCGTATGCATCTGCAGTTGGCAGTCTGATGTATGTTATGTTATGCACTAGACCTGACATCTGCTTTGCAGTCGGAATTGTCAGTAGGTACCAGTCTAATCCAGGATATGATCACTGGACCGCCGTTAAACATATCCTCAAGTATCTTAGGAGAACGAGGAACTATGTGCTCGTGTATGGGCTTAAGGATATGATCCTGGCAGGATACACTGACTCTGATTTTCAGACTGATATAGATTCTCGGAAATCTACATCAGGATCAGTGTTCACTCTTAACGGAGGGGCTATAGTGTGGAGAAGTATCAAGCAAGGTTGTATTGCTGACTCCACCATGGAAGCTGAATACGTCGCAGCTTGTGAAGCAGCGAAGGAAGCAGTATGGCTCAGGAAGTTCTTGACAGATTTGGAAGTTGTTCCAAATATGAATTTGCCCATCACACTTTATTGTGATAACAGTGGTGCTGTGGCAAATTCTAAAGAACCTCGGAGTCATAAGCGCGGGAAGCACATCGAGCGGAAATATCACCTTATCAGGGAGATAGTGCAACGAGGAGATGTGATTGTCACACAGATTGCCTCGGAGCACAATGTTGCTGATCCGTTTACAAAGTCTCTCACGGCTAAAGTGTTTGAGAGACACCTGGAGAGTCTGGGGTTGCGAGCTGCTAAATAGGACAGTGGGAGATACTTTGTATTCCTGACCAGCATTCGTCCCACAGACATGTTAGTCTAAGTGGGAGTTTGTTGGGTTTTATGTCCTAACACTCGTGGTTTGTAAACGTTGTAAATGTAATATGTCTATTAACGCAATAAAGAGTTATTGAGGTTTATTCAGTAAAGGTGTTTATTGAATATAGTGAAACGTGTTTGCATTAACCTGTACCAATAACAACATCCTTGGCTGAATATGAGTACTTGAGCTTCATGTATGACATGATTGTGGGTCAAGCTCAAGTAGTCAGTCAAAATGGTCTATAGTATACGGATAAGGTCGGGTACCTTATTCTGGTAACACTATTGGATGCGGCTCGCTTTGTATTGTACAAAACGATGTGATCCGAATCGTTTCACATGGAGATGTGCGAGCGGGGGCGTCCTATGCAAAGAGTTTGCATTAGACAGAACCACGATAAAGTCGCTTTCTCTTTATAACGCCGTTTACTGGTGAGACCGATTTTATCACTTTTGATGACCTAAGGTAACTCGTTCTTAATCCTGAGCTTACTATGAACTCCTGTTTATTCGAGAGTATCCTTAGACTTGTATGGGTGAGAGTGGCAGGTCGCCCGCTCAATAAGCCTACCAACTTGGGGATAAACTGGAATAGGTAGCTGGGGACATAGTGTAGCAAGATGAAATTCACTCCTACCCTCTTTAGGGTATAGTAGATAGGTGTTCCCTTAATAGCTGACTCCGGGGCTTGAACATGAGGCCTCATCCTCTTCTGTGTGAAGAGGATTCTGATCTGATGATTGGATCACAGATCAAATGTTCATTAGAGGTATCAGTGGTACTTAAGGAACAAGAGGTATCATAGAGGTTAAACGGTTTAAAAGACCTAGCTGTGATAACGAACACCTGTGAAGGATCGACTTACCCATGATGGTTATATCAAGAGGACATAATATATCTACAGTGAGGAGAGTGCAACCCTCGGACTATAGTGGAGTCTCCGGGGGTTAACGAATGTTGGTTAGTTCGGTTAAAAGAGTTTTGACCGGATAATCTCGTATCGTTGGAGCTCATGATCTGTAGGTCCTTTAGGTTCTCCTGGCTAGCTCGGATAACACCGTGCAACAGAATAAAAGAAAAGAAAAAGAAAATGAATTTGAATTGTTCAAATTCGGTTTGTGGAAGAATGATGGACATATTTAAATATGATTTAAATATGAGAATGGCCTAAAACATGAATAGGATTCATGTTTAAAAAAGTTGTTTTTCGGAAAACCGGCTTTAGCCATATTATTTAATTAATATTTGATATTGAATTAAATAATATTTATTAATTAAAAAGTTTAATTAATAAATATATATATATATTTTTATTTATTTATTAAAAAGTTTAATAAATAAAATATTTATTATTATTTAAAATTAATTGAGAATTAATTTTTAAAAATAATAATAAAATATATATTTATGTGTCTTACATGCATTTTGCATGTAAGACACATGGAAGTTAATATATATTTATATATATATATGGTTAAAAGTAGTTTTGGGTTTTTACGTTTTGCAGAAGAAAAATTTGAAAACTTCATTTTGAAGTTTTGTTTTATTTTTGCTTCTGTGTTCTAATTTTCCTTGGCCATTCTCCTTCTTCTTCATCTCTTTTGCTTTCTTTTCTCTTTGCTTCGGAGTCCCACAACTCCGTTGCTCGGCGCCGAGGATAGCGGGACTACCTGGGGTGGTCCTCGGGGTGTACGTGAGAAGAGGCCGGAAGAGTTCGTGACGAGGAACGGCCGGCGGAACGCGAAGAAAAGTAGAACTTCAAGGGTATGTTTTCTATTTTTCTTATTTCCGCTTTAAGAGCATGTTTTCTATTTGTTAAATTGATGAAATTAGAGTATCATCGGTCCGAAATCGCTTTCCGCTGCGCATGTCGCTCCATCAGAAGAAATAATGATCAGTGTTATATAATTTAATAAAATTGTCCGAGTTTTATATTGAGAATTGAAGAATAATAAAACGTTGTAAAAAAAGAAAGAATAAGATAGATGAGATACCTGTGGCTTTCGGAGAAAGTCATCAAATTGGAATGTCACCAGAAAGCTTCTTTGTGATGTCCGGGCTTCAAGTATGCCCGGGCATCAATTCAAAAATTGCAAACCAAACGTAGTCATGGCCATCATATGTCCATTCCCATCCTGATGCCCACCCTCAAAGATGTCAACCAAACGAATCTGAATAATACTTTAACAAAGTTCTATCAGAGTGGGTACTTCTATACTTTAAGTAGAGGAATTTTTTCTTTTCTGTTCATCCAATTTTATGTGGACAAACATTGCTAATATAGTCTACCTCTAGCTTGAGGCCATGTTGGGTCGGGCTACACATTGGAGATAACAGAAGCCAACCATTCTATGAATCTAATGTTATATTATTTTTCATCTAATGTTATATTGTTTTCAGTCACTAATTAATAGATTTTAGAGAGGGGTCGTGAATTGTCATTAACCATTTGGGTGCAATGAGTTTTCTGCACAATTGTTTTCTACAAATTTTTAAAATTTCATTATTAACAACTTCTTATAATTTCAATAAATTCTAAAAATAATTTTATTTTATTTTATCTATCATTTACAAATTTCTTTGAAGACAACAAATATAATTTTGAGCACAATACCTCGCATTATTTTTCTTATTGATTATCAAAATATATATCCAGTTTTTGTTAGGATTTCTCTTTAATTTTATGAATTCTAAGATTGAGATTTTTGAATGGGCTGATTGCATAGATAGCAATCAGGCCCAAAGTATTAGCAAATATAGCAAAAAATTAAAAGAAGGCTTACCCATTTAAATTACCAAAAAGCCCATACATTAAACCCAATTAGAAAAACAAAGAGACGTCGACTCATTTCTTCACCTAAACCTCCGTCGTTTCCTCTTCTCCAACTTCTCCAGCGACTCTCCAACTTCTCCAGCGACTCTTCTCCTTCCCAAACCATTCAGTTCTTCATCTACGTCTTTTCTGATTACTCTCTCCCCAAAACTTCAATTCTTCCATGATTTCTCCTTCTCCAACCCTTGATTTCTTCATCTTCAGTCTTCTACAACGTCTTCTCCGATTCATCTTCAGTCGTCAGCCAACCCTTCAAACAACATTATGTCAACTGAACAAATGAAGGGAACCAAAAGGAGTTTGTTCAAAGGAGGAGATTCATCTTCCAACAAAAAATCGAAGAAAATTGCTGAGGTATATCAAATATATAAAAAAAACAATCACTATTAAATAGGTAGAATGCATGCATGGTTATCAGTAATATCAATTATAGTAGATAAAATGCATGAATAAATATCAGTGATAGAATGCATGAATAAATATCAGTGATAGAATGCATGAATAAATATCAGTGATAGAATGCATGACTGACTATCAATGAAATTGGTTTCTCTCCTCGCTGAAGTTTTAAATGTCTATCAATGATAACATCCATGAAAGACTATCCGTCATAGAGTCCATTGAAGTTTTACTTAATCAGTGATAGAACCTTAAAATAAGTTTTACTTAATGTATGTTGAATGTATGAAACCTTAAAATAAGTAGAAGTATCATGCATGTTTCCCTTAAAAAAATCTATCATTGATAGACTTCATTTTCTATCAGTGATAGACATTTAGTAGTGATAGTTTCATACTACGTTTACCATAGGATGTGTAAAAGGAATTTGACATTGTCTGCTACTATGTGTTTGTCTATCATTGATTAACTGTTCTTTTTTTTTTTCCCTGCCTATCATATGTTTGATGTTTAGTTATGCTTTCTGTTATGTTTAGTGATAGAGTACATATAAGTTTTACTTAATGTATGTTGAATGTATGAAACTTTAAAATAAGTAGAAGTATCGTGCATGTTTCTCTTAAAAAAATCTATCATTGATAGACTTCATTTTCTATCAGTGATAGACTTTTAGTTGTGATAGTTTCATACTATGTTTACCATAGGATGTGTAAAAGGAATTTGACATTGTCTGCTACTATGTGTTTGTCTATCATTGATTAACTGTTCTTTTTTTTCCCTTGTCTATCATATACTTGATGTTTAGTTATGCTTTATGTTATGTTTAGTGATAGACTCCATATAAGTTCATTGATTAACTGTTCTTTTTTTTTTCTCCTGTCTATCATATACTTGATGTTTAGTTATGCTTTATGTTATGTTTAGTGATAGACTCCATATAAGTTTTACTTAATGTATGTTGAATGTATGAAACTTTAAAATAAGTAGAAGTTGCATGTTTCTCTTAAATTTTTTTTATCATTGATAGACTTTATTTTCTATCAGTGATAGACTTTTAGTAGTGATAGTTTCATACTATGTTTACCATAGGATGTGTAAAAGGAATTTG
The DNA here is from genome assembly GCA_028017165.1 of Herpetospermum pedunculosum. Lineage (NCBI taxonomy): Eukaryota > Viridiplantae > Streptophyta > Magnoliopsida > Cucurbitales > Cucurbitaceae > Herpetospermum > Herpetospermum pedunculosum. The sequence continues at coordinate 64,344,845 of CM051524.1, forward strand.
ATATTGTCTGCTACTATGTGTTTGTCTATTATTGAGTAACTGTTCTTTTTTTCCCCCTGCCTATCATATGCTTGATGTTTAGTTATGTTTTATGTTATGTTTAGTTATGTTTTATGTTATGTTTAGTGATAGACTCCATATAAGTTTTACTTAATGTATGTTGAATGTATGAAACCTTAAAATAAGTAGAAGTATCGTGCATGTTTCTCTTAAAAAAAATCTATCATTGATAGACTTTTAGTAGTGATAGTTTCATAATATGTTTACCATAGGATGTGTAAAAGAAATTTGACATTGTCTGCTACTATGTGTTTGTCTATCATTGATTAACTGTTCTTTTTTTTCCCCTGCCTATCATATGCTTGATGTTTAGTGATAGACTTCATATAAGTTTTACTTAATGTATGTTGAATGTATGAAACCTTAAAATAAGTAGAAGTATCGTGCATGTTTAGACTTCATGTTTCCTTTAAAAAAATCATTATAGTTGGGACAAATCTTGTTTTGAATCACTGGAAACTTTTGGGGAATATTTTTGGTTGCATGTTGCTGGAATACAAGATGTTCTTGGATCTGATTGGGATGTTGATCTGTGATTTCTCTTCCTTCATCTCAATTGTCTTCTATTACTGATAAACTCCATTATCTATCACCGATAGACTTCTATCACTGATAGACTTCATTTTCTATCAGGGATATAGACTTCTATCATTGATAGACTTCATTTTCTATAAGGGATAGACTTTTAGTAGTGATAGTTTCATACTATGTTTACCATAGGATGTGTAAAAATAATTTTACATTGTATGTTGCTATGTCTTTGTCTATCATTGATTAACTATTGTTTTTTATTTTTTATTTTGTTGTTTTAACATATCATATTTATTTGTTTAAACAGAAAAACAAATTGATTGTTCCCAAGAAACAATGGACGTCCATACTTAAAATTACACTCTACTTTAAATTAGAGGTCATAAGGCATATAGAGAAATTCTTGGACAATAGATGTATGTAGATACTTAGGAGTGGACCCTTTGGAAATCTGATAGATTTGAAAATGGGGAAGGTTCCCCTCCAACTGCTTTCCCATCAGCTTAGGAGACAATGTAAATCAAAAAAAGAAAATGTTTTATCATTTAACTTGGAAGAAAATATTATAGAATTTGGGTTGAATTTTTTTTTTCTAATTACAGGATTGAACTGTAATGAATATCCAACTGTGGATATCTATGATGATAGTGAAGAAAAACTATATGTAGTTAGAAATACATGTTTCAAGAACACTGACACCTCCGTAGATAGAAGAGACCTGCAATCAGCCATAAATATAGGTGATATTTGTAATGATGATATTATTAAGGTTAAACTTGTCAATCTGTACTTATTGGAATGTTTGTTAATTCCAAGACAATCCCACAATAAGTTAAATTGGGGACATATGGAAATGTTAGATGATGAAAGAAAATTCAATGCATTTCCATGGGGGAGGGCTTGTTATGACCTTACAATAGAATATTTCATAAAGGCTGTAAATAGTAAATCAAAGTCTGTCTACATTCAGGGGTTTCCGATAGTTTTAATTTATTGGGCTTTTGAAGTTATTCCCAAACTTAGTGACCCAATTATTGGACTTGCAAAGAGAATTATAAATCAAACTCCAAGAATGGTATGTTGGGAATCTCACGAACGAGGAGGGTGGCAAAATCTGAATGACAACATATTTCTAGTTGATGATGTAAGTTATCTTCCTTAAACTTTTTCATCTGTGATAGGTAGTCTATCACTGATAGTAGCCTATCAGTGATAGACCACTATCAGTGATAGAAGTCTAAAAATGATAAAATACTATCAATGATAGAATTTTAACATTTATTAACTTCAATCATAGATAATTTTATTCATAGTTTATCTGATTAAATTTTCAATTGTTTTTTACATATTTAGTTTGTTGTGGTTCCAATGGTTGCTACGGAAGAAGAGATTGCTTCAAAAAACTTCAATTATTTTATTGAGTTATCACAACAGAAGAACATGATGGCTCAACAAAAAGGAAAAAATATTGGAGGGGGAGAGGGTTTAGGGGGAGAAAATTATGAAGAAGAGAAAAAGACAGCAATGGATAAACGAGAAGGTGGAGATATTGGTGGGAGAGAAAATGATGAAGAGAAGAAAAAAAAACATAAAGGCAAGATATTTTATTTAGAAAAAGATATCGAAGAGCTGAAAAAAGGACAAAATGAGATTCTTAAAGGGCAAAAAGAGATTATGAGATTGTTAGTATATTTAGGGGAAGTAGTCAATGAGAGACTTCCACCAAAGTATGAAATGGAAAAACAATCTCAAGAGTCCTTACATAAGAACCTCCCTCCATCAGTTAGCCTTGAACAAATAGATGTTGACACCGCCAATCTTTATAAGATGGATGTCGACACCACCAATCTTGATAAGATGGTTGATTATGCAACCATCTATGCTACTGAAATCAATGATAAAGTGGTAAAATTAACGATCTTTTATTTTATTCAAAAAAAAATTGTCAATGATATTCTAATATCAATAACATATCAATGAAAGGTTGAAGCTGAAGCTGAAGAGGAAAAAGAAGAGAAACAAGAAGAAGAGAGTGAAGAAGAAGAACAAGAAGAACAAGAAGAGAAAGAAGATGACCAAGAAGAAGACATAGAAGAAGATCGAGTAGAAGAGCAAGAAATAGAGGAGAAAGAGGAAGAGGTAAATACTTAACTCATCTATTTTATTTCCTATAACATTGACAAATCAAAGGTAAAAGTATATCACTGAAATAAGTCTATCAGTTATAGACTTCTATCACTGATAAACTTTATAACAGTTAGTAGTCTATCAGTGATAGTCTTCTATCACTGATATACTTCTACATGTGATAGAAGTCTATCATTGATTCTTCAAGCAAAACAATTTGGTTATTGAACTGATCATTGTTTGTTGTTTGTTGTTCATTGAAAGGGTGATCAAGAAAAGGAAAAGAGGACCAAAATAGTACATGACATACAAGGGAAGGTAATGTTTTTTTGTTTTTTCATGTATCATCTACTAATGTCTATCAATGCCCATTCAATTTGAGTATCTAATTACATTTTAATGTTTTTCAGGATGTTGAAAAAAAGAAAACGAAAAGAATAAGACCTAAAGTTCTTTTTGATAATGTGTGACCTAAAAGACTACCTAAACCAACAAGAAATGTCTTGTCGAATGCAAAAAACAAGAAGAAAGATCCAATTGAAAAAAGACATTCTCCAAGGCTGAAGGCTATTCTTGCACCAAGTTTCAATTTAAATATCTCTGAATAAACATTTGTAGAATTTTTGTGTATGAAATTTACTAGACTTTTTGTTTATGTTGTAGTAGTTGTTATGGTGACTTAAACAGATATAATTTTTTGGTTTTAGACTATTAGTGTTCATTTGTGTTTGTTCTTTAATGTGAAGGCTATTAATGTTGATTTGTGTTTGTTCTTTAATGTGATTAGACCTCGTAATTGTAATAATATGTTTCCTTTGATCGCCTTTGTAGCACAATTTGAAACATGATTGTTATAACTTCGTATGGTTAGAAGTGATTTTTATAATTTTTCAAAAACTTTATGAATCAAATAAGATTAAGTAAATCACGAGTTGATATATACATAGGTTGTTAGATGGGTAAATTAAAGATTAAGATTTCTATTACTGATAGATTTCATTTTCTATCCGTGATAGACTTCTATCACTATTAGACTTCTACCAGTGATATATATAAAACTCAACTTATGGAGGAGTTAAAGGTACACTTTATTAATTATTATGTAGGTCCAAAAAAATGACATATATCTCAAGCACAATTTAGCGAAACATTGATAGATTATTATGTAGGTCCAAAAAAGTTAGTATATCAGTGATAGAAGTATAACACTGATAGAAGTCTATCATTGATTCTTAAGATAAAAAAAATTAAAGACGAGTAGAAGAACCATCTAACATTGATAGCTTTGTTTTCCAATTTTTCTCGTCTCCACTCTCATCTATCCTATGCCATTTAGTTTATTTAATTTTGTAATGTGTCGAAAAACCAAAAAATCTATCAAGCAAGAGGACATCTTAAAAAATTGGACAACAAGAAACAAACAAGAAAAGTCTTGAAAAATGCAATGGATATTAAACTTTCAATCCCATGTCTTAATCTACTAAACTTATATTATCCAAAAGTCGTGAATGAATAATTGCAATTATCAATAACTAGCTACTTAAAATATATTACATCATTGTAAAGTTGGTGGAAATCTACATGTCCTACGATTGTGACCAACACGGTGACAGCGACTACATTGTGTGCGACTTTTGAATTCACCAATTGATAGCATTCTTTGTTTTCGAGGCCTTCCTGCTTGACGTTTAACAACTGGAGGTAATAAATCCACACCAACATCTACAGAGCTCCAATCCAAATGATTTCCAACTGGCCGAACTGGAATAGTATAAGTTTTTGACAATATATTGGAATAATAATAATCAGACACATATGAATAAACCGTCAAATCAAGCCAACGAATAACAGCAAGTGCATGAGCACATGGAATTTCATCAAGATTCCAAACACGACAAGTGCACGATCCAGAATCCAAGTTTACAATGAACTGATTATCTCCATCAATTACTTTGTGTTTTTCGTTGCTAATAGCTTCAACCTAAAAATCAAAATATAATCAACAATATAAAGAGAAAACATCACTTCTAGGATAGATTGACAAACTTCTATCACTGATAATTGTTTATCAATGATAGAAGTCTATCGCCGATAGACTTCTACAATTTATATACTCTATTTAGAGTTTGTTTATTTATTGGTCAATAATAAATAACTCTTACCTTGAAGCTTCTAGATTGATCGTGTTGTTTACGCAATTCACCTTCAGCCCAACTAGTCAATATAGTCTTTAGAGATGTCCATGGGGCGGGGCGGGGCCGGGTAATGCCTTCCCCGCCCCCGTCCCCGTCCCCCATTTTATTACCCGTCCCCGCAAAATTCCCTGTTTAATTTTGCGGGGACGGGGCGGGTATTCCCCGCGGGTAATTTTTCCCGCGAATAATTTATTTTTTTAATTTATTCTTATCAATTTTTTTTTTTAGTTTTGCTATTTGTTAAGTTGATTAATATAATATGTATTTAATTTCATAAACTTTGTTTGTAAGATATGTGTTTTTTTGGAACTTTATTGGTAAAATGTGTATTTTTTTAGATAAAAAAAGAAGTGTGTAGTTAAATTTTTGATGAATAATGTATATATATATATAAAAGTATGCTATTACCCACCCCCGCCCCGTTTAGCTAACGGAGCAAAAAAAAATCCCCACTCCCTGCCCCATTCCCCGTTTAATCGGGGATTCCCCGTCCCATTCGGGGTGGGGCGGGTCGGGGCGGGCCAAATGGACATCTCTAATAGTCTTCATAGAAGATGTTATTTTACTTCGTTTATAATACCACTCCTGAAGTGTCTGTCTAATTTCTTCAAGTAGTGATGCAACTGGATAATCTCTAGGCTCTTTCAACTTTGAGTTCAAGCTCTTTGAAGAATTTGTAGTCATCATTTGATATCTTCTTCTCTTAGAATATACACGAGCCCACTTCTCAAAACCAACTTTATTGAGATATTCTCGAATAGTAGGAAATATAGACTCCATCCACTTCATATTCAACTCAAAGTCCTGAACTGTATAAGCTTTTGCGCAACTATAAAATATCTTATCAATCAAAGAATCTTTATATGTCATCTTCAAATTTTGCAAAAGGTGTTGTATACAAACGCAAAACTCAATAGTTGGAAAAACGATCGAAACAGCTTTTTGAATGCTTATATGTCGATCTGAGATGATGACTAATCCTTCTCGATATCCAAAACATTTTCTTATATTCTCAAAAAACCATTTCCACGATGCATCATTTTCTGAATCTACAATGCTGAAAGCTAACGAAAAAATTTGATTATTACCGTAAAGAGTTGAGGCTATCAAAAGAGTTCCACCATATTTATTTTTCAAAAATGTTCCATCAACGGATATGTTGGGTCTACAATACTTCCAACCCTCAATAGATGAAATGATAGCCATAAAACAATACTTAAATTGTCCATCTGTGTCGATTTCATAGTCTGTGAATGTACCTATAATAAAATAAAAAATAAATAAACAACACTAAGTTAAAAGAACACTAATAAATGGTATATCAGTGATTGAAGTATATCCGTGATAGACTTCTATCACTGATAGACTCCTATACAAGTTACCAATCTATCAGTGATAGAGTTCTACATGTGATAAAAGTCCATCACTGATACTCTATTATTGATATACTGATATCTGTGATAGTTGTCTATCAGTAGTAGACGGTTTACTTCTAATAACTGATAAACGATAAGAAAATAAAAACCTAGATTCATTTCTTCCAACTTCAGCAAAAACTTTGGGATCAAGGCGTATGATTCTCGTGAATCACCTCTCAACAACTTCATTATATGTTCTTTTGCTCTCCAAGCTTTATAATAACTAACATTAACACCAAGATCATTACGCACTTTGTTCAAAATATCTTTTGGAGTCGACCTATCAGAAGAACTAAATCTATATTCATTTTTCAAACAATCCCCAATTAAAGATGAAGAAGCGTGCCTATGAGAACTCTGAATATTATTGATAGAACAATTATGAATATCAACAAACTTTCTTAGCATCCACAATTCACTGCCCTTGTAACGAGATGCACTGACGTACCATTCACAACCATCTTTGGTGCATTGATACTCACTTGATTTTGAATTTGATCTCAAAGTCTTAAATTCAATGTTCTTCTTCATAGCTATAAAGGAAAAATACTTTGATAAAATTTTCTTACTTGCAAACACATCTTTTACCTTCAAATGACGAACATCATGAATATCTGAAATGACTCGGAAATCACTAGCAATCGCAAAAGTAGTAGAAGAAGCAATACACAACAAATTGTCAGTTCCACCGACAACAACACTAGAAGACCCCTCTACACAAAGATCAGTGACATGAGCAACCAAAGGGTAGGGGTGTACATGGGTTGGGTTGGAGGGTTTTTCAACTCAACCCGAAAATTTCGGGTTGGTGAATTCTCAACCCAACCCAACCCAACATTTCTGTCAACCCAACCCAACCCAACCCTTCAATTTTCGGGTTGGGTTGGGTTGGCGGGTTGGCCTTTTTTTTTAATTAATAAATATTGATTTTTTTAATTAACTTCTAAATCACCCTTAATGAAATTTCTTAATCCTTATTTTCCTTTTAAAATTATCATTAATGAAATTCCCTAATCCTTGATTTTCCTTTTAAAATCATCATTAATCCTTGATTTTTCTTTCAAAATCACCGAATGAATTTTTTTAAAAAAATATATATTGAATTTATTATATATATAATTTTTTTTTAATATATTGAATTCGGGTTGGTTCGGGTTGAACCGAGCCAAATTTGGTTCAACCCGCGAACCAATCCGAAAATTCGATTTTTCAAAATAGCAACCCAACCCAACCCATATTAAAAAAAACCCAACCCAACCCGAAAAGTTGGGTTGGGTTTGGTTGAGTTTCGTGGGTTGCGGGTTTTTTTAACACCCCTACCAAAGGGTGTCTTGTACTTTGATCCTTAACTAAAGTCAAATACCAAGCCACATCTTTATCTTCATGAATTCCAACTACTACATTTTGGAATTCATTGATACCAACATCTAATAGAGCAGAAAGTTTTACAGAAGAAACCGAGGCATTCAAATGAATTTGCTTCAGTATTAAACCCATCAAATCATCATAAACAATATTTTCATCAACTAAAACTCTAGCAATCTTGTAATGCACATAGCAATTTTTTTCATTCCATTTTCCACTATGAAAAACAACTATTGGAATACCCATAATTTCAAATGAATTGCTGCAAAAAACAAAAAACAAAAACTATGACAAACAATTATGACAATCTTCTGCAAGCTATCATGAATATATTAATTACTATAAGTGATAGAATACTATCAGTGAAAGTTTATTGATATTAAACAATTGATTATATGCGGATAAAATACTATTAGTGATAACTTATTTATATTAAACAACAAATTAACTCGCTGATATAAAGCTTAATGATATTAAACAAGTAATTATGTCGCTGATAGAAAGCTTAATAACTAATACTATCGTTGATAGTATTAATACTATCAACGATAACTTAATGATATTAAAGAATTGAAAGTTACTTACCGACAGTGTTTTGTTGGAGAATCGATTCTGAAGGTTGAAGATATCAACGATGGCTTCTGAAGGTTGAATTGAACTCACTAAACTGAGAAGTTCGAACTCTAGGCTGAATCGATTTCCAACGACGACGAATCCTGAACAAGAACAAGACACCAAATCTCGAATTCTAAATTATGAAACTGAAATATTCAATTTGGGAAGTCAGAGCTTCAAATCCAGACGACTCTTCTAAACCTGCTAAACTGAGAAGTTAGAAATCTAAGCTAAATCGATTTCCAATGACGACGAATCCCGAACAAGAACAAGAAGAACAAGAACAAGACAACGAATCCCGAATTCTAAATTATGAAACTAAAATCTTCAATTTGGGAAGTCGGAGCTTCAAATCCAGACGACTCTTCTGAAGTTGGAGCTTCAAAACGGAGAAAGTTTGCCTTCAATGTCTCCGAACGATGAACAAGCGAAGAAATCTTCAGCGAGGAGAGAAACCAAGAAAATTTGGGCAAGGAGAAAAACCAAGAGAATAAAATTTGGGCAAAAAATCTTCAAGATACTCAAAATTGGGCGGAAGAACGCGCGAACAAATAAGGGTTTTTTAGGAATAAAAAAAGTAATTTCAAAATTTTGCTATATTTGCAAAAGTTTTCAAAACTTGCTATATTTGCAAACAATAAGCCTGAAATTGTCATTTACTACAATTTCCCTTTTTGAATTCTAAGATTAATTTTTTTTTGTTTTTATTAATGTAGGTATACTTTACCAACTTTTTTAAAGAAAAAAAAAAACAACAACACATAAGTATAGTCTTACCCTAATTTATGTGTCAAACACATCTTTCTCTCCCTCCACTCTATTAAACTCGTCATTCCATCTGAATCCACTGCACCCGGAAACCAGCATCTCGACAATGACGGTTTATTTTAGCTGATTTCTTCCAATAAATTTTAAGAATGCGATCTTTGCTTTTTATTTTATTTATCCTTCATAAATTTCTTTAAAGATAACAAAAATAATTTTGACCACAATACTTCACATTCTTTTTTCAATATCACTCACATTAATTATTCATTTTATTTGAATAGTTTTGAAATAAAAGGGAGTCATACAATAGTGTTAATATTACATGTGAATTTAAAAGATTTTAATTCATTAATTTAAACGGATGTTTTTATTTTTGAATACTACATTTTGAATTTGGTTTAACTACCAATTTTGATTGAACAACCTAATTTATATTTAAAATAATAAAAATAGGTTGAATTGCATTTTTAGTCCATTTACACATTTTGTTTAATTTTTTTTTTTTTTAATAATTAAAAACATTGTGAGAGGGAGGGAGAGAGAGAAAGGAAGAGAGTGAAATATGTTGTCTTGAAAAATGTGACCGACTTTAGTAGTAATTGTTGTAGAAGTCTTGAGAGTTCAATAATAATTACGATTGAAGTTAATAATAATTATTGTATAAGTCTTAGAAGTTGAATAGTAATAATTGTTGAAGTCTGGAGAGTTGATATTGTTTATCCATATTGTTTATCGAGTTCAACGAGTGTGTGGGCCAAACAGAGAGTTAACTCCTCCAACAACTCCATAGGCCAAACACCCTCTAAGCAACTTCAACTCCCCAACTTCTGCCAAACGCCCCTTAAAAGAGGTGCTTCATAGGTTCATGAGCTTTCAAGTTTTGTCTATTTGGTCATTAAACTTTAAAAAATGTCTAATAAGTCTTTAAACTTTCAATTTTGTATTCGATAGGTAATTTTGGTGTGTAATAAGTCATTCACTTATTTCATTTTTTTTTTTTAAATTCACGGATCTATTAAGCACCCAAATGAAGGTTAAGGGTTTCATTATACATCAAATTTAATTTATATCTAATAGATAAGTTAATTTTTAAAATAATTGAATATCTCGACTTATTTAACACAAAATTAAAAATTAAAAAATTTATTAGTTTTTTTTAAAAACAATTAAAAAAAAATCCTAAACCCTCTACCTATAAAAAGAAAAGAAAAAAATAAAACCGTCTTTCCCTCGTTCTCAGTTATTATCGAGAATATGCTTCTTGCCAAATTTTTTATCAAGTCACTGTCAATTTTAGCATATTTCTCGGTGCAAGGCTCCAATACCGTTTTTTTTTTTTTTTTTTTTCATTTTTTCTGTCGATTTGGAAAAAAAAAACTTAGGTCCGGGTTGCAATCCTAGCCCGGACGGTAATTTTACACTTTTAAAAGATAAATTAATTAAGCATTTTTTTTTTAAAAGCACATTCACTCAAAGCATTCGCATCTGTTTACAAATAATACTGTTTTATCGGAGTTACTTATAAAAAAAATTCAAAAGATAGAGAGATAAAAAAAAATCTCAAGATTGCAACATGATCTATATGTTTTTTTTTTTTACTTCAAATCCTTCTCTATAAATGTTTGTCAATTTTAAAAAAAATCTGAGTTATAATAGGTCAAGATTGTAGTGCAATCCTTGTCGGATCACAACTAGGATGAAATTTTGTTTTAGTTCAAATCGAAATATATTTCTTTTAAAAAAAAATAGAAATCTTGGTGCTCATTGCACCGAAAAAGGCTAAAATCGTCAACCTACAAAAGAAAATAAGAGAAAAGAAAATAATAAAACCCAGTCTTTCCCTCCTCCTTTTTCCTTTTTGCTCTCTCACTTTCCTTATTTTCTCTCAGCCCCACCGACACGATCTTCTCTTTTCGACACTCTCCTCCCTGCCGTCGCCGCCCATCGAATAGTGCCGCCTCTCGCGTTAATTGAACTGCCTGTAAGAAAACAGCGTAAGTTGCCCTATCTCAATCTTTAATCTTCGAACCTCTCTTTGATGTTCTTGTTAATCGCTTGCAACTATGTGGCAAGGTGGTTGCTAATGATTCGAGTGGTTTGATCGTTCACGTTCTGTACACCACACATCGAATCGACTCATCTAACTGGGGTCGGGATGAGGTTTTTCTTTTTCTTTTGATTCATTGTTTTCGTCGCATTTTATGCATTTTATTTTCACTAAGATGTTATATTTGCTTCGTGTTGAAGTGGTTTTATGGGTAATTGGAAGGTTGGTTGGATATGGGAGCTGTGTTTTGTATTAGGGTTAGTTACAACGTTTGTTTTATTTTTTAAGATTATTTTGGATGACTTTCACATAGCCTTGTAGTCATTCATCAATTACCACCAGGGGTGTACAAAAAACCCGCAACCCGCAACCCGCCCAACTCAACCCAACTTTTCGGGTTGGGTTGGGTTGCATTTTTTAAAAACCGAATTTTCGGTTCGGTTCGCGGGTTGAACCAAATTTGGCTCGGTTCAACCCGAACCGAACCGAATTCAATATATTAAAAAATAAAATAAAATTATATATATATAAAATTTAGGTTTTCTTCCATTTTATTCTCATTTTTCAATCCAGCCGCCTCCCCCTTCTCTCTCGCGTTCGCCCTCCGCCTCCCCTCTCTCTCGTCTCAGCCTCCCCTCTCTCTCGTTCGCCCTCCGCCTCCCCTCTCTCTCGTCTCCGCCCGCCGACCTCGCAGCCGCCTCCAGCCTCGCAGTCGTTCCACCCTCGCAGTTGCTCCGCCTCACAGTTGCCCTGCCGACCTCGCTCTCCGCCTCCCGCCGTCCTCGCTGCAGTCGCCCCGCCGACCTCGCTCTCTGCCTCCCGCCGTCCTCGCTGCAGTCGCTCTCCACCATTGCCGGCTCGAGGCCTTCTCGGTGTTGAATGCGTGGTAGGTTGCCTGAGGCCTTCGAATGGGTTTGGGCTTATTTTCGGGTTGCGGCTGGAAATTTATATCGTTGAAAATTGGGTACAATGTATGATTTGATTTCAATCCACTCTAAATTGATGAATTTTCTGTTATTACTTATACTGCTGTGAAATTTAAACTTGTATGATGGGTAATAACCTTTGCATTTGGGAATTAAAATGCAAATATGTGATTCTTTTGATTCTGAAACTAATATTATTGGCAACTTTTTAAGCCTTTACTGAAGTTGTGTGAATGAGAAGTTTTATCAATTTTATTTTCTCCCTAAAGCTCAAATGAAAAATGGTATCCAAGTAAATTAGGAATGCAAAAATGGTATCCAAGTAAATTAGGAATGCATATCTACTGCCTTGTCCAGTTTTTTATATTTCTAAACTTTGTTCTTAACAAATTCTAAAATAAATTTTGTTGCTTTCAAATAAGAATATGAAGGATATTTTTAATAATTCATGTGATTTGTGTTGTTGATAGTATTTTAAATAATAATAATAAAAAAAAAAATATCAACCCGACAACCCAACCCAACCCGAAAATTGAAGGGTTGGGTTGAAAATTCACCAACCCGAAATTTTTTGGGTTGGGTTGGAAAACCCTGCAACCCAACCCATCCCATGTACACTCCTAATTACCACGCAAAAAACATAAATATAAATATTTAATCCTAAACCAAAAGAGATTATTTGGAGATATTGTAAATTTTAATCTAAGGATTGCTCATTAGAAGAGCCAGAGCAGTTTAGTCTTATAGTACTTGTACTTAATGTTATATTGTTTTCAGTCACTGATTAGATTTTAAAGAGGTATCTTTTGGTGAACGATTTGGTGTCATTAACCAGTTGCGAGCAATAGCGCCCATGTCTTAGTTCGAGCTTTGGGCCTTTTGATATGTAAAAATAAATGAAGTTGGAACGTTTATCAGTTTATGTGCTTTTTAGTCTTACCCTTGATGTTAATAAATTTGTTGTCCATTAATCATTTGCGAGCCATAGCACGCATCCCATTAGGTCTTAGTTCGAGCTTGGTCTTTCGGTCGGTAAAAATAAATGAAGTTGGAATATTTATGTGTTATTAGTCTTACCCTACCAATGTTTGATTGATGTTAATAAATTTAATTGGATAATTGATTTAGATCACCAATTAATAATTTTTCTTAATTGGTATGGTTTCCAAGTGTTGTTTGAACTAAAACTTATTGTTTTTTTTATATGTTGCAGATGTCAGAAAAGAAGCCTATCATTGGCCTCTCTTGGGAGCCAAAACTGCCAACCTCCTCATCGGGGATCAAAACTAAGACTTGTGACAAATCTCACAGTCAAGCAGGAAATAGTCTTGTTTGGAAAACCAATTCAGAGCTTGTGGATGGGCTGTTTGTTCCACCAAACAACCCAAAAAAGTTGAACAAGTTATTGAGAAAGCAAGTCAGCGACACGGCTGGGAAGAGTTGGTATATGCTCTTTTCATAAATTTAAAAAAAAAATCAGTTTTACTATTGATTCCTGAAAAGACAATAAAGGCATTTTTATTTCTTTCATGTGGTTTTAATTTTATTAGAATGTTGATTAATATGATTTTTAACTTCATGGTGGTGGTGCCTTGCTAGACGCCATCAGTTCACTAACCATGGTAGTTGAAGTTCTAAATTCTAACACATATTCACTTGTTATTGCAACTAGGTTTGACATGCCAGCAAAAACCATGACCCCTGAAGTGGAAAAAGATTTGCGCTTGTTGAAGGTGAGGCTGTGTCTGATGTATATGTACTATCCATTATACTCCCATCAGTTTTCCATTCCACATATTTTGGACTGTTATATAGCAAACTTGGTAACTTTCACCGTGTATAGAGAGTTGTAATCATGTTAAAGAGCTCTGCAGTTGTGAGATGGGCATAGCATGTACGCGTTCTGTGAATATCTTTTGGTTGCAAACCTTCAAGAGTCAATGTTCTTCTAGAACTAGGGCATTGAATATATATGATTGTTATGATGCATGTAACGTCTAATTAGAATGTCATGTTTCTACATATTTTCTTTGTTAGGCTCATATAGAGAATTAACAGTACATTTTGATGCCACATGAAAGTGAAACACATATTCCAGTACACAGTTCTTTAGTTCTTGAAACTATACTATGTTGTGGAACCTGTGCATTGTGGGGTTCTTAAACCTGATATTGGACATCAGAGTGCATATGGGCTAGCTTGGGTAGAAGTTTTTTTTCCTTTTTTTCACCATTGCATTTGTAATAATGAATCTGTGGAAGAAAAACATAGATATTCAACTGATAGGATAATATTTACAAGTGTAATTGATTTTAATGGTCCGTCTATCTCTGTACGTGTTTATTATCATCTATTCCCTCTGCAGAGGTCTGTTTGATTGACTTCTGCATCTCTATTTCTCTTGATGTTTATAGCTGAGGAGTGTCATTGATCCCAAGAGACACTACAAGAAGGGTGATTCAAAATCAAAAACACTTCCTAAATATTTCCAGGCAAGCTTCTAATTTCATAAGTATTTAACTAATTTTATAGATGGGCAAAAGTAAAATCTTCTAATTTAACTTTTACAGTGTTAATATTTGCTTTAGACTTATGTAGTGTTTTAAGTATTTGTATTTATCAGGTGGGAACTGTGGTCGAGTCTTCTTTGGACTACTTCTCGGGTAGATTAACAAAGAAGGAGAGGAAAGCAACGCTTGCTGATGAACTGCTTTCCAACAACGCCCTCACTCAGTACAGGTTTGATCTTTATCATTTCCTCTTGCTATTGCCAATTTTTTCAGTGAAGGAAAATGTGAGGACCCTAGTTAAGGGTATATGGGCAAGAATAGTAGAATATTAGTAAGGGCTAAAGGGTAATTACTGGGGAAGTTAGTTAGAGTATATGGTTATAAATAGAGGGAGTGGGCTTAGAGGAAGGTAGGCAGGAATTGAGTGGATTAGGGCTTGAGATAGTTCTCAAGATGGGAGGGTGCAAGTACCTTTAAACACTTGCTTATCTTGTAATTCTTTTACTTTTCATTGAAATGGGGAAAGTATATGGCTACCCATTTTGAATTCTTCAAATTATCCATTCCTAAGCTATGGCTGCTTTCTATGAACTTGCACGGTAGACATCATTTTTTATGCACGTTAAGAAGTTAAAATTAGAGCTGTAAAATGCAAAGCGTATTCTAATGCAACATTGGTGGAGCATGTGCACGATTTAAGAAGCTTTCTACATACAATCTTGATAGACTCTATCTCATAATTTTTGTTGCGGGTATAAATTGTGGTGATAATAAATCCTCAACCCATGGATTCACTCCATAATTTCGAAGATTCTTTTGTTTCAAATCAGAAGTCAATATTTCTTCTTTTGAATTATTGAGCATTTTGTTTTGCTTATATCCTTTTAAATACCTCTTGCAGAAAACGCAAAGTTCATGAAATCGAAGAGCAGAATCGACCTGGTGGAAACGATAAGTGGAAAATAAGGGGTCATCATTCACGAAAACGGGCAAAGGCAAGGAGGAATTAGTTTAGCTGCCTCAAAATTTTGACCAGTAAACCAGATAAACACAACTGGATCAGATCAAGTCAAGTGATATGGGGGCTGTGACTGAGTGTGATAGTAAGTATGCAAATTTATCATTAGTATGCCGCGGCTCCAAGTTGATTTATTTTCTAGGTGAAATCCAGCAAATATTTTGTATACATTTGATATAATACTCTGTAGAAGTAAGCTGACAAAAGAACTAAAGTTCAAACTTTTTTTGGCTATTGAATTGCGATTTGTAATGGAAGTAGACATGTTCTTGATGTTATTTTCATTTCGGGAGCGGACTGCTGGAGGGTTTCGGGGGGAATCCCAGGTCTCATTAGGCGGGTGGAAGCTAGTCTTCTTTGGCCCTGCAAGGACTGCTGTGCAACCTGTAACTGATGAAATGGTGTTTATTTGTCACTGAGGAGAAACAACGTATTCTTTTTCCACTGGTTTTGATTTTAGAATCCAAAGGAGAAAAATGGTTAGAGAAGTATGACTTTTTAGCCTTAAGAAAGTGCTTTTTTGGGGAGCAGTTGGATTGCACATGGAGAACAGGCTTTAACATAGATTCCAATAGGTGTGTGATCAAATTGCGATCCTTTTTTTTGGTTAAAACTAATTGTATAAGAAAATAATTAAAAAAAGAAAAAAAAAGAAGAGAAAATTGCGAAAATGGGTTGTTAACCATCACTCCCTTGAATGATCAATTTGACTACTAAATGCCAAACTCACTCTTGAATTAACGATCAAATCCAAAATATGAAAGTGTAACAGTCAAATCTAAATTCTTTACATCAATTTTTAAATCAATTATACATTTCAAAAGAAAGTCAAATAATAACAATTTTAGTTTGATTGTAACAACCTCCTCTATAGTTTAAATTACATCAATGATGTGATTATAATAACTTATATTATAGTTCACGAGTGATTTTTGCAATATCCCCTTGAATGAAGTTCATGCCTCAATGAAAGAGAAGGCCTATGAGGTAAGGAGTCTTTTTGAAAGAGGAGGCCTATGAGGTACGGAACGTCTTCCATCCACATCTGCTTGAGAGGCTTCGCCAACTACGCCACCACAGTCCTTTTTCCTTTTTTTCAACAAATCTCTCCCTCATAACCCGATCCTCCACACCTAAAACGCCGAACTTTTGGCCGAGCAATCCATAAAGGAAGAGTTATGGGACACAATCAACCGTCACCCTTGCTTCGCTAGGAGAGATTGATTAAAATCAGCATATCTTACAAACACAAGCAACTACACTTGAAGCTTAAGGAATTGATATAGAGAGGACGGACATATACTCAAATGAACATGAACAACTAAACACAAACAAGTGAAGCTTAAACACTCACAACTAAACTATGACTATCATAACGGGAGGACACTCAATAGCACTTCAGTTATACAAAGTCAGCATAAACAATGTCAAACCGAGCATAGCTCAATTGACATAAAGTTGTGTCATTGACTAAGAGGTCATGAATTCAGTTCTCGCATTAATTAAATACCCTTTAAAAAAAGAAAAAAGTCAGCCTAAACAAATAAATAATTAACTTCCATGCTTTTCAATATTTAAATTAATTTTAAGCTAAAACTACCATAACTGGTGGATAGTGTCATGGTACACAAGCATAGTTGGTATTAGGAAAAGAGGGCATATCAAAACCCTGTGATTAATTAATTTGAATTAGAAATTAAAGATTATTTATTTTGTATTTTTGTTCCGGAAAAACAAGAAATTTGGGTGCTAGAAATTTGGGGCATATCACGGTACCGTCTTCATAATAATCGAACTCCTCTTCATCTTCAGAATCAGAACCATCATGTGGATGTGATGGGCTGAGTTTGGGTGCTAGAAAGTGTATTTCCCAGTTCCCTGTGATTTTAATTTCAAAACCAAATTATTAAATTGTAAGACAAAGTTCAAATAAGAAAATGATTCATAAATATCAAGGATTAGTGTACCAAAAAATACATATAGAAAAGAAAAGCACACACATGATTTGATTATATATTAAAGGATGTAACTGTAAGTATAAGCGTATAACATATTTTTTTTTTTTTTTTTTTGGAGTACATTAGGGGTGGGAGATTCGAACCACAGACCTCTTGGTCATCAACACATACATATGGCAGCTGAGCTAGCTCGCCTTGACAAATGTATAACATCATAGGCTGTGAGAGAGAAAAGAAAAAAAAGGAAGATCAGAACAGAGAACACCAAAGAAAGAAAAAAACCAGAAGGGTTCATGAAAGAATAAGTCAAAGAAAGAATTCATGCATTGCCAATCCCTGATTCCAAACAAATGCAAAACATGTTGAAGGGACACTTGATACTACTCATTGATCTTGTTCTTGTGACATTTGGGGGCCTTTTAAAACCCCAACTTATGCTGGTTATACATATTTTCTTACATTGGTTAATTAATTGTTCACGTTTTACATGGATTTATCTAATGTGCCATAAGTCTGATGCTCTGTCCATTGTTCCACGTTTTTTTACCCTTGTTGAGACTCAATTCTCCAAGATTATTAAGTCCTTTCGCTCAGACAATGCTCATGAACTTCAGTTTCATGCTCTCTTTGTTGCCAAGGGAACTATTCATCAATTTTC
Source organism: Herpetospermum pedunculosum (assembly GCA_028017165.1). Taxonomy (NCBI): domain Eukaryota; kingdom Viridiplantae; phylum Streptophyta; class Magnoliopsida; order Cucurbitales; family Cucurbitaceae; genus Herpetospermum; species Herpetospermum pedunculosum. The sequence goes on from CM051524.1 coordinate 64,363,041, forward strand.
CTGTGTTGAGAGGCCACAACAGAATTCGGTTGTTGAACGCAAGCACCAACATCTTCTTAATGTTGCTCGATCCTTATTCTTCCAGTCCAGAGTTCCTTTGCGTTTTTGGGGTGATTGTATCCTGACTGCTTCCTACCTCATCAACAGAAACACCGATGATTTTGTTGAAGAACCAGTCTCCCTTTTGCTGTTATTAATAAACAGACTGTTGATTACTCACACCTACGCACTTTTGGATGTCTTTGTTATGCATCCACACTCAATGTGCATCGATCGAAGTTTGATCCCCGTGCAATTCCTTGTGTTTTTATTGGTTATCCTCCTGGAATGAAAGGCTATCGTCTTTATAATATTACTAAACAACATGTTTTTGTATCTCGGGATGTGGTTTTTTGTGAGGATTTTTTTCCTTTTCATAAAACACAATTTCAAGCTAATTTTCCAGTGGATGTTTCATCTGATATTGTTCTACCTACACCTTTATCTGACTTGTTTTCTTCAAACATGTCACCACCATCAGATGATCAACATGGACCTTTTTTGGTCTTTGATCAGGTTGCTAGTTCTAGTTCTCCAATGGCGTTTCTTCATCATCCGCTATTTCATTGCCTGTTTCCTCGATTCCTGATGTGTCATCTACAGAAGCTGTCTTTTATGATGTAGGCCCTGCTAGCTCCAATGGTCTAGACCATTTGTCTCTTCCCATGGTTTCTGGTCCTCGAAGTTCTACTCGCCCACGCTAGCGTCCTGGTTTCTTACAGGTTTATCATTGTAATCTCCTTCAGCATCATGCTCATTTAACACGTTTGCCTCTTACCCACTCCATCACTAATTCACTTAGGATGATTTGTCCTCCCAACACAAGAATTTTGTTCTTAATGTTTCTACTGCTTTTGAACCATCTTATTTCCATCAAGCTGTGAAGGTTGCTTCTTGGCGCCAAGCTATGGAAGCTGAAATTGCTGCTATGGAATGAACTTGCACATGGAGCATTGTTCCTTTACCATCTGGACATCGGGCCATTGGATGCAAGTGAGTCTATCGTGTTAAGCACAATGCTGAATGACACCATTGATCGTTACAAAGCCCGTCTTGTAGCTAAGGGTTATAATCAACAAAAAGGTGTGGATTGTTTTGATACCTTATCTCCAATTGCTAAAATTGTCACAGTTAAGCTTCGTCTTTCTCTCACAACTTCTTTTGGTTGGTCTCTTGCTCAAATTGATATCAATAACGCTTTTCTTAATGGAGATATGTTTGAAGAGGTCTACATGACTCTCCCTTTGGGATATTATTCTTCGTCCTCCAAAGATCCACCACTTGTGTGTAAGTTACACAAATCAATCTATGGACTCAAGCAGGCTTCTCGCCAATGGTTTTCCAAATTTTCATCTGTCTTACTTGCCAGTGGATTTGTTCAATCTAAAGCAGATTACTCTTTGTTTACTAAAGGCAGTGGTGTTTCTTTTGTGGCTTTGCTTGTTTATGTTGATGACATACTCATTACTGGTCCTTCTCCCGCTGTCATTGCTTCCACAAAGGATATTCTTCGTTCTCATTTCATGTTAAAAGATCTAGGAGATGCTAAGTTTTTTTTTTTGGGCTGGAGTTATCTCGCACGACCAAGGGCATCTATCTTTATCAACGTAAGTATTGCTTACATATTTTGGAGGATAGTGGTTTCCTTGCTGCTAAGCCCCACTTCGTATCCAATGGCTCCCAATCTACGTCTCACAACCACTTCTGGTCATCCTTTGCGGCCTGATGATGCTCTTTCTTATCGCCGTTTGGTGGGACGCCTCCTTTATCTCCAGATTTCTACACCAGATATATCGTTCTCCGTTCATAAGCTTAGCCAATATATTTTCAAGCCTTATTCAGAGCATCTCTCTGTTGTTCATTATTTGTTACGATACCTCAAATGGACTGTTGGTCAAGGCATTTTTCTTTCTGCTACTCAGTCTTTTCAGTTGAAGGCTTATGTTGACTCGAATTGGGGATCATGTCTGGATACGCGGCGGTCTGTCACTGGTTTTTGTATTTTCCTTGGTGATTCGCTCATCTCTTGGAAATCAAAGAAACATGCTACTGTTTCTCGTTCTTCGGCTGAAGCAGAGTATTGAGCTCTTGCCACGGTTTCTAGTGAATTGACTTGACTCTCTCATCTTCTCACAGATCTTTACATTTCTTCACCGGCACCTGCTGTTGTTTATTGTGACAATATTGTTGCTATCTCCATTGCTAACAATCCAACATTTCATGAACGAACGAAGCATATTGAAATTGATTGTCATTTCGTACGGAACATGATTTCTCGAGGATTACTCAAAGTCTTGCCCATCCGCTCTTCTCAACAACTTGCTGATATGTTCACAAAGGCGTTATCTTCCCCTGTCTTACAATCCTTTTTGGTCAAGATGAACATTTTTATCTTCATCGTTCATCTTGAGGGGGGCGTATTAGATATATACCCTTGATATATCAGTATATACCCTTGACATATCAGTGACTTAGTTACATACCCTTGATGTACCAATGTAATATCAATGACTTAGTTACAACTGCCGTATTTAGTTGTTTACATTCAGTTATTTCCTTCACACTATATACGTGTATAAATATGAGTTCTATCTCATTAATAAAGTGTGCACGATATTACAATTCTTCTCATTTGTAATACTAAGTCCCGTGACTTTTTCGATTTTTTTTTTTTTAAAGCTAAGTTTACAAATTTATTCTGTTGTCACCAGAGTTCGACTTCAGAAATTGATCCACTTTGTAATCATGGATCATGAATAAATCTTTAAACTCTATCTATATATATATTAATTATGGTTGAATTAAACTTATTTTCACATCATACACCATAGCTTACAATTATTTGGTAGGTGAAAAAGAAAAAGTTATATAGCAAGTGAAAAACAATTATTGATAAATAGTAGTTTCTTTTAAAATAATATATCTATATAATTACCAATGATGGTATGGTATGGTATATATCTACTTCACTAACAAGTTGGTGGAGAGGAAACACAATTAATTTATACAAGTCGAGTAGATGGCGATATCGTTATCTTACTTTTTTTTCTAAATTAAAATTAATATCTCTTTCAAAACTTACTCTTCATTAAAATTAATCTAGTAGATAATGCCTAGTGGGGTAAAACGACTTTGATTAAAATGAGATTTTCCTATTCTAATTAGATGATTAGGATAAAAATACCTAATGTAAAATTACTCCTCAATCAGGACCCGTATTTTGTCCCTTCTCAGGATGGTGCATCGGGCTCAAAGGAAGGCTACTCCCGAGAATTTTGAGCCCCCAAATTTATAAGATGAGGGTGACTAACTTTTTTTGTAATTTTGAGATGAAAGGTTGAACTCTTCTCTTTTAGTGATGATTGAGACTATGCAATCAAATTACTTTGTTGTGAATGATTGTGGTGACCAATTTAATGTTTCGTCACTAGAGTGTTAGGGTGAAGCTCCTGACGCTTCTCTTACTCTTGATAGGGGTTGAGTTTTTTTTTTTTTTTTTTTTTTTGAATGAGATGTTGTGTTCTTGAGTCGCCATGTGAGCTTTGTGGGTTGGTTTGTGTTATTGATTTGGTTGTTACGATTTTATTGTTATTGTTATTGTTTAGTTAAAGTTGTTTATGTTTTGTTATGCATCTCTTCAACCTATCTTATCCTGACATGTATTAGGATTTATGTTTATTTATACTGCCTCCATAAAAAATATTTTACTTATTGAAATTCTCTCATCTACTTTAACAATTTTACTTTGTTTCGCTTTGAGGTCGGTGCTCGGTTGTGTGCTTCGATTTATTTTTTTATTTGTTCGATTGTATTTTGACTTTAGATTGTGAAGTTTCTCATTTCTTTCAAATATATTAATTTTGTTAAAAAAAAGAAAAAAAAAATTTTGATTTTTAATTTTACATTTCAGCAATGCAACCTTTCATTTATGATATATTATTTATTATACTTTCATGACTTTTCAAGAATTTTTGTTTCATAACTTTAATTTTAAATAGTAAATAATTTCTAAATAATTTTAGTTTGTTATTTTTTTTTTAGTAATTTAATAATTCTAAAATCAGTTTGGAACCAAACATAATAATTCAAAATCACTTTTAATTTTACGAAAATCACTCCAAACCAAACATTAAAATGATTATATATAAATCAATTTTACAAAATCAATTGTTATTAAATCTCTTCTTTTAAAATCAATAATTCAACCATCACTCACAAACATGCCCGTATTAGGATCTATGTTTATTCATACTGCCTCCATTGGTTAATAACATAAAAAAAATTTTAGTCATTGAAATTCTCTCATCTACTTTAACAATTTTACTTTGTTTTGCTTTGAGGTCCGTGCTCGGTTGTATGCTTCAATTTATTTTTTTATTTGTTCGGTTGTGTTTTGACTTATTGTGTTTTGACTTTAGATGGTGAAGTTTCTCATTTCTTTCAAATATATTAATTTTGTTAAAAAAAAAACATGAAATTATTAGGCTCCCCAAGACCAATAATATCTTACAAAAAGTTTATATTTTGACTTTTCTTTCTGTCCCACCCCACCGCTAAACTATAAGCGGTCAAGCTTTTAACTATCAATAGAATGGCCCAAGTCACACTTTCGTTTAAAAAAAAATCCTATTTCGTAATTAAACTTGTTTGTTCAATTTATATTTTTAAAATGTCTACTGTAGTTCTTGATTTTTTTTTTTAAAATCATTTTGATGTATGTTATTTTTTCATCTAATATCCACTTGCTCAATGTCCGTTTTTTATCTATGTAGTTTGAAGTCGTTTTTTAAATTTAATGACTAAAATAGACATTTTAAATATTTAGGTTCTAAAATAGAACAAAATCATGAACCAACAATTTAAATAATTATTGAAACCCGTGATTTTCATTTTAGGGGAAACCAGAAGAATGTCTACAATAAATAACTTAAGCGAATACTTGGATCCCGACAACGGCGCCAATTTGAAGCGAGCTTGTCGAGGCCCGTCAAATACAATTTATAATTACCGATCAACGGCTTGTAGTAAACTACAGCGGACCGGGTCGAACTCAGGGAACCGAAATTTAAATTCTCTAAATTAAACTTTATGTAAAAACAATAAATGGGAGGGTTTTTGGATTGCATATTAATCTAATGAATTAAAATAACAATTAAAGATAAAGGTTAAAGAATTAAAGAAATAAACAATACATTACCTTGCTGATTCAGAGATTGTCGAGACTTAATGGATTTTGCTCATCGATTACTCCAATAAAAATATAATTTCTTAATTAAAAGCCTAATCGACTTAACTGAAACAACCATGAAAAGTCTCTACGGTTCTATCATGCAATTAATCCGACAAAGCATCGTAATTAACTCTAAACTAGTCAATTAGCTGGGCACGATAGCGTTCCATGCTAACCAACTAGCAACTCTAAGCACATGGATTGATTAGAACGTTAATTAAACTGATCAGATTCAATTAAACATTTTTCTATTCTTAAGGCCTGTTATACGCACCATGTTAACTATGAAAAAGCCATAATATTAACACTAGTCATAACCTGATCATCTTGCTACTATAATTAAGCATGCAATATATGGCAATTACGGATCAGAAATTACAAACATAGCATACATGAACAATTAATATTTAATTGATTAAGCTGTCACATTAATCAATACTAATTGCACATGAAATAAACAAATAATAGAAAATAATTAACCAAGAAATTAAATTACAATTTAATACAAAAAATCTAACAAAAACGTTTAGCCCTAGTCATAACATGATCATCTTGCTACTATAATTAAGCATGCAATATATGACAATTACGGATCAAAAATTACAAACATAGCATACATGAACAATTAATATTTAATTGATTAAGCTGTCACATTAATCAATACTAATTGCACATGAAATAAACAAAGAATAGAAAACAATTAACCAAGAAATTAAATTGCAATTTAATACAAAAAATCTCACAAAAACGTTTAGCCTGAAATCTCTGAAAAGGGAGAATTGGTGATGGTGTGTGACGGACTCGAATTCAAAGATTGTCATAATAGACCATTTACCATCAAACCAAACTTCCAACTTTGAACATTAAATGATTTTTATCTGCATAGTATCATCTGTGACTCGGTTTGTTGATATTATACTCTAAAACTCCTATTATAATTTTTTATTTAATATAATTGTCTCGTTCACCTCTGAACGCTCGATTCCTGCAAAACATATGATTAAACACATTAATTTCAATCAACTGAATTAAAGATTATAAAATAGCACTTTTGGAGTGCTATCAATAACCGTTAATGGAAAATGTCTAAATACGTGTTTAGTTTGTAATGTATGTCTAGAGATTTTTTAGGAGCAAATCTCTTTGTGTTGGTTCTCCATTATGCCCTTTTAGGATTTTTTTTTTTTTAAATATTAGTTGGTTCTATTTTAAAATTTAATTAGTTTTAATAGTTTATTTGGTGAGGTGGATCATTAACCGATTTTTTTTTTCGTTAGCTAATGTCGGTCATTATGTATCTCTATGTGGTCCTGTGAGTAGATCTGACACACACCCTCTGTCGGGGTATACGCTTGGACACACCCGTGGAGATATACAACCATTGCGTCACACATACATTCGATAGAGGTATACGCTGGAGCCTGCCGTGTGTAATTACGAGCTTCATTCAATTTGTGAATGTTTCCCTAAAAATAGGGATAACCAATACACTCCCCACCCTACAAATGAGGAGATATCGTTCAAAATTATACCGTTAAACAACAAATACCCCTACAATTAGGAAAAGTCTAACATTTTTCAGAATCTGAATCTTCAACTTTTTTTTTTTCCCTTTTCCTTGTCCATCGCGAAATTGTTTTCCCCTCATCCTTTTCCAGTTCTCTGCAAGAACAAAAAATCGCTCCACCGAATCCCTCAAAAAATCGTTCCACCGATTCTTTATAATCTGGGAGTTCAACCGAATCCCTCAAAAAAAGGGATCACCACCTATTATTCAAATTTTAAGAAATCTTGGAGCTAACCGTGCACTTTTAATTAAAAAAAATCACCTGTTTAAAAAAAAAATGTCCAGCTACCGCAAGATAAAACCCTAGATTACTAACCCGAAACTCCCTACCTAAACTAACATTACCATTTTAGTTGTTCGTTCGAAAAACAGAGATGAAGAAGAATTGCGAGAGAGGAAAATGCTTACCAAATTAGGTAAATCTGCTGGTAAGACTCTAGGTCGAATGCGTGGTGTTTACGGTGAAGGATGTCGAAGAAGGTAATGCATGCAAGCCACTTCTATGCGTTTCCGAGGAAGGATTCCTTCTGCCTCTAGGTCGAATGGAATGGTTGTAAGCCGCTCCTTTGTATGGGTTTTTCGGTGAAGAATGTGTGCCGAATCAAATGCCAAAAACCCTTCCTAATCACCTACTAAACACACAATTTCTGAGGAGAAATTTATTTTAGGTTGCGTGTTGCAGGTTTGTCCCTCCAACCCATAAATTATATCATTTCGAATTATAGGGAATCATTAACTAATTTTAAAAAATAGCATTCCCTCTTTTATTACTCTGTGTTGCAGGTTAGAAGTTGTTGGTCGACCAATGCCCGACTCTTTATTACTCTGCGTGCAGTCATGCACACACCTCCAGTGATGGTTTATTCGTTGGCTGTATAACTTCCTCAGGGTATATATATTCGGTCACAAATTCTAAGAAGCAATTCCTTTTCGATTGCGTGTTACAGGTTTTTCCCCTCGAAGCCATAAATGATATTATTTCTAATTATTCGCGTTCACGAATTTAAAAAACCAGCATTCCCTTTTTTAAGTTGTTAGTCGACCATCCGCCGACCTCTTTATTGCTCTGTGTGCAGTCATGCACACACCTCTAGTGATGGATTCTTCGTTGGATGTATCACTTCCTCTGGGTATACATATCTGGTCCCTTAATGTTGTGTATGTCCCATTTTTTACTCTGTGTGGAGACATGCACACACTGCCACTGATAGATTCGTTGTGGCTGTATTACTTCCTCAAGTATATAAACCCATTTCTAAATTATTTGGGGCGGGAGGTATAACCATGTAACTCTCATGAGATAAGTGTCTTTTATCATTTTTAACGTCTCCTCTCTGTTAAATCCTCTCTGTTAAATCCACGTCCAAAACTGTTTTCTCTCTCTTCCCAACATTTTATATTTTTAAATATTATATTTTTCATTCTCAAAATTAGGAGAAATTGTGGAAGGGTAAACTTGTCCATTTGGTTGTAAATTCCCTTACTAAATATAGGTTTTAGACATAATTCAAAAGAAAAAAGCGATTAGACATTTTTCATGTTGGCTTGCTTTATTTTAGACCTTCTTCTGGTTTCCCCTTCATTCATTTTAGGGTAATTATTATAGATAGCTAACTTAAAATAACCGTAATGAAATATAACTAACTTATTTTATTATTTGTATCCAATAACTAACTAGATTATAGGGAAGGAAAGAGAAGACGTAATATACTTAATATGCCCTTTGTAGATCACTTTTTTTACAAGACTGTCACCTAACCGATTTGTTATTTCAACTAACCAAATTTATTTATTTTAGGAATGGAAAAAATATCACAACTCACATTCAACCCTATATTTCTCCTATTATTTCGAACTTTCATCCTAAATTTATGGCTTCAACAAAACTGATTTGAGATTGTCTTTCTGTATATATCTAACACTCTTAATCTAATGCATTTCCAAAAAGTTACTCAAATCGCAATAACTACGCATTTACGGTGGCTCCATCCTGAGACAATGTATCAAAGGAGGTGTAAAGAGCTACATACTTACAATTGAGGGTAGATTGACAGTCATATTCGTATAGACCACACCACAATATTTTTGTGTTTAGAAATAAGGTTTAATTAGGAGTATGTACCTTGAAACTAGATTGATTAGTCATGGTAGTATTGCCCCATGGGTGTTCCTTAAGTATGCTACCAATAAATTATCAATAAAAGACAAAGTATGATATCAACATACATACTTAGTTTATATAACACACATTACAACATGGTGTGGATTCAGCGTTATACATGCAGGTATACACGGGGACCATTAATTTACTTTTTAATTTGATTCGTTGAGTCAGTGTATACTAGGAAATACAAGGACAATAAGGTCTGATTTTGCTCGTCGAGTGAGTGTATACTGAGAAATACAAGAACTGGAAGATCTGGTTTTTGTTTGTCGAGTCAGTGCAGACTAAGAAATACAAGGAGTGGAAGGTCCGATTTTTGTTTCATTTAAAATTTTCAACGATTTACTAATGTTACGATTTTTTATCCAAACTAATTTCTCTCTCATAAAATATGTAATTTTATCGTCAAACTTCTCGCACTAGATGCCCAAAAATAATTTCACAATTGTCCATTTTTAAATCTCTTTAGGAACGAGGAAGAGAAATCATTGATCACAAGGCTATCTAAAGACATGAATCTTGTGTGGATGCTAGCAGGTTACTCAAATCGGATGTACCACGACTATTGTTTGGTCGTGGATGATGAAGTTGTAGATACAAACACATACAAAGACGACGTGTGTCTTAAGATTCTTAATACCAAAAATATGATATGAGATTATTAGTAGAGTATATAATATTATATACATGTAAATTACTAACAACTATCAAGAGAAACAACAATGTGTCTCATTTGCATGTAATTAAACATATCAAATCAGTCAATATTTGTATGTATATAACGATACTTACGTGTGAAAAACTACAACAACAGTCTATAATAGTCAATAGTACTACATACTAGTAACATATGTGTCTTACATACATATGATACACCCACTAAATATATAACAAACTTATATATACAATCATATGCATATGCATTTCTATATGTACGTAAGAGTATATACATGCAATTAATCACAAAGCTATATATACAATTATTGTGATTTAAATCAAAGACATTACAAAAAAAATCTCTAAAGAAGGGAAATCAAATTAGTAAGTCCTTTCATAAATAAATAAAAAGTTGCAAAAATCCTTAAAAAGTAGAATCAAGCTTTAGAATCCAAAATTTGTATTAAAATCGTAGATAAATTGTGATTTAAATCAATGATATTACAAAAATCTGGAATCAAATTAGTCTCATTATTTTATAAATCAAATACGTTGCAAAAGAAACCCCTAAAAAGTGGAATCAAGTTTTAGAATCCAAAATTTATATTTAAAATTGTGAAACGTGGGGACTATAAGGCTCCGTTTGACATTGCGTTTGAAAGAGTTAGAAGTGATTAAAAATAAATCTTAACCGGTTTTTGTGTTTGGTAAAACAAATTATTTTATAATTCGTTAAAATTAATTTTGCATGACAGGTTCATTTTTTACAGGCTGTTATTTGTAGCTTTTAGATTCTCTAACAATCACTTTTTTTAACAAATTTTCAAATCTTTCCAAAATTAAAAATTATTTTATATATCTAGTATCTATTTCACACCACCAAATCTTATTTTATAATTTTTAAATTAATAAATCAAATGCAAATATTTTTTTTAAGTCTACAACTAAAATTTACCAAACACTAATTTGATTCATCAAACAGCTGATTTTTTTAAAAGCAAAGTTGGAAGCAATTATTTTAAAAGCTACCGCAATCCCAAACGGAGCCTAAGTCCTATCATTTTTTCATAGGTTCGTCATGCAACAAAATCTCTCAAATATCGGGATAGAGTTCAAGATTTAAATACAAAACATTTTTAAAAAAACCAGTTAAGCGAATAACACATATCTATCTCCAAACTCGAATTTCCAGAATGCAAAATTCAAAGGGATATAGAAGAAAGAAGAACATGATGGAAACGCTGAGAATGAAGGTTAGAGGAGATCCAAACAGAGCTATAGGTAAATATATTTTCATTTGGTGAATGCAATTGTGGATTATTTTTTAATTTAGATTATTTGATGTGTTGAGATCTCAAGATTAGACATTGTTGTTGGGATGTAAAATATTTATAAATCAGGTTGTCCATTTTAAATTAGTAAGTTTGGTTTTTCATTTTTGAATCAACATGACCGTGTATCCTTTTCAATATATCATTTTTAAAGCTCGAACCATGTAATCATAGGTTTAATTACGTCTATATACCCCAATAGAAACACTAACACAAATTTTCACTGCAAAAAATAACCATTATAATTCAAATTATTTCAAATAATTCCAACGGTTTTCTAATTGTTACGTTTTTTTCTCCCAACTAATTTCTCTTTTCTAAAATCAAACTTTTTTTTCTAGTTGATTTAATATTTCTATAGGTCAAATTTCATAGGGGTATTTAAGTCTCAACGTAGTTTAAATAGTTTACTAATTATAGTGGTTAGCTATATTTCATTCATTTAAAAACTTTAGCTATTTTTCAGTAACTACTATTCCATTCTAGCTATTCCTCTTGTTGCCCCTTCATTTTATTGAAATAAATATTTGAATTGGGCTTAAACTCATTATTTGGGCCCATCCGTCATTCAAACTTCAAAGGGCTTGGGATGAATCGGGCCAAACTTTAATTGGACCAACATTTAACTCAAAGTTGGCACACAACTCATTTTTGAGTCCATAATGCTTAGAATTTTATATCTCCCTCTCTCTAATATATATATTTTTTTAAACCAAATTTATTATTTCTAAGGCTCCCGATAACTTTTTTCGTTTTTTTTTTTTTTTTTTTTTTTAATTTAGATTTGTTTTTTTCTAATTTCTTTAAGCATTTTTTTTTAGAGAAACATTTGAATTCTTAGTCAAATTTAAAAAACAAAAACTATTTTTTTTTTCTTTTCAAAATTGACTTGGTTTTTGAAAACATTGGTAGAAACTAGATAACAAAATAAGGAAAGTTATAGGTAGAAGTAGTGTTTATAGGCTTAATTTTCAAAAACTAAAAACTAAAAACCAAGTTGCTATCAAACGGAGGCCTAAATAATCTAGTTTTTGCCCAAATTTTAACTATTTAACTTATCATATGCCACCAATTTCTATTTTTAATATCAAATTCTTATCTAAAAAGAAAAAGAAAAAAAGTACTGAAAATAGGCATATGGGTTGATCTTAGGGATGACAACGGGGCGGGGTCGGGGATGCACTCCCCATCCCTGTCTCAGCGGGAATTTTTCATCTCCATCCTCGCCCCGTTCCCCGTTTCGAGAAGTCGGGGTTGGGGTCGGGGAATCCCCGTTCGGAGATCGGGTCCCCGCGGGGAAAAAATCTCCGTTTCTTTTTTTTCTTATAATTTTTTTTAGAAAAAAATAAAAAAAATATCAAAAAATATATTAAAATTGTGTATCATTTTTTTATTAAAATTAGTATTATTATTGTTTTATTTATTTAAAACTAATTATAAAAGAAATATTTAACATTGTTTTTTATAAAATTAGTAAAAAATTAATTAAAAAAATTAAAATATATATATATATATATATATATATATATATATATATAAACTCACAGTAACTTCATTTTTTAAAAATAATATATAAAATGTATATTATATATATTTTTTTAAAAAAATTAATAAAAACTATGTTAGGTTTTATGTCCTAAAACTCGTAGTTTGTAAACTGTTTGAATGTAATTATTCTATTTTATAATAAAGTGTTATTGAGATTTATTTAGTAAAGTTGTTATTGAATAAAGTAAAATTGTGTTTACATTAACCTATACCAATAACAAACACCCTTGGCGATAATATGAGTACTTGAGCTTCATGTATGACATAAATCTGGATCAAGTTCAAGTAACAGTCAAAACGGTGTATAGTACAGGGATAAAGTTGGGTACCTTATCCTAGTAACACTATGGACGCGTCTCACTTTGTATTGTACAAAACGATGTGATCCAAAATCGTTTCATGTGAAGACATGCAAGTGAAGGCGTCCTATGCAATGAGTTTGCATAAGACTGAACCAAGAAATCAAGTCGCTCTTTCTTTATAACATCGTTTACTGTAAAGACCGACTTTTTCATTTGATGACCTAGGTAACTCGATCTCAATCTTGAGCTCGTTATGAACTTCTGTTTATTCGAGCTTATCCTTTGACTTGTACGAGTGAGAGTGGCTAGATCGCTGACTCAATAAGCCTATCATCTTGGGGATAAGACCGAATAGATAGTTGGGGACATAGTCTTGCAAGACGAAATTCACTTCTACCCGCTTTTAGGGATAGTAGAGTGGTTGTTCCTTTAATAGCTGACTCCAAGTCTTGAACAATGGGCTCACCCTCTCCTGGCCCGAGAGAGATTTGATTTGCTGGTTTGACCATAAATAAATTGTTCATTAGAGGTGTCAGTGGTACTTAAGGAACAAGATGTAATGCAAAGGAACAAGATGGTCATGTGGTAACCTACTCATTTTTCTCTTTGACAAAGTTTTGTCAAATCTCTTTTTGAAGAGATTTTTCATTCATTTTTTATGTACGAAGAAAAGGAGTAGCTTACTAAAGTGATGGGCTGAAACTCTAAAAAAGTAGAATGAAATTGAAAATTGGTTTTCAATTTACTTTCCCTCTCAAGCCATTTGTAGCTTAAAACTTCTCATTCCATCTCTATTTTTTCTTTCAAGTTTTCTTCTTGTAAATGAGTCCCACCACTTCGTTGCTCGACCCGAGTTTCGTAGAACATATTTTCTGTTATTGAGAATGGCCAAAGTCATGAGTATATATACAGTCATATTGTTCATATCTTGTAGGGAAGACCAACAAACAAAAAGCTAAATATAGAAAATAAAGTGTTGACTTGAAAATATAGTCATAGTATATACAACCATATACATCGAGATTTACGGGTAGACGGGTAGATCCCGATATATACGCACAACGAGATTTACTAGTAGTGGGTAGATCCCGATATATACGACGCCTCCTCTAATACTCCCCGTCAAGTTGGAGCATGTAGATTACAGATGCCCAACTTGCGAAGAAGAAGTGAAAATTGTGTTTTACCAAGAGCTTCGGTTAAAAAATCTGCCAGTTGTGCACCCGTCCGAACATGAGACGTCGAAATCGTACCATCTTGCACAACGTCATGAACAAAATGGCAACTTCGTTTGTTCATGGAAAACCGGATTAGCCGTTATATAAAGAGCGGCTTGACTATCACAAAATAATTTCATGGGACGCGCATGTTGTATCTCAAAACAAGCCAAAAGGGATTTCAATCATTTTAACTCACATGTCGTAGTGGCCATAGATCTATACTCGGCCTCCGCCGAAGAACGAGATATAGTTGGTTGCTTTTTCCCTTTTCAAGACACAGGAGAAGAACCTAATAAGACCATGTAACCTGTCAATGATTTTCGCGATAGTGGACAACTCGCCCAATCACTATCACAAAAAGCATATAGTTGGAGTTCATTCTCTTCTCGCAGTAGAATGCCCTGACTAGGACAACCTTTCAAATACCTCAAAACTGCATCTCAATGTTCAACACGAGGATCACCCATGAACTGAGCCAGTATATGCAAAGAATAACATAGTTCGGGTCGTGTAATCGTGAGAAGATTCAAGGGTATGTGTTCTTATTTCTTTTTTTCGAAGTTTCGAGCATGTTTCTGTTTAGTTAAATTGATGAAATTAGAGTATCAATGATCCAAATCGCTTCTGCAGCGTTATGCACTCCATCAAACTATTCGGGGCGGGGTAGGGGCTGGGGATGGGGATCCCCATCCCCGACCGGGGACCCGAATAAAATCCCCGATTTGACCCCGTACTCGGTCAAACCGAGAATTCTCCGACCCAATTCAGTCGAGGACCCGCGAGGACCCGACCCCGCGAGAAATTTTGCCATCCCTAGTTGATCTTAACACTCTTTTGTGTAATAAATTGATCTTACATAAGGAAGATGTGACATTTATAGCCTTAGAAAAGTGAGAGGGAAAAAAAAGAAAAAAAATGAAGTCATGGTAGGGGAAATTAAGACAAATAGAATAATGTTTTTTAAAAAAACAAAAAGAAAAAATAATAAAGAAAAAAAAAATTATGAAAAAAAGAAAAGGGAATTTAAGAAGAATGTCTACCAACAATTAGGCGGAAAATGTCTAAATTTATATATTGTTTGCACTCCATGTCTAGAGTTATTTTAGGGAGAGGTTTGTTTTAGTTGATTCTCCATTATACCCCTACTAAGATTTCATATTTTAAAATTTAATTAGTTTTGAAATTAATTAATTGGATACCAGAATTTGTTTTGGTGAGGTGGGTGATTTCCCGTTAAAAGAAACTTCGTTATTTTTTTTTTCGTTAAGTGATTTCTATCGTTGTATATCTCCATGTGTTCCTTCGAGTAGAGCCCTCGCACACACCTTCGACCAGGGTATACGTATGGACACACCCGTGTGTAATTACTATCACCCTTGTAATTCTGCAGCTTTCCCTAAAAATAGGCAACAACCAAAATTAGATAATGTAAACAGAATTCCTAAAAAAGGATCTCACAGCTAAAAAATGATTACTACCACCCTTGTAATCCTGAGACCTAAACAGAATCCCTCAAAAAAAGATACACCACATATTATTCAAAATAATAAAAATTTGGGAGCTAAACCGTGCACTCTTAATTCAAATCACTCGATTAAAAAAAAAATCGGCCAGTACCCGCAAGCTAAAACCTTAGATTCCTAAACCGAAACCCCATAACTAAATCGTGCACTCTTTAAAACCCTAGATTCACTGTTGTGTACATCCCCTATAACCGTCCACTCTTTAAAATCTGGAAGTTCAACCGAATCCCTCAAAAAAGGGTACACCACCTATTATTCAAAATATTAAAAATCAAGGAGCTAAACCGTGCACTCTTAATTCAAATCACCCGATTAAAAAAAAATTGGTCAGTTCCCGCAAGCTAAAACCCTAGATTCCTAAACTGAAACCCCATAGCTAAACTAACACAACCCTTTTACTTATTCGTTCAAAAAACATACGGGAACAAGAAATGCGAGAGAGGAACAATGTTTACCAAATTAGGGGAATCTGTCGTATGCTTGTAGAACATAATGCATGTAAGCCTCTAGGTCGAAGGATGTCGTCGAATGCCTGTTGTTTACGCGTTTTGATAGCTCATTGTATGCGTTTTCGGGGAAGAAACGTTTTGCGTATGTGTTATCGAAGGATGGTGTACCCCCAGAATTTGTGTGTTGAATAGAAGAATCGGTGATGGTTTACAATAATTGACATACCAGTGGCGTGTTTCAGGTTTTTTCCCATTGAGCCCCTAAATGTAATTATTTCAAATTCATGGGGAAACGCTCACGAATTTTTAAATGAAGCATTCACTGTTGTAAGTGGTTGACCGACCATCTGCCTTCCCTTTATTACTATGTGTGCAGGCATGCACACACCTCCAGTGGTGGATTCTTCTGTGGGTGTATCACTTCCTCAGTTATACAGACACGTTCTCCAAAATTTTGTGTGTTGAGTAGAAGAATCAGTGAGGGTTTACAATAAGTGACGTACTAGTGGCATGTTTCAAGTTTTTCCCCATTGAGCCCCTAAATGTAATTATTTCAAATTCATGGGGAAACGCTCACGAATTTTTAAATGGAGCATTCATTGTTGTAAGTCGTTGGTTGACCATCTGCCTCCCTTTTATTACTCTGTGTGCAGGCATGCACACACCTCCAGTGGTGAATTCGTCTGTGGTTGTATCACTTCCTCAGGTATACAGATCCGTTTGTTAATTATTTGGGGCGAGAGGTATAACCATGTAACTTTTCATGGGATAAGTGTCAAATCTTTTTTTACCATTTTTAACTTCTTTCTCTTTGTTAAGTCCCCATCCTTAACTTCTTTCTCTTTCCTCCCAACATTTTACATTTTTTAAGATTACTTTGATTCATTTTCAAAATTAATGAGAATTGTGGAAGGGTAGGTTCGTCCCGTTGGTTGTAAGTTGACTTACTAAATATAAGGTTTAGACATAATTAAAAAAAAAAAAAGAGCGTTACACATTTTTCATGTCAAACACCTCACCTTCCTTGCCTCGTGCTTTTGACTATTATAGTGTTTTATAGTGTTTTCGCCAATTTTTCTAGGACCCAAAATTCCGCTTTACAATAATTATTATTAGGGTAAAAATTAATTTATGCCCTTCAACTTTGGAGGTTGTATCAATTAAAACCTTAAACTAATGATTGTAACAATTTAAACCTTGAACTTTCATAAGTGTATCAATTTACACCCTTTCTTAGAATTTTTTTTAGTTTTCATACGTGGGAAGACTTATAATTTATCAATTAAACCCCTAAACTTTCATATAATTAATTCACTTAATGAAAGTTTAAGTGTTTAATTGCTAAAATTATAAGTCTTTATGTGTTTAAATTAATGTTTTAAAAATAAAATTTTAAACAGAAGGTGTAAATTGTTACAGTTTTGAAAGTTCGGGGTTTAAATTGATATCATCATTAGTTTAGGATTTTAATTGATACAACCTCCAAAGGTTAAGGATATAAATTGATTTTTTCCCCTTATTATTATTATTTTTTTTTTTAGAATCGTGACAAAAGTGATTTTTGCAACGCAATATTTCATAAAGGGATTTCAACCATTTTAACTCACATGTAGTAATGGCTATAGATCTATACTCGGCCTCCGCCAAAGAATAAGAAATAGTTGGCTGTGTTTTTCGTTTTCCAAGAAACAAGAGAAGAACCTAATAAAACAATGTAACTCGTCAATGATTTTCGTGTTAGCAGACAACTCGCTCAATCACTATCACAGAAAACATATAGCTGAAGGTGCAAAATGCCCTGACCAGGACAACCTTTTAAATGCTGCAAAACTTTCAAAGTTGCATTCTAATGTTCAACACGAGAATCACCCATGAACTGAGTTGGTATATGCACATAATAACACAGCTCCGACCGTGCAATCGTCAGGTATATAAGGCGACCTACAAGCCGCTGATACTTCTCTGTATCATCAATGTCGTCACCATTGATTGTGGCAAGATGATGATTCTGCTCCGGGGTAGATACAGGGCGTGCTCCAAGCAAACATGCCTCACCGATAATGTAAAGAACATATTTGCGTTGGGAAAGAAACAAACCGTCCTTCCAGCATGCTACTGCTATCCCCAAAAAATACTTGAGTATGCCCAAGTTTTTTATATGAAATCTCTCACTGAGTTGTTGCTTGAATTTTCTGATTGCCAAGGAAGAAGAACCAATAATGGTAAGGTCATCAAAATATACAAGAACATGTAAAACAACATCATCCTTGGAATAACTCAATAATCGACATAAGATTGCTTCAAACCAATTTCCTTCAAAGTCGTCGGGAGCTTAACAAACCAATTCTGAGGCGCTTGTCGAAGTCCATACAAGGACCTACGTAACCGACATACTTTGCCAGGGGAAACGAAGTTAAAACCAGGAGGCAGTTGCGTATATACCTCATCAACAAGATCACCGTGTAGAAAACTGTTATGCACATCCATCTGGTGAATTTCCCATTTTCGTGTTACCGCTATAGCCAAACAGGTGCGAATCGTGTCCATTTTTGCTACATGAGAAAATAGTTCATTAAAGTGTAATCTCGATCAAGGAATATTCAACCCCAAGAGCAAATAATCTAAAAACTTGAAGGACTCAGAAACCAAAGCTTGAGTTGAATAGCTCATTGTTTTCTTAGAATGTCAACCAACGTGAACCCTACTTAATTGCATGGATGTGCAACGAAGGCAGAAATTGTGTCGGTTGAACATGAGAATCTGCTTAATTGCAGAGAGTATGAAGTAGAATGATCGAGATTACACTAAAACTCTGACATATAATCCTGAAGGGTCAAGAAAAGTCAATGGGGGCTCGGTAACGTCTTCGTAGCCTAAATTCTGATTAATTTCATAACTGGGTTATGGAGGCTGAAGCGTTAGCCAGTAAAACAAGCTTCGTCCACAAGGTTGAGGCAAAATACTGATAAAACTAAAAAAACGCTGAAAGTAGCACAATTTTGTTCTAGGTGATGAAAAAGTGCTCAAGAAGTGACTTTTTGGATATCCGAAAGGACCAGATTATTTCTGTGGTAAAAATGTTAACCTTACTCGACTGTGTAGGAGAAAAACATTAAATGTAATAACCCTAACTTAATTGTTAGAGAGCTCAGGTCTAAAGGCAATCAACATCAGTTCATATCCATTGGTATACTATTGAATGTTATTTACAACTTTTAGTCTATTATAATTTTGTGAATCTTTTGAGGCTCAAATTAAGACATTTTAGTGGACTAAAAACATGAGCGATTAAAAAAAATAAAAAATACATGTTTATTTTTTAATTGAGATTTATTTTTTAATTTAATAAAATAAAATGTCATATTCCACGTGTTTTCAACTAGTGGTACTAAATTGATGTACAAAGTCAATAAATTGAATATTTTCTCCAAAATTTTCCCATTTTTTTTAAAAAAAATCCAGCGTTTTTGTCACATTTCTCTAAAATTTCATCATTTTTTTTAATGCAAGGTTTGAACCTATAACCTCTTAGTTAAGAGCACAACTTTATGTCAATTGAGTTATGTTCGATTTGACTTTCAAAATTTGGGCGGTAATAATGCATTTAAATTCAAGTCCCGTGCGTGGTTGTTTGCACAGGTGCAGGATCAATCAACTCCCACTTTAGGCTATCTAGGTGATGCGCTCACTCACCCGTTACATCAATTTCATAGCCAACCTAAATTTTTGTAATTCATATAATGCACACAAAAGGAAAGATAAAAAATATTCATTGATATGTCGATATATCTGTAAATTACGGAATATAAATATCAAGGGTTAATAAATATTTCCAATATCTATTATAAATACTTATAAAATATAAAAAATATCATCTTTTAAACTATAAGAATAAAGATACTAATAATAAGATTTATAACTTAGTTTTGATCTATCAAAAAAAAAAAAACAACTTAGTTTTGAAGTAAAAATAACATAATTATTGATCTAAATATTTTTTTTTAAAAAATTGATTTACAGAAATATTTGTCGAGATCGATATTTCATCAATATATCTATAGATATATCCGTAAAATTAAAATTTCGATATTGATATTTTCGTACACAAAAGTGAAAAGTAATTTTTTAATGACTATTCAATCGAAAGTCTCGAGAATGGTAGAATTGCAATATCTGTCAAAGTTGAACCTCAAATTTTATGAAATTGGGAATTGACCAAATATCTATTTTAGTCCCTACAATTTAGATATATATATATTTTTTTTTGTTCATGTTTGCATCAAATTGAATTTGAATTTGATTTTTAATTATCCTCAAGTTTGGTAATAGTTTCATATAAAATCCTCACGTAGAGCTGACATAAGAATGACAGTGGCTCCCAAAATATTATCAGGAGATAAATTGGTCCGAATAACCATCACTTACTGATATTTTTACTTACAATTTTTATGTTTATATTTAAATTTTGTGTATATATTTGCTTGTCTTTTTTATAATATATAATTACTTTTATTTTTCATAATGATTCCTACCCATTTTGTTTCCTAAATGACAATTATATAATAAATATTAAAATATTCTTTTCATTTACTTTTGACTCTCTATATTATTATTCCAGATTTCGTCTTCATAATTTTTTCATTATTTTAGCGATTTCTTTCGATATTCATTTTCACCATTTTTATCTTTCACGAAACATAAAGTTTCTCTTTTGTACCGAAAGTATGATTGAGAGTTGTACATGTGCGTATATATATAAAGTTCGACAATTGTGGAGTGAGGATCGAACTTCAGACTAGTTGTACGTATATATATAATAGGGCATATATGTTCTTATGAATGAATATATACTATATGCATGGATTATACTATCTAATATAACACCGATAAATGACGTATATATATACTAGGTCATTTATACGAAAATATACCATATATAATTTTATAATATATGAATGAATATATATTCATAACATACATTAGTACATATCATTTTCAAATATATCATGTATATATAGAGACTAAATATTATTACAAACACACTGTTATATAGTTAGGTAAGATAGAAATGAATATATACTTTTTATAGTTGTACATATATATTAGCTCATATATTTAAAAACGTCGTCATTTTGGGAGAGAGTAGAAGAATGTGTCGTGTTTAGGACGAAAAGATGACGTTTGAGATTTTAATTTTATTTATTGGGTATGACTTTTGTGATTTCTAAATTTTACTTAAATAAATTTATTTTATTTTTAGGGAAAAAATCAATTTATACCCCTAAACTTTGAGCGTTGTATCAATTAAAACTCTAAACTAACAATTGTATCAATTTAAACCCTAAACTATCACAAGTGTATCAATTTACACCTACTGTTAGATTTTATTTGAAAAAAAATAATTTAGACGGGTGGAGACTTATGATTTTAACAATTAAACCCATAAACTTTCATAAATGAATCAATTCTATGAAAATTTGAGAGTTTAATTAATAAATTACAAGTCTCCACACATGTATAAAAGCTTACATTTTTATATTTACACTTATGAAAGTTCAGGGTTTAAATGGATACAATTGTTAGTTTAGAGTTTTAATTCATATAACCTTAAAAGTTTAGGGGTATAAATTCATTTTTTTCTTTATTTTTAAAAAGTAAAATTTCTGTTGATTTTGTTTTTTTCTCCAAAAAAAAAAAAAAAAAAAAAAAAAAAAAACAAAAATAAATAAATCAGAAAAATAACAAAAAGGAAAAAAGAAGGAAAGAAAAGAATCGTTACGTTACAAAAGTTGTAAGCTGTAAAAAAGTCTAAGGTCTCTCTGTCGTTTAGTCATGGAGGAATGGCGTGGATTCTCGAGCTATATATACCAACCACCATCGTCATCGCTATACTGTTCTTCGCCATATCAACAACAGACTGGTTTTTCTCGTTTGCGTGCATCATCTGATCTCCATCTCCATCTTCATCTTCTCTCTCGCAAGTGTGTTTCTCTACAATACGCAATCTTATCAAACTACGACCAGTGCGTGCGTGCGTGCGTGCTCGTAAGTCTCTGTTCATCTTGCTTGTTTCTCTTTCGCGATGGATTCTACTGTCAATTCTATTTTGATGGAATTCAGAGCCACTGCCAACGCTTTCCTGTCCAAGTACGAGCCACTGGCTCTCGTTTTCGGCCCTCTTTTCATCCTACTCTTGGCTCGCTCGCTTCAGTCATTTCTGGATCTTGTTTATGAAAGAGGACTTAAATCTATCGTCTTATCGTTCTTCATGGCTTCGATTAAGTATGATTTTTCGCTGCTGAAGTTTGTTTAGTTGTTGTTGCTGTTAATTTGATGATCTTGTTGGAAATGTGGTGATAATGTTCTTTTGTTTGATTGTGTGGAAACAGGTTGATTCCAGTGGTGAAACGTCGGATCGATTCTGAGAAGCAGAAGGTTGGTTTTCGTGGTTATGGCTTTGATTTGATTGTTATGCAGTTGCATTTATGAGTTCAGAGTATCCATGTCGATTGTACGTTATGCTGTATTCGTTTTGTTTGAATGAGTAACATTAATGATATGGTATGCGTTGAGGAATTGTTATTGGTAGGGCTGCCGGCTGCTGGCTGCTGGCTGCTGGATCAGTTCAGAGCATTAAATTCTTATTTCTGGGTGGCTATTTTAGTTGGTCAAACTTTGACCCTAGGCGTTGATTCTTCTTTCTTTCTTTCTTCCATGCCAAATTTGATACCGCATTTTCTTCGTGAAGAACTCATCCAATTTCTCAGAGTAGGAAATATTGGTGCCATGTTTTTCCAGGTGACTTCAGACCTAAATGAAGTTGCATTAAAAAAAAAGAGACCTAATTGAAGTTTTTAACTGAATAAATGATTTAAAATTTCCATGAAACAATTTCATTCATGGAATGAAATTACAAAAAGGAGAAATCTCCAATAAAATTACAAAAGATCTCCCCAATTAGATAGGAAGGTAGCAAGGCTATAATGATGGAAGATAGGGGAGTATTTGCACCAAGTCACAACCGTATTAACAATAGCCTCAAAAAATCTATGATAAGTTGATTCCTTTTCTTGAAAGATTCAATTGTTTCGCCCTTGCCATATGTTTCCAGCCGTAGGCCCTTGTAAAATTCTCCCACAGTATCTTCTTCTTTTTAAAAGGGTGTCCACCAAGAACATGAGATAGGAAGAGTTTAAGGTCTTCAGGGAGAACCGTTTGCTAATTGAAGAACGAAAGTAGATAGTTCCAAAAAGTCGGTGCAAATTGACAAGAAATCAAAAGATGACTCTGTGTATTTTTTTTTTTTTTTTTTTTTTTTTTGCATAGAATACACCATGATAAAATTTCAACAATAATTTACTTCTCGTTTTATTGGACTTTAACCTACCTTCACTGTGGATCTTGTGGTATTGTACAATCTAGCCATTCAAAATCACATGTTTCGAAGTGATTTTGACTATTTCAAAATCACTTCCAAACATGTCCTAAGTGTTTGATGTCTCTATCCTTTAGGGGTGTGGTTTATTATAACTCAGTCTACGTTTGTCCCACTAATTATTTAAGTCTTGAGTACATAAAATAACTACATTGACTTCAATAGTATTTACTATATAACTACATTGACTTCAATAGTATTTACTATTCACAAACTATTATAACCACCGACTATTTTAACCCACTCAACGCTCCAAACAACCCTTAGTGCTTAAGCGAAATTTTTATTGAAGTTAATCTGGAGATGCTTTTACATTTGGATTGTGCCTATAGATTGACCGATGGAGTGTCCGTCAAAATAAGTACACCAATCACTGGCCATGTAGGTTTCTCTATTTCCACTTTAGGCTAAAGAGAATAGCTATCATCTTAACTGATTCCACTTACTTCTCTTGTAGCTGAATAGTACTTGGTACTTATAATTTTGGCGATGATTTTTTGTTGAACAAGCAGGTTGTGGATAAATTACAATCCAGCGGTCAATCTAAAAGAGAAAGTTGGAGGTCTGAGTTGCCAAGCGAAGGCCTGGGAACTGAAGTCATTGAGAAAATGAAAATTGAGAAACAAAATGATGTGGTTTGGCAAGGCAAATGCTCGGGTACAGTGTATGTTTGAAAATGTTTGCATAGACACACTTACCCATTCAATAACGCTTAAATTAGAATGTAATTACACTGAAATTGATTATTTTTTTAATTGTCTACAATATTTATGAGTATTGTTCATTTCTGAGCAGCTACATTGGAGGAACTGAATCTGAAGGCCATTTTTCTCTCATAAACGAGGCATGTTCAATGTTAGTAAGTTATAGCTGATCTATGATTTTTATGTTTCATCCAAAGTCTCTACTGAAGTGCTAAAGTCACTTAGCTATCATGTAACTGGTGCAATTTTGTTATTTAGTCACTAGTACTAGTAGTAGTAATGTGGGGTCTCGTGGATAAGTCAATCCGAGCATAGGTCGATGGTTCAATCCCCCGTCCCCGCAATTGTTGAACTAAAAGAAAAAAAATAATAATGTGGGGTCTCATGTTTTGCCCGTGAACTTTTTTTTTTCTTCTGGAAATGTTTTCGAGCTAGTGGCTCTGACATCATTGGAACAGTTAGCTTTTTGCAATTTCAAAGATCCATGGCAGAAAGGAAATATTTGTAGTACCTAGATACAATTACGCATCAAGAATGAATAGAGAGAAATTAATTAGTTCGAACTTAATTTCAACTCGTTTACTAATTAGCTCAAACTTAATGGATCAAGCTCTTGAGACTAATAGTAATGCATAATGATTTTTTTTGTTGTTGAAAGAAGTAATTTATTATGATATTAGAGTGACAAAGTTCAAGTTCAAATCTCTCGATGTCATTTCCTTTATTTATTATTTATTTTCTAAACATCATCCGGGTTACTGATATCCTATTGAAGTGGAGTTTGGACTATTGTGTTCTTATTCTCCTTTATTGGAGAGAGCTTCCATATCTGCAACAAATAAAACTCCTGGAGGATAATAACCTGTTTCATAGATCTTTAACAATTCGTCTTGAGCTGTTCTGGATAATCTTTTCAGGTTTGCACATACAAATCCTTTGCATTTGAATGTATTTCAAAGTGTGGTGCGGTTTGAAGCTGAAGTGGTGGCTATGACTGCTGCTCTTCTTGGCAGTAAAGTGGAGGCTTCTGGAGGTCAAATCTGCGGAAACATGACGTCGGGAGGAACTGAAAGCATACTATTGGCTGTGAAATCAACTCGTGACTATATGAAATCCAAGAAGGGAATTAAAAAACCTGAAATGTATACTCCCTGTGTATTTCATGTATGTGTTCTGTTCTATACGTTTCTTGTTGACCTTAAATTTATTGTACTTTTCCCTCAATGTTCCTTCAGGATAATACCTGAGTCTGCACATTCAGCATATGATAAGGCTGCTCAATATTTTAATATTAAGCTGTGGCGTGTCCCTGTAAACAAAGAATTCAAAGCAGATGTCAAAGCTATTAGAAAATTTATCAACAGGAACACTATCATGGTATCCATATATTTGTATTCTCTTCTTATACTTGTATTGACGGAAACTCTCTTTTTCTACATTTTTTTATCCACAATTTTGTTTATACTGCCCCATTTTTCTTGGAAGCTTCTTTTTCCAAATTCCGTTCATAGAACTAAGAAGTATGATACTTTGGCTTTTGCTTATTCAGCAAAGCTGCTTCACCCTATTATAGTATTTATATTTGTATGTTACCTGATCATTTGTCTTCTCCCTTATGCTTTTCATATTGCAGATTGTTGGATCTGCACCTGGGTTTCCTCATGGAATCATTGATCCGATTATTGTATGTTCTTTTTGTCTTGTATCTCTTAGTTATTTTCTAAATGCTGGGACCAAGACCATCAATCTTAACTTATGTGGCATTTCTTAAGTAACTTCTGATCAGGAAAATCTTGCAATATATTTGCAGGAACTTGGGAAATTAGCTTCTAGCTCTGGTATTTGTCTGCATGTTGACTTTTGTCTTGGAGGCTTTGTGTTACCGTTTGCACGTAAGCTTGGGTAAGACTGTTTGTGCTTTATCTGAACAGATTTTTTGATATGTACTTTAAAACCACAGAAAATTGAAAGTTATTTTTAATTAGTTGAAAGTACTTTTAGAACAAAAAATTATACACCAATATGTTTGGTAGTACTTCTAAATTGTTAGAATCCAATCTTAGGAAAACAAATCGAAATTGTATTACGATGTAAAAGCAAAATTACTCAATAGCCTTTTGTGAGGGTTATCTCTCTTCCACAATCCACAATGGATTGATTTTCCAAAATTCTACCCAATCCCTAAACCCCCCAACTCCCACTGTGTATAACCACAATGGATGGTGTGGCCACTTGTAGATATCACACCTCTATTTGGGCCTCAGTGTGTAATTTCTTTTTTTGTAATTACTCTTTAAGTTTTATTTTTCTTGATTGGAACCCCTTTTTATGTTAGTTTGGTTTTTATTTTATTTCTTTATTTTTTATGTCCCTTGTATTCTTACATTTGTTTTAAATAAAAGCTTGGTTTCTCATTAAAAAGAAAAAGCCAACGGACCCTAACAAACTACCTGGTTACTACAATTATATTACTATTAACATTCCTTTATAACACATTAATACTCTAACAGGAATGCTTTTTCAAAACGTTTTGTAAATTGTACAATTATCAAATGCTTTACACTAACTTCTCTCTCTATGTTTCCAGAGTCAGTATATCAGCGTTACTATGAATTATGAAAGAACATAACAATATATTTACCCCCATTTGTGTGGGATTATATTACCTAGTTCAGCACACTAAACATGCAGTGATTAGTTATCATGTAGAAATTACGTATAGCGATGAGTGTTGCAATTTTTATACATTAGCGGTGTTTTTCTGGCCCTCTGTGATATTGAAATTTTCTTATTACTCCTTATTTTCAGGTACCCAATTCCACCATGTGATTTTTCAGTCAAAGGAGTGACATCAATATCTGTGGATGTACATAAATATGGATTAGCCCCCAAAGGAACAAGCGTAGTTTTGTACAGAAATCATGAGATTAGAAAGGTAGATTCTTTTACCGACCATTTTGAATTTATTTGTTTGGATTGGAATATTGGTAGTGAATGATTAATCTCACAGTGGCCTCCTAGGTCTTGTCTGCTGAAGTATTTGGTTGCTCAATGTTCATATGGTCATCTTTTTTTCTTTCTTAACCATCATGAGTTGGCGTAGTGGTCAATAAGGGCCTTGAAAATAATAAAGAGTTTAGAGGAATGTGTTCAAACTATGTTGGCCACCTACCTAGGATTTAATATCCTACGAGTTTCCTTGGCAACCAAATGTAGTAGGGTTAGACAGTTGTCCTGTGAGATTAGTCGAAGTGCGCGCAAGCTAACCCGGACACTCACGGATATAAAAAAATGTAGTATATACTAGAGGATGTTTGTATCAAGATTTTTTAAACTTAAATAGCCAAGAACTAGATATTAGAATAAATGATTCTCAAAAGGTTAATGGATGAAATCAAGCGTCCTTTTCTAAATCCCTATCTTTTCTATCATTAAAAATTAATTTTACATAATTTCTGATTTCATTTGGCTTTATGGTTGTTGATCGGTTGGTGCTCTGGCTGTTCCTGCCTTGCTTGATTTCAACAGCATCAATTTGTTGCTGGTAAGTCTGCTTATCCTTGTTACTAGAAAGTTCAAAACAAGCTTTTAATCGTGTGATTGTTATCAAAGTTTAACTTTATGTTGGGATGTATTTACAAAACTATGAGATATTAAATATGTCTTCTTTGTCACGTTTCATAAGTGGAAATCTACTGAAAAAGAAAAATATGCTCCCTCTCTTACTTTTGTTGTGGTCTTGAATTCACAGAAATGACATTTATTTTTCAATTATTGTTTTTTGTAGTAAGTGAATGGTCCGGTGGGCTTTACGTCTCTCCGACGATAGCTGGAAGCAGACCTGGTGGTTTGATTGCTGGGGCTTGGGCAGCAATGATATCTTTGGGAGAAGAAGGTATCTAAGATTTTGAATGTAATGGTACTTAATATGTTGTTAAATACTTGGCTTTGAGCTCATTGTGGTTCAATTGCTTTCATTAGGATATTTGCAGAACACAAAAGAGATCATGGAAGTGTCAAAGAGGCTACATAAAGGGTATCTTCTGTTTCAAATTTCAATATGCTCTCTATTCATCTATTTAGGCTGGGAAGAATTGCAAGGTGTTTCTCTCTCTCAAAAACCATTACTTTTTGTGCAGGGTAAATGAAATTCCTGAGTTATTTGTCATTGGAGAGCCAGACATGACAATCATAGCATTTGGGTCTACTGTTATTGACATTTTTGAAGTCAATGACATTATGTCATCAAAAGGCTGGCATTTGAATGCTTTGCAAAGACCTAGCAGGTGAGCTTTCTCATAGAGCATAAAGAATGTCATATTTGAATCACAAATAAAATGTTGCATAATTTTTTTTTTCCTTTCAATATTCTACTCTTTTTTCTCTTGTACTAAATATGTGGTATCTATGTCAATTACAACATAGTTAAGTAGTCAAGACATTTGTATTACTTCTTATAGGTCGTAACTTGTAAGTTTTGAAGCCTCACTCCTTTGTTTGTGATATAATTTCTAAAAAGAATGTGACTTCGGGACTATTTGTGTAGCACTTCCATGCTATGGAATGTTGAATTGGACTGGATTTGGAAGTTTTTGAGTCTTTGAAAGAATTTAGGTTTCGTTTGATAACCATTTTTCCTATTAGTTTCTTTGTTTTATTATCTACTTTCTAAAGTGTTTTCAAATTCCATGCCAAAGTTTTAAAACTAAAAGTAGTTTTTAAAAACTTTTTTTGTTTTTTTAAATTTGATTAAGAATTCAAATGTTTCTTTAAGAAATGTGAAAATCATAGTAAAAAAATTGTGAGGAAACAAACGTAGATTTCAAAAACAGAAAACTGAAAACGAAATGGTTATCAAACAGGACCTTAATTAATCAGTAACTCAAATTAGTCTTACAGATTTTCCGAAATAAGAGAGGATCCATCTCTAAGTTGGTTCATGTTTTCTGTTCTGCTGTTTTCATATATCAGCTTTAAAGTTACCAGTTCACTCCTAAATTTTAATATTCACAAAGACTAATCATCCCTCATATTGGTTCAGTATTCACATCTGTGTGACGCTTCAACATGTATCGATAGTCGACGACTTTCTCCAGGACTTGCAAGAATCTGTCAACACTGTAAGCTTATTTGCAAGAATATTCTTAGTTCATCAGAGGCAATTTGATTAATATGGTTATGGACTTATTTATTTACAATTATATATTTCAGGTAAAAAAAAATCCAGGTCCAATTAATGGAGGATTAGCTCCAATATATGGTGCTGCAGAGAGAATGCCTGATAGAGATATGGTTCAGGAGTTGCTTATAAGTTACATGGATGGTACATGCTAGCAGGCAGTGGCATTTCACATTGGTTTGTTTCATATAAATTTGATTTTATACTATGTTTTTACAAATAAACAAATTAAAGTTATGAAAATAATAAACTATGTTCTTCAAGGTTTACATGATAGTTTAGTTGTTGATGTAATGTGTATTTTAACACCTTCAGATGTATGCTCCAATATTAGGTGGTTGAAGGATGAAATATAGACTCGAGTCTATTAAAATTGTTGTTGTGTCTTTTCAATAATGTTCTTGAATTTTCTATTTGATTCTATTGTGTCTACTTGGTTAAATTGTTACTCAAATGTTGAAAGAGAAGTTGATTTAATTAACAAGTAATGGTTTGATACCATTAATATAAGAGAATTGGTACAAAGGTAATCTAACATGCCCAAGGATGCTTGTCTTTGGGCAAATGCGGTTAAAGCCTTATTATTGGAGCTTTGGTTTGAAAGAAATCAGAGGATTTTTGAAGACAAGCATCTCTCTTGGATCGATCGTTTTGAATCAGCTCGTTTACAAGCCTCTTCATGGTGTTATCTCTCCAATTATTTTGCAAATTTTTCAATACTTGATGTTTATCTTAATTGGCAAGCTTTTATTGTTCCTCTATGAGTCATGTTGATTTTAATATTCTCTCTACAACTTTCTTTATTTCACTCCTCTATGGAGTTTGTATCGTTTGAGCATTAGTTTCTTTTCATAAATTCAATGAAAAGTTGTTTCTTGTTCAAAAAAAATAATGGTCGTGAGTTAAACAATTTGATCTAAAATGTAAGTAATTTATTTATAGAACATGGTGATATTGATAATCAATTATGTGCTTCACTTATTACAAATCGACAAAAAGGTTTAGAAAGAGAACAACATGAAGAGGCCTTGAGACAGGATTCAAACGATCTAACCAAGGGAGATGCTTGTGAAATATTTATTGCCGTTGACTTTTTTGTTAGTCATTTAATTTAAAAGAGGATTTTGGTCCATTTTAAAACCTAATACTTGACCCTGGCTTTGTATACTTGTCTAGGTAGACATCTATACATTAAATAAATGATCAAAAGACATGTCATGTTAGATTTTTTTTTTTTTTGAAAGAGGATACTTCATTAAAACTGAGAACCACAACCAATACAATTAGAAGCTTCACAAAGGGAAGAAGCTACTCAAGGAGGGAAATCGTTTTTTCACAAAAAAATACCTTCCTCCTCCACAGAGGAGGAGGAAGAAGGCCAACCAAAAGACTCCTCAATCGCAGCTCTAGCTAACGAATGAGCAGCCATATTACAACTTCATGTTAGATTTTTAATAAATGATTTATAAAAAAATAATGGAAGAACTAAAATGACTTTTTATTCAAAGTTTAAGGGTACCTAAACAAGGGAGGTAAACATTTGGAGTATTGATTTGGTGAGAACTGTAGTAGAGTCTTCTTTGGACTTCTTCTCGGGTACATTAAAAAAGGAGTTCAAAACAACTTTTTCTGACAAACTGCTTTCCGATTAGAAAATGAGAAAAAAAAATACTGGTCTTCAATTTGAATTTAGTAGCTTTCTTTTCCTAAGCGATTGTTACCTAAGAAGCACATGACACGTGACATGCCAATTTTAAAAAACATATGACATGTTGGGGATACGTTAATTTTTTTTAAAGAAAATATATATATGTGTGCATATTTTGACATATGGTGAACATTTAATACTTTTAATGTAAATTTCTTCTACCTCTTAAAGTAAATTTTGACATATGGCCGTGGATGGTCGTCGCTGGAAGTATTGTGAGAAATGGAGAAGAATCGTGGAGTGGAAGGAGTTAGGATTAGGAAGGGGTTAGGAAGCTAATTAAAACCATATAAATTGATGGATAATTCAAAATTGGGCTTCGGTATTGGTTTTTCTCCTTAAATTGGCTCATAAAATTTGTAAACAAAAAAAACGTGTTTGAAGAGTGTCCCCGCGTGTCAGAAATAGAAAATATATTTAAAAAAAATAGGACACGCCAGCAGGTGTGTTGGACACGTATCGGAGGCATGTCGGTGTCCGACACCGACACTTGGCCATTTTAAAAGTTTCGGTGCTTTATAAGTTGTTGCTTTGTCTAAATTCTTGCATCATGCATGAGAGAAGAGATTTTGACATGCATCCAAAAGCTATAATGGTTTTCTTGCCTTGTGACTCCCGGCAGGATTAATACCAATGATCTCATGCTGAGATCCTCTTCCATGGTGCTTCGTGAAGTTTTTTTAATTCTCATTTGTGACCTTAGAGATGTTTAGATATGATGAAGTTTAGTTAGATTCTGCCCTTTTGGGACAAAGGAAGAGTGTAATGCCCCAAGTTTTAGGGAATTTTGCATTCAAAGCTAAATTTTTATTTCTTCCTTATTTGGAAAATTTTAAAGTAGCTATACTATGTTTATATAGCTGTTTAAAATATCAATTAGTTTAAATTTATTTATGAAGAGGTATATAATTATAATAAGGATTTTTGAAAGGTAATTAGAAAGTTTTAGTTTTGAAGGGAAAAATCCCTCAAACTTGGGGCAGTACAAAGAGTCCTAGGACAGTTTGGTTTTGTTGCCGTTCTTTTGAATGTTTGGTCAGAAAGAATAGGAGGGTCTTTTGGGTGTAGAGGTTACTTGGCAGGAGGTTTGAAATTTAGCTATGTTTAATGCTTCTCTTTAGGCTCCTTGTAGAAATTTGTATGTTGTTTGATTGCAAACAGTTGGGGGGACCTTGGGATATTTTGTATAATTGTGGAGTTATTGGCAAAAACAACTCATTTAGGCTTTTATGTATCAAGAATAACGCTCTTTTCAAGTACTATCTTTTTTAGCCTATCTCGATGCAATCCTAGCCAGGATCGAGCACCGAGATGGTCATTTTTTTAGAAAAAAAATTGTCGAATCAGCTCGAGATCTTGGTCAGAATGTATAAAAATTATGGCTGACCAGGATTTCGAATACTCCATGGTTAGAAAGAAATCCCATTTTGGCACTAAATTCTCAGCCAAGAAAGTATACAAGACTCCATATCTTGAGATTATGGTCCCAACATCCTCCCCGTTGTAACCCCTCTCCAACGAAAATTGTGTCACTAGTTTCAAATTTGCCAATGAAAGAAAATATTCGGCCAAATGTTTTTTTTTAACACAGATCCTGGTCAGAATGTATAAAAATCCTGACTAGTATTTGTATACATTCTGACCAAGATTCCCGAGTGACCCAACGATTTTTTTTTAAAAAAAAGAGACAATCTCGGTGCTCGATCCTGACCAGGATTGCACTGAGATAGGCTAAAAAAGATAGTGCAGTGCATTAAAAAGTGTTATTCTGGATAAATAAAAGCCCAAATGGGCTGTTTTTGGCAATAATCCAATTGTGTACTTACGGATAGCCCTCTTGTTTTGGACATCATTTTTCTCTGAGGCCACTTTCATTTTTCTGTATATATATTTTTGAAACCTCTTGCAAGAAGCGCAAAAGTCAAGAAATTGAACAACACAATCAACCTGCTGGAAACTAGAAGTGGAAAATAAAGGGTTGGCATTAATTTTTGGTCAGTTTACCAGATGAATACACTAGATCAGATAGGTAATCATGTTGAGTATATGAAATACAATGTGTATTTGATAGGTATGCTGATTACAACTACTTGATTTCTTCCCTAAGGAGAAGTTTACCTGATGTTTTTACATGTAGTATGTGCATATATAAAATATGTTTTCTTCATATTGGTTGAATGAGAATGAAAGAGGATAAAGTAGTATCTACATCAGTATCTTGGATTGTTTTGCCATCTTTTTTTTTATTTTTTATTCATTCGTGAGTGTCCGGGCCAGCTTACGCACACCTCGACTAATCTCACGGGACAGACTGCCTGACCCTACAATATTTGGCTGCCAAGAAACCCGTAGGAAATTAATTCCTTGGTAGGTGGCCACCAAAGATGGGACTCATTCTCTCTAAGAGGGCATTAATAGTCTCAAGACCCTTTATGACCACTAGGCCAACCTTTGATGCAACAATGAGGGAGTACACTTGATAATGGTAAATGTTCGAAAATATCTTACCAAATCAAATTACACTAGGGAAACAAAAAAGTCGGCAGTTTTTGTTCTTGAACACAGATTGTATGGGATCCTAACTATTAGTGTTTTTCACCCAAAAAAAAAAAAAAAAAACCAAGGAAGTTTTGTAATGATTAGATTAGATTTTTTTTATTCTTAGGGATTGGAAGGCATTTTGTAACTAGGATGTTCTCGCTTTTGAGTAATGGTATGTGCATGTTTCTTATTAAAAAATAGGGATTGTTTTGTTTGTTTTCTGGTATTTAGTCATTAACTTGATATTTTTCGAATTATTGATATGAACATTTACCTATGCCCAATCATTTATTCTTCTTTCTGCTTTTGGTTTTTAGAAGGTAAAATAATAGACTACTTGTTTGATAGCTTTTCTGGTTTTCTTTGTTTAACAAAATAAAAATATTTTAGTAGAAAACATGGACTGTTTTTGTGTTTTTGTGATGACCATATTCCACTTGTTCCATTCTTCATTAGCTGAAAAGCTTCTTCTTTGTGAAGACATATAATTTTTTATATTTTGATATGGGCAGCTGCCTATTTTTCTCCTAAGATTTGTTATCATTTTAAAAATTTACGGAATGAAAGTTTTATGTCAGTTTAGTTAGCTATGATAAATCTAAGAGGTTGTTTGGGGCGCTGAGTGAGTTATTATAGTCGGTGGTTATGATAGTCTGTGGGTTATAATAGTTGTGAATAGTAAATACTGTTGAAGTCATTATAGTTGCTTTATTGACTGTGAGTTAAATAGTCGGTGGGCCTAATAATTCAGTCCACCCAACTCTAAGTTGGTGCCCCAAACACCCCTAAATGTAGAACTATCAGTGTTCTCTTTATCATGTCAGTTAAATAGACATGATAAATAGAGTTGAAAAACTGTCTAGATTTTACTTTAGCCTAATTAAAAGGCAAGAGGGTTGTCAAAAGCGAAAGGAAAAGAAAACAGAGAATTATCAACTGCAAATAGGACATGCTGTTTGTGGAATATGTAAGAAAATATGATCATAAAGTGTTCTAGAGATAACAATACATTTCACACACAACATACAAAGTGAGTGTTTAAAGAGGGAGATCCTCTGCTTATTTTCACACCCAAACGCTGTTCAGATAGTAGTAACTTGCACACTATCAGCAATAATTACCAATAATGAGTACACAATACTGCAACACACTTGGCTACTGATGAACAAGGAATATGCTTCTTCTACCTCTCAAAGCTCCAGCACTAGATCTGTGATGAACATAATGAAACTGAATTAGAATTGATTCAAGAGTCGGTATAGTCACACTTGTCTCTCGAATAATTGGTTAAATAATATAGTTTATTAACTTACAGTCTTCATCTGAATTAATCCAGCGTTCCTTGTTGTCATTTGGATCAGCACTGTTGAGTCCATAATGTGGTGGAAATTGATTCTTGATGCGTCGAAAGCTTGGTTTCGACAGCGTTCTCTGAGGATATATCATGATATCCTCATCAGATGTCTGCTCTCCATTGTTGCAGCAACCATCATGGTTATGATTTGCTTTCTTCTTTTTCTGAACCTTTTGGGGCTTATCAGACTTCTGTATCATTGTTGAGCTTTCAGGGTGAACTTTTCTGTGGAACATGTGAAAGATCTGCAAGCCAAATTTAACTATTACTTATAGATAGAAAATAGTAAAAACCCAATTGGGCTCAACATGAGCATAGCTCGACTCACATAATATATGAACTATTGGCCAAGAAGTCAGAGATTCTAAAGAGTAAAAATGAGAAAAGAAAAGTGGCATGGGACCCTCAAGATTCATGCCAAGGATTGGGTTCTTAACAAGTTTCTGTGGATGCTGATTCTTTGATATGTTCTTTAAAAACATTGGAAGAGAGGGGTTAAGTTTAAATCATAGTTTTGGCATACCTTATGCAGTTTTGTTTCTGCTGAAGCAGAATCATTGAGTCCTTCAACAGCTGCTGCAGAGCTTCGGGAAGAAGCAGACAACATTCTTTTCTTCAGTTTCTTTTTCCTGAGGTGCATGGCAGATTTATCAATATCCTCTTCAGCTCGTTTGTCTTCTTTGTCAAATTTTGCACCTGCATTCTCCTCTGCTATTTTGCTTCTCTGAAACAGTTCGCCAAGGGAGGTCCTGTTTTCCTTTTTAGCTGCTGTTGTAGTCTCTGACAATTCAATAGCTGACCCAAAGAGATATCCTTGAAGTGGGCAGATGATGCTCCCACTCATATTGCTTTCTAGGCCATCCATTGGCTTGCCACTGAGGGTAATTGTGCTACCATGGCTGCTCCTTCCCATGCTGACGTAACTGTTTCTTCCAGAAGAATCATTGTATCCTTCATCCTTAGTTTCAGCTCCTAGAACCTTTTCCAACTCATCATTAATAAGCTTTAGTTCATTTTCAGTTACTTCAGTTTCGTTTTCAGTTATATTCTCAACAGAAATTGAAAACTTTGGCGTCATTGGGTCACTGATGACTTGATCAGATCCAAGAGTTCCAATTGCAAGAAATCCATGGAAGATCTCAGACATTGGATGGGATGATTCATCTTCATAATCTTCATCTCCTACTTCTGATTCTAGACCAGCGAAAGATTTTCGAAGGTGCTGGTGGGCTTGCTTGAAAGGTCTAATGCTTGACTTTGAGATGTATTGCTGATCATCACCTAAAAAAGAACAAGTATAAGAACAACCTACACAAATACATCGAAGCAACTTGCTCTCTTTTAGACTTTTCTAGTAACACTCTCTCTTTTGCAGCATATCAACAAGAATTTCATGGTTTATTTGTCATTTCTGGTTATAACTCTATGTTCTCAATTAAATGCAATAGCTTGATTAAAGATTTATAATTTGCAGATTACATTCACACAAGACTTGGATGTGTTCCATGCCCAACCTCACAGAAAAATACTAGTGGAGAGTATTTACCAATGGCAAAATCTTTGAGCGGTTCACCAGTGTTCTGCCGAAACTTACGGTGCATCCAACCGAGTAGCTGTGAGAAAAAACCAAAATATCATTTAGTATTTAGACAGAAACACTCTACAAGGTTTAATGCAGAATTAACTTCACCTTCATCTTTCTGGCTGTGCTTCAAAAAAAAGTGTTTTCCATAGTTTAGCTCACTGCTTATTTATCAATAGAGTGTCAAACTCTTCCTGCATACTTCCAATAGTCTGAGATGATGTGGACAAAGGAAACATAGGGATAGTTACAAAAGAATTGGTTGGCTTATGCTATCCATTCAAGTGGCCAAATGGATAGTGGGGTCCTGGAGCACCCTTCTGGAAGCTGTTCATTCTATCTGAGGAATGTGACTAGTTTTTACTTTTTGGTACTTTGGTTTGGGTGGTGGTATTGACTCTCTCCAAACCTGAGATAACACATCTTCCATTCTTCAAATAATATATTGTTTCTGTTTGAGGATGTTTGTAAACATTCCTTTTTAGTTATATTTAATCAGTTTTAAGTACCTTAATTTATTCATGTTTTGTATATAGTTGTGTGCTTTGTTCACAAACATGTTTTGCACATGCCTCCATGGGAAAATGATAGTTTCCATTCCATTCTTATAATTGTAACAACTTCACTTATGATTTGGTGGGCAGACCCCAAAATGACTGGTGGGGTCTCTGGAGAATATTGTGTTGGACCAAAATAGGTGCAAAGATAATTGACAAGGAAATGAATCGTTTCTCATCAGGGGCACAATTTGCATTATCTGACCTGGAAAGGTTGAAGAGACTATACATTGTGTTACATATTTTTAATTCTAAATTTGATAGGACTCTTCAATGTCTTATTTTCATTTATTATTCCTATTAAATCTACTTCTTGGATCATGCATTTAGTTGTGGATCTTTAATAGTAGACAACCTTTTGGTCTCCCTGATATCCGTGAGTGTGTGGGCCAGCTTACACGTACCTCGACTAATCTCACGGGACAACCGCCTGACACTACAACATTAATTCCTAGGTAGGTGGTCACTAAGGATTGAATTCATTCCCTCTAGGAGGGTTTTAATAGTCTCAAGGTCCTTCATGACCACTAGGCCAATCCTTGATGATTTTTTTTTTAATTATGTTTGTAAGCAGAACAATCAATCTCAGAGGTTAGATTGCGCTTCTGATCTTTATTCCCTAACAATGGCCATGATTCTAGCATTGTTGTTGGTAACCTCAAATTGTATTGTTGACAATTGTATAAGAGAGTTTTAATTTATAACCTCTGATATATGTGTTTGTTTCCCTCCAAGAAATAGGTGATAACAAGTCTTTTAGGAGGCGTTTGGGGCACCAACTTAGAGTTGAGTAAGAGTTATTATAATCCAGTCTACGTTTGGTCCAACGACTATTATAATTTACCGTCAATAAAGTAACTACAATGATTTCAATAGTATTTACTATTCACAATTATTATAACCCAAAGACTATTATAACCATCGACTATAATAACTTACTCAGCGCCGCAAACAGCTTCTTAGGCTTCATAATATGATAGCTACTGTCATTTTAGAATATTTGTTTGAGAAGAAAATATAAAAGGAAAAGATTTATGCTTGGGTCCCATGTGTTTTAAAATTGAACCTTTTACAACTCCACATTTATGAAGCATTCTATTATAGGACAGAAATTTTACCCTTGTGGATATCAGCTAGTTCTTGTTTGTTGTTCATATTTATTGTTTACTTTCAGTAGTATCCTTTGGCTAAAGACACGGTGCCCTGGTGAGATAGGGTAGGAAAGAAGAGAAGGAAGAAGGTTATGCACTTTGACGTTGGTTGTGACATACATAAGATAAGATGCAAACATAAACTCTTTTTACTTTTTTCCCCTATAACTGCAATAATAGTTTATTTTGATGTCCTGACTGGACCCTCTCTGAGTTGTCAGAACTTGTAAAAAGTCTTCTTCTGAGTTTTTTTACAAGATAAAATATTCTTCCTAGGAATGAAACTGATTTGACTCAGTTCTGTCACCATATTTCTGAACCCTTCTCAAGTCATTTCCTTGAGCATGAAAAAGGTCCCATTATTAACTTCTTTTGTATCTATTTTGTCAGTGAGAATTCAAAGAAGATGAATGTGAACACTGAATATAATATTACCTTAGGGGTGTTTGGGGCACTAACTTGAAGTTCTACGTTTGACCTACCGATTATTATAACTCACGGTCAATAAAATAACTATACTGACTTCAATAGTATTTACTATTCACAACTATTATAACTCACAAACTATTATAACCACCGACTATAATAATTCACTCAGCGCCCCTAACAGACGGGGCTTTTGTACGATGACCCACCCCTCGGGGGTTGTGAGGTTTTTTGACCCGTTTTTTTAAAACTTATGTTTTTTGACCTTCTCTCGTGATAAACAAGTGCACAAAGTCTGTAGTACCCTTTACTGAGCACGATCACGAGGAGACAACTATGGTGCCCTCGTGATAAGCGAATGATACAAATGACTTTTCACAGGGAGAAGACACTTGCTTATCATGAGAGAAGTCAAAAAACACAAAATTTCAAGGAAAGGTCAAAAAAACTTTACGCCTCCCGAGGGGAGGGTCATCCGTACAAATACCCCCTAACAGACCCTTAATGTGTTTTTATAATTTCAGGGGAAGATTTAGGAACAAAGGCTTAAGATTTTATTAAGGTGGGACTATGATGTACAACACCCATAGACTATGCATAGACTATTATAACCACCGACTATAATAACCCACTTAACCCCTTAATGTGTTTTATAATTTTAGGGGGAAGATTTAGGAACAAAGGCTTGAGATTTTATTAAGGTGTGACTATGATGTACAACACCATGTGAAAAAAAGAAAGAAAGAAAAAACTTTTTCATAGCTCTACAAGTTTGAGAGTAATGATTTTATGTCAAATCAGCCTAAATTTCCAGCTGATAAGTTGGCTTGCTCTATTTGTTTCTAGTTTTTAACCTGGTAGATTGATATTTCAATCTTAAGTTGATTAGATTTGCATTAGATCTGGTGACATAGTGGGAAAGATGCAAGGGGGGGCCATGCTCCATGAACTTGCAATACTTTCTGAACATGAGGATAGGTTTTTACTTGTGATACAAAAGCTTGTCAAATCCAACTAAAATGATTGGTAGATCCATCGATCGATGTTTAGACGTGTTCATACTAACCCTTTTCACTAAATTCTCTGTATGTAGAGATTTTATTTTCAGCGGTACGACGAATCGAATATGATGAAAACCTTCTGCCTTCTGGTATGTTTCTATCAAACCTTTCAAGTTTTCTATTCCTGCTGTTAAGAGAAAACTTGCTTCTGGCCTTGGTAGGCTGTTAAAAATTGTCAAAAAGGAGTCAAATAATTATTCTGCCTTTATTAAATAAGTAAATCATCATTTTCTTTTAACCTTAATTTCAATTTAGTTCTTATACTTTTAAAACCATATCTTTTCATTAAGACTTGGCAAACTTGTCCATGATATAATTGAAGAGAAAGAAATCTGATTTGTGAATATGACAAATGAGATTGATGATTATGGTATTTTATTTTAATGTTGTGGCGGTTTGGAAAGTCATATTAGCTAGAAAAAAAAACTTAAAATTAAGTCAAGACTAATTCTATTTTGGGGGTGTACCAATGATGCCTCTTGTTGGATTTTCCTAACTCTTTTTAAAGTGCAACTATAAATAAGTTATCATGCAAAATTTATGATATTCATTATCAATGATAAAGACACGGTACGATCATAAAACATTTGAAGTATAGAGACTAAATTGAAACCGTTATCTACATTGGAAAGATGAAGGGACCTCACTCACAATATAAGATACATGAGTTTACTCCTCTCATTGTCAATTAGTTTTGAGATGGAACCTCATGATATCTAACGTGGTATCAGAGCCCATGAAACTCAAACGGGTATTCGGTCCACAAATGGGATCCCAAAAGAGACCATTTTGAGAGGGCATGTAGAAGATGAAGGGACCTCACTCACAATATAACAGAAACTAAAGAAAAGAAATGAAGACCAAAAAGTAATTGAATCAAAATCTTGGCCAGACAGATTGGTAGACCATGTTGCAAATGCAAAAAGTGACCATTTTATTATCTGATTCTGGGACCAGATAAACTTTTGATCTGACTTTTATTTTTAGGAACCAAACATGAAGCTAAAATCCAAAAGTCTTGTCAGTGACATGAGGGAAAACAACTTTGTTGTAGACAAAGTGTGCCACATATTTATCCTTCTCTTGACCTTTTCCTTTTGACCAACACCCTAAAAAGGCCTTCCAATGGGATGTGAATATATGCACTGAACATGTTGTGTTATGAATCTCTCTGTCTAAATGCAACATCCCTCATTCATTATGATTTCTACATGTAAAAGCAAAGCAATAAGTAGCCCTCTTTCACTGTGATGTGATTATGCAATGAACATTAATCTGTTTGTCTAAATGCTTTTTAACTTTCATTTCTGGATTGAACCCTACTTTTAAAGCAGAGAGATCATTTTTTTTTTTAGCGTCTTTGAACTCTTTTTTGGTTTGATATCATGGAGTTTCATCTCAAAACCAATTGTCAATTAGAGGAGTAACCTATAGTGAGAGCCCCAGTGAGTGAGGTCACTTCATCTTTTCAATATGAGATCTTCAGTTTCATCTCAAAACCAATTGTCAATTAGAGGAGTA
Organism: Herpetospermum pedunculosum; assembly: GCA_028017165.1. Lineage (NCBI taxonomy): Eukaryota > Viridiplantae > Streptophyta > Magnoliopsida > Cucurbitales > Cucurbitaceae > Herpetospermum > Herpetospermum pedunculosum. The sequence continues at coordinate 64,404,290 of CM051524.1, forward strand.
ACCTATAGTGAGGGCCCCAGTGAGTGAGGTCACTTCATCTTTTCATTATGAGATCTTCGACATGATGCTTAGGTTCACCATTCTTGGGTCGGATTCCCAATTTTATTTTTGGACCGAATAGTTTGAGCTTCATGGCTCTGATAACATATTTGATATCATGGGTTCATCTCAAAACCAATTGGCAATGAGAGGAGTAACTCATGTATCTTATATTGTGAGTGAGGTCCCTTCATCTTTTCAACGTGGGATCCTCGACACTTTTCACTGTTGAATGTGAGGCTGGTTTTGCAGGCTGATTGATTATTATTGAAGAACATTGCTGCCTCTGTTGTTTGGACAGTAGATAGAGAGATTGAGACCTTAAGACTCACTTTGCACCTCACAGTTGGATGGTCGTACTATTGTCATTCTTTTCATGTTTTTAGTCTTAAAACTCACAAGGCACAATTTTAGTACTTTTTGACAATGGCATGAAATCATCGTATTGGAACTAATATCTCTATTAGTTGCATTACCGACGTGTGAAATAATGTAGGATCTACGAAATAAAATCATTAGTTGAATGTTAGATATGAAAAGATGTTGATGATGGTATTATAACTTCCGAGGGCTGAGGGTGACCCTAGTGGTCTAGGACTTGGGATGTTTGGAGATATCTTTTAAAGGACTTAGTTCTAGTCCAATATTAAATTACAAGTTTAGTCATCTCGTGTCCTTACGACCCTGAACTTTAAAAAGTGTCAATAGGTCTCCGAACTTTTAAATTTGTGTATATATAGCTCTTTCAACTTTAAAAGTGTCTAATAGGTCTCTGACCTATTCGAAGTTTTTTAAAATTCATGGACATAGTAAACACATTTGAAAGTTTAGAGTCCTATTAGACATTTTTTAAAGTTTAGGACCAAATAGACACAACCTGGAGACTTCAATGACTAAATTTGTAATTTAACCTTAAAAAACTAGTTACTTTTAAGCTATTGCTGTCTTTTGAAAGTGGTTTGAGGTGGTAGTTCTAGAAGATAGTTTTATAATTTTCAAGGGGCAATCCTAGTTGTAAGGACACAAGATGTTTGAAGATACCTTTAACTTCATGGCTAAAAAATTTAGACCCGGATTGATAATCATTTAGTTTTTTATTTTTAAAAATTAAGTCTATAAACACTACTTTCACTTATGTGTTCCTTTGTTTTGTTATCTACTTTTTACAAGTATTTTCAAAATCCAAACCAAGGATGAAAATATCCGTGGATATGTCGATATATCCGTAAATCGAAAGGTTGGATATAGATATTAAGGATAAATGGATATCTCCAATATCTTTTATAAATACCCGTAAAACATAAAAAAAATATGAGTTATTAATCTCAATATGGATATAGATACTAATAACAAGATCTATAACTTAATTTGAAAGTAAAATGAACTTAAATAAATTTTTTTAAAAAATTGATTTACAGAGTTTTTCGTGGATATCGATATTTCACCGATATATCCCGTAAAATTGAACTACCGATATGGATATCGATATCGATATTTTCGCTATTGATCCAAACTAAGTTTTGAAAACTAAAAAAAATAGTTTTTATTTTTGGAATTTGGCTAAGAACTTGTTTTCTTAAGAAAGATGAAAATCATTGTTACGTGATGAGAAAACAAACACAATTTTCAAAAACCAAAAATCAAATGATTATCAAACAAAACCTTAGGTTTTTAGATTCACTTAATCAAATAGATTTAGGCTCCCTTTGAGATTGTCGTGATTTTGAAAATAATTGCTTTTAGAAAAATCAGCTGTACTAAGAAGTGAATAAGTGTTTGGTAATTTCAATTCTAAACCTAAAAAAATAGGCGGTAATGTTTGGTAAACTAATACCGAATTTGGGAGATTTAACTATAATGACCAAAATAGACATATAATTTCAAAAAATTAAAAACAAAATTTAATATAATAATTAAAATTACAAAATATAATATAATAATTAAAATTACAAAATATAATTTTTTTTAATTTAATTTATTTTGATAAAATGGCTATTCCAATTTTAATTTAAAAAATATATAAGAAAAATAAATTAATGTTAATTTATTTTAATTTTAATTTTATCCACCATTTTAAACTATTTGATACATTACTTCAATAAAATTATAGAATAAAAAGATAGAGTTGTCTTTGAAAAAAAAAATAGAGTTGAGGTAGAAAAAAAATGGATGATTTTTTTTTGGACAGATAGTGGAAGAAGATGAAAGTTATGGAGGGATAAAATGAGAATTATGAAAGTTAGTTGGAAGAGAATCAGATTGTTTGGGAATCCAATTTCAAAAACTACTCTCTATCAGATTTTAGAAAAACAAAGAATTAAAAAAGTGATTTGATTTAAATTAATATAAAATTAGGTTTACCAAACAAAAAAAACGGTTAAGATTATTTAAAAATCATTTTAATCACCTTCAAACGCAGCCCCAAACCGAGCCTTAGTGATTATATGGTTGACTTGTTTTTTAAATTATTTTTGAATTATGTGATCCAAATAGTGGAAATTAAAAGGGTTGATTGCACAAACAGCAATCAGACCCAAAATAATTGCAAATTTAGCAAACTTTCAAACATTTTGTAAATATGGCAAAAAAATCAGTGGTTATCAGTTATAGACTCTATAGTTGATATATGACTCACTAATAGACTTCTATCACTAATACTGATAGACTATTACCACTGACAAAATTCTATAAAAAAGACTACTATTAGTAATAGACTTCTACCATATCCGTAATTTTTTTAAAAAAGTGCTATATTTTTTATTATTTTAGTCTAAATTGACATGTGTTACAATTTTTCAAACTAAAACAACGTTGTTTTTTTTTTTCTTTTTTTCTTTTTATGTTTTCATTGTATTTATATTTTGAAAATGCATTACATTAAAATAGATAAAAACTTTAATAAATATTAAATATAATATTTGATGTTATAATTATAAACTCATTTGATTTTTGTTAAATTTAAATATGTATAATATATTATATAATAAATTATGTGATCTAACATAATTATCTTCGATCATCAAGGAGGCGAAGAGGTTGGCAAGACAAGGAAAACCAAAGACTTCATATATGTCCCTTCCGCAGGCTCACAATAATATGACTCACACGCTTGCCAGAGCTGCTTGCGAGTCAAATTCTTCTTCACTTTCAATTAGGGATTTGTTAGATTAAGGCTTAGTTTGGAATTGCGGTAGCTTTTAAAATAATTGCTTCCAGCTATGCTTTTAGAAAAATCAGCTGTAGCATGAAGAAGTTAATTAGTGTTTGGTAAATTTCAGATTTAAACCTGAAAAATCTTATTATAGTGTTTGGTAAATTCCTACTAATCTTTTATGAAATAGCGATATTAACCCAAATATAAATATATTTCAATAATTAAGTATGAGTTTGTATTAATATTTAACTTCAAAAAATTTATAAGGTAATATGAAATTTTATATAATTTAACTTAAAAGTTATATTTTTTTTACTCTAAATAATTTTATAAACTATATAAAAAAAAATTGATATATAAAAAATGTGCCAAACAAAATCTAACTTTTAGTTGAAATAAATAAATAAACAAATCAGAACAATAATTAAAAAGCATCAAATTAAATTTTAAAAAAATGATGAAATAAGATTAGTTAGATTATGAATAATTAGTAAAATAAAAAATTAAAAAAAATTAAAATTGGTTAGATAGAACAGATTTTTAGAGAAGCAAAATCCAAAAGCTACTATTAATAGCTTTTGTAAATCAACGTAAATTAAAAAGTGATTTTATTTAAATTATTTAAGAATTAGTTTTACCAAACATAAAAAACGGTTAAAATTATTTTAAAATAGCTTTTAACGTCTTCAACCGCAATCCCAAACGGGGCCTAAATGAGGTTGATGTTGCGATAAAGAATGACTCGATGTTTCTTAACTCATGGAATCCATCATAAATCAACTACTTAGCCTTACGGTTGGAAAGAGAATTTCAGTCATTACAAGGCTTTCAGAGAATAAAGATGTTTGAGTTCTATCAATTTGTCCAATGGAATGTGTAACGATTGTTCTGTCAAAAATACGAGAAGGATTAAATTCAATGAGAAATCTTGGACAAAGATTCCCAAATAAGTACCCACAAGTCCACAACATTGTCAGGGAGAATTTCTAGTACATCCCTCCATACCACTGCCTTTAAAAAAATTACACTGCCTTTAAAAAAATTACACGTGGCAAAATGGTTGTTTAACTAGGACCCACACTATTATATATATTATTTTTTTAAACCATTTTGCCACCCACGGATGTACTAGAAATTCTCCCCATATTCTATGTATTTGGATTTATTTTTTTAAAAAAAGAGCAAAAGAAGTTAATACTTCAACAAAGTTAAAAATGATCGTTTTTAATGATCGTTCTTCAAGAAGAATACAGATAAGAAGGAGAAGGGGGAGCTGTTGCTGGTAAAGACATTTCTTTCTTTCTGCTACTGGAAATTGGAATGGAACTCAGAGGGAGGCCGCCATTTCTCCTCTCTCCTTCCACCACTCAAAAAATACACTTCTGTAGTTGACCATTAGAAAATATGCGACATTAACTCAATGGCTGACGTCTAAACCATTTTACATCACCAATATATGTCTAAACCATTAACTCAATGGCTGGACTCCTGTGTCCATCACTAACAGACTAATTACAATGGTAATAAGGAAACTAGTACTACCTCTTTTCAAACTCTGTAGAAGATACTAGAGAGTGCCGGTAAAAAGCGCTGAGAAAATAGACAAAAAAGGTGTCGCAGAAAATGAATGCATATGTTCTAAGTAACTGCATTGCATTACACATTACACATTACAGGAGAGATGCATTTTAGCTACTTTAAACTTTAACTTACAATCTTTCAATCTGCTTTCTTCAAGTTCAAGCAATTATCTGCCACTTGGCTGAACAGCTCCTGAACCTGTTTTAATTCTTTCTCTGCATCAAACAGTTTCATTAAGATTGTTAGGACATGAGATATTAAGCCAGGGGGTCAAATTATGCTGGTCCAAACCGAAATGAAACCATGATGGACCCATAATTTGCAACTAGGCATGTTGTAAATATAAAGGGTTAACATTTAACAAGAAGACGAGATAACACCTGCTGCTTCTAGCTGCTTTTGAAGTTCTTGACCTACAGCATCGTTCTCAGCCTGAATAACAAGTTTCGAACGTACTGAGAACAAAACAATACAGGAATTCTTGGTCTTATATCAACATCAGAATATGAGAAGATTTATACCTGTAGTTCTGCAATCCTTTTCAACTGCTCTTCTTCACCTCCATCAGATATAGGCAATGCTGCAACTAATACATCAAACTGTGCCAAAAATAATCACAATAAAAATTCTAAAAAAGGTACATATATTCAAGTATCATCAGGGAAACACTTCAATCCCATCAAATAAATAATTCACACCTGCTTGGCAGCTTTCACCAATGCGGCACTCATTAGCTTGGGCTGCTCTGCAATATTAGCATTGTCCTCTGTAGGTTCGTGAGACGGTGGTTCGGGGTAATTAGGGGATAAACGAACCGGAGGAGCATCTCTTTGTAATGTCCCAAATGTGTTGAAAGCTAAAGCAGCAATTGTGTTAACTTGTTCCTGTAGTTGGGAAATTATGTCCATCTTGGACCTTATTCCTAAGAAGAATTGTCCAGAAGATAATTCAGCAAACAATACACATATCACGGCAATTAAAATCAGCAAATCACTTTTAGAAACTGACTGAGTGGGATCATTTCATTCAATATAATCCAAAACAAGTCTGTAATAGCATCAAAGCCTCGCTCGGTAAGGAAATTCTATACTCCTAAGAAGACTATGCATCCGACTGTAATTGTTGGGAGAGAACTTGTGACACCTCCAAATTTCAAAATAAATAAGGAAAACTTTACTACAACCCCTACCAAGTACTACTTGAAACACAAGTAAAGTTCAAACCTACAGAAAAGAAAAGTCATGTCAAACACTAATTCTCCAAAACATTTAACTTTATTAAACCTCTAAAGACAGCTCAAACTCCAAAAACAAGTTCAATAACTTCCAAAACAAACAAACACCAAATAATCACCAATCTCCATCCAAACATAAAATTTAAGAATAAAAGAATGAAATAATAAAATAATAAAAGCAAGTCTACAAACTAAGCCCAACGGAAATCAACTACTAGAAGTAAAGACGACTAGCTAATGGCCTCTTTCATCATGCCTCCTCCTCCTCACCAATTGCAAAATCTGTTGGGGTCAATACAAACTGACTTGATAAGTAACTCTCACCTAAGGAGCCACCAAACAACATACATTACGATATCATGCTTTTCTCACATATAAGATGAAAACAAGTAACAGATTTGACATCCGCAACTTATGAAATCACAATGCACAATGCTCGTGTCAAGCACACGCATCCTCTAATTCAAGCTCTGACAGGCTCTCTCAAAACACTATTGAGTTCTCACAACTCTCTTTATTTAGTTCTTTCAAACTCTTCGAGACTTACACCTTCAAGTCGCTCGACCCTAACAATTTCTATCCTAGACCTTAATGCTTCTCTACAGAACTTGATGTTCGACCCTTGACCATTTTTATCCAAGACCTCAAACTGTGCATCGCCCCTTGACCATTTTGACTAAAAATGCACCCGATGACTTAACAACATATTGGTCCTTCCTCAAATGCCCCAATACTTGCTTTCCTTCACACCAACCCTTGACCATTTTTACACAAGATCTTGATGCTCCTTTTTGTCTTGTCCAATGACGACATATCACCCGTCGACCATTTGTACCCGAGGCGCACTAATATTCACCTTACTTTCATTTATAAAAAAACTCAAGGTCCTCTGACCCCGTTTTCAATCAGACTCACAATTAAGCACAATCCTATATCATGCTTGCCCATTGACCACATGAACAAGCTTTCATGTACACAATTTCAGGTAATCTAAAAAACACAGCATGCATGCTCAACAGTCAACACCACAAAAGCATACTTGCTTGCTCTGTAACTAACTAATCCTTACCCAACCTCGACCTTAAACTTTATTCGATCTGTCTGAATATAAAAAACCGGGTCGTTAAAGTTGATTGTTGTAATTTACCCAAAAGCAATTTTTTTTTTTTTTTTTTTTATATCCGTGAGTGTCCTGGTCAGCTTACGCGCACCACAAAGACTATTCTCACGGGACACGCCTGACCCTACAACATTTGGCTGTCACGGAAACCCAAAATTAATTCCTAAGTAGGTAGCTAACAAGAATTGAACTCATTCACTCTAGGAGGGCATTGAAGTTCCGGCGGACCGCCTGACGCTTCATGACCACTATTTACCCAAAAGCAATTTAGAGGGTTACCTAAGTGGTCATTGGTCGATGTGGCTCCAAAAGCCCAATTCGATACCTTTAGGTCATTAGCATGCATGTAGTAACCTAAGATGTGTTCTAAAGCCTAGTAGCAACGCACAGGATTTATATCGGCTCCATCAGTAAGCAGAAAAGTTCCAAAGGTTAGGGACTAATCTATATTTGAACCGAAAAAAGGAGGGTTCTAATTTTCGTTACCTACTGAATTCAACCCAAAAGAGGTCGGAACTATGCTGTTTTTTCTGTGATCGAACCCAAAATCTACTTCCGAACACTGTCAGAGTGACCGGAACAACCGTTCACGTGCACGAGCCACACGAATCGAACCTAAGGTTTCAAACCGCCGGCGCACGATGGATCAGAAGGTCGTCGGAGTCCCGTTCGTCGAGGGTCGCTGCGTTGCACGTGGGTCACGTTCGCTAGGCGTGGGCGTCGATGAGCACGGAGTTGAGCAACGGAGATGTAGCGCCTGAACGTCGGAGGTGAGGCGATCGCCGTCGGGTTGCGTCGTTCGGAGTTGCAGACGCGCCGGATAGATGAAGGAGAAAAAGACGGGTAGATGGAAGGGGGAGGCTGAATCGTGAACGAGAGAGATGAAGAGAAGAAGGAGGGTAATTAGGGCTTTTTGGTCCTTAATTTGTTTTCATTTCCATTTCTTTTCTATTTCTTTTTTTTTTTTTTTTTTCCAAACAAACAAAATAAACATCGTTGAATTAATGATTTAAATACAATTTGATTTTAACAAATTAATTTTTATGTAATTAAAAATAATTTTAAATTATTTATGTTTGGTTTGAAAGTAATTTTAAAATTAATAACAAGATATTTGATAAATTATTTTACTATTAAAAACAAATCATAAACCATATATCTCATTCAATCTTAAAACGTTTGTATCATTATAAAAACTTAAACTACATATTTTATATTGAAACAAAAACTATATAATAAAATCATTAATGAATCCTTCATCCTTGACTCGTTTGTTTGATCACTTGAAAGCAACAAATCTTCTTCATCATTATTCTAAATTTGAATTCAAAATCAGTAGCAGAATGAATTCTTATAAAATTATGAAATGTCATTGATGTAAGACAATCTTCACTTATTTTTTAAAAGAAAAATGATACATATGTCAGTATCACTTGCCATCTATTTTCTATTAAATTTCCTTTTTTTGTTTTTTTGAAAAAAAATTCTATTGATTTTCCATTACTTTATTACACTCAATAATGATCCTTAAACAAACAAACCAAACATTCATATGTCGTATGCATAATATATATACTTTTTCCCTAAAGCGAAGCAGGATTTCAAAATCCTTCTTGTCTATACGTTTCTAATCATTTTTTAAATTTTTGATCAAAATTTTATATCCCTTATATATTAAGGCATTTAATATGAAAGGTGAATCTCATAAACTTCTGATATATTTAAAGTCATTTATTTTTATGTTTATTTGAAATTCAAATTGTTCTGTTTATCAAATTTTAAAATTTCACACTCATTTCTATATTATTTATTTACTTTTTCCTTATACAGTCATTTAAATATATTACAAATTTATAATCATAACATTACAGAATTAAATAGTTAATGGTTAGAGAGTTTTCTTTGTTCACTCTGAACCTTTTCCAAAATTCAAAACTTTTGTTAGTTCGATTTAAAAAAAAAAAAAAGATAATAGCAAAAAACAATGTTAGTTTTGATAGTTTATTTGTCGAGAAGACTATTTTTTATAATAACTCCAATTTACTCTGTTAATATTTTAAAAAATAACATTTAATTTTTAAGTTAACAAATTAAAATTAAAAAATAATAATGATTAACAATATTCAATTTATTTCAAAAGAAAATGTGATTTTCCTCTAATTACAAAATTAGAATTTTTTTTTTATTTCTAATTTTTTAAATTTCTTCTTCATTTTATAATTTATATCCTCTTTTCGACTCTGACTCTCCCACTCCAGTCGTTGCTTTTCTTTCTGTTACTTCGAAAGTAGCTGCTTCAGCTTCAGCCACTCGAATTTTCGACCGTTGGCGGCAAGGAAGGAGGCATTGGAAAGAAGACTAGACCATACTAAAGTCAAGAGGCATTCGGGCGAAAGGCGTAGTCGATGGACAACAGGTGAATATTCCTGTACTACCCCTTGTTGGTCCCGAGGGACGGAGGAGGCTAGGCCGCAGGTGTTGAACGATCTACTCTACACAGGTGTGGGCTTACAGGGCTAGGGCCTTCTTCTGACACAACAACGCAATTTCACAATCCGTATCGAAATGAAGCGCCTCTCAGGACCCACAATCATCGAGATTTGAGAAAGGCTCGTTCTTGACAGATCCGATCGGGTGTTCATAATCTGGAGTAAAAGGATTCGAACCTTTGCATGCCGGTACCAAAAACACTTTAGGAAATGTTTGAAATTATAAACTTCAGTTTGTATTTAGGGAGACACATATTTGAAGAATATTATCCAAATACAATAGTAAATTTTTTTATCCAAATATGTATTTTTTTTAAAAAAAATATCAAACCGATTAACCTGACATGTTATGTTTTTGGAGATGTTTGAATGAAGCATTTAACTTTTTATTTCCTTATCAAATATATATGTGACTCTTGTAAGCAATGTTTTGATTGTTGGAAATAATTTTCTTATTCTTAGACTATAACATAAATTAAATGTTTCATTCAAACGTCTCTAAACAAAAGTCACATGTTGCATAAAAAAATCTACAATTCACAAAACATCCCACTAGAAAAAAAAAAATTTGTCCAAACCCTGGTTTCAGAACACTGCACCCTAAACAGTAGCTTATGGTTCCCAGACTTCCCAACACTGCACCCCAAACACTGTTTTATGGTTCTCAGGCTTCCCAACACTGTTTTCTGATTTTCAGGGTTCAAAACTCTCCCAAACAAACCCTCAAGGTTTTGATTCCCAGGGTTCTGAACCCAAAACAGGGGTCAAACGCCCCTTAGAAGCCTTAGAACCAATTATGTTGCGTTTGACCCAAGAAGTTAGAGGGAGTTTAAGTTGTTTAGTCGTTCTGAAGTATATGTATTTAAGACAGAGAGTTGTTTAATCTTGAGTCTGGGGTGTATTTGGGGTATAGAGTGGTTGAACTTGGAGTTATGAAGTATGAGTTTATTTTAGCTTTCTTATGCATAATTTTTTTCTACAAAGTTTCAAAAATTCATTAGTAAGGCTTCTCCCAATTCTAATAAATTCTAAAAATAATAATTTGTTTGAAGACAACAAAAATTTGTTTGAAGACAACAAAAATAAAAATTTTACAAATTTGTTTGAAGACAACAAAAATTTTATTTTATCTATCATTTACAAATTTGTTTGAAGACAACAAAAATAATTTTAAGCACAATATAACCCCATATTATTTTTTCACATTGATTATATATATATATATATATATATCCATTTTTGTTAGCTATCTTTAATTTTATGAAATGTAAGATTGAGATTTTTTTGTTTTTATTAATGTAGGTATATTTTACCAACTTCTCCAAATAAAATAAAATTAAAAAAAAAAAAAAAAACACGCATCCCAGCGATGACGATTTATTTTAGCTATTTTTTTTACAATTTTTTCTATAATTCTTCATATTTTCATGGTTAAGAAATTCTTCCAATAAATTTTAAGAATACGATTTTTGTTTTTTATTTTAGGTATCCTTCACAAATTTTTATTAAGATAACAAAAATAATTTTGACCCCAATATTTCACATTTTTTTTTCAATACCACTCACATTAATTATTCATTTTATTTTTGGATAATTTTAAAATAAGAGAGAGTCATACAATAATGGGGCTGGTTGCACAAATAGCAATCAGACCCAAAATAATTGCAAATTTAGCGAAGTTTAAAACCTTTTGTAAATATGTCAAAAAATCAGTGGCTATCATTGATAGATTTTAAGACTATTACTGATAGACTTTATGACTATACTGATAGACTATTATCACTGACAAAATTCTATTAAAAAAACCACTATCAGCGATAAACTTCAGCATAAACTTCTATCAACGATAGACCATACTATCAGTGATAGAAATTGCCATATCTGCAATTTTTTTTAAAAAATACTATATTTTTAATTATTTTACTCTAAATTGACATTTGTTACAATTTCCCTACAATAATGTGTTAAATATTACATGTGAATTTGAAATATTTTAATCCATTAATTTAAACGGATCAAAATAACCTGATGTTTTTATTTCTCTCCGTGGTAAGAATATTACATTTTGAATTTGGTTGGAGTACCAATTTTGATTGAACAACCTAATTTATATTTAAAATAATAAAATAGATTGAATTGCATTTTTAGTCATTTTACGGATTTTGTTTAAATTACGTTTTTTTTTTAAATAATTAAAAATATTGTGGGAGGGAGGGAGAGAAAGGAAGGGAGAGAGAGGAAGGGAGATAAATGTGTTGCCTTGAAAATTGGGACGAAAATTACAAATTAGAGTAGAAGTCGGGGGAGTTCAATAGTAATTATTGTTGAAGTTTGAGGAGTTAGATTTTTTTTTTATCCGAGTTCAACAAGTCTGTAGGCCCAACGGGGAGTTAACTTGAAGTTTTTGTACGGATGACCCACTCCTCAGGGGCCGCGAGGTTTTTTAACCCAGTTTTTGAAAACTTATGTTTTTTGACCTTCTCGTGATAAGGAAGTGCACAAAGTCATTTGTACCATTCGCTTATCACGCCCTTCGCTTATCAGATCGTGATAAGCGAAGGGTACGAATGACTTTGTGCACTTCCTTATCACGAGATAAGGTCAAAAAACATAGGTTTTCGCGACGAGGGTTAAAAAACCTCGCGGCCCCCGAAGGGTATTGGAGAATAATGTGTACCTACCTCCTTAGTTGTAGAGTAGTCAAACATATTATTCTCCTAAGTTGTAGAACTATTAACAAGTTCCATCATATTTGGTACTTGGTGTAACTTCCAATAGTTCATAAATAGATAACTTGTAACCTATAAATACATTCATTTATCAATGGAAAGTGCAACTGATCATTTCATCATTTCCATACCTTTATATGGTATCAGAGCTTTTGCTCCCAATCTCCTTCCTTCCTCAACCGCAACGATCAACTATGGCCATGGTTAATACCACCACCCCTCAAGGAGTCATCACCCCCAACACAGAAAATCCCACCATTCCGCTCCATAATGCCACTACCCCTCAAGGAGTCATCACCCCCAACACAGAAAATTCCACCCTTCCGCTCCAACTCATCAACATCCCTCATCAAAATATCCTAAAACTTACCTCCACAAACTATCTTGCTTGGAAACTTCAAATTGAAGCCATCCTAATAGGTTATGACCTCCACAAATATATTGATGAATCTCATCAATGCCCACCCAAAACCATCTCCATTGACAACACCTCATCTCCAAACCCAGCCTTTATTCCATGGTTTCGACAAGACAAACTTTTGTTTGGTGCCCTTGTCGGTTCCATCTCCTCTCCTCTTGTACCCCTGATCCAACAAGCCGCCACCTCTTGTGAAGCATGGAAAATTCTTGCCAACACATATGCTCGCCCGACTCGAGGCCACATTAAGCAAATAAAGGATCAGCTCAAACGAGCCACCAAAGGCTCCAAGAAAATTTCTGAATACATGCAATTCATTAAGTGTCGATCCGATCAACTCGCTGCTCTAGGAAAACCTCTAGATCATGAAGACCTTATTGAAAAAATACTTGAAGGCCTCGATGATGACTATCGCCATATCGTTGACATTGTTGAAGGTCGAGACACACCTATCTCATTTGATGAGCTCCATGAGAAACTTATCAATCGAGAACTGTTTCTTCAGCAGTCAAAACCGACATCGTCTCTACACCCAATCACAGCGAATCTTACTTCAACACGACCTGGTGGTCAACGTCACCCCTTGACACCTCGATTGGGGTCATCCTCTCAACCTCCTCAGTCAGAGTCAACCCCTCGCCAGCATCGCCCATATCTCGGTAAGTGTCAAGGTTGCCGGAATGTGGGTCATACTGTCGCACGTTGTCCGATTTACCGATTGATTCCCTCCTCCACCCCTGGACGAACGCCCCCACCCAACAACAAGGCAGTAACCTCTCCATGGCAACCGAAGGCACATACAGCCATCGCCACTCCCTCTACGACGCCTAATTGGCTTCTTGATAGTGGTGCATCTCACCATGTAACTGCCGACCTGAGCAATCTCTCCCTCCACACTCCTTATGATGGTCCTGACGACATTGTCATTGGTGATGGTACTGGATTACATATATCACACACTGGCTCTACTTCTCTCTCAACTCCTACAAAACAATTTCAATTGCATGATGTTTTATGTGTTCCTAACATGAAAAGAAATATTATTTCCATATCTCAATTTTGCAAGTCCAATAACACATCTATTGAGTTCTTACCCTATTTGTTTCGTGTGAAGGATCTGTTGACGGGGGCAGTATTGCTGGAAGGACAACCTAAAGATGGTGTGTATGAATTGCCTACCTCCCCCTCCTCACCTAGTCCATCTACTTTCACTAGTGTCAAAGTGTCTCACCATGACTGGCATCATCGTTTGGGTCATCCGTCCGAGTCAATCCTACGCCAGATTCTCTCTACATTCCAATTAGCGGTACATTCCTCCAGTAAAAAGACTTCTTATTGCAATGACTGTCTTAGCAATAAAAGTCATAAATTACCTTTCTCTCAATCATCTCTTGTGTCTCACTCCCCTCTCCAAATAATATTCTCTGATGTATGGACTTCTCCTATCTATTCCATTGATGGGTTCAAATATTATGTCATTTTTGTGGATCACTTCACACACTATATTTGGCTTTACCCTATCACACGCAAATCTGAGGTTGCAACAATTTTTCCCCGTTTTAAAGCACTTGTTGAAAACTTCTTTCATAAGAAAATTGTGACTCTATACTCAGATAACGGGGGGGAATATATTGGACTTGCGACCTATTTATCTACAAATGGAATCTCGCACCTCACGTCCCCTCCACATACCCCAGAACATAATGGATTTTCTGAACGTCGTCATCGTCACATAGTTGAAACCGGTCTTTCACTTTTGTCCCGTGCTTCCTTACCTCTCACTTTCTGGTCATATGCGTTTCTCACTGTCACTTACCTCATTAATCGTCTTCCCACTCCCACACTCGAGTCAGTCTCCCCTTATCATAAATTATTTGACTCTCCACCAAACTACTCAAAACTACGCGCGTTTGGTTGTCTCTGTTATCCTTGGCTTCGCCCTTACTCACCGCACAAACTTGCTAGTAGATCCATTCCGTGTGTCTTCTTAGGCTACTCGTCCACTCAAAGTGCTTACTTGTGTTACGATCCTCACACCCAGAAACTCTACTCATCTCGTCATGTTCGCTTTATTGAGTCTGAGTTTCCCATGTTAATCTTCGAACCAAGTCTTGCACGACCAACTGAGTCCACCAGTAACACATGGTTACCACAACATGTCCTCCTTCCAACCACCTACACACCATCTACAAGTTGCTCCCACAGCCCCTCGTCAATCGACCCTGCCACACAACTGGACCTGATCCCACAACAAACCTCTCTCATCCCATCTCTTGCCCCTACCAACCCTGTGCCTCTTCCACCACCTGTTTCAGAAATCCCTTCTCCCCCACTTCCCTTATCCTCACCAGTGGTACCCACTGATCCTCCTCTTCAGGATCACCTTACAACCAAAAACCTATCATCCGTACCAACTACCATCACCCGCACCTCGCCTATAATCACACGCTCCAAAAATAATATCTTCAAACCAATAACCAAACTCAGTCTCTCAGCCCAACTTGCCCAAGATATTGAGCCAACATGTGTCACTCAGGCCATCAAAGACAGCAAATGGCGACATGCAATGTCAGACGAGTTTGATGCCTTGGTTAGGAATGGTACTTGGGAGTTAGTTCCTCCAACGATGGTTCAAAATATAGTGGGATGTAAATGGATTTTTCGAATAAAACGTTCACCTAATGGCTCTGTTGACAGGTACAAAGCTCGGTTGGTTGCTAAAGGGTTTCATCAACGCCCCGGCGTTGACTACCATGAGACGTTCAACCCAGTTGTCAAACCCACGACAATTCGACTTGTCCTTTCTATGGCTGTCAGTAATGGTTGGGATCTTCGTCAACTAGATGTCAACAATGCATTTCTCCAAGGCACTCTTACTGATGATGTGTTTATGACACAGCCCCAAGGATTTGTTGATCCTGATCAACCTCACCACGTGTGCCGCCTACGAAAGGCTATTTATGGCCTTAAGCAGGCACCTCGAGCTTGGTACAATGAGCTTCGCCAATTTCTGCTTGCATCTCACTTCTCGAACTCGGTCGCTGACACTTCCCTGTTCATACAGAAAACTAACAATGATACTCTGTTTCTACTTGTATATGTTGATGACATCATTGTCACAGGTAACAATGTTCTAGCAGTCCAGAATTTTGTCTCGGTTCTTGCTCGTCGCTTCTCGCTGAAGGATTTAGGTAATCTCCACTACTTCCTCGGGATTGAGGTGGTTCCTCATTCCCACGGTTTGCTCCTCTCTCAGCGGCGATATGTCATTGACTTACTTGCTCGAACAAAGATGATTGATTCTCGCCCTATCACTACACCTATCGCTACTTCACCAGTCCTTACTCTTCACTCTGGCTCAACACTATCTGACCCAACCGAATTTCGAACCATTGTTGGCAGCCTTCAATATCTCACTCTTACTCGTCTAGACATCGCTTATGCAGTCAATAAGCTGTCACAGTTCATGCATCGCCCGACTACTGATCATTGGAATGCTGTCAAACGACTTCTTCGATACCTCTGTGGCACACTTGATCTTGGTGTTCTCCTTCATCGCCAATCACCCCTTACTCTCCATGCGTACTCTGATGCAGACTGGGCAGGCAACAAAGATGACTTTACCTCCACTAGTGCGTATATCATATATTTGGGTAGGAATCCAATCTCTTGGTGCTCTAAGAAGCAACGTACGGTGGCTCGCTCATCCACTGAAGCCGAATATCGCTCTGTTGCCTCTACCGCTGCTGAGGTTCGTTGGATCACTTCTCTTCTAGACGAGCTTGGTCTAAGTTCCACACAGACGCCAATTATCTACTGTGACAACGTTGGAGCAACCAATCTATGCTCCAACCCAGTCTTCCACTCTCGTATGAAACATGTGGCACTTGATTACCACTTTATCCGCGAACAGGTTCAGGGTGGCATTCTTCGTGTCACTCATGTCTCATCAACAGATCAATTAGCTGATGCGTTGACCAAACCACTACCTCGCATCCGGTTCAACCACCTACTTTCCAAGATTGGTCTCTCCTCTCGGAGCTCCATCTTGCGGGGGCATATTGGAGAATAATGTGTACCTACCTCTTTAGTTGTAGAGTAGTCAAACATATTATTCTCCTAAGTTGTAGAACTATTAACAAGTTCCATCATATTTGGTACTTGGTGTAACTTCCAATAGTTCATAAATAGATAACTTGTAGCCTATAAATACATTCATTTATCAATGGAAAGTGCAACTGATCATTTCATCATTTCCATACCTTTATAAAGGGTGGGTCATCCGTACAAAAACCTCGAGTTAACTTCTCCTCCAAACTCCTTTCCCAACAACTCTTGCGTCAAACAACCCGTTAGACACTAAACTTAAAAGCTTTATTTGATAAAAAAAAAAAAAAAAAAAACAAATTGAGGCAAGGTAATATCATAAACCAATTAGAGTTGTTTAATAAAAATTTAGAAACCAAATAAAAATAACTCTTGGCAACACGAGCATAGCTTAGACATAATATATCACTAGTGACTAAAATGTTTCAGGTTCAAATTTCACTTCTCACATCGTAAAAAAATATATATAGAAATAACCCACAAAAAGTAGTTCCTTTTTCTTTGAATGCTTATCAGACCAAATTGTCTTCTATATTCCATGTAATTTATCTAGTATGTTTGTAAATTATACTTTTGTTTACATATTTAGACCGTCCCCAAGCCTAGGCTTTAGACTTTCGATGGCCCCGATATTTCTGTGCGTCCCGACCACGTCACCTTTATTTATGTCAAGAGGTTTATGAGAGTGAAGATTATTCCTACATGTCCTTTTAGAATGTTTTGTTCTTACTCTCGTGTTTCTTAATAAAATTCTTAAGAGGCCACCCAACAGGCCAAATACGTTAAATTTAGAGTTAGTATGGTTGAGCCACGAAAGGGAAGGTGCAACTTGTTGGTATAAATAGTAACTATCAATTCTTTTAATGTTTTTTTCATTCAGTTGGGGTGTCGGTTCATTCATTTACCTCTCTCATTTATTCGAGCGTCACATGCCCACCAACTTCTGACTTGGTTCGTCCTGGAACCACTCAAATACTATATGTAACGTCCCAAGCCCAAGATCTCTCAAATCACATCGTAATAGATATATCAATTTTTGTTTTAGGAAAGAAGCTAATTACAAATATTGACTCAAAGTTCAATTACAAATTTAGAGTTTAGGAGTTGTTTGGGCACAAACTTAGACTTGAGTGTATTTTAAGTCATTGTACGGTTGACTCACCGACATAGGAAATGACTTCAAGAGTATAAAAACTATTATAACCAATTATAATAACTCAGTCCAAAGATCTACTTAACCATTATTTGGTCGGATAGGGAAGTAAATTGATTTGTTTGGACTGGGGAATAATTCAATTCAGTTTGATTTGTCAGGTTTTTCAATTCAGTTTGATTTGTCAGGTTTTTCAATTTGGTAAACATTTCTCATCTTTTTCTCTATCCTTTTGCATTTCAATTTTCAACATTACTTTTTCACTTCTTTCTTCTTCCTTTTCCCTCTGTGGTGATCGGAAAGCAGCCCAAATTGTCAAATCTCCATTTTTATATCTAAACCCACTTTCAATTCACTTTGATTTCCATACAAACTTGGCGTCGGTGCAGACCAAACTTATTCCCTTTACATTACATTCTTATATAAAACCAATCAAAATATGGTTTCGTATAATCCGGCTACCATCTTTACCCACTCGCAGATCAATTTTGAATCGCCCATAGTTTTCATTTTGAGGTATCAAACCCGCTCTGTTTTTCTTCTGTAATTTTAGTTTTCTGCAGTTATGACTTATGAATGAAGCTTTTATATTGCAACAGTAATGTGAATTACTTTCTAATTATACCCTAAAGAACAAAAATCTGATGCTAAGTTTACAACTGGGTGCAATTTGTTTTAGTGTTTTTTAGTATTTTTTGCTCTGTTGGGCGTTGTTTTTGCAAGTAGGCAAAGAACAGCGCCATGGGAGAAGGAGATTGGGATCTTAGAGAGAAGAAATTGGTGGAGGAAGGACCAGAAGTTGCTGGTGATGAGGCGGTAGTTGATAATTCTGTTGATGAACACCAAATGTTCGATGAAATGCCTGTTCGAATTCGACAATTTTATTTTGTCAAAGTTTTGGCACTTGAAAACTCAAACACAGGTGCCATGATCAAGGCTGAAGAGACGATTGTAAAGATGAATCAAGACCAAATTCTAATAGCGCAGAAGATAAGGGATAGACAGGTATGTGAAATAGAACCATAGTCTTTATTTGTTTCTAATTCACATAGCCAAAACATTATAGCATTTTATGTCTAATACTAATGCATTCATTAATTTTATAGAGATCGAATATGTCAGGAACCTATTAGATACAGAATTGAAAGTCAAGGGATTTGTTAGACACTTTGATCTATAAAATTTATTAGGCACTCGGGAACATAATAGACACAATCCTAAAATTCAAAGAGTAAACTTGTATTTTAACATAGTCTTTATTTGTTTCTAATTCACATAGTGAAAACATTGTAACATTTTAGTGAACTCTCCTAGTATTTTTATGTTTTTTATAATTGAGTATTTATGATTATTTTTCATCTACAAATCTTATAGATTATATTTATTTATTATTTCATTATGTGCGCTTTGCTTCACTTAGGCAACATCTTTTTGTCGCCTTTCACCTTGAGGCGATTAAAAGACTTGTCGCCTTAGAGTGCGCCTTACGCTTTGACAATACTGGTAGTAACACACGAAATATAATTGTTTCGAAGATGGACCGTGCTGAGGTGATCTCCAAGTTGGACAACCTACAGTACTACGAAAATTATGATGCATACTCTCTAGAAAGCTACAGAAGGAGAATGAATTTCCTTCATCTATCATCAGACAAACTGACTTTTGCAAACAATGCTTGTAGAGGGAAACCAACTAACTCGTGCTTGTCCGGAGGGAAAGTCGATAAGCAAGTATGATTAACTCTAAACTTTCTTCTATATTTCATTTCAACTTTTTAGACTTGCTCAATTCTTTGACATCTTATGCAATCTATTATCGATACGTGACCAGAAACTGTCTTTCTTGATGGTACATGGGTGTAAAAACATGGCTGATGAGAGAAAGCTATTAAGGGAGGTTAATGCAAGACAAGAGGAGGATGGTGGCTTGACAGTAGATGAAGTTGATTCTCCTGTAATATTCAACATTAAGCATTATAAAATATGATCTTTATATTTGATGAATTATCATCTCTTTAGGCTTGTTTGATAACGATTTGGGTTTTAGTTTTATGTTTTTGAAAATTATGCTTGTTTTCTCACAATTTCTTTACAATGGTTTTCATCTCCCAAAAAAACGTTTGACTTCTTAGCCAAATTCCAAAAACAAAGAGCATGTTTGGGAGTGATTTTGAAATGATTAAAATCACTTTTGTCATATTCAAAATCACTTCAAACATGCATTTAATAATTCAAAATCAATGTTCGATTTTACACTTTTAAACGCGATTTACATACCATAAATGATTTTGAATGATTAAATACATGGAGTGATTATGAACATGACAAAAGTGATTTAAAGTAAATTATTTCAAAATCACTCCCAAACATGCTAAAAACAAGTTTTCAAAACTACTTTTTTTTAGTTTTTAAAACTTGACTTATATTTTGAACACATTTTTAGAAAGTATATAACAAACAAAGAAAATCATAGGAGTAGTATAAACTTAATTTCCAAACCCAAAAACCTAATGGTTATTAAACCGGCGTTAATTTTCTGTGTTATTTGAACAGATTGAGTCATTGATTAAAGGTTATCGGTATGAGCAAATTGATATCCAAATCGCTTTTGCACTTGGTGGGAAGGAAGCTATTGGTGATTTTGTAGTGGAGGGAAAGTTGTGGAACTCCTCGAGCTTAAAAAGGGCCATTCAAGAAGAAGTAAGAGCAGAAAAGAGAACACAGGATTTTGATTGATTGAATTGTATAACTTATAATTAAAATGTCTCCTGTGTTCTTTGTACACTAAAAGCTGCAGGAAGTTTACGACGATTCAGAAGAGACGAGGAAAAGACAGGAAAGAGTAAGGTCCAGAATTAAGAAGACAAAGAAAGAGCTAGAGAAGGTTGAAAATGATATAAATTCTCTACAGAAACCCTTGATATATACCAATCGCAGAAAGGATGAGGCATATGACACTATTCTTAAATTGAAGAAACAATATGGAGAAGAGGTACACATACATACATCTATATATATATATATATATACACATACATATATATATATATACATATTTTTTTTTTTTTTTTTTGACAACATTCGGGTTGGGGGATTCGAACCTCTGACCTCTTGGTCAGTAGTTCGTACAAAATATATATATATATGTATGATAAATGGTCCTTCATACACTGTAAATACTTTTATTGCCTGGTTACTTCAAATTTCCACTCAAATCATGCTGCATCAAGTTTAGAAATCTTGCTTTATACCTCAAATTCTGATGTGTGAGTTTAATTGCTTATTCGTTCATTTCTCTTGAATGTTGGATCTGTTGACATTGAAATATTGTCTGTGGTATTTTATGAGTTAAGAATGCTTCCTACTACCAATATCGTTCTCTCATGAAGAAAGTTGAAGTACTTGCTAAGAAGAAAGACATTGCAGCACTCCAAGAATTATCTCAACAACAGGTTATTTATTTATTTGTTTTTATTTAGTTTATGAGTTCAACAACATGTGTGGGTGAAGGATGTGAACTTCTGACGTCTTGATCGAGTATATATGTGTTAGCCAGTTGAGCTAAGTTCATATTGAGAAAGACATGTAATCTAATAGTCCCTTTTTTGGGTTGTTAAGACCATTTGAAAAGTTGATTTTCCTCTCAGGTTGAAACGTTTATGCAACAATGGAATAATTGGCAGGAGTTCAGAAACGAGTACAAAAAGAGAGTCGTCTCGTCTTTATATAGTCGACACCTTTGCATTGACGGGAGGATGATAGGCAACCAGAAATCACAAGTTGAGGACACTCGAAAAGTTTAATATACCGGAGGCGCTTTCTAAAACTAGATTGAAATGGTTGATGAAAGATGCTGAAGATCCCTTTGAAGTTCTTTCCTTATAAAACTAAAATGCAATAAATCAAATGTTTGTTCTCTGTAGACAATAAACATGCTTGAATTAAAATAACTAGAGCTTCTAGAATTGAACTCAAGACCTGGCTATACAAGGACACGTTCTAAACAGCTGAGCCAAAGACAGATTGCATTAAATGAAGTTGTAGTATAAAATAAATATAACTAACTATTTTTTATAACTTAAAAAAAAAAAAAAACATATCCGCGATTTCTCTAAAAAATCGGTGATATCGCGGATATGGGGTAAAAAAGATTTTACCCCCTCATATCCATGCCGGTATCTTCGATATTCAATTAATATCGCCGATTTTTTCATCCTTAATCGTAGAATAATTTATTTATTATTATTATTATTTTGGGTTAAGTTCAGCAAGAAATGATAACTAATGTTTGGATTGACTTATTTATATTCGAGTGATTTATAAAAGTACGTACTTGAATTTTTTGTTCGGAAGCAAAAGCAAATTTCGATTATTCTTAAAAATAGGTCAAATATAATTATAGATAAAATTTCACTAGTTTTTATTTTTAAGAAAAAAGAGTTAGAAACTTATTTCGTTTGAAATCGTTGACTCTGGTCAACATGAGCGTAACTCAACTGACATAATGTACGGTTTAGTAACTAAAATGTTATAGGTAGGAATCCGTCCACACCACATGTTGTCAAAAAAAAAAAAAAAAAAAAAAAAAATCATAAATTTATTTAGTAATCATTAACATTTGTCTTTAAATTATAACAAGTCTCCATTATTATTTTTGTGTAAGAAACACAGCACATGTTGACCATGGCCAAATCCAAATCCCACAAATAGTTTGACTCATTAAATTCACAAATATTTTACATACAAACTTGGCGTGAAGAACTGGACAGAGCTAACAGATTAACTCTACATTCCTTCATAAACTAATCAAATTAGAGGATGGTTTCATATAATCCGATTAAAGCTACCATCTTCTCCATTTCACACCACGAATTTGAAGCACCCATTGTTTTGATTTTGAGGTATCAAACGCCTTCTTTATTTTCCTCACTCTGTTTTTTCTTATGTAATTTGAATATTTCTTTAGTTTCGAAGCAGAATTAATGTGAATAAGTTGTAATTTACATCCACAATTACTAGAATCTGATGCTAAGTTTAGAACTGGGTGCAATTTCTTTTAGTGTTTTTGAATTGGGGTTTTTGCTTTGTTGGAAGATCTTTTTGCATTCGGCAAAGTACAGCGCCATGGAAGAAGGAGAATTTGGTTGTTCTGATGATGAACACCAAGTGTTCGATGAAATGCCTGTTCGAATTCGACAATTTTATTTTGTTAAACTTCTGCCACTTGAGAATTCAAATACAGATGCCATGATCAAGAAGGCTGAAGAGACGATTGAAAAGATGAATCAGGATCAAGTTCTGTTAGCCCTGAAGATAAGGAAAAGAGTGGTATGGGAAATGAAACCATAGCCGAGTCATTCCTTTTAGAATATTTTACTCTCATTTTGAAATGGTTAAAATAACTTTTGTTAGGTTCGAAATTACTCCAAAACATGCATTTAATCATTCAAAATTATTTTAATATTTGATTTTACACTTTTAACCACGATTTACATATTGAATGGTTAAATGCATGTTTTGGAGTAATTTTGACAAAAGTGATTTCAACAATTTTAAAATCAATTCTGAACATGTCCTAACTGACTGGACAAATCAGTTTTCCTTGATGAGGTGATGAGGATCAATGATATATAACTCATTGAATTTAATAAATTTTGGTTGTAGATGGATAGTGATGATGTGAGGGCGAAATTGAGCATGATAAATTACTATGATAACTGTGAACTCACTCCAAATTGGCACAGAGAGAGATTGGATATCCTGCATCTATCACTAGACAAACTGACTTTTGCAAACAATGCATATAAAGAGAAATCGATGAACTCGTGCTTATCGGGAGGGGAAGTCGATAAGCAAGTATGGTCAATTGAACTCTAAACTTTCTTCTGTATTTCATTGTGACCTTTTAGAGTTTCTTGATCATCTTCTTCATCTTACGCAATGTATATATTTATGGATGTGTGAGCAGAAACTGTCTTTCTTGATGGTACATGGCCGTAAAAACATGACTGATGAGAGAAAGCTATTAAGGGAGGTCAATGCAAGCCAAGGGAAAGATAGTGGCATGAAAGTAGAAGAACTCCATGCTCCTGTAATATTCAGTATTAAGCATTAATAAGGGCCCGTTGGGTAACGTTTCCGTTTCTTATTTCTCGTTTCTCGTTTCTCGTTTCTTGTTTCCTATTTCTCGTTTCATCTTTTGTAATAAAGAAAAATAGAACTATGTTTGATAATTGTTTCTTGATCTTTTTTTCTATTGAAAAAGGAAACAAAAACATGTTAGATAATCGTTTCTTGTTTCTTGTTATATGAAATTTTAATTTTTTTATGTTATATTTATTTTTAGATATTTATTATGCATTTTATAAGTCAAGATTGATAAAATTATGCTTTTATTTATGTTTTGGAAAAGCTGGAAATAGAAACAAGAAACTTGATTTGAAAAACAAGAAACATGAGCAGTTATCACCCGCTTCTGTTTCTCAAAAACAGGAAACCAGAAATGACAACGTTACCCAACGACCCCTAAACGTTTAGTTCTACTATTACTTTTGAATCCCGTGATTTTTTACTTGATGAATTACCATATCTCTTATGTTTTTGGATTTATGCAAACAGATTCAACACCTAAAAGAGCAAATGTGCTACAACTATTGGGATTGTGAGAAAGCCACCGATGATGTTGCTCGTGATAAAGTCATTCTCAAAGACATAAAACAACATAAAATTGCTAGGGAGAAAGCTATTGCTGATGCTGTTGTGAATGGAAAATTGTGGAACTCCTTGGGTTCACAAGAAGCCATACAAACAGAAGTATGAGCCATAAAGAAAATGTAGGAGATCTATTAAATTAGTATGACTTATAATTAATACTTGTGCAATGTTTCTGTAAATCAACAGTTGCAGGCACTCAGCAACAATTCAGATGAGCAAGAGGAAAATCAGATAAAAGTAAATGCCAAAATAAGGAAGTTGAAGAAAGAACTAGAGAAGGTAGAAAGGGATATAAGTTCTTTACAGAAACGCTTGAAAGATACGAATCGCAAAAAGGATGCGGCAAGCAACACGAATCTTGCGCTGAAGAAGCAGTATGAAGAGGAGGTATATATGATAACTGATCACTTACAATTTTAAGGGCGTGTTTGGGAGTGATTTTGATTGTATTCAAAATTGCTTCAAAACCTGTCATTAATCATTCAAAATCAATTTTGATTCTATGAAAATCACGGTTAAAAGTGTAAAATCAAACATCAAATTAATTTTGAATGATTAAAAGAATGTTTTGAGGTGAGTTTGAACATTACAAGAGTCATTTTAATTTTTTTAAAATCACTCCTAAACATGCACTAAGGACATGTTTGAGAGTGATTTAAGAAATAGTGATTGTAGTGAGAAATGATTTGTTTGCGAGTGATTTATTAAAAGTAATTTTCATATAATCATCCTAATGTTTTGTTTTACACTTTTAAATGCGAGTTTTATATAATCAAAATTAATTTTGAACCTGCCAAAAATGAAAAATTTTGGTAGAAAAAGAAGAGATGCATATGTTCTGTCATTGATATCTTATATTTATGATCATTGTAAAGTTAATTACATTTGTCTCTTTGATAACCATTTGTTTTTTAGTTTTTGGTTTTTAAAAATTGGGTTTGTTTTCTCAAGTTCTTTTACAAATGTTTTCATATTTACTAAGGAAACATTTGAATTCTTAGCCAAATTCAAAAAATAAAAACTACTTTTAGTTTCCAAAGCTTGGTTTGAATTTTGAAAATACCGGTAAAAAGTAGATAACAAAACATGAAAACTATAAATGGAAGTAGTGTTTATAAGCTTAATTTTCAAAAACAAAATGGTTATCAAACGAGGCCATAATTGTTTGTTGGCTTCCCTTGAACTGGAGATCTGTTGCACTGATATATTGTCTGTGGTATTTTATATGTTAAGAATGCTTGCTACCACCAATGTCATTCACTCATGAAGAAAGTTGAAGTACTTGCTAAGAAGAAAGACATTGCAGCACTTCAGGAGTTATCTCAAGCACAGGTTTCTCATTAGCTTGCACTGCTAGTACAACTTGAATTTTAAGAACTTTTGAAAACTGATTTTTTTTTTTTCACGTCACAAACAGGTTGAAAAGTTTATGCAACAGTGGAATAATTGCCAGGATTTCAGAAACGATTACAAAAAGAGAGGCGCCCCGTCGCGGAACAGTCGGAACCTCGGTGTAGACGGGAGGATGATTACCAACCAAAAACAACAGGTTGAGGATACCAGAGGTGCTTTCCAAAACTAGATTGGAAATGGTTGATCAAAGATGCCGAAGATCACTCTGAACTTCTGTCCTTATAGCCAATAAATGTTTGTTCTCTTGCACATATGCTTGAAGATTGGGAGAATTGTACGATTGACCCTCTATTTTAAACGGATTGTCAAAATGACCCGGATTTGAAAAAAAAGGCAAACTGACCTTCTGCTGACATCATCAGTTTTTTTTTTAATATTATTTTCTAGCTCTAGCTGCGGGCGCGGGCTGATCTCGCTCTAGCTCGGGCGCGGGCTGGTCTCGCTCTAGCTGCGGGCTGGTCTCGCTCTAGCTCTAGCTTCATTTAAGATCTGAAAATTTTAAGATTTTGAAGTTTTTTTCAGATTCGACACCAGCCCTCAGCTAGAGCGAGACCAGCCCGCGCCCGAGCTAGAGCGAGATCAGCCCGCGCCCGCAGCTAGAGCTAGAAAATAATATTAAAAAAAAATTGATGATGTCAGCAGAAGGTCAGTTTGACTTATTTTTCAGATCCGGGTCAGTTTGACAAATGGGTTAAAATAGGGGGTCAGTCGTACAATTCTCCCTTGAAGATTTTGTTTGGTCATTTGTTCATTAATATTTCCATTTCTGTAAGTATTTTTCTATGAGATCATATTCAAAAGTGTCCTTGTAGAGTGATTTATATAGAGCTCAAACTTGTAATATACTCAGATTTTTTGTTCGCAAGCAAAAACAATCTTAAATCATTATTCTTAAATATAAGTCACCAATGACAATAATGAAAAATAATAGCCAACATGAACATAACTCAACTGACATAAAGTATGTATCCTCGACCAAGAAATTAGATGTTCGAGTCCCTCACAACTCAATTCACATAAAGTATCAAATTGAAACTAAGCCAAAATTATAAGTCCTAAGTCAAAATTTCAAAACCATAGTGACAAATTTGAGGCATATCCAAACCATGAGGGACAACTAAATTAAAACATAGAGACCAAATTAGAATTTTACTCAAATCATAGGGACCAAATTTATAATTTAACTAGAGAAAAGGTATTCCACTTCCACATCCCAAAAAATGGCCTAAATATTTTTGCTCATACCACAAACGCTCTAAAGCTCCTCCATAATTGACTCTAACTCTACGATCAAATTTTAGTTTTGTATCTAACATTCTCTATCTTTACATCTTTGTTGTCACTAACATAAGCATAATTCAACTAGTATAGAATATGTACTATCGACCAATAGGTAAGAAGTTCGAGTCCTCACACCCCACATATTATCAAAATATATATATATTTTTTGTTGTCTACCATTTAAGTGCTACACTAATTATATTATTTAAGGATTACTTAGTCATTGTAGTTTATAAACTCATTTAGTCCCTAATTAATAACCATCCAGAGTTGACTCAGTGTTCATGAAGGGTCTTTGAGACTATTAAAGTCTTCTTAGAAGAAATGAGTTCAAACTTTGGTAGTTTTGTAACTAAGAATTAATTTAGGTCATTCACTCAAAGTTTATAGTTAACTTTTGCTTAAAAAACTCTCTAGTTGTCAAATAGATAAAGATTTGGATATTTGAATGTACAAACACTAAAATATAACATTTTATTTACTTGTTTATTTTTTGTGAACACAGCTCACAGCTCATATTGAACATGACCACTGGCCAGTATCCATTTTGTATATAAACCCACAAACAGTTGACTTAATTTTACAAATATTTTAGATACAAACTTGGCGTGGGGAGCAAGTGCTGAATGCAGAGCTAACGAATTCACTTCCCATTCTTATATTAACCAATCAAAACATGGTTCCATATAATTCGATTGAAGCTACCAATTTGAAACACCCATTGTTTTGATTTTCAGGTATCAAACGCCTTCTCTCTTTTTCTTCTCTCTGTTTTTCTTCTGTAATTTGAATTCTCTTTAGTTATGAAGCTTTGACATTGCAACACTAATGTGATTATGAATTTGATGGGTAAGTTTAGAACTGGGTGCATTTTCTTTCAGTGTTTTTTTAATGGTTTTTTGTTCTTACTTCGAGAAGTTGTTTTTGCATTAGTCAAAGAAAAGCGCCATGGAAGAAGGTGAATTCTATTATAGAGAGAAGAATGTGGTGGATGAAGGATCAGAAGTTACTGGTGAAGAGGCGATAATGGATTATTCTGATGATGAACACCACTTGTTCGATGAAATACCTGTTCGAGTTATTCCACATTTTTATTTTGTCAAATTTTTGCCTCTTGAGAACCCAATGATAGATGCTATGATCAAGAAAGCTGAAGAGACGATTGACAAGACGAATCGAGATCAAGTTGTGTTAGCCCCGAAGATAAGGGAAAGAATGGTATGTGAAAAGAAATCATAGTCTTTCTTTCTAGAACATTTTAGTCAACTCTCCTAGCTTTGCACTGGCCCATGTGAGCTCTCAATAATGGAGGATTGGAATTATTCATTCATTGGACAAATCAGTTTTCCTATATGAACCGATGATAATGGTATAGAACACATTGAATTTAATGAATTTTGTTTGTAGATGGATCGTGATGCGGTGCGCTCGAAATTGAGCTGGAAAAAGAACTATGGTAACTATGAACTCACCCTAAAATGGCAGAGAGAGAGATTGGATATCCTGCATCTATCACTAGACAAACTCACTTTTGCAAACAATGCGTATAAAGGGAAACCGGTTAACTCGTGCTTGTCGGTAGGGGAAGTTGATAAGCAAGTAAGGTCACTTGAACTCTTTATTGTGTATTTCTGCGACGCTTTTGATCTTCTTTGTCTTATGCAGTTTATTTATCGTTGTGTGAGCAGAAACTATCTTTCTTGATGGTACATGGCTGTAAGAACATGGCTGATGAGAGAAAGCTATTGAGGGAAGTCAATGCAAGCGAAGGGAAGGATGGTGGCATGACACTAGATGAACTCCATGCTCCTGTAATATTCAACCTTGAGCGTTAATAAAATATTCAATTCTACTTCTTGTTTTTAATCCCATGATCTTTAGTACTTGATGAATTATCATATCTCTAAAGTTTCTGGGTTCTCATGAACAGATTCAGCACTTGCGACAACAATTGTCCATTAACTACGTGGGGCATACGAAAACCGATGAAGACGCTCGTAAACAAGCCATTCTCAAAGACATAAAACAACTTGAAATTATTAGGGAGAGAGACATTGCTACTGCTGTAGTGAATGGAAAATTGTGGAACTCCCTAAGCTCAAAAAAGTCCATTCAAGAAGAAGTAAGAGCCAAAAAGAAAATGTAGAAGATTTTTTCTACTGTATAGTTTATAACTAAAATTTTTGTGATGTTTCTGAACGTTGAAAGTTGCAGGTACTCAACAACAGATCAGATGGACTAAGGGAAAGGCAGAGGGGAGTAAATGCCGAAATTAGGAAGGTAAATAAAGAACTTGAGATGGTAGAAAAAGATATATGTTCTCTACAGAAACTCTTCACCGATGCCAATCGCAAAAAGGATGCGGCATACAACACCATTCTTCAACTGAAGAAGCAGTATGGGGAGGAGGTATATATGATAATTGGACACTTACAAACTCTAAATACTTTTATTGCTCGGCTACTTTAACTTTTCACTCAAATCATGCTACATTATGTTTAGAAGTATAGCTTTGTACCTCTTTGTTTACAAAGTGTGTACGTAAATGAGAAAATTTGATTGAAAGAGGAAAAAAAATGCATATGTTGTGTTATTGTCTATGATATAAATCAAAATTCTGCCTTTATTTTCAATGTTAGCCATTTGTTTAGATCGCCAAAACATTAATTGCATAGTTATTTGTTGATTTCTCTCGAATGTGAGTTCTGTTGCACTGATATATTCTGTGGTATTTTACGTGTTAAGAATGCTTCCTACTACCAATACCGTTCCTTCATGAAGAAAGTCGAAGTACATACTAAGAAGAAAGACATTGCAGCACTTCAAGAATTATCTCAAATACAGGTTAAATTCTATATCCTTGTTTGTTTTTGAAGTGGGATTGGGGGTTGGGGAAATTATTGAAGAAGGCGGGTCTAATGTGACTGTCGGTTTTATACTATTGGATGTAGAAGAGAGAAATTAAAACATATTATTTCAACATGAAACGGTTTAGTGGATGGCAGCCACAATGTGACGGTCACATCGAATAATTTTCCGTTGGGGGAGAGGGGAATGGAAACTGGTTTGCGTCTGACTTGCATATGTTAAGTATGGCACTCATGTTCATCCAAAGCTAGGATCAAACTCTCCATGAGATTTATTGCTGGGTTATTTTTAGCTTTCTTGTTCATAGACAAAGCTAATTGCATTACTTGGGGTGAAATTAGGATTTTAACTTTTGAAAATTGATTGTGCCATTTCAAACAGGTTGAAAAGTTTATGCAACAGTGGAACGATAACCTAGATTTCAGAAACGATTACAAAAAGAGAGTCATCCCATCTCTAAACAACCGACACCTTGGCATCGATGGGAGGATGATCACCAACCAGAAGCCAGAGGTTGAGGACACTCAAAAAGTTATTAAACCGGAGGCACTTTCTAAAACTAGATTGAAATGGATGATGAAAGATCCTGAAGATCCCTCTGAATTTCTTTCTTGAAGAAACTAATGCAATGAATGTTTGTTATCCTTGCACATATGCTTGAAGTTTCAGCTTTGATCCATATGTTCCTTACATTTTCCATTTATGTAATTAATTTCTGTGAGATTATGTTCATAAGTGTTCTTATTGTGAGAGGTATATAAAGCTAATAGTATTTTTGTGTGAGATCATTTGTCCCTTCGAACATTTGTTTGGAAGCCTATGAATTCTATTCGGACCTCAAAGGAAGGAGGACATGTCAATTACCGTTGAGTTAAGCACATGTGTTATGATTTTCAATAGTTTTTAGTTTAACAACAAAATTTAAATCTTTGAAGCAACTCTCTTTAGTCTTAGTCTTAGTGGATGTCTTCTAGAGAAGAAAAATAAAAGAGGATTAAGATGATGGATGCATTGTATGATCTCCATTTCTAATTCTATAGAGATTTTCTTACCTTCATTAGCACAACATTCATTGGTAAGGAGAAATTAGAATTGAGGTGGAGGTCGGAATAAAAATTCCTACCAGAAAAAATACACCATATCATCAATCAAAAACTGAGCAGCTCATGAGCCGTTTGGAGTGGGTAGGGAGCACGGATGTGTGCCTCTCTACCATTCTTGGGTTAGACTCTTCAGTTGTTTCTTCCTCATTTTAGTTTTGAAAAAAAAAAAAAAAACATTGAACTTTGTAACTTGTTTCAATTATGCTCTTAAACTTTTAAATTTTTCATTATTATCCTAAATTGTTTTTAAAAAATACCCGTACTAGAAACGTTTCTCTTTTTACTTTTCCTCTTTGCGAATTCTTCCTCGATGAAAATTAATGCGAAACTTTGCTTATAAAGCTATGTGCGATACAACATCAAGTTTGAAATCAAGTTTTCTCTTTTTAAAGTGTAAAGAATATAAGTGGGTGAAAAAAATGAACCTTTTTTTTTTTTTTTTTTCTGTCTTTTTGCTTCTCTGTTAGTGTGTGTTAGTCATCACATGAGATTAATGTGATTTTCAATGACGATGAATGAGTGGTGAATGAAAAGAAAGGTTTTTTTTTTTTTTTTTTGGAGAGTTATAGAGAAGATTATGGTTATGAAGTTTTGGGTTTTAGAGCTTATTTGGAGGAAATTGCAATTTCTAACCTGTCAACAAAATCTTTGCCAAAACTGACTTGCTCTCTCCAAAATTTAATGTTTTGACTTGATTGAGACTTTTTGAAGTGTGAAATTCCTTCCTTATCCTTGAAATCCATTTTTTTTTCTTCTCTTTCTCCTCTCCTCGTGCGTTTTTTTATTCTCTTTGAGCATTAATCATCAATCTTCAACATCTTCGCTACCGTTCATCTGCAATCAGTTACAAACATTTTTTGATGGGCAAATCGAACAAGCTATCTTCTAACATGTAGAACTCGGAAATTTACATGGAATAAAAAAAAACTTTTAATTTGGTCAACTGAACTCAAAGTTATGACATTTTAAAGTTTAAATTAAATCAATTCAAATTACGGAGATTAAAACTCAATATACCTCAAAATTTTGCTCATTTTATAAGCATGGTTGTAAAGAACGTGAAAAAACGTATGAAATCAAGCGGTTATTTAGCTAAAACGGAGTTGTATCGAAGGAGATACGATCTTCGAAAGATAGACGCAGAATTGAATTGATTTAATTTAATCGAATTGAATTTTGAAGTATCTTGAGTTAGAAGATAGCTTGTTCGCTCCTTCCATCGAAAAATGTTCGTAACTGATGGTATTGAAGATCGGTGATGAATGCTCAAACTATGGTGGGATGTGAGAGAATAAGAAGAATGAAAAGAACAACGGAGGAGAAAGAGAAAAAAAAAAGTGGGTTTCTTAAGTCAAGGGTAAGGAAGGAACTTCACACATCAAACAGGTCAAAACATTAAAAATTCTAGAGACGGGTCAATTTTGTTAAAGTTTTCGGCTAACAGGTTACTTTTTGCAATTTTCCCTTATTTGGTCAAATTGATAGTATTTGATGACCTTGGATTTTTTCACTCATTTTCCTTTCCTAGTCTTCTTTTCTAAATAGTTTATATTATTTTCATATTATCTTTCTACCATTCATTTTGAATATTGTGTTTTCTATATGCTAAGTTTAGTTTGAGGAGGAAACATTTGGATGCAATAAATCAAGACAGAGATGGAGATGTGCATTACTTTCGTTTGTGTACTCTAAAAATTGCTACAAGACTTCTCAAGAGTTGATAAACTTGAAGAAGACGAGTTTGGTCCAATTTACAAGTTTAATTAATCGAAAGATTGATGTGTGATCTTTAAAAAAATAATATTTAAGAAATGTTAGAACCATTGTATGACAATGTTTTCATTTATTGTGCCTAAAATGAATTTAGGGAAAGCCGATGAGGTGACTGGTGAGGAAATAGTAGTGAAAAAGCTATCAACAAAATCAAGTCAAGGACACGAAGAATTGAAGAATGAAGTAAAAGTCATCTTGAAGCTTCAATATAAAAATTTGGCTCTTAGGATGTTGTCCGGAAGGAGAAAGGAAAAAAAAAACTTATTGTCGATGGATACATGATAAATAAGCAAAGTATATCATTAATTTTTGGAGATGAAGAAATGGCGGTAAGAGAAATAAGAAAAGAGATTTTTTTGTCTAGTAAAGATATATATATTTTTTTTTAAAAAAAGTCAACGGTATTATTGACTTTTTTTTTTTTAGTTATTAATGAAACATAAGTTTTCATTCAACACATTGATAATGATGTTTTTGAATTTTTTTAAAAGGTGAAGAATATTAATGAAACTTTTTAAAGTTTAGAGATATTATTGAAATGAGGTAGAAAGTTCATAGATATTTTCTATAATTAGCTAAAATAAAAAATAAAAAAGTTTTTCAACTCATTTAAAAAATACATATTAACTTCTAAAAAAAAAAAATACATATATTAAAGTCTCGTCAACTATCACATGATCTTTCCATTAGGTCAACTAATGATTATTATTTTGAGACAAATTGGAATCAAATTTCAAACTACATGACTAAGTAGAAACAAAACTTTTACCTCAAAAATCATGACATATTTGATCCAAAAGTGTTAGTTTTCAAATCTCAGGAACCAAATATAAACTAAATTCAAATCATCGACTAGAAGTGGTAACTTTTGAAAACTAATAGAACAAATAGAAAGTAATTTCAAATCATAGTACAAAAGTTATGAATTTTTTTTTTGAAAAATTCTCTCAAATGACCATCTTTAAGGAGATATTTTCAAATATGTCCTAAAATCTTAAATTTTTTA
The DNA here is from genome assembly GCA_028017165.1 of Herpetospermum pedunculosum. Classification (NCBI taxonomy): domain Eukaryota; kingdom Viridiplantae; phylum Streptophyta; class Magnoliopsida; order Cucurbitales; family Cucurbitaceae; genus Herpetospermum; species Herpetospermum pedunculosum. The sequence goes on from CM051524.1 coordinate 64,438,471, forward strand.
TTTCTATTTTTGATTAATTTTGATTATTCCTCATTAATGTGTCATCTCCATAATATTATTCAATTTCTCTATCTATTTTCTCTCACCATTCATGAAGGAATGTTTTATACTTTTTTGGAATTTCTTGCAACATTGTTTCCCCGATTTTAGCATTTTTCTTACGTTAATGTTCTTTAGTTTCGAGATCTTTCGTCCTTTCTATTTTCATTCTTTCATTTTCTGCAAACAACATTTCACATATGTATATATAAGCAAAACAACATTTCACATATGTATATATAAGCATTTCTCTTACGTTAGTGTTCTTTTCTTCCCATATTTTTCTTCCTCTTCATTTTCATTCATCATCTTCATTTTTTTTTTTTATATAAATAATAACCACCATATATATTTATATATCTTTCATATAAGAGCATATACTCATATATACTTATAACATATGTATTTTTATATATATACCCACCAATATATACTTCATCTATGACTATATATTCATATATACTATATATGTACTTATAGATAATATGTATTTTTTTTATATAAAATATATGTAATTTTTATATCTACTGATATATACTTCATATATGGTTATATACTTCATATATACTTATAGATATTATGTATTTTTTTTTAAAGAAAATATATGTATTTCTCTATATATACATACCTTATATATTTCATATATGAAAATATATATTGCGAAGAGAAAATTGTTTAGGTCTGGATACGAGGAGGGAGAAGACAATTTAAATGAGGAGAGAAAAGACAATTTTAATGGGGAGAGAGATGCGTCATAAATGCGAGTTTTATGATTTCAATTTTTTTTTCTTCTTTAAATCAATTTTATTTACTTTTTTTTTTATTTTATTAAAATGTTAGAGAGGTTAAAAGGTTTGAAAGTGATTGTACTTTTATGAAAAATCTTAAAGTAGTTGGACATTTTTTATAAAAATAAGAAGTGTGTACATTAATATAATATGATTATTTGTGTAGTTATCATTAATATAATATCATAGGCATAATGTGGTTATTTGTGTAGTTATTTTTTTTTATTTTTTATTTTTTGAAGAGAGAAACTAACACAACGATACCAATTGACGCATTGAATTTGAGATTAAGTCAAATTTATGGCTAAATCAAAAAAGTTTATTCCTAAAGTTGAGAGAAACTTTCCAAATAACAATGTTCTATTCAAATATCATAAAAAACTTCATTACAATTCTCAAAAGAGACGATGTCCAACCATGCAAGTGGACAAAATACGTTTTTTTTAATATTATATAATTGAAGAGACGATGTCCAACCACTCAAGTGGACATAAGAGAGAATTTCTAGTACATCGGTGGTATGAAATTTTTTTATACACTGCCTTCAAATGAATGACACGTGGCAAAATGATTGTTTGACTCCGACCCACTCTATTAAATATATTATTTTTTTAAACCATTTTGTCACGTGTTCATTTAAATGGAGTGGTATGGAAAAACTTCCTACCACAAATGTACTAGAAATTCTCCTCTGAACATAGGTTGAAGAGACGATGTCGAGTAACATGGCAAATTTTAAAAAAACTAAACATTTCAACCCACTTATGTACACACAGACACAAGTTAATTTTGCTTGGCTTAGTGGATCCTTTGCACCCAGGGGCGGATCCACGTGGGGGCCAGGGGGCACGTGCCCCCCCTCAAATTTTCCGTCTTTGTATTTTTAATATAAATGATAATTATAATTATATAATATATATGAATAAGTTGGTTATGAACATGAGAATTGAATCTGGTTTAGTGGTAATGGGGCACCATTTTATACCTGTGGTCTTGGTTCGATTCCATTAAGTAATTTTCTGCCTGAGCGTGAAACATGAGAGATTTTTGACTTTTTTTTTTTTTTAAACTGATTTGGAATTTATTTTTTAAAAACTGATTTGGAATTTATTTTTTAAATTTATTTAGATTTTGTTTTTTAACAATTGAATTGAAATTTTTTTCCTCATTTGGATTTTTTTTTTTAAAAAAAAATTTCCAACTCTTCATTCCATGACAAACTGATTTGGAATTTTTTTTTTTAGCAATTGATATGGAAATTAGTGAACAAATATTTTCATAAATGAATATAAAATTTGTCATTCATGCCCTAGGTTAAATGGACTAAAATCTATCTAAATCAACCTAGGTTATATAATCTTGAAAGAAAAAAAACATAGCCGTCTTTAGAATTTTTTTTTCTCCAATTCAGAAAGTTTTCAACTCTCAAGAACCCGCTATTAAGTTTTTCAGCTCCATTGTAATTCGAAAAGGTATCATTTATTTTCTATTTGCAAGTTATTTCTTATATTATATTCACATTATTAATATTGTATTTTTTTAATTACTTTCAGAGTTAATACCAAGAGACAAAAAAAATTCTTCACTTACCAGGATATACACACTATATCAAGTAAGTTTCGAATTCTTTTGAGACATTTATGTTTTATAATTTTTAATCTATGTAGTAGATCTTAATTATTTAATTAATTATTCATATTTGTGTAGAGTTAACTCGAGATCAAAATGGAAAGATATTATAAAAGAAAAACAACAACAGAGTCAGGGTCACCATCTTCGGGCAAGAAAAGTAATATTAATTCGGAGATGTCTTATACACAAGTCAATTTAGGAGAACTACCTGCAGATCCTGGTTTAAGAACTAAAATTTCTGATTACAATCCTAATATTCAAGATCAAGTTCGGAGAGCATATTTATTAAAAGGTCCTTGCCAGCCTCGAAATCATAATTTTCCATTCAAGAAATTTGGACAAAAGTCAAGACGATTTAATGAATGTTGGTTTAATAAGTATTCTAATTGGTTAGAATACAGTATTGCAAAGGATGCTGCATTTTGTTTATGCTGCTATTTGTTTAAACCAGAAGTTGGCGAACAATCAGGAGGTACATGTTTTGTAAGTGAAGGATTTTCTAATTGGAAGAAATGTGAGAAATTAGGAAATCATATTGGTGATACTAATAGTACAATCAAGCTTTGGGTAAATGTGAGGCTCTTTTGAAACAAGACCAACATATTGAGACATTTTTTAATCGAATGTCAGACCAAGCACGAGTTGAGTATCGAACTCGATTAGGTGCATCAATTGACATGACGAGACAAAGGATTCGAAAAATCAAGGTAATTTTCTTGAGCTTTTATGTTGGCTAAGCAACCACAACAAGGATATTGAAGCTGTGACTTTGAAAAATGCTCCGGATAATTTGAAGTTGATTGCACCTGATATTCAAAAAGATATTGTCAATTCTTTTGCAGTGGAAATTGTTAATGGAATTATAAGAGATATGGGTGATAAATTATTTTCTATCTTGATTGATGAATCCAAGGATATATCTTCAAAGGAGCAAATGTCAGTTGTATTGCGATATGTAGATAAAGGTCATGTGATTGAACGGTTTGTAGGAATTATACATGTGGCTAATACAAATGCTCTATCAGTTAAGGAAGCTATTGATGGATTTTTTTCTCAACATGGGTTAAGCATTGCTAGTTTGCGAGGACAAGGATATGATGGAGCTAGTAATATGCAAGGTGAATTCAATGGACTCAAAGCTCTTATTTTGAAAGAAAATGGATGTGCTTTTTACATCCATTGTTTTTCTCATCAACTTCAATTAGCTCTTATGGCAACTGCAAAAAATCATGTAGAAATTGCTGGCCTTTTTTTTATTGTTACAAATGTGGCGAATGTTATTGGGGCATCAGCAAAACGTCGAGATATTCTACGAGAGAAACATGCCATGAAAATTTTTGAAGCTTTAAATAATGGTGAACTATCAAGTGGCCGAGGATTAAATCAAGAGACAATGATTAAACGACCAGGAGATACACGATGGGGATCACACTACAACACTCTAACAAGTTTTATTAAAATCTTCTCATCAGTAGTTGATGTACTTGATACTATTGTAGAAGGTGGATCAAATTCAGAACAAAGATATGAAGCCGAGACTCTAATCAGTTCGATCCAATCATTTGACTTTGTTTTTCATCTACATTTTATGAAAATTATCTTGGGAATCACAAATGAGTTGTCTCAAGCGTTACAAAGGAAAGATCAAGATCTCGTGAATGCAATGAATTTAGTCAAAATTTGCAAAGAAAGACTACAAACTACAAGGGAGTCTAGTTGGGATTCATTGTTGGATGTAGTTTCTAATTTTTGTGATAGCCATGATATTCAAGTTCTTAAGATGGATGATATGTTTTTGATTCGAGGACGTCAAAGGCGAAAATCTCAACCAATTACAAATTTACATCATTATCGTGTTGAAGTGTTTTATGCCGTCATTGATATGCAACTTCAAGAGTTGAAGAATCGTTTTCCTGAAACAAGTACTGAATTGCTTCTTTGTCTGGCATGTTTGAATCCAAGTAATTCATTTGCTGCTTTTGATAGACAAAAACTCAGTCGGCTTGCTCAACTTTATCCAAGAGACTTTTCAGCTATTGAACTCTCTGTACTTGAGGATCAACTTCAAAATTACATTGTTGACGTGCGTTCAAATATTGAGTTTGTTGAACTAAAAAGCATCAGTGATCTTGCAGTAAAAATGGTCATGACGAATAGAGATAAGATTTATCCATTAGTTTACCAGTTGCTCACATTGGCGTTGATTTTACCTGTTGCAACAGCTACGGTAGAGAGAACATTTTCTGCCATGAATATTGTGAAGACTCGATTGCGTAATCGAATGGGAGATCAATGGATGAATGATTGTCTCATAGCATATATTGAGAAAGACTTATTTGATAAGTTAGATAATAAGGTTATCATGGATCGATTTCAGAACATGAAAACTCGCAGAGGACAATTGTAATGCATTATGTATTAAATTAGTTCATTTATGATTTATGAAGCTATGCGCATTTTTTTTATAGATTTTTTTATTTATATTTTTACGTATATAGTGCCCCCCTATATAAAATTTCTGGATCCGTCCCTGTTTGCACCATAGCATTCTTTTTGTCTAGGGTTGAATTCTCACCTCATGCAATTTTGCGTTTTTTACCTTTTTCCTTCTCTGTTTTCTTAAAGCAAAAAAATATTGTAATATTAAGTAAATACAAATTTTAACCTATGTTATTTAATTATTATGTAAAATATTTAATTAATACGAGGATTGAACATGATGTCTTAATCGCAATCTCCTTAGTTCAATTGAGCTATGGTACATTTGAGAATGTATATAATTTTCAGGTATCAAACGCTTTCTCTCTTTTTCTTGCTCTGTTTTTCTTCTGTAATTTGAATCTTCTTTAGTTATGAAGCTTTGACATTGCAACACTAATGTGATTATGAATTTGATGGGTAAGTTTAGAACTGGGTGCATTTTCTTTCAGTGTTTTTTAATGGTTTTTTGTTCTTACTTCGAGAAGTTTTTTTTGCATTAGGCAAAGAAAAACGCCATGGAAGAAGGTGAATTCTATTGTAGAGAGAAGAATGTGGTGGAGGAAGGATCATAAGTTACTGGTGAAGAGGCGATAATGGATTATTCTGATGATGAACACCACTTGTTCGATGAAATGCCTGTTCGAGCTCGACATTTTTATTTTGTCAAATTTTTGCCTCTTGAGAACCCAATGATAGATGCTATGATCAAGAAAGCTGAAGAGACGATTGACAAGACGAATCGAGATCAAGTTGTGTTAGCCCCGAAGATAAGGGAAAGAATGGTATGTGAAAAGAAATCATAGTCTTTCTTTTTAGAACATTTTAGTCAACTCTCCTGGTTTTGCACTGGCCCATGTGAGCTCTCAATAATGGTGGATTGGAATTATTCATTCATTGGACAAATCAGTTTTCCGATATGAACCGATGATAATGGTATAGAACACATTGAATTTAATGAATTTTGTTTGTAGATGGATCGTGATGCGGTGCGCTCGAAATTGAGCTGGAAAAAGAACTATGGTAACTATGAACTCACCCTAAAATGGCAGAGAGAGAGATTGGATATCCTGCATCTATCACTGGACAAACTGACTTTTGCAAACAATGCATATAAAGGGAAACCAATTAACTCGTGCTTGTCAGGAGGTGAAGTTGATAAGCAAGTATGGTTAATCAAACTCTGAGCTTTCTTCTGCATTTCATTTCAACTTTGTAGACTCTTGATCTTCTCTGTCTTATGCATTCTATTTATTCGTCGTATGAGTAGAAACTATCTTTCTTGATGGTACATGGCTGCAAAAACATGGCTGATGAGAGAAAGCTATTGAGGGAAGTCAATACAAGCAAAGGGAAGGATGGTGGCATGACAATAGATGAACTCCATGCTCCTGTAATATTCAACTTTAAGCATTGCTAGAATATTCAATTCTACTCCTTGTTTTTTAATCCCATGATCTTTAGTACTGGATGTCAATCTGAGCATATAGCTCAATGGATAAGGCTGGTTCGATCCCCCACCCCTACACGAAAGAAAAAAAAATCTTTAATACTGGATGTATTATCATATCTCCTAAGGTTTTGTGTTCATACGAACAGATTCAGCGCTTGCGACAACGGATACGAGTCAACTATTGGGGGTATAAGAAAACTGATGATGATGTTGCTCATGAAAAAGGCATTCTCAAAGACATAAAACAACATGAAATTGCTAGGGAGAATGCTATTGGTAATGCTGTAGTGAATGGAAAATTGTGGAACTCCCTAGAGTAAAAAACGGTCATTCAAGCAGAAGTAAGAACCAAAAAGAACATGTATGAGGTTTATTGAACCGTATATAATTTGTAAACTAAATTTGTACGTCGAAAATTTCAGGTACTCAACAACAAATCAGGCGAGCTAAGAGAAAGACAGGGGGAAGTAAATGTCAAAATGAGGAAGGTAGAGAAGGAAATAAAGAAGGTGGAAAAAGATATATGTTCTCTACAAAAACGCTTCAAAGATGAAAATCGCAAAAAGGACGAGGCATACAACACCATTCTTAAACTGAAGAAGCAGTATGGACTGGAGGTATATGCGATAATTGGTCCCTTACTAATTCTCAAATAAATTTATGTGAGACTACTAGTAAAAGATATATTGTGAATATTAGTATGATATTAGTAAGGGTGATAATTAGCTAGGGATATCTTTGTTATAAATAGAGAGATATGTCTCTCCCTATAGTCTCATAATTTGAAATTTGACTAAGAATTCAAATGTTTTCTTAAGAAAGATGAAAATTATTGTATAAACTGGCATGTGCTGGTTTGATCCCGTGATGTTCAATTATTGTATAAACTGGTATGTGTTGGTTTGATCCTTCTACAAAGAAATTGTGAGAAAACAAACACAATTTTCAAAAACTAAAAACTAAAAATCAAATGGTTATCAAAATGGGTCTTTAATTATTTGTTGATTTGTCTTGAATGTGAGTTCAGTTGCACTGATATATTGTTTGCTGTATTTTACGTGTAAAGAATGCTTCCTACTACCAATACCTATCCCTCGTGAAGAAAGTCGGAGTACTTGCAAAGAAGAAGGACATTGCAGCTGTTGAAGAATTATCTCAAATACAGGTTAATTCAATATCCCTTGTTTGTTGTTGTTGGGGTAGGGGCTGGGTTGGGAGGGAAAAATTATTCAACGAGGCAGCCACTTAATGGCCGTTGGATGTGAATACGAAAATCTGCGTGCCCTTTTAATAACCACTAGATACAAATTCGAGATATTCTTTCAGTTGTCTCAGCACTCTTCTCATCTGATGCAAGCGCCCTCTTGGCTTTCTTTTTCTTTGATTTCTTGGACCGTTTGGCCTTGATAATCTTGGCAGCCTTCTTCTTCTTCAGCTTTGCCTTGGTTGCGATCGCACGGAAGCAAGCCCCCAGTGTTTCTTCCATAGAATTATCCTTCTGCGTAGGACTCTCGGGGCTGGCTTCCCTCAACGGAGAGAAGACCTCGTCTTCCTCAGCTTCCCCACTGCCCTGCGTTGATTCTTGGTACTCCCCATATGGGAATTCAGGGTCAGGCCGTGGAGAAGTGTGCGAAGGAGTGGTGCTTTGTGCTGCTGTAGGGGTCTGTGCAGAACTCTGCGGTGATGAAGGCAACTCAGGGCTCTGTGCTGGCGGCGATGAGGAGAGCTCAGGGCTTCGAACCGGCGGAGATGGTGAAGGGCTGCGCTCGGCTGTCTCGTGAGAAGGCTGGCCCAATTCTTGACTCTCCACAGAGGGAGTCTTTTTCTTGATTTCTTCTTCGGCCACAGCCATACTCCATCTGCGCTTCTTGGGTGTGCCTGCTGGTTCAGAGGGTCCAGCAGGTATCTCTGTGACAACCTTCCACTTCTTCCTACGGATCGGCAGTTTGGGAAGGCGTTCGGTTCGCGCAGCATCAGCGTCTGCAAGGGCAAGAAGTGCTTCCCTCGCAGCCGTTTCAGCGTCATCAGCCCTTTTCTTGGACGCAGATCGTTCGGCCCTTGTGAGCACCATTGTTGAATCTTGGAGATTTGGAGAGAGGGATCACAAATGAAGAGAAAATCAGTTTTCTTGAAGTTCAGATAATGGGAGAATCGTACGGATCAACGCGCCTTCTAACGGATATAAAGGAAACACAAAAAATCCCAACGGCTATATTTTTGCGGATTCCGCAAATCCTGCGCAATTCTAGTGACCGTTGGAGATTTTTTGCATTTAAATGTCAATCTTTGCTCGACCGTATCTTTGATTTGGCCCAATATCTCCTTGATTTTTTTAGCTGGATGTAATCTCCTTGATTCCCTCTATCGATTCCCTGCAAAAATAAATAAAATCAACATCAAATACTTAATTAAAATTACACAAACATATGCACAAATGATAACCGGAAAAATTGCAAAAAATAAACTAAGGCATTAGCCTTGACTAGACGAGCACAGTAACCACTCGTCCTCTCTCGTTCTTAATTCACGTTTCAGTCAAGAGGAAGGCCGAGAGAGTCTTCACATCTCCTTCCTCATAGTAGTGCTTCAACCTTGCACGATTAACCATGAAAGGTTGCCCTTGCTGCAAGTTCTTTATCTCGATGGCACCATGAACAAACACATTAGTAATTACAAAGGGACCTGACCATCTAGACTTAAGTTTGCCTGGAAATAATTTCAATCGTGAGTTGAATAACAAAACGAGTTGGCCTTTTTTAAAGTCCTTAATCCTAAGTCTACTGTCGTGCCAAATCTTGGTCTTTTCCTTATACATTTTAGCATTTTCATAGGACATATGTCTAAGCTCATCAAGCTCATGTAATTGCAAAGACCGCAACGTTCCCGCATCAGTCACGCAATAATTCAACTCTTTTAGTGCCCAAAACGCCTTAATTTCTAACTCGAATGGAAGATGACATGCTTTACCATACACAAGTCTATAAGGAGACATACCTAGGGGTGTCTTATATGCAGTTCTATAGGCCCAAAGTGCATCCTCGAGTTTAAATGACCAGTCCTTTCTATTGGGTTTGACCACTTTTTCTAGGATGTTTTTAATCTCCCTATTTGAAATTTCAGCCTGTCCATTCGAGTGTGGGTGATAGGGAGTGGCTACTCTATGTCTAATGTTATACTTAGACAACACTCTCTCCATAGCCTTATTAATGAAATGTGTCCCCTCGTCACTAATGATGGCACGAGGTGTTCCAAACCTAGTAAAGATGTGCCTATGCAAGAATTTAACTACTGTTTTGGCATCATTATTGGGACATGCTATGGCTTCTACCCACTTGGATACGTAGTCTACTGCTACTAAAATGTAAAGGTTACCTGATGATGGGGGAAATGGTCCCATGAAGTCAATGCCCCACACATCAAAGAGCTCCAACTCTAAGATGTAAGTGAGAGGCATCTCATCCTTGCGACTAAGGTTACCTGTTCTCTGGCATTCATCACAGCTGTGTGCGAAGTTGTGTGCATCCTTGAAGATTGTTGGCCAATAGTAGCCACTCTGAAACACCTTTGCAGCTGTTCTTTGGCCACCAAAGTGTCCACCATAAGGGGCTGTGTGGCAGTGCTGCAGCACAGACTTCGCTTCAGCAGCTGAAACACACTTCCTCAGCAACCCGTCAGCACATGTTTTGTATAATGTGGGATCATCCCATATGAATTTCCTTGCTTCGTGAAGGAACCTCTTCTTCTCTTGTCCTCCCTTGAAAGTAGGCAGTACCCGCGATGCAAGGAAGTTAGCAATGTCAGCAAACCAAGGTTCCTCATCGTTATCACGATGAGCCAAAACAAAGACATGTTCATCAATGAAAGCATCAGAAATTGCGGTGTCCGCAATTTTTTCGCAATTATGCTGCAATCTGGAAAGATGATCCGCAACCACATTTTCACTCTCTTTCTTGTCTCTAATGTCCAGATCAAACTCTTGCAGTAGCAGTACCCACCTTATCAACCTAGGCTTAGCATCAGCCTTCCTCATAAGGTACTTAAGTGCAGAGTGATCTGTAAACACTATTGTTCTGGTTCCTACGATATAGTTCCTAAATTTCTCACAAGCAAACACTACAGCTAGCATCTCTTTCTCAGTGGTTGTGTAGTTGCATTGTGCCTCATTAAGTGTTTTACTAGCATAGTATACAGGGTGTGTTAGCTTGTCAATCCTTTGGCCTAACATGACCCCTACAACATAGTCACTAGCATCACATAACAACTCAAAGGGAAGGTCCCAATTTGGTCCTACTATGACAGGGGCTGTAACTAATGCTTCCTTAAGGGTCTTCCAAGCTAGGAAACATTCTCTAGAGAAGATGAAGGGTTTGTTTAGCTCTAGAAGCTCACATAAAGGCTTGGAGATTTTGGAAAAGTCCTTAATGAACCTTCTATAGAAGCCAGCATGCCCTAAGAAACTTCTAATGGCTTTAACATTCTGGGGCTCTACCAACTTCTCTATTACTTCAATCTTGGCTCTGTCAACCTCTACACCTGCCCTCGAAACTCTATGACCTAGGACAATCCCCTCGTCCACCATGAAGTGACACTTTTCCCAATTAAGGACTAAGTTGGTCTCCTCACATCTGGCTAGGACTTGTCCTAAGTTCTCTAGACAGTTTGTAAATGAATCCCCAAAGACTGAGAAATCATCCATGAATATCTCTATCATGGACTCATCCAAATCAGAGAAGATTGCCAACATGCACCTTTGAAACGTTGCCGGTGCATTGCATAAGCCAAAAGGCATTCTGCGAAAGGCAAAAGTTCCAAAGGGGCAGGTGAAGGTAGTCTTCTCCTGGTCCTTAGGGTCTATTGTGATCTGGTTATATCCAGAATAACCGTCTAGGAAACAATAATAAGCTCTACCAGCTATTCTGTCTAACATTTGGTCAATGAATGGTAGAGGGAAGTGGTCTTTTTTTGTTTCTTTATTGAGTTTCCTATAATCCATACATACTCTCCACCCTGTGATAGTCCTAGTTGGAATCAGTTCATTGCTCTCATTGACTACCACAGTCATCCCCCCCTTCTTAGGTACACATTGTATGGGGCTTACCCACTGACTACTAGCTATGGGGAATATCACACCAGCATCTAACCACTTAATTATTTCCTTTTTAACTACCTCTTTCATAGAGGGGTTCAGCCTACGTTGGTGGTCTACTCGGGGTGTATGTTCTTCCTCTAGTATGATCTTATGCATGCAGTAGGAAGGGCTAATGCCTCTAATATCAGCAATGGTCCATGCTATAGCCTTCCTATGTTGTTTAAGCAGTAAAATTAACTCAACCTCATGCTTTGCACTTAATTTAGATGATATGATTACAGGCAGAGTTTCATTACTTCCTAAATATGCATACTTAAGATGTGTGGGCAGTGGTTTAAGTTCTAATACAGGTGGATGCTCAATGGATGGTTTTAATGGATTCAAAGATTTGTCAGTCAAGTTAATATTCATACAAACATGCTGAGGGTTAGTTACAGGTATGTCCATTATCTCAGCTATGTTTAAGTCAGTTAGTTCTAAACCTACATATTCCTGAGCATGCTTAGTTAATAATTCATGCTCTAATTGTTCTTCCATTAGTGAGTCAACAATATCCATGCTAGCACATGATTCCGAATCAGAGGGGTACCTTAAGGCTTTATAAACACTGAATTTCACCTCTTCATCATGAACCCTCATAGTGAGCTCACCTTTTTGAACATCTATCAGAGCCCTACCTGTGGCTAGAAATGGTCTACCTAACAGGATAGGGACCTCCTTGTCTGCCTCATAGTCCAGGACAATGAAATCTGCAAGGAAAATAAATTTGTCAACTTTTACAAGAATATCCTCAATCTTACCTTCAGGGTATGCGATGGATCTGTCTGCAAGTTGTAAAGTGACAGTGGTTGGACGTGCTTCTCCTATTCCTAGCTGGCGGAATAGTGATAGGGGCATGAGGTTTATGCTGGCTCCCAGGTCACAAAGAGCTCTCCCCACGTGCTTACCTCCCAGTTCTACAGGTAAGGTGAAGGAACCAGGGTCCTTCTCCTTCTTGGGTAGCTTATTCTGGAGTATGGCACTGCACTCCTCAGTGAGATTGACTGTTTCAAACTCACCAATTATTTTTTTGTTAGTTATAATATCCTTCAAAAACTTTACATAAGAAGGCATAGACTGTAATACTTCTACAAAAGGAATGTTAACATGCACTTGCTTAAGAATTTCAAGAAATTTGTTAAAGTGCACTTTCTGTTCTTGTTTTTTCTTTAGCCTTCTAGGAAATGGAGGTGGTGGCACATATGCAGGCACGTCAGGTCGCCTCAGGATAGGTGGAGGCCTTGAAATTTCTTCTATTTCTTCAATGATTGGCTCCAGCCTTGTTCCTGATGTGCTTGTTGGTGGTGGACCTTGGTTTGGCAGAGACTCCAGTGGAGCACTAGACTCTTTGTTCTCTACTCTCTTTGGTATGTCCTTGGTGCTGCTCACCAATGGTCTCCCACTCCTAAGTTCAATTGCTTGAACTTGCTCTTTACCATCTCTCCTTGGCACTTCAGTGTCGGCAGGGAGTCTACCTTGGGGCCTACTTTTGATCTCATTGGCTAGTTGCCCTATTTGGTTCTCTAGGCTTCTAAGAGTAGCTTGCTGACTCTGTAGAGTGGCATCATTCTTGGCTATGTATTCCTTGAGTAGGTTTTCTACAGAAGATCCTACAGGTTGATTGTATGGTTTTTGGTACATGGATTGGTTATGTTGGGGAGTGAAACCAGGTGTTCCACTCGGCCTTGGTTGGTTAGGATTTTGGTTAGAGTTTTGTTGGCCACCCCATGACAGGTTTGGGTGGTTTCTCCAACCAGGATTGTAAGTATTTGAGTAGGGGTTGTTCCTAGGCTGTTGTTGGCTTCCTACATAGCAGACTGAGGCTGGATTCCCAGGGCAGTATTCATATGGGTGCCCTTCCCCACAGAATCCACAGATAAGTGCCTCGCCTTGACTTGGTTGGGTGCCCATTGACATGGTTGTGGCGGTATTGGCACTGGTTTGGAGATTGGCCTGAGCCATTTGCTTAACTAGGTTGGTCAGGGCGTTTATTTGGGTGCTCATGGCGCTTAGAGCATCCTTGTCTTGAGCTCTAGTTGGCTCTACTGGATCATCTGACCACCTACAGTGAGATGTTGAGATCTTCTCCAAGATCTCATAAGCTTCGTTGTAACTCTTGGACAACATGGAACCACCAGCAGATGAATTTAAAACTTGTCTGGTGCTGGGGTTGCATCCTTTGAAAAAGACCTCTATTTGGATACACCATGGGATGCCATGGTGTGGACATTTAATGAGAAGATCTTTGAACCTTGTCCAAGCTTCATGAAGAGACTCACTTGGAGCTTGTTTGAATTTGATTATATCATCACGAAAGGTAGAATTCCTATCTAGTGGAAAGTATTTGACTAGGAATTTTTCTGCTAAGTCTGTCCAATTAAGGACAGATCCAGAGGGTAATGAGTTTAACCATGTTTTGGCTTTGTCCCTCAAAGAGTAAGGGAAAAGATATAGCCTCAAGGCTTCTTGGGAAACTCCAGGGATAAGGAATGTGTCACTGACTCCTAGGAAGTTTCTAAGATGGTTGTGGGGGTCCTCATTTTCCATTCCAAAGAATTGTCCCACAGTGGACAACATTTGGAACATCACTGGCTTTAACTCGAATGAGTTGGCAGTGATCTCAGGACGGATTATGCTGGGGTTCAGCTCCCCAGGCATAGGTACTAGGTAAGAAAGTATGGCGCTATCCTTATCATTCGCTATTTCGATGGGATTGCGAGTGACAGGCACCGGATTTTGATCTATTCTCTCCATTTCTTCTCGAGAAGATTGCGGTAACCTTGCGGTTTCAGCAACTATTTGAGGTAATGAAGGTTGTTTAAAGAGACGTTTCTTGGCTCTATTCCTAGCTCTAAGTAATCTCTCGGGCTCAGGGTTGAACTCTAGATCACTACTTGGAGGCTCATTCATAAACTAACCTAAATGGTACCTGAAAAGAAATGGAAATGGATCAGTTTCAATGGAGAATAACTTGGTGTTTCAAACTTAACAAACTTCGTTTTCACTTAAATAAATCCCCGGCAGCGGCGCCAAAAACTTGTTGCGTGCTCAATGTGTTAATATAATAAGCAATAAGGAAGAAAGAGCACTCAGAACATGCAAGCATACATGATCTTATAGCAAGTAGTAAGTATTTTTTCATTCGTTTTCCCACAGAGATTTATTATAAGTTACTCGTGAAGTGTAAAGTTAAGAAAGAAGGGGTGGATTTGATGGGGTAAAATTGGTTTTTAATTGCCTACTTCTTACTGAATGTATAAAGGATAGCAACATAAACAAATGCAAGTTGAAATTAAACTCAAAGGAAAAGAGACGAGATTAATAAATGAAGAAGAAATCAGCTAGACAGAATTGTAACTTAGCAGAATTGCGGCAACAACAATTCTACCGCAATTGTAATAACAGCGAAAGTGTGTAAAATGGAGAAACAAGGGCTACTAACGACTCCTCTATAGGCATTTTCATACGATTCTCAAGCATTGGATCAACTCTCTATGCATCAAACTCACTCAATCTCATGTATCGTCCGATTCCATGCATTAGATTCTTTAGTTTACTCATGTCCAAGTAAGGTCTTAAGCATCTTGTTAAAGCAGAAGTGTAAGGTTTGTACTAGGAAAACGCCTATTCCTAGGTCGTTTTCTGGCTACCTTGAAAGGCTAGCATGAGTGTATGACTCTGAACTCTTACTCCTTCCAGAGGTTAGGAGTTCTTTGGACAAAATGGATGGCCAATCGAAATTGCCCGTGGGATGAAGCTTACATACAATCAATGCTTCGAGAGCTATCCTACATGCTTGGTTCACGTTTTTAAGCCTATAGTCTTGTCATTAGCATGCCCCTAAGTGACTTAGCTACTCATGGATGTATAGAGAATAGAAATACGAGATAAAACAGACATGCTTAGAAGAAATATAAAGATAGAACAGTGAGGAAAAGTAGTAGCTTGCAAGGGTAAGAAACTGTGAAA
Organism: Herpetospermum pedunculosum; assembly: GCA_028017165.1. NCBI lineage: Eukaryota > Viridiplantae > Streptophyta > Magnoliopsida > Cucurbitales > Cucurbitaceae > Herpetospermum > Herpetospermum pedunculosum. Next base: position 64,453,958 of record CM051524.1, read on the forward strand.
TGAAGAATATTGCTTGTGATTACTTGATTGTTTGAATGGACAAAGGAAAGCTTAAAGTAAATAACATAAAGACAGACAATAATGAAATAGAATGCAATGACTAAAGGAAAGGAAATAACAACAAAGCAGTGCTGAAAATGGAAAGCAAAAGACAGAAAGCAGGAAATAGAGCGTAAACGCCTTGTGCGATTGCTTCGACTGAATGGGGAGAAAGAATAGCCTTGCTTGGATGAATCCAATCGAGAGAGAAGACGAATCTTCTCTCCTTCCTATCAGATTGTCGATTCCAACAGCTGAGACTCTCACACCAACAGACGAAGAAGAACGACAGGAGAAAAGATGGACTGCGAGAAGACTTCTACGCTTTCGGATGATGCTTGAACCTCCGACTTTGACCCCCTTTTATAGTAGTTTGCAGGTGTATTTGGGCCAAGGAGAACCATCAATCTTCAACGTCGTATATCAGAATGGATGGAGGAGAAAGCACGAATCCCTGAAATAACGGAAATTAACAGAAAGAGATCAGTCAACTTACGGTTTTCACTTGAAACATTGCGGTTTCAGCAATGTTTTCGCAATTCTATCGCAATGCACATTTTTCTTTGTTTTAACTTCGGTTTTTATCCCTTTTCTTTCCTTTTGTACACAAGTCCTAATTTAGCTACCTTCTTCTAAATCTCATATATAAGCATAGGTTTAGGCTAAATACTAACAAAAACACCTAAGTATGTGCATCTTCCTAAGCTAAATAAGTCCTAAATATGTCACTTTTGGAGACATAACACATTACTTATTGCTTCCTTGCTCGTAGACAAAACTAATTCAAAATGCATAACTGCGGGGAGCAGTTTAGGGGTTTTGAGAACTTCTGAAAACCGATTTATCCCTTCCAAACAGGTTGAAAAGTTTATGCAACAGTGGAATGATAGCCCAGATTTCAGAAACAATTACGAAAAGAGAATCGTCCTATCTCTAAACAGACGACGCCTTGACGTCGATGGGAGGATGATCACCAACCAAAAGCCAGAGGTAGAAGAAGCTCGAAAAGTTATTAAACCGGAGGTGCTATCTAAAACTAGGTTGAAATGGTTGATGAAAGATGCTGAAGATCCCTCTGAACTTCTGTCCTGATGGAAACTCATGTAATAAATATTTGTTCTTTTTGCATATATGATTGAAGTTTCAACTTTATTTGATTCATTAGTTCCAAATTTCCATTTCTGTAAGTATTTTTGTGCGAGATCAGGTTCAAAAGTGTTCTTATTGTGGAGTGATTTGTACAGCTAAAAGTATTGGTCTATAAGATAATATTTGCCCATTAAAGAGTTTGGCACCCAGAGTTGAGTTAATATGTCTGGGGAGGGTGCAGAGTTGGGGAGGGAAATTTCTGATTTTCTACTTTGTTTTTGTTTGCTTTAACTTTTTGTTGAAACATTCAATTACACATATTTTTTTTTAATTTTCAACATTCAACTTGAATATGTCAAACTTACAAACATCACATATATTTTACAATTTTGTGTATGCAACCATTGTTACTCGAAGTAGACAATTTTTTTTTTGTTTCATACGTACAACAAAATAACAACATAACAAGAAGCCAAATTATTCTAAAGTCTGATTTTGAGTTGGTTGTTTTCTTTCTTTCTATTTATTTTTTGTTCGCTATTCAATTAGAGATAAATTCCAACTATTTTAAAATTTTAATTGAGATGTTGACTTAGATTATTTTATGAATATTTTACAATTTTGTGTAAGTATCAATTTTGATTGAGATAACCAATAATTTTAATTGATAACAAAAAAATATATATATTACAAGATGATAGGTGTGTTATATACACAAAAGATAAAATGACCAACCCAACAAGCCAAATACATGATTCTCAAAATTAAATTTGGAAGTTTCATTTTTTTTTAAATAGGAAAATTAGGAGTTTTCAAGCCAATTTTGGAAGTTTCATTTTTTTTTTAAATAGGAAAAGTTAGGAGTTTTCAAGCCAATTTTGTTTTATTATTAAAATATTTAAAAGGAAAGTGATATATATCCACAAAATTTCAATTCTAATGAAAAAGTTACAAATATTGTGTATCTATAAAATGAGAAAAATACACTCTTGACCTTGATGTTTGGTTTAGGTTACATGAGTGAAGAAGAGGAGGAAAAAAAAAAGGTCGTCGGCACCGGTTGGCAGCGGGTGGCCGACAACTTTGAGGGAAGAAGGGAGAAGATGAAGATGGAAGGAGGAGAGATAAAAATTGACACATATCTCCATTGAGTTTAGAATAAAATTGATGGGGTGGGTTGAGTTGAGTTGAGTTATTAACTTCATGCCCCAAACAATAAGGGGAATTGTGATAGATAAACTACTTTAAAACAACCGAAATATAGCTAACTTAGTTCCTATTTGTATCCAATAGCTAACTAGGTTTTATGGTGGAAAAGAGAAAACTTGTTATACTGAATATGCCCTTATATATCACCCTATTTACCTAACTGCCACCCAACCGATTTAATAATTCCACCAATCGAATTTCTTTATTTTAGGGATGGAAAAAAAAAGCCACAACTCAGATTCAACCCTCCAACTATCAAGATATTTCCCTTATTATTTCGAACCGCCCTCCTCCATTTATGGCTTACAAAAAACCGACTTTATATTATTGAAACATTAATTCTCTATCTTTTGCACTGTTGATTTCTTATCCAACTTTTGAAGCAGCAAATTCCTTGTCTTTCACCACTAAATTAATGGAGTCCTATCAACATTGTGTTCGATGGCGTATGGGACGACAAAGACATATACAATAACTTTAAGGGTTGCACCGTCCAGGTTCCAAGCGTTTCTACCTTTGATGAACTTCACTAATCCCTCTCTCAATTGCTATCACTTGATCCTCAGCGGAAGATCTCACGACTCTCACTATTTAGGAATGAGAAATCGCTTATCATGAGGCCCACCGAAGACAGAGACCTTGTGTGGGTACTGGCGGGTTACTCAAAGAATAAGTACAACGATTGTGTTCTCGTCGTTGATAGTGTGACTGTATTAGGCTCAAGAGGACTTCATCTCGGGAGAGTAGGGAGGTCCACTTTGTCGACCTAGACCACATTGACACAAATATATCACTGCAAGATATACATTGGTAGTTATATAGATAAATCAATCTACACAGATGTCAGTTGACAATACCATTTCATACTGCCATGACACATACTACATATCACAACCAGGTATAGGTGTGGAACCATCTATTTATTTATAATTTTAATTTGGCAGATGAACAAAGTTAGGTAGTTGTGTATGTGGCATATGTAGGAAGCTAGAGTGCAACTATTAACAAGAATGACATACCACAAATAGAGGGAGTATGAACATGCATAGTTTAACGTATATAACAACATACACAAGTATCAAGTAACGATACACAAGAAATTCTGTCATGGTATGGAACGAGGGTTACACAACCAGATATACGTGGGGAACCATTAATTTACTTATAATTTTGATCTGGCATAGGTATAAAGTTAGGTTGGAGTTACTAACAAGAATTACCGACAAGGGACCAAGTACAGTATGAACATACATACTTAGATTTATATAACACATTACGACATGGTGTGGATCTGAGTTTATACAACCAAGTATACGTGGAGGAACCATTCATTTACTTATCAATTTGATTTGGTGTATGCATAAAGTTAAGTTGAACCTACTAACAACAATTACCGACGGGGGAGAAAGCACGGGATGAACATACATGTTTAGATTTATATAACACCATACATACGTGTCGACAAACATTCGATGAAAATATTACATGGTACATACTATGATGTACATAGACAGGTATACAATGAGGGATATATATAACAGCAGATACGGGGTATACCACCTGATAGCTGATAACTCCATTTTGGAGCTAATTATCACTCCCTAATTCTAGCTAAATGCCGTATTTAATTAGTTAATATGTCTCGTTTGTATGAGAATTGCGGCGAAGAGCTCATGTGTCCATTGGACTCGTTTCGTAGCTAAAAGCGGTGTTTTAACGCCCCGAGAGTGCATCGGGAAAAAGGGCAAGCTTACCCAAGAAGAACCGGACCAAAATTGCCAAGGAGAGGCAATTTTCCAGCCCAAACTCGAGAGCAAGCGTCGAGCAGACAACGTCGAGACGCTTGCTCAACGCTGCCTGGCGTCGAGACCCTGCCGCGGCGTCGAGACGCTCCGAGGGGCACGCGCGCTGGAAATCATCGGGGCAGCGTCGAGACGCTCGCCCAACGTCTCGTCGCCATCGCGAGGCGCGCGCTGATAATTTAGGTCGCAGCGTCGCAACGCTGTCCCAGCGTCTCGACGCTCCGACGGATTTAAAAGGGTTGTATGATGATTTTTGCAGCCAACTATTCATTCATCTTCTTCCTCTCGGCTTTTTCTCCATTTTTACCTTTGCTCCGCCATTTGTGGCTTATTTTTTGAGCTTTCCGTTGTATTTGAGCTTGAGACCATGGCCAAGACATCCGTGGGAGCGTTTGTGACGACCCTCTCCATGGTCGGCTAAGGTACTGTGTGCGATTCAGGATGGTTTAGGGATTTTAGTTAGGCTTCTATATTTTGATAATCTAATGCAATTGGTTCTGATTAGGCTTTGATTTCGTATGCATTTATTGTTCTTTCGTAATCCAATGCATGTGTTAGATTTCAACGACGGACAATCGGGTTTTCTAGCATGTGTTAGAGTTAAAGATTAGCGATGCCTCGCCTCTCCTTTTCGCCTAGTAACACAGAACAATGAAACAAATCGGAGTATCGATATATGCATGATAATTGTTGGGTACTTTAGTGTTGGCGGGTAGCCAGTTAGCAATAGGATTGCATATTCGAATGTTTGTCGCGGTTAGCTAGTGACTGTTTAGAGTCAATTTGGGGCTGATCACTCTAATGAGACTCTGAATAATGTTTGATTAGGACTTTGTGCTCTAATTAATTAATATGGAGTCGGTTACCTTAGGGCGTCCCGGGTAACCGACCGCGTGCATGACAAGTTAATTGGCCTTAATTTTGAGTGAATTAAATGATAAATATTAGAATGCCTAGCGAAATCCCGAGATTTCCCGAATCGAACACTTTTTAATCTCTCTTTCTTCAATCTCCCCGTTAGCAATTTATTTTTCACTTGCATGTCAAAATCCCCCTCTTTGTTACAACACCAATTAATCAATCAATTTACAATTTGAACTATCAATTTCAATCTGATCAGTCCTTCTCTGTGGATCGACCCTGTTGCCACTAGCTGCAAAGCTAAGGTCAATAGGCTTATAAATTCATTTTGGCCAGGCTTCGACAGCCTGTGAATTAAAGGATATTCAAAAATCCAAGTACCAAAATTGGCGGACGTTGTGCACAAGCATGTGTAGTTTGTTGAGCAGTGATTATTTTGAATTTGAAGTGCTTGGGACTCTGTTTATATGCTTTCTAATTATGATGATCTAGGAAGTGTCATTTTGGAAATCTGAGCATTTGCATAATCTAGTTTTTGCATGAGGTTGTTTTGCATTTATTAGGTCCATGTCAAAAATTTTACAAAAATTTCGGTTGCTCCCTTGCATCTATCGAGCACTTAGGCAACCTCATCTTAATCTCCGTAGGCTTAGTTGATTGCATGTCGCGTTAATTCTTGTTGTCACCCCGAAAGGCACCCTTAGGTAGCTTGTTGCATGAGAGTTAGTGGTCAAATTAATCGAGTTAGCTTACGCTAAGCCTAAAGTAAAAAAAATAGAAAAGCATGTTAGCTAGAAAAAGTCTCTCGAGGCGTTCCTCCTTCTTATTGGTACCTAAAATAAGTGAGCGTTAGTCCTTAAAAATGTGAAGTTTTGGCTAAAGCTTGACATGTTAGGCAACTCGAGATGGGAAATAAAAAAGAAAATAAAGTTGGGTTCAAAGAACCTTAACAAAGGGTACAAAGTACTCGAGAAAAGAAAAAGAATGAGAAAAATGTTTAGGTCTCTTAATTTACTACTCTCTCTTGTGTAATCAAGCTTAGACTGTTCTTAACCGCTAGAAGTAAGGGGAAAACGGGATTATATGTTGCATGTGGTTTTTTCGGGCTTACGTTGGTCTAGGATAGGTTGGCTAGCACACACACACGTTAGGGAGCGATAGTTAATTTTTGATATGTTCATAATAAAATGCATGCGCTTATTGATTTCGTGATTATGTTATGCTTGGATTTGTAAAATGCATCGAGGTTTGAATTAGTAGCATGTAAGCATATCCTTAGAGTCGAATTCTTTATTTTCCTTGCTCGAGGACTAGCAAGATTTAAGTTGGGGGTGTTTGATAACTCCATTTTGGAGCTAATTATCACTCCATAATTCTAGCTAAATGCCGTATTTAATTAGTTAATATGTCTCGTTTGTAGGAGAATTGCGGCGAAGAGCTCATGTGTCCATTGGACTCGTTTCGTAGCTAAAAGCGGTGTTTTAACGCCCCGGGAGTGCATCGGGAAAAAGGGCAAGCTTACCCAAGAAGAACCGGACCAAAATTGCCAAGGAGAGGCAATTTTCCAGCCCAAACCCGAGAGCAAGCGTCGAGACGCTTGCTCAACGCTGCCTGGCGTCGAGACCCTGTCGCGGCGTCGAGACGCTCCGAGGGGCACGCGCGCTGGAAATCATCGGGGCAGCGTCGCCCAGCGTCTCGACGCCATCGCGAGGCGCGCGCTGATAATTTAGGTCGCAGCGTCTCGACGCTCCGACGGATTTAAAAGGGTTGTATGACGATTTTTGCAGCCAACTACTCATTCGTCTTCTTCCTCTCGGCTTTTTCTCCATTTTTACCTTTGCTCCGCCATTTGTGGCTTGTTTTTGGAGCTTTCCGTTGTATTTGATTTTGAGACCATGGCCAAGACATCCGTGGGAGCGTTTGTGACGACCCTCTCCATGGTCGGCTAAGGTACTGTGTGCGATTCGGGATGGTTTAGGGATTTTAGTTAGGCTTCTATATTTTGATAATCTAATGCAATTGGTTCTGATTAGGCATTGATTTCGTATGCATTTATTGTTCTTTCGTAATCCAATGCATGTGTTAGATTTCAACGACGGACAATCGAGTTTTCTAGCATGTGTTAGAGTTAAAGATTAGCGATGCCTTGCCTCTCCTTTTCGCCTAGTAACACAGAACAATGAAACAAACCAGATTATCGATATATGCATGATAATTGTTGGGTACTTTAGTGTTGGCGGGTAGCCAGTTAGCAATAGGATTGCATATTCGAATGTTCGTCGCGGTTAGCTAGTGACTGTTTAGAGTCAATTTGGGGCTGATCACTCTAATGAGACTCTGAATAATGTTTGATTAGGACTTTGTGCTCTAATTAATTAATATGGAGCCGGTTACCTTAGGGCGTCTGTTGCGTGCTCAATGTTTAAAATAAAGATGCAATGGTAGAGCACTCAGAACATGCAAGCATACATGATCTTGTAGCAAGTAATAAGTATTTTTTCATTCGATTTCCCACAGAGATTTATTCTTAGTTACTAGCGAAGTGATTTGTTAAGTGAGAATGGGTGGATTAAATGGGGTAGATTTGGTTTTAAAGTGCCTAATTATTAAGGAATGTGTGAATGATGGAAGCATACACAAGTGTAAGTAAATGATTAAACTCGGATGTAAAGAAACAAACTAAGAAAGAAATGGTTAAGGCAAAATTTGAACTAAGGGAATTGCGGAAACATCAATTTTCTAGCAATGTTACTAACAGCGAATTAAGTGCAAAGTGTGGAAACAAGGGCTACTAACGACTCCTCTATAGGCTTTTTCATACGATTCTCAAGCAGTAGATCAACTCATCATGCATCAAACTAACTCATTCTCATGTATCTTTCGATTTCATGCATTAGATCCTTTAGTTTACTCATGTCCAAGTAAGGCCTTAAGCATCTTTTAATAACAGCAAGTTAAGTGATTTGTACTAGGAAAACGCCTATTCCTAGGTCGTTTTCTGGCTACCATGAAAGGCTAGCATGAATGTACGACTCTGAACTCTTACTCCTTCCAGAGGTTAGGAGTTCTTTAGACAAAATGGATGGCCAATCGAAATTGCCCGTGGGATGAAGCTTACATACATTCAATGCATTTGGGAGCTATCCTACATGCTTGATTAACGTATTTCTATCTATAGGCTTGTCATTAGCATGCCCTTATGTGATTTAGTTACTCATGGGTGAAGATGGAATGAAAAGAGTAGCTGAAGTCGACATGCTTGACAGAATATAAAGGACAAAACAGAAGAAGAAAACAGTAAACAAAAGAGATGAAGAACTTGCGAAGTGATGAAATAATGCTTTGATTAACCAACGTTTGAACTAAACAAATGACAACTCTGAATAACTAAAGCTAAACAGACAGCAACGAAATGAAGTAGAGTAGCAAACGAAAGGGAAACAACAACAGACAGCAATGGAAACAGAAACAGAAGCAACAAAAGCAAGTAAATCCGTGCGTGAGCTCCTCGTCGCAGACGCCTCGGTTGAAGGGGGAAGGAGAGCTTTGTTTGGATGAATCCAATCAGAAGAGAAGACAAATCTTCTCTTCTTCCCCTCAGATTATCGACTCCAATAGCTGAGACCTTCAAGCCAACAACCGGATGAGAAAACAGGAAGAAAAGACTGCGCTGAAATGGGAGTTCTACGCCTTTCGAGTGTGTTCTGTCCTTCCCCTTTGACCTCTTTTTATAGTAGTTTGCAGGTACGATTCGTCCAAGGAGAACCATCCATTTTGAACAACAATACTCCACGTGGAAGCAGGAGAAAAAACGAACAGCTGAAAGATCGTAACAAAACAGAAATCGGTTAGACAAATAACAACTTTCACTTAAAACATTGCTGAGACCGCAATGTTTTCGCAATACTTCAGCAATGTGCAATTTTCACTCTATTAGCTTTGTTTTTGGTTCTTTTCCTTTCCTTTTACATATAAGTCCTAATTTAGCTTCATTATACTAATTCTCATATATAAGCACGAGTTTAAGCCAAATCCTACCAAAAACACTTAAGAGTGTACATCTTTCTCTATCAAATAAGTCCTAAAATAGTCACTTTTGGAGACGTAACACACCCCCAAACTTAAGGTTTTGCTCGTCCTCGAGCAATCTAAGGACTTTACTTGGGCTGCTGTTAACCTCTCTAACCACTTGTTGACTTCCCTAAGTTCATTATCTATGGCAATGTTGTCCTGTGACACGCTTCTAAGTTTAAAACCAACTCTCTAATTTGCTTCTTCTGATTTCTCTCGCCTTATAGTCCTACTGTTTCCTTAACTTCCTACAACTGATCTATCTGCTTCGGTCATTAAGTTCATTGTGCAACTATCCCTAAGGTTTCAAATTCTACCTAGCTTTGCCCCAGACTCAGTACATGCTTCTAATGTTTTTCTTTTGAGCTACCTAGGATTCCTTAGAGTCATGCCAGTCTTAGTATAAACCAGTGACAGTAGTACATTCATAGAACAACCTAAACCCTGACATCACTACATTGGATATACATTCATCTCCCTTAACAAACCTACAAGCTACAACCTTGTGCTTAGCTAATTGAGGATCAGAGTTCTTTTATTCAGGACACCTAAGCACAAAGCTGCAACTCATAGGCATACACTCTTCTTCCTTAGTTTTTCCTTTTTTCTTTCTTTCTTTGGTGGGGCCTCTCCTTTGGTTACCTTTTGATGCAATGCCACTTGTGGGTTACACACATGGCACTGATTACTCAGTAACTTCAAGAGAGACACTCCTCTTTATTCATTTTTTTTCAGTTCATCATTTTTTCAAAGGAGAAGAAGAATGCTTATGTTTAAAAAGGGAGAGAGGAATGTTCCTAGGCCTAGGGTGGCCTCCCCCAAACTTAAACGTCTCATTGTCCCCAATGAGAGTCTGAGGTGGCACACCCCCAAACTTGTCCTAGAAGCATCTAGTCTAGGGTAAAACAAAGAGAATCTAAGAGTCCTAGGCATAGAATGAACTTTCTTAAAGCAAATACTACAGCAACAGAAATTTGTAAAAAAAAACAGTATGGTAAGGACTTAAAGATATGCATGCTGAGCAATTTAAGAGAGCTAAATTAAACTATCAAAGGTGTCCTAAGACACTCATCCAGCATGCTCACAGATAGGACATATATGGCAGTCAAGAAAGGAGCAAGAGAGCAAAATTGAAACAGAACCAGCCTATCTATCAGTCAGTCAATAGCATGCGCTAACTAAAAAAAAATTGCGGACTCTGCAATAATTTCGCACTGAACCCGCAGGGTATATTTATCAGTGATCAGCCCCCCTTTGCATGCTATTTCCAGTCATCTATAACTAAACAAAAAGGAAACTAAAACAAGCTAGCTACTCAGATACCATCTACCTATACTAAACTATCCTAAACAACCAAAAGAAATTAAAACAAAACAAGCATTTGATTCAAAACTATCAGTCACAAGTTAACGAAAAGCAAATTTTTTTTTTTATTAAAGAGGGAACAGAAGTACTCCCTCGAGTGCCCTTCAGACTGGCACTCAAACATCCTCATCATCATCCTTCCTTGCTCTTGGAGGTGTCCATGGCTTCAGTAGATCAGTGGGGAAGGCAGGGAAGATGCATCCCAATTGATCAGCCACATCTTTGTCCCTCGCTTGAGCGTACTCAGCCCACTGCGCCATCTTGCGCTGTAAATCCATCAAGCAAACCATGGAGAGAGATTGAGCAGCAGTCAGGCCGTCTAGCTCAAATTCCATGTTTCCCCTTCTTCGCATCCTCAGGCCTGTAGGCAGCTCCAGATGACCTGTGTAGGCCAGCTGCCTCTCCGTCCTCTCGATTGGCACACCTGCACGTAAACAGAGCTTAGTGATGGTGTTTGGGAAGAAAAGAGGGCCCTTACCTTTCTTTGCGCAGTCGGCTATGGAGGCTGCAATGACCTCACCAACATCTATGGTGAGGCCCCTAATAATGGCGTACACCAGCAACGATCTCCCCTGGTTTATGGTGGTCTCGTGGGTCACAGGGGAGAGACGCCTTCGCACAAAGGAAAACCAGACGGCTGCCTTGGCCGTGAGGGTCGCACTCATCAGAGTGTGCTTCCCATTACGTGAGATTGTCCAAGCCGCCTCAGGTTGGCCTATGATGCGCAGGGCTTCTTCCAAGACAGCCTCAGATGGTGAGTCGATGATCCTCGCGTAGTCAGTGTACTTATGCCCTCTGAGGGCATAAGCTTCATTGATAGCCTTGGCCGAAAAATCGACCTCAATCCCCCTTACCATGGACAGACCATCCTCGGGGTGCGTTAGATTGGCGTAGAAATCGTACACCATGTTGGAGTAGGCAGGGATGGGCGGTCTGCACAACTCTTCCCAGCCGTGGTTGGTGATCCCTGCGCGCAAGAATTGCGGCAGGTCCGCCAATGCATCAAGAAACCCTTTCTCATGGAGCAGGTCTCTCTTTCTCAATTCATTGTCCCTCGATTCTGCATCGGAAGAGACATACCTCACGGCTTGAGGTTCGTCTTCGGGGTACAATTTGGCTTTCCCCTTATCCCTTGCCTTGGCCAACTCAGCAGCCTCGACCTTCAGCTTCTTCAAAGAAGGCTCACTACTGACCTTCCTCTTCTTGGATCGTTTGGAAGCTTTTGGCCGTTTGGCCTTCACAATCTTGGGCACCTTCTTCCTCAGCCGTGCCCTGGTGGTGATCTGCTGGAGGCAGTCCCCCAACGTCTCATCCATCGAGTCTCTCCCCCCTCTGCTGGGCTATCAGGGTTGACTTCCCTCAAAGGGGAGAAGACTTCATCTTCCTCAGCCGCCTCTTCGCTCGGCACTGATTCTTGATGCTCTTCAATCGGAACTTCAGGCTCTGGCGTCTGCGAAGATGGAGATGGCTCAGGGCTCTGTGAAGGTGGAGATGGCTCGAGGCTTTGTCTGGCCGTCTCGTAGGATGGGCGGCCACTCCCTTGACTCTCCTCGGTGGGAGTCTTTTCCTTGATCGGTGCGTCCCCGACTGCCATCTTCCACTTCCTTTTCTTGGGTGTACCCACTGGTTCAGACGGACCAGCAGGAATTTCAGTCACCACCTTCCACTTCTTCTTGCGTACTGGAAGCTTAGACGGTCGCACAGGTTGCGCAGCTTCGGCATCTGCCAAGGAGAGCAATGCTTCCCTCGCAGCTTCCTCTGCGTCAGGTGACTTCTTTTTGGAGGCAGATCGCTCAGCTCGTGTAAGCACCATTGTCGATTCGGAGAGATCTGAAGGTAGGAGATGCAGAGGAAGAAGAAGAGTGATTCTTGAAGTTCAACGAATGACGAAAGCGTAAGGGGCACAGCTGACTTAACGGCTATTTGTAATCAAGTGGATCCCAACGGCTCTTTCTGTTGCGGTTTCAGCAAATCTAACGCAATTAAATGAGCTGGCCGTTGGAGATTTCCTTGATTTAAATCCCAAGATTCACACAACTAAATCTTTGATGCGGCCCGATTTCTTCATCGATTCTTTTCCCTTGATTCATCTCCTTGATTTCCTCTTTCGATCCCCTATTAAAATGTACAACATTAACACAAAATTCGTAATAAAAATCACACCTAAACACACAAAATAAAAACCGAAGAAATTCGAAAGAAAGAAAAAAAAACTAAGGCATAGCCTTCACATGGACGAGCACAGTAATCACTCATCCCCTCTCGTTTTGGTTCTTAAGCTTTAGATAGAAGGTAGGCCGAGAGTGTCTTCACATCTCCTTCCTCGTAGTAATGCTTCAATCGTGCACCATTGACCATAAACGGTTGCCCGTGCTGCAGGTTCCTAATCTCAATTGCACCATGAACAAATACGTTAGTTATAACAAAAGGACCTGACCATCTGGACTTAAGTTTGCCTGGAAATAATCTCAACCTTGAGTTAAATAACAAGACATGCTGGCCTTTCTTAAAGTCCTTAATCCTAAGTCTACTATCATGCCAAATTTTAGTTTTTTCCTTATACATTTTGGCATTTTCATAGGACATGTGTCTCAGCTCATCGAGCTCATGTAATTGCAGAGACCGCAATGTTCCCGCATCGGTCACGCAATAATTTAGCTCTTTTAAGGCCCAAAATGCTTTGATTTCCAATTCGAATGGTAAGTGACATGCTTTGCCATACACAAGTCTATAAGGAGACATACCTAGGGGTGTCTTATATGCAGTCCTATATGCCCAAAGTGCATCCTCTAACTTAAACGACCAATCTTTTCTATTGGGTTTGACCACTTTTTCGAGTATGTTTTTAATCTCCCTATTTGATATTTCAGCTTATTCATTCGAATGTGGGTGATAAGGGGTTGCTACTCTATGTCTAACATTGTACTTAGCCAACACTTTTTTCATAGCTTTATTAATAAAGTGTGTCCCTTCATCACTAATTATCGCACGGGGTGTACCAAACCTAGTGAAGATATGTCTATTAAGGAACTTAATGACTGTTTTGGCATCATTTGTTGGACATGCTATGGCTTCTACCCATTTAGATACATAGTCTACAGCTACAAGTATGTAAAGGTTACCTGCAGATGGGGGAAATGGTCCCATGAAATCAATGCCCCACACATCAAAGAGCTCCAACTCTAAGATGTAAGTGAGAGGCATCTCATCCTTCCGACTAAGGTTACCTGTTCTCTGACATTCATCGCAGCTGTGTGCATGGTCGTGGGCATCTTTGAAGATCGTGGGCCAATAGTAGCCACTCTGGAACACCTTTGCAGCTGTTCTTTGGCCACCAAAATGTCCACCATAGGGAGATGTATGGCAGTGCTGCAGCACAGACTTCGCTTCAGCAGCTAACACACACTTCCTCAGCAAACCATCTGCACATGTCTTGTAGAGTGTAGGATCGTCCCAGATGAACTTCCTAGCTTCATGTAGAAACCTCTTCTTTTCTTGTCCTCCCTTGAAAGTTGGTAGTACCTGCGAGGCAAGGAAGTTAGCAATGTCTGCAAACCAAGGTTCCTCATCGTTATCACGATGTGCTAATACAAAGACATGCTCATCGATAAAGGCATCAGAAATTGCGGTTTCCGCAATTTTATCGTAATTATGCCGCAATCTAGAAAGATGATCCGCAACTACATTTTCGCATCCTTTCTTATCTCTAATGTCTAGATCAAACTCTTGCAACAACAATACCCATCTAATTAACCTAGGCTTAGCATCAGCCTTCCTCATAAGGTATTTTAGTGCAGAGTGATCAGTGTATACAATGGTCCTAGTGCCTACAATGTAATTCCTAAACTTCTCACAGGCAAATACTACAGCTAGCATTTCCTTTTCCATGGTTGTGTAATTACATTGTGCCTCATTCAGTGTCTTACTTGCATAGTATACAGGATGTGTTAGTTTGTCAATTTTTTGTCCTAGCATCACCCCTACTGCATAGTCACTCGCATCACACAACATCTAAAATGGGAGGTCCCAATTTGGTCCTACTATAATAGGTGCTTTGACTAATGCTTCCTTAAGGGTTGTCCAGGCTAAGAAACATTCTTTTGAGAAGACAAATGGCTTATTTAGCTCTAGAAGCTCACACAGAGGTTTAGAGATTTTTGAAAAGTTCTTAATGAACCTTCTATAGAAACCTGCGTGTCCTAAGAAACTTCTAATAGCTTTCACATTCTGAGGCTCCACTAGCTTCTCTATTATCTCTATCTTGGCCCTATCGACCTCTACTCCTACTCTAGACACTCTATGACCTAGGACTATTCCTTCTTCCACCATAAAGTGGCATTTCTCCCAATTAAGGACTAGGTTGGTCTCCTCACACCTAGCTAGGACTTGTCCTAAGTTCTCTAAACAATTTGTAAAAGAATCACCAAAGACTGAGAAGTCATCCATAAATATTTCTATCATGGATTCATCTAAGTCAAAGAAAATGGCCAACATGCACCTTTGGAATGTTGCTGGTGCATTGCATAAGCCAAAAGGCATTCTGCGAAAAGCAAACGTTCCAAAGGGACATGTGAAGGTTGTTTTCTCCTGGTCCACAGGGTCTATGGTGATTTGGTTATATCCAGAATAACCATCTAAGAAGCAGTAATAGGTTCGGCCAGCTATCCTATCTAACATCTGATCTATAAACGGTAAGGGAAAGTGATCTTTTTTTGTTTCTTTATTCAATTTTCTATAGTCCATACAGACTCTCCATCCTGTAATAGTTCTAGTTGGAATTAGTTCATTACTCTCATTCACTACTACAGTCATCCCCCCCTTCTTAGGTACACATTGAATTGGACTCACCCACTGACTATTGGCTATAGGGAAGATTACACCTGCATCTAACCATTTGATTATCTCTTTTTTAACTACCTCCTTCATGGAGGGGTTCAACCTACATTGGTGGTCTACTCGGGGTGTGTGTTCCTCTTCCAATAATATCTTATGCATGCAGTAGGAAGGGCTAATACCTCTAATGTCAGCAATCGTCCATGCAATAGCCTTTTTATGTTGCTTAAGCAGCAATATTAACGCAATTTCATGCTTTTCACTCAATTTGGACGAAATGATAACAGGCAAAGTATCATGCTCTCCTAGATATGCATACTTAAGATGTTCAGACAATGGTTTCAATTCTAAGAGAGGTGGATGCTCAATGGATGGTTTCAATGGATTCATGGATCTTTCAGTCAAATCATTAGTCATACAAACATGCTGAGGTTTATCCACAGGTATATCCATTATTTCAGAAATATTTAAGTCAGTTGTATCTATTTGTACATAATCATTAGCATGCTTAATCAACAGTTCATGCTCAAGTTGCTCTTCCATCAGTGAATCTACTATGTCCATACTTGCACAAGATTCAGAATCAGAAGGATACCTTAGGGCTTTAAAGACACTAAACTAATCAGAAGGATGTCGAGACGCTACGAGGGGCACGTGCGCTGGAAATCATCGGGGCAGCGTCGCCCAGCGTCTCGACGCCATCGCGAGGCGCGCGCTGATAATTTAGGTCGCAGCGTCGCGACGCTGTCCCAGCGTCTCGACGCTCCGACGGATTTAAAAGGGTTGTATGACGATTTTTGCAGCCAACTATTCATTCGTCTTCTTCCTCTCGGCTTTTTCTCCATTTTTACCTTTGCTCCGCCATTTGTGGCTTGTTTTTGGAGCTTTCCGTTGTATTTGAGCTTGAGACCATGGCCAAGACATCCGTGGGAGCGTTTGTGACGACCCTCTCCATGGTCGGCTAAGGTACTGTGTGCGATTCGAGATGGTTTAGGGATTTTAGTTAGGCTTCTATATTTTGATAATCTAATGCAATTGGTTCTGATTAGGCATTGATTTCGTATGCATTTATTGTTCTTTCGTAATCCAATGCATGTGTTAGATTTCAACGACGGACAATCGGGTTTTCTAGCATGTGTTAGAGTTAAAGATTAGCGATGCCTTGCCTCTCCTTTTCGCCTAGTAACACAGAACAATGAAACAAACCAGATTATCGATATATGCATGATAATTGTTGGGTACTTTAGTGTTGGCGGGTAGCCAGTTAGCAATAGGATTGCATATTCGAATGTTCGTCGCGGTTAGCTAGTGACTGTTTAGAGTCAATTTGGGGCTGATCACTCTAATGAGACTCTGAATAATGTTTGATTAGGACTTTGTGCTCTAATTAATTAATATGGAGTCGGTTACCTTAGGGCATCCCGGGTAACTGACCGCGTGCATGACAAGTTAATTGGCTTTAATTTTGAGTGAATTAAATGATAAATATTAGAATGCCTAGCGAAATCCCGAGACTTCTCGAATCAAACACTTTTTAATCTCTCTTTCTTCAATCTCCCCGTTAGCAATTTATTTTTCACTTGCATGTCAAAATCCCCCTCTTTGTTACAACACCAAGTAATCAATCAATTTACAATTTGAACTATCAATTTTAATCTGATCAGTCCTTCTCTGTGGATCGACCATGTTGCCAGTAGCTGCAAAGCTAAGGTCAATAAGCTTATAAATTCATTTTGGTCAGGCTTCGACAGCCTGTGAATTAAAGGATATTAAAAAATCCAAGTACCAATAGCACTCTAAATGTGCTATCTTTTTTGCCTTAATTCTCACAATTTTCACTATTTATCAGTGTTTAATTGATTATTTTATAGGATTTGAGCGATTTGGAGCGTTTGGAGTTCATAGGCATAAAGTGGTGAAAATTGGGGCAAAAAGACCCAAATTGAAGCATCAAGTGAAAAAAATGTGCAAGAGTTTGCAAAAAAAAAAACTGAGAGCAAGCTACAAATTGAAGCACCGCAATTTTCCCGTCATTAAAAACCATGTGTTGTCCGACATTAAAGCTGAATGTGGGTCATTAAAGCTAGTATGCGTCTTGACCGTCATTAAAAGTCATCATGCCCGTCATTAAACTTATAGCGTCCCAACGCTGCCCTACCACTATAAAAAGACTATGTGCCCACACAAACACACATCGTCTTTTTTGGCACATCGTCTTTTTAAAGAATGATGTGTATCCACGTGAACACACATTGTCTTGCCACTTTGATATTCGTCATTGTACGTAATGAAAACAATATTATTGATCTAAATACCAAATGTAAGTGTGTTATTGTGATGGTTGTTATCCTTGCCTATTAATCACGCGACCTGTCTTTGAAACCAACTTAGGTCATGTTTACCACTCGTAATGGATTTTCCCCAACAATCGTAATAAATCAATTGTAATGGATTAAGGCTTCAATCGTAATCGATTTACCATTGATAGTGTTTACTTAAGGCTAATTCAAACATAATCTGAATTTCATGGATGGTGTTTACTTGCACGTAATCATTCGTGAATTTACCATAATACCCTTTCGCTTTAATCGTGTTCAGAATCGTGTGTTGACTCGTTTTTCAGGCGTTACTCGTGTGGATACTCCTAGGATTGTGTGTTGACTCTTTTTCCAGGTGTTTCTCGTGTGGATACTCGTGAACCCATTTTTCAACATGAATCTTCACTTCCCTCCGTTTATTCTCTCTTCTGTCTTCGTTTTTCCCCATTTGAAACTTCAATCTCTTCCCTCCTCCATTAACCCATTTATGTTTCTTCCCAACAAAAGAAAAGCAACCCCCCATTTTCAAGGGTTTCAACATTAAAGTAATGAGCTTCTCTTTTTTCTCCACAATTTGTTCATCTTTTATCAAATACCAACAATTTGTTCATATTTTTATCAAAATGGGTTCCTTTTTTTTCTCCACAAATTTTGGATCAAAAAAACTTGTGGAGAAAAAAGAGAAATGAGATTGGAAATGAGGCGTGAAAGAATTTGTTGAAAGAAAAAAAAAACTCACTTCTTGGAAGAGAAAAAAAAAAGAAAACTCATTTCTTGAAAGAGAAAGAAAAAGGAAACTCATTGCTTGAAAGAGAAAGAATAAGAAAACCCATTGCTCGAAAGAGAAAAAAAAAAATAAGAGAACTCATTTTTTTTAAGAAAAAAAAAACTTTAACATATGGGCGGCGACGGCCCGGAATGAGGTAGGTGGTGGCGGCGAGATTGGCCGGAGTGAGGTGAGCGGCGACGACGAGGTTGACCGGAGGAGGGAAGAAGAAGAGAGAAAGAAAAAAGGTGAAAGGAAGAAGAAAGTGAAGAAGATGACAATGAGCATTTCAAGGAAGAGAGAGAAATGAGCAAACATGGGAAAAAAATAAACAAAAAAATGGTGGCGGCGGTGGTGGAGGTTTGGGCGGCAGCGGCGGAGAAGGTCTGGCGGCGGCGGAGAATGAGGTTGGTAGAGATCGGAGTGGGGCGGTGATGGCCGCCGACGGTCGCAGGAGGAGGTTGGCAGAGATTGAAGTGGGGCGGCGGTGGCCGCTGACGGTTGGCGGTGACGGGACAAGAGTGGTGGTGGCCGACCAGAGGAGTTCGCTAAAGTGGGGTGGCGGTGGCCGGAGGAGGTTGGCGGAGATCGACGGTGGTGGTCGGTGGAGATCACTAGAGGAGGTTGGCGGAGATCGGTGGCGGTGGCTGGAGTGGGGCTGCAGTGGCCGCCGAAGGCCAGAGAAGATCGACGGAGGTGACCGGGGGAATTCGCCGGAGTGGGGCGACAGTTGCCGGAAATCAGCGATGGTGGCCGGCAACAATCGTGGGTGGAGAAAATTTAAAGGAGTAGTGTGCAGGGGTATTTTGGTAATTTTAATACAATATAAAAATTAGGTAGGTTTTTCCATTAAACGCCCAAAAATATTTTTTTAAAAAAAGTTAATATCAAGTGTTTCACCCCAAAGAATTATTTCAAAAACTCATTCTCAAAAAATTCATTTTAGGTGGTTGCCAAATACCCAATTTATTCTTAAATAACTTTTTTCAAAAATTAAACACTTAGACTCCGTTTGATAACGCATACATTTTTTATTTTTTGGTTTTTGGTTTTTCTGGTTTTTGTTTTTTGTTTTTTGTTTTTGTTTTTCAAAAATAAAAATCATATATGTTTGATAACTGTTTTTTGTTTTCAGTTTTTAAAAAAATAAAAAACCAAACTTATTTGATATATGTTTTTGGTTTTTGGTTTTTCAAAATAACAAAAATTCAAATTTTGGATAATTACTATTTGTTTCGTATTTTTTTTATAAAATAAAAATTAAATTTTCTAAAGTAATGTTAATTTACTATAATGTAAAAAATGGCAAGATTTATCAAAATTTAATTAAGGTACAATTATTGTTGGGTTTTATGTCCTAAAACTCGTGGTTTGTAAAGTGAATGTATATTCTATTTAGCAATAAAGTTGTTATTGAGATTTATTCAGTAAAGTTGTTATTGAATAAAGTGAATTGCGTTTATTTTTAACCAAACTCTAATAAACAAAGAACCCATGGCTATAGGTTGTATATACTTGAACTTCATGTGTAGCATGATTGTGGATCAAGTTCGAGTAATAGCCAGAACGATCTATAGTATAGGGATAAGGCTGGGTACCTTATCCTGGGGACATTATGGACGCGACCCACTTTTTATAGTACAAACAATGTGATCCGAAATCGTTTATGTGGAGACATGCGAGTGGGGGCGTCATGTGCAATGAGTTTGCATAAGACTGAACCGCGAAATTAAGTCGCTCTTTCTTTATAACTTCGTTTACTGTAAAGACCGACTTTTTTATATGATGACCTAGGTAACTCGATTTGAATCCTGAGCACACTATGAACTCCTGTTTATTCGGGATTATCCTTTGATTTGTATGGGTGAGAGTGGCCCTATTCGCCGACTCAATATGCCTACCACTTTGGGGATAATAACGAATAGGGAGTTGGGAACACAGTCCTGCGAGATGGAATTCACTCCTACCCGCCTTTAGAGTTTAGTAGAGAGGTTGTTCCCTTAAGTGCTGACTTCAGGTCTTGAACAATGAGCGCTCACCCTCTCTCTGGCACGAGAGGGATCTGGTTTGCTGGTTGGACCACAAACCAATTGTTCATTAGAGGTGTCAATGGGACTTAAGGACAAAGATGTAATTACATGGGTTAAACGGTTTATATAACCCAGCTGTAACTACGAACGACCTGTGAAGGATCGACTTGTCGATGACGGTTATATCAAGAGGACAAAAATATATCTACGGTGACGGGAGTGCAGCCCTTGGACTTTAGTGGAGTCTCCGGGGTTAGCGAATGTTGGTTAGCTTGGCTAAAGAGTTTGACCGATTAATCTCGTATCGTTGGATCTCTGATCTGTAGGTTCTTTAGGTTCTTCTGGCTAGCTCAGATTAAGCCGTGTAATAATATGAGAGAAAAAAAAAGAATTTGAATTTATTCAAATTCGTTTTTAGAAGAATAATAGACATATTTAAATAGGGATCGGTCTAAAACATGAATAGGGATTTATGTGCGAAAAGTCGGTTTTCGAAAAACCGAGATTAGTCATATTATTTAATTAATATTTGATATTAAATTAAATAATATTAATTAATTAAAAAGTTTAATTAATTAATTTATATATTCTATTTTTATTAATTAAAAATTTTAATTAATAAAATATATCTTATATTTATTTAAAATTAAATTTTGAATTCATTTTTAAATAATAATATAATAATATATAAAAATCCATGATGGATTTTACCATGCATTATGCATGTCAACTTAAGAAACTTATCCAAAAAAAAAAAAAAAGTTTCTTTTAGCTTTGTTTTTTAATGAAGAAATGTGAATGTGAAGATGTTCTTGTTTTTTTTTACTTTGCTTTTGCTCTCGGATGAGGAAATAAACTCATCCTTTTCATGAGTTTTTGGCTTTTCCAAGGAAAACCAATTTGCCTTTATCTTCTTCATTAAAAAAAAATATCATTTCATCTCCACCTTCTTCCTTTATTCTTACTCTTGTAAAAGAGTCCTACCACTCCGTTATTCGATCCGAGAATAGCGAGACTATCGGTGGTGGAGTTCGAGAGAAGCTTCAAAGAGTTCATGAGAAGATTGAAGCGTCGGAATTGAAGAAATTCGAACAACAATAAGTATGTGTTCTTATTTCTCTTTTTTCTGGTTTGAGCATGTTTTTATTTAGCTAAATTGATGAAATTAGAGTGTCAACGATCCAAATCGCTTCTGTAACGTTATATGTGCTCCATCAATTATTTGATAAAATTTAAATTTTAGGATACAAAATGATTTTCTCTAAAAAAAATTAAAAAAAAATGTTGTGTCCATAGTTTAATATATTACACAATCTTTAGTTCACCCTTATCATCCCTGGAGTCAGAAAAATAAAATAGGTTAATTGAATAAAGTGGTTAGGTACATTGGTGTAATATCACAATAATATTAAAGTATAATATATTAGAATTTTTTTATTTTATTAAAATTATAATATATTATATTAATATTTTTTTTTATATAAAAAAAATATTAATAATATATTTTTTTAAGAATATAGTAATAATATTAATAATAATTTCTGGAAAAAAAAATTAATGACAATTTGATTCCAATTTCAATAAATAAATAAATATTTGATTTGAAATTATATCTAACTTACCCGTTAAAAAAAATGAAATAAAAAACCTGTTTTTTCATTTTTAAAATTTGTTAAGAAAGGTAAAAACGTTTTCAAAATTTGAAAAATCAAAAACTGAATTGGTTACCAAACATACCTGTTTTCTAAAAAATAAAAATCAAAAACCAAAAACAGAAATTGGATGCATTACCAAACTGCCCCTAAATTTTAAATTGTACAAAATCTATCAAAATTTAACTATCTTAGTCTAGAAAATATTTAGTAAAATATGGGAATTTCGAATAATTTTCCTAAAATACCACGTCACAAATATGAAATGAAAAATTCAAACTACACCATTTTATTTTAAATAGTTCTCCTAAAAAAATCAATTTATATTCTTAAACTTTGAAGGTTGTATTAATTAAAACTCTAAACTAATGAATATATCAATTTAAACACTGAACTTTCATAAGTGTATCAATTTACATCTTCTCTTAAAAAAAATATTAATCTTTACCCGTGTGTAGACATATAATTTATCAATTAAACCCCTAAAGTTTTATACAATTGATTCACTTATGAAAGTTTAGGGGTTTAATTGTTAAAATTATAATCTCCACGTGTTAAATCGACGTTTTTAAAATAAAATTTTAATCGAAGGTATAAATTGATACACTTGATGAAAAGTTTTAAACCAGTTTAGAGTTTTAATTGATACAACCTCTAAAGTTAGTATAAATTGATTTCCGCCCCAAAAAAAAGAAAATTCAAGTAGTAACAAACAACAAAGTCCATCAACATTTAATAGGTTCAAAATCGTAACCAAATCAAATAGAACTAAAAAACATTATTCTCCTCCGCGTCTAAAAAAGTTTTTAAAAAACTTTCTCCCGTCCCCGTCCCCATCCCCAACATTTCTCCCGTCCCCATCCCCAACTTCCAAAATTCATTTCAAACTATAATTGACTCGACCCCGCAGAAAATTTTGCCATTCCAAGTGTCTACCACATATGGTTGTTTAGCCACTCTATTCCTCTCATTTTGAAATAAAATAGGTCATTGGCTAGTTAGGTTTTATATACATTATTCGACATGTGGCCGAGTTCGATTGGACGGTTTTTTTTCTTCTATAATGTTATCCACAACACTCATTTCCAAAAAAAAAAAAAAAAAAATCAAAAAGAAAAATAAAGGTACTAATTATTATCCAAGACCAGTACCTTAAATGCAACATTCTGTCCACAAAAATAGCAGTGTACACCATTATTTATGAACTGAAATTCTACTCCTTTAAAATCTTGACACCTTTTGCTATTTCTTCCTATCAAAAAAATTCAAACTTTTTATGTACATATTTTTGTCAATTTCCAAAAATGAAGGTTGTTAAATTTGTAATATTGAATTTAGGAAATTTTAGATTTGTTATTTCAAATTTCATATTCATTCTACTTTGGTAGTCAAATTTCAATTCCACTCAAAACTCATCTATACATGTCCATATCAACCACATTAATGCACATTCAAAATTTATTGGGAAAGAACAAAAATGATTACTTAAAATTTAAAATCTAAAATATAGATTTTAAAAGGTTTAAATAGAAAGTTTAAGGTTTAAAATGATTTAAACCATAATTAGGCAATTATTTACATTTCACAAGGACTACAAGAAAAAAGAAAAAAAAAAGTGAAATATGAGTGAGATTTAAAAAATAGAAGGGGAAGGAAGTATTTAACCTTACAAGACAAAAGGAAAAAAAAAAGAAAAAGTGGTAAAGAAAAGTAGTACACTAAGCATTCCATAACAACTAAAAGGAATAAAAAGAATCCTACATACTTGAAAATTAGGAAATTGATGAAATGTAACCTTTTTTTCCTCATTTTTAAATATATCTATTAACATATAGATGCATTTAGCATTCAATAACATTACATTGTTTTGCCAAACCGAGACTTTTTAAATACTAGATGATACATTATACCAGTTGTGTTAAAGATCACACATCAGAAAGGGATTTCACCCACAATATAAGATACATGTGTACTTCTCTCATTGTCAATTGATTTTAAGATAGAACCCCGTAATATCAAACATGGTATCAAAGTTCACAAAACTCAAACGGGTATTCGGTCCAAAAATGAAATCCGACCTAAGAATAGTGAACTAAAAAAGACATCATCTTGAGGGGACATGTCGAAAATAGACCTCACCCACAATATAAGATACATGGACTACTCATCTCATTGTCAATTGATTTTGAGATAGAACCAGTGATATCAAATAAGTTGAACTATACTCACATGTTAAAATTTTAGTTATCTTCCATTTGCACTCTCTAAATTTCAAAATTGAAAACACTATATACATTAAAAACAAATAGCTCCCCCACTCCTATATAATAAAGAAAAAAAAGTTCCCAAATTGTAAACAAAACTTTGACCCAATATTTCTTTTTTTCCACTTTCACTTTTTTTTTCTAAAATTTCAAAGCACAAAAAATTGTCATCAAAAGCATTTTCATTACTTCTATCAATATACAAATGAAAAAAAAAATAGAATAACAAGAGGAATAAATTCAACCACATTTAAAAAAAAATCATAGAAAAAAAAAAACAACAGTTTGAGTGAATTATTATAGTCGTGGGTTACGATAGTCTCTAAACTCAATATAATTACTTTACAAACAATAAATTATAATAATGGGTAAACCAAACATAGACCGACACCTAAAGCATTACTAAAATGAAACAAAAACACTAAGATTTCAAAATTCAAATGAAATTAAATAATAATTGAAGAAGAAAAAAAAAAGGCAGTATGATAGCAAGAGAGAGAAGGCTTTGAAGGGTCAGCATCAGAAATTGGTTCTACCAAATCACAATGCTTAATTAGTAAGCAAATATCCAACTTCCCATTTAACTAAAAAACCATATTATTATAATTTCAATGCATTTTCTTTTCCACTTTCCTTCTCATTTTCCGACATTCAATATTAAAATATTAATAAAAAAAATTCAAAAGGCATATTTCTCAAAAGTTAATCGAAGATGGGACCATACCCTATATATTCCATTTCCAAATAACACCTACTTTTTTTTTTCTTTTTTTTCTTTTTTTTTGGAATTTACTTGCTCTCATTTTGAGTCTCAAAACAAAATAATAATAAAAAAAAAAGAAATGGAAAAATATCAAAATATCCCTTTCTTTTTCTGAATTTCTAATTTGGACCCCAAAGACTCCATAAACGAGAATTGAATAACCCTAACACGTCCGGCCATACCTTCCGGGCCAAACCCTTGTGGTTGCTCGGCGGCGGCGACGGAACAATCACCACCGCCGTCGTCGCCTTCTCATCCTCAGTCCGCGACGGCTCTCCAGTTCCCACCTCCGCTTCCACATCGCCACTCACAGACGTCCCCAGAGCCACAGAATCCTCATCAATCGGCAACGGAAGATCTTCCGTCAACGGCGCCGGCGGAGAAACATTGACTGGATTCTCCGACGACCGGCGGGCGATTTTTTCCCTCCTCTTGCCTTTGACGTTCTTACCGGACTTTTCCCCGTTGGCTAATTGCTCTTCGAAAGCCTCAATGGCCTGATGAATCAGCTTCCCGTTCGGCGACGAGTTCCATCGGTCCCAGTAACTCATGTAACAGTCAAAGCAATTAATAGACGGAGGCGCGTGAACACACGCGCTACCGGAAGTGGCGCGTGGAGCAGTGGGTTTCTTCGAAACTCTCTTGGGAAATTTCTTTTCCGGTACGAAAGAGGAGGGCGATGAAGTCTCCATGGATCTTCTCATCATGAAGGCGAGAACCTCCCGGTCGTCGCAGGCCAGAACGGAGACGAGAACAAAAATCGCCGCCGGAAGATAGTTCAAGACATCGAAAAAGTTGGCATCGGAAGAATAAATTGCAGAAGAAGAAGAAGAAGAAGAAGAAGAAGATGGAGATGGATGAACTTTACCTTTATTCTTTATTTTCATGGCGGCCACTTTTTTTTTTAGGGGTTCTTGGACAAAAACGAAATGGGTATTCGTATCTGTGCTTTTTTACGTTCTCCAAGCTTCTTGAGAATGGTGGGTTTTAGAGAGAGAAACCAGAGAGAGAGAGAGAGAGAAAGAAAAGGGTTTTTTTATTTATTTTGTTTCTTCGGATTTTTAATTTACTTGGAAATTAAGGCAGTACACAGAGAGAGAAACAAAAGGGTAGAATCGGAAGAGAAAAAGTGAGGTCGCTGGTCATTGTTTTTTACGAGACTTTTGTAGGTTAATTTACAATTTTATATTACCAAAAAAAAAAAAAAAAAATTAGATCCTAAACTGAGTTAGCAATTTCCTCAAATTTATATTTAAATAAAAAACATATTATGATATTTTTTTATTAGATAATTGAAGAGCGTCGATTCAAATAAACCTGTTTTTAACAAATTCAAACGAAAAGTTAACACATAGTCTACATTAACAAATTCAAACGAAAAGTTAACACATAGTCTACATTGCCACACTTATCCAAGTCTACATTGCAACGATAAGTTTAGATTTTAATTTGATGAAATTAAAAATTTAGTTAAATTTGCTACGACCTAAAAAAATTTTAAATTTTTTAATTTTTAATTTTGTATCAGAATCATGAATTTATTAGACGTAAAATTAATTAATTTGAAAGATTAAATATTTAATTTTTTGTGATAATTATTTAATTTTTAATTTTTAGTTTATAAATTTGTAAAATCAAATTTATAAAATGAGTCCTTTTATCCGTGTTTGCAAAATTTGATTTTGCAAATCTAGTTTTGAAAACTAAAAAAAAATAGTTTATGAAATTTAAAATTTAGTTGAGAATTCAAATTTTTTTTCGAAATAGATAAAAATATATATATATATATATATATTTTGTAAAGAACTAGTTAAAAAATAAATATAATTTTCAAAAAATAAAAACTAAATACTTATGGAATGAACCTAAACATTTAATTTTGTTATATGAAAAAAACTGAGAAATAAGTATAATTATAAACATTTTAAAATGTTTCTAAAAATTTAACAAATACAAAATAAAAAAAAAACTGCAACATTATCCAACAACTCTTTATTAAATATAAAAATTAAAAAAATTATTAGACACTATTTTTTAAACTTAAAAAATAATGAAAATTTATTATTATTTTTTTTTTTTTTAGTACAAGTATATAGATTTAAAAATTTGGCCTCCAATTATTGCTAAACTAAGCTCCTAAATTTTAAATTTTAAATACTTGTTTGGTTTATAATGGAGGGAACTTGAGAATTTACAAATTCTGAAATCAGGCTTATAATTTAACCACATTTGTAATAATTTGTCTCTAACAAATTGGGATTGGAATTAAATTAACTTAATTTGGACAGGTGGACGAAGAGGATTGGAGGATGTTTAATTATTTTAAATAAAGTTAACGAAATTTCACACTGAAAAAGCTGCTTTGCACTCAGTCTGTGGAGATTGTAATGAAATTTACTTTTGCATAAATAAATATATATAACATTTTTATTTTATTTTTCCTTTTCAAACAAAAAAAATAAATAAATAATTTTTTACTTCCGCTTTATACCTTCTTTCTTTTTTAACATTTTCTAAATTTGTATTGAATTAATTTATGAGTAAAACTTAGTTGCAGGCGGGGCTACAACCATCTTTTGCAATCCAGCCACGTGGTAGATTTTGATTCACCAAATATTATGTTATTATTTTTAATTAAAAAATCATATTTAATGCGTCACGTGATTTCAACTTTTTTTTTCCTTGTTTTTTTTCTCTTCTTCATGGCTTTTAATTTTCGATTTTGTCCTTCCCTATTCAATCCTCTCCGATATCTCTTTTTTATCAATGATTTGAAAATTTTACTAAGATTTGAAAATAGTAAATCATCGATAAAAAAATTCTGCGACAATTTTTAATAATAATAATAATATCTAAAACCTCACCATTGTCCAACATCCTATGACATTTTTTAATAAAATTCCTCTTTCCTCTTCTATCTAATTTCTTTGTTATTTTCAAGTTTTCAACTCAATTTCACTTCATTTATAAAATAATTAACTGTTACCTTTCTAAAATTCTGTCAATTTTCGCTATGTTATTAGGCATATGGAGAGATTAAAAAATGTTTACTAAGATTTGACAGTAGCAAATCATCATAAAAAGAGATACTGGAGAGAATTGAGGAAAGAAGGACAAAATTGAAAATTGAAAGTTATAGGGAAGTGGAAAAAATGAAAGAAAAAAAAAAAGCGTGACATGAGACATTAAATATGATTTTTTAATTTAAAAAAATAATATAAAACCAGACCAATCAAATTCTGACATGTTGTTGGGCTGCAAAAATAGTTGTAGCCCAGCCTGCAACAAGTTTTACTCTTAATTTATATCCCCTTTTAAGGGAATTCATAATAAATGGGCCTTTTTTGAAACTCATTTGAATGGATGTCCCATTTTTTAAAAGTGAGTTTCGTGACCCTTTTCTTTTTTCATTTTCTCTCTCCTTCATTATTCATTCATTTTTTACCCTCCTAACTTCACCTTTTTTTTAGTTTTATCTTTGAAACACATACTCATCTCTCCCTCCCAAGATTTTCTCCAACAAAATCTTCAATTCTCTCTCCCTAATCTTTATTTACTATTTCTTTATTCTCCCTCCCCTAATCTGAAATCTTTAATAATCAATTATATTCTATCATGCAAAATCTCTTATAAACAATGTTTCAATTTCTCAGATTTTATTTATCCTAGAAATAATTAAAAAATGTTAGATAATGGTGTGTGAAAGAATGAAGATTTCCAGACTCAAATCAAATCGTCAAATCGGTGGTGACTGATCACCTAAAAAATGCATTCGTCCCCAAATCGGTTGTCACCAAGAAGAGAAAGATCATCGTCGACCTCAATTCTTCAAATTTCGGAAGAGATATTCTGTTTTGATGTGGGTGAAAACACTGGGATAATGTGGTTATGGTTCATGTTCGAATGATCCTACCTTTCAAAATTGACAAAGCTCGACTCAATTTTGTATTCTGGTTCTTGGAAGAACCACTTCGAGGTATTTGATTGGATTATGTTTTTTTTTTTTTTTTTTTTTTTTTTTGCAATTACAGGGTATTTGAAGATTATTTTTTTGTTGCAAAAACTATTTATTTGATTTTTACGAAAACGTATTTATTTAATTTTTTTTTTTTTTTTTTGCAATCACAAGATATTTTGAAGATTATATTTTGTTGCAATAACTATTTATTTAATTTTTGCAAATTTTTTTTTTTTTTTTTTTTTTTGCAATTACAGGGTATTTTGAAGATCATATTTTGTTGAAAAAATATTTATTTGATTTTTGCAAAACGTTTTTTTTTTTTTTTTGCAATTACAGTGTATTTTGAAGATTGTATTTTGTTGCAAAAACTATTTATTTGATTTTTGTAAAACTTATTTATTTATTTATTTTTTTTTATTTTTTTTTGCAATTACAAAGTATTTGAAGTTTATTTTTTATTCCAAAAACTATTATTTGATTTTTTTTATAAATACAGTACAATTATTTTTTAGTTTTTGCCAAGTACTATTATTAATGGCTAATGTAGCAATTACAGTGTAATTGCAGTTTGCAATTTACAATAGTTTGCAATTTACAATTACAGTGTAATTGCAGTTTGCAAATTACAATTACAGTGTAATTGCAGTTTGCAAATGTAATGTGTAATTGCACTTTGCAAATGTAATGTGTAATTGCACTTTGCAATGTAATGTGTAATTGGACTTTGCAATGTAATGTGTAATTGCACTTTGCAAATTGCACTTGTTTTTTTTTTTTTTTTTTTTTTTTTGAAACCGATAAGATTGAAAATGGTGGTATAAGTTCTGATTTTTTTTTTTGTAATTTTTAAATTTTTATAAAGGGAGAGAATAGAGGAAATACGTTTTTGTTATTTTGAATTTTTGAAACAAAAAAATAGGAGGGAGAGAGAATAGAGAAAATCTTGGTGGAGGGTTATGAGATTTGAGAAGGGTAATTAAGTAATGAAAAAAGATAGGAGAGATAAACTAAACTAAATAAGGGACATATATCTCACTTTTGAAAAAAAGGACATCTATCGATTTTGAAACTTAAAAAGGGTCATTTGTCTCATTGCCCCTTTATTTTAATCAAATCTTTCGGAAAAAAAGATAAAGCTTTATATTAATATAAAATTAAATTGAAAAATTGGATTATTAGTGTTGTCAAATGATTTATGTTAGGTAGGTAGATAACAAACACACGTCCGCCCTGAATTTCTATTTATATTTTTGTACTTTGAGATTTGTATCAATATATCGATTAGATATCCAATAGGTTATGGATGAGTTTTTTAAATTAAAAATAATCTACCTTCCGTGAGAATAGTCGAGATAATTCTAAATTGATCCGAACATTTACATATATCAAATAAAAAAGAAAATGTATGTGAATAGTTGTTTTTTTTTAAACACTCATTCCACCTATGAATTTCTTTATTTTTCTATCTACCTCTTACAAGTATTTTTCAAAATTGTCGACTTAAAGAAAAGAAAACTTGAAGAATGAGTTAGTGATATCGGTAAGGTTATATTGTCTACCTATCGCCTTAGTAAAGTAGTACTTTACTGTCTTTCTTGAGCCCCGAGTAAAGTTGGAGAAGAGTGAGGCGATAGGGACTTGTTTGCCTTTAGGCAATTAGAGATCAATAGTCCAACTTTTAAACTAAAAAAAATTGTTTTATTTTTGAATTTGACTTTGAGTTCTAATATTTCCCTAACAAACATGAAAATTATTGTAGATAAATTATGAAAAAACAAGCCTAATTTTCAAAAATCAAATTATTATCCAACAAAATCTTTATTATTTGATGTAAATAGTTCTCACACTAACAAATTATTCATTAGGCACTTAGATATTTGGGGCTTTTTTTTTAATATTGTAATTTTCAAAAAACAATTATAAAAATATTACAGTTTTAAAAATAATGCTATTTTTATGAATATCTCTCCACGCCCAGAGAGGTCGTCTTTGATCTCAATTCAAGTGACTTCCAGCACATAATCATATTTTAAACAATGTACCTCCAAAGATCGATATCTTTTTAAACAATGTACTTTCAACACATAATACATTTATGAAATTTGCAGAACCATATACCAACTTCGATGTTCCATAATTCTTTTGAGCAGTGTGCATTAAAAAATCGATATGTTTTTAGGCATATATTAAAAAAATTCAAAAAATGTATGGTTGGAAAGCTAACACGGAGCTTTAATTTGACACCTAGTTTCACTATTTTTAGAGTTGTATATCAAAACATAAAGATCATCGAAGTTGGACTATGGTTATGCAAATTTCATAAATGTAGCTCAACTTCGACAATCTTTATCTTTCTATATACAACACATATCAAATTGGAGCTCTCGGTGCTAGCTTTCCAACTATATCTTTTTAAAAAAAAAAATGCATATGTGAATAGAAAAGTATCGATATTCAATCTTTGAAAGTACATTGTTCAAAAGATGATGTGTTGTAAGCCACGTGGATAGATGACATATTTTCATTAGCATATTTTAACCTCTTCTTGTTTTTTAACTTTTAAATTAAAGAAAAAATAAATTCGTATATTAGTAATAAAATTGAAAAGTTTAAAATATCAGTAACAAATTTAAAACAAATACATATTTTTTCAAACATTGAGGAACAATCTTTATATTTAGTCTACTATAAATAAAAAGTGTTAACATATTAGGTTTTATTAGTTTCGTATTTATTTAACAATCATGCAAATGTAATAAATAATTTTGAAATTATGTCGAATAGTAAAACTTGACTCTTTCTTCCCCATTTTTCATACGTATTAAAATTATTGGAGTATTAATAAATAATTGAATGATGTTCCAATAACAATAATTACGGTAGGTTATTTAATAAAGAACTGAATACTTATTATTATTATATTTAGGTCAGTTGCAAAAAAATAATTATATTTGAGTCAAAATGACTTTGAGGTGGGAGTTCAAATCCCCCACGGTTGAACTCAAAAAATTAATTATATTTGGATCATAATTTTCTTTTAAAATAATATGAACTTATTTATTATATAAAATAATTATTTGATTATATAAATAATGAAAAAATTACAAAAATAATGAAGAAATTGTAAGATATCAATTTAGAGTAAAATAATTAAAAATATAGCACTTTTTAAAAAAATTACAGATATGGCAAGTATCACTGATAGAAATTTATCGTTCATAGTAGTCTATCGCCTCAATTTTTTTATAAAATTTTGTCCGTGATAGTAGTCTATCAATGATAGAAGTCTATTACTGATAATTATATATCAACAAAGTCTATCCGTGATAACGACTGATTTTTTAAATTTGGCTAAATTTACAATTATTTGGAGCATGATTCTAATCCAAAATAATGAGATAATATCTTAATTTTGTAACAACTAATTTTTTTTTCAAACCTACAAAAATAGGAAAATGCAAAACATGAATCCCATTAATCTCCCATACTTTCTTCTTATTATTATTTTTGACCCCATGCCTTATATTTAAAAACCATAAAAAATGTTTTATATATATAAATAAAAATTGGTTAAATTATATATTTTCTTAATCTTTGTGCATAAAATATGTCATAGTACTTAAAAAAAATTGATTAAATTATATTTTTTTTAATCGTTATGCTTAATTGACTAATTAATAGTAAATTGTCCTGAAAAATTAATCACAATTCTAGTAGATCCTATTTGTTGCATTCCAAAACAATATTATTTATTATTGTAGAAAAAATGACCATGTAGAAAAGTCAAAATGCAAGTTGATTCAGTCGAACTAAAACACATATAAAATAAAATTTTATTTTCCTCAACGAGCCTTGAACCACGACGGTCCAAGAAAGACTCATAAAAAGAGTCAAACCCGAAAGATAACAAGTCTCGCCCCATAAGAATAGGGTCGAGGCCGACCCTCGGGTCAAACCTCAATAGGCCCAAGAAATTCAATCAAGACATGGTTAGTCTTGTCGAGGTCGACCCCATCTAGATATTGGTCCACGAGTGGACTAAGATCCCGCGCACCCAATTCAATCCTATAGGTCAAAATTAATGGGAATTGTTACAAATTACCGGACCTTTATCCTTTGATATGTGAACTTTATTAAGGCTAAACGGAGGAATTTATAGAGAGTTTAATCGGAAATAAGATGCTGGACAGAATGTTAAAGAATAGAAATAAAAGAATTGAGAAATTGACACAATCGATTTATAGTGGTTCGGTCTTAACGGACCTACTCCACTTTGCAAATGATCTTTTAAGATCTTTGCTAGCCACTTTTATTAGAGGTTATCAAATACAAGAATGGGTAATTACAAAGCATTCAAGAAAGATCATTCAAAGAAAACAACAAGAAAACAAGATGAAAGAGATACAACCTTTGGTGTTCAAGAAGAGAAGAAATCAGACTTAACCCGAACGGTTTTCTTCTCTTTCTTTAAGATCTAGCCGGCGGCAACCACCACAAGACAAACGGCAGCGGCGACGGCGATAATCTCTCGGGTTCTTCTCCTTTCGACGGCAGCGGCGCGAAGCTTCCCCTTGTTCAAGTTTTGGGTGAAACCCAAAACTTCCTTTCTTTTTCTTTCTTTGCCTATGGATGAGAGAGATGAAATGAAGAACTTTCCTTCTCTCTTCTTTTCTCTTACCTCTCTCTTCCAAATTAATTGGTTTACCATTAATTCTCTATTTTTTCCAAATAGCTTTTTCTCTCTCTTACTTTACCAATATTTTTCCAAATATGAAAGTGTCCCCATTCTCCAAAAAAAACTCAACTATTTAAAACTTCCAGAAAAGTAACTAAAGGGGTGAGTTTAATTTGGGTAAGTAACGAGGATGAATAAAAAACTAAAGTTAAAATCTATTAAATTGCTAAACAACCTAAATAATTCTAATAGCAAAAAAAAAGACCCAAAGATTACTCTAAATATTACTTCATACCATGAAGAGAATAAGTCAATTCTAATCCAAAAACTCTAATGTCAATATCACCTCATACCATGAAGAGAATAAGACAATTTTAATCCAAGAACCTCTAATGAGCTCTACTGAATTGAGCTTCAAAGTTTGTTTTATTTGTTTTGTAGATCTTTCGTCCCAACGATCTACAAATTTATTATTGAAGTCACGTGATAAGCAGGTGACATCCGTCATGCGAAATTTTGCCTCAACACTTATTTTTGAGTTCAACAAATTATGGAGTGGTGATCGAACCATCAATTTTGAAGATGGTAAATAATGTTTTATCCATTAAAACTAATTTTGGATGTACACATTATCCTTAAGTTTTTTTTTTTGGACAACATGCTGAGCGTGAGATTCGAACCTCTTAATTCTTGATCAATTGTTTATTATGTTAATTAAGTTATGCTCGTTTTGAAATATTATAACATTAGTTATGATATATTTTTCAATCAGACTAATGTTTTAAAAATCAAATTTAATTTGTGTTTTTGAATCTATATGTCTGGTCACGTATTGGACTTTGAGAAATTGAATTTAATCATAGTGGTCATATATTTAAATGAGTAAAATAGTATGGAATATAGTTTAGAGGTAATTGATATTTATTTTTCAGGTTCGAGGTTTAAATCTCCAATACCACACATTTATTGTACTAAACAAAGTTAAATTATAAGTTTGAAATTTTAATTTGTGTCTATTTGATCTATGAATTTTTAATTTTGCGTTTAATAGGTCATTCATACGTTCAACATTTTTTAAAATTCACGAATCTATTATATACAAAATTGAAAGTTTATGGTCTCATTAGATTAAAATTCAATTTTTATGTATAATAGGTAAAATATTTTTTTTAAAGTTGAAATATGTCAAACATCTATTGGATACAAAATTCAAGATTTAAAGATCTATTAAACACGAACAAAAAAAAATAATAATAATTTAAAAGTCACTACTTATAATTTAACCCAAAAAAAAATTTATTATGCATTTCCAAACATAACTAAAAAAAAATATTAATGGTAAGATCAGAAATGATTTTATGAGATTATTTGAGAGGTACGTATTAGTTTAGTTTAGATGCTAACAATTAACAATAAATAAATAAAATTTAAAATATCATATCATGAAGCTGATCATTTTAAATAGGGCTGGTTGTACAAATAGCAATTAGGCCCAAACTAATTGCAAATTTAACAAACTTTAAAATGTTTTGCAAATATGGCAAAAAAACCTGTTTCTATCAGACTTTATTATATCACTGATAGACTTCTATCAGTGATAGACTATTATCACTGACTATTAACACTGACAAAAATCTATAAAAAGCTGAGGTGATCAGCGATAGACTTCTATCAGTCATAAGATATCAGCGATAGAAATTGCTATATCCGCAAAATTTTTAAAAACATGTTATATTTGCAAACAATAAGTCTTAAATTGTCATTTACTACAATTTTCCTTTTAAATATGTATAAATAATTTATCACATTGAAATTTGGTTATTCTTCATTTATGAAATGCTAATTTAATCAAAGATATATGGAGGATGATAAATATTTTAAAAGCATAAGCACTTGAGATTTTAACATATTTAAAAACAAATTATTTTTTATATTACGGTACTGACTAGAAGTTACCCATAATTAATTATTTTTTTTTTTAATAACCCACATTAATAATTGACCATTGGTTTAATTCTTAAAGAATTGACCCTAAACCCATAGAAACGAAAACCATTTGACCATTTTTTTCTGTTTTTTTTAAATAACATTTGACCATTTCAAACATGTGTGAAAGAGGGAGTTTGAGACAAATTATTCGTCAAAGTCAAACTTTTTATTTGTGTTGTTTGTAAGTCTCATTTTATACGCAATATTTCAGTTTTATTCTTTCTTTACTTTTTATTTGTGACATTTTTTTTTCGAAGTATTTAATTAATGTAATGTAAAAAAATAGAAGTTAACCAAAATTTTGAGTGATAATAAATGATTTTTAAATAACAGATTGTGCATATATACAAGATCAAACCCATTTATAGAGTTAAGCGATGTGTTGAGCGGCTCCGCACTATAAAGTGTTGTTTGATGACAATTTTTTATTTTACTCTCCATCTACTTATAAATAATTAAGTATGCTTTCAAATAGATCAAATTAAATTGATGATCGTCTATTAGTAAATTTAACAATTAATAGCATTGTTGACACGAAATTTCTATATAGGAGAAATTTGATACGTGAAAATGAACTTGAATTTTAGTGATTTTGATATATATATGAGTGTTACAGTCTCTAATATTTATCCTCTAATGCTTTCTCTCGAGTATGTCAACTTTAATCTTTGGACTCGTTGATCTTCTTCGATGATCGATCTTTGGATTTTGGATGATCGGCCTTTGGACTTTTTTGATCTTCTTGGATGATCGGCCTTTGGGCTTTTTTGATCTTCTTGGATGATCGGCCTTTGGACTTTTTGATCTTCTTGTTTGATCGGCCTTTGGACTTTTTGATCTTCTTGGATGATCGACCTTTGGACTTTTTGATCTTCTTGGATGATCGGCTTTTGGACTTTTTGATCTTCTTGGATGATCAGTCTTTAACTTGTTGATCTTCGTAAAGCCTTCGACTGGTAGTTTCTTGAAGGTCTTCGGCTTGTAGCTTATCGAAGATCTTCGACTTGTAAATTATTGGAGGTCTTCAACTTGTAGCTTCTTGAAGGTCTTCGACTTGTAGCTTATTGAAGATCTTCGGCTTGTAGCTTCTTGAAGATCTTCGGCTTGTAGTTTCTTGAAGATTTTCGGCTTGTAGTTTCTTGAAGATTTTCGGCTTGTAGTTTCTTGAAGATTTTCGGCTTGTAGCTTATTGAAGGTCTTCGGCTTGTAGCTTATTGAAGGTCTTCGTAGCTTATTGAAGGTCTTCGGCTTGTAGCTTCTTCAAGATCTTCGGCTTGTAGCTTATTGAAGGTCTTCGGCTTGTAGCTTCTTGAAGATCTTCGGCTTGTAGCTTCTTGAATATCTTCGGCTTGTAGCTTATTGAAGATCTTCGGCTTGTATCTTCGGATTGTAGCTTATTGAAGATCTTCGGCTTGTAGCTTATTGAAGGTCTTCGGCTTGTAGCTTCTTGAAGGTCTTCGGCTTGTAGCTTCTTGAAGGTCTTCAGCTGTAGTCTTTGAATCTTCTAAACTCTGAGTCTTTGATTGTTGGAGCTTCTGACTTCTTTAGATTCTAGCTCAAGGCGGAAGGTCCAGAATGAATGGTGACTTCCTCTATTTATAGAGTTTGATGGACCTAGTATGGGCTTGGTCTGATTGACTTTTGACCCAACATTTGGACTTTTATTTATTTGGGTCTAATCCATTTATTTTCAATAGCTTGAATTATTTAAATTTGGCCCAAAATTCTTGTAGCGATCTCAATGTACATCAACTTCAGGTTCAACCGCCATGTGACAAGACTTGATTGAACCAACTTGAGTCTTCAGATGGATCAATACTAGACATGTATTTGCATCACTAAATTAAATTAATGACGTGTCCGTTTTTATTCAACAAGCATACTTGCATGTTAGACAGGGGCGGAGCCACGTTGGAGCTAGGGGTACGCGCTCCTCAAATTATTAGTTTTATATATTTAGATATACTAATTTTGGAAAATATAAAAAAAAAAATGTTTATGTATTTGTATATACCGATTCGAAAATTATATCATAAGTTTTTTCCGGTTTGGTAGTATGGGCCATTGTTTTTTAGTTTTTTGTTTTGTGTCCTTTGAGTTCGATTCACTCTAAACGTAAAGTTGTGATGTTTTTTTAATTTTTTTTTCAATTTTGTAAATTATTTTAGATTTGAATATTTAAAAAAAAAATAATTCTATTTTAAAAAATGCTAAATATTTAAAATGAGGTCAATTTAGAGTAAACTAATTAAAAATATAGTATTTTTTAAAAAAAAATGTAAATATGACAACTTTTATCACTGAAAGTAGTCTATCGCTAATAGTGTAGTCTATCAGTGATAGTCATATATCAGCGATAACAGTCTATCAGTGATAGTCACTGATATTTTGTCATATTTGCAAAATGTTTTAAATTTTGTTATATTTGTAATTATTTTGGGTCTGATGGTTGTTTATGCAACCAACCCTAAAATTAATTTTGATTTATTATTATTTTTTAATTAATATTACTTAATATAAATATTATATCATCTAAAAAAAATTATATATAAATATATAAATGTTTAATATTATATTTATATGAACGTAGAATTACAAGTTTAATCCTTCAATTTCCGTATTTGTGTTTAATAGATTTGTGAAGTTTAAACATTGATTTATAAGGGCAAACCGAACATAACTCAATTGACATAAGGTTGTGTCATTGACTAAGATGTCATGGGTTCCATCTCCGCATTAATTAAAATACCTTTGTAAAAAAAAATATTATTTTATAATTTTTAAACTTTCAATTTTGTGTCTGGTAAATCCTTAAACTTTAACAATGTTCAATACATTCATTAACTTTAAATTGTATCTAATATGTCTTAAGCATATTGAATTTTCCTGTAAAAATCAACTGTTTTACTAGAAATTTTTTAATTTTATCTCTAATTACACTTGAAATTTTTAATTTTGTATCTGATAGTTACATGATTTTTTTTTTAAAATGTCAAATAAGTTGAGGACCCATTAATATTATGTCTAACAAAACATTTAATATTTTAAATTTTCTAATATGTCTCTATTAGATACGGAATTGAGAATTTTCTAATATGTCTCTATTGGATACGAAATTGAGACTTTAAAATTTTAAGAATCTATTAAACACAAAATTTAAATTTTAGAGATATTAGACTCAAACTTGAAAGTTTAAGGATTTTTTTAATAATATTGTATATTGTATTTTTTAAAATTTATTATAAAAATATTGTAAGTTTGAAACTATTTTTAAAAATATTGCAGTTTTAAATGGAGGTCGTTTCAAAAGACGACCTCTAGCGAGTAAGACGACGATCTTGCTCCACGTGGATGAAGATCGTCTTTTGAAAGATGGAGGTCGTCTTTTCAAAAGAGGACCTTCATGAGTATGTACTTTTTTTTATTAAAAAATTGATATCTTTTTAACCAGATATTCAAAAAATTTAAAAAATGTATGGTTGGAAAGCTAACAGCGAAGCGAGAGCTTCAATTTGATACCTGGTTTCACTATTTTTTGAGTTGTGTATCAAAAGATAAAGACCATTGGACTATAGTTCTGCAAATTTCAGAACTGAAGATTCTTTTTGAGGAGTGCATTAAAAATTTGACATCTTTTTACCCAGATATTCAAAAATTTCGAAAAAGGTACGGTTGAAAAGCTAACACAGAGAGCTTCAATTTGATATCTAGTTTCACTATTTGTAGAGTTCTGTATTAAAAGATACAAATCGTCGAAGTTTAGCTACAGTTTTGAAGTTTTCAGTCGTATCTTGAGTTCTGGGTTTAGTGAAGTTTTCATAACTTTGACAATATATATCTTTTGATACACAACTCCAAAAATAGTGAAACTACGTATCAAATTGAAGCTGTTAAATTTCCAACAGTACTCTTTTCTAAGTTTTTGAATATCTAGGTAAAAAGATATCAATTTTTGAATGCACTCTCAAAAGAATCTCCAGTTATGAAATTTGCTGAACTATAGTCCAACTTCGATGGTCTTTATCTTTTTATACACAACTCCAAAAATAGTGAAACCCGGTAAAGCTGACTGTTAGCTTTCCAACCATACATTTTTTGAAAATTTTGAATATCTGCTTAAAAAGATATCATTTTTTTAATAAAAGAAGTACGTAATGAAGGTCCTCCATCCATGTGGAGCAAGATCGTCTTTTCAAAAGATGACCTTCATCCACGTGGAGCAAGATGTAGAGGTCGTCAAAAGACCTTCATTTAAAACTCCAATATTTTTAAAAATAGTTTCAAATTTACAATATTTTTATAATAAGTTTTAAAAAATACAATATTATTAAAAAAACAGCCCATTTTAAAGCTCATAGATCGTATAGACATAAATAAAAAATTTCAAAGACTAAACTTGCAATTAACCTTATTGAAATTGTGTCTCTCTCGACAAAAATTGTGCCCCTCTAGACATAAATCGATGTTAGGTCCCTCCTCAAATGAAAAACTAGTGAGAAATTATTGTTTAGAACAAAGTTGGAATCGAGAATGAAAAAAAAAGATTTCGTGTTTTTTTCTCTTTCGTGGACGGGTATCGAATAATATATTTCCTACCCCACCTTGACATTGTCCTCTAATCACTTCACAAAGTAAGTTCAGTTATAAGTTCAAATAAACTGGATTTGATTAAATCCGTTTGATAATAATTTAATTTTTTAATTTTTAAATACATTTACATATGAGTTTTTATAGTTCTTTATTAAGAAAATATTATAATTCTTAGTCAGATTTAAAACAAAATTAAATTTTTGAAAAAACAAAATTTGTTTCAAAATTTGTTTTGAAATTTAGAAACACTTGAAAAAAAAATAGATAAAACAAAAAAAATTATAAATGAATGTATTGTTTATAGACTTAATTTTCAAAAACCAAAAATTAAATGATTATCAAATGGATCTTAGAGGTTGAAATTAAATAAAATATTAAAGTATATAATACTTATATATTTGCATATGTAATATGTTTTAGTCTTTTATCTTATTTTAGTTTTTTTTTAAATATAGTAAAATATAAAATATTTTGTAAATATGACAAAAAAGAATTAGTTATAATCATTGACAAAATTTTATAAAAGATAGATGATATCAGTAATTATCACTCCTAGTAGAGATGCCCATGGGGTGGGTGATAGCACAATTAATGAGCTATCTTTATGACCTATTTTATGCTAGTTTTTAAGATTACATATCTATTTTCACGATTATATTTGATTATTTTTATAGATATCGAGCATTTTGGAGCAAACCGGACAATTTAGAAGGTTTGTGGTGAAAACTAAGCTATTTGGATGAAAATTGAAGTTCTCAAGTAATAAAAAGAAGGGAAATAAGTCCAAAACCCGAGAGCATAGCGCCTAGGCGCCCATTTCTAGCGCCTAGGCGCTTGGAATGGTGGAAAAAAAAATAAAAATGCAAAATTGCATAAGCCCAATCTCGAACTCAGGCCGCACGCAAAAGAATGAATATTTTAACCTACATTCAACCAACAAAGCCAAATTATCAACTTATTGAATGTAACCCGTCGTTATATATATATTTCGTCGCCCTGTCTTCGCCAGCTCACCATCGCATCTTCATCAAAGCCCATGGATCCGCGCTGCATATGATCGTAGCCCCCAGATTTGCCATATTTGGCCTATAGACGAATTTTGCCCTATTTTACACTATAAATACATATTTTTGAGTTGATCTTGGGAGCCGATTTGGAGAGTCAATCCCAATTTCGAAATTACATAATTTTTTGGAGTTTGAAGAGATTTTTGGGAGCACCAAGTACAGATTTACATGCTCGGGATCGTGAAGATTGCAGCGGAAACATGGAATCGACACGAGTTTTATTTCTTCTTTCCCTTTTAATTTGTAGTTTTTGTCATGGGTTTATTTTTTAGTTTATATTTTGAATTATTGAACATTACGAGCTAAACTCTCTTGACTTTGAGCTTTGATGTAATCGTTTATTGAATTTTATTCTTCTTAATTAATAGTTGGTATTTTAATTTCATATTGGTTGTGAGAACTTTTCTAGGCTTAATGCATGTTAGGATTTGACCATTCTTTGCATGATTTTTATATCAATGATTTGAGGTCGAGAGACGATTATTGTTGATGATCCTGAATTGTTTTCCCTAATTTATACATGAGATAGACATATCCTTGTAGATTTTGTGACAACTATAGTTTTACGTTTTTCATATTTGGATTGTCTGAATTGCCATAGAAATATAGGTAATTTACTTTTCAAAGAATATTGTTATTGCTCGAGAGAGAATAGCAAGTCTGTAGGGTAGAACTTGTCAACAGTCTAGAAATTGATTAATTCCATCTTTTAATGAATGAAGAATAGGATGAGATAACGGTGAAGTCATTGCTCAAGTCAATTCCCTAGGATATATCTCTCCTTATTGTTCTCCATATTTTATTTTATGTTTTATTTTGTTTTTACCATATCCTCTTATTTTTCTTCTCTAAATAAAATTGAGGGGTAGTATTCGTGGTAATTAGGTGAACTAGAAAACCAATCCTGAGGACGATATCCGTATTTTTTATACACTATATTAAAACTTGACCCGTACACTTGCGGTATTTTATTGCACTAAAATTGCACAACAGTGGGGCGGGGTCGGGTAATGCCTTCCCCACCCCGTTCCCGTCCCCCATTTCATTACCCGGCCCCGCGAAATTCACTGTTTAATTTTGAGGACGGAACAGGTATGCCCCACGAAAAATTCGT
Organism: Herpetospermum pedunculosum; assembly: GCA_028017165.1. Lineage (NCBI taxonomy): Eukaryota > Viridiplantae > Streptophyta > Magnoliopsida > Cucurbitales > Cucurbitaceae > Herpetospermum > Herpetospermum pedunculosum. Next base: position 64,496,416 of record CM051524.1, read on the forward strand.
AACTGTTATTCCCGGCGGGTAATTTTCCCGCGAATAATTTACTTTTTAATTTATTTTTATCCATTTTTTTTAAAGTTTTTTTTTATTTTATTTTTTAAGTTGATTAATATTATAGATATTTAATTCAATAAATATTTATTTGTAAGATTTGTGTTTTTTTGGAACTCTATTGGTAAAATGTGTATTTTTTAGACCAAAAAATGGGTGGGTGGTTAATTTTTTTTTATGAATAATATATATGTATATATATAAAACTATGTGGGGCGGGACGGGTATGCTATTACCCGTCCCCGCCCCGTTTAGCTAACGGGGCAAAAAAAATTACTCGCTCCCTGCCCCATTCCCCGTGTAATCGGGGATTCTCCGTCACATTCGGGGCGAGGCGGGGCAAATGGACATCTCTAACTGGTACACATTGATTTGCTATCAATGACTATCACTGATAAAAGACTATCAGTGATAAAAATTACCATATTTGTTGTTCACACGAGATTTCGACGAAGGAAATTTGATACGTGTAATATGAACTTTGATTTGTATTGATTTGTATGTAATGTGCGTAGTGGATTACAATCTCTAATGTATGATTTTCTGATTTTTTTTTCTCTCAAAGTAAATGAGTCTCGAGGGCTTCATAGCTTGTTCTCGTTGGATTTGGCTCGAGGGCTTCATAGCTTGTTCTCGATGGCTCGAGGGCTTCATAGCTTGTTCTCGATGTTGAATTTGTTTCGAGGGCTTTGCAGCTTGTTATCGATGTTCAAGGATTGTTCAGTCTTCCAAGGATCCAGTGAGCGTTCGTTGTCGTGAATTCTCTTTGAGTTTTTGGGTAGAAATTTTATGTCAAATGAAGGGTGGGCTCTCTATTTATAGAGTTTCCATGGGAACATAGTGAGCATGGGTCTGCTTTTAGGGCCAGTCATATGAATTTGGGCTTTGGGTCAAATTGTCATTTAAATAGGTTTGTGAGCCAATTTGATTTTGAGACCAATTGCAATATGACTCAACTTGAGCGGTTAAGCTTATCTAATCAAACGGTCATGATGAATACGTCTCAAATGTAAGTTTGTCATCACTTTGTGAATGATGACGTGGCACCCGCTGGTTGACCGAAATTTATCGATCAACATTTGCAAAAGTGTTATATTTTTAATTATTTTACTTTAAATTGACACCCGATACAATTTCCCATTTTGAGATGGTGTTTTCAAATTTGTTTGATTGCACTAAAAGTATTTTGCTTGCTACATATTTGAAGATTTTTAATTAATACACTTCAAAGTTATTTTTGATTAATCTATCTTTCAAATGTTTCTTTGAAAATAGTTTAAAAAATAATCATATTTTTAAAATTATTTTTTATTTTTTAAAAATATTTAAAATAAAAATTTTGACCAAATCTAAAAGTTATAACCATTTCATTTTTAGTTTTTGGTTTTTGAAAAGTAGGTCTATAAATTATACATCCACATGTGAATCCTAACTTTCAACTTTGTTAAAGAAACATTACAACTCTTTGCCAAATTCTAAAAACAAAAGCAATTTTTGAAAGTTTTTTTTTTTTCCCCACATTTTAACTTGACTTTTGGAAACAAATATGTTAAATAGATAACACAACCCAAATCTATATGTGAATCTATTGTTTATAGGCTTAATTAAAAAAAAAAAAAAAATTAAATAGTTATGAAATGGACTTATACTAAACAAATTTTAAATTACTATTTTTTTCTTTCAAAAATGCTTATAAAACAGTGATTTTTATTATATAAAAAAGAAAGAAAAAAAAAACGTATTTTCAATTTATTTAAAACAGGCTATAAAATCTCTGGTTTGATTCTCAAAAATCGCTACAAATAATATTAATAATATTTTATCCGGTTGAAAGTCCTTTTCTTCCTTCCATAATCTCGCTTTCTTCTCTTTCAGGACCCAAATAACTTCAGTCGCCTTTTCATTGATTTGAAACTTTAGATCCTAAGATTTAATATAATCAACTTTATAAAAAGAAATTGGAAATCATCCCCATAATCATCAAATTATATTAAAGGTGCATTTGAAATTGCGTTTATGAGTGTAGAAAGCAATTCTGAGAGAATCTTAGGGCCCGTTTGATAACGTTCCCGTTTCCTGCTATTTTTTAAGAAACAGACTTGTTTGATAACTATTCTCGTTTCTTGTTTTTAAATTTTGAGAAACGTTTCTAAAAAAATGGCAAAAATTGAGAAACACTAAAAAGTTGTTTCTTCTGTTGCGTTCCCATTTATATATTTCAGTTTCTTTTTAAGTCAAAATAGTGTGGTTGGTTTGTTGGCAAGAGTTGTGCTTACTTAAGCCTTTTACATTCAAGGTCCTAGGTTCAAATTCTAGAAGTGTCATTTTTGTTTTTTTCTCTTAATTTTTCAGTATTTTTTTATATATTATTTGAATTAAGTCTTTTATCCTAGCCACGTTAAAATGTTTATTTATTACTAATTTAAGTATATATTTTTTTTCATGAATATCTATCACATTTTATCGATATTTTTTTTTTATCAACATTTCCATAAAATGTTTATTTATTAATTTATATATTGAATATATTAATAGTAATGTGAACATTTGAAGTAACTCATATATTAATAGTAATGTAAATATCTACGTTAAAATGTCTCCTTACCCGGTTAACACACAAAAACATATACCAAATCAAATTTGGGTAACATTTGAAGTATAAATACAATTTTATGGTTGTTTTTAATTTTGCATCGAGACTTATTTGTATTCGATTATATAAATTTTGGATAGTTTTTTTTGTATATATATATATTTTAATGCATGTTATATTTTTTTTATATTATGTATACTAAATTATGTTTAAACTATATAAAAGAAAAAACATAAAAACATAAAAAAAAAATAAACAATTAACAAAAAATAATTATCAATCTATTTTGTTTATTTTATTTTCAAGAAACAAGAAACCAGAGTAGTTATTAAACATGTTTCTGTTTCTAGTTCTCAAAAAACAATGATCAAGAAACAGGGAACAAGAAACAGGAAACATGGAACAAGAAACGAGAACGTTATCAAACGGGCTCTTAAACGCTTACGTTCTTGTGTAAAACAAATTATTTAGGGCATGTTTGGAAGTGATTTTGAAATGACCAAAATCACTTTTTCATGCTCAAAATCACTTCAACTTCAAAATTATTATGTTTGACAATGATATCCAAGTGATTTTGGAATAATCTAAAATTACTTTTAGTGATTCCTGGTCAATCACATGGGAGGTGATTCCTAAGTGATTTTTGGTGAGAAATTAAGTATTTAAATTGATAATTATTTTAAAATTTAAAAAAAACTTTGTTTTTATATATTCATATTCACATAAATCAAATATTATGAATGTGTTTTGATAGTCGGTCAATTGGAGATAAGTTTTTTATCCTCAATTCTGCACGCTTCAGGTTCGATTCCTGATTTCACGTTCCAGTATTTTATTTCCAATTTTGTAATATATATACTTTTAAATCTTTAATAAATTATTTTTTTAAAATTAATTATTAAAAAAACTTTGATAAAAATTTCATTCTTTCATTATATATATTTTGGTAGATTTTGTTAAAAAAAAGAAAAAAATTTGTTGTAAGAAAAAATATATTTAGGTAATTAATTCTATTACAATTTTGTAAAACAATATAAATATTATATATATTAATAATTTTAAATTTTTATATGTCAAAATAATAATAATAATAATTTCTCAAATGTAATGTAATTTTAAAATTATTTTGAACAAAATCAAACATTAATTATTTAAAATCACTTCTAATTATATAAAAATTCACTTACATCCAAAACTTGACAAATACTAATTTTTAGATTCAACTTTCCTAAAAAAATCCGGCATATTCTCTAATTGTTTACTAATATCAAATTTATATATTTTTCCACATCTATTCCCTAATAACATTTTGATTGATTCGATTTGTTTTTTATAAAAACATTAAATTAGATATAATTTAAATCATATATTTTTTTAAATAATTATCTTATAATAAATTTATTTGATTCCTTATAACTAAATCAAAATAATTTAAGGGTTGGTTGCAGAAATAGCAACCAGTAAAAAATAATTACAAATTTAGCAAAATTTAAAACTTTTTACAAATATGACAAAAATTAGTGACTATCACTGATAGATTTTTTTACATAGACTTTATGACTATTACTTGATAGATTTCTATGATTATTATCAGCGATAGACCATACTATCGGGGATAGAAATTTCCATATCCGCAAATTTTTTAAATTTTTTTTTATATTTTTAATTATTTTACTCTAAATTGACATTGGTTACAATTTTTCATAATTTAATATTAATTATATATAATTTAAATCATATTTCTCTTTTTAAAAATAATTATTTTATAATAAATTATAAATTAAATAGAAATAATAAACTTATTTTAATTTTATAACGAAATCAAAATAATTTCGTATTAGTTTACTAAATACCATAACTAATTTTTTAATTTAAAATTAAATTTATCAAATATTAGTTTTTTTTTTTTTTTTTTCTTTTTTTTAAGATGAGAAATTGAATTTAAAATCTCTTAGTCATTAGTGAATATATCATTTCAGTTGAACTATGCTATCGGCACTATTCTACTTTAGTTCATTTCAAAACTTGTTTTTTTTAGCGACGGAAAGGTAGAAGGGTTAGAAATCTCTAAGACTCCGTTTGATAACCATTTGATTTTTAGTTTTTAGGTTTTTAAAATTTAGCTTATAAATCATACATTCACATGTGAATTTCTATAATAACTTTCATTTTTGTTAAGAAAATATTACAACTCTTAGCTAAATTTAAAAAATAAAAGTAATTTTATTTTTTATTTCTAATTTTTACTTAAATTTTGAAAACAATTCAAAAAATAGATAACACAACCTAAAAAATCAAAAATAAAAAAACAAATAGTTATCCAACCGATTTAATCGTATTGAAGAAATAACCATCAAATACGTTCTAATTTCTCCGTTTAAAAAATGTATTTATTTATTTATAAATAGTAATAAAGTAAAAGGAGAACAATTTGAGCGCGTGAATTTGAGTGAAGGGACAAGCGAGTGAGGAGCAGAGTATTGACCGGGCCCACAGCTTTTAATTTAATATTATTTTATTTTATAGGACAGTGTGTCCCAGGACAAAGTGGTCGTACGTACTAATCTATCACTGCTCCTTCAAGGGTATAACAGTCTTTCTGATTCCCCTTGCGGATAAGACCAACCGACCAAAATCACCAGAATAATCAATCATTTTTTTTTTTGAAAGTATAAAAAAACAAAAAAACAAAAAACAAATTAAAATGTCGAGTTTTCATGTCAAAAAGGTCGCCAAAGATTCATAAATTATTCAAACTAAAATTAGAGTTTTCAATTTTTCGATTTTTTAGTTTTCAAAAAAAAAAAAAAAAAAAAAAATCATTTTTATTTTAGCTTACGTCGGGTGTTATGTTATTTAGGTTCGATATACCAAACGGTTCTCAACCTTTTACCGAAAGTTCTAAATTAAAGCAGGAAAAATTGCACTCTATGAAACTTAGCTCATTATACACAAAAATGATGATAAAATTATAGGTGGGGTTAATCATAAAATAAATTAGCACTTGTCTCAAATTACTTTTGAAGAAAAGAAATTGACAATTTCCAAACAATGTTACATGTCTCCCTCATAACTATTTGATCAAATAGATTTAACCGATCAAATTGGGTCATATTGTAATTAAGTTCAGGATCAAAAGAGTCCAAAAACTATTTAAATGACAATTTGGTAAAAAATTCAAAGGATTAAGTCCAAAACTAACAAAGCTCGAGTCTAGATGGTTGGGCTCAAAATCCATCAAAGCCCAAATCCACTATATGTCATGGAAAACTCTAAATAGAGAAGATTTCCTTCATTTGAAGGGTTAAAAAATTTCACTCCCAAGAACCTTGGAGAGAATTCAGAAGCAAAGAAGACTCTTGAAAGTTTTGAAGACGGAACACTCCTTGAAGATCGAGAACAAGCTGCGAAGTCCTCGAGAGAAATCCAACATCGAGAATAAGCTGCAAAGACCTCGAAACAAATTCAACATCGAGAACAAGTTATGAAACCCTCAAAGCAAATCAACATATTGAAAACAAGCTGCAAAGCCCTCGAAACAAGTCCAAGATCAAGAACAAGCTGCGAAGCCCTTAAGTCAAATCCAAGATTGAGAACAAGCTGCGAAGCCCTCAAGAAAAATCCAACATTAAAAACCAACTGTGAAGCCTTTGAGTTAATTTTACTTTGAGAGAGAAAAAATTAGAGGATAAACATTAGAGATTGTAATCTACGCATACAAATTAATACAAATCAAGTTCATTAGACCTATTAAATTTCTTTTCAGAAATCTTGTGTGAACAACTAAGTGAAATATGAGGTTTGTTACAATCACACGCTTAAACTTTTAATTTGATCAATCATCTCCGGTAGTTTATTAAGTGTTGCAATCAACTCCTTATGTTACTTGCGATTAATTTTTCATTGAATTGAACTTCACATGTGTGATTCACACGTGAATAGGAACCGACAAACTTATTATTGACAGATCTGGAAAAAATACGTTTTAGAAAAAGAAATAAAAGAGTATGGAGGTAAGTTTTCATCGTTCAACCCTAATTTATCCTAAAGTGAAGTAAACAATATTGAACATTTTTTGAGTCATCGCATAGAGAATTCATCCTTACTCAATTAAACGATAATATAGTAGAATGGGCTGATTGCAACATTTATTAAACTACAAGGTGATTGATCAAATTAAAAATTCAAGGATGTGATAGTAACAAACCTTATAGTTAAAAGGGTAGTTTGTGCAATTTTTTCCATTAAATTATTACCTAAAATATTTGTTCAAATTGAGTATTTATCAATTTTGTTTAGAATTTTAACACATTTTTAATAAAAGAAATTTGTATTAAGTTATGACCTATTTTTTTTTTTTTTTTTGGAAAAAATAATTTAGACCCTAAACTTAGCATGTTGTAGAAATTTTAACCGTGGACTTTTAATTTTATCAAATTGAACCTCAAACTTGCATAAGTGTTGCAATGTAGGCTCTATGTTAACTTTACGTTTAAATCTGTTCAAAGCACGTTATCATCCACAGGAGTCTCCGACAAATCGACTTCAAATCCCTCGAACAAATCCTCTGAACCGTTGGTTGCTCGTTCGTTTCTTTCATCAGGAATCACTTCTTCGACGCTTACGTTTTATCCGTATCGATCATCTTCATTTACCCAATAAAAATAATCATAAAAAAAAACTTTGGAACCACTCAGTTCTTCAAATTTTAAAAATTAGAATACAGAATGTGATGGGCGATTCAAAGAAATAACAGAGGCTTTCTGATAATGAAATTTTTTGGGGATTGATTCTTCTAAGTAGATGAGTTCTTCTTTGAAGCTTGAATGAGAAAAATGTTGAGATTTTGGAAAAATGAAATTTCCTCCGGTGTAATGGCAAGAACAAAGTGTGAGTTCGATATTGTGAGTTTGATTAAGAAAAATGAAAATTGATTTGAGGAGCTGAGTGGTTCCACACGTTTCGATGATGATTTTTGTTGGGTAAATGAAAAGTCTCGATTCAAATAAAACGTAAGCGTCGAAAAAGTGGTTCCCGATGAAAGAGACGATCAAGCAACCGACGGTTCAGAAAATTTGTTCGAAAAAATTGGAGTCGATTTGCTGAAGACCCATATCAATGATCACGTGCTTTTAATAAATTCAAACGAAAAATTAACATATGGTCAACATTGTAACACTTATGTAAGTTTGTGATTCAATTTGATAAAATTAAAAGTCAGTCACCTTAATTGTAAGAATTATACAAGTTTGAAGTTTTATTTAATGAAATTAAAAGTTCTTAAAATTATTATAATTTGGTAACTTTAGGTCTAAATTATTAGTATTATTTTTTGTAAGGATAAATAATAGGCTACATCTACTTGATTGGATTTTAATTTGATTAAAGCGCGTTATAATATCTATAATACAAGTAGAGAATTTATACCACATTTACATATTCAAATATTTATTTCAACATTATATGATTTTTCCTTTAAAAAAAAAACAAAAACATTATATGTTTTTTTTTAAGAGTTACTTTTTTTTAAAAAAAAATTAACCAGTTTAAAAGACAAAACATATAAATTTTTAACTTTTAATTAAGATTTAATGTTTGATTTCAATTTTAAATATATATTACAATGTTTTTTTTTTCTTCTTTTTGTTTTTTAGTAGGAGGGTAAACAAATCACAAACCCTCGCTAGAGGAGGCAAAGTGATCGACGAAGTAATGCGTAAACTTGATGCCGCTGGCACAATTATGCGTGTATATACTCCCACTTCCATTCCACTACCAATCCGTCACCTGACTCCAGATTTCAGCAAATCACGCCCCCATAATAGACTCCTCCATATAGTTGACGGAGTCTGCCCCAACTGGGCAACGAGCAGATCAGAATTAACATAGTATGGATCTTTCATAATTCACGCAACCAAAAATATTCTTAACCACCGCACTCTTCAAACATTAAAAAAAGCAATTAAAAAGTAATAATAACATTACAATTATAAAGAAAAGTAAAGTCAAATTTACTTATTTTAAATTTCTAATTTCAAAAAATCACTCATGGATGGAAAAAAGAAGGGAAAATAACCTAGTACTCAAACTCTAATTCACACCATAAAATTCTATCATAATCGATACATTCTTATTTTTTGTGACAACATGTGAGGTGTGAGAAAAATCGAATTTATGACTTCTTAATTAGAATAAGAGAAATCGAATGTGTGAGCGAGGGCTTGGCCATGGTGGAAAGAGAGTAGGTGAAGCTTAAAGCTTCTACTATTCATTGTAGAGACAGACAACTCCGGTGTCTTTTTTAGATCATTCAGTCTCCCGAAACTATGTATCGAAGGTGGATGTGCTTAATTGCAGATCTTCTTGAGCATATTTTGCCTCTGTGGTGCATTTTAGCTCGATGTTCCGGGAGGAGAATCTAGTGACCCATCATAATTTAGCTCGTTTGATTTTAGTCTGACAGAATGATAATGTACGAATGAAATCCCATAATTTTGATATTGAATAATTTGTTCTTGATGATGTTTTGAATGAGGATTAGGGCATCTTGACCGTTTTATTTTTTTTAGAAAAAAAAAAAACACTAAGAGCCCGTTTGAATTATGTTTTCCAATGTTTATTTAAAAAAAATCATTTTAATAAGACTTGCCGATCTTAAGCGTATTTTGAAAATGACCAAAATACTTTCCTACTACCTCCTTCAAATCTCTCATTTTCCTATAATTCCACCATTACTTAAATACTTTCATACTACTCCTATAAATCTCTCATTTTTCTTCCTATCTTTACTTTTTTTTCTTTTGCAAAGATATTTAATTAAGATTAGGTGGGGATTGAACTCCTAACCTTTTAATTATGAACACAACTTTATGTCAATTGAGCTATGCTCGATTTGACTACCTTTGCTTTATTTTTACCATAATTATCGTCAACAGTCGGCAATGATTGACTTACGGTAGCCATAATAGACGTGTAAGCGAGGGAAGAGAACGAAAGAGAGGAAAGAAAAAGAAAAAAAATGAGAAAAAAAAATATTTTTAATTAAAAAGAGAATATATATATATATTTGTAACAAAAAATTTACCAATGTGATTAAAATTAAAATGTTACCAAATCGTAAATATCAAATTTAAAAACTAAAGAACCAAAAATATTTAAATTCAAACCCGATGGCTGAGGGATCCGTAGTTTTTCCCTTATTATTTTTGCCTTTTAGCCTTTTATTAGAGATCAAATTATCATGGTAGATGTACTTTTAAAATTAAATTGCATAAAAATATTCTCCATTGAATTAAAATAAAAAAAAATTACAAATTTTTTTCGATTTCCTTGATAATTATTAAGAGACGAATTTTAAAATTTACAACTGTTTTAGACGGACTGCCACGTTAAGGCGGCCACATAGAATAATTTGTCACATAATTAAATAATTTCTGTTGACCGAGAAATTTCGGCCAATCAGCGGTCGCCACGTGTCTTCATCTTGGCCGGCAGATCGAATAAACTTAAACCGAGAAAATTCGGTCATAGCTCAATTGGGCTCGAAATCGAATCGGGCTAAAAAGTTATTTAAATGGCAATTTGGCCCAAAGCCCAAAAATCCATTGGGCCCATAACCCAAAAGTCCATTGGACCCAAGCCCAAGCCCATTGGATCCAGGCCCAAGCCCACCAGGCCCATGAGAACTCTATAAATAGAGAGCTCATTCTTCATTTGCAAGGTTCAGAAAATTTCTACTCCTAAGAGCTCAGAGAGAATTCTCAAACAACGAAGACTCCCTGAATCCTTGGAAGACTGAACAATCCTTCAACATCGAGAACAAGCTGCGAAGCCTTCGATCCAAATTCAACATCGAGAACAAGCTGCGAAGCCCTCGATCCAAATTCAACATCGAGAACAAGCTGCGAAGCCCTCGATCCAAATTCAACATCGAGAACAAGCTGTGAAGCCCTCGAAACAAACCCAACATCGAGAACAAGCTGCGAAGCCCTCGATACAAATCCAACATCGAGAACAAGCTGCGAAGCCCTCGATTCAAATCCAACATCGAGAACAAGCTGCGAAGCCCTCGATACAAATTCAACATCGAGAACAAGCTGCGAAGCCCTCGATACAAATCCAACATCGAGAACAAGCTGTGAAGCCCTCGATACAAATCCAACATCGAGAACAAGCTGCGAAGCCCTCGATTCAAATCAAACATCGAGAACAAGCTGCGAAGCCCTCGATACAAATCCAACATCGAGAACAAGCTGCGAAGCCCTCGATACAAATCCAACATCGAGAACAAGCTGCGAAGCCCTCGATACAAATCCAACATCGAGAACAAGCTGCGAACCCCTCGATTCAAACCCGACATCGAGAACAAGCTGCGAAGCCCTTGATACAAATCCAACATCGAGAACAAGCTGCGAAGCCCTCGATTCAAATCCAACATCGAGAACAATCTGCGAAGCCCTCGATACAAATCCAACATCGAGAACAAGCTGCAAAACCCTCGATCCAAATTCAACATCGAGAACAAGCTGCAAAGCCCTCGAAACAAATCCAACATCGAGAGCAAGCTGCGAAGCCCTCGAAACACATTTACATTTGAGAGAGAAAGAATCAGAGGATCAAACATTAGAGATTGTAATCCACTACGCACTGATATATACAAATACAAATTCAAATTCATTTACACGTGTTCGAATCTCCATCCGTCGTTCGAAATTTCGTGTGAACAGATTGGAGATTGTAATTTTGTGAACAGATTTGTTGACCGAGAAATTTCGGCCAATCAGCGGTCGCCACGTGTCTTCATCTTGGCCGACAGATCGAATAAACTTAAACCGAGAAAATTCGGTCATAGCTCAATTGGGCTCGAAATCGAATCGGGCTAAAAAGTTATTTAAATGGCAATTTGGCCCAAAGCCCAAAAATCCATTGGGCCCATAACCCAAAAGTCCATTGGACCCAAGCCCAAGCCCATTGGATCCAGGCCCAAGCCCACCAGGCCCATGAGAACTCTATAAATAGAGAGCTCATTCTTCATTTGCAAGGTTCAGAAAATTTCTACTCCTAAGAGCTCAGAGAGAATTCTCAAACAACGAAGACTCCCTGAATCCTTGGAAGACTGAACAATCCTTCAACATCGAGAACAAGCTGCGAAGCCCTCGATCCAAATTCAACATCGAGAACAAGCTGCGAAGCCCTCGATCCAAATTCAACATCGAGAACAAGCTGCGAAGCCCTCGATCCAAATTCAACATCGAGAACAAGCTGTGAAGCCCTCGAAACAAACCCAACATCGAGAACAAGCTGCGAAGCCCTCGATACAAATCCAACATCGAGAACAAGCTGCGAAGCCCTCGATTCAAATCCAACATCGAGAACAAGCTGCGAAGCCCTCGATACAAATTCAACATCGAGAACAAGCTGCGAAGCCCTCGATACAAATCCAACATCGAGAACAAGCTGTGAAGCCCTCGATACAAATCCAACATCGAGAACAAGCTGCGAAGCCCTCGATTCAAATCAAACATCGAGAACAAGCTGCGAAGCCCTCGATACAAATCCAACATCGAGAACAAGCTGCGAAGCCCTCGATACAAATCCAACATCGAGAACAAGCTGTGAAGCCCTCGATACAAATCCAACATCGAGAACAAGCTGCGAAGCCCTCGATTCAAATCAAACATCGAGAACAAGCTGCGAAGCCCTCGATACAAATCCAACATCGAGAACAAGCTGCGAAGCCCTCGATACAAATCCAACATCGAGAACAAGCTGCGAAGCCCTCGATACAAATCCAACATCGAGAACAAGCTGCGAACCCCTCGATTCAAACACGACATCGAGAACAAGCTGCGAAGCCCTCGATACAAATCCAACATCGAGAACAAGCTGCGAAGCCCTCGATTCAAATCCAACATCGAGAACAATCTGCGAAGCCCTCGATACAAATCCAACATCGAGAACAAGCTGCGAAGCCCTCGATACAAATCCAACATCGAGAACAAGCTGCAAAACCCTCGATCCAAATTCAACATCGAGAACAAGCTGCAAAGCCCTCGAAACAAATCCAACATCGAGAGCAAGCTGCGAAGCCCTCGAAACACATTTACATTTGAGAGAGAAAGAATCAGAGGATCAAACATTAGAGATTGTAATCCACTACGCACTGATATATACAAATACAAATTCAAATTCATTTACACGTGTTCGAATCTCCATCCGTCGTTCGAAATTTCGTGTGAACAGATTGGAGATTGTAATTTTGTGAACAGATTTGTTGACCGAGAAATTTCGGCCAATCAGCGGTCGCCACGTGTCTTCATCTTGGCCGGCAGATCGAATAAACTTAAACCGAGAAAATTCGGTCATAGCTCAATTGGGCTCGAAATCGAATCGGGCTAAAAAGTTATTTAAATGGCAATTTGGCCCAAAGCCCAAAAATCCATTGGGCCCATAACCCAAAAGTCCATTGGACCCAAGCCCAAGCCCATTGGATCCAGGCCCAAGCCCACCAGGCCCATGAGAACTCTATAAATAGAGAGCTCATTCTTCATTTGCAAGGTTCAGAAAATTTCTACTCCTAAGAGCTCAGAGAGAATTCTCAAACAACGAAGACTCCCTGAATCCTTGGAAGACTGAACAATCCTTCAACATCGAGAACAAGCTGCGAAGCCCTCGATCCAAATTCAACATCGAGAACAAGCTGCGAAGCCCTCGATCCAAATTCAACATCGAGAACAAGCTGCGAAGCCCTCGATCCAAATTCAACATCGAGAACAAGCTGTGAAGCCCTCGAAACAAACCCAACATCGAGAACAAGCTGCGAAGCCCTCGATACAAATCCAACATCGAGAACAAGCTGCGAAGCCCTCGATTCAAATCCAACATCGAGAACAAGCTGCGAAGCCCTCGATACAAATTCAACATCGAGAACAAGCTGCGAAGCCCTCGATACAAATCCAACATCGAGAACAAGCTGTGAAGCCCTCGATACAAATCCAACATCGAGAACAAGCTGCGAAGCCCTCGATTCAAATCAAACATCGAGAACAAGCTGCGAAGCCCTCGATACAAATCCAACATCGAGAACAAGCTGCGAAGCCCTCGATACAAATCCAACATCGAGAACAAGCTGTGAAGCCCTCGATACAAATCCAACATCGAGAACAAGCTGCGAAGCCCTCGATTCAAATCAAACATCGAGAACAAGCTGCGAAGCCCTCGATACAAATCCAACATCGAGAACAAGCTGCGAAGCCCTCGATACAAATCCAACATCGAGAACAAGCTGCGAAGCCCTCGATACAAATCCAACATCGAGAACAAGCTGCGAACCCCTCGATTCAAACACGACATCGAGAACAAGCTGCGAAGCCCTCGATACAAATCCAACATCGAGAACAAGCTGCGAAGCCCTCGATTCAAATCCAACATCGAGAACAATCTGAGAAGCCCTCGATACAAATCCAACATCGAGAACAAGTTGCAAAACCCTCGATCCAAATTCAACATCGAGAACAAGCTGCAAAGCCCTCGAAACAAATCCAACATCGAGAGCAAGCTGCGAAGCCCTCGAAACACATTTACATTTGAGAGAGAAAGAATCAGAGGATCAAACATTAGAGATTGTAATCCACTACGCACTGATATATACAAATACAAATTCAAATTCATTTACACGTGTTCGAATCTCCATCCGTCGTTCGAAATTTCGTGTGAACAATTTCAAACCAAGCCATTATAATTTTATCAATTTACACCTTCTCTATTAGAATTTATATCTTTAAACTTGAGAGGTTGTATCAATTAAAACCCTAAACTATTGATTGTATCAATTTACCCCCTAAACTTTGAGAATTGTATCAATTTACACCTTCTCTATTAGAATAAACTTTGAGAATTGTATCAATTTACACCTTCTCTATTAGAATATATGCCATTTCACCGGTAATGAAATAATTTAAAAAATAATATAAACTATGTACATAACTTATAAGAATCACCCCAACTTTATTACACAATTATCTCGAAAATCCACTTCATTTTTAAATTGTTTTTTATATATAACCTATGTCCTAGAGAACAAATCATATTTAAGTTCATATTTAAGTAAGGTCGTCCTTATAGTAAAAACATCAATAAATACAACGTAACCCTTCGCTAAAATATATAAATATATATAAAATACGACTAGTATATTAACATAAATACAATAAAAATGTATTGAAAAGTGAAATATTACATAACTTTAAGCGATATTTATAAATTCTTGGTTTTCGAATTACAAAAAAAAAAACCTATTTCAAATATAAGTTCTACTTTCTACGCACGAATCCAAACTGGTCAAGGTCAACAGTTTCCTATTTTTAATAAATTAAGACAAAAGCTGACAAAAAAAAAAAAAGAAAAAAGAAAAGAAAATCAGTCGGATTTCTTATCGGACGGCTCAGATTTAGCGGCAGCGGAAGAGAGCTTATCTTCTTGAAATTTGGCATGAGTTACGTCATCTTTGTCCTTGAAATACCTTTCGAATGCCCTTGGAAGGAATCTCGGGATTAAAAATCCAAATAAATTTATGCAGAAATACGCAAAATTAGCCCCTGATAATGTCCTTCCGAACCAAAACCATGCTATGTCCTGCAAATTCAAAACATGTATTATTTTGATTTCTGAACCTTTTTCGTATATCTTTTAAATTTTAACTTTATTATTTATGCTTCAACTCTTTTCTTTTAAAATTATTTTAAAAACAAAAAACCATTTTGTTTACCGTTGTACCTTTTTACTTGTAAAATGAAAATTAAATGTCCTTTTTTAATAAAATAAATTATTGATTGATTTTTTTTTCTTTTTTTTCTTCTTCTTCTTCTTCTTCTTCTTCTTCTTCTTCTTCTTCTTCTTCTTCTTCAATTTATAACTATTTAGTTTTTAATTTTTAATTTTTAAAAATTAAATTTATAAATAATATCTTAAACTTCTACCCTAATTTTCATCATCTATAAGGATGATTAGAACTTTAATCAAATTTTAAAAATAAAATCAAGATTTTGAAAGTTATTTTTATGGGTTGGTTGCACAACAGCAATCAGACAAAAAAAAAAAAAAAAAAATTATAAATTTAACAAAAGTTTAAAATCTTTTGAAATATGACAAAAATCTTTTGAAATATGACAAAAAAAAATCAGTAGACTTTATGACTATTACTGATAGACTATTGATAGTCTATTATCGCTGACAAAATTCTATAAAAAAGACTACTACCAGTGATAAATTTCTATCAGTGATAGATCATACTATAAGTGTAGAAATTGTCATATCCGCAATTTTTTTTAAAAAAATGCTATATTTTTAATTATTTTACTCTAAATAATTGAGATCTGTTACAATTTTCCTACTTTTATTTCATTTTTTTCTAAAATTTAATCTGAATCTTAAAAACAAATATAAAAATAGATGATACAACCAAAGAACTCGAGGTGAATGTATTGCATGTAGAAGATAGATGAAACAACAAAAAGAATTTCGGTGTTGTCAAATCCAGCCTAACTCAATTGAGCTAAAGTTGTGCCCTTAAATATCGTTGCAAAAAAAAAAAAAAAAAAAAAAAAAAAAAAAAAAATCAGGTGTTAATGTATTATTTATGACTTAATTTTCAAAAAACAAAAATTAAAAGCCAAATGATTATCTCTTTAATTTTCTAATGAAATACATATTTACAAATACCATCTAAATAGTAGCTAAATTAGGTACAAAAATTGAAGAGTAATAATTGTGTAAGCAAAATTTAGGAATAAAAAATGAAAGTTTAGAATTGAATAAAAATAAATAATACCTTGATGGGTGCATTTGGCGGCAAGGTTTTGTTGAGCCAAACATGGTTGATCCAATCTATGATGACAAAGATCCTTCTTACCGTGTAAAGTAGCGGCACCAACGCTCTCACCGGCGGCGAGAACAACGACAAGCCACTGATCACATTCTCCGTCAGAATCTGAAACGACAACAAAAACAAATGTGGCGTCGCCGACCGAACCGCGTGCTCGTCCCCCCTCGCAAACCCGCCCAATACATATGCCAATGGCAAGAACAACCCTATCGTCGTTCCCGCTATCACGTACATTCTAAACAACTTGCTCCCCTGCAAGATCTCTCGTGACGCAGTGGACACATGGCCGTGAGACGGGAAAGCAAAGCGTGCCAGCAAAAGAAGGTAGGCGGACGTAAACGCCGGGAAAAGTAGGTCGAGAAACGGGACGAGCCCGCTGGCGGAAAACACCATGATGAAAGCAATAAGTTGGAGTTCGATTACGCGTAGAGATCCCATCACACCTCCAACAACACTATTCTGCTCATCTTGTTGCCGCCGTACCGGCTTCTGCTGCGGTGGCGCCACCGCAAGAGTTACACCCGACATGAAATTCGAGTTTTTTTTCAGTATAATTCCCAAGATTTACTGTGAGAAAGAGGATCAAAAGACAGATTCAGATTGATTCTAGAGAGATGAATGAGGAGAGGGAAACAATATGATGGGGTTAAGAAGGAGAAGGGTGTGGCGACGTGGAGGTTAGAGAGTTTGACACGTGGAATAAACTTGAGGTGTAGAAGTCTTTGAGTGACACGTGTCATCTTGTGTATATCCTTTTCGCCTTTGGATGAGGAGTTCATTAATTCTACCAAAAGAAATTTAACACTTTTTTATTTTTTTTTATTTTGGACTAAAATGTATGTTTAAATTTTGGGGTAATGTTAATTTGAACGTGTTAGGAATTTACTTTATGTACATCTTACATTAAATTAAATTTTAATTAGAATAATAAAAATGAAAGTAAAAATCTTAAAACTCACCATTTTAACAAAAATAAGCTTTGCGCAATAATCTAATGCGCACTCCTAAATTTCAACACAAATTTAGTTCTAATTTCGTTTTGTTTAGCTTCTTTAGTTTCATATAGACCTATATTTTATATTCGTTAAATATATTTGAGATTGTTTTTGTTCACACGAAGATTTCGACGAAGTAATTTCGACACATGTAAATGAATTTGATTTGTATGTATCAGTGTGCATAGTGGATTACAATCTCTAATGTATGATTTTCTGATTCTCACTCTTAAATATAACTGTACTCGAGGGCTTCGCAGCTTGTTCTCGAGGTTGAATCTTCAGCTTCATGTAACGGTGAAGTCTTTAAATGTTTGATCTTCAAGCTGTGTTCAGTCTTCAGGATTCAGGGAGTCTTTGTTGCTTGTGAATTCTCTCTGAGCTCTTAAGAGAAGAAATTTTTTGAACCTTGCAAATGAAGAATGAACTCTCTATTTATAGAGTTCTCATGGACCTAATGAACTTGGGCTTGGATCCAATGGACTTGGGTCCAATGGACCTTTGAGTTTTGGGTCCAATGGGTTTGGATTCAATGAGCTTAGGTCCAATGAAATTTTGAGCTTTGGGCCAAATTGCCATTTAAATCACTTTCTGGGCCGATTTGATTTTGAGCCCAATTGCGATATGACCCAATTTGATCGTTTAAATTTATTTGATCCAACGGTCATGATGAAGACACGTGACAACCGTTGATTGACCGAAATTTCTCGGTCAACAAATGCCCAATTTTTCGAGAGTTATGCACAAGTGTGTGTGGGTGAGTCTCGGAAAAGTTAAATTTTGAAATCGAAATGTAGGACACCCCTAATTTCGACTCTGCCTTGACATGTCAATTTTATCGAAATATGAAACTTGGTTCATAAATCAATTGTTTTAATTGATACATCTTTCTATGCCAATTGACAAAAAATATGAATTTGGCTCACAATTTTAATCTTTCTTATTTGGCAGAAACTTGACTTGAACTTCAGTAGATTTTTGTGTTCTACCTTAATTCATATTTTGGATGTAGAGTAGAGTTTTGCGTCTGCTCAATTGAATTTTGAATAGGGTTTGACTTTGAACTTTATCCAATTTCGACGTGGGATAAAATTTGGAGTATACCCAACCCACCAATTTCGATTTGAGACTTAGATTTGGATAAATTTTGACTCTAAATCTTGCTCGGAAATAAAATTTGGAATAGGCCCAAAATTTTAGTTTTAGGAAAATTTATGATATTTTCTCGAAGTTTGGCTTGAACTCGGAGTAAAAGTGATGAAAATTTGACTTGGCGCAATTTTGACTTGAAGTTCGATAAATTTTGAACTTAAGCTCATGATTATGGAAAGCACGCCTAAATAACAAGTTGAATGAAATATTACGATATGAAAACAAATAGTAACAATGAAACTTGTTTGGCAAAGTGGAACTTGTATGACATTTGCTTCTTTTGGTCTTGAGTTTGAACCCACTTCAAGCACATTTTGCACAAAATTTCTTAATAAGTGAAGGGTATTTTAGTAACTTCACATTAAATGACAAAACCTATTCCTTTGCTTTTAGGGTTTCATTCTTTGGTTTAAAAGGAAAATAAACCTAAACTTTTTTGTTTGTAGAAGAAGAAGACGCAGAGAGAATCCAACCATTCGCCGCCAAGCCTCCGTCGCCGCCCGCTGCCCAGCCTCCGTCGCACGTTCGCTGCCAAGCCTTTGCCGCACGCCGCGCGCCTTAGACCCGTCTTCACCGCCGCACGCCTCCGTCGCACGTTCGCTGCCAAGCCTTTGGACTGTACTTTAATTTGGAATGTAATGTGATTTTGTGATGGGATGATTTGGGATTGTAATTTGATTTGGGATTGTTAATTTGGATGTGATTTTAATTTGGACTATCTAATTTGGAATTTAGAAACTTGGAAATAGTATGTAATTTTAGAATCTGATTTTAGAATGTAATTTGAAATTTGGAAATTGAGATTTGTCACTCGAAATTTAGAACTTGAAACTTAGAACATGTAATTTGGATATAATTTGAAACTTGTAATTTGAAATTTAGAACTTAGAATTAGGAATTCTAATTGGAAATTTGGCACTTAGAATTAGTGTTTGTAAACTCTCCAAATAGACACGTGTTTAGCACATTGTATCTGTCCAAAGAATTAGGAATTTAAACTCCATGTAATTTCGGAATTAGAACTTTTAGAATTTAGAATTAGTAATTTTGGTGAAATTAAGAATTTAGAATTAAGGATTCTGAAAACTACATGTAATTTGAATTAGGAATTTTCGCTACACATAATTTTGGAAATTGAGAATTTAGAATTAAAACTTAGAATTATGATTTTTTTTTAAATTGCATGTAACTTTTTTTTAGAATTGGGAATTTAGAATTAAGAATTTTGAAAACTACATGTGATCTAAAATTTAGATGGTAATTTGGGAAATGAATTTTGGAATGGAACTTAGAATGTGATTTGTTGATGGTATGTTTGATCTTTGATTTATTACAATGCAAACTCAATTTGAAACTCGCGTCGTCCAAATTGATTGAAAATTCGAACGCCATTTTTTTTATTTTTTATTTTTTATTTTTTATTTTTTTATTTTTTATTTTTAAGTTTGAAGAAGTTATAGATGTGACACTAGGCAGTGGGATGTCCACTTGTCAAATGTGACTTGTAGGTCTATCTTATGCTAAGTGTTTCCCCTGCTAGAGATGTTCACTTGTCGGATGTGACTTGTAGGTCTATCCTGCGCATACATCTTTCACCTATTTGGACTTGATTTCTTTTCCTTTTGCAAAGGAGTTAGAGATGTGACACTGGTAGTGGGATGTCCACTTTTCGGGTGCGACTTGTAGGTCTATCATGTGCCGATTGTTGCCCCTGCTAGGGATGTCCACTTGTCGGATGCGACTTGTACATCTATCCCGCGCAGACATCTTTCACCTCTTTGGACTTGATTTCTTTTCCTTTCGCAGAGAAGTTATAGATGTGACACTGGGTAGTGGAATTTCCACTTGTCGGATGCGACTTGTAGGTCTATCCTGTGCCGAGTGTTGCCCCTGTTCGGGATGTCCACTTGTTGGATGCGACCTGTAGGTCCAATGCGACTTGTAAGTCTATCACGTGCATACATCTTTCACCTCTTTGGACTTGATTTCTTTTCCTTTTGCAAATGAGTTATAGATGTGACACTGGGTAGTGGGATGTCCACTTGTCGGCGACTTGTAGGTCTATCCTGTGCCGAGTGTTGCCCCTGTTCGGGATGTCCACTTGTCGGATGCGACCTGTAGGTCCAATGCGACTTGTAGGTCTGTCCTGCACAGACATTTTTTTTTCTCCGCTAGGTGATGATAGTCTATTATTTTTTAAGGGTAACTTAGAGGAGACACGAATGATTAAGACTCTTTGTTGCTTTTAGTCAAGGAACGAACTTAGACAAGTCAGTCATTGCTTTTAGTCAAGGAACGAACTTTCAGAGTAGCGTGACTTTGACTTCTTTGTTGCAGGTGGTGAGGGTGGAGTGTCACTAGTGGTACCTCAATTTGCTATTTTTCATGCCGAGGGATCGGGCGAATAAACTCAATTATATTAAGGACAAAGTTTGGAAGCATCTTCAGGGTTGGAAGGGTAAACTTTTCTTAGTGGGTGGGAAAAAAATTCTATTAAAGGTTGTTATCCAAGCTATACCATGTTATTCTATGAGTTGTTTTAAACTCCCTCAATGTATCTTGGATGACTTGAATCATACGATGACGAGATTTTGGTGGTGTTGGGTTTTATGTCCTAAAACTCGCGGTTTGTAAACTGAATGTATATTCTATTTTGCAATAAAGTTGTTATTGAATAAAGTGAATTGTGTTTACTTTTAACTTAACTCCAATAAATAAAGAACCCATGACTATAGGTTGTATACTTGAACTTCATGTGTGACATGATTGTGGATCAAGTTCAAGTAATAGCCAGAACGGTCTATAGTATAGGGATAAAGCTGAGTACCTTATCATGGGGACACTATTGGACGCGACCCGCTTTGCATAGTACAAACGATGTGATCCGAAATCATTCATGTGGAGACATGCAAGTGAGGGCGTTTTGTGCAATGAGTTTGCATAAGACTGAACCGCGAAACAAGTCGCTCTTTCTTTATAACTCCGTTTACTGTAAATACCGACTTTTTCATATGATGACCTAGGTAACTCGATCTGAATCCTGAGCACGCTATGAACTCCTGTTTATCCGGGCTTATCCTTTGACTTGTATGGGTGAGAGTGGCCCAAGATCGCCGACTCAATAAGCCTACCATCTTGGGGATAAGACCGGGTAGGTAGCTAGGAACATAGTCCTGCGAGACGGAATTCACTCCTACCTGCCTTGAGGGATTAGTAGAGAGGTTGTTTCCTTAAGTGCTGACTCCGGGTCTTGAACTAGGGATCTCACCCTTTCATTGGCCCGAGAGGGACTTGGTATAGTGATGAGATCACATACCAATCGGTTTGGTGGTTGGACCACAAACCAATAGTTCATTAGAGGATCAGTGGGACTTAAGGAACAAGATGTATATACGGGGGTAAAACGATTATTTTGACCCAGCTGTAATTACGAACGTTGGTTAGCTTGGCTAAAGAGTTTGGCCGGTTAATCTCGTATCGTTGAAGCTCATGAACTGTAGGTCCTTCAGGTTCTCCTGGCTAGCTCGGATTAAGCCGTGTAACAATATGAGAGAAAAAGAATTTGAATTAAATATGATTTAAATATGAGATCGGTCTAAAACATGAATAGGGATTCATGTGTGATGATTCAGTTTAAGAAATCGGGATTAGTCTTATTATTTAATTAATATTTAGTATTGAATTAAATAATAATATTAATTAATTAAAAAGTTTAATTAATTTTTTTTTTGTTTATTAAAATTAATTAGGAATTAATTTTCCATTGACAAAATATTACAAGTGAGATTATCCAAGTTGGGTGGGTTTATCCAAGTTGTGAAGTGGATTGTGAATCACCAACCACATGCATAAACTCATCAATTGTGGAACACTTGGTTGAAGAATAATTCATCCAATTTGAGCTGTCATGCTAAGCAAAGAGTTTGTTGCATGTGGATAGCCTATAAATTGGATGGTTTGAAGTTGATGATGTTTGAAAATTTTGAAGCTTTTTTATTGTGTGACAATTCTCTTCAAATTATCATCATCACATAGACCATTTTCTCAATCTCTTCTTAAGTTCTTCTTTTGTAAAGGAGTCCCACGACTCTGTTGCTCGGCCCGAGGATAGCGGGACTACTGAAGTTGGTTCTCAAAGAGTTCAAGAGAAGCTTCAAGGGTTCGTAAGGAGATTCGAGCATTGGAATAGAAGATTTTTGAACTACAAGAGATTTGTGTTCTAATTTCTTTAATTTCCATGTTTTGAGCATGTTTCTAGTTTAGCTAAATTGATGAAATTAGAGTGTCAATTGATCCGACTCGCTTCCGTTGTGCTATGTGCGCTCCATCAGGTGGTCATCGAACGAAAGGGATAAGAAGATCCATTGGGTCTCGTGGAAAACCATGTCTTCCCTCTAAATGTCTAGGTGGTATGAGTTTTAAGGACCTTGAGATTTTCAATCAAGCCCTTCTTGCTAAGCAGGGGTGACGGGTTACAAAAACTTGTTGTGCAATTTTAGTGCAATAAAATACTGCAAGTGTACTGGTCAAGTTTTAATATAGTGTATAAAAATACGGATATCGACTTCGAGATTGGTTTTCTAGTTCACCTAATTATCGTAAATATTATCACTCAATTTTATTTAGAGGAAGAATATGATTGAAACAAAATAAAAACATAAAATAAAATTTGGAGAAGAGATATGTCCTAGGGAATTGACTTGAGCAATGACTTCACCGTTATCTCCTCTTATTCTTCATTCATTAGAAGTTGGAATTAATAAATTTCTAGATTGTTGACAAGTTCTACCCTATAAATTTGTTATTCTCTCGAGCAATAACAATATTATTTGAAAAGTAAATTGACTATATTTCTATGACAATTCAGACAATCCAAATATGAAGAACGTAAAACTATAATTGTCACAAAATCTACAAGGATATGTCTATCTCATGTATAAATTAGGGAAAACAATTCAGGATCATCAATAATAATCGTCTCTCGACCTCAAATAATTGATATAAAAATCATGCAAAGAATGGTCAAATCCTAACATGTATTAAGCCCAGAAAAGTTCTCACAACCAATATAAAATTGAAAAATCAACTATTTATTAAGAAGAATAAGATTCAATAAACAATTACATCAAGGCTGTGAGTCAGAGTTTAGCTAACCATGTTCAATAATTCAAAATATAAACTCAATAAAAAAAACCCATAAAAAAACTACAAATTAAAAGAGAAAGAAGAAATAAAACTCGTGTCGATTCCACGTTTTCACTGCAATCTCCACGATCCCGAGCATGTAAATCAGTATTTTGTGCTCCCAAAAATCTCTTATAACTCTAAAAACTAAGTAATTTCGAAATTGGGGTTCACTCTCAAAATCGGCTCCTAATTTATATCATATTTTAGGACAAAAATCGTATATAGGCCATATATTGTAAATCTAGGGGGGGGGTGGTAGAGGTACTTTTGGGGTACTCCAAATTCAAGCTGTCGAGGCTTGCCAAAATACAATTTATAAACCCGATGTACACCGAGCTATTTGAAGCTTAGTGGTAACGGGGTCGATCCACAGGGAAATAAGAAATTTAATCTAACTAAGTCTAATTTGCTAGAAATAAAAAGTATGCACAATCGAAAAGAATAGTAATTTGGTTTTGGGGGAAGGGAGCTCCTAATATGCTACTAACGGAAAATAAAATAACAACGTGCAAAAATTAAACGGTCGTGCTTAACTTCGAGAAATGGAATTGCTCGTTATGGATGTTCGGATCATCGATACAGTTTACGCGCTAGCCATGTTCATGCACACAATTCATTTAGTTATTTCTAACTCAAATGACCCAAGGATTTAATTAGACTCGTGCAATTCTAATTAAACTTGGCCAATAATCTATCCAAGGTAGCGACCCCTAAATCGATTACGTGCCAGTGACGGGAACATTGCGACGGCCTAATCCTAAGACTAAACCGGTTTCTCTCTTGCCTTAAGCCTAACATGAAAACGTTAATTAATTCAGTTTACCAATGTCACTTTGGGCCGAACTAATTAGCCATGCTTAGACCCGTGCTACCTAGCGGTACGGGCAATTATACGTCCCAACCTTTAGCCCTCTATCATGCATAGGAATTAGAGTGTCAAGCTAATTTAGCTACACATGCTAGAATTGGATGAAGACAAGCAAGAGATGCATTAATCAAACTAATTTCTCAACATATACAAAAGGGAAAAATCTCCCCAAACATCCAAAACTTACAATCTAAAGCTCAAAATTAAACACTAACCTCGGTTTAGCCTTCCATGGATGATGGATTAATCCAATCCCCCATGGAAGAGCTTGGAATCATGCACAAAGAAGGAGAAGAAGTACAAAAATGGCGGAAAATCGTCTTGGACCCGAGAGGAGAAGCTTGAGGAAGAAGGAGAGGGAAAGAATGGCTGCAAATCTGAAGTTTTCACGGTTTTAAAACTCGGAGCGTCGAGACGCTAGGCCAGCGTCGAGACGCTGTGCCCTAAGTTGGCTGCTGCGCGCGCGGGGTAGCGTCGAGACGCGCGCGCGGCGTCGAGACACTTGCGCTCGACGCTTGCTCTCGGGTGGAACTTCAAATGTACGCTTCAGAGTTCGGGGCGTCGAGACGCTAGGCCAGCGTCTCGACGCTGCCGGCGTTGAGTGAGCGTTGAGACGCGCGCTCGACGCTGGTGCTTGTCTATCTTCGGGAAACGTCGGGGCAGCATCGAGCTAGCGTCTAGACGCTGGGGCGCACGTGGATTTTCAATGACGGGCGCGCGGACATGGGCGAGGCGGAGCGGACGAGGGCGCGCGGGCGCGAGGCGAGGCGGCGCGCGCGCGTCTGGCCGTCTGGGCGCGGGCGTGCGGTGCGGCGGCGCGCGCGGGCGCGCGCGCGTGCTGCGTTCGTTGGGCGCCGGCGCTTGGGCGCTGCCCTCTCGGCTCTTAGCCCACTTTTGGGTCGTTTTGGCTCCCGAGCTCCGTTTGGCCTATCGTTTTGACCCGAACACTTCCCGAAACGTCTTAAATGACCTTTTTAGCCCCGAAAATCATCAATGGACTTCTCGAGCTCCTCACCATGAAATCACCTATAAAAAAGCATTTTAATCAATATATGTCATGGTTTTAGCTAGAATTAGGGACATTAAGATAGCTCTATTTTGGAGCTATCAGGGGGCGAAATCAGGTGTAGCGCACTTCTCTAGGAAGTTCATGCAGGTCCATTTTTTCATGTTGAACTTAAATGATATATTAATCTTCGCTGGAATTAATACTAAGTTTGTGTTTGGTTAGTGGATCGACTGATGCGAGAGTGTTTTATGCGCCTGAAGTCTTGAGTTCGAATCTAGTTGGTGGAGGATTGGGAGTGGTCAGTTGGGATAACTGACTCTCATATTCCTATTCAATGATGATATTGTCCTCCCCTTTGATTGATGTTGATTCTGTTCTCATAGTTGATTCTTTGGTGTCAGACCTCATTAGCTCATACGGGTCTGAAACTGCTACGACGGGGAGTTGATGTCTCCAATGTTTGTGGGTTATGTGGTTGGAAATGGAAGGATGCCACCCACTTTCTTTTCCATTGGAAGAAGATTAAGTTAGGTTGGTTGGCTTCTAAATTAGCATAGCTTTATGTCGATTTTGCTTGGTGTCCAAAATTTGACTTGTAATTTACTGTGATGAGGTGGAATGATCAGTTAGGATAAGATTCGTTCGAAGAATGGCTAGTCCTTGTCTGGTCGTTCTGGAAATTTCATAATGCTTCCCGGTTTTATTTTTTTCCCACCAGTTGTCAGTTGATATTTTGGGCATTGGGCTGAAAGGTATGTTCTGAATTTTCGTGACGCCAATAAGAGACTCCTAGCTCTTGACCATCTGGGTCTCTTTCGGGCCCGTGTGAGTTGGGTCCCGCCTTCTAGAGATTACTATAAAATTAATGTGGATGCAGGGTTGGGCACTCAGGAAGGATGTGCGGGGTTGGGCTTTATTATTCGGGATTCAAAAGGGCAGGTGATGTTGTCTGCCTTCCGTTTTGTACGCCACGTGATTGATGTGGATCTTAGTGAGGGGTTAGTCGTTTGTGAGGGGTGAAAATTGGCAGTTGAGTTAGGTTTCACACCTATTATGCTAGACACAGATTCTTTGTGTGTCTGCAATTTGTTGGGTCTAGATGAGGAAGATGCTTCTGAGGTGAGGGTTTTATTATTCCACCTTCGCATTTTGATGGTCGGTCGATAGGGCAGTTCTTATGTATTCACTCATCGAGAAGGGAATTGAGCTTCTCATGAGCTTGCAAGGTTGAGTCTTCTAAAGCGTCGTGATGAGGCTTGGCTAGAGGACTATCCTCCGGAGGTTTCGAGTTTCATCTTATCAGATGCTCTGTTTTTTTAAGCTCTTAGTTTGTTCGTCCCGTTCTCGATTTTTCAAAAAAAAAAAATAATAATAAATAAATGTAGTGGCCAAATTAACATCTAACTACAAATACTATGTTTAATAACCATTTCAGTTTTTTATTTTTTGTTTTTTGTTTTTTTAGTTTTTGTTTAAAAAAAAGAAATCATATATTTTTTTGTTTTTGATTTTTGAAAACAAAAGTTAAATGGTTGGATAATTATTAGTCTTTGTTTTGTATTTTTTTTTTTTTTTTTTATATAAAATGAGAATTAATTTTTCTAAAATAATGTCTTTTAGAATGTAAAAATGAGAACATTTATCAAAATCTAATTAAGGTCCAATTATTTGATCAATTTTAAAATTTAGGGTAAAAATTGATTTAATCTAAAATAAAATAATTTATTGTGTCGATAGTTTAATATATTAGACAAATTTTAGTCGACGCTTATCATCAAAGTCAGGAAAATAAAATAGTTTGATTGAGTAAAGTAGTTAGGTATATTGGTGTAACGTAACAATAATTTTTGTTTTTTTTTTTTGTTTTTTGATATCCGTGAGTGCTCGTGTCAGCTTATGCACATTATGACTAATCTCACGGACAGACTGACCCTACAACATTTGGCTGATAAGGAAATTCGTAACAAATTAATTCTTAGGTAAGTGGCGGCCAATGATTGAACTCATTCTCACTCGAAGGGCATTGGAGTTCCAAGTTGAGAGAGATTAATAATATTCTTTTTTTGAAAAAATATATATTAATAATAATAATGACAATTTTCATTGCAAAACATATTAATGACAATTTGATTCCAATTTTAATAAATAAATAGATAAATAAATAAACATTTGGAGATAATTTCAAATCATTTTCAACTTGTTGACAATTTTAAAAACGTTTTCAAACACTTAAAAATAAAAAAAAATCAATTGGTTCAAACAAACCTATTTTTTATAAATCAAAATTTTAAAAAAAAAAATAAGAATTGAATGTGTTATCAAACAAACCTTAAAACGAAAGCGAAAGCGAAAATGATAAAGACAAAATTGATTAAAAAAGTTTTTTGATACACAAAATCCCGAAGGCATTTTATTAGTAATAATGAAAATAATCGTATTTTTAAAAGCTAGCTTTTATTGGGATTATTAAGAGAAAAATGTATGCTCCCTTTTTCTTTTAATGAAAAATTAATGTTATGATATTTTATATTTGCACGCTTAATTACTTTAATTACCATGCATTGTTAGGATTAGTATTTAAATAAAATTATCAAAACAAAACAAAGATATCATCTTAAGAGAGAGAGAAAAAATGAGGCCTTTGAGAAAATGGGACTTCTTTACAGCCAAAACCAAAACAACTCCTGAACAAGATTATCAACAAAAGGTTAGTTCTAAAAATATTTTAAATAATTAGAAAAAGGTCTATTTCTAATTTTTTTTTTATTTAAAAAATGATCAAATATTAGAATCTAAAACGATTTTATTTAATATTTTCATTTGTGTTAATTTGAGCCTAGATTAGTAGATTTTTAGGTACTAATTACATTTTTTTTTTTTTTTTTAGGTTGAAAGCTGGATTTTCATTCTTCAGCTCCCACAACTATTAAATTGATTTTTTTTTCATTTCTTATTTATTTTTATTAAAAGAATTAAAATAGATTTGATAATTGATGTTTTCTTTAATGTTATTTTAGGGGGTTATTGTGGTACTACAATTTACTGCACACTGTAAGCATTGTATCTATGAAATGAAGAAATGTTGCCAAGAAATGAAAGGTATATGTAATAATTGTCGACCTCATCGTAATTTTACTAGTTAAGACATTATAATCACGACTAAAAGAAATCATAAGACTCATGTGTATTATTGAACCAAAAAAAAAATATATATTTAATTAAATTTCATAGAGTTTCTTCTATTTTGGAGATATTTAATTTTATTTTGAAAATGTATTAATTTTTTTCACGTATATATTTGTGTTAATGAATCCATCTGAACTCTAAAAATTTAATTTTCATTCAATTATAAATCATATAAACTTGAATAAGTGACAAAATGAATATCCTAACAAGGCTATTTTTTTTTTTTTTTTTTTTGGTAAAAATATTTAATTAAGGTGAGGTGGGAGAATTAAACATTTGACTTCTTAGTCATTAGTTCATATTTTATGTCAGATAAGTTATGGGTAGAGACGGAGGCACGTTGGGGCCACAGACACGTGTCCGTCAAATTATATTTTTTTTTTATATATTTGAATATAAATATTCGGAAAATATAACCACTTTTGTTATATTTATATAAAAAAATTCGAAATGAAAAAAAAAAAAAAAAAAAAAACCACAAATTCGAAATGTATAACCGGAGTTTATTCTGCTTTGATGGTAGGGGCACACTAATAATACTTAATATAAATATTATATCTTCTCAAAAATAAAATATTATATAAAAATAAATTATATAATAGAGAATTACGAGTTTAGTCTTGGGCCGAGTTAAGTAAAGACTGGCTACCTAGTGATCAATTTTCAAATTTGTATTTAATAAATTCGTGAACTTTAAACCGTTCAGATTCATTAACTCTAAATTTTGTATCTATTTTTTTTAGACCCCTTGGTCATCAAGTCATACATATGCCAGCTGAGCTATGCTCGCTTTGGATTAAAATTTTTATTTTTGTATCTAATAGATACGTGTTTTTTTAAATGTAGAATAAGTTGAGAACTTATTAATTTTTATGTTTAATAAAACGTTTAATATTTTAAATTTTCTAATATGTGTTTATTAGATACACAATTGAGAATTTACATATCGCACAAAATTAAAATTTGAAAAATCTATTAGGTACAAAATAAAATATTTAAGGATTAGAATCAAAATTGAAAAGTTTTAGAGTGTGGTACGCACATTTTAAAGTTTAAGGACTATAAAGACATAAATAAAAAATTTCAAGAACCAAACTTACAATTAACTTTATTGGAATTGTGTCACTACAAAAAATTATGAATTCGTTATTGATTATGCTCCTGTTGACTAAAAACTACAAACTTATTTATACAAGAATATATTTGAATCTTTATTGTTAATATTTATTATTATTATTTCTTTGTTAAACAAATATTATTTTTCATGTTTTTTTTTTTTAAATTCAGTCATATTGTTTTAAAAAATCAATTTAGTCATTTATATTTTTAAAAAGTTCAATTATATTATATTTTCATTGAAATTAGTCAATGATAAATTTTCATGGCTATTTTTTTTTTATTTCAGTCATTTGTTTTAAAAAATCAATTTAGTCATTTATATTTTTAAAAAGTTCAATTATATCATATTTTCATTGGTTAATGTTAAAATTATGATAAATTTTCATGGCGTAATACCTTAGTAAATTTTTTAAAAATTAAATAAGAAATAATTAAGCGATCAAAAATCTAAATTTATGCTAACTTCTTATAATTTTGAATTTTGGAGAAGGACTTAGAAAATTTTATCTCTTAACGACCTTTAATTCATTTTCTAAAATGTTGCCAGGAAATCAAGTTTTTTTTTTATTATTTATTTTAATTCTAGAGAAAGTATGGCGCGAACCCATTTTTTATTCATTTACTTGATTTGTATATATTAAAATACACATATCTAAATCACTATAGAATATAATCTTTCACTATAATGATAATCTACTACATTTTTTTTTTTAATTAATGCGGAGATTAAACTCATGTCTTCTTGATCACTAGCGCAATGTCAATTGAGCTCGGGTGGATTTGACAAATAAAGAAAGATAGATAAAAAACCAACACAAACCTAAAATGACATTATTCTAAATTTAAACTAAAAGTATGTTGGCATAAGTATTTATTGATTAAGAGTTGAAATCTTAATATATTATAAAACAAAATCATAATAATAAAATAAAAAATTGTAATGAGATCACTAACTATTAAACTTATAACATTTTTTGTTTTTGTTTTTATATGAAAAAAAAGGGGTTTTAAGTGCAGAACTTGACAAAGAGGTCCCTGAAATAATAACAATAAAGGGAGTTTTCGATGTGAAAAAGCTATTGCTCCACATTCGAAAAAGAGTCCATAAAATTGTGACCGTAATCAAAGAAGAAACTGTCGCCGGCGGAGGCGGAGGAGGGGAAGATGATCAAAGAGAAGCCGGAGAAAGGAGTGGCAACAGAGGAGAAGAAAAAAAAGAAGTCGGAGTCGAAAGAAGTGGCAGTGGAGGAGAAGAAACAAAAGAAGTTGGAGAAGGGAGTGACGGCGGAGGAGAAGACAAAAGAGAAGTCGGAGTTGAAGGGAGTGACAATGGTGGCGGAGGAGAAAAAGAGCAAAGAGAAAGTGAAGAAAGAACGGAAGAAAGAGAAGTTGGAGAAGAGACTGGCGACGGAGCTATCACTGTCGGGGGAGCCGACGGCAAGATAGAACAAAATGAAGAAGAAAAAGGTTATAAGAGGATAATTTTTTTTATGGAGGGGGCCATAATGTATCTTGCATTTTTGTTGGGTTGTATGAGAAACAAATTTCAAAACTACTTCCATTTTGTATCCAATAGTTATTAGTGGCAAACAAATTTTAGGAGCTACATTGTGGCGGCTCTATGATTGAATAATTTTCCTTATAAGAATTGTTTAGGGGGAGACCAACAAACAAATTTTATTATTAAAAATTTGATGTTTAATTTATATTTATGCTAATGAATCATTGGATAATCTTGTTTAAAGAGATATATATTTTTATTTTTTTCCCCTATAGTTTATAAGTTTGATGGTTGTTGTTGTTTTTTTTTTTTTTTTTTTAAGTAAACAAGAAAAAAAAAACAGAACATCTAATAAACGCTTGAACCACTCATTAAATGAAGTGGCCCAAGCAAGAACATATCTCTCACAAAAATGCTCCTCACACCTTCAGTCAAATCTCCATCCACCGCTCTTCTTGTTGCTGAAAAATTGCCAAAGTTGCGATCTCATGAGTCACCTTGTTGGTTGCAGGAGCACACAACGCAAACGAGTAGATGATAACACACTAAATGAGCTATCTATAAGGTCTTTTATAATGCTAGTTTTGGAATTTAAATGAATGTTTTAATAATATTATTTGTGTAAATGGTAGATTTCGACCAATTGGAGAAAATCGAAACTTTCTAAAAGTATTGTCGTGAAAAATGAGCTAAAAAAGATGTATTTTGATGACTAAGAGACAAGAGAAGAAAAAAGCAAGCCAAAAGACCTGAGAGCACACAGCACAGCATCGAGACGCCAAAAATCCATCATCCAAGCTAAAAATCTCGAGGGGCAGCGTCTCACGTTATTGCGCTCTTCGTCACGCTATGGCAGAGGGACTCGTCGCTAGCAAGGGGACCTTAGACCTACCATGAATGAATACAAAGTAAAAACAAATGAGGAGACAACCAACCCTCTGCCTTATACCTCGCAAAGGAGTTATAGACCCCACCTCCCTAATAAGTACTGAGGGATGAGAGAGTTGAAATATACTCCATAATAAACTCAATCCAATCAGCCTTATTTGGTAAAACAATTGTATTTAAGGCATTATGTGGGTATAAGATTTACAATTTATTCATTTTTTCTTTCTCTCTAACACAATTATTCATCCATGTCTAGTAATAGAAGTAATTAAGTACTTAAAAAAAAAAATTAAAAAAATTAAAGTAAATGAAGCTATAAATTCTTAGAAAAAGGAGAAATAAAAACTTGCAAAATCTAAACTGCAAGTGGCAAAAAAAATTATAAAGATTAAGCCATTAATTTCTTTTTTAATAAATGTAATAACCGATGGCCAATTTGGCATTGTTTTGAAGTTAGATAAGACTTTAAAACATTTTTACCATATAAGCATGGTTTTCATAAACTCCAAAAAAAAAAAAAAAAAAAAATCGTATTATTAAACAGGTCAATCAAAATTTAAAATAAAACGATTATATTTGTAGGCATAATCACACGTTTAACTTTTAAGTAAGTAAAAGTTAAGATTACTTTTTATTTTTAATTTTTTTAATTTTTTAATTTTATTTTTTACTTTAATTAACATTAAAATGTTGGATACGATATGAGGAAATAATGATTAATTATGCAAGTAAGAAACTGCTCTTAAGAATAGCAGTAAATCCCTCAGTTTGGAAGTAAAGTAGTAATCTTTCAATTTTTTCTCATTTTTATCACAAAATTAATTTTGCATTTAAATTGTTTCCTTCTTTTTACAATTAATGATAATTCCTTAAAATATTATTTATTAAAAAATTAACTCTTCAATTACATATCTCCTATATGTATATATAGAGCCATCACATTATCCTCTCATTACACTTTCTTTTTCAACATTGGAATTCAACCAGACAAGAGATGGGAAAGGTATGAAAAGAAAACCCTTATTTTTCATATTTATTTTTGTATTATGAAATATAAAATCTAATTTTAATTGGTTTCATTTTCATATGATTAATTGTGTTTGTGTTATTGAATTTGATGTAAAATATTTATTGATTTTTTTTTTTTTTTTTTTTTTTTTTTTTTGAGTACATTGGAGGTGGGGGGATTCGAACCACAGACTCATGGTCATTAACACATACATATGCCCGCTGAGCCATGCTCGCTTTAGCGTAAAATATTTATTGATTGATGGGATTGATTGTTTTTACTTAATAACACAAGTAAATAGAGTATAATTTCGGCAAATAATTGACATGTACTTCTCTTCGAGGTCGGAGGTTTGAATTTTTCACCTCCGACTTGGAGTTGAACTAAAAAAAATAGAATAAAGTTTCAATCATGTCATTTACATTTTTACAAAAATAGCATATATCAAATTATGGTTTATATTGAATATTTTTTTTCCTTTTTTTTGAAGGGTCAGAATCAAAATGGAAATAAAAAGCCAGAAGATCATCCAGAGAAGGGAGAGGGAAAAAAGGAACAACAGAAAAAGATTACAGAAGTTGTGCTTAAAATTTATATGCATTGTGAATCTTGCAAAAACAAAGTCTCCAAATGCTTGAGAGCTTTTGATGGTAAGCAAAATTAATCACTTTTGGGATGCTTTGGGGTGATGGCATAAATAGTCATACTAATAAATATAACAAAATATAAAATATTTTACAAATATGACAAAAAAAAAAATTAGTGATTATCGAAAAAAAGAACAGAGGTGATAAACTATTATCAGTAATAAATTACTATGAGGGATAAAAATTATCATATTTACAAATATTAATAAAAAAAAAGCCTATACTTTTAATTATTTTATTCTACATTGTCATTCGGTATAATTTCTCTTTTTTAAAACATGAATTTCGAGCATACTATCTTCTATTATTTTCTATAACCAAAAAGATTTTTTTATTATTATTATTTATTTTTTTTAATAAAAATGGCTAATTTTTGTTTTAGGAAACATATATTTTAAAATTATTTAAAACATTAAACAATAAAAATATTGCTCTCCATATTATTTTAATTTCTACTAGAAAAAGTTATAAGTCTTTTATCAAAAAAAAAAAATAATAATAAAAATAAAAATCCCTTATACATAATAATTTTGTTAATTATTTTGTTAAAAGCATAACTCAGTTAAGATATTATATACTTGTTTTAAAGATTCAAAGTTCAAATTTTTATCGAACAATTTTTTTTTCCATCTGTATTCATAATAACTCATCTCCTATTCATTTTCTATCTAAAAAATGATGATATTTGAAATTTCATAAATAATTTTCAAAACTATTTTTAGGCTCTATTTATTGACCAATTTTATTTTTTGTTGTCTATTTTTAAATCTTAAATAAATTTACTCCTATTTTAATTTATATTTTTACTATTTTTAAATAAGTCATCCCTTTTATAATTTTAAAAAGTAACCAATGGGTTAATTTTTAAAACTTGATAGGTTTTTTTTTTCTGTCTCATAACAAAAAAGTTTAAAATTTCACATTCTCAATTTTGTATAATATTTTTAAGTACCATTATAAATGTTTATCAATTTTTTTTGTTTATATATTTTAATAAGTTAATTTTTTGTTTTATAGGTGTGGAGGAAGTGACAGCTGATGTGGAAAATCAAAAAGTGGTGATAAAGGGAAAGGACCTTAATCCAAAGAAAATATTGGAAGGAATTAAGAAAAAATACTCCAAAAATGTGGAGCTTATTTCTCCAAAAGAACTCCCTGATAATCCCAAGCAGAAGAAACCTGAACCTAAAAAGGAAGAGGTAAAATCGAGATCCCGACCCGTTTTGAAATCATTATTTACAGACTCGTGATTTTGAAAGGAAAATATAGCTCAAATTGTATTTTGATTTTTGAATATTTACATTCATTATGCATTTGCTTGTCTCTAAACTTTGCATAAAAAAATGTTTCAATTGTTCGTGTTAATGTTTACTTGATGCGTAAATATTCATGACAACAAGTGCTTCAAACTTTATGTAATAGGTTAGATTTCAAATTTTGAAACATATCTCAATATTTTTTAAATGATTAGTGATTTTTTTTTAAATAATTTCCTATGTGAAGTTTAATACAAAATAGTAATTTAGAGTTTTTTTTCTATACTAAAATTATGTGCAACCAAATAATTTCTTCACATAAAATTGTTTATTTATCTAAAATAAATAATTAATTATGTATTAAATAATTGGTTTTGCAGGTTCAGATTAAGACTGTGGAGCTAAAAATGAATATGCATTGTGAAGGCTGTGCAAAAGACATCAAGCAGACCATTGGAAGAATGGAAGGTAAACTACATTATTTTCTAATAAATATTATTTTTGTGATAATAGTTGACTTAAATAATAGAAAAGGTAACTTAAAGCTTTTACCATTTGTAATAATTATTGGGTGAAGCG
The DNA here is from genome assembly GCA_028017165.1 of Herpetospermum pedunculosum. Taxonomy (NCBI): domain Eukaryota; kingdom Viridiplantae; phylum Streptophyta; class Magnoliopsida; order Cucurbitales; family Cucurbitaceae; genus Herpetospermum; species Herpetospermum pedunculosum. The sequence goes on from CM051524.1 coordinate 64,532,335, forward strand.
GCTCACGCATTGTCTAGCTTGTTTTAAAGTGAGGGTTTGAGATTATCGGTTTCTTATCTGTCAAAGGTTCAAATCTCTAATTTCTTGTCTTAACTAATTGAGTTATGGTTAGATTTGTTGGAGTGCGACCAAAGTCCCACATCGGTTAAAATTAGGGGAAGATCATGGTATATAAGGAGAGAGGCCTTTTGGGTGACTAAAAGCAAAGCCACGCGGGTTTCGACCTAAAGTGGACAATATCATATCATTGTGGAATGAACGGATATTTGATTGGATATATATGTAGGAGTAATGACGGTGGAGACGGATAAAGATGGTTCAAAAGTGACAGTGAAGGGAGCAGTGGATCCTCCAAAGCTTGTGGAATCCATTAAAAAGAAAATGGGAAAGAATGTAGAGATGATGAAGAAGAAACAAGAGAAAGAAAACCAACAAAAAGCAGAAGAGAAATCAGACAAGAACAAAGATGGAAATCAAGAAAATGAAAAGAATGTGCTTTTTAAATATCCTCCTCAATACTCTTTGCTCCACATTTACCCTGATCAAACTTTTAGTGATGACAATGTTTTTTCTTGTTCTATCATGTAATTATGGTAATTTATTTTAATTTGATTTACTTAACCGTTATTGTTAGTATGAATAAATTATTTGAGCAAACCGTTGAGAATCCCACATCAGAAAAATGAAGAGATCTCATTCACAATATAAAGTACATGGGTTTCTCCTTCCATCACCAATTAATTTTAAGATGGAATCTCATGATATCAAACACAGACCACCACAATTTTTCACGACGATTTTAAAGAGAAAATAATTTTGTGTTAGTCGGTGCAAATGACAAGGGAAGTGGGAATGTAATGTAATTAACTTAGGTTGGGAATGTAATCTAATTAAGTTAGGTTGAAATATTTAAATTTTGATTAATAATTATATATAGAAATAATTTAAAAAAATTATGTAAAAATATATTTTCACAAAATTAACCGCAGACAATTACGTAATATATATTTTTTTAGTACAACAATTGGATATAAAAATTTGAACCATTACTTCAAATAAATGAATCAATGTCAATTAAATTTAATTTTTTAATAAAAAAAATGTAAATTATTGTTGAATTATGTTGGTGTGACTTTTTAAGTTAAATAACATACATAAATTTAATATCTCAAACAAATGACAAATGCCACTAACCTAATCTCTCTCATTTACCTAACACTATATAACACATCACTTTATTATGAAATTAGAGTAAAGTGATGTGATAAATTGGAGTCCTTTTTACTTGCAAGATATAGTCCACTTATAACTTTAAGATATAGTCTACTTTGTCACCATCAAATTGATTTTCTCTTTCTTTTTCTATCTAAAAATGTAATACCATCTAATCTATTTTTAATGCTTTTACTTCTTTTTTTTTTTTTTTTGAAATCTTAACTACATTTTAACAACCATAATCTCCTGTGTGAACCTATGTATATTTTAGTGGGTAGTAATAACTAAACAACAATTTTTTTTATTATTTTTTTTTTAAAAAAAAAAAATCAATTTACACCCTTAAACTTTGAAAATTGTATCAATTAAAACTCTGAACTAATGATGATATCAATTTAAACCCACCTTGAACTTTCAGAATGGTATCAATTTATACTTTTTGTTAAAAATTTAATTTAAAAACGTAATTTAAACACGTAAAAATTCTAATTTTAACGATTAAACCCCTAAACTTTCATAAATGAATCAATTATATGGAATTTTAGGAGTTTAATTGATAAATTATAAGTCTACACTCGTTTGAAAATTAACATTTTTTTAAGTGATGGTGTAAATTGATACACTAATGAAAGTTCAGAGTTTAAATTGATACAATCATTAGTTTAAGGTTTTAATTGATACAACCTCAAAAGTTTAAGGGATATAAATTGATTTTTACCCTTATTTTTTATAAATAAAATTATAAAATATAATTTGTTATCAAACATAACCTTAATTTTATAATAGGATTTGTTTTAGATATTTATTTATTTTTTTTTTTTTTTTGGAAGGTAATATATATTAGATATTTATTCTTTTTTGCTGTTTGATTTTGAGTATTTTTTGTTGTTGAATTTTTTATGTTCCATTGTTGAATGTTGAGTATTTTTTTTTTTTTTTTTTTTTTCTTCGAAATTTGAGTTTGGTAATATTTGGATTATTGAGTTTATAACTCAACAATTTTATTCCCAACGTTTGTATTTGGTAGCATGTTTGGTAGTATTTGGCTTATTGAGTTTTCAAACTCAATAATTTTATTCCTCATTTTGTAGGGACACGTCTTTCCATCAGTTTTTAGTTAATTAGTAACGAAAAGTTAGTGTGACACCTATGGTTTTTATTAAAAAAAAATATTTTTTAATTTTTTAATTATTAAAATAAAAAAAATATATAATTTTTCTCTTTTCTTCTTCTTAATTCTCTCTTTTCCTCCCCTCCTTCTATCTTCTTCCTCCCATATATGGCCAGGTCGTGTCATCTCTGGTGACCATGATTTTTATTTTTCTTCATCTCCTTTTTTTTTATTTTCTTTTTTCTCCCTCTCAATTTTTTTTAAAATCGAAATGGGTCCATTCTTTTGTTTAAAAAGAAATAAAAAACGAAAGGGGATTTCTCCCTTCGTTTTAGTTCTTAAAAATAAATGAGAGAATGAAAAAGGAGATGAAAGATTAAAAAAAAAAAAAAAAAAAAAAGAAAGAGTTGCCGGCAACGATATGATGGTAGTCATGTATGAGATGAAAAAAAATATGAAAGGAGAAGGGAGAGAGAAGAGGTTGTAAAAAGAAAAAAAAAGGAAAAAAAAAATGTGTGCTTTTTTTTAAAAAAAATTAGTAATTAAAAAATTAGAAAAATATTTTTTTAATAAAAAAAATAGGTGTTGTAAAGATTGACAGACCAAACCGTTAGTAATTAACGTAAAATTTGATGGAGACCAAAAACGCTACCAAATGCAAAATTTCAAGAGTAAAATTTTTTAGAGTTCGTCCAAGAAACTACCTCGTAGAAACAAATAGCTACATAAAAACGTATTTGAATCTACTTTTGTCGCCCATACAATGTACATGTTAAAAAAGAACGTGAAACTGTTTGATAAAAACTCGAATTTATAATACACTTGGTTGTATATGTTAAAAAAAATGTAAAAATGTTGATAAATATAAAAACGTAAATACATTGTAATGCAAGTATCCAGTCAATAGCTACTTTCTCGTCTATGACCCCAAAATGTTTATTCTCGACCAATCCACTTCCGGCCTCGACAACACTTCACCATGGACGAATATTGCTCGAGAACCATCGTTCTCAGTATCCATCAGTTCTGTTTTGTATCACGACTCTCTCGAACACTTCGGACTCAACCTCACTCTCATGAGTCTCGATCCTCCCCTTCACGTCAACAAGATCAAAATCGTCACTGAATCCATCAAAACCATCCAACAAACCCAAAATTTGCCATGAATCAAACCCAATCAATTCCTAAATTTAAATTCAAATCCTTAAAATTCACCCTTCAACAACTCTTTCAACAATCCAAAGTCATGGACTGGACACCCTCAATATCTAAATTGAATTAGTCCTTTCCGATTTTGCAAGTTCCTGATTCAAAAAAAATGTCATCCTAATGCACAAGTCCTCTATTTAGTGTAATCGCGAAGAACACAACCCTAATAACGAGAGAACGACGTCAAATAAATGTTTCAGATAAATCGTTTCTTTGAGAGAAATGAGAGAACGACCATGATTTAAAGTTTTGAAAACTAAAATTCAAATAAGATATTGAACTAACTAATATATATTTTTTTTTTTAATACAAAAAAAAATAGAGATTTTTTAGGGATGATTTGATAGATACACCATCCTTCCTTCAAAATAGGTTGTTGGATGCATCTTCATAATTGGGGCAAAATAGAAAGATTGATGGTAGAGTGTGAGCATGCACCGCTAACCATTCCTTTAAGGGGCATTTGTGGTAGTTTGAAGTTGTTTAGTCTTGAAAAATTCTGAAGTATGTGTAGTGTGTTTCGGGCAGGGAGTTGTTTTTTCTTTGAACAACAAAAATAATTTTAAGCATTTTACAAATTTTTTAAAGAAAAAAAATAACAACACATAAGTATAGTCTTACACTAATCCATGTATCAAACACATCTTTATCTGCCTCCACCCTCTTAAACTCGTCATTCCATCTGAATTCACTCCACTCAGAAACCAGCATCTTAGCAATGACGGTTTATTTTAGCTTGTACAATTTTTTCTATAATTTTCTATATTTTTTATTTTATGTATCATTCACAAATTACTTTGAAAGATAACAAAAATAATTTTGACCACAATACTTCACATTCTTTTTTCAATATTACTCACATTAATTATTCATTTTATTTGGATAGTTTTGAAATAAAAGAGTAGTGCGTTATATATTATATATGAATTTAAAAGATTTTAATCCATTAATTTAAACCGGTCTAAATAGGTTGATATTTTTATTTCTCTCTATGATAACAATACTACCTTATGAATTTGTTTAAGTACCAATTTTGATTGAACAACCTAATTTATATTTAAAATAATAAAAATAGGTTGAATTGCATTTTTAGTCATTTTACATATTTTATTTAAATTACGTTTTTTTTAAACAATTAAAAATATTGTGGGAGAGAGAAAGAGAGAGAAATGTGTTGTCTCGTAAAATGGGACAAACATGAATATTAATTACTTAATTACTGTAGAAGTCTGGAGAGTTCGATAGTAATTATATCTTGGGAGTTGATTTTTTTTATTCGAGTTCAACCTATCAGTGAAATGTTAACTTTTCCCTCAACTCCTTCTCCAACAACTTCTTGCGCCAAACACCCCTAAAAAAAAATTTAGCCAATTTTGAGGTACCAATTCTTTGACCATTTATACTTATTTTCCTAAATAATTATTAATTGATCCATTTTTATTTTTTTTAGGGGCAATGAGACAAATGACCCTTTTTAAGTTTCAAAATCGATATATGTCCTTTTTTTCAAAAGTGAGATATATGTCCCTTATTTAGTTTAATTTATCTCTCCTATCTTTTTTCATTACTTAATTACCCTTCTCAAATCTCATAACCCTCCACTAAAATTTTCTCTATTCTCTCTCCCTCCTATTTTTTTGTTTCAAAAATTCAAAATAACAAAAACGTATTTCCTCTATTCTATTCAAAATAACAAAAACGTATTTCCTATATTCTCTCCCTCTGACTGTTATAAAAATTTAAAAATTACAAAAAAAAAAAAAAAAAACGTATTTCCTCTATTCTCTCTCCATCTTTTAAGTGTTACAAAAATTAAGAACTACAAAAAAAACGTAAAACAATTACCTAGAAAATCATAAAAAATAAAAAATAAGTAGAAAAAAAAAATCAGAACTTATACCACCATTTTCAATCTTATCGGCTTCAAAAAAAAAAAAAAAAAAAAAAAAAAAAAAGTGCAATTTGCAAAGTGCAATTACACATTACATTTGCAAACTGCAATTACACTATAATTGTAATTTGCAAACTGCAATTACACTATAATTGTAATTTGCAAACTGCAATTACACTGTAATTGCTACATTAGCCCTTAATAATAGTACTTGGCAAAAACTAAAAAACAATTGTACTGTATTTATAAAAAAAAATCAAATAATAGTTTTTGGAATAAAAAATAAACTTCAAATACTTTGTAATTGCAAAAAAAAATAATAAAAAAAAAATAAATAAATAAGTTTTACAAAAATCAAATAAATAGTTTTTGCAACAAAATACAATCTTCAAAATACACTGTAATTGCAAAAAAAAAAAAAAAACGTTTTGCAAAAATCAAATAAATATTTTTTCAACAAAATATGATCTTCAAAATACCCTGTAATTGCAAAAAAAAAAAAAAAAAAAAAAATCCAATCAAATACCTCGAAGTGGTTCTTCCAAGAACCCGAACACAAAATTGAGTCGAGCTTTGTCAATTTTGAAAGGTAGGATCATTCGAACATGAACCCTAACCACATTATCCCAGTGTTTTCACCTCACATCAAAACAGAATATCTCTTCCGGAATTTGAAGAATTGAGGTCGACGATGATCTTTCTCTTCTTGGTGACGGCCGATTTGGGGACGAATGCATTTTTAGGTGATCAGTCACCACCGATTTGACGATTTGATTTGAGTCTGGAAATCTTCATTTTTTCACACACCATACGTTGTTTGAATGTGAGGCATAATAGGAACAGAATAAAATCTAACATTTTTTAATTATTTCTAGGATAAATAAAATCAGAGAAATTGAAACATTGTTTATAAGAGATTTTGGATTAGAGGTGATAAAATATCATTGATTATTAAAGATTTCAGATTAGGGGAGGGAGAATAAAGAAATAGTAAATAAAGATTAGGGAGAGAGAATTGAAGATTTTGTTGGAGAAAATCTTGGGAGGGAGAGATGAGTATGTGTTTCAAAGATAAAACTAAAAAAAAGGTGAAGTTAGGAGGGTAAAAAAGGAATGAATAATGAAGGAGAGAGAAAATGAAAAAAGAAAAGGGACACGAAACTCACTTTTAAAAAATGGGACATCCATTCAAATGAGTTTAAAAAAAATGGCCTATTATGAATTCCCATTTTTTTTAGGGAATTCATAATAAATGGCCCTTTTTAAGATCTCATGCGAAGGAATGTCCTTTTTTTTTTAAATTGAGTTTGGTGTCCATTTTTTTTAAAAAAAAACCTCTCTCATAATATTTCTCTTCCCATTTTGTCCTCATAACAACTTTTCAAAAAAAAAAATGTTTTATTTTATTTCTCCATCTTCCAAAAAAATGCTAGATTTTATTTTTCTCTCTCTTAATTTTATTCTTTATATTCTAACGATTTATTTTTCTCTCTCTTAATTTTATTCTTTATATTCTAACGATTTAAAAAAAAATAGTTTTTAAAGGAAAACTCCCCACGCAAGATTTTTTTTTTGTAGCATCCTCATCTGCCATTGACGTGAAACTTCTTCAGCGTTAGTGAAAATAAAGTTTATGGGCAACTCTTCTTCTCTTCAAAACTTAACTTTGTAGCATCCACAACTGCCATTGACGTGAAACTTCTTCTTGTTCTGCTTCAGCAGCGTTAGTGAAAATAAAGTTTATGGGCGGCTTTTCTTCTCCTCAAAACAACTGTCTTCACACTCAAATGGGTATTTCTAGAATTGGGTCAATTATGATTTAGGATTTAGGATATGAGATTCTTTGATTTCAGTATGAACCAAAGATAATTTTGTTTTTTTGGAAAATCCAGAGAAATGTTTTTGTTGGAAAATCGTGAATTGGGAGATAGGAGATGGAAAATTTTGATGAGATGAATTTTTTTAGATTTTTTAGATGTAGATTTTGTTGGGAAATCGTGATTTGGGAGATTTGATTTCAATAGATGGAAATCTTGACATCGATTTAGGATCCATTTAGGAGATGGGAGATGGAAAATTGATGTGGGAGATAACTTTTTTTTAGATTTTTTAGATGTGGATTTTGTTGGAAAATGTCTTTGATTAGGTAGGATTTGTGGATATTTTAGATTTCACTGGTATTTTAGATTTCACTGATTTTTTAGATTTCAATTGATGGGGAATCGTGATTTGGGAGCTAGAGCGAGGAGCTAGAGGGAGATTATAGCCAAACCAATCGACTCCGCCGATCATCGAAACTTTGGCGTCTACAAAACTTCCAGGTTTTTATTTAAATGTTTTTTTTCTAAAGTATTGGTGTTGATTTTCTAAAACAATTATCATTAGTAAAATAAATGGTACAATTTCAAGTACGCTATAATTTCAATTTACGAAATTGTAAATAACTTGGAAGTTATTTAAATGTTTTTTTTTTCGGTATTGGTGTTGGTTTTCTAAAACAATTACAATTGGTAAAATCGAATTGTACAAGTGCAAGTATGGTATAATTTCAATTTGCGAAATTATAAATTACTTGGAAGTGCCAAAATTATAAATACAGTGTAGTTTCATTTTTCATCTCTACCTTTTTTTTTTGTAATTCTAATACGAAATAGACTATTTACATATGTTATGTTTTGTTTATTTACCATGTATTTGATAATTGCAAATACATTTTAATTAAAATCTGTAAATAACAATATGTTATGTTTTGTTTAGCCTTATGATGTATTAACAATATGTTATGTTTTGTTTAGCCTTTTGATGTATTTTCTGATGTATTTACGGTGTATTTGTTACTTTAATTAAAATTTACAAATAACAGTATGTTATTTATTATTTATTTATTTTGCCTTCTGATACTGTGTATTTGTGCAAATACAATGTCATTACAAATGCAAAATTTATGTGATGTATTTACTGTGTATTTGTTACTTTAATTAAAATTTACAAATAACAATATGTTATGTTTTGTTTTGCCTTCTGATATTGTGTATTTGTGCAAATACAATGTCATTATAATTTGCAAAATTGTAAATACACTGTAATTAAAATTTGCAAAATTGTAAATACATTGTAATTGCATTTTGCAAACTTAGAATGCATATCTTTATTTTTGAGATGTATTACAAAGACTAGCATATTTTTCTCATTTTTTTTTTCTATCGTGTAATTGCAAGTTGAAAACGGCAAATACAGTGTAATTGAAAACATATCATTGTTTTTGAACTTATAAGGTGGAGTTTGTCTCAATTACAATATATTTAAAATTTTGTAGATGATTGAAAATTCTTGGAGAGTTTTATATAAGTTCTCATTTTTTTTTTCTTTATTCTTATGATTTTTTAAGTCTTTTGTACTATTTTTGTTATTTTTAATTTTTGAAATAGGTGGAATGAAAATGGTAGGGGAATTTGGTATAAGTTCTGATTTTTTTTTCTTTCTTTATTCTTATGATTTTTTAAGTCGATTTTGTATGATTTTTGTTATTTTTAATTTTTGAAACAGGTGGATTGGAAATGGTAGGGAAATTTCATATAAGTTCTGATTTTTTTTTCTTTATTCTTATGATTTTTTAAGTCGATTTTGAGGGAAATTTCATATAAATTCTGATTTTTTTTTTTTTCTTATGATTTTTTAAGTCGATTTTGTAATATTTTTAATTTTTGAAACGAGTAAAAAGAGGGAGAGAAGAGATTTAATTTTTGGAGAAAATTTTGGAGGAGTGAGAGTTAGTTTTTTTTAAATTATAAAATCTTATAAATTGAGGTGAGAGATTGAGATTTAAGGGAGGGTAAATAAGGAACCTAAAAAATAGGAGAGAGAGAAATTAAACTAAAAAATGACATATATCAAACTTTTTTTATAAAGGGACATCTATCAATATTGATACTTAAAAAGGGCCATCTGTCTCATTGCCCCTTTTTTTTAACTTCTAAAAAAAATCCGGTTTTTGTGCTTTTTCTGAGGCCTTTCCAGCCCATTTTGATCTTTTAGAATGGAAATGGGCCCAAGTTTTCTCATGGTCCAATTTGGGTTTCTGTCCCATTCTAAAATTGGAAAAAAAATGTGAAAAAAATGACTTACCAAAATTTACTACCTTTCATTCACTTATTATTTTTTATTATTCGAAACTCTGACCCGTGTCGAAAATGCTCGATGCCAATTGAGTTAAGCTTATATTGACATATTCTTTTACATATTTATTCCTCAGATTTCAAAAAAACTTATGAAAACTTTTTCATTCTAATTTAAATATATACAGGAATACCATATAGTTTAAGCACTTTTTAAAAATAATATATTTTCTTTGTTACACTATATACATAAATAATTGTATTAATTATAAATATGTTTTCATTTCTAACTACATAGAAGATTTTTCACACTTAAAATGCATTTTTTTTTTTTAATTTACCTCTCAAGAATTTCTTAAAATAACTATTAAATTAATTCAAAAAATTTAAAGTGCATTTTATTTAGGACTAGTTGCACAAATAGCAATCAGGTCCAAACTAATTGCAAATTTAGTAAACTTTAAAATATTTTGTAAATATGACAAAAAAAATCTGTTTCTATCACTGATAGACTTTATCATACCACTGATAGACTATTATCACTGACAAAAAATTATAAAATGTTGAGGTGATCAGCGATAGACTTCTATCAGTCATAAGATACCAACGATAGATATTGCCATATCCGCAAATTTTTTTAAAAATATGCTATATTTTTAATTATTTTATTTTTAAATTGACATCTGTACAATTTTCTTTATATTTATTAAGATTAAAAAAAATTGTCATTAGCTATATTGAACTAAATTATTATTTTTAGCGATGTCCATTAGACATCCTCTTTTTTCGAGTGGAAAATGTCTCTTTAAGGAAAATTGTTTTGATACTTCGTTCCATGCTCCTTCAATTATGTTTAACCCGATAATAATTGACATATACTTCTTTTCTTGAAGTTGAAGTTCAAATCATCATACTTCATATAATATAAAATAAATTAATTATAAGTTTAGTCTTTGAACTTTCAAGTTTATTTCAAATAAGTCACCGAACTTTTAATTTTGTGTTTAATAGATCTCTAAAATCTAAAAATGTCTAATAATTAATTAAGTATTTGAACTTTCAAATTTGTGTCAATCATATTCAAAATTTAAAATAAAAATAATTGATGTATTAGATTTACGGTTGAATAAGATCCTACACTTTAAATTTCATGTCTAGTAGATCCATAATTTTTTTACAAAAATATAAAATGAGTCAATAATCTATTAGACACAAAATTACAAATTCAAGGACCTATTAGATAATTTTTAAAGTTTATTGGACACAAAATTGAAAGTTTAAACACTTAACTATTATTAAATATTTTAAATTTTAGTAACTAAATTTAGTGAGACTCAATTTATAATTAAAATAACATATTAATTAAGTATGTGTCGAGTATGAATGCAAGAGGCCAAAGCGAGCATAGCTCAGTTGGCATATGTATGATTTGATGATCGAGAGGTCTGTGGTTCGAATCCCCCCACCTCAATGTACTAAAAAAAAAAAAAAAAAAAAAAAAAAAAAAAAAAAAAAGTATGAATGCAAGAGAATAGATGTTATTGAATTTTTCTTTCCTAGCATGTAGTTACTAGTTGGGCAGATTAACAGACATACCATATTAGTATAGTATTATGTTAACAAATTTAATAGTGGGGACTAAGTAGAAATATTAATCCTAATTTTATTATAATTAAAGTTGAGTTAAATTACAAGAGTTTAGCGTCTCAATTTTATGTTTGTATCTAATAGGCTCTTCACCATTTAAATTTTTGTCAAATAATTCTCTAACATATTAGATTTAAAAAAGGGAAATTGTAGTAAATGACAATTTAAGACTTATTGTTTGCAAATATAGCATGTTTTTAAAAATTTTGCGGATATAGCAATTTCTATCGCTGATATCTTATGACTGATAGAAGTCTATCGCTGATCACCTCAGTTTTTTATAGATTTTTGTCAGTGATAATAGTCTATCAGAGATAATAGTCTATCACTGATAGAAGTCTATCAGTGATATAATAAAGTCTATCAGTGATAGAAACGGGTTTTTTTGCCATATTTGCAAAATATTTTAAAGTTTGCTAAATTTGCAATTAGTTTGGGCCTGATTGCTATTTGTGCAACCAGCCCTTTAAAAAAAATTAATAACGGATTTGTTGTAAATAAAATTGAATTTTATGTCTAATAGAATTCAAAATTTTTAAATCTACGTTTACAAATTTTGAATAAGTCAATAATCTAATAGACACAAAATTAAAGTTTATGAACATGTTAGACACTCAAGGATCCATTAGACATATATTTGAAAGTTTAAAACTTTATTAGAGAATTTTTTAAAGTTTAAGGAAAGAGAACCCTAAAATTTTCTATGCTAAACTTGTAATTTAATCTTAATTTTTTTTTTTTTTTTTTTTTTTTTTTTTTTTTTTTTTTTAATTTAAAGACATATAGGCACAAGCTTAAATATAGGGAGAATCTTTACTTTAACTTTGATTATTTCAGAATTTTCCAAAAAAAGAAAAGTGGAGCTTTTGAATAAATGAGAAGTTTTTGTTGGAGGGAATCTAAATGAAAGCATTCCATTTTCCAAAAGCTTGCAAATGGCCAACTTCTTTGAAGCTTCCAGATTTATTTAGTAGTGTGTGTCTTTTTTCTGTTTCATACATATTAAATTTTACCTAACTTCCAAAAACCTTAATCATATTTTATGTTTTTTAAAACTTCTTATTTATAGTTTTTGAAACAAAGATTTGAAAAATGTTCTAAAACCTATGGATTATAGAATAAGCTACTTTGAAAGTTTGAGATTATGATACTCGTGTTCTACTATTTGTACAATAAATGTGGGTATAAAGTTTTGACTTTGGATCACATAAAAAGAAAATGATGGTTGCACAGCAATCAGACCCAAAATAATTACAAATTTAGCAAAATTTAAAATATTTTACAAATATGACAAAAAATCAGTGACTATCACTGATAGAAGCTATCGTTGATATATGACTATCACTCATAGACTAAAATTCTATAAAAAAAAAACTAAGGTGATAGGTTAATATCAGCGAGAGACCATACTATCAGTGATAGAAATTGTCATATCTGCAAAAACAAAATTAAAAAATACTATATTTTTAATTATTTTACTCTAAATTGACATTTGTTACAATTTTTCAAAAGAAAATGCATGTTAATTACCATTAACTTATACTTACAAATATAAAATATGGGTGTCAAACCAAGTATAGCTCAATTGATATAAAGTTTTGTTATTAACGGAGAGTTAGGTTTCAATCTCCCTACACCACTTTAATTAAATATTTTTGTAACAAAAAATATATAAAATATGAGAGACTCTCTTAAACTATATTTTGAGGGAGTTTTGAAGCTAAAATTAGGTTGTTTTTTTAATAATATTGCATTTTTTAAAACTTATTATAAAAATATTGTAAGTTTGAAACTATTTATAAAAATATTATACTTTTAATTGGAGGTCGTCTAAGACGACCTCCACAAGCAAATATCGTCTTTTCAAAAGACGACCTTGCTCCACACCTCGCTCCACATGGATATTGGTATGTACTTCTTTCATTAAAAAATTGATATTTTTTTACTCAGATATTCAAAATTTTAAAATAAGATATGGTTGGAAACAGGGGCGGAGCTACATGGGGGCCAGGGGCACGTGCCCCCCCTGGAATTATTAGTTTTAAATATTTGTATATAAAATTTTGAAAAATATACCTACAGTTTGTCTATTTGTATATCTAAAATCGAAATTTATAACAAAATTAGTGTTTGGTTTGTTGGCAAGGGGGCACGGATTTCAACCTTGCTTCTGTTAGTGTCCTAGAGTTCGAGCTCTTCCAATGCAAATTTTTGTTTTCTTTTTTATTTTGTTTATCAGTTTGTTAAAAAAAAAACCTATTGAATTCTAAAATGGTTTATAATTATTTTTTAATTAATATTATTTTATATAAATATTATATATTCTAAAAAATAAATTATATACAAATATTTAAAATTATATTTATATAAATAAAGAATTATCTTCTAAAAAAAATAAATTATATAAAAATATTTAAAATTATATTTATATGAATAGAGAATTATAACTTTAGTTTTTCAATTTTTAAATTTGTTTTTAATAGATTTGTGAAGGTTAAACAGTTTAAATTTGTTAACTTTAATTTTGTAAGTAATAGGTCTTAGACATTTAATTTTTTTTTCCTAGTAAAAATCAACTTTTGAGGACTCAATTAAATTTATTAACTATAATTTTGCACCTAATAGGCTTTAGACATTTAATTTTTTGTCCAGTAAAAATCAACTATTGAGGACTCAATTACACTTGAAAATTTTAATTTTGTATCTAATAAATACATTATTATTTTCAAATCGAGCATAACTCAATTGACATAAAACTGTGCCCTTGACTAAAAGATTAGGGATTCGACTCTTGCATTAATTAAATATTTTTGTAAAAAATATAAAGAAATACATTATTTTTTTATAATATGTCTTTATTAGATACAAAATTAAAAGTTTAATGATCTATTAGACTCAAATTGAAAGTTTTAGAGTGTTTTACACACTTTACAATTCAAGAACTATATAGACATAGATCAAAAATTTCAAAGACTAAACTTGCAGTTAACCCTATTGGAATTGTGCCCCTCCTGACAAAAAATCCTGGATCCGCCCCTGGTTGGAAAGCTAACAGCGAGAGCTTCAATTTGATAGGTGGTTTCACTATTTTTGGAGTTGTGTATCAAAAGATAGAGACCATCGAAGTTGGACTATAGTTCTGCAAATTTTAGAACTGAAGATTATTTTGAGGAGTGTATTAAAAAATTGATATATTTTTACCCAGATATTCAAAAACTTCGAAAAGGGTATTGTTGGAAAGTTAACATAGAGAGCTTCAATTTGATACCTAGTTTCACTATTTTTGGAGTTGTGTATCAAAAGATATATATCGTCAAAGTTATGAAAAGTTCACTAAACCCATAACTGAAGATACGACTGAAAACTTCAAAATTGTAGCTAAACTTCGACGATCGGTATCTTTTAATACACAACTCTACAAATAGTGAAACTAGATATCAAATTGAATCTCTGTGTTAGCTTTTTAACCGTATTTTTTTCGAAATTCTTTAATATCTGGGTAAAAAGATGTCAATTTTTTAATGCACTCCTCAAAATAATCTTTAGTTCTAAAATTTGAAAAACTATAGTCCAACTTCGATGGTCTCTCTCTTTTGATACACAACTCAAAAAATAGTGAAACCACTATCAAATTGCTCTCGCTGTTAGCTTTCCAACCATACATTTTTTGAAAATTTTGAATATCTGAGTAGAAAGATATTAATTTTTTAATAAAAGAAGTATATACCGATGTCCATGTGGAGCGAGGTCGTCTTTTGCGACCTCCATCCATGTGGAGCAAGGTCGTCTTTTGAAAAGACGATCTTTGCTTGGGTTATTTTTATAATAAGTTTTAAAAAATGCAATATTATTAAAAAAAAACAGCCCTAAAATTAAGGTTGATTTTCCAACCAATTAAAAAAATGAAAATTAATGTCAAAATCAACTTTTTGAAAAGACCAACCATCCAATTGAAATCGACGAAAATCTAATTGAAGGGATTGAAATGGACTAAAAAAACTGGTTTGCTTGCTTTTTAATGTTTTTTTTTTTTTTTTTTTTTAAACCGCCTTAAACGCACGTGTTTTTGCTCATCTCTATATTAAAAAAAAATCTTTAATGAGTTCCTAAACTTTTCATCTCTATATTAAAAAAATATCTTTAATGAGTTCCTAAACTTTAAAAAGTCTTTAATGCGTCCCTAAATTTGATGGGGCCCCGCAATGGGTTTAGAACCCTGTAAATCAAAATTCAGTGGGTTTGTTTAGAAGAGTTCTGAACCCTGAGAATCCGAAAATGGTGTTTGGAGTGCAGTGTTGGGAAGTCTGGGAATCAGAAAATAGTGTTTGGGGTGCAGTGTTGGGAAACCTGGAAATCAGAAGTCGGTGTTTGGGGTGCAGTGTTTTGAAACCCGGGTTTGAACATTTTTTTTTTCTTTTTTTCCTTTCGCTATTTTTTTCTTTTTCTTTTCTTCTTCTTATTTTTTAGTAGATGTTTTGTGAATTGTAGAATTTTTTATGCAACATAGGACTTTTTTTCTAGACGTTTGAATGAAGCATTTAATTTATGCTATAGTCTAAGAATAAGAAAATTATTTCCAAGAATCAAATATATATTTGGATAAAGAATTAAAAAATTAAATGTTTCATTCAAACGTCTCCAAAAACATAAGATGTCATGTCAATCGGTTTGATTTTTTTTTTTAAAAAAATACATATTTAGATAAAGAATTTTTTTTAAAAAAAAAAATTAAAAAAAAATGAAAAACACAAAAGGAAGAAAACAATAATTAAACAACAACCTACTATTATATTTGGATAATATTCTCAACTATGTATTCCTTAAATACAAACTGTAATTCATAATTTCAAACATTTCATAAAGTTAAGCTTCACATCAATTATATAACAAAAAAAAAATATATATATAATTTTGTAATTAGAGAAAAATCACATTCTATTTTAAAATCAATTGAATATTGTTAATAATTATTATTTTTTAATTTTTAATTTATTAATTTAAAAATTAAATATTATTTTTTAAAATATTAACATGCCTCAAATATTTTTTTTTTATCTTACAACTAAAAAATTAAACATATTTTGAACTATTGTTAATTAGATTAAATATAAATGAATTAAAAAATTTGAACTATGGTTAATTAGATTAAATATAAATGAATTAAAAAAATAATTTTATTTAAATAAATATAATTGGAAAACTATACAATTATAATTAAGAGGGTGAAATTGGAAGAAAAATAGTGGGACCCACCATAATAATGAAAAAAATTGATTGAAAAATGTTGGGACGCACAATAATTATGAAAAATGTGGTGAGGAATTGGTGGACCCCAATATAGTGTAATTTTAAGGAAAACCCATTGGTTTGGAATGTGTAACCCATGGGTTTGGTTTCCCAAACCCGGGGTTCCCAACCCCTTGCCCCAAACATAGTTTTGGATACTAAATCCAAAATCACCCCAACCCATTACGGGGGCCAAACGCCCCCTAAACGTGTTGAATGGTTTCCTATACTTTCAATTTTGTTTTTGATGAATTCCTAAATTTTAAAAAATGTCAAATAAAGACAAAGATATATTTGACTTAAACTTGAAAATTTGAGGACCAATTAGATACAAAATTGAAAGTTAAAAAATATATTGAACATTTTTTTGAAGTTCGTGAGTCTATTAAACACAAAATTAAAAGTTAACACATTTATTAAACATTTTTTTAAAAAAATATTCAAGAAAAAAACACAATATAACATGAATTTATTTTCAAAATTTATAAAAGGGATCTTAAAATAGTCTAAATTACTTTTGAAAATGTTAATAAATAAACTAATACTAAAAATTAATTTAAAGATTTGTTTAAAGTATGAAGAGTATTAAGATTAGATATTTGAAATTACAATGACTAAAATAATATAACTCTCAAAGTATAGATACTATGACATTTCAATTAAAAAAAAATCTTATAGAAGTAAATACTAAAAAAAAAAAGAGGTCTAAATTATTTTTAAGAATGAAATTTATATATTTTTAAATATATATAAATAAAATATTAAAAGAGAACAATTTTTTTTTAAAAAAATATATATATATGGAAAAAAATGTAAAACAAATAAATTATTGTTATGACTAAGTTTTGAACTCAAGCACAGCAAAAGACTTACCCATGCATAATGAGCACTGCAACAGAATAAGAGATTATTAGTTTGAGGGGGCCAAAATATATTTAATAACAATAGTATATATTTAATGCATTATTTTTGCCTACGTATATAAGAAAATAAAAATATTTGGGGGGTCGTGGCCCCCCTAGTCCATTCAGAGGTCCGCCCCTGTAAATGTGTGTGAACTCATTCATTCTAGTAAGACTTTAAGTAGTTGTTTGGAGCGTTGAATGAATTATTATAGTCGGTGATTTATCATAGTTTGTGAGTTATAATATAGTCTTGTGAATAGTAGATACTATTGAAGTTATTGAAGTTACTGAAGTTACTAAAGTTACTTTATTGATTGTGGGTTATAACTCAGTCCACTTAACTTTAAGTTAGTGTCCCAAATACCCCTAATAGTTTCAAGGATCTTTTTGACGGGTAAATATTTGGAGGCCGTTTGGTTTGAAGATTTGTAGATGTCGAAAAATAAAAGAGACCTGGAAATAATGATATGTCTGAGAATAAGATTACTGAAAATAAAATATGTCTGTTTGTGCATGGAAATGACATCAGATATTTTTAGAAATAGATGTTATATCTGTATTTTGTGTAATTATTTGTATGAATATGAATTTTATTACGTTATAAATATAAATTAATAATTAAATAAAATTAATTTAAGTTATTATTTATTTTATATTAATATTCTAAAAGTGTATTTTATATTATTTATCTCTAATTATTAAATTGTTTCTATATAATTAAATTTCATACCATTCAATTCAATTATATTTGGTTAGCTTTTATTTTTATTTAGTTTTAATTAATTAATGAAAATTAATAAGTTTAATTAAGTAAATTGATTCTAAACTCTCTTAAAAATAATAATAATAAATTTAAACTTTGTAATCTAAGTTATTTTTGGTTAATTAATATATTGAATTGATTATATCAAAATAAAATATAGTTAATTAATTAACTATAAATCACATAAAATTTTAAATTCTAGTTCTACTTAAGTATTCTAGCACAATGATGATTTGAATAACTAATAATAATAAGTGTTATTTAGCTACAATGTAATATGATTGTAAAAAAAAAAAATTGTGATTTTTAAATTTAATAAACTAAGCTAAATATAAAATAAATAAAACAAGAAAAAGATTAAACCAATGTATTTAGAAAGAGAAAGTAAAAAAAAATAAAACCATGTACTTTGAACAAAGTTATGACTATCAGATGACATCAAAAAAATATTGAATAGAAGCTAGTTCCAATTTGATGCAACAAAATTTTTGAAATTTATGAAAGTTCAAGGGTACGTATTTTTTAAACGGAACTCTAAGTTTATGGGTATTTTTTTTCGCAACGGTATTTTAATTAAAGCGAAGATTGAACCCATGACCTCATAGTCACGGGCACAATCTTATGCCAATTGAGCTATGCTCGGTTTGGCGAATTCAGTACTTATTGTTAAAACCTTCAACAAAAATTCACCATGCTATTTTGTTACCTTTTACAATATAAGACCTTCAATGTCTTTAAAGTTTTCTAGCAACAGTTTCCTTTAATTTTCTATACTATATTTATAATTATTTTGAGTCTTATTGCCACGTATGCAACCAACTCTAAATTATAGGCCTTAGACATCAAAGAGAGATTCTCATCAAATCAAACAACACAATTACAACCAAAACTTAACAAACCTGACAAACCAAGACATAAACTTACCAATTGGTTACTCCCGTGGTCAACTTTTTTTTTTTTTGCAACGGTATTTTAATAAATACAAGGATTGAACCTATGACCTTTTAGTCACGGACACAACCTTATGCCAATTGAGCTATGCTCAATTTGGCATTTGGTGGTCAACTTTCTTCTACCAAAACAACCAAATCTATCATTAATAATGCAATGCTTAATCAAATCATTAACAAATTTAACATTATAAAATCTTTGCAAAAAAATACACAAGTTTCGATTGCATCAAATGAAATAAACAACTGCATCAATGACAACAGGCAATATTTGATGTTGTAAATCAGACCCCAATTGTTCAATCCAACACTTCCAATCAGAAAAATTAAAGGTTGTAACTCAGTCATCCATGAACCATCCTTAATAACGCACAGACAAAGAAAAAAAAAATAGAAAAATAACCTAATCTAAAAAACCAAAGGTTTTCTATCTAAATTATATTATAAGTTGAATATTACAAAGAACTCAAAACCATCAGCTCCAGTCCCAGTAGTGGAAAGCATCTGAAGAATGGAGGCTAAAACTCAAAAGAAAAGAAAAGAAAAAATTGTAAGTAAAAAATAGTTTATGATATTCTTTATGTGTCTTTACTTTTAAAAAAGTTACCTCACAATTATTAAAGTTGTAGCTTTCTTTGAATCCCACCACCAAAATATCTTCTTGTCTACTTTGTCTAGAAGGAACCCAAAATATTCAAAATAATAAAAGAAATATATATTTACTGCATATAAATTAATGAGTAATATAATTGTTTTTTTTTTTTTAGTAGTAGAGATAAAATCAAATCTTGGCCATTTAAAATGATAATAAATGTTTTATTAGCAACCACTGAATTGATATAATAACTTATATTTTTTTTTTTTTTTTGTCAAAGTGAGTATGACTCAACTGACATTTGTATGTGTTGACGATGAACAGATTTTGAATCCTCTACGTCCAATGTACTTAAAAAAAAGAAAAAAATACTCCTACTTTTCTATTTTTTAAATGTGTGTTTGTTATATTTAATAAAACATGTTAGTGAGTAAATTATAGTTTTTTCTTACTTGAGTGTTCCCATTTTTTCCTTAATTCATATTATTACTCACTTGCGATTCAAATTATATTTTAATAATTGAACATTCACGTTTATTATGTTTTAATCTTAATATTCTTAAATATATGGTTTTGATGCCTAAAGTTTACATCAAAATTCATTTTACCTTTTAACATTTAAGTTTACGTGGTGCATCAAATCATTTCATGAATGAATAAAATTTTCTTAAAGAAAGTGAGTTCAATTATTAACGGTCACCTACTTAAGAATTAATTTCTTACGAATTTTCTTGACAACCAAATGTTATAGAGACAGACGGTTGTTCCATGAGTTTAGTCAAAATAGGCGTAAACTGCTGGAATATTTACGAGAAAAAAAAAAGTCTTTGATTGATCCAAGAGTTGCATTATATTTTATATTTTAAAGCTTCCATGTATTGGTTTTTTATATTAGATTTAAAAATGAGTGACCACGTATTGTTAAAATTTAAAAAAAGAAACTTTAGGAACCAAATTAAAAAAATATATTATTTCTTTTTTTTTTGGTGAGGATTCGCTCATGGTTTTAATAAGATCAAGGTTGAGAAGACACCTAAGGTCATGTCAAAAACGTTAGAACATAGCTCAACATATTGATATGTACTTTCTTTTTGGAGTCAGGTTTCAAATTTTATACTTCAAATTTGTTGTGCTAAAAAAAGCATCGTTAAAGATATTGGTTTGATTCTCCATCCTTGCAATTATTGAAGTCCAAAAATAAAAAATAAAATTTGAAAAAAAGATAGAAACTAAACTTGGGTTTGTGTTATTTGTGTTTGGTTTTTTGTGGGTTTATAAATTTAGGTTTTTTTTCGATACAATAAATGAGGTATGAGAATTTAAATTTTCGACCTAGATGAAAGGAGTAAATGTCAATTACCGTTATTCTATGCTCATGTTAGCAAATGAGAAATTTAAGTTGATATAATAAAAAAATTAACAAATCTATTACCTAAAATAAGGATACACACGTGCCAAATATAGTTAGACTACTTAACTCTAGGTTCACAAACCTAACCCAATGATGAACCAACTTTATTTATATGTCACCATATAAATAAGAATGCATTTTTCTCAACTTTGTCCATCAAACAATAGGTCCTTGGGGAATCAAAGTCCCTCCAAAACTTCCCAAAGTTAAAAAGTGTCCAAATCCTAAAAAATGGATGTCATCAATGCAGAGAAGCTTTTTTCCATAAAATATTGTTACAAAAAAAGCCAACTCTTCCTCTACAATGTCAGTCTTCTTCATTCTCTCATCCTCTTCTTCTTTAGCTTTTGGCTTTCTTCCCAATCTCATCGATTTCCTCCCGATGCGCTTTCGTCGATGATGAAATTGGTGGCTACGCCGCCCTCGTTCTTCAGCCCGAGATGCTTGTTCGTTGTTGTCAATGTCATTGTTGTCTACATCGTCGGAGAACAAAAGCTCGCCGGTGCAAAATCGATGAATGGAATATTGTATGATGAATACTATGTCGAGAGGACGGAGGAGATGAACATTAGTCGTGGTGAAAATGTGAGTCAATTGGTCGAGAAAGTGGTGGAAGAAAAAGAAGAGGAAGAGGTCGGCACTGTCGAGGGCGACGACGGTGCGGATGGGAGTGAAAAAGAGAAGAAAATCGAAGACGAAGAGGATTGCGGGTTGGGGTTTGCCAATGAAGAGCTGAACAAAAGAGCAGAAGCCTTCATTGCAAGAGTTAACAAGCAAAGGAAGCTTGAAGCTGTGGATTGTTTCCAATTGTAGGATCAAAAAATGTTTAGGTGAATGATCGATTAACATGACTTCGACATCTAAAATTACAACTATTGCCAAATCACAATGGTTAAGCTAGTAATTTATATGGTTAATTATGTTGAAGCTTTATGAGGATCAATTTTGGAATTAGCTTTATGTATATGATCACGAGTTCTAATATAATTTCAATAATAGAGTGATTTAATCTTATATTATGAATTCATAATCATTTACGATATATGGTTGATGTCACAAAATATATTTATAATATGATCGGTTGTTACGTTATCATTCGTTATGAATATTTGTTGATGAAATCTTTATGGCTAAATTATAGAAAATGCCCCTAAACTATTATATCATCCTTTGTTTCAATAATATTTATGTACTTTAAAAAGTTTCAAAAGTACTCCCGACCTCTAAAAAAAACGTTAAAAAATACTCTTATCCTTAAATTTTAGATGAACAACGTTAAAATTTCATTAATACCTTGACCTTTCAAAAAAATTCAAAAGTACTCTTATATTGGAAAACGTTTCTTCTTCTTCTTTCTCTGTGTAGATTATTCCCTTGTGAAAATTATTAATGAGAAGTTTTGCTTATTTACCATTTATTCATAGACCATAAATTTTTCTTCTCATTTCCACACAACATCTCAAGAGTCTGGCCAAATTCTTATGTTGAAGCTTCAATATGACTTTTGTTTCATTCTTGAATTCTTCATGTCTTTGGCCTTGATTTTATTGATAGCTTTTAATTTTCATTGTTATTTCCTCATTAGTTACTACCTATCAACTTTCCTTAAATTCATTTTAGCCAAAATAAATGAAAACATTGTTATATAGTGGTTCTAACACTTCCTAAATATTAAAAAAAAATAATCACGTATCAAACTTGTGATTAATATTGTAAGTTGAATATAATCAAACTCATCTTCCTCAAGTTTATTAGAATTTGAAAGGTCGTAGCAACAATTTGATCAAATAAGCTCGAAAAATCAAAAATTCATAATCATAACCCTCCCTCCTAACTCTCCAAAGACGACAAAAAAAAAAACTTACTCCTCTCTTCCTTTCACCACTCATTCATCTTTGTTGGAAATCACATTAATCTTCAGCTTATCACTAACACACAAAAGTTCGGAATATTTTCTATAAATTTAGCCAATTTTTATTTACGAGTGAATGTTTTTTTTGTTACGACATATGTGAGGATGGGAGAATCAAACTTGTGATCTCTTAGTCACTAGATCGTAGATTATGTCAATTCAACTATGTTCATGCTAAACATGAGTGAATGTTCATTCATTTAAAAAACTTCAAATACGTAAGCTCGTGTGTTAAATGTATAGTTTCCTTTTAAATCATAGTTTGTGAATGTTACACAAGTATTTAAAGAAGACATGTATTGTTGTGTACTTCTACCCTTAGTTGGTATTTGGTAATACTCTCCTCTCACTTCACAAATAGACAGAGAAAACAAATAAACAAATAAAAATGGTTAATGTAAAACTTCTATTTCATATTGACCTTAAAAAAAAAAAACCTTCTATCTCATCATCCCTAAAAACTATTTAAAATTTTCATTTTTTATCATGTTGAATGACATAACCAATTCATTTATCAGTAATACTTCGATGCTAGCTCGGCTCAACTCTACATCCTGACATGTAGTTCAACTATAGGTTGCTACTTGTCAAAGTTTTTTTTTAGAATGTCTTCCTTTCCTTTTCTTTTCTAATTTTTTTTTTATATCTAACTTTCAAATTTTCTTTCCGAGAGTTGGGATGTAGCCCCGCTAGAAGCAAAGTAGCAAAGGTATTTAATTAGCAGTGAAGTAGAAAATGTTTTAATTAATGTGGGAGAGAGATTAAACCTCTGATCTCATAGCCAATGGTACAATTTTATGTCAATTGAGATATGTTGGATTTGGAAATTTTTGTTAATGAAAAAAAAAAAAACTATCATATAGGAGTGATAACACTCTTAACTACTATAAAATATATTTCACTATAAAATATATTTTGTGATCTCTAGTAATAAAATACTCAAAATATCTTTTATTTTTGTTTAAAATTAGTATAAAAATTTACTCTAGAAACCTTTGTTTAATTTAATATTGATAAAACATTCTCAAACTTGATATTCTTATCTTTAATGCTTCAAATTATTATCTCCAAAATTCTCATGAATGTGATAAAATTTTACTCTAAGAAACCTTGTTTACCTACAAAACATTCTCAAAACTTCATATATGTACCAAATGGCCCTCACATGATGCTGAGAAATCTTTTATTTTGATTTTGATTTTGATTTTTGTGGAGCACTTCCACAAGAGATGCAATTTGGAAGAGGACCCATGAAGTTGAGGGTTTCAAATTCCTTTCTTAACATGGAAGACATTCATGCACATTTTGCACCACCTTTACTTTTTTGTCTCAAATTATAAAGGTGCTGTTTGGATTTTATTTTTATAGGGCAATTATTTTCTAACACCCAATTTTCAAAAAACTAGTTGACTCCTTTCCACTAATTTTTCAATAATAGTGATCATTTAATAATAACCCATAGATAAATAGACACGAACTTTCGTACATCGCCCTAATTTGTTTACAATAACAAGTAACTAAGAGGGTTGGAAAGTGATATCGACCCTGGTATTTTAAGACCACTAACTAGGGTCATTACTACAAACAAGGAATCAAAGCTCGATACAACCTGAAGTGACACTTAAGTTAAACAAACGAAAGAAGAGAAATATTTCTCGAATGAAATATTCAAGAAAAACTTTACAAAGTTCAAGAAAAACAATTTTAATTTGGGATCCGAGGAAAACAATTTTACTTACAAACTAAAAACTGTTTCCTTAAATTTCGTAAGTTTTAGCGTGGTCGTGGTTTTTCTTCCCTTTTATTTGTTTAGATTAAAAGTTTCTTCTTGTTTGTTAAGTTTTGATTTCTTGTTCGTAGTAATGACCCTAAATAGTTGTCTTAGAAAAGTAGGGTCGACTTACGTCAAACTTGTTTTGAAAATCTAAAACATAATGTAACTTTTTTTAGTAGAACAAATTATATAGTAATATGGAAATTTAAACCTCCGACCTCAAAGAAAAAAGTAGATGTCAATTACTGTTGAGTTATGTTTATGTTGGCAAAAACATAATGTACTACATGTGGCTTCAAACACTTGTCCATATAGACATCTATATAGATGAGATAAATATAAAAAGATATATGTCTATATCAAATTTTAATTAAATAATTCTTTTTTAATACAAAAGTTAAAAATTAAAACAAAATATTCAACTAGTAAAATAAGCATAAAAGTTTAGGAGTAAATGAAATTTCAAAGTTGATTTTATAAACTTTGAATCAAAGAAAAAAAGGTTGATGAAAAGGTGGTGGAGACATATATTACATATATGCACATGCATGGTGTGGTTGCAAAGGAGAAGGAAGTACATAAGGTACAGTAACAGTAGGGCACCAGGCCATGGCCAAGTATAATCCACATCAACAAAGCCATATTTTTTTCAGTAAGAGATATGGCAATCTTTTTAGTGCCGATGAGACCCGACTCGAGCGGGGTCGAGATTCCTCGAATTTAATTAAAAATAGGTTTCGGGATTAAACTTTATTTAAAATGATTTTGGGGATGAGGACGAGATTTGATTAAGCAACCTTATCTTCAGTGGCGGATCCATAACTTTTGTTCGGGAGACTTCATTTAAAATTACGTGAAAATAATTTATAAGTAATAAATTCAAAATATTCATTAATAAAACAACTACTAATTTGGTACAATGAAATAGCCCTCTATACGAATTTTCATATTATTAAATCGCTTTATAATAATTCTATTATTTATCTTATCAATTTTTTTAATATATGTTAAAAAACTCTTGTTTTATCTAGTTTATCAAATAAATTTTTCTCAATATGTACCTTAAGAAACATTATTCTCGAAAGTCGATAATTCGGTCTTCATCCCCGCAATTGTTTTAAACTAAAAAGATAAAATCATGCTAATTAATTCTCATATATTCTTCCTCATGATTTGTAGACAATATTTATAATTTATCTAACCATCTCTCCTAAGGAAAGTTGGGCCTAATCTCTAATTCAATTCTAAGAATCTATCTAGAATTAATGGTTAAGAACTTATGCATGTGCCTCTAGGATTTTGCAGGTCTCCCAACTCGTCCAAGCCCGATGCTGAATTATTAAGATCTGGCCTAAATTTTCATCTCTCGAGCGCTAGAATTTAAGCTTAAAATCAACTCTTCTATTGTCCGTAGGAGAGAAGCACTAAAAACATATTAAAACAAACAATCATGAAACAAGTATAAATTGTAAATCGAAAGCAATCAATTAGGGAGCGTTTGGGGCACCAACTTGGAGTTGACTGGACTGGGTTATTATAACTCAATCTACGTTTGGCTCACCGACTATTATAACTCACTCAGCGCCCCAAACACCTCTTACAAATTCAACTAGAATTCATACTTCCCTCTCCTCTAGCATCCAACATGATTCGAAAATAAAGGAAAGTAAATAAAAAGAAAAGAAGAATTTGAAGTGCAATGTCGTCCTCGATCAGTTAGTTTTGAAGAGATATTAATTCTATTGGTTATTCAAATTTATGATTTACTTGCACAAAATTAAAAGTCAAAGTTGAAGATTACAATTGATTTCTAAGTTGAGTATTTAAAAAAACGTTAAAATATCATTTTGGGTATTGTATTTTGAGATCGATTTTAATATAGTCTTGTGGGCCAAAATGGTGTTTTAACCTAGAGGTGATAAAGAAAAAGAAAATCTTTGTAAAACCTTTTTAGACTTGTGGGTGGTTGAATCAGAATGCATTGTAGAAATTCACTAATTCAATGCATGAAGCAGTCTAGTAATTTTTCCAAAATCTGAGAAGGAACATGAAGTAGTGGGAGCTGGGAAGAGTGGTTGTTTTCATCAAAAGCCGTACCAAAAAGATAATATGGTCGTTTTCGAACAAATTAATAAGCTACCACAGTGTGACTAACTCTTTAAAATCATCGAGTAGATCTAAAAATATATCTACTTTCATACATCTAAAACTGTTATCCCATTTTCAGTTAAAAAATTGTGATAATCTTACAGAAAAACAAACATATAACGGCATTATAATTATCTGTTCAAACTTTTTGTCTAAGAACATATCGAGTGGAAGATTCGATTCAAACATCTGACTTCTTGATCGAGAACACAAGCCTTTAAACAGTCAAGTTAAGTTCAGGTCACATAAGATTGGCTGCTCTCTTTTCATCTGCCGCAATCATTCAACTCAAATCAAATCAAATCAAATGCTACAAAATTCTCTCGCCTACATTTTCATTTGGTGCCCACATCAAGGAAATCTCTCTCTATATATCTCAGGGTAGTCTCAGTGTAACACCATGTACATATATTATCCCACAAAAAGGGTACTGAATTTTAATTTTAATTTTTAGTTTGATCGCCATCCAGAAGCTCATTAACACAATATTGATGTAAATTGTCATACATTTTTCTCCAGTGTTGTAGCATTTGCACAGATTTTCCACAGTCACGCTTAAGTTTTTCCAACTCCATTCCTGTGGCAGCAGAACCCTGTTGCTGAAGTAGAGAAACGGGGTGTTAGTACACGCATAAGACTGTGAGAACAACACCGCTCCGTTTGATAACAATTTCGTTTTTAGTTTTATGTTTTTCAAAATTATGTATACTTCTATGTTTTCACTAATTTTGTAAATACTCGGTGAATTTTTAGCCAAATTCCAAAAACAAAAACAAACTTATAAAAACTACAACCCCGTTTGTTAAACATTTAGGCTCCACGTTTGATAACCATTTGGTTTTTTGTTTTTGAAAATTAAGCCTATAAAAACAATATATCAGCCTCCTTTATTGTGTTATCTATCCTTTAGAAACAAAAAAAAAAAGTAACTTTCAAAAACTTATTTTGGTTTTTGGAATTTGGCTAAGAGTTCTATTGTATCCTTAACAAAGACGAAAATCATGGTAGGAACTCATAGGTGGATGTATTATTTTTAGGCTTAAATTTCAAAAACCAAAAACTAAAAACCAAATGGTTATCAAACAAGACCTTAGTTTTTTGTTTTTGAAAATTAGCTTATAAATGCTACATCCACCTATGGATTTCTTTGTTTTGTTATTACTTTTTCCTATTCGTTTTCAAAATTCAAACTAAGTTTTGAAAACTAAAAAAGTCTTTATTTTTTTAATTTGGTTAAAAAATCAAATGTTTCCAAAAGAAAGTTGAAAACGATTGTAGAGGAATTGTGAGAAAATAGCACAATTTTCGAAAACCAAATGATTATGAAACGGTTCTAAATGTTTTGTTTTGAGTGCTAGCCACAGGGAAAGGGGACAGATAATGAGCAAGCACCTGAAGTTCTGCAATTTGATTATCCATCACGTGAGAACTAAGAGGAGAAAAACCCATAGATTCTGTGGGAGGACCAGATAGACCAATTATAACACCAGTGTCTTCGTCCTCGTCCTTTGAGTTTTCAAATTTTGCAAGGGCGGGAGGTAATATTGACCGATGTTTTCTCAAAGAACCTTGCAAAGTTGAATTTAGCTGCGATTTAGGGAGGAGTTGTTGTCTAACAATAAGTATATTATTTACGGGACCTGCACAATAGTATGGAACATCAGTGTATTTGCATTGAGATAATATAACAAAGGTTAAAATGTAAATTTGGTTACGGTACTTTGAGTGTCATCCCATTTTATTTCCTATCCTTTTAAATGCCCAAATTTAGTCACTGTATTTTTAATCATCCTAAAAATTAGTTTAAAGTTAATTTTATCGAACTTGGTAAAATATATTCAAGAAAATACACAATGTAAATATGTTCCAAAATTTATAGAATTTTTTTTTTTTTTTAATGAAAAGTTAATAGTTTAACAGGAGACTAATTTTAAGATTTATTAAAAGTACCGGGACTAAATTTTAGACATTTGAAAGTACATAGACTAAAATAAAATCAGTCTAAAAGTACTGAAACCAAAATAGTATTTTAACCTATAATAAAAATAAGTCGTGAATACAGCAAAAGCTGACTGCACTAGCTAGGGCAGTTAATATGCAGAAATCCATATAAATGAATGTAACTGGAAATAAAATTATCGAATGAAGTTCACAGAATTCGCAATGATTGGAAAAGAAAGAGACAAAAAAGGGTAAAAAGGGTATTCAGCTTCAAAACATCATTTCTATGATTTGGGGTCATCCTTCCAATCTCTTATGATAAGAATTACAAAACAGAAGATAAAACAATCTAGGCATAAACGATCAATCTAGGCATAAACGATGATAGATGTGCCCTAAGCAATTTTGTTTTGAAAAGGTACCGAGCTTTCATTGAGAATAAATGAAACAATACAAGAACATACAAAATAACAACGTCACCGACGCACATAAGTAAACATGGAACCTAGAGACCAAACCACATAAGGATCTGTCTCAACCCCTCTAAAAGTCCTATTGTTTCTCATATTCATCTAGGAAACACTAATGCATGGTTTATACAGAAAACAAAATGTGACTTAATAGAGATATTTATGAAAGAAAAAACATGAATGCTCAGACAGGGTCAGTAAAAGAAAACAAAATGCACCTTGATAGATATTTATGCAAGAAACAACATGAATGCTCAGACAGGGTCAGTAAAAAAAACAAAATGCAACTTGATAGATATTTATGCAAGAAGTTGCATTTGGAAGGGTTGGTACCTTTTGAATGTTTGAAAACACGAATAATATTATTGGTTCTAGTATCCCAAACTCTGATTGCTCCATCCTCAGATCCAGAGATCAACAAATTACCACTTGAGCAGTATGCCAAGGAAGTAACAGACTTGCTGTTCGAAATACAGAAGCACAATAAGTTAGACAACATAGAAAACTCATAAAAACAGAAATAATATAGAGCATAAAAAACCAGTATACATATAAAACTTCTTTTTTTTATATCCGTAAGTGTCTGGGCCAGCTTGCCACGCAACTCGACTATTCTCACGGGATAACTGTCTACCTCTATTGCATTTGGTTGTCAAGGAAACTCATAGGATATTAAATCTTAGGTCAGTGGCCACCATTGCTTTTACTCATTCCCTCTAAGCCCTTTTTTATTATTTACATGGTCCTTATTGACCACTAGGCCAACCCATGGTGGTTCATATAAAACACGTTTGGTTTATCTAAAGAAACCATAGAGTAGCTTTTTAGTAATACTATATACATATATTATCAACTTGGGAGTAGAATTCTAAAGAAACCATGAAGTAGCTTTTTTTTTCTTTTTTTTTGGATATCTGTGAGTATCAAGGCCATCTTATGCGCATCTCGACTAATTTCCCGGGACAACCGCCTAACCCTACAACATTTGGTTGCCAAGAAAACTCGTAAGAAATTAATTCCTAGGTAGGTGGTCACCAAGGATTGAACCCATTCCCTCTAGGAGGGCTTTAATAGTCTCAAGGCCCTTCATGACCACTAGGTCAACCCTTGATGGTTAACCATCAAGTAGCTTTTTAGTAATACTATATACAGATATATCTACTTGGGAGTAGAATACTGGCTCTGAGTTATTAGGAAATCAAGACACCATTAAAAATACCGTGAGTGCAAGCAAACAAGGACCAAACTCATCGTATCGTAACTCAACTATGCTATTGCATATTATATCATATCATTAGTCAAGCAACTGTATTGCATGGAACGTAGAGATAACAATCTAGGCATTGTGGCTGATGTACGGTTTCACAAAAAAGGGAAGGCGAGATTGGAGAATGGGCTATCATTTGCTTTAAATGAAGGGGTTCTAAATGATTCTCCTGACCATTCGCGATGGACTTTATTTAGAATCTAGTGGTAATTTTACTTCCAAATCCCTCAGTCTCCTTATCTTCAAAGGGATGCGTGGAAAAGGGAGTCTTTTATTGATCGATTTGGAAAGAAAATTATTCCAAAAAGATCTAGTTTTTCATATGGGAATTAAGCCAACAATGTTTGAATAGTTTTAACAAGCTTCAACATCGTCTGCCTCGGATATCTATCTCTCCAAGTTGTTACCTTATTTGCAAATTGATAGAACCCAAATGTATTGCAAGATAAACTGTAACCAAACACATGATAAACCAAGTGTTTGAGGTACTTGGACCCTCCCTTTCTTGAGATAGTTCTCAAGCCCTAATTTGCTCACCAAATATTGCTTATCTTTTTCCTTTCCCACTCACTCTATTTATAACCAAATATCCTACCAAATTCCCTAACTAATTACTAATATACCCTTAATAACATTCCTATCACAAATCTGGGAAAGAATCACAAAACCATCTGTTCATTTGGTGTAATTGTAAACAAGCCAATGCTTTTTGGGAATCAATTTTAAAGGAATTTGGTTGGAAGACTGCTTTCCCTTTGGGTATTGGGGATTTCCTCCCTTTTATTTTGACAGGTCATCCTTTCAAAAAAGTAAAGGAGATTCTCTAGCTGAATTTTGTTAGGGCGTTTCTGTGGACAACGTGGCTGGAGCAAAAGTCTCGGGTCTTCTCTGAAAAGGAAGAGACCTATTGATCCATTTACTCATCAACTACTTCGTTTTTTTTTTATATCCGTGAGTGTCTGGGCCAGCTTACGCGCACCTCGACTATTCTCACGGGACAGACCACTTGACCCTACAACATTTGGCTGCCAAGGAAACCCGTAGGAAATTAATTCCTAGGTAGGTGGCCACCAAGGATTGAACCCATCAACTACTTAGTTTGAATTGGTGTAAATTGATCCATCATTTTTGTGAATTGTGATTACAGTTTATCTTCACTTATTACAAATTGAAGATGTTTTTTGTAACTATTGGATAGAGTCTATCACTTTTTTACTTCATTATATCAATGAATGGTTACCACTTACCGTATCTTATTCAAAAAAAAAATCAAGGCATTGGAAAGGGAAAAAAGATTTTAGAGGAAGATTTAACCCTTGCCGTTGAGTGTAAGGTATAATAACGAAAGTTATGAAACTTGACAAGATAAATGGTTTCCACAATTCTTTTAAAAAAAATACAGACCTCTGATTTGAAAATGAGCTGAGAATATGCAATCCATAATCATTGCAGGATGGGCTTTTAGCATTAAGCGCAGCAGTGTATATCTTCCCATCTCTACCACCCCCATAGAAGACATGTTCACCAGGATCCAAAGCAATTGCATCAATTATTGAAGGAAATATGATATTTCTTAATAATTTCCCCTTAGATAAGCTCCACACCTAGAAAAGCCAAGTTATCATACAACATATGATTTACCAGAAGTAAATTTAATATGAGAGAAGTTTGGGTAGGAAAGTAGTCATTAATCAATAATCATCAGTGATATATAAACAATTCAAAAAAAAAATCTTGAACATTTAGAATTGAAACTTATCCGGATTCTAAAACATCTTGGATAAATCATAGAAGTTGATGTTCAATGATGCAGTTTCATCAAGGACTCTTTTAGGATAAGGAATTAGTTCACAACTTGTTAATCTCTGAAGAGTTGCAAACGAAAGGTTTTACACTCACTCGCTCTAATCCAATACAACCTCTTAAACTGTCTTAGGAAATAAGAAAAAAAAATGACACTGATACCTAGTATCAACAAAATATAGGAAGCATTATTTCTCAACTTTTTATTCATTGACTATCACTGTGTCAAGTGCACAAATTTTAGCAGCTTAACACATCTGGTTAACATTTAGATAATAATTAAATCACACGCACAAAATTGTTTTTGTTTCTAAATTTTTTTAAAATATTACCTTGTGTGCACATATTTGGAATAATTATGTTTGTACACATTTGATATGTCCCACATCGGTATTAAAAAACACTAAAATCCTAGAAGGGAATGCAACCAAAACTTCTAATTTCAACAAAGGGCAATTCACCAAGTCAATGTGTAACACACAGCTAAACTCAATTACTTAACTAGCAAATGGAAATAAATTAAAAGCCAAAGTGATTGTAAAACTAACTAATTCACCAAACTACATAGTAGCATACTAGCATCATCATCATAAAGTTATATTATCAATGAATGGTTACCACTTACCGTATCTTATTCAAAAAAAAAATCAAGGCATTGGAAAGGGAAAAAAGATTTTAGAGGAAGATTTAACCCTTGACGTTGAGTGTAAGGTATAATAACGAAAGTTATGAAACTTGACTTTGTAGGGTCATCATCATAAAGTTATATTATCTTTTTTTTTTTTTTTTTATATCCGTGAGTGTCCGGGCCAGCTTACGCGCACCTCGACTATTCTCACGGGACAGACCGCCTGACCCTACAACATTTGGCTGCCAAGAAAACCCGTAGGAAATTAATTCCTAGGTAGGTGGCCACCAAGGATTGAACCCATTCCCTCTAAGAGGGCATAAAGTTATATTATCAACGTAGAAATTCAATAGAGTGCCAAACCTTGCAAGTTCGGTCCACAGAGGAAGAGATTATAATAGCATTGGATCCTCCATAGCCAACAACAATATCAGTAATAGGTAGATTGTGCCCAGTGAAACTATGTTCATATAAATGTTTTGCTTCCCTTTGCCATTCATCATCAAATACCCTGTTTAAATACATGTTTGTAAGAAGAAATTCAATTAGCGACAATAAAATCTAAACACACAACACACGGTACACACATGACCGAAGGGTGAAATTTTATACGTTAGAAGGGACCAAACTCTAACGGAACCGTCTTCAGAACCGGAAATTAGCAGGGAGTCATCTTCAGAGAATACCAGGCAAGTAACTGCCCTATAATGAGCATGCCATTTCTTAAGCAGTCTACCGCTCAAAACCTGCAACAACAAGCATGCCAACTTATACTACAGCCAAGAAATGTGTCAACTAAAATAATGGGAGGACAAGTAGAGTTTTCCACTGTTGACGAATTTTAGTATACAATACTAGTGTTTTAAAAGGCTCGAAGCGCACTAAGGTGCAAAGACCCTCTGAAGCCTAGGCGCAAGGCGCACAATAAAACGTGTTTTACGCCTTGCCTTTTCAAAGCGAGGCGCCAGACTTGCGCCATGCGCCTTTTAAAACACTATTCGATACTAAAGCATATATTACTTTTAATTTTAAAAAAAATAAATGGTTAAATTACATGTTTAGTTTTCAAGTATGTGTATCTAATATGTCCTTAAACTTTCAATTTTGTGTCTAATAGGTATTTGACTCATTCTGCAATTTTTTTAATTCACAAATCTACTAGACACAAAATTGAAAGTTTAGGACCCTATTGGACATAAAATTGAACTATACATCTAACAGATCAGTTAAATTTTCAAACTTTCGAACAAGTCAGAGACCTATTAGACATCAAATTAAAAGTTTAGCCACATATTAGACGCCTCCTAGACACAAAATTGAAAGTTCATGGACCTATTAGACACTTTTTAAAACTTAAAATAGATACATACTTGAAAGTTTAAGAATTAAACTAGTAATTTAAAGTAAATAAATAAAACTATACCTCCCACAAATAAACATCTCCAGAGAAACCACCACCAACGATATAGGTACCCTCATTGTTGGAAGCCAATGCCATTACTGGTTCAGCCGGAAAGCTCTTAACTTCTACTTGAGGCTGCACGAAGAAAAATCAATTAAGCACAGAATTGGGGAACAGACGATGGATGGGCTATGTTACAGTTACAAAAACTTAAGTACCTTAGACCAAGACCAGTAGAGAACGGAGCCGGCGGTGGCAGCAGGATCACGGAGCTGAGAGCATGCGAGAAACCTTTCACCAACACAAACAAGACCGTGTGAAGGAGAAGCACAAGACTTGTAACGTAGGTGTTCTGCACCGGTGTGGAGGTCCCAGCAACCAATCCCGGAATCAATGGAGGACGAAGCGACCACTAGCACCATTCTGATTTCAGAGGTTGAGAGAGGATTTAGGGTTTCAATTACCTATTTCGACTGGTTCGAAAAGTCCCAATTTGTCGCAGACGTTGCTATTCTGATATTGTTAATAAAAATAAAAATAAATCAAATCGAAATAACTCCTAACGGCCAGGAGGGAGGCTGCGGCTGCGGCGGCGACACTGAGCTGAGCTGCTGGAAGGGAGGAGTAGCCGGCGTGAAGAAGAACAGAAGGTGGAGCACGGTGAGAGTGAGAGCAAAAAGAAAGGGTTTAGGGTTTTATTTATTTTTATTTAAAAGTTCGTATTTATGATTTACCAGATTTATTCAGAACTTGTGTCAAATTAGTTGTTTTCAAATTTATATTTCACAAATTTCCATTGTTATTAGATTCTTTTTTTTTTTTCTCCGAACCTTTATCATGTTATTGTAATTTATTTTTGGTTAAATTATAATTCTAGTCTTTAAGCTCTAAGCTATGAATTTTGTGTCAAATAGATTTTTAGATTTTCTACCTTTAAAAAGTTTCTAATAAATTCATAAACTAAAAAATACTTTTATTTGTGTCTAATGGATCCCTACATTACAAGTTTTTAAACTTTTGAAATGTGTAATAAAAAAAATCAATTTTATATCTAATATATTTATTAATCTTAGAAAAAATAGAATATATCATATATTTATTAAACACAAAATTGAAAGTTCGAGAATTTATTTAATTTTTTTAAAAATTTAGGAACCTATTAGACATAAAATTGAACGTTTAGTGACTTATTAGATATGGTTTAAAGTTCATAAACCTCTTAGACACAAACCCTAAAGTTCAGGGACTACATTTGTAATTTAACCTTATTTTTGTCTCATTTAAAGTAAATATTGTATCTTTAATTATTGAAGTGTTTACAAATATAACAAAAAGTTGTTGTCAAAAAATAAAAAATAATTATATATAGCAAAAAGTTAATAGTTAATTGTCAATATTTAAATTAATTTAATAAATAACAAAACTTAAAAAAAATAGTTAAGAATAAATTAAAAATAAAATTATCGGGCGAAAATTACCTCGGAAATACACGTGCAAAATTAAACGGAGAATTTTGCGGGGACGAATAATGGAATGGGGACGAGAACAGGATCGGGGAAGGCATTACCCGACCCCGCCCCATGCACATCTCGAATCTCGACTCACAAAATTGAAATTTTTTCCTCCTAATAACTACCTCAAAAACGATCATTGTGGATCCTTCTCATTTGATGATGCGCAATGTTTGGAAATTTTTGTCCACGACTCTCAATCGACTGTGTAGGCAACAATCTGATCCTTATAAATACAAGATCCCAAGAGGTGATTGACCAAATAATACATGGTTCACCTTATAGTTTTCATCAAACCCTTATCATGCTCAACCAAACCACGAGAGATTGATCTATCAGAAAAAATCAAATTTGAGCATGTCTTCTTCTTGGTGCAGATCCACAATGTGTCATTTGATTTTCGAAACTCAATATTTGCTCATTCACTTGGTCAATGCTTAGAAGATGTTAAAACAATAGCCAAAAAATGACTCTGAATAAGAATCGACATCAATATCACCGATCCTCTATGCAGAGGACTTACTATCCTTGGGGATTCCAATGAAAAAAATTGGATCGAAGCAAAATACGAATGACTCCCATAATTTTGTCTCATTTGTGGAAGGATTGGTCACCTGGAACATGAGTGTCACTGTGAACCGACTCCATCGACTACACCAAAACCATTTTGTTATTGGATGCGCGTTGAACCGAACATAGTCTTGCACCAGAAGCTCAATCTGAGGTTATTCCGGCGACTACAAACGATGATCTGGGCTGAAAAGACGCGTCAGAGGAAGCAAGAAAGACTGTCTGAACCTAAGTCGTCGGTCAAGCATCATATCTGGTCGGGGAGCATTCAACACCATCTCCGAAATCACGGGTAACGTTATCCCTTTGACTAATTGTTGATTCACCTTCCCTTTCTCAATGTAGGTTCTTAAGGTAAAAGTGATAAAGGTAACGAAGAACTGTGAGAAGGCCAAAACTCTAAGGGTCTATTTGGGGGTAGAGAGTTAGAGTTAGTAAACCTAGAGTTGTTTAGTCTCTTATGAAGTTTGTGTTGGTAAATCTAGAGTTGTGGCCAAAACTCTAAGGGTCTATTTGGGGTAGAGAGTAAGAGTTAGTAAATCTAGAGTTGTTTAGTCTGTTATGAAGTTTGTGTTGGTAAATCTAGAGTTGTTTAGTCTGTTATGAAGTTTGTGTTGTGTTTGTGGTAGAGAGTTGTTAAACATGGAATTGTGAAGTTTGAGTTTATTTTAGCTGTTTTTTTTTAAGTTTTTTTTGGATTTCTCCTTGATAAATTTTAAGAATGAGATTTTTTTATTTTTTCTCCTTTCCAAAAATATTTTAAGACAATAATTTTTTTTTGACAATAATAGCTCAAATTCTTTTTTCAATATGGCTCCCATAGAATATTCATTTTATATAAGATTGCACTTTATCATAATATCATAAATGTTTCTTAGAAAATAAATAAATGTCATTGTTTTTTTGAAAAATAGGTACCGGATAAATATTGATTCGGATTGCAGGACAAGATCGAACATGACAGAAATCAAAATAATTTTTTTGTATCTCAGAATCATCTCACACTAGAGAAAAATAAAACAGAATCAATCAACAACAAATCAAACCAGAAGAGCAAGTGAAATTAGGGGGAAATTAAAGACCCAATTAGGTCATCCACACCAATGATCCAATAATCGAACACATTAAAATAATGTGACAAAACACAATGTGTTTCTTTGATAATATTTGTTTTTGTCTTAGGTTTTTCATTAGAAAAGGATGTATTTATACAACCCTAAACTCCCAAAACATATAGGAAAACTAACTAAATGCTAACTAAACACTAACTAGTTTCCTAATCCGGTAATTCCCTAATACCCTCCCTCAAGTTGGAGCATGAATGGTCACAAATGCCCAACTTGAAAATAAAGTGGGAATAAGATACAATATTATGGTAAAAAAAAATTTGCAGCCTCCGAACGCGGGTCGGTGTTGCAAGTTTCAGGACGATGCGCATTGCATCTTCAATTTTCCAAGAGCCTCCAAACGTGGGTTGGTGCTCCAATCTTCAGGTCGATGCCAATCATGACATCTTTCAATTTCTGCGGGCTTCGCATCATCGCTTGACCACGCAATATCTGGAAAAAAAATCTGCGAGCTTCCGAACGCGGGCCGGTGCTTCACAAATCAAATTCCATGTTTGTTGAAGGAGAGGACGAAGAATTTCCACCTCAGTGTTCCCTTCAGTAAATCGAAGGAGAGGTTTTCGCCTCAGTGTTCCCTTCATTCATCGTCATTGAAGGAGAGGACGAAGAATTTCCACCTCAGTGTTCCCTTCAGTAAATCGAAGGAGAGGTTTTCGCCTCAGGGTTCCCTTCATTCATAGAGGACAATTTGAGCTTCCTCAGTACACCCTTCAGTAATTCGAAGGAGAGAAAGAATCAAACGCCCTCAATCTTCATTCATCGAACACACGATCATGTGTGTTGTTGGAGTCACCAAAGACTCAATTTTTTTTTTTTTTTTTTCATTTCGGACAGCACAACACAGCCATCATCATATTTTTTTTTTTTTTTTTTCTTTTTCGGACAACCAGTGTCAAGAAAAAAAATAAAATAAAAATAATACTAATAATAATAATAAATCAGAATATATATATATATATATATATATATATATTTTTTTTTTCTTTTCATTTCATTTGGGCGGCAACACAGCCCGCCCAAATATTTCAATTTTTTTTTTTTTTTTTTTTTTTCTTTTTCAAAACAGTCACTTCTTTCCCTCTTTCTTGGGAAAGTTTTTTTTTTTCTTTTTTTTTTTTCTTCTTTTCATTTCTTCATCTCTTCATCTTCTTCTTTCTTCTTTCTCTTTTCTTTTTCTTTTCTTCATGGTTTAGCAAAACTAAAGGTAAAAAGTTTACGCCAAACCTCAAATGCCAAAAAATAAGTGTAGTTTAGAGATAAAGATCAAATACCGAACCAAAAAACGTGTTGTGACGCTTTCAGATCTGGAACACGAGCAGCGGTGTCGGCTCCTTCACCTCCGGCAATTGAGTGACAAAAACTTCAAGCTTTCAGATCTGAACCACGAACGGCGGCGAACGTTCAGATCTGATTTTTTTTTTTCATCTTTTCTTCTTCTTTGGAAGACAAACTCACTTCAACATCAGAGAAACAAAGTTGGGCGGCCTCACCTCAATATCGGAGGAATAGGGTTGGGCGGCGGCGGCGAAATCGCCGCCGCCCTAGCGTTTTTGTATGATCGAGCTTAACAAGATCTTCGCTCTGATACCATGACAAAACACAATGTGTTTCTTTGATAATATTTGTTTTTGTCTTAGGTTTTTCATTAGAAAATGATGTATTTATACAACTCTAAACTCCCAAAACATATAGGAAAACTAACTAAATGCTAACTAAACACTAACTAGTTTCCTAATCCGGTAATTCCCTAATATAATGCAATGAATCTTTGCCTCTCAAATGCTCCCTTTCAGTTCACATTGAACATTATACTTAAAAGAAAGAAAAAATCTCGGTAACATAGGAACATTTTAAATTAACCAATTTAATAATAATGTAAAATTTAAATTATGTATAATTAATAATATTATTATTATGTAATTTATTATAATTCAAGTATATAAATTCTTCATTGAATATTTGGATTTGATATTATATGAGTGTGTCCTTTATTTAAATACCAAAGGTAAGGAAATGAAAAGTTCTCAATTTTTAAAATAATATTTTTGTTAAGAAAATGTACAATAAGTTTATTTTGTTGTTTTACGTATTCAATAGACAAATATTTATATTGTTAAAGGTGTGAGGTTTTTTTTTTTTTTTTTTTTTTTTTTTTTTTTTTTTTTTAGTATATTAATGAAAGGTAAAATTGTTCATATTCTATCACTTTATTTTTCTTTTATTTATCAATGATTTTTTTAGAAGCATTTATCGAGGATTATGGGTGTTTGTGAGCATTCAAATATCAATTGTTTTTAATGTAGGTGTTAATTCAAGTGAGCGTGCGAAAGCTCTTGAAATTCAATTAGTATTTTTTTAATTAAAAAGTTATTATTATTTTTATTATTGTGTAATTTATAATCATTTTTTTAAAGGTATTGTTGTGTAACTTCAATAAAGGTGCTCTTAACTTCATTTTTTTTAATAATAGTTTAAAGATGTTACATGACTGTGTGCTCTGAAATTCAATTAGTATTTTTTTCTAATTAAAAAAAAATAATTATTTTCTTTATTGTTATGGAATTTATTATTTTTATGAAAGTGTTGTTATGTAATTTTTTTTTTTTTTTTTTATTCTTTTAAGAATTGTTATGCAACTGCCAAACCGAGCATAGCTCAATTGGCATAAGGTTGTGCCCGTGATTAAAAGATTATGGGTTCGATCCTCGCTTTAATTAAAATATCGTTGCGACTAAAAAAATACTATTAGGGTGTTTGGGACACCAACTTAGAGTTAAGTGGACTAAATTATTATAATCAGTTTACGTTTGATTCCGACTATTATATTTCACCGTCAATAAAATAATTATATTGAATTCAATAGTATTTACTATTCACAACTATTATAACTCACAGACTATTATAATTACCGACTATAATAACTCACTGAGCACCTCAAACAATCTCTTAATGTTCATGTTATCCTGGACCAAAGGTTGATTATGTCTAATCCAAGCACTTTGTCGAGGCTGACCAGCCTGGTCACTGGCCCACGAGCCCAATTCACTCCTCTTAGGTCAAAATTAAAAAGAAAAGGTCTTGATTATGTCTAATCCAAGCACTTTGTCGAGGCTGACCAGCCTGGTCACTGGCCCACGAGCCCAATTCACTCCTCTTAGGTCAAAATTAAAAAGAAAAGGAATGACCTGAAGATCGCTATAAATATCACATCATACCATGAAAGAAGGAAGACAATTTTAATCCAAGAACTCTAAAGTCATCTGTCACCCCACTGACTTAGGCATCAAAGTTTGTTTTCTTTGTTTTGCAAAAAAATTTACAGTTGAAGTCACGTAAAATTTACAGTTGAAGCCACGTAAGAAGCAGGTGACATCCATCGTGCAAAATTTGGCATCAACAGTTGACGACGTTTGTGAGAACGAATGCACGTTT
Source organism: Herpetospermum pedunculosum (assembly GCA_028017165.1). Lineage (NCBI taxonomy): Eukaryota > Viridiplantae > Streptophyta > Magnoliopsida > Cucurbitales > Cucurbitaceae > Herpetospermum > Herpetospermum pedunculosum. Next base: position 64,573,418 of record CM051524.1, read on the forward strand.
GTGAGAATGAATGCGTTAGGACTATCAAAACAATACAACTTGCAAGTTCTCTTCAGCCTCGATAGCGTGATGATTCGGCGGAGGACAAGATTCAGAGTTTAGGAGAGGAATTGGTTGGAGCTAGCCCGAGCTACAAAGAGGTAAACATAGAGCATATACTCCTGAATGAGGCGGGAGAAAATGGAGAGAAAATTTTGATATTTATTATACAATTGTAATTTAAGATACAAAATAGGAAGAAAAAATGAATATTATTATGGGAAGCTCAATAATTAAAAATATATATATATATATATATATATATATAAATGAAAATAATAAGATTTGATGAGATTTAAAAATATGTCAAGTGGTTATTTAGGACAATTTCTCCTACAATTTTTCGTAAAGTTTGTCCCTCCTCTGGAAATGGAGAATTGGGTCGAACTTATTTGATTCATCTTATTGTCTTTTGCCCACTGTAGATCTCTGGGCCTCTCTATGTCTTTTCTAGCCCAAGTTTCCGGGCCCTATTCCTAATATTCTTTATTTTTCCTTTATCGAAATTGTGACATGATTTATTTAAAGTAAATATTCATAAATTTACTATAAATGTATAGTTATTTATAATTTTAATCTCTCTTTTTTGCAAAGGAATTTTAATCTCTTTTTAGATGTATATATATATTTTTTAATTTAGGATGTTCTTTCAATTTTGTTACCAAATTAACATTTTTTTTTAGTTTTCTCGTGTTTTAAACTTTTGGGAGGGACGAAGACATATAATAACAATGTTGGATGAATACTTAGATCAACGAGATACTAGATTCTCACCCCCACTCCTCTATCTCACACATATATATATAAGCTATTTTTTACATGTTAGATTAGTTGAGAATGAGAACTCAATTTCTCATCTGACATCTATTAGTAATTATCTATGTTAGAAAATATTTACTATTTAATTAGTATTTATCCTATTCCATATATGTTTTGACATGGTATAGAGCGAAGATCTTGATGATCTCGTAACATACAAAAATTCTAGGGCGGCGGCGTTCGTTCCTCCTTGATTTCGTCTGCATTTTGCACTCAGTTTGTCTACATGAGAAAAAAAAAAAAAAACCAGATATGCGTTTGTGGTCCAGATCTGGAGCTGCCACCGCTGCTTCCGGTCACCGTCGACGGAGGATGGAAAAAAAATTGGAGCTGACACTGCCGCCTCCAGTCACCGTTGACGGAAGATGAAAAGAAAGAAAAAAAATGGTTCAAATTTGAGTTAGTGGTCCAAATCTGAAGTTGTCGTCCCCCGTTCGTCAAATGTGAATGAATCCTCGTCGTCGTAGGCTCTTCGAGATCGGTTCTCTGTCGTCCGTCTCTCGTACATTCAGATCTGAAGACCTCTGTGGGTTGAGGTTGCGACAGTCCACCGTGATCTGAAGTTCGTCGGAGCGTGAGTTCTTTTGTTGAACTCTTTTCAGATCTGAAGTTGTCGTCGATGTTGTGCTCAAGTTCGTTCAGATCTGCCGCCGTTTAGATCTACCAAACACCAAGCAGCGCCGCGGCCAAATCTGATCGTATGAAAAGAAAAAATAAATAAATAAATGACACTACTTTTCTTTGCGATTTGCGTCCATAAATAAATGGCACTGCCTTTCTTTGCGATTTGCGTCCATCCGATAACGTTGGGCATGAAAAAAAATTGAAGAAGGATGTCTCTTGGTCTCAAACTCGGTAACCCACATAGTGAATAATGGAGCTCCACTTCCACTGAGCCAAAGTATGATATTAATAATAGAATTGTTTTTTTTTTGTTTTACTAATACCATACTGTGAGTTAGTTTTGCTTCCGCCGATTTTAACACACAGGATCGTGTGAATGAACAAAACATTGAGGACGAAAATTTGATTCTTCCTCTCCTTCGAATTACTGAAGGGAACACTAAGGGAGTTCAAATAGTCATCTCATTCGATGATGAATGAAGGGAACACCAAGAGCGTTTGATTCTTCTTCTCCTTCGAATTACTGAAGGGGACACTGAGGTGAAAATTAATTCGTCATCTCCTTCTTATATGGTGAACAACCATGAAATTTAATTTGCCATGAGGAGCATCGACTCGCGTTCGGAAGCTCGTAGATTTTTTTAATATTGCATGGTCAAAGCAATGATGCGAAAGCCCACATAAATTTAAAGATGTCATCTGGGCATCAACCTGAAGATAAGAGCACCAACTCGCGTTTGAAGGCTCTAAAAAAATTAAAGATGCAACGTGGAGCATTGACCTGAAGTTTGCAACACTGACCCGCGTTCGAAGGTTGTAGATTTTTTTTTTAAGTTTACCTTATTCTTATCTTGTTTTCAAGTTGGGCATTTGTGATCTTTCATACTCCAATTCGAGGGAGGGTATTATGAATTATCTATGTTAGAAAATATTTAGTTAGCATTTCCATCGAGGGATTGATCCTCGCTTGCACCGGCCGACCCTCTCGGGTCCGCGTCTCTTTTTCTTGGGTCGTCCCCTTTGGGGGTCGGTCCCTCTCTTTCGGCCAGCTTGGTTGGTCGACCAACTTTTTTTGTACCTTCTGTCCTTCTTTAGGCCTTGGGCTCTGGTCCATTGAATCTTTAAATCGTAATTGATTTTAATCCATAAGAGTGCTAATCATCTCATAAGTATCTTCATGACATATCTTATTCTTTTAAACATCAACAACAATAATTCTTTCGAAATCAATATCAACAAAAGAAGTTAAGTGTCAAAGTGAACATAACTCACTGGTAATTTGACATGTACTTCTTTTTTTTGGAGTCTAACAATTTAAATCCTCGTATCTCAATTATACTAAAATAAAATAAAAAAAAGTTAAGCTATCGAAAAAATATAAAAGAATAGTGGTAAAATATCATTACTATAAACATACTACAAATATATAAAATACTTCGTTATTTCATTATAAAAAAAAAAAGACTTAGTTATTCATTGAAATGTTTTTTTTTAATAATTATTTCTATGTGTTTTTGAATAAGTACTAATCCATTTTTTTTGAAACAAGTACTAGTCCCCGTCGAAAGTTTATTAACATTCTTAGAAAATTTATTGTTTTTCATAAAATTGAGACTTCAAAATTTTATTAAATTTCATAGGTTTTTTTTCTTTAGATCCTCATTATTTTTTTATTTTTCTAATAATTAGAGAGTCTCAAATTCTAATATTGATAACTCAATCAATCTTTTATAAAAAAAAATTATTAAAATATTTTGAAATATTACATCTAGCTTTTTTTTCATTATTAATTTTAATTTATAAATAATATAAAAAAAGTCTTGTTGTCTCATATGGTGGTTGTTATCTTTATCTATTTTAATTCCAACTGTCAATGCTACCAATAGAGATATTAAATGGTCAAAATATCTTTCCCTTTTTATGAAAAAGATTGCTTCCTCCTCCTTATCTCTAACACAAATTGAATAATTGATGTAAATATTATATAATTCAGTTATTTAATAAACATATTAGTAATCTTATTTATAATTTATTTTTGCACAAAATCTTATTTATAAATTGAATGTTTAATCACATTTCACATTTAAAATTTTATATTCTAAAGCTAATATGAAAATAATTTTGTGAGATAAAGCTGAAAAGATCATTAATTGAACTAAAAAGAAAATCATATTCTAAAAGAACCTCATACAAACTATGATTGATAGTTGATACTTGTTCTTACCTGAATTAAAACTCAAATTTTATTTTATTTTAAAAAAAACAGCTGAAAAGATCATTAATTGTCTGATAACCATTTTAATTTATATTTTGTTTTGTTTTAAATAGTTATAACATTTTGTAATCTATCTACAAATATATATATATATATTTTTAATTTAAACTATTGTTTTTTCACAAACATGACTATTCAACCTCTTACCTCTTAATCACTAGTCGAATAGTGTTTTAAATAGACGGAAGTAAAATAAAAAATTTATGTCAATTAAATTTAAAATTTTAAAATTTTTATCGAATAGAATTTAAATTTTTTAAGATTTAAAAATTTTGAGGTTTTGATGTGAGATCATCTTTTTAACTATTGAAAAATTCTGATACGATTAGTGGGTGAATTCATTTCAATCGAATAAATTTGAAATACAGACTTAATCTACAACACATTTCTCTTCTTATCATGTTTTTTTTTAGTTCTAGAATAATAGAGTGGAGATTTGAACTTTTGGTGAGGCTATAATATCTCAACCAAACTATATATATTAATTAAGGTTGGTCATCTCTCTAATATACTTATTTAGTTGATGAATTTAATTTGTATTTTCATCATATTTTATAGATTTTTAAAAAATAACAAAATCAAAATCAAGAGAAAGTTTAATCTTGGAATTTCATTTGTTGGAGTTTTTTTTTTTTTTAGCTAAATCTTATAATCTGTCAACATCAGCATAATTCAACCGACATAAAATATGAATTGGTGACCAAGAGGTCACACCCCACATATTTTAAAAAATAAAAATAAAAAATTCTATTACTAATTATTTTTTGGATAGCTTAAATATTAGGTGACATTTTCAAGGGTTTTCAACACATTTTATAGGAAAATATATTATCCATATATAATCGGTGGGTCCATATTATCTTATCTCGAGAGAAAAAAAAAGGTAAAGTAATCTTTGTTCACACGAGATTTCGAACGACGGATGGAGATTCGAACACGTGTAAATGAATTTGAATTTGTATTTGTATATATCAGTGCGTAGTGGATTACAATCTCTAATGTTTGATCCTCTGATTCTTTCTCTCTCAAATGTAAATGTGTTTCGAGGGCTTCGCAGCTTGCTCTCGATGTTGGATTTGTTTCGAGGGCTTTGCAGCTTGTTCTCGATGTTGAATTTGGATCGAGGGTTTTGCAGCTTGTTCTCGATGTTGGATTTGTATCGAGGGCTTCGCAGCTTGTTCTCGATGTTGGATTTGTATCGAGGGCTTCGCAGCTTGTTCTCAATGTTGGATTTGTATTGAGGGCTTCGCAGCTTGTTCTCGATGTTGGATTTGTATCGAGGGCTTCGCAGCTTGTTCTCGATGTTGGATTTGTATCGAGGGCTTCACAGCTTGTTCTCGATGTTGGATTTGTATCGAGGGCTTCGCAGCTTATTCTCGATGTTGAATTTGTATCGAGGGCTTCGCAGCTTGTTCTCGATGTTGGATTTGAATCGAGGGCTTCGCAGCTTGTTCTCGATGTTGGATTTGTATCGAGGGCTTCGCAGCTTGTTCTCGATGTTGGATTTGTATCGAGGGCTTCACAGCTTGTTCTCGATGTTGGATTTGTATCGAGGGCTTCGCAGCTTGTTCTCGATGTTGGATTTGTATCGAGGGCTTCACAGCTTGTTCTCGATGTTGGATTTGTATCGAGGGCTTCGCAGCTTGTTCTCGATGTTGAATTTGTATCGAGGGCTTCGCAGCTTGTTCTCGATGTTGGATTTGTATCGAGGGCTTCACAGCTTGTTCTCGATGTTGAATTTGTATCGAGGGCTTCATAGCTTGTTCTCGATGTTGGATTTGTATCGAGGACTTCGCAGCTTGTTCTCGATGTTGAATTTGTATCGAGGGCTTCACAGCTTGTTCTCGATGTTGGATTTGTATCGAGGGCTTCGCAGCTTGTTCTCGATGTTGAATTTGTATCGAGGGCTTCGCAGCTTGTTCTCGATGTTGGATTTGAATCGAGGGCTTCGCAGCTTGTTCTCGATGTTGGATTTGTATCGAGGGCTTCGCAGCTTGTTCTCGATGTTGAATTTGGATCGAGGGCTTCGTAGCTTGTTCTCGATGTTGGATTTGGATCGAGGGCTTTACAGCTTGTTCTCGATGTTGAATTTGGATCGAGCTTGTTCTCGATGTTGAATCTGCAGCTTCGTGTAGCGGTGAAGTCTTCAGATGTTTGAACTTGGAGTGGTGTTCAGTCTTCAGGATTCAGAATTCTCTCTGAGCTCTTAGGAGAAGAAATTTTCTGAACCTTGAAAATGAAGAATGAGCTCTCTATTTATAGAGTTCTCATGGGCCTGGTGGGCTTGGGCCTGGATCCAATGGGCTTGGGTCCAATGGACTTTTGGGTTCTGGGCCCAATAGATTTTTGGGCTTTGGGCCAAATTGCCATTTAAATAACTTTTTAGCCCGACTCGATTTCGAGCCCAATTGAGCTATGACCGAATTTGCTCGGTTAAGTTTATTCGATCCGCGGGCCAAGATGAAGACACGTGGCGACCGCTGATTGGCCGAAATTTCTCGGTCTACAGATGCCCCATTTTTCGAGAGTTATGCACATGTACGTGTGGGTGAGTCTCGGAAAAGTTAAATTTTGAAATTGAAATGTAGGACACCCCTAATTTCGAATCTGCCTCGACACATCAATCTTATCGAAATATGAAATTTGGTCCATAAATCAATTCTTTTGATTGATATATCTTTCTATGCCAATTGACCAAAAAATATGAATTGGACTTACAATTTTGATCTTTCTTACTTGGCAGAAGCTTGACTTGAACTTTAGTAGATTCTTGTGTTCTACTTTAATTCCATTTTGGATGTAGAGTAGAGTTTTGGAGTTGCCCAATTGAATTTTGAATAAGATTTGACTTTGAACTTTTTACTCCAATTTCGAAGTGGGATAAAATTTGGAGTATACCCAAGCCGCCAATTTCGATTTGAGACTTGGATTTAGATAAATTTTGACTCTAAATCATGCTTGGAAATAAAATTTGGAATATGCCCAAAATTTTATTTTTTTAGGAAAATTTTGGATTTTCTTGAAGTTTGGCTTGAATTCGGAGTAGGAGTGTTGAAAATTTTATTTTGGCATATTTGATTTGAGACTCGGATTTAGATAACTTTTGACTCTATGCTTGAAAATAAAATTTGGAATATGCCCCAAATTTTAATTTTAGGAAAATTTTGGATTTTGCTCCAAATTTAGCTTGAATGAAAATTTGACTTGGTATAATTTTTGGATTCCAATCAATTTTGACATGAAGTTCGAAAATTTGAACTTAAGTCATGATTATGGAAGGAAATTTAGAACCCACCTAAATTTCAAGCTGAATGAAGTATTACAATCTAAAGATAAATGATAACAATAAATCTTGTTTGGCAAAGTGGAACATGTAGAACCTTTGTTTCCTTTGGTCTTGGGTTCAAGTCCATCTCTATACATATTTTTAGATAATTTTCTTAAACAGGCGCGCGATGATGCAGGCGCGCGAACTTGGAGATGATGCATCCAACGAACTTGGAGATGATGCAAGATGATGCAGCAACAGCGAACTTGGAGATGATGCAAGATGATGCAGCAACAGCGAACTTGGAGATGACAGCAACAGCGAACTTGGAGATGACAGCAACAGCGAACTTGGAGATGATGCAAGATGATGCAGCAACAGCGAACTTGGAGATGATGCAAGATGATGCAGCAACAGCGAACTTGGAGATGATGCAAGATGATGCAGCAACAGAACTTAGAGATGCTGATGAGGAGATGATGCAGCGAACTTGGAGATGATGCAAGATGATGCAGCAACAGAACTTAGAGATGCTGATGAGGAGATGATGCAGCTACAATGACTGCATCATCAGCGAACTTAGAGATGCTGATGAGGAGATGATGCAGCAGCAGCGAACTTGGAGATGCTGATGAGGAGATGATGCAGCAGCAGCGAACTTGGAGATGCTGATGAGGAGATGATGCAGCAGCAGCGAACTTGGAGATGCTGATGAGGAGATGATGCAGCAGCAGCGAACTTGGAGATGCTGATGAGGAGATGATGCAGCAGCAGCGAACTTGGAGATGCTGATGAGGAGATGATGCAGCAGCAGCGAACTTGGAGATGCTGATGAGGAGATGATGCAGCAGCAGCGAACTTGGAGATGCTGATGAGGAGATGATGCAGCAGCAGCGAACTTGGAGATGCTGATGAGGAGATGATGCAGCAGCAGCGAACTTGGAGATGCTGATGAGGAGATGATGCAGCAGCAGCGAACTTGGAGATGCTGATGAGGAGATGATGCAGCAGCAGCGAACTTGGAGATGCTGATGAGGAGATGATGCAGCAGCAGCGAACTTGGAGATGCTGATGAGGAGATGATGCAGCAGCAGCGAACTTGGAGATGCTGATGAGGAGATGATGCAGCAGCAGCGAACTTGGAGATGCTGATGAGGAGATGATGCAGCAGCAACGAACTTGGAGATGCTGATGAGGAGATGATGCAGCAGCAACGAACTTGGAGATGCTGATGAGGAGATGATGCAGCAGCAACGAACTTGGAGATGCTGATGAGGAGATGATGCAGCAGCAACGAACTTGGAGATGCTGATGAGGAGATGATGCAGCAGCAACGAACTTGGAGATGATGCAGCAGCAGCGAACTTGGAGATGCTGATGAGGAGATGATGCAGCAGCAGCGAACTTGGAGATGATGCAGCAGCAGCGAACTTGGAGATGCTGATGAGGAGATGATGCAGCAGCAGCGAACTTGGAGATGATGCAGCAGCAGCGAACTTGGAGATGATGCAGCAGCAGCGAACTTGGAGATGCTGATGAGGAGATGATGCAGCAGCAGCGAACTTGGAGATGATGCAGCAGCAGCGAACTTGGAGATGCTGATGAGGAGATGATGCAGCAGCAGCGAACTTGGAGATGATGCAGCAGCAGCGAACTTGGAGATGATGCAGCAGCAGCGAACTTGGAGATGATGCAGCAGCAGCGAACTTGGAGATGATGCAGCAGCAGCGAACTTGGAGATGATGCAGCAGCAGCGAACTTGGAGATGATGCAGCAGCAGCGAACTTGGAGATGATGCAGCAGCAGCGAACTTGGAGATGATGCAGCAGCAGCGAACTTGGAGATGATGCAGCAGCAGCGAACTTGGAGATGATGCAGCAGCAGCGAACTTGGAGATGATGCAGCAGCAGCGAACTTGGAGATGATGCAGCAGCAGCGAACTTGGAGCAACAACAAACTTTGAGATGACTGCATCAGCGAACTTGGAGATGATGCAGCAGCAGCGAACTTGGAGATGATGCAGCAGCAGCGAACTTGGAGATGATGCAGCAGCAGCGAACTTGGAGATGATGCAGCAGCAACGAACTTAGAGATGATGCAGCAGCAGCGAACTTGGAGATGATGCAGCAGCAGCGAACTTGGAGATGATGCAGCAGCAGCGAACTTGGAGATGATGCAGCAGCAGCGAACTTGGAGATGATGCAGCAGCAGCGAACTTGGAGATGATGCAGCAGCAGCGAACTTGGAGATGATGCAGCAGCAGCGAACTTGGAGATGATGCAGCAGCAGCGAACTTGGAGATGATGCAGCAGCAGCGAACTTGGAGATGATGCAGCAGCAGCGAACTTGGAGATGATGCAGCAGCAGCGAACTTGGAGATGATGCAGCAGCAGCGAACTTGGAGATGATGCAGCAGCAGCGAACTTGGAGATGATGCAGCAGCAACGAACTTAGAGATGATGCAGCAACAGCGAACTTGGAGCAACAACAAACTTTGAGATGACTGCATCATCGAACTTGGAGATGATGCAGCAGCAGCAAACTTGGAGATGATGCAGCAGCAGCAACGAACTTGGAGATGATGCAACAGCGGCAGCGCTTGCAGCAGGACTTGGCGATGCGCAGAACTTGCAGCAGAACTTGGAGATTCGCAAACTTGCAGCTGAACTTGGAGATGCGCAAACTTGCAACTGAACTTGGTGATGCGCAACGCAGCAAAACTTGAAGATGCTGAACTTGGAGATGAGATGCGCAGCGCAGCTGAACTTGGAGATGGGATGCGCATCGCAGCTGAACTTGGATATGAGCAGCGCAGTGATGGAAATTTGATTTGGCCTAATAACAAGCTGAATGAAATATTACAATCTGAAGTCAAATAGTAATAATGAAGCTTGTTTGGCGTAGTGGAATTGGTACTATCATTGCTTCTTTTGATCTTGAGTTCGAACATCGATTACGTACCCTTGAATGGAAGGGATCAAGTCATATCGTAGTTTTTTTTTTTTTTTTTTTTTTTGAAAGGAAGTCATATCGTAGTTCAAATGGAATGTAATCCTTTTTTTTTTTATTGTTGTGACTGAACTTAAAGTATATATATATTTTTTTCTTTAAGTTGCCTACGTACCCTTAGATGGAAGGGATCAAGTCATAACGTAGTTCAGGTGTTTTTTTTTTTTTTTTTGGGCCGTTCACCTTTTAAGCTCGTGCGGGCCAGGAGCAACATGTAGTTTATACTCTTACGTTAAGGAGTATTACATTAATTTTTTTTTACTTGGGCCGTTCACCTTTTAAGCTCGTGCGGGCCAGGAGCAACATGTAGTTTATACTCTTACGTTAAGGAGTACTACATTTTAAAATATCTTATCTTCATCATGGTCTTGATCAGATCCTTCGTTTGTAGGATTGGTTAGAATGATGATATTTTTCTTCACCTTCAAGGAGCCTTCTGTATTTATGAGAACAGATAATTTCCTCTTCATAGGCGAAGGAACACGACTATGAATCTTCTTGTCGCTATTTACTTCATCGAAAAGTCTTGCCCCTACGGTCTTCATCTTTCCTTCTTGTTGATCATTTGTCCCTTTGAGGCGATCAAAAACAGATGTTGAAGGTCGGTCTTTCTTTGATGTGAAGACACTTAACCTTTGGAAAGCTGAAGTTCGAGTGGAGGTAGAAGTTAGACATGAATTTTCTTCTTTTGTCGCGGCCATACTCATCCTTTGGAAAACCGAAGTTCGAGTAGTTGAAGGCTTGATGCGATTGAAGACAGAGGTTCTTTGGTCGACTTCTTTTGAGTCGTCGACTTCTTCTGCGTTGATGTAGCATGAAGTTGCAAAGATTTCTTCCTCTTTTTTGATGGGAAGGAAACTTCTTGAGAGAGGGAGAGATGAGAGGTAGAGTTGTCCCACTGGGCGTGCCAATTTGTTCACACGAGATTTCGAACGACGGATGGAGATTCGAACACGTGTAAATGAATTTGAATTTGTATTTGTATATATCAGTGCGTAGTGGATTACAATCTCTAATGTTTGATCCTCTGATTCTTTCTCTCTCAAATGTAAATGTGTTTCGAGGGCTTCGCAGCTTGCTCTCGATGTTGGATTTGTTTCGAGGGCTTTGCAGCTTGTTCTCGATGTTGAATTTGGATCGAGGGTTTTGCAGCTTGTTCTCGATGTTGGATTTGTATCGAGGGCTTCGCAGCTTGTTCTCGATGTTGGATTTGTATCGAGGGCTTCGCAGCTTGTTCTCAATGTTGGATTTGTATTGAGGGCTTCGCAGCTTGTTCTCGATGTTGGATTTGTATCGAGGGCTTCACAGCTTGTTCTCGATGTTGGATTTGTATCGAGGGCTTCACAGCTTGTTCTCGATGTTGGATTTGTATCGAGGGCTTCGCAGCTTATTCTCGATGTTGAATTTGTATCGAGGGCTTCGCAGCTTGTTCTCAATGTTGGATTTGTATTGAGGGCTTCGCAGCTTGTTCTCGATGTTGGATTTGTATCGAGGGCTTCGCAGCTTGTTCTCGATGTTGGATTTGTATCGAGGGCTTCACAGCTTGTTCTCGATGTTGGATTTGTATCGAGGGCTTCGCAGCTTATTCTCGATGTTGAATTTGTATCGAGGGCTTCGCAGCTTGTTCTCGATGTTGGATTTGAATCGAGGGCTTCGCAGCTTGTTCTCGATGTTGGATTTGTATCGAGGGCTTCGCAGCTTGTTCTCGATGTTGGATTTGTATCGAGGGCTTCACAGCTTGTTCTCGATGTTGGATTTGTATCGAGGGCTTCGCAGCTTGTTCTCGATGTTGGATTTGTATCGAGGGCTTCACAGCTTGTTCTCGATGTTGGATTTGTATCGAGGGCTTCGCAGCTTGTTCTCGATGTTGAATTTGTATCGAGGGCTTCGCAGCTTGTTCTCGATGTTGGATTTGTATCGAGGGCTTCACAGCTTGTTCTCGATGTTGAATTTGTATCGAGGGCTTCATAGCTTGTTCTCGATGTTGGATTTGTATCGAGGGCTTCGCAGCTTGTTCTCGATGTTGAATTTGTATCGAGGGCTTCACAGCTTGTTCTCGATGTTGGATTTGTATCGAGGGCTTCGCAGCTTGTTCTCGATGTTGAATTTGTATCGAGGGCTTCGCAGCTTGTTCTCGATGTTGGATTTGAATCGAGGGCTTCGCAGCTTGTTCTCGATGTTGGATTTGTATCGAGGGCTTCGCAGCTTGTTCTCGATGTTGAATTTGGATCGAGGGCTTCGTAGCTTGTTCTCGATGTTGGATTTGGATCGAGGGCTTTACAGCTTGTTCTCGATGTTGAATTTGGATCGAGCTTGTTCTCGATGTTGAATCTGCAGCTTCGTGTAGCGGTGAAGTCTTCAGATGTTTGAACTTGGAGTGGTGTTCAGTCTTCAGGATTCAGAATTCTCTCTGAGCTCTTAGGAGAAGAAATTTTCTGAACCTTGAAAATGAAGAATGAGCTCTCTATTTATAGAGTTCTCATGGGCCTGGTGGGCTTGGGCCTGGATCCAATGGGCTTGGGTCCAATGGACTTTTGGGTTCTGGGCCCAATAGATTTTTGGGCTTTGGGCCAAATTGCCATTTAAATAACTTTTTAGCCCGACTCGATTTCGAGCCCAATTGAGCTATGACCGAATTTGCTCGGTTAAGTTTATTCGATCCGCGGGCCAAGATGAAGACACGTGGCGACCGCTGATTGGCCGAAATTTCTCGGTCAACAATCTTATTTCCGTATTTTATTTCAAATGTTTTATTATTATTATTATTATTATTATTATTTTTAACGGAGGTTTTAATTTGGTTTGTAAATTCTAGTAAAGTAATCTTATTTTCGTATGTCACCCAAAAAAAAAAAAAAAAAAAAAAAAAAAAAAAAAAAAAAAAAAAAAAAAAACTTATTTCTGTATTTTATTTCAAATGTTTTTATTATTATAATTTTTTAACAAGAGGTTTTAATTTGGTTTGTAAACTCTGCATAAACATTTATTTTAATTTTTCCTACACAAATTTTAGTAATTTCAACTGCATATCTAAAGTCTTAGGGGATGAGCTAGAACCTAGAAGTTTGTATACAAATGGACAAAAGTTTTTAAATGCACTTTCAAAATTAAAACTTTAGAACGCCAAATTAGAGAGACAAGTTTAAATATCTAAAATCTTGAAGATGGGGAATATCGATGAGCCTAGAAAAAATAGTTGAGGGTTGAAGAGGGTCAGCGGATATGAGCGTGGATAAGAAGAATGAATCGGGGGCTAAGAGCAGGGTACGGGGCCAGAGGGCAACATGATGAGGGACAATGACTCAAGTCCACGGTGGGGGATGATGTGGTGAGTGTTGTTTAGACATTCTAAATAGGGGGATGTCCCATGGTTCCTTAAACGAGGCTATGATTGCTTTAATCCTGAAAGTACAGAGTGTTGGGTTTTATGTCCTAAAACTCGTGGTTTGTAAACTGAATATATATTCTATTTTGCAATAAAGTTGTTATTGAGTTTTATTCAGTAAAGTTGTTATTGAATAAAGTGAATTGTGTTTACTTTTAACCTAACTCCAATAAACTAAGAACCCATGGCTATAAGATGTATACTTGAACTTCATGTGGTGACATGATTGTGGATCAAGTTCGAGTGATAGCCAGAATAGTCTATAGTATAGGGATAAGGTTGGGTACCTTATCCTGGGGACACTATTGGACGCGACCCACTTTGTATAGTACAAACGATGTGATCCGAAATCGTTCATGTAGAGACATGTGAGTGGGGGCGTCCTATGCAATGAGTTTGCATAAGACTGAACCGCGAAATAAAGTCACTCTTTCTTTACAACTCCGTTTACTGTAAAGACCAACTTTTTCATATGATGATCTAGGTAACTCGATCTGAATCCCGAGCACGCTATGAACTCCTGTTTATTCGGGCTTATCCTTTGACTTGTATGGGTGAGAGTGGCCCGAGATCGTCGACTCAATAAGCCTACCATCTTGGGGATAAGACCGGGTAGGTAGCTGGGAACATAGTCCTGCGAGATGAAATTCACTCCTACCCGCCTTGAGGGATTAGTAGAGAGATTGTTCCCTTAAGTGCTGACTCCGGGTCTTGAACTAGGGATCTCACCCTCTCATTGGTCCGGGAGGGACTTGGTATAGTGATGAGATCACATACCAATCGGTTTGGTGGTTGGACCACAAACCAATAGTTCATTAGAGGATCAGTGGGACTTAAGGAACAAGATGTAATTACGGGGGTAAAACGATTATTTTGACCCAGCTGTAATTACGAACGACCTGTGAAGGATCGACTTACTGATGATGGTTATATCAAGAGGACAAAAATATATCTATGGTGAGGAGAGTGCAACCCTTGGACTTTAGTGGAGTCTCCAGGGGTTAACGAATGTTGGTTAGCTTGGCTAAAGAGTTTGGCCGGTTAATCTCGTATGGTTGGAACTCATGATCTGTAGGTCCTTTAGATTCTCCTGGCTAGCTCAGATTAAGCCGTGTAATAATATGAGAGAAAAAGAATTTGAATTTATTTTTGGAAGAATGATGAACATATTTAAATATGATTTAAATATGATTTAAATATGGGATCGGTCTAAAACATGAATAGGGATTCATGTGTAAGTTTAAGAAACCGAGATTAGTCTTATTATTTAATTAATATTTGATATTGAATTAAATAATAATATTAATTAATTAAAATTTATTTTGTTTATTAAAATTAATTATGAATTAATTTTTAAAATGACAAAATATTACAAGTGGGATTATCCAGGTTGAGTGGATTTATCCAAGTCAAGTGGATTTATCCAAGTTGAGTGAGTTTATCCAAGTTGTGAAGTGGATTGTGAATCACCAACCACATGCATAAACTCATCAATTGTTGAACACTTGTGTGAAGACTAATTCATCCAATTTGAGGTGTCATGCTAAGCAAAGAGTTTGTTGCATGTGAATTGCCTATAAATTGGATGAAGTTCAAATGGTTTGAGGTTGATGAATTTTCAAAGAGTTTGAACATTTTGATGAGGGTTGATGAAGAGTTCATGTTACTTGAGAAATTAGAAATCTAAGTGTTAGATATTTCTCACAAAACCCTCACCACTTTCACCTTCCAAAGTTTTTCTCTTGTAAAGGAGTCCCACCACTCCGTTGCTCGGCCCGAGGATAACGGGACTACCGGAGGTGGTTCTCAAAGAGTTCGAGAGAAGCTTCGAAGGGTTCGTGAGAAGATTCGAGCATCGAGATTAGAAGTTTTTAGAACTACAAGAGGTATGTGTTCTAATTTCTTTAATTTCCAAGTTTTGAGCATGTTTCTAGTTTAGCTAAATTGATGAAATTAGAGTGTCAATGATCCGACTCGCTTCCGCTGCGCTACATGCGCTCCATCACAGAGCCTGCGAAAATCACAAAGTACCGACCTATTTATTTATGTAATATTTCGTATAAGCTGGTGTCGAAGGTGGTGGTGAATCGTATGAAGAAGATTTTAGATAAGATGATCTTCTCCCAATCATAGTGCTTTATATCAAGGCGGTGTGTGGTGGTTAGCGCTATACTTGGGTATGAGTGCATTTACCACGTGAAGTCTAAGCAGTAGGGTAGTAGTGGGTGAGCGACTCTGAAGCTAGACATGGGCAAGGCCTATGACAGTGTCAAATGAGTGTTTTTAGAGCGAATCATGCTTAAGATGAAGTTTGGCCCTAAATGGGTGAAGTAAGTTATGAAGTGTGTTTTCTTTTAATCTGAACAGGCAAGTGTGTGGGAATTTTCGACCGAGTCGAGGCCTTCGGCAGAGGGATCCCCTCTCCCCCTGCATGTTCTTATTATCTGCAGAAGGGTTGTCTAGTCCTCTCCATTGTTCGGCGACAGTGTGGTCCACTTCACGTATGTGTCTGTCCCGGTGGGGCCGACCATTTTGCATTTGTTCTTTGCAGATGACAATATGTTGTTCTTCTGGGCCCAAGTGACAGAGGCTTGTGCGATACAAAATATTTTGTGGTGTTATGAATGGACGTCTGGCAAAACGGTACATTTTGAGAAGTCAATTATTTCTTTTAGCCCGAACACAGACCCGGATGCTCAGAGGCACCCGAGTTAGATTTTTGAGGTGCAACAGGTTGCTTATCATCGATAATATCGCTAAGTTTCATCAAGAAGAGAGTGTGAATGAAGGTTCGAGGCTGAAAATGGAAGTTTTTTTTTCTGTGGGAGGAAATGAAGTCCTGCTGAAGTCTATTGTCCAGGCCATTCATTGTTATACCATGAACTGTTTTCGGCTCTTGAAAAAGCCCATTCATGAACTACATTAGCTTATGGCTCGGTTTTGGTGGAATGGGTCGAATGATGGCCAAAATGTGCATTGGGTAAGTTGGAAGACGTTGTGTAAACCAAAGTGCTTAGGGGTATGGGCTTCAGGGATCTGAAGGTTTTCAACTACGTGTTGCTGTCAAAATAGTGTTGGAGGATCATTCATCAGTCTTCCAATCTCTTATCTCGTGTGCTAAAGGTCATGTATTTTCCATCATCAAAATTTTTATCTGCGGGTCAAGGGTGTTGCCCTTCCTATATCTGAAGGAGTCTGTTGTGGGGGTGGGAATTACTAGTGGCAGTTTCACGTGGCGAGTAGGAAATGGAGAGAATGTGAAGGTGTATGGTTGTAACTGGGTTCCGAAGGATGGTTGTTTGTATATTCGGGGCCCAACCACTTTTTCCTTTAACTGTAGAGTTTTTGATTTTCTTACTGGGACGTGTATGTGAGATGAACCCAGATTGAGGCAGTATTTTGCCCTTAATGAAGTGGATGTCATTCTTACCATCCCGGTGAATAGGCGGCTCGTGGAGGATCAACTGATTTGGCATTTGCCAAGTTTACGTATTTTTCGGTGAAGAGCGGATATCGCTTGGGACAAGCTAAGTTACTGTGACAGAAACTTGGCTCGTCCTCGAGTGATTCGGCTGCTAGTTGGTGGACGAGGTGTTAAAAGATGAGGTTGCCTTAAAAAATTAAAACCTTCATTTGGAGGTTGTACCTGGATATACTCCCCCACACGGTATAATATTAACCATCGAGTTATGGATGTGCTGAATGTGTGGACGATGGAGTGAGTTTGGATTACATTTATTCTGGCATTGCAAGTACATTTGGGACGTTCAGGGACGGTTTGGTTTCGGCTATCTGTTGCATGGAGTTTCAGGTGGGGATATTATGAGGGTCTTTCAGGATTTGAAGGAGAGAATGAGGTAGGAGTTGTTTGAGGGGTTGGTAGTGTTCTTGTGGGTTGTTTGGTGTTGTAGGCATAAGGTGGGGAATGAAGGTGTCTCCCAATTTTGAAGTTGCGTGTGGGCTAAGGGGTATATGTGTGTACGTATCGGGAGGCGCAAATGCAGGGGGTGAGAGTGGCTGGACAGTTGACCGTTCGGGGTCGGGCGAGGTGGAAGCTGCCGAAACTTTCGTGGTTAAGGTGAATGTGAATGTTGCAGTCCGATTGAATCATAACGTTGTAGGCTTGGGTGTGATAATTCGAGACGTTGCACGTATGGTGTTACTGGATACTACTAAGGTTGTGGATAATTTCAGTAGTGTGGCGATGATGAAAGGGTGGGTTGTGGCAGATGATGACCTACTAGCAGACAATATGAGTTTCAGACCTTTTGTGGTGGAAATAGATTGCGCAAAGGTGGTTGACGTTCTTCAGGATCGGGTGGGGGATGTTTCAGAGGTGGATGGTCTGTTGACCGATCTTAATGAGCGGATTGTAGACCCATCTAAGGTACACTTCAGCTGGGCTCCTCGTGAAGGAAATGTGGTGTCTCATGATATTGCTCGTGTGACTTTGAATAGAAATCTTGATTTTGTATGGTTTGAATCTTATCTGATTGATGTTGAACAATATGTTCTTGATGAAATTTGCAATTAGATTTTGGGGGCTTAGGAGCTCCGTTTTTGCGTAAAAAAAGTGAACTAATTAAAGGAAAAACTCCTCTCCTTTTCCTTCGCTACTCCGCCCGTGTATTAAATTAAAAACAAAGTAGTCAACATGAGCATAGCTGAACTGACACAATATATGAACTCTTGATCGAGAGGTCATAATTTCAAATTTCACACCTCGCATGTTATGAAAGAAAAAAAAATACCAAAAAAATGTTAAATAACTCTTAAAGGCGGTTTAATTATAGGAAAAATTACACTAATGATCCATCAGATTAGAGTTTGGTAGCATTTGGGTCCCACAGATTTCAAATTCAACAATTATACCTTGAGATTTGGATTTGGTGCATTTTTTGTCCCTCCGTCCAATTTTCGTTTAAATCTTAATAGAATACTGACGTGACACGTATTTTAAATTTAAAATATTTTTTAATTATTAAAATTCTTTTAATATATATATATATATATATATATATATATATATATATATAGGAAAATTGTAATAGAAGTCAATTTAGAATAACATAATTAAAAATATAGCATGTTTTTAAATTTTTTGCGGATATGGCAATTTCTATCGCTGATATCTTATGGCTGATAGAAGTCTATCGCTGATCAGCTCAGCTTTTTATAGACTTTTGTCAGTAATAATAGTCTACCACTGATAGAAGTCTATCAGTGATAGAAATGTATTTTTTTGCTATATTTGCAAAACATTTTAAAGTTTGTTAAATTTGCAATTAGTTTGGGCCTGATTGCTATTTGTGCAACCAACCCTATATATATATATATATATATATATATATATATATTTTTTTTTTTTTAATTTTTTAATTTTTCTTTCTTCTCCTCCCCACTCTTCCCTCCTTATTACATCATCCATCTTATTCTTCTCATGGTCGTCACCGACGATTTTTTTTTCCTTTCTCTTTCTCTTGTTGAGGTTGAGGTTCCCACATTAGAAAGATGATGGGACCTCACTCACAATATATAATACATGGGTTACTTCTCTCATGACCAATTGTTTTGAGATGAAACCTCATGATATTAAATATGGTATTAGAGCCCATGAAACCCAAATGGGTATTCGGTCCAAAAATGGATCCGACCCAAGAATGGTGAACAAGGGATCTCACTCACAATATAAGATACATGTGTTACTCCTCTTATTGTCAATTTGTTTTAAGATGGAACCCCATGATATCAAACATGGTATCAGAGCCCACGAAGTCCAAACGAGTATTCGGTCCAAAAATGGGATCCGACCCAAGAATGGTGAACCAAAGAAGGCACCATCTTGAGGGGCATATGAAATTTAAACGGGTATTCAATCCAAAAATGGGATCCGACCCAAGAATGGTGAACCCAAAAAAAACACCATCTTGAGGGGGCATGTTGAGGATCTCACATTAGAAAGATGAAGGGACCTCACTCACAATATAGGATACATGAGTTACTCCCCTCATGGTCAATTGGTTATGAGATGAAACCTCATGATATCAAACACCTCTCACCTCCCCCATTTCTCCTCTTTCTTCCCCTCGTTTTCATATTTTTTTTTACGATTATGAAACGAACGCAAATCTGGGTCCGTTCCAGATTTGAAACGAAGGGAAATTTCCCTCATTTTCAAAAAAAGAAAAAAAAAACACGTTTTCTTCTTCTTTATGAGAATACCAATAAATAGACATCAAACTTGTATAATTTAATCACGATGATCTCAAACAAATATGGTGTTATGGACGAAATAATCAGACCCAAATAATAAATACCCCATATGAGCTAAATAGAAGGAGAGGTCGGCCCGACCAAAGAGGTGGTCGACCCCCTCCTCCTCGGGGTCGACTCGGTGGTAGGAGCATGACCAACCTCGTGGGTTGGCCTAATCAGGTAGAAACGCATCTTTTCGGGTCGTTACACAACGTTGTAACCCCCGAGAGTTAAGATTGTCATGATGACCTATTTTAATGACCTTAAATGGCCATGAAACAGTCCCAAGGGTCCCTTAATTATAAAAAAGACAAGTTTGAATGACAAAGGGTAAGCATTTGATCTTTATCGATATTATCCTCTAAACTATTTTCATATTCTCTCCACCTCTCTCCCAAATTCTAACTTGAACGTTGGAGTCGGTGTGGATAGCCCCCCTCCAGTCTTAGTTCACAATTCTTTCTTTTAGGTATTGTAGGGTCAAACTCGTTCCACCACTAATATCAAATTCACCGTTGACCAAATTCAGGTATCAACAGTTGGCGTCGTCTGTGGGGACGAGTAAATCAACGAGATTCCAGTAGAATTCTAGATCTCACCATGACAAGTAACCATGTGGAAAGAACCAACCATCCATTGACGGAAGAAGGCAACGCCAACGGGGTTAAACATGTCTGCATTTCAAAAAGTCCATACTGGATGAACAGTATTTGATGTTGGTGGTGAAGGGAATGAAGACTTCAAACCCACAACGGACGCGTTGGAATCTATTTTGATTCTATTTAGAATTAAACAAAGAAGAAAGATAAACATTATTACCTTTGAAGAATAGTAATCTTCTTGTGTTCCATCAACGAATCTTCAATTCTTCACAAGATTTTCCTCGCTATGACTCGAACACAGGACCAAGAACTTGTGAGAACTCTTTCTTGAAAGAAAGATTATAGAGACATTCTTGCAGATGAGGAAAACAAACGTGAGATTAATGTTTTTTATCATCCTTTTGGCTAAACCTAAAGATCATATATCTACGCGACCTTTAAAATTTAATTTTATTTCCTAAAATACATTTTAATATCTATTATATTATTCCAAAAAAAAAAAAATTATATCTATTATATTAAAATATTTATTTTATATTTATTTGAATCTAATTCAAATATCATAAAATTAATTTCTTATAATATACATTTAATTAATTTAAATCTCATTTAAATTTCAAATGTATGTATAATTTTTAATAATGTATCTAAAATATAAACTATTTTCTATAATATTTTAATGTATCAAATATAATTAATATATTTTTCTCTTCTATATTTAATATATCAAATATATTAAATATTAATTTGAACATTTTAAAATTTTCTTTTTAAATTGATCTTTACTATGAGCTAGTGAGAGACCTTATGAACCTACAAATTTATAATCTCCAATGATACAAAATTAATTAATTATACTCATTAATCAATTAACTTTCATTCATTACCTGTAGATCACTCCACTATAGGTTTAGAGTTGCACTCTTATGCACTGTATAACAAGTTGTGTCCATGGATATAACCATTACATGTAAGTCGATCCTTCACGAGTTGTTCGTAATTACAACTGGGTCAAAAGTTCGTTTTACCCCTATAGGGAGGCCAAATAGGGAGGTCGACTCCTCACGAGTGAGCCGACCCCTCTCGAGGGGTCGAATCGACCAAAGAAGTGACCCAAACGTCCCCTCATTGTCAATTGATTTTGAGATCCCCATGATATCTTTTATGGTATCAGAGCCCATGAAACCCAAACGGGTATTCAGTCCAAAAATGGAATCTGACCCAAGAATGGTGAACTCAAAGATGCACCATCTTGAGGGGACATGTTGAGGATCCCACATTGAAAATATGAAGAGACCTCACTCACAATATAAGATACATGAGTTACTCCTCTCATTGTCAATTTGTTTTGAGATGAAACCCCATGATATCTATTAGGGTCGGCTCGACGGGAGGAGCGCGACTGACCTCACATGGTCAGCCCAACAAGCTAGGAGACGCCTTCTCTCGGGCAGTTACATAATTTTTGTAACCCCCGAGAGTTACGATGATCAATCCATGGTGGAAAATGTAATCAAATACTTTCCATATGAACTCAACTCTTGTGATCACTCCCATTTCTAATTTGATGGTCAGAGCCCACCACACCGGTGCCTAAACTCGTTCTGCCAAGATATATAAATTCATCGTTGATCAAATTACTTGATGGTCAGAGTCCACCACACCAGTGAAAGACATCACATATCTTCTTTCTTGCAAGTCTATACTCGTTCTGCTAAGATATACAAATTTACCATTAATCAAATTCAGGTATTATGGTACTATAAGATTTTGATAATCATAAGATCAAACATGAAATTAAAATTCAAAGACTTAGAAATTACTTGGAACAAACAAGACATGAATCATAAAAAGGATCTAATTTTAAAATCTCTCTCTCGGCCCCCACAATTTGATTCCCAATAGGAAAGGACAATGATTTCATGAAAGAAAGGGTTCTTCTTCTCGAGACTCGTGATTTAATAAAAGACATTTTTTTTCCATACCTAAACTTAAAAAAGAAATTGAAGATTGAAAGAATAATTTTTGGACAAAAAAAAAAAAAAAAAAAAATTATATGCAAGGGATTTTCTCTTTTAGAAGTAAATATTATACTTTTTTTTTTCTACCTTGTGTTTATTCTTTCACAAACTATTTTAAATTTTATCAACGTAAATGATGATAGGTACAAATAATATAGTTAAAAGAAAGATTATTTTTTCATAAAAATTATCATTATTGATCATTTAGAATTCAAATAACAACGTTGTTAAGCTAGTTTTAAAATTTTAATTAAATTTTGTGATAGTTTTAAAGAGATTGTCTATAAAAAAATTAGATGATACAATTAACAAAATTATGTATTGAAAAGATGGTTTTTCCCTCAAAGAGTTAATATGTGATGTATAGTTTAGTTATAAAATTGTCCTTTTTTTTTTTAAAGAAAAAAGTTTTTGAATTGTGTTTTAATAAAACAAAAAAAAATTAAAAAAATGTTGGAAAAGGGTGGGTGATATGTCAATAGCAAACTTTAAGGGAAGGGTCCCATTGGTGTTCCCTTGGTGGGCAACACAAGATGTGAAACCATGGAAGAAGAGGACAAATGTAAGCCACCTACCCATTATTATCAATCTCTTCTTTCCAACTTTATTTATTTTTCTCACTTTTTTTCCCAAAACAAAATTTTGCCCTAACTTTCAATTTTCAAGTATGAAAGCAAGAAAAGTCTAATAGAATTTTCTTGCCCAAATAAGTTGACATTTCTTTGTGTGTGTTTTGTCACATTACCAATCACCATCAAATTCCAAAGGAAAGAAACATTAGAGGGTTAGAATAAATTCTTAAGCACTTTTATTTTATTTAACTATTAGTGTGTGGTTTTTTTTTTAATATGGTAATTTTTTAAATTATTTATAAAAATATAGTAAAAAAAATAATTTATTTATAAAACTATAGTTGTTTTAAATCAAGCTCACACAAGACAAGGTGCATCAAAGCCAACACACATCGTCTTTTGAAAAGACGATGTACATCCACGAGAAGAGCAACACATCGTCTTTTGAAAATCGATATCTTTTTACTGAGATATATATACAATGTTTTTGAAAAATGTATGGCGGGAAAGCTAACACAAAAAGCTTAAATTTGATACCGATTTTACTATTTTTTGAGTTGCATATCGAAAGATACAAGTCGTCGAAGTTGGGCTATGGTTCTGCAAATTGCAGGAAAATTTCATAACCGTAGTCCAACTTCGACGATCTTTATCTTTCGATATAAAACTTCAAAAATAGTGAAACCATGTATCAAATTGGAGCTCTCCGAATTAGATTTTCAGCCATATTTGTTTCGAAATTTTTGCATATCTGAATAAAAAGATATCAATTTTTGAATGCACACTGCTCAAAAGACGATGTGATACCCTTTTGTGGATGCACATCGTCTTCTAAAAAGATAATGTATGTTGGCGTGGATACACATCGTCTTTTACGGCGTATGTTGGCCTGTTTGAAAAAAAATAATGTTGTTATATTTTTATAAATAGTTTAAAAAATTATAGTATTATAAAAAACAGTGTACCTATGCTTTAAATACTTGTACTTATTTTTATATATATATATATATATAAATAAAAGTATAGTCCCTAGAAAAATTCCTTAAGATGACAATTGGTTTCAACTTATAGAAGATAGTTCATTTATTTCATTCAATTTAACTTGGTTTAAGGCAAGAAAATTAAGAGAACCAAAATGTTATTATAAGAGAGAGAAAGTAAAGGACTAAAAATATGTGTTAATAATAATAATTGTAATAAAACTATATTCGGACCTACCATAATTTATATAAAGTAATAAATAAATAATTTTTAATGTATATCAAAATGCAATTTTTTCTTTAAATTTTGGTTGGGGGTTCTCATACATAATAAGTCATATCACACAACAAATTTGAAAAAGAAAATGTACGAATTTTGTTTTGAAAAAGAAAATACATTCTAAAATTATTTGTCTACGTACCGAGAAGTCTTTCAAGGGGTTGAAATCTACCATCGACGCAACGATGACTCTTATATTTCGCTCATAATTTCTACCAAACCCTAATTCTACATCTAGAAAAAAATAAATTCAAAGTCGGTAGGAACAAGATACATACTCTTCACACATGTAAAATAAATTTCATGTGTGATTTCAACAATTTAATAATTGATCAACAAGAGAACCCACAAACTCAATCTAGGCACTTAAATCCAAACCCTAAATTCAAAAAATCTTATCTAAATCAAGATGAACACAAAAATATGTAAGCACTTTACACTTACAAAATAGACCACACATGTGGCTAATATTTCAACCATCAACTTATTTAACATTCGGATAAAACATGACAAAAAAAAAACATCACCCTCAAAGGAAAAAATTATTCGAAGGGTTGAAAGAATATAACATGGCTGACAATTCTATATGGTTAGATGTACGAAATGAATTTAAATTAAAAATTGTATTTCAAACTTGTATCGAACAACTATTAGATACGGATAAATAAATTTTGAATTGTATCGAATAATTAACCGTCATATTGTAGTTACATTGTTACGATCACATTGAACAATTTTTCTGCCAACGTATATGGTTGCTTAATTAATAGAGGTATAGAAATAATCAAATTACAATAGTGTAGGCCTTGCTGGGATAACCAATATTTCTATTTATTTTTTGTTTCTAAAATTTTTGCACTCTCCACAATTTTTATAGTATGTGTTTTTATTGAAACATGAATTCTTAATCAAATTCTAAAAAAAAATAATATATATATTTTTTTTAATACGACTTAAATTTTGAAACCTTTTTTTAAAATAGAATGAGAAAGCAAAGAACACATACGTTATGTTTTTCTTAAAATTTTAAAAATAAAAAACAAAATAGTTAGGTTTGGTTTGATAACCATTTATTTTTGTATTTGATTTTTGAAAATTAAGCTTATAAACACTACTTTTACTTCTACTTTATAGATTTTTTATTTTTATTTTGTTATATTCTTCATACTTTGTTACCTATGTTTTAAAAATCCAAACTAAGTTTTCTAAACTAAAAAAAAAAAAAAAAAATTATTCAAATGTTTATTTAAGAAACATGAAATTGGTCTTAAGAAATTGTGAAAATAACAAACACAATTTTCAAAAATCAAACACAATTTTCAAAAATCAAATAGTTATCGTCTCAATCCTTATCAAAATGCATAATTTACCATTATTTGTCATAATTTCTCTCTTCTCTCTCCTAAAGTTATAGATGGTTAGAAGTGATGAAGGAGGATGGGATGAATAATATAGAAATCCAATGTTGTTGGAGATGGTCAGACAAAGAGCCCTTGAAGAAGCAACCTTGGTCGTAAACGCTAACATGAGCAAAACTCAACTGATATAAATATAATTTTTTGATAAAAAGTCAGAGGTTCGATCCTCTACCCACGTTAATTTAAATACTTTTGCAAAATAATAATAAAAAAAAAAATGAAGCTCCTTTTTTGTGTCTGCAACCCTATTTTTCTGTTTATTTCTTCTTATTTTTGTGATTTCATGTATGGGGCCACAACAACTCTTGTTAGCCATACACGTGAGTCTCTTTCATATCCACAATACAAACTCGTGATTGCTTTCATTTCAATCATATATGTTTTCATTTCATTTTTTCTCTCTCTTTTCACACACACTGTTATTATTCAAAGTTGAAACTATGTAGCTAGGTCAACAGTGTTTCTCAATATCTACTTGGTTTATTAGTCAAGTCGGATATATATATTTTCAGTTCAACAACACGTGGAGTTGAGAGACTCGAACGTTTGATCTCTTAGTCGAAGGTATATATTTTGACCAATTGAACTATAGTCATGTCGACGAAGTCACTACCTATTTAATTATTTGATCTCTCTATAGTTTCAATTTTTGTTTGTTATGGTTTCTGTATTTTCAAGATTACTTGTATTTTCAAAATTTCTATTTTGATTCGGGTGTACTTTTAGAAGGAGATCATTTTGTTTGGTCATTTCTTCTTTTTTTAATATATTTTTTTATGATCACAATTTCATAACAACTACACTTGATAATTTTTTAAAAATATTGTTATAGCTTTTTGTAATAAAGTGTTTTTTTGTTGTGTAGGTTGAATTTGTGTTAAAAGTTTGAACATAGGTACCAAAATTGTTTATTTTTTTAAAATATAGACAACAACATAGATGTTTTAAAATTACATGATTAAAATGAACTCGTGAAATTATAGACTTGTGAAATTATAAACATCAAAATATATGTTTTAAAAATATAAAAACCAAAGAAAAGTGGAAAGTACGAGGAAAAAATTAAGATTTACAACCTAATAAATAATTTAAATTTGGATCATAAAGATTTACAAGACTTCAAAGTTACTAATTTGGAGCTTTGATAGTGGAGATCAAGTGACCTTCAATCCCTCTCCAGGATTAAGATGGTGAGTGATTACATGGCCGAATCTAGGATTTTTTGTGGAACACCTCCTAATTAGGATTTTTTTGTGGAAATATAAGGTTTGAAATTTTCGTACTTAACTTTAAAATGTGCGTAATACACTCTTAAACTTTCAATTTTGAATCTAATAGATCCTTAAATTCTCAATTTTGTATCTAATAAAGATATATTATAAAAATTAAAATATGAAACGTTTTGTTAGACATTAAATTAATGAATCCTCAACTTATTCGACATTTAAAAAAAAATCAGGTATCTATTAGATATAAAATTGAGTCCTCAACAGTTGATTTTTATCGAAAAAAAATTAATATGCCTAAGACGATACAAAATTTTAATAAATCTACACTGTTTAAACTTCACGAATCTATTAAACACAAATTTAATTTAAAGACTAAACTTGTAATTCTACAATAAATTTATATATAATAATATTTTTTTTGTAAAATTATTTAATTAAAGCAGGGATTGAACCCATGACTTTTAAGTCAAGGGTACACCCTTATCCGAATTGAGGTATACTCGGTTTAATTATATAATATATTTTTTTTAAAAGATATAATATTTATATTAAGTAATGTTAATTTAAAAATAATAATAAGCCATTTTAGAATTCTCTACTTAAATATATATGAATAAAATTCGAAATATTTACCATTTTTCAAAATGGAATTAATTTTTATTTTTTAGAATTTAAAATATTTGACTTACAAGATTTAAAATTTTAAAATAGAATTATGTTTTTTTTTTAAATCTAAAATAATTTACAATAAGCACAATTTTTACATTAGGAGAGTTTCAAACTTGGGGCACACCAGGCACGGTACTAAAAAAAAATGTGCCCCTCCCCATCAGACCCGATGCAATTTTTATTCCATTTTTTGAATTTGTTTGTACAAATGTATGAAATGTTGTTATATTTTTTGATTTTTTATATATAAATATATAAAACTAATCATTTGAGGGGAGCACGTACCCTTGGCCTTAACGTAGCTTCGCCTCTGAATGAGGATAACACATCCTTTATAGCTATTCGAATAGTCGAATGTAGAATTGTTTTGTTGGCAAGTTTTAGTTGCATGGCACAATTTGTTCTTAAAAAAAATTAGGTTATCATGAAAATACATGACAAAAAGAAAAAAAGAAATAAAAAAAAAAAAAAGTTATCCAAACATGTTTTCACTCATTTTTTTTTTTTTTTGTACGAAAAAACAAAAAGCTATTTTGAAAATAATTTCCATACACGTCTTTCATATCCCCATCACAATAATTATTTAGAATTTAAAGATCTAATATCATAGCATTCAATAATTGATTCTCAATTTTCTTAAATATAAATAATATAATTGAAATTTCAACTCTAAGAAAAAAAAATTATATGCAAAGTTACTTATTTGATGTTAGAAGATCATCTCATTGAAATGAATATAGGTTCATCCTATAATATATAAAAAAAAAAGATACAAATTATTCAAATAGCTCTAGATGGAAGGAGGGACTAATGGAGTACAAAAAGTTCCTTGTGTAGAAAATGAGGGTTAGTGTATGGATTCAATTGAATCAAGGCTATGAAATTTGACTTTTTTGGAAAAGTAATTTGAATTATTGAACTTGATGTGGAGTTAGATTAATAGCTATACCAAAACTTCCTATTAATTGTAACATTTGTAATTTAATCTTATACACAACTCAAGATGGGATTTATCTCACTCCTAATTAGGATTGTTTTCGAACTATATTATTCTTTAAAAACGAAGTGGAAATTTATCCCATATATAAACTTGATATCAATTTGATTCACTAGGTTTAACTTGTAGAGTGTTAAATTGATACAAAATTGATGTTTCGTGTATGTTCTTAATACTTATCGAAGTTGAGAATTAAAATTTGAGCAAGAAAATCTTCAAATTAAACTGGTAACCCTTCGTCTCAAGGCATTCAAATAAGAACGAAAGTTTCTCCCCCCTTAAATCTACATCTTTGTTTCCCTATTGCTTACCCTTTGTTTTCTATATAGGTTGAGTTTGTTGAGGATCCCATGGAAAGGATGAGGGGACCTCACCCAAAATATAAGATACATGGATTACTCCTCTCATTGTCAATTCGTTATGAAATGGAACTCCATGATATTAAACATGGTATCAGAGTCCACGAAGCCCAAACAGGTATTCATACAAAAAAATGAGATCCGACCCAAGAATAGTGAACCCAAAGAGGCACCATCTTGAGGGGTATGTTGAGGATCTCATCGGAAAGACGAAAGGACCTCACCCACAATATAAGATGCATGAACTACTCCTCTCATTGTTAATTGGTTATAAGATAGAACTCTATGATATCAAACATAGTTGACTATAAAGTTGATAATGGATCATTCTCATTTATTTGCATCAAAATGACATTTTTTATTGAATTATTTGATCAAACAAATGTATGAAGAAAAGTTTGAACAAATCATATATATATATGAAGGGGGAGACCCCACAAAGCTCACCAATTCAATCAAGGAGAACATTAATTAGTGGCACAAAATGAGTAAACCTTTTAAAAAATACCAAACACTTTGCTTGGTAAAGAGATTTTGGTTTGGTTAGAGATAGAGCAAGAATCACAATGAATATGTCAACTAATAATTGCACAATGTAAGAGCTAGAGATTATGAGGAGCACCAATATATATTTTTCAAATTTTAACACATCTTTTTTTATTTAGGCAAAACATTTCATGCCCTAAAGAAGTAATGCCAATTTGCAAGCAAATAAAAAGTACAATTCTATTTCCAAATCAATTTCAACCATAAAAGAGACTTATAAAGTACAATTAATTAATATTAACTTTTGTGAAATAAATAATGTAGGTCTTTTTTTTTTTTTTTTTTTTTTTTTTTTTTTTTTTTTTTTTTTTTTTTTTTTTTCTTCTTCAAAAAGAGAAAGAAAGAAAGGAAGATACCTTACCCCACCAAAGATAATGTTATCAAAAGCTTTCATATCATAGACTAGATTAGGAAAATAGGAGAGAAAAACATTATTGATATGATTTTTCTTCTTGAAGAAAAAATTATTTGTTTTTATTTTAAATATATTTTGGTTTGTAATCTTTTACCCATCTAACTTTGATTTTGATCTTTAAAGCATTTTGTTTGGATTGATTACTAAAAAAAAAAAAAAAAATTTAAAGAATGTATTTTTTTAAACATTTTTTTTTATAAAAATTTATAATTAAAATACTCATATATTTGGTTAATTTTTTTAAAAATATTTTTATCTACAAATGTGTTTGGTTTGCTCTACACTAAAATGTTTCTCTTAATGTCTCTCTAAAAAAAATGTTTCTCGTCAAAATAATATAAAGGACAATTATTAATAAACAATATGAATTAATAAGTTTAAATTTGTATTTGTCAATTGAGTTATCAAATTAAACATAACTCAATTGGCATAAAGTTATGCCTTTAACTAATATATCTATTTTGGTCATTATACCTAAATCACAACAATTTTGTATTAATTTACCAAACACCATGACTCGCTTTTTGAAGTTTAAAATTAAAATTTATCGAACACTCATTTACTTCATGGTAAAGCTGATTTTTGTAAAAGCAAAGTTGACAACAATTATTTTAAAAGCTATCGCAATCTCAAACGAAGCCTAAACACCAACATTTTTTTGTAAAAGCTAATATCAAGTGTTTCACCCAAAATTTGTCAAACCGAACATAACTCAATTGACATAAAGTTGTGCTTTGACCTATGAGGTCATGGGTTCAATCCCCGCATTAATTAAACACCTTTGCAAAAAAAAGTGTTTCACCCAAAATGAATTACTAAAAAATTAAACACTGCAAACCAAACACACCCAATGAAATCCTTGAAAACTTTATTTTTTCTTAATGAAAAAAAATATCACATGATAATTATAAATTATTCCTCTGTCATATTTAGGATTTGATAGGAGGGACCAAATATAAATTTAATAAAAGTTGGTCTTAAGGTATTGAAAACAAAAATCAATGTTTAAATATTCTAACCATATTTGAACAATTAT
Organism: Herpetospermum pedunculosum; assembly: GCA_028017165.1. Classification (NCBI taxonomy): domain Eukaryota; kingdom Viridiplantae; phylum Streptophyta; class Magnoliopsida; order Cucurbitales; family Cucurbitaceae; genus Herpetospermum; species Herpetospermum pedunculosum. Next base: position 64,604,216 of record CM051524.1, read on the forward strand.
ACAATTATTTTTAGGCGATAATTAACACCTACTTTTTTTTTTTTTTTTTTTTGAAGTCCGAAGTTAAAATTTTCCTACTCCACTTTGTTATACTTTAAAAAAAATAGTAAAAAAATTACTAATAATTGATAATAGTTTTATTTTTTATTTTCTACTTGTTTACAAACAATCTTCTCGCTAAATATTGAAACTTTGACCAAAAATTGAAAGTCAAAATTTGAAAAACGACTCCTTTCAACTTTGGTGGCAAAATTTAAAAAAAAAGTTTAGAAGAAGTATTAGGTGACCTAAGAGGCAAAAAAAAAAAAAAAAAAAAAAAAAAAAAAAAAAAAAAATTAATCAAAATTTATGTTAATTTCATATTAAGTTTAAGGAGAAGTTATTTTTTTTTTATTTTTTTTCTTTTACATTAGGGTGGAGATTCGAACCACAGACCTCTTGGTTATCAAGTCATACATATGTTAGCTGAGCTATGCTTGCTTTTGGCAGAAGTTAAAAACTTTGATCACCTAATTCCACTTTAAATTGATCTATATTAGCATTTTAGCATTCACACTCATTGGTAAAAGTTTCTATTCATCTTCTAATGTGCTGTATTTTCAGTGGCTACAAATTTTTCTTAGGCCCACTTATCAATTAATGCAATATAAAATACTTAGTTGTCCTGACACGTGGTTCAATTACATATACAACTTATTTTATTTTATTTTTTTATTATTTTATTATTTTTTTTTATTTTAAAGAAGCTTTCTATTTTTATTTTATTTTTTCTATTTTTTTTTTAAACTTTCTTTTTCCTCTCTTTTTTTTCATCCTTGAATTAAAATTTAAGTTTAGGATTTAGGATTTTAGTATTTAGAAATTACAGTATTTTCCTTAAATGTGTTAATAAATTCAATACCTAAAATATTAAACTCTAAATGAAATGGAAAAATATATTCTCGAAAAAAAGATGTTTTGGCACGTGGCAACCTATGTTTGAGCCACGTGTCGATCTCGGTTGGGCACAACTAGTAACGAAGTATTACTCCTAGTCTTTAGCCCATAAAAAAATACACCACAAACAAAGTGAGAAGAATATCCCATCAAACAATGTGAAGTATAGTTCTAAACTATCCAAATAAGGCGTTTTTTTTAACGTTATATAATTTATAATATAATATATTATTATTTTTTTTAATGAATTTATAACAAATAATTATTTATTAAAGTTTTTTATTTTTCTAATATAATCTGCATTTTAAGATTTCAAATTTAAAAACATTGTTGTTAGACACTATTTAGATCACAGAATTCGAAAATAATTTATAAAAATATATCTACCAAACATATTAGCTGAACTAAGGCTGTGTTTAGTTTTTAAAAATACATCTACCAAAAACATATTAGCTGAATTAAGGCCATGTAATGGAATTTTTCCTTGTAAGTAAGGCTTCAATCGGTGGCTGAATTAAGGCCATGTAATGGAATTTTTCCTTGTAAGTAAGGCTTCAATCGTAACCGATTTACTTTGATAGTGTTTACTAATTCAAATATTGTTTACTTAAGGCTAATTCAAATGTAATCTAATTTTCATTGGTGGTGCTTTCTTGGACATAATCATTTGTGAGTTTACCATAATACCCTCAAATACAAATCGTGATTATGATCGTAATTATGTATCATTTTTTCTATCTTTTGTGCATTATTGCGAGCAAAGTATAGGGTTGGAGACGATTTGAGTTTATTTATGCCAACGATTAATATACAAACATATCATGATTTTTAGCATTTGGGATCGTGTAACGATAAATCGACAATCTCAGAAAGCGTAAATGTGTTCATTAATGGTAGATAGAAATGTGAAAAATGACTTGCAAATTTTTTTAAAATAAAAAATAAGTGAATTTTTAGGTTGGACCCACTAATTTTTCAAAAATTCTCTTTTTGTCTTTTTTCAGTTTTCTTCCTCTAAATCAAACCACCATCTTCTCCAGGGATTTAAAACAACAAAATCAAACTATCATCTTCTAATGATTTTGACGAGACAAAAACAGAATGAGTATTCATTTTTAGGTCAACCTCACTTTATCTTTAGTAAATTTATGAAGAAAAAAAGTCAAAAATCTATTAGATACAAAATTGAAAGATATATTAAACACTTCATAAAGTTTAGAAAATTAAGGACAAATTAAACACTTTTGGAAGTTTATATATTAAATATGCATAATTTTGAAAGTTCTTGACCAAATTTGTCATTAATTTTGTTGTTTGTGTTTTAAACCAACGGGAGAAGATGAAAGGGAATGAACGGGAGAGAGAAAGGAAGGAGAACAAAAAAAAAAAAGATGAAAGTGAAGGAAATTTGTTAATTAAAAAATTGGTAGGGCTCACATAAAAATTCACATATTTTTTATTTTTAAAAAATAGACACGTGACCATCATTGAGAGAAAGTGGTATGAAAAAACTTCATACAACAGATGTACTAGAAATTTTTCCAATACAAATTAACATGAAGGTTGAAGAAGGGAGAAAAGAAAAAAAAAAAAAAAGAAAAAAAAGAAAGGGAGGGAAGGTGGATTTCTGGAAAGCAAGGAGTCAAAAATTGGTGAGACTCATGTAATCTTCAATAGTAAAATTGGTGAGACTCATGTAATCTTCAATAGTAATATGATTGAGCACACGTAACGTGATAAAAAAAAATGAAGTAATTAGATTGCATATGAAGTAATTAGATTGCATATTTTGAGGTACGACCTACCTACACTTCGATCATTGGTAAAACTCATAATAGATGTGGCTCTCACAGTCAAAATTACCATTGATTACAATAAACAAAATCATATCCATACATGTCATAAGCTACATGACCAAACCGGTATTTGAACCTAACATATATTGATTCACCCTTTTTGGTTTCCACTTTTTGACAAACGAGAAATGGAACTAAGAAATCAAATGCAATAAAAGCAACAAACAGTAAGGGCAAAAATCCCATTTTGACTCCTAAATGAAAGAAAAAAAAAAAGAAAAAAAAAAACATGATAGCCATCAATTTTGCATCGATAGATGTAAGAGAGAAAAACTTCAAAAAAAAATACTTATTTTTCTTCTCTTTTTTTACAATATATGAAGTGGGCGATTCGAATCATTGATCTCTTGATCGAGAGTACATGTTTTATGTCGGTTGAGCTATATTCAGGTAGGCAACGATAAAAGTACATCGATTTTGGATCGAGCTGTTATTAGAAGTATAGGAATATAATCGAGAGACAGTCACATTGTGAAGGACTCGTTGAGTAATTTTCTGCCAAGACGGGGTGACCGGGGCCAAGTCAGCCTTGTTCTAAGAAACTAGAAGAAAGAGAGAAAAAAAAACTCAGTCAATCATGGAGGACCCATCTCTCCTTTCTCTTTCTCTTCTAAAAATCTGATCCTCTCATAAACCCCATTAGTCCACAGAGAGGAACCCACCTTTGTTTGGGTCCTCCCCCCCACCATATCCCCACACCCATTAGCAGACATGGCAGAGCACAACAACAACAAGAGGAAGCAGCCACCATCATCATCATCAACAACAACAACAATACCATTAACACCATCTCCACCATCATCAGATATCAAAGACTTCAGTATCATAATTTCAAACAAAGATGACAACAAGAAACAGCTTCAAATTCAACAACAATTGCCTCCTAAACGTACCTCCAACAAAGACCGTCACAAGAAAGTCGATGGCCGCGGTCGCCGGATCCGCATGCCCGCCCTCTGCGCCGCCCGTGTCTTCCAATTGACTCGCGAATTAGGCCACAAGACCGACGGAGAAACCATCCAGTGGCTCCTCCAGCAGGCTGAGCCTTCGATCATCGCCGCTACAGGTACCGGCACCATCCCTGCTTCCGCCCTACACGCCGCTGGGGTCTCCGTCTCCGACCACGACACCTCCGTCTCCGCTGCCCTAACCCCCAAAATCGACCCCAGGCCGAATTGGGCGATGATGGGAGCCAATCTGAACAGATCTCACATGGCCACAGCCGGATTCTGGCCGTCGCTTGGTGGAATCGGGACGGGGTTTGTCACCGAGAATTCCGGTTCGATTATGCCGAAATTCGGGTTCCATGGATTCGAATTTCAGGGGATGAATTTGGGATCGGTGAATTTCCCGACGATTATCGGGAATCAGCATCATCATCATCAGCAAGTGCCGGGGCTGGAGCTAGGGCTTTCACAGGACGGGAATAATAACAATCTGAGGGGGATGTTGAATCCGCCATCGTTTTCCCAAATTTATCACCAATTCGGGCAAAATCGGGATTCTTCCGCCGCGCCATTGGAGCAAGAACAAGCTCCTGATAAAGACGATTCTCAAGAATCGAGATGATGCAGTTTCAGAGATTTCTAGGTCTAAGAATAGCAGTAAATTGCGTAATGAAACGAAAGAGAGGGCAAAATCGAGAAAGAAGACGAAAATATTAAAAAAAAAAAAAATGGTTCATATTTGCAGTGTGTTTTGATTGTTCCAAAATTCAGGTAACTTTTTTTTTTTTTTTTTTAATGAATAATTGGTTCTTGGGAATAAATTAATTCATTAAATTGTGAAAAAAAAAATTAAATTATTTTGCAATTGGTTTTGATTTAGGGTTTGATTTGTAATATGCAGGTGGAAGTTTGAGGAGAAGAGTGGTTTCATTGCAAGATTGATTTGACTTTCCTTTCTTCAATTTTGAGGTGTGTGTTTTTTTTTTAATTTTCTTTTTCTTTGTATAAATAATTTCTAGAAAAGAAAAATGATTGTAATATTAGTAATTTTTCTCAAGTTGATGTGGAAATTTCTTCCATCATGGCATTTAATGCATGATAACAACAATCTATCCATTGGAAAAGTGTGGTCTATATTGAGAGCAAAGGTCAATTCTATCCATGTCTATAATTGTTCAATAATTCGATGTTGATGAAAATATCGAGATCCAATTTTATAGAAATGTCGATAGATTTTTCTAAAAAATATTAAAAATTAAAAATTAAAAAAATAATATCTATTTAAATGAACTAAATTACTTATTATCAATATTATATTCACCATAGTTATATTTTGGTGTTATTTTTGTTAATATCTTATCAATTTTTTATAATATAATGAAAATGTCGATTCATCCTCAATGTCGAATCCATAGACATGTGGAAATGTCGATCAAAGAAAATTTAATACCCTAGATATTATGACATCTTTTATATGGATATAGGTTTGAATTATCTCTCCACAATTGTTATATAATATTTACAAACAAAAATAATTGAACCATTTTTCTTATTAATGAGTTGGTCTTTTAGTTTAAATGTTGCTGGGATTCTTAAATTTTTATTGGACGAAATACACTTTTGGTCACGTTTGAGTTTAATGTCTATTTGGTCTCTCAAAATTTAAAAGAAACACTTTAATCCCCAAGTTTGATAAATGGTTCTAAATGGTCATTTGACCATTAATTGACTAATGAATAATGATGTGGAGGTTAAGTTTGCTAACTGTGTGCGACAAATTTATTAATTTAATATTTTTTTTAGTGAGGTGGATTATTTTTCTACGTTTCCCCTCCCTCCTTCTTCTCCCTCATCTCTTATTTCTCCTCCCTCTCTTTATCTTCTTCGTCTCGGGCAAAGTTTGTCATCGACACCCATTGCCCTCCTCGTTGCCGCCTGTGATTCGAAATAGTTTCTTGTTACCGTAGTTTCTCGATTTCACTCGCTTCCTAATTGTTGATCGCTCAATTATAAGATCGAAAAATATGACGTCCTCGACGAAATCCGCTCCAGTCTCATTCCCTAAATTCTCAGTATAGAGTGTCAAGCTCTTTTCACTCATAGTATAACGAGAGTGCTTGACGAGCAGATGAACGTAGGCAGGTTCAGATTCTACATTCATTGCCCATTTTATATTATTCAATTCTACATCTTAAAAAAGCTTAAAAAAATCCCATAAAATTCAAGTTTTTCTATACAATACAAAGAGGTCTTTGTGTAAATCAAGAGACCGAGTTGTTTTTTGTATTCCATTTTAAGGGGAACAATCTGAGAGAACTTGATTGTTGGGCTTTGTCTAGTTCCCATTTTGATCGGCCTTGTTCAGATCTGTCTAAATTTGAGTTGTTTTTTTTGTTTTGTTTAGTCGTAGCTGTTTATTTGGATCTGTTAGCCGAAATTTTTGTTTTGTTTTCTCAATTGGGGGTTTGATAGAGATGATGAAATGTGTGAGATGGTGATGATCTGATTGAATTCGTTTCTGATTTTCGGTTGGCATTGGTATTTTTTTGTTGGGGTTTTCGCCATTGACATCGAATTAATTGGATTCTGAGAATTTCAATTGAGCGAATAACGATTTGGGTGCTTGATATCTTGAGATTGTTTTAATATTTTAAATATAGTAACGTGCCCTAAATCTTTGAGGAGAAGAATAATCGATGTATTTTGTTTCTTGGAGATTTAAATTTGAAGATGCATTCCTTATCTTCGATTAGCGAAGAGCTTGAAGACATTGAAGGGCAAATCAATGAGGCGTGATTTGCCCTTCAATCTCCTCCCGCTTTGTTGGAGATGAGAAAGACAAAAGGGAGGACAAAAGGGAGGAGAAAAGAGAGATGAGGAAGAGGAAGGGAGGGATGAGAAACGTAGAGCGAAATAATCCACCTCACTAAAAAAAATAATATTAAAGTAATAAATTTGTCAAACTCATCGATACACAGCCAGCAAAGTTAACCTCCCCATCATTATTCATTAGTCAACTAACGGTCAAAGGACCATTTAGAACCATTTATCAAACCTAGAGGACTAAAGTGTTCCTTTTGAACTTGTGGGACCAAATAGACATTGAACTCAAACATGAGGGACCAAAAGTGTATTTTGCCCATTTTTATTTTAGTTCCTTTATAAACGCTTGATTTTTAGTCTTTTTAAGGAGACGTTTGACGCGCTGTTTTGGGTTCAAAATCGGAGTTTGTCTGAGCGAGTTCTGAACCCTGGGAATCAAAAAACGGTGTTTGAGACGCAATGTTGGGAAGTCTGAGAATCAAAAGCTTGTGTTTGGAGTGCAGTGTTCTGAAACCCGAGTTCGACATTTTTTTTTTTTTTTTTTGCTTCTTTGTTTTTTTCTTTCTTCCCTTATTTTCTTGTGGATGTTTTGCGAACTGTAGAACTTTTAATGCAATATGAGACAATTTCTTTAGAGACTTTTGGATGAAGCATTTAGTTTATATTATAGTCTAAGAATAAGAAAATTGTTTCCAACAATCAAAACATTGTTTACCATTAAAAAAAAACATAAAAATATAACTTGTCAATCGGTTTGAATTTTTTTTTTTTAAAAAAATACATATTTAGATAAGAAAAAAAAAACTGAAAAACCCAAAGGAAATTATGAAAACAAGAAGAGAACAACAAAGTACTACTATATTTAGATAAAGTTTATGAGGTATGTGTTCTCCTACCTACAAACTGAAATTTATAATTTCAAACATTTTATAAAGTTGAAGTTTCTCATGAAGTATAAACGAAGAAGGAAAAAACCGTTTGTAAAATCAAATTTAAAAAATTAGAAATGAAAAATAAAATTTAATTTTATAATTTGAGTAAATCCACTTCTATTTTGAAATAACTTTTCTAAATAAATAAAAATTACATTTCTAAGTAAATAAAAATTACAATGAAAATAATGCGACGAAATAGTGTTAATCATCATTATTTTTTTAATTTTAATATGTTAACATATAAATTAAATATTATTTTTTAAAATATTAATATGAGTTATAACTATAAAATTATACCTATTTTTGAACTATGGCTAATTAAATTTTTAAAAAGTGATATATTTTCAATTATTTTACTCTAAATTGACGGGTACAATTTAATTAAAAAACTATATAATTATAATTAGAGATGGTTGAACTCGCTATATTTATAAGAAAAATTAAAAGAGAAATGGTGGGACTCATAATTATGAAAAAGAGGAGAAAGAGAAATGGTAAAGACGCATCATAATTATGATAAAAAGTGAAAAAGAAATAATGAACTCCACCAAAATGTTGTAGTTTGAAGAGAAATCATGAATTTGGAGGAGGATTGGAATGAGTGAGTTAGAGTTCCCAAATTCGGAGTATTCAACATTTTGTCCCAAACATGATTTTGAGTTTAGAATTCAAAACCACCCCAACCCAAGACAAACCGCCCTTTTACACTGGTCTAATTTTTTCATTGTCCAACTTTTATATTGGTTTTCTAGTTTAAATGTTGTTAATTAGATCCTTAACTATTTGTCAAATATGTATCTTGATACATATATATTTATTTTTTACAATATTAGATCCATAAATATTTAAAACTTTGATTGTTTTTGTTCCTTAAATTTTTATTTGCCTTTTATTTTGGTTTTATGGCTTTTAAGTTTTGATTTTTTTAAGTTGTGTTCAACTTTTCTTGAGTTCCATATTTTAGGTTTATTGTAAAAATGTTAGGGTGCATTAATTGAAAATGTGATGGAATCCTAAAGATTCTATATCACATTTTCTTTAAAAGTATATAGATTAAGGGTGTGTTTGGATTGACTACTAAAAAATGTATTTTTTTTTTTAAGAATACATTTTCTTTTAAACATTTTTTATAGAAATGTTTTTAATTAAAACAGGTGTTTGGTTACATTTTTTTAAAAGTATTTTTATTTACAAGTGTGTTTGGTTTGCTTTACTAGAAGTAGTGTTTCTCTGGATGTAAAATTACTATAAAAGACAATTATTAATAAACCATATGAATTAATAAGTTTAAATATATATTTTTCAATTGAAGTAATAAATTAAACTTAGCTCAATTGACATAAGATTATGCCTCTACCTTTGTATTTTAAAAATTATTTAGAAAACAAAATATAATTTTTAATTTAAACCATATAAAATTTTATATAATTATCTTATAATTTTTTAAATATTAATAAAACTCATACTTAGTTATTAAAATAGATTTATATTTTAGTCAATATAACTATTTCATAAAAGTTTAGTAGTAATTTATCAAACACTATAACTAAATTTTGGTTTAAATCTGAAATTTACCAAAAAGATGGCGTTTGGGACATCAACTTGAAGTTTGGTGGACTAAGTTATCATAACTCGGTTTACGTTTGACCCACCGACTATTATAACACACAGTCTAACTATACTGACTTTAATAATATTTACTATTCACACATATTATAACCCACATACTATTATAACAATTGGTTATAATAACCCACTCAACGCCCCAAACAACCCTTAATTAACTTCATGCTACAATTGATTTTTCTAAATGTATGTCGAAAATTATTTTAAAAGTTACCACAATCTCAAAGTAAGCTTAAATTGAAATTTTAAAGGTTAAATGTGGATAATTGTTTTTTTTATTAAAATATGAAATTCAATATAATATTTAAATAACATTTTTTTAAAAAAATGACAAGAATTTGTTTTATATGTTGGCATTTAAAAAAGAGGAATAGATGTGTGATTGTTAGAGAGTGAGAACAACAATGAAGAGACCACTCTATCTTGAGAAATAATGATATTGTAATCTGTAGTTGAAATAAGACAGATGAAGATCAAAACAACCAAACAAAAACCTAAAAAGTTAATAAGCACTTGCAAAAGCTTCACATAGCTTTGATTGCTCCAACTGGTATATGGTTTGCTTTGAATTGCCTTCTTTTATATCAGTTCATGAGTTTGTATTGGAAGGTATTTGGTGGGAAATTCTTTTGATCTCTTGGGTAAATATACCACTTTCAATTCCCTTAAAACTTAGTGACGGAAGGCAAATGCCGTTTTTTAATTTTCAAAATCGATAGATGTTATTTTTTATAAAAAAAATTGTAAGTTATACTTTTATTTATATAGACTTGATCTAGGGTTTCTATTTTCCTTTTAAAAGAAGGAGTCGATTTGAGAGTTATTTCAAACTTTGACAAATCTACAAATTTTACCTTGAGTTATTAGGTAAAATTTGTAGTTTAAGAGAAGGAGTCGATTTCAGAGTTATTTCAAACCCGGACTAACTCCGTCATTAGCTATTGAGCCCAAGAGCTAGTAAGCTTAAAGAGTCTGGTCAATCCAATGGTTATCGCCCCTGAGCTTATTTTTCCTCCTAAGAGAAGTCATTTTAGAGTTATTTCAAACTTTGACTAACTCAACCTTTGGGTTATTAGGCCCAAGAGTTGGTAAGCTTATAGAGTCTGGTTGGCCCAATGGTTATTGGCCCTGAGCTTATTTTTCCTCCTGAGAGAATGAGTCGATTTTAGAGTTATTTCAAGGGAAATTGTAATAGGGAAAATCAGAGGAATGTCTACAGAAAAAGGTTGTTAATGAGATATGTCTAAATATATGTTTAGGTTGTAATGTATGACTAGAGTTTTTTTAAGAGAAAATCTGGTTGTGTTGATTCTCTATTATACCAGATTTGTTTTGTTTAATAATATTATATTTGAAATTTGTTTTTTTATTTTGAAGGATTAATTTGTTTGAATACTTTATTTGGTGAGGTGGATCATTGCACATTAAAATAGACAGATTTTTTTTCCCGTTAAGTATTGTCTGTCATTATGTATCTTTGTATTACCGGATGAGTATATCCCACACACACGCGTCTGTGGGGTATACGGTTGTCACACTAGGGAATATACAACCATTACGGCACACATATATTACTTGGGTTATAGAACTGTACCGGTCGTGTGTAACTAGGAGGTCTATTTAATTTTGTAATTTGTTCCCTAAAATTAGGGATCCACGCATACACTGGCCAACCTAGTGTAGATATAGGTCAAAATCTAATTTGTGACACAACAAATCTCCTACAATTAGGTAAAGTTTTTCATTTAACAGATTTGATTCTTGAACCCTTCATTTTTCGTTTTTCCATTTGCAACCTCCATCTAGGAGAAAAAATTCTAGCATCATTTTCCAGTTATTCTGCAAAAACAAAAAAACCTTCAACCACACAACAATCAACCATGTCATCCCTTTCTATTATAGTATTTTTTTTTTATGGGATTTGGGAGATCAACCGAATCCCTCAAAAAAAGAAATCACCAGCTATTATTTAGATTTTTTGAAATCTTGGAGTTTCCGTTGCTTTTAATATAAACAAATCATATGTTAAACAAAAACATCTATAGCCCCCGCAAGGTAAAACCCTAGAATACTAACCTACTAACCCAAAACCAAATTAACCTAAACTAACATTACCATTAAAGTCGTTCGTTGGTAAAACAAGGATGGAGAAGAATTGCGAGAGAGAAAAATGCTTACCAAGACTCTAGGTCGAACGTAGTCGTCGAATGCGTCGTGTTTACTTTGAAGGATGTCGAAGAAGGTTATGGAAAAACTGAAGAAGAACTGCGTTTTTGGTGTTTCTGTGTGTTTCAGCCTGTATATCGAATGGAATCACTGGTACTGTGTAGAGCTTCGGTATGAGTTTTTCGATTTGGAGTTGTTTGCCGATTCTATTTGCGGCGGTATGAGTTTTCCGATCACTGGTATGGTGTAGAACTGCGATTTTTTTTGCTTCTGAGTTTTGCGACCTACTAGTTTTCCTAACAGCCTATTAAAAAGAGCGAATTCCTGAAGAAGATTTAATTTCAGGTAGCGTGTTGAAGCCTCTCCATCTACCCCATAAAATACATCATACCCATTTCTTGGGAATCGATACCTTATTTTTTTTTAAAAAAAACCAATTCCCCCTTCTTAAGTTGTTGGCGTCTTTATTACTCCGTAATGCACACAACTCCCAAACTCGTTTATGCCCCATGTTTATTATGTGTGCACGCATGCACACACCGCCACCGTTGATGCTCTTTTTTAACTGTCTGCAGCTGCACACACGGCACAACATGCCCCTGTATTACTTTGTGTGCAGTCATGCACACACCTTCATTGTTGATTTCTTGGGTGGCTATAACACTTCCTGTAGTTATACACCGCCACTGTTGGGTATTCTTTTTACTTTGTCTGCAGGTATACACACACCGCCACTAATGGATTCATTCTGCATGTATTACTTCCTCAGGTATATAGACCCATTTCTAGATTATGTGGGGTGGGGTATAACCATGTATGGAAATTGGGATAAGTGTCCTTTATCATTTTTAACGTATTCTCTCTATTAAATCCTCTCTGTTAAATCCACGTCAAACTTTGTTTTCTCTCTCTTCCCAACATTTTATATTCTAGAATATTATATTTTTCATTCTCAAAATTAGGAGAAATTGACTAAGGGTAAACAAGTCCATTTGGTTCTAAATTCCCTTACTAAATATAGGTTTTAGACATAATTCAAAATAAAAAAGTGATTGGACATTTTTTGATGTTGGTTGGCTTGATTGTAGACATTCCTCTGGTTCCCCCAATTGTAGTATCCCAATTGTAGTATGGGTTCTTTTTGGGACCAAGTTTTAATCCCGGTCTCTTTTTTAAAAAGTTTGATATATGTCCATTTTTAATATTTTTTAAGTTTAATCTCTCCCCCTCTCCTTGCAATTCCTTATTTACCCTTGCTTCTTTTACAATTAGTTTTTTTGAAAATAAAATCCGGTCTTTCTTCCAATATTTACTAAGATCTTTCTTTCCCTCATCATATTTACTAAGATCTTCCCCTCTCTCTTCCAATATTTAGCCAACGACTCTTTTTATCAAAGCATGAGAAAACTTCACGTCGTCTCTTCAGCCCTCACGCCATCGTCGCCCCTTCTGGTTTTCGAGAAGAATCGGAAATTTAGGCTCTCAAGTGTTAAATAATAAAGTTTGATCCAAAGACAACATGTGGCAAAATTGTGTCCATAGAATTTGCTTGGAGATCAAGGAAGATTTATGGCCATTGATCATACACTTCATCCAAAGACAAGTAGGTGGCACAATTGTGACCATAGGATTTGCTTGAAGATTAAGGAAGATTTATGGCCACTAATTCTTACACTAAATCCAAAGACCATATGTGGCAAAATTATAGCCATACAAGTTGCTTGGAGATCAAGGCTCTTTTAAGTATAAATAGGTGGAGCACCATTGTTGGCAAATCATCCCAAAACTTCCAAAGTGAGTGTGAGATAAAAATAGAAAGTGAGTTTCTTCTTATGAGAGAGTTTGGAGAGTTTGTACTTCCACCATAAGAGATAAAAGTTGTACTTCTATTTTATAGTGGAATTCTTCTATCTTGCCCGTGGTTTTTACCCTAATTTGTTTAGGGGTTTTCCACGTAAAATCATCGTGTGCTATTCCTTCTCTTCTTCTTCGTTATTATTGTTCTCAACCTATTGTAGGTGTGATCTTGATCCATTAAGTCTCGTTCCAATTTACAACAAGTGGTATCAGAGCCAGGTTTTGGGTGTTAATATCTACTTATCGTATGCTCTGTGGTTGCCACTAAGTGGATCCTCCACATCAGAAAATAAGTTAGATATTTTTTCACCCTTATTTAAAGGAACGAAGATTGTTTGTCGTTCTTGAGAGAAGTAATGGCGGCAAAGTTCGAGATTGAGAAGTTCAACGGGACTAATTTCTCGTTATGGAAGTTGAAGATGAAGGCTATCTTGAGAAAAGATAATTGCCTTGCAGCCATCAATGAAAGGCCGACGGAAATCACAGATGACAATAAGTGGAACGAGATGGACGGGAATGCTATTGCAAATCTTCATCTAGCACTTGCAGATAAAGTATTGTCAAGCATAGAGGAGAAGACAACCGCAAAGGAAATTTGGGATCATCTCACAAAATTGTACGAGGCCAAGTCACTTCACAACAAGATTTTCCTTAAGAGGAAACTCTATACTCTTCGGATGTCAGAATCTACTTCAATGACAGAGCACATGAACACGTTGAATACTCTATTTTCTCAACTCACATCATTGGGTCATAAAATAGAGCCAAATGAACGTGCTGAACTTCTACTTCAAAGTCTTCCTGATTCGTATGATCAACTTGTCATCAACCTGACAAATAATGTTCTCACCGACTATCTAAACTTTGATGATATTGGAGCTGCTGTCTTGGAAGAGGAAAATCGGCGCAAGAACAAAGAAGATAAGTTGGCAAGCTCACAACAAGCTGAAGCTCTGGCAGTGACAAGAGGCAGATCAACGGAACGTGGCTCAAGTGGGAGCCAAAATCAAGGAAGGTCAAAATCCAAAAGTAAGAAGAACATGAAGTGTTATCATTGTGGCAAGAAGGGTCATCTGAAAAAGGATTGTTGGAATCTCAACAAGAAAGATTCCAATCCTCAAGGAAATGTAGCAAGCATCTCAAATGAAGATCGTGTCTTGTCTTGTGAAGCAGCGACAACTATTGAAGGCAGGAAAAGTTTTGCTGATGTATGGTTCATCGACTCAGGAGCCACTTATCACATGACTCCTCGACGAGAATGGTTTCATCATTATGAACCAGTCTCTCAAGGATCTGTGTTCAGCTGTAGTGACCATGCCTTGAAGATTGTCGGTATTGGAACTATTAAGTTGAAGTTCCACGATAATACAGTTCGTACAATTCAACAAGTGCGACATGTAGAGGGCCTGAAAAAGAACTTGCTCTCATTAGGTCAACTCGATGACCTAGATTGCAAAGTCGTAGTTGAGAAAGGAATCATGAAGGTGATTCGAGGTGCGCTTGTACTTATGAAGGGAGAAAAGGTGGATACAAACTTGTACATGTTGGAGGGAGAGACTCTGCAAGGAGGAGAAGCATCAGTTGCCTCAAGTAGCCCAAGTGAAAAATTGTCAATGATGTGGCATCAGAAACTTGGACATATGTCCGAACAAGGAATAAAAGTTCTTGCAGAGCAAAATCTACTCTCAGGACTCACTAAGGTGTCTCTACCCTTTTGTGAGCATTGTGTTACAAGTAAGCAACATCGATTAAAGTTCAACACATCAAATTCTAGAAGTAAAAATATTCTAGAATTGGTTCACTCTGATGTATGGCAAGCACCAGTTATATCCTTGGGAGGAGCAAGGTACTTTGTATCCTTTATAGACGACTACTCCAGAAGGTGTTGGGTGTATCCTATCAAGAAGAAGGCAGATGTGTGTTCAGTCTTCAAAGTATTCAAAGCGCAAATAGAACTTCAAACTGGTAAGAAGATGAAGTGTTTACGGACAGATAATGGAGGAGAATATACAAGCAATGAGTTTGCAGAATTCTGCAATCGGGGAGGTATTAAAAGGCAGTTCACTACTGCTTACACTCCTCAGCAAAATGGAGTGGCAGAGCGGATGAACAGAACCTTGTTAGAAAGAACAAGAGCAATGTTAGGAGCTGCAGGCTTAGATAAAACTTTCTGGGCAGAAGCAGTCAATACCGCCTGTTATGTAGTGAATCGTGCTCCATCAACTGCAATTGAGTTGAAGACACCAATGCAGATGTGGACTGGCAAGCCAGCTGATTATTCAAACCTCCATATATTCGGAAGTCCGGTGTACGTGATGTACAATGCCCAAGAAACTACAAAGTTGGATCCAAAATCCAGGAAATGTTTGTTCTTGGGGTATGCTGATGGTGTGAAGGGGTATCGCCTGTGGGATCCCACTGCCCACAAGGTTATCATTAGCAGGGATGTGATCTTTATGGAAGATAAGAAACAAATAGCATATGATAGCACCATAAATGAAAGCTCAGAGGATACAACAACAGTACACGTGGAGAAAGAATCTAAAGACAACTCTTCGGAAGCTGAACCAATGCACGAGATCCAAGAAATAGTTGAGTCACAAGTACCAGAGACTCGTCGATCTGGTAGGATGACAAAACCACCAAGTTGGCAATCTGATTATATTATGGAGAGCAACGTTGCATATTGTCTTCTAACCGAGGATGGAGAGCCATCAACCCTCCAAGAGGCAATGACTAGTTCAGATGTCGCTCAATGGATGACAGCAATGCAGGAAGAGATAGAAGCTCTTCATAAGAACAAGACTTGGGAACTTATAACTCTACCACAAGGGAGAAAGCCCATTGGTAACAAATGGGTGTATAAGATCAAGCGCAACAACGATGATCAAGTGGAACGATATCGTGCAAGATTGGTGGTAAAAGGATACGCTCAGAAAGAAGGTATTGACTTTAATGAAATCTTTTCTCCAGTAGTTCGACTTACCACTGTCAGAGTAGTCCTTGCAATGTGTGCTACATTTGATTTAGAATTGGAGCAGTTAGATGTTAAAACTGCTTTTCTCCATGGAGATCTTGAAGAAGAAATATATATGCTCCAACCAGAAGGTTTTGAAGTAAAAGGAAAAGAGAACTTGGTTTGCAGGTTAAACAAATCTCTGTACGGTCTCAAACAGGCGCCGAGGTGTTGGTACAAGAGATTTGATTCCTTCATCATGAGCCTTGAATACAACAGACTTAATGCAGACCCTTGTGCATATGTCAAGAGGTTTGGTGATAAAGACTTCATTGTCTTGCTGTTGTATGTTGACGACATGTTGGTAGCAGGCCCCAACAAAGATCGTATCAAAGAATTGAAGGCACAGTTGGCTAGGGAGTTTGAAATGAAGGACTTGGGACCAGCAAACAAGATTCTGGGGATGCAAATTCACCGAGACAGAAATAATAGGAAGATTTGGCTATCACAGAAAAATTATTTGAAGAAGGTCTTACGACGCTTCAACATGCAAAATTGTAAGTCAATGTCTACCCCTCTTCCTGTTAATTTCAAGTTATCCTCTAGTATGAGCCCTAGCAGTGAAGCAGAGAGGATGGAGATGTCTCGAGTACCGTATGCATCAGTAGTGGGAAGTTTAATGTTCGCCATGATATGTACCAGACCAGACATTGCACATGCAGTGGGAGTAGTTAGTCGGTATATGGCGAATCCTGGTCGAGAGCATTGGAATGCTGCTAAAAGGATCCTTAGATACATTAAAGGGTCCATAGATGTTGCATTGTGTTATGGAGGATCAGACTTTATTGTTCGAGGATATGTTGATTCAGATTATGCAGGTGATCTTGATAAAAGCAAATCCACCACCGGATATGTGTTCACTCTTGCTAGCGGAGCTGTAAGTTGGGCTTCAAAACTGCAGTCAGTTGTGGCTACGTCAACAACAGAAGCAGAGTATATTGCGGCTACACAAGCTAGTAAAGAAGCGATATGGTTGAAAATGCTATTGGATGAACTCGGGCAAGAACACGAGAATATTTCTTTGTTTTGCGACAGTCAGAGTGCCTTGTATCTTGCAAAGAATCCAGCTTTTCATTCCAAGTCAAAACATATTCGAGTGCAATATCACTTCGTTCGTGAGAAAGTGGAGGAAGGAACAGTGGATATGCGTAAAGTTCAGACAAAAGAAAACCTAGCAGATTACCTGACAAAGGCAGTCAATGCGGACAAGTTCAATTGGTGTCGATCCTCGAATGGCCTAGCAGAAACATAAGCAACGTGAAGCTGGCAAGGTAGAAAGAAGAGTGTGGAGATGTGATTGATTATCAATCAAATCTCCAAGTGGGAGATTGTTAAATAATAAAGTTTGATCCAAAGACAACATGTGGCAAAATTGTGTCCATAGAATTTGCTTGGAGATCAAGGAAGATTTATGGCCATTGATCATACACTTCATCCAAAGACAAGTAGGTGGCACAATTGTGACCATAGGATTTGCTTGAAGATTAAGGAAGATTTATGGCCACTAATTCTTACACTAAATCCAAAGACCATATGTGGCAAAATTATAGCCATACAAGTTGCTTGGAGATCAAGGCTCTTTTAAGTATAAATAGGTGGAGCACCATTGTTGGCAAATCATCCCAAAACTTCCAAAGTGAGTGTGAGATAAAAATAGAAAGTGAGTTTCTTCTTATGAGAGAGTTTGGAGAGTTTGTACTTCCACCATAAGAGATAAAAGTTGTACTTCTATTTTTATAGTGGAATTCTTCTATCTTGCCCGTGGTTTTTACCCTAATTTGTTTAGGGGTTTTCCACGTAAAATCATCGTGTGCTATTCCTTCTCTTCTTCTTCGTTATTATTGTTCTCAACCTATTGTAGGTGTGATCTTGATCCATTAAGTCTCGTTCCAATTTACAACATCAAGAACTCACTCTTAGCTACCTTTGTGAGAAGGAGTCTCCTTCGAGAAATGTAGTTATGAAGGTAAGGAAGTTTTGTTTTCTGAAAATTGTAATGAGGATGATAAATAGAATGAGAAGGATTTCCTAAATTTGAACTTCAATAGGGGAAATCAATGGAAGGGAAAGGGTGAATCGGGAAAATAAACCGAAGCTTGAAACACTTCATCTTTCTTTAGCTTTTCCTCTGATGTTTCACTTTCTCTCACTGCTTCAATTAGATCCAACAACTCTTGTAGGAGCCTCCAATTTTTTAATGGTTTCACCGCTACTTCACTTTCAAAATTCGACTATTGGGAGAGACCACCATGACAACATTCTCTATATTTGTCCAAAAAGATAGGGCTGATTTTTTAAATTGAATAATGAATATTGCAACCTACAGTGTATTTTCAATTACACTGAATTTGCAATTGAGTCCAAATTGCAATTACACTATATTTTCAATATGGTTTGAATTGCAATTACTTTGAATTTTCAATTCGGTTCGAATTGCAATTACTTTGTATTTGCAATTGAGAATTCGTGGAGCTCAAGATTCATTCTTTCTAGATACATTTGTTGATAACTTAGCTTTGTTTAATGAAGGGAATGAATTGTGAATAAGTATGAAGATGAAGATTAACTTAGCTTTGTTTAATGAAGGGAATGAATTGTGAATAAGTATGAAGATGAAGATTGAGATGAATTATTTGTTAATTTGAATTAGACGGTCTTCTAAAGCTTGAGATTGGTAAGAAGATTGATAATTTGTTAGTGTAAATTGATTGTAAATGATTGTATATTTAGTAGCGGTATAAATTGTTGAACTTGGATGCTCACTTCAATCGTTGACGTATGTTTTGTTTTTATTTATTTATTTATTTATTAGTTGGTGAGTGTTATTGCTTTTTCATTCTTGTTTTATCTTATTGTCGACTCTTTTTCTTTTGAGAATTTGTAGTGGAGGATAGTTTGTCTAATTGTATTAGGAATTGAATAAGTGAGTGGAGGTAGTTTGTCTAATTGTATTAGGAATTGAATAAATGATTAGTGATTTTAATGGATGTAGTTTGTCTAATTCCATTAGGGGTGAATTGCAATTACATTTTATTTCTTATTTGGAGGATCGCAATTATACTGTATTTGCGATTAGGGGTATTTGCAATTACAATTTATATTTTCATTTTTTTTTCTTTCTCTCCTTGGGCTAACTACGTTTGATCCATAAACAATGGCCACATAAGACAAAAAGAGAAGGATGAGTGATTTCAAAGTTTATATTTTTTTTTATTTAGTAAATTACCTCTTGGAAAGAGGAAGAAGCATTGAAGAAGATATTGGAAGATGTTTTTAGAAGATTGGAGAAGATCTTGGAGGAAAGATGATTGTTTAGAAATACAGAAATCTTGGTTGAGATTGTATGGAAGGTAAATTAGGAATGAGAGAAAGACACGAGAGATAAATTAAACTAAAAAAAGTGACATATATCACACTTTTTAAAAAACAGACCCCTATCGAAATGGGGAATAAAAAATGATCATATGCCTCCTACCCTTCATTTCAAACCTCGACTAACTCAATCGTTGGGCTATTGGGCCCAAAAGCTAGTAAGCTTATAGAGCTCGTTGATCCAATGGTTATCAATCTTAAGCTTATTTGAGTTCAGGTCCACTTTTATCTTAGATCTCTTTTTCCAGATCTCTAGTCCTTAGCCTATTTCTTTAGGTCCAAATTTACCTATAAGATTATTAATAACAATACAATGATTTTAGGAACTACTTGTAACTATGTCATTTTTAATTCATATTTCAAATACTAAATAGAAACTAGTCCACCTTTCACAATTTAAAATTAATAATTTCTAAAATAACCAACACAAATATTATTTAGTTAAAACATCACCAAATTGAGAAATAGAATAACTTGAAATTTGTAGATCGAGGCACGTTAATAAATATTGTCCATATAAAATATGTGCTCCAGTACACTGAGTTGTTTGCACTCGGAAAATTACAACAATTTTTCAGGAGACTTTGTGTATAGCTAAACTCTCTTAATAAAAAAAAAAAAAAAAAAAATCCCAATTATTTATATGCTTAAAATCAAAATCTCAATAGCAGTCATTGTGAATAAACATAAAATGACGATTCTTTTTAGACTCATAAAATTTTCCTTTTAGTCAATTAAACCACCGTCTATTTGTTTTTAATTGACGATTTAAAAATAGTAAATAAAATATCTTAAAATATCCCAACACGTTTCACAATCTAAAATTAGTATATCATCCCTTATAATAGTAAATCAGCAAATTCCCAAACCATAATATATAATATAAGTTAAAAAAATGAAGCAAGTCCATTTTGAAGCCCATTGTTGCCAACCCAATAAACTTATTTATTAAAAGTGATTTTCATATTTAATCAATTTTTTTTTTTTTTTTTTTTGAGAAAACATATTTAATTCTTTTAATGCATGTTTGATTTTACACATTTAAACATAATTTTCATACCATCATAATCGATTTTGAATGATTAAAAATATGTTTAAAAATAATTTTGAACATGGTAATAAAATCATTTTAACCATTTTAAAAATCATTCTCAAACATGTCATAAATCCACCCAACACATTCCTTTCATTTTTTATAACCAACATTTGAATGTATATGGATTTATATTAAAGTATCACGAGTTTAAATGCTAGCCTCACAAAAATGTCAAAGTCTTAATTTCACAGGAATGATAGAACTACCAAAATCATATCGATGAAAAACAAACTCATAATTTTTCTTCAACAATATTGAAGTAGAGATTAAAATATCTGACTTTTAAGATGTATAATGTCTTGTTCAAGTTAGCAACTCACAAACATATTCCACCCTTTATGTCTTATCATTAGTATTTACATGTACATGTATATCGATATTTTTTTAAAAAAAATTTAACAATTACGGAGTGGCAGATCGAACCATCGACTTTTAGAATGGTAATTGATATTTTATCCCGTAAGCTAGGTTGGATTCACTATAATATCAATATTTTTTTTCTAACACAATTCCACTATTTTCTCAATATTTTAACAACACATTAAATATTGTAGTCTTGATTTATGAAAAATTGGAGATGAAGACACAAAATTTCATATGTATTGGTGAACCAAATCGCAATCAAAGTGGGCCTGAATTGAGATTTGGATACGTGAGAGTGGTCCAAAATGGCAAAATCTAGATGATTATTGGACCACAACAAAAGATTGGAATTGTTCGGATCGTATCGGACCGGGTCCATCATGCCCTTTCAGAATCAATCCTTCTGCCTTCTTTATTTTTCTTTATTTTTTCAATTACTTTTCCCAAACATTTATTAAAATCAAACAATTACATATTTCCAAAAAGGAAATCCTCTTTCTTTTTTTCACTTTAGGGTTTAATCCATATTTCCACAAGAAAAATAAAAAGACATTTTCAAAAGGTTTTCTTCTTCTTCTTTTTTTTTTTTTTCCTTTTATTTCTAAACTGATTGTAATAAAAATAAAACAATTTTATTCACATTCACCAATTTTTAAATTATTATTTGTTGGAATGCAATAAATCTGTTATGACCCTCTATGACAGATTCGATACGGGTCCAGGGACGAAGTGCCTTGGTGGGGATATGAGGGCAACGCCCTTAAAGAAAAACATCTGATTTAAATTTTACTATTCGTTTTGGGCTTTGACCCATTTTGTATTAAGTTAGAAGGATATCATATATAAATTTTCTAGGGGTAACAGGAAGAATGTCTAAAACTTGAGAGACCAACAAGAAAATGTCCAACACACTTTATTTTTGGAATAATGTCTAAACTCTATATTTATTAATTCAATCTACACTGCAATGGACAAAAATACTTGATAGCTCCAAAATAGAGCTATTATTTACTCCCTAATATTAGCTAAATACCGTGCTTAATGATGTTTAATTTCCTCCGTTGTAGGTGCTTCACGGTTAAGGAGCTCGAGGAGTCCAAGGATGTGTTTCAATGCTAAGAAGAGCGTCTTAGAAGCTTCAGGAAGCAACCGGGCGAAGAAGAGGAGCTAAGGACCAAAGTTTCACTTTTGGTCTAGCATCGAAACGCTGTCCCTAGTGTCTCGACGCTACTTCATCAGATTTTTAAGAAAAACCCGAGAGCAAGCGTCTCGACGCTCCGAACGCGCGCGCTCGCTGGAATTTTCGTCTGTAGCGTCTCGATGCTACACTGAGTATAAAACTCATAAGTTCCGATTTTTAGGTCATTTCTTCCTCTTCCCCTCTTCCCATTTACGATTTTCTCTCTAATTCTTGTATGAGAGCCCAAACTATTGTGGATTTGCATTGATTTTCATCACGAGCACCTAAGGTAAGTGTTCTAATTTGAGGTTTAGGGATTTTACCTTGATGCATTAGTGAGGGTTTATGATAATTTCTTAGTTTAGCATTGTGTGATCTTTTGCATCTTCTTCCTTTGTTTGTATCCCATTAGCATGTGTAACTGATTAGGAGTGACACTCGAGTCCTTATGCATGTTATATCGTTAAAAGTTAAGACGTATAATTGCCTCAATCGCCAAGTAACAAGGGTCTAAGCATGACTAAGTAACTCGAGCCTAAGTGACAATTGGGGGTATGAGTTAGTTATTGTTTTCATGATAGACTTTGGGTAAGGGATAAATCGAATTAGTCTTAGGAGTAATTCGTCGCGATGTTACCCGTCACTGTTCTTTAATCAATTTAGGCTTGATCACCTTAGATTAATTAAAGAGCATGTTCAATTAGAATTTACGATTCTAATTGATTCACTAGGATGTTTGTTACGGGTTCGAGCAAACATTTCGCGTGCATGAGATAAAATCGCTAAGCATGTTAGAATTCCTATGATCTAAGTTGCATCAAGTAAATCCTGATCCCTATGATCTAAGTTGCATCAAGTAAATCCTGATCCCTCGAATTAGGAGCATAGAATACAATTTAATTTTCCGTTATTTAATTTTTTGTTATTTAATTTTCCGTATCCAATCCCCCCTTTTATTTAATTGTTTTAACTAAAGGTAAATAGAAATTAATTATGAGAAGTTAATTTAGGTTCCCTGCGGATCGACCCGATTACCACTAGCTACAAGTTAGCTTAGTTGTATCGGTATTATAAATTTTATTTTGGCGGGATTCGACACCCCGAAAGGTGAACATTCAAAAGTTCACTACCAAAGTTGGCGTCGTTGCCGGGGAACCATTTAGTTTCTCTTAGTTAAATTTTATTTGTTAGAAAATCAAAAATATATTTTCCTTTTCTTGTGTCTTCTCGTTTAGCATGACAGATTTTCGACGGAATTATTGGGGACAATTTTCAAGGTGTGAAGCCGAAGGAGCTTCTCAGAACCCTCCCCAAACCCCTAAAGAGAGGGTCATTATCGAAATGTACCCCGATTTCGAGGAAGGAAATGAGAATTTCCTGACATGCGAAGACGAGATTAGTGAGACTAAAGAGGAGGTTGAACTTATTTTCGAGGAGCATCCTGAAAAGACCGATGATGCAAACGAGCTGAGACTTCTTCAAGATGGATGACTTGGGAAGATTTTCCATCTACCAGTGATGAAGAAGATCTCAGAGAATTCTTCAAGGTAAGTATACCTCCACTTGTTGATTTTGATTTAGAGCATGAATTTTGTATTGGAAATCTATTTGAAGATTCATGCATCGATGAGCTCGAGCATATGTCTATTAAAGAAAATATTTTTGGAAGTCTTTTCACTGAGGATGTAGAACCAACTTGTTTTGAAAATGTTATGATGGATGAGGAAGTGACAATTGTGCGTTTAGAAAATTTATCTCCTTTTGTTATGTCTTGCAATAGTTCATTTATTGTAGGAGATTTGTTTAGCATGCCCCCTTCCATCTATGCATTTGAGAATGTTGGTCACCTTGAGAATTTTGATGTGATCCCTCCCCTAGTCGAGTCTTTATTTTTTGTTGAGTCAATTGAGTCTTCTTTTATTTTGTTTGAGTCTGTTGAGTCTTTCTTTCCATTAATTAAAAAACCCAAAAAAATAACAACTTTGTCCGGCTGCCTCGAAAAGTCGAAGAGTTTGCTTCTCTTAGCAGGTTTTATAGATTCAAGGAAGAAGGGGTCGAGGAAGTACGAGAATTTTTACGTACCTTGACAGAGTGGAGGACACGTCGAGCATAACGACGTTAAAAAATTGCGCTTTTTGGGAGGAAACTCATGTGTTTTTGAATTCCTGTCTTTGCTTTCCGTTTTTATTTTCCTAGCTTAGTTTTCTTACTTTCTTTTGTAAGCGTTTTGACCTAAGGAACGAGATAATGGGCTAAGATTGCGCTGCTCTAACCACCAACCTCGCAAAATTTAGGGGAGGTTTTTTGTTCCCTTAAATTTTGTGTTGTTAATTGCTTAGCCTGAAGTGTTAATACATAGAGGACTATGTATCTTTTTAGGTTGGGGGTGGAGTTGTCTGTTGGATTTCCGTAGTTGTCAAGTTGTGGAGATTCTGAATTTGAAGTGCTTTAGTCTGTTGTTGCATGTTGTTCGATGAGAACAATTTATGAAATGCTTTTAAATTCTTCGTATTTGCATATCTAGAAAAGCATGAGATTGTATGCATCGGTTGAGCTTATTTCAAAAAAATTTAAAATTTTTCTGTTCCTCCCTTCTTGGATCTATCGAGCACTTAGCAATCTATTCTTGGTTCTGTAGGCTTAGAATCGTCTTATGTAGCCTGAAATCATGTTGTCACCCCGAAAGACACCCTAGGGAAGGTTTGATGCATGATAAGTTGTAATGAGTTAATTGAGTTATAGCTAAGTTATTTGCCTAAGAAAAAAAAAAGAGACTAAGCATGTCAATAAAAACTCCTGAGATACTCCTCCTTCTTAGAATCGAGACTGGGAAGTGAGTATTAGTCCTTAAAATGTGAAGCTTGCCCGTAGTCAGATACGTTGTGCAGTGGAACTGTGGGTAAGCTGGAACGAAAGCAAGCTTGACATTGTAGGCTCTCTTGGAGAAATAAAGAAAAGAAAAAGTAAAAAAAAGTGGTAGTTCAAATAAAAATAAGGGTACTAAGTAATCAAAAGAAAAAGAAAATTTAGGCTTGTTGATTTGTTACTCTCTTGATTGTTGAAAAACCATAGACTGTTCTTAATTGCTAGAAGTAGGGGAAAAACGAGATGCAGGGTTGTATAAGGTTTTTCGGGTCTAGAGCTAGGATAGGTTGGCTACGCACACACGTACGTAGGGGAGTAACAGTTTAATTTTTGAATTGTTCTCAATTTGTGCATGCAATTGATTGTTCTCTTTTGTTGTAAATGTTTTGCTTTTAAAAGCATTGAGGTAGAGTCGTTGCATCCAATATCATTCTTTAGAGATAATTCAGAGTTGCCTTGCTCGAGGACTAACAAGATTTAGGTTGGGGGTATTTTGATAGCTCTAAAATAAAGCTATTATTTACTCCCTAATATTAGCTAAATACCGTGTTTAATGATGTTTAATTTTCTTTGTTGTAGGTGTTTCACGGTTAAGAATCTCGAGGAGTCCAAAGACGTGTTTCGGTGCTAAGAAGAGCGTTTTAGAAGCTTCGGGAAGCAACCGGGCGAAAAAGAGGAGCTAAGGACCAAAGTTTCACTTTTGGTCCAGCGTCGAGACGTTGTCCCTAGCATCTCGACGCTACTCCATCAGATATTTAAGAAAAACTCGAGAGCAAGCGTCGAGACGATGCTCAACGCTGGCCTTAGCGTCTCGACGCTCCGAACGCGCGCGCGCTGGAATTGTCGTCTGTAGCGTCTCGACTACACCAAGTATAAAACCCATAAGTTTCGATTTTTAGGTCATTTCTTCCTCTTCCCCTCTTCCCATTTACGATTTTCTCTCTAGTTTTTGAGGTTTTTCTCTAACTTTTGTAAGAGAACCAAAACTATTGTGGATTTGCATTGATTTTCATCACGAGCACCTAAGGTAAGTGCTCTAATTTGAGGTTTAGAAATTTTACCTTGATGCATTAGTGAGGGTTTATGATAATTTCTTAGTTTATCATTGTATGATCTTTTGCATCTTCTTTCTTTGTTTGTATCTCATTAGCATGTGTAACTGATTAGGAGTGACACTCGAGTCCTTATGCATGTTATATCGTTAAAGGTTAGGACGTATAATTGCCTCAATCGCCAAGTAACAAGGGTCTAAGTATGACTAAGTAACTCGAGCCTAAGTGACAGTTGGGGGTATGAGTTGGTTATTGGTTTCATGATAGACTTTGGGTAAGGGATAAATCAAATTAGTGTTAGGAGTAATTCGTTGCGATGTTACCCGTCATTGTTCTTTAATCAATTTAGGTTTGATCACCTTAGATTAATTAATGAGCATGTTTAATTAGAATTTACGCCTCTAATTGATTCATTGGGATGTTTGTTACGGGTTCGAGCAAACATTTCGCGTGCATGAGATAGAATCGCTAAGCATGTTAAAATCTCTATGATCTAAGTCGCATCAAGTAAATCTCGATCTCTCGAATTAGGAGCACAAGTTACAATTTAATTTTCCGTATCCAATTCAATCCCTTCTTTTATTTAATTGTTTTAACTAAAGGCAAATAGAAATTAATTAGGAGAAGTTAATTTAGGTTCCTTGCGGATCGACCCGATTACCACTAGCTACAAATTAGCTTAGTTGTATCGGTATTATAAATTTCATTTTGGCGGGATTCGACACCCCGAAAGGGTGAACATTCAAAAGTTCACTATAAATACTGCCCTACAATTTTCTATAATTTAGAAATTGAATAAAATGATGCTGCAAAATTGAAAAATTGTTGGGAGGAGAGAGAGTGAAGTAAGGGATGAGAAGTTAACAGAGACGTTAAGAGGGAAAAAAAATATTGACACTTAACCAGTCACAGTTACATTGTTATACACTTAACATACAAAAATGAATTAAACATCCCTATATACCTGAGGAAACGAGGTTGATACAAATGGATCTAACATACGAAAATGAATTAAACATCCCTGTATACCTGAGGAAACGAGGTTGCTACAAATAATGGATATGCCACATTCAGGTGTATACAAGGCGATACACAACGTATTAAAAGAGCAGCAGAGGTTTGGTCAACCACCGTAGGCTATGGATGTGATGGTATCAGTAAATATTGCATGTTGGACTCCTTGCATGACTGCGTGAGCGTTTCCCCAAGGTCATTGCTGATGGAGCCTTTTACGCTACAGAAGCGATGTTGGATCGTTGATACTCTAATTTCATCAATTTAATAAACTAGAAACAAGCTAAAAAAGACGGAAATAAGAAATTTAGAATACATACCCTTGTAATTTCAATTTCTTCAAGTTCCGTCGGTCATTTCTCCTCACGAACGCTTTGAGCCTCTTCTCACGAACGTTGTGAGAACCACCTCCGATAGTCCCGCTATCCTCGGCGCCAGCAACGAAGTTATGAGACTCCATTTAGAAGAGAAAAGAAGTAGAAGAAGAAAGTGAAGGAGGAGATAGAAATGATCTGTGAAGCCTTGAAGTTTTTTTTAAAAAAAATTGAGAGCCTTAAAAGCCCGAATGCAGAACGTAAAACAAACTCAAAAAATGAGTTTTTTGAAATCATTTAGCCATATAAAATATAATATATATATATATATATATGTCTTACATGCAAAGATACAATATATATATATATATATATATATATATATATATATATATATATATTATTATTTTTAAATTTAATTTTCAATTAACTTTTAAATAATAATAAATATTTTATTTATTAAACAATTTAATAAATAAAAAATATATATTTTAATAATTAATTAAATTTTTTAATTAATTAATATTATTTAATTCAATATCAAATATTAATTAAATAATATGGCTAAACCCAGTTTTCCGAAAACCGACTTTTTGCACATGAATCGTATTCATGTTTTAGACCATTCTCATATTTAAATCATATTTAAATATGTCCATCATTCTTCCACAAACCGAATTTGAACAATTCAAATTCTTTTTTCTTTTCTTTTCTCTTATATTGTTGCACGATGTTATCCGAGCTAGCCAGGAGAACCTAAAGGACCTACAGATCATGAGCTCCAACGATACGAGATTATCCGGTCAAAACTCTTTCAACCGAACTAATCAACATTCGTTAACCCTTGGAGACTCCACTATGGTCCGAGGGCTGCACTCTTCTCACTGTAGATATATTATGTCCTCTTGATATAACCGTCATGGGCAAGTCGACCATTCACAGGTTATTCGTAATCACAGCCGGGTCATTTATACTTTTTAACCCCTGCATTACTTCTTGTTCCTTAAGTACCACTGACATCTCTAATGAACAATAGATCAGTGATCCTACCAACATATCAGTTAACCCTCTCTGATCAGGAGAGGGTAAATTCTCATTGTTCAAGCCCTAGAGTCAGCTATTAAGGGAACAACCTATCTACTAACCCTGAAGAGCGGGTTAGGAGTGAATTCAATCTTGTTGTACTATGTCCCCAGCCACCTATTCGAGTTTATCCCCAAGATGGTAGGCATATTGAGTCGGCGCTAATGAGCCACTATTACCCGTACAAGTCAAAGGATACTCTCGAATAAATAGGAGTTCATAGCGAGCTCAGGATTAAGATCGAGTTCCCTAGGCCATCATATGAAAAAATCGGTTTCTTCAATAAACGGTGTTATAAAGAGAGAGCGACTTGATTTCGCGGTTCAGTCTTATGCAAACTCATTGCATAGGACGCACTCGCTCGCACATCTCAATGTGAAACGATTAGGATCACATCGTTTTGTACGATACAAAGCGAGTTGCATCCAATAGTGTTACCAGGATAAGGTACCCAGCCTTATCCGTATACTATAGACCGTTTTGACTGTCTACTTGAGCCTGATCCACAATCATGTCATACATGAAGCTCAAGTACTCATCATTCGCCATGGGTCTTGGTCATTGGTATAGGATAAACCAAACACGTTTCACTTTATTGCAGTAAACTCTTTTACTGAATAAAACTAATAACTCTTTATTCTAAATAGATTACTTAGAAACACAAGTGTTTACAAACCACGAGTTTTAGAACATAAAACCCAACAATTGCAATGATGGATTTGTGGGATTCAAAGCGCTAACCGGCCCCCTTCAACACTCCACCATTTTTGCTACAGCTTGTATAGTGGCGCATCAGCTTGCGCGACTTGCTTTGGTTTCGCGACACTTGGTCGTTTGATTAGAAGATTTCATATATATATAAACCCTAAACCCTAAACCCTCTATCTATCTATATATATATATATAATAACTTTTTAAAATATATGACTAAAAGACTAGCTATAATCTTCAAAGTTCATACCAAATTTACAATTGGTCAAAATTTCATGTATTTAGATATTCATTGCCTTTTAGTCTATACACTTTTAAATGTTCAAATAGCTCTCATCGTGGTTAGTTTGAAGTTAATTTTTATCTAACCTTACAAAATAACCATAAAGTACATGTGGACTAAATTTGAACATTTGAAAGTGTAAGAACTAAAATGAAATGAATCTTAGAGTACAATAACCATATTTTAACCTCTATAATTTAACATTTGTTTTTCATGAAGATTTAACCTTTTTTTTTTCTTCTAGTTGAGAATTTATTATAAATATGTTTTTTTTCTTTTTTTATAACAACATGTAGAGTAGGAGATCGAACCTAAAATTGTTTGGTCGTTAATGCATATGAATTGAGTTATACTTTTATCGGTATAAATATGAGTTGATTAAAAAATGAAAGAACAAAAAAGGGCCAGTTGGGGTTGTGACATGTGAATCTCTTGTGAAAAAGAATAGACAGGTTGAGCAGGCCACAATGCCATGCTGCTCCCAGGCCATGTGCCTTCCCCCACCCTCTTCTTACCTCTCATTTATTACAATTTTTTTTCTTTTTTTTTTTTCTTTTTAATTTTTTACTATTTATATTTTATTTTATTTTTAAAAAATTATAGTGTGCATTTTTGTTACTATTTAATAATGTATAACCAAAAATCTACTACAATGCGTTGTCGATTATAATTAGGTAGTTGAAAGATTAGCTAACAAGATTTCACTTAACAACATTTTGGAGCACTAAATAGATTAATATAGTCGGTAATTATAATAGTTTTATGGGTTATAATAATTTTTTAATAATAAATATTATTGAAATCAGTGTCGTTTATCTACCATTGGCTTAAATAATTGGTAAGTCGAAACTCAGTTCGCTCAACCCTAAGTTGATTCTTCTTGATTGCGATAGATAACATAATTCAGTCCATCCAGTCCTAAATTGGTTCCCCGTATTAATTACGACAAATAACAGTTCTGCATACCTAGTGAAAATTCTTTCGTTTATGGTATTGTTTGATTAAAGTTTCATTAATATTCTCTCACATGTTTAATTCAAACACATGAACAATTTTTTTTCCTTCCTCGGGAGAGAAAAACATAATATTATATTAATCTTTTTAGGTACAAGTTTATATTCGGCGGAGATATGTAAGTTGTTATGTAGGTCCCACACGAAGAATGAAAATAAAAAATATTTAGTAACGAAAAAAAATACGAATGTGTTACTTGTATAGTAGATTGACTAATTAGTTACTATAAACACCTAAAAGAAAAAAATAGTTACTATAAACCATAAGTCTACATACATGTCATATTTACTAAACTAACCTCGAGACAAATTGGATTTTAATGTTATTAATAGGTAGACCATGATTATGAAATTTGAACTCATAAAAAAAAAAAAAAAAAAAAGGTTATAATTTTGTTTTATATTTTTTTCAGTATCAAGAGCCCAACCTACCAAAATTGAGACTAACATATAATACTTGAAAGTATAATGATCAAGTTTAGATTGGAAAAAACATCATAAAGAATAAGAGAGAAGAAGAGAGAACGAAGTAAAATAAGATGAAATAAAATTTAGAGCTTAAAAGAGAGAGAGAATGCAAAAAGATATGAAAATGATAGGTGGAAATAGAAAATAATAATAATAATAAATACAGAGAAATCGAATAAGATATTAGATGATTTTTTTAAAAAAAAACAAAAAGACATGGTCAGATCTCAAATAATCAATAAAAAACAGTTTCGAAAAGAAAAAAAAAAGTTAGCGGTGTTGACCTTGACGTGGCTGTGTAACTAAAGATAACCAAAGATAGCTCAATTGACATAAAGTTGTGCCCTTGACCCTTCTTTTAGTATAATATAGAGGTGAGAGATTCGACCTACACATATAATAGTGGTTAACATATACATATGTTAGTTCAGCAAAATTCACTTTAATGAAAACCAAAAAATTTTATTGTTTGAATTCTTTTTATTTTTTTATTTAAGTGTCTATTTTGTTCCTGCATTTTCAAAATTACAAGTTTAATCCTTAAATTTTTTAATTTTTTAAAATTCACCGATCTACTATACACAAAATAAAATTTTAGGGTTTTATTAAATTTAAAATTCAAATTTATATAATTGATGAATTAATTTTAAAACTTTTAAAATTTGTTAGAGAACTATTAAACACAAAATTAAAAATTTAGGGACTAAATTTGTAATTTAATCCATAAATACTTATCAAACCTATCTATTAAAAAATACAAAAATAATAATGAAACTAAATAACAATAATCCCATATTCAAAACTTATAATAAAAAATAATAATAATCTCATATTTAAAAAAAAAGTGTTGAATTGATGGGTTGACCAATGCCATATCACACACACTCTATCATGGAATATTCTCAAAGGGATTAAAATTGGAATAATATCATCCTTGCTCTTGCCAATCATATCTTGCCACGTTGCCTATATTTTCCAATATTTTATCTTGTAGATTTTATTCTCGATAAAAATCTCAAACTCTTTGGTTTACCCATTGCCCATTTACCAAACTTCAATTTTGAAGACTTTGGAAAATCCTAAACAATTCACTCACAAGTCACAACACAATACAATTGTATTACCTTAATTTATTTGGATGAAAAAAAATCGAGCAAACCATCAAATCAACCCTAAAATCGTACGGGCACAATCTTATGTCAATTGAATTAGGTTCGATTTGACACAATATTTTTGTTCTTATAAAATATGTTTTGTTCTCTCTAAATATAATACAAATAGCTTCATAATTTGTTTGATGATATATAACATCTAATGCTCGATAAAATTAGGATAATTTTATTATATTATTTAAAATATTGATGATATAAGTGAATATAAATATCTATAAAAAAAAATGTGGAATCTTTGAAAAGTTTCCTATCCTATCTCTAGATAATAGGATCATGAAGCAAAGCTTTAATTAGTGGCTAAGATTAGTCCAAATTAGAATTCAACTTTTTGACTATATTTTAATCAATTGGTCCCCTTGGGAGGATTTAACAAATCCAACGGTCTAGAAAAAAGGCAACGTGGAAAATAAAAATTTTAAGTTTAAATATTATTTTAGTCGTATACTCTTAAGTTTTTACATTTTGGTCCCTCGACTTTAAAAAAAACTTATTTTAGTATTTGAACTAAAATCAATATCAATATTTTTTTCTATCTAATATTCGCTTCTTGAATGTTTGTCTTTAACCTATATAAAATTATGTCATTAATTTGTTAAAAATAAAATAAAAATAAAGACCAAAATAGTTGTTTTTTAAAAGTTCGAACACTAAAATAAATATTTTAAAAGTTAAAGTTTCAAAATAAGTATTTTGAAAATTTTAAAACCAAAATACAACCAACTTTAGGACAAAATGAACACTATATATAATTAAGAAGAAGAAAAAACAAAACTTCATAGGCTTAATTGTCATTAATATTCATTCTCTTATTATAATTAAAAATAATGTAAGACCTGCACAATAAAATAATAAGGTTAACTTTTTAAAAAAATATAATAATAATAAAGTTAAAATATATTTTTAATTTTAATTCTCGAATATTTTAAAAAGTCTAAATTATGTTTTTAATTTTTTTTTGCAACAATATTTTAATTAATTAATGCGAGAATTGAACCCATAAAGAATTAATGACACAATCTTATGTGAATTGAGTATGTTGAATTTAGTAAAATAAAACATAAATCCAGTGTGATTTATTCTATTGTTACTTAGCACTATACTTATATTTGATATTTCATAATTCAGATGATAATACAAAAATATAAAATTGGAAGGAAAAAAAAATATATATATAGAATTACATCATGTTCAATAATCAAGGAAGAAGTTAAAAAAGTTAGGAAGATTAAAGAAAATCTTACAAAAATATTTTGTGGGGTTATTTTTTCATCAAGAAATTAACGGTAAGTTTTTCTTTTTTATTATTTTTTTTTTTTTTTTACAACGATAAGTAGTATTAAATCTTATATAAACTTGACTGGTTAATATATATATTCTCGATCAAGAATGGGAGATTCTAATCTCTATCTACGTGTTGTTAAATTAAAAAAAGATAAAATTAAAAAAAAAATAATAATAAATAAATAAATTGTGGGTAAACTAAATTAGAAAAAAAAAGAAGATAAAAGTTGAGGAAGCAAAACAAATATTTGAATGAAATAATAACTTTAAATGGTCATATGCTAGAATAAAGAATAAAAAAGGCAAGATTTGATAATTAAAAACAAAAATTGTAGATATTTATTTACAATTTTAAAAAGGCATAATATATTTTTTGTGATTATTTAATTTTAGAGTGATGGATTCTCACATTGGTTTCCATTTAAAAATGAGTGGATATCTTCAAACACTCACACTAATACGTGGGGCTGACTCAGATACACATACAAACCCACCTTCACCACAACACACTTATTTTTAAATCACATATTTCCTTTTATATTTATATATATATTTAAATGTTGTTTTTTTTTTTCAAGGTTTGTATATAGCTTTGGTGTATATAGATTTATTTTATTTTATTTTAATTTTACATGCTCTTTATTAATAGAATAAAAAATATTTATCAATTTCTATCGCAGATAGTAGTCTATCATCTCAATTTTTTATAGAATTTTATTGGTGACTATCATTAATAGAAGTCTATCAGTAATAGTCATATGATAATCACTAATTTTTTGCCATATTTGCAAAATGTTTTAAATTTTACTATATTTACCATTATTTTGGGCTTAATGGTTGTTTATGCAACCAACCATTTTTTAATGGAAAATTGTAACCGAGGTCAATTTATAGTAAAATAATTAAAAATATCACTTTTTTTTATAAAAAAAAAACTACAAATATGACAATTTATATCGCCGATAGTAGTCTATCACCTCAAATGTTTTTATAGAATTTTATCGGTGACTATCACTGATACAAGTCTAATAGTCATATATCAGCGATAGCAGTCTGATAGTCACTATTTTTTACCATATTTACAAAATATTTTAAATTTTACTATTATTTTGAGCGTGTTGTTAATGCAACCAACTCTTCTTTTTATTTTATTTTTTAAATTTAGAAACTAGAAGGTAAAATAAATCTTCTTTTTATTTTTATTTTTAAATTTAGGAACTAAAATGTAATATAAATCACTTAAAAATTTAGGAACTTAAACCAAAATAAAAGTTGAATCTATTTTTATTCATTTATATTTTGTCTCTAAATTTAATCTAAAAAAATCATAAACCAAAATAAAAGTTGAATCAATTTTTATTCACTAATATTTTCGGTTTCTAAATTTTGAAGTCTAAACTTCTAGCCTTCAAATTCATGTAGCTCGTCGGATAAAAATATTATATCCTTAATTAGGTCATAATTTGAATTTTACCAACTAAAAAAAAATTGTGTTTACAGTCAACATAATTATTTAGTCAAAGTCGTAATATATTAAAGTAAGAATCTATTTATGGAATATAGATGACTAAATGGTGTTAGATCACGTTTTTTTATAGTAATTTAAAACAGATTTTTTATGACGGGGAATCTATTTAAGTTTAATTGAAATTGAATTACTTTTTAAAACTCAATTAAAATGATTTTTTAAGACTACTTTGGTAGGTTTCAATTTTTGGGGCTATTTTTGGTAATTTGTTTTGGCTAGGTTTGATTTGGGACTTTTAAAGGTTAAGTTTAGGTGCTTGATGGTAGAATTTTCGACAATTTATTTATCTGCAAAATTTAGGAGTTAAATAGTAGTTTTGAAAACTAATAAAACAAATAAAAACTCAAATATTTAAATTGTCATTCACCAACAAAAATCCTCATGTATTTATCTAAATATATTAATTTTTACTTTCATTTTTTTAATTTAATCTAATTAAACATCACTAAATTTAATATAAAAATAAAAATCTCATAATCAAACTAGAGATGGAAAGTAAGTAAATAAATTGTACAAAATTATTTTCCAAAAAACAAAATTGTAGAAAATAAAATAAAAAAAATAATTAAAAAAAACCTAAATAAAGTAACCAAAGAAAAATCAAGTAACCAAAAAAAGGTAACATCCAAACATCAAAACCTAGAAAAAGAACAAACTACCAAATATAGCCTTAAAAAAATAAAAACTCCCCAAAAAAACACTCAAATAACGTGTTTGACGATATATTTTATTATTATTATTATTATTTTTTCCAAATGTATTGAGACTCTAACCTTATGAATTCATCAAGGGTGTTGGAAAAATTAAGACCGTGGTTTGTTTGATAATTTTTAAAATTTCAGCACTACCGGATTGAATCTTCACTGTATCAGTTGAGATGCCTTGAATATGTTATAATCCTCTACGACTGGTTCGGAAAAATCTGCTTTTGAATTTTACTTATTCGTTTTGGGTTTGAACTCATTTTATATTAGGTCATTAGAAGAGTGTCATATATAAACATTTTAATGACTTCAGCAGCCCCTATTTGTCATTTTGCAATTCTCTCTTATTTCGTAATAATATTGTTCTCTCCCTTCTGTCTGTGGACGTTACTGAACCATGTAAATTTGTGTCGATTTCTTTTGCGTTTATTTGTTCTTTGTTATTCGATTTAGATTTATCGTAACAACATCAAATGATTGTTTGATACTTAAATCATAAATTTGGGCGGTAATAATTTTAAATTTTTTTGCTCAAATTTGAGCAGTAATAATGCATTAACAATGTGCTCTCGTTGCACAAGTGCATGATCGAACCTCACTCTAGACTATTTAGGTGACTCGTCTGTTGCATCAAATTATTTGATTATTTTAGCTTCGTATCCTATTTCTAAAATCTTCTCAAGCTAAAACCTAGCTAATTTTTTTTTTTTTTTTAAATGGAAAGAGTTTAGTTAAGTTTAATTTTATAAGTATGAAATTTAGGGGAAAAAACACTATTCATTTTGATAAATTAAAAAAAATTGAGAGTAGAAGAAAAAAAAGGAAAAAAAAGAATTAAAATTGGGATGTTTACACAATATAAGGGAACACAAAAAGAAGAAAAGGGAGAAGAGAGAATCTTATCATAATTAGCATCATAGAGAAATGAAAGGATCAAAGGCTTCGAAAATAAGGGTTGGTTGTATTCTCCAAGATGTTTATTTTAACTTCTAAATCTCACTTTGAATAGAGTAGTAATGAGATGAAATGAACATGTATTGAAGTTACATAAATTAGCAAAAAGTAATGTTGGGTGGATAGATATTAGTTAAGTTATAGAATACTAGCAGAGACATAGATGACTGTTGATGCCAAATTTTGCACAGTGAACTGCACCTGCTTCTTACGTGGTTTCAACGGTCAATTTGTAATCTTCGGGACGAAAGGACCTGCAAAACAAAGTAAACAAATTTCTATATCAAAGTCAGTAGTGCGACAATTGACTATAGAGTTCTTGGATTATAATTGACTTACTTCCTTGTTGATATTGAGACGGTAATTATAATGTTGTTCGATGTCTTTTCCTTTCCCAAGTAGGTTTAGGAATAGAGACCGACTGGGCCTCTTTAAGCTATGTTTACCCTTCCTCCCGTAGGGGTAGATAAAACCTAAAAAACTCTAGGTCTGCCATGAGGGCCGAGGAGTACTCGACCTGGGTCTGACCGAACACACCTCTTTGAGCCTCGAAAGTCCATTTGGGATCGACCAATGAATTGAGCCTGATTGACCACTCCTCATTTTGGGTTGAGGAGTGGTCGGTATTCGGCTTGG
The DNA here is from genome assembly GCA_028017165.1 of Herpetospermum pedunculosum. Lineage (NCBI taxonomy): Eukaryota > Viridiplantae > Streptophyta > Magnoliopsida > Cucurbitales > Cucurbitaceae > Herpetospermum > Herpetospermum pedunculosum. The sequence continues at coordinate 64,641,467 of CM051524.1, forward strand.
ATGATCACTCATCATTTTGGGCTGAGAAGTGGATGACATTTCACCTTTGTTGCTTCTTGGATCAAATCCTGCATGTATTTTGGCCCCGAATCCCTTCGATGGATTGAGACTTGTGCTAATCTGTCTCGAAATGATCTTTTTGTGGCTTCGAATAAACCAACTTTCGGTCTTATCTTTTATGTGATTATTTTATACACAATAATAATTATATTAAAAAAAAAAAAAAAAAAACTAAAATAGATATTTTTAGAGTTCATGAACCAAAATATTATTTTTTAAAGTTTATGGTATAAAATAGATCACATTTTAAAACTAAAATGTATTTCTTTATAAATAAAAGTAAATAAAATTTTAGGGACTAAAATGATATTATAATTTTAATATTTGTGGATATATTAAAAACTAATATTTATAAATTCATCATTTTTGTGAAAATAAAAATTTTGTATTTTTAAATAGAATTCATTTTTTTAGTTAATTTGAAAAAGTATTTTCAGTTTTAGAACAAAAATAAATGAAAATATGTTGATTATTTTTTAAATGTCATACGTTCTCTTCTTACTCATTTTTTTTTTAAGTTTATTTTTCAGACAGTCTGATTATTAAGAATAAAATTAAGTTGTTTTTATTTCAAAATCTAAGAATATATGAATGGCCCTTCAATAACTTTGACATTAATGGCCATTTAATTTCATTAATGATATCTTTTCTTTCAAAAAAAGATGCCCATCTAATTTTAATTCTTAGATACTATTTTGCAAAAGGCCCTCGGTATTTGGTATTCATGTTCTCAAAAGTTTTTTTTTGTTTCTTTATCTCGGTAATATCTTTCCATATTTATACATATTTTTAGATGCATAAATTATAAACCATACTGCTAACTTAAATTCTACTGTCAAATCGAGCATAACTCAATTGACATAAAGTTGTGTCTTTGACCAAAAGTTCATGGATTCAATTCTCACATTAATTAAAATATCATTGCAAAAAAAAAAAAAAAACTTAAATTCTACTAATTTTCTTGAAATTCTATAATTAAATTAATTAAAACTCAAAAATAAAGAGATAAGGTTGGTTCATTATATTACTACTTTTTTTTTTATCCGTGAGTGTCCGAACTAGTTTACGCACACCTCAACTAATCTCACGAGACAGATCGCCTGACCCTACGACATTTGATTGTTAAAAATATTCGTAAGAAATTAATTTCTAGATAGGTAGTTATCAAAGATTGAACGCATTCTCTCTGAGAGCATTAATAGTTTCACATATTATTATATTACTACATTTAGGCAAACTATCTTATTTTATATTTTATTTTATATTTTTTAATAAAATTTTAAACTACAACATTTTTTTTAAGATATTGGTAATATTAAAGGAATAATTATCTAGAAATTTATGAGTTGTTTGGAGCGCTGGGTGAGTTATTATAGTTGTGAATAGTAATTTTATTGTCGGTGAGTTATAATAGTCGGTCGGCCAAACAAACATAGATTGAGTTATAATAACTTAGTCCACTCAATTCTAAGTTGGTACTCCAAATACTCCCTTAAAATTGACAAAAGAGATGTTGACTAAATTTGAGTAACTTAAATCTTCTTTCAAAAAAAAAAAAAAAAAAAAAAAAAAAAAAAAAAAAAACTTAAATCTTGATCGAACAATTTTACTTTTAATTCTTACCAAATTAAGTTTGCTTCTCATAATTTCTTCATATTGTATTTTACCTTCTTAAAATATATTTTTAAATTTTTAGTCCAATTATATATGAAAATATATGAAAAAAAAAATTAAAAAAAATTAATATATAAAATAAATATATATATATATATATTTTTTTAGTGTCATAACTCAACTAATATAAAAATGTGTTCTTGACCCTGTGGTTCCAATCTTCAATCAAGCAAGTTGTACTGAAAAAAACTTTTTATTTATTTTATTTTAACTTAACTTTCCAATTTTTTTGAAAAACAGTTATTTCAACTATTTGAGTATTATTTTTCGTACAAAAAGATATGGTAATGTATTTACTATTACCATCTTATTTTTAAAATAAATTGTGGAAACAACTCAACTTGAATTTTGTATGTTCGAATTGGGTTTAATTATTCTTCATTTAACTGAAGTAATTTTAATTGATAAAAATTACAACTCAAACAATAAAATTAAAATTAAGTTCAAACATATTTTGTTTAAATCCAAGTCAATCCATTCAAAATCCCAACTTGGAAGTAAAAGATAAGATAAGAGAGTACCAAGAGTGTTAAGACCATCCTAAAAAAATCCAAAAAATAAAACAAAATAAACATTTAGTTCATATGTCAGATTTGTGTAGCATGATGTGGAGAAGTCGAAGTTTTATTTGACGTGTGAACTTACCAATTCAATTACAAACTTCTTCGTATATGTTATAAAAATAGAGACAACACATATTTAAATTTCTCGACATTAGGGTAAACTTCTCAATCTCGTGATCCATCACCACATTCCGAGAAAGAGAGAATTTTTGTACGGATGACTCACTCAAAATTCTTAATGTTAAATGACTCTTTTTTTTTAAACGCATATTTTTGGACTTTCTCTCGTGATCAACAAACTACCTCCTTCTGTAAAAATTAAAGTCATTTATACTCTTACGATCGCAAGAGAGACGACTATAGTATCGTCGTGCTCAGCGAAGGATACAAATGATTTTTCCTTCGTAATCGTACTTAACATAATGTTGATGACGTCATCAACAGAACAAAAAAAAAAACATACATTTTCGAAGGGAAGTCAAAGAACATTAAGACGTGCGTACATCATCTGTACAAATATCCTAATATCCTAAAAAGCCTTAGAAATAAAATGAAATTAATTAATTAAAAAAAAAAAAAAAATAACAAAAAAGAAAAGAAGCTCCTTTGTCCTCATTACCAACTCAAACAAAACTAAAACTCTACAAGAAGACGACCAAAATGCCAAGCAGCAGAAGTGGGTGCGGGCCCCACCCCTAGGACAATGCTGCCCCCTGCCCCCTGCCCGTACGTTACAGTCCCATATATTATTATTATTATTATTATTATTATTTTTTTTTTTTTTTTAAATCTTGCCAAAATTATTCTTCTAAAAAATACCATTCCTTTTAACCTCTTTTTAGAATATTTATGATATTTTGAAAGTAAATATCAATTTAGATAGAATCATTTAGCACTTAGGATTAGGATGACTAAATTAAAATCTATTTCGATTTCTAATTTCATTTTATTTTCATCTCTTATCTTATTTTGTTTTGGTCTTAAATTTTTTGTGCTTTAAGAAATAAAGTCAAATTCTTCCACGTGGTAAGATGACTAGACAACTGGGAAGTCCGTGACCTCGATAGGAGCTAGTATAGTTAGAAAGTTTTGTGCCAAATCAACCCAGGAATGAAACTGAAATCTTGTTGACTTGGTACAACCTGATGTGAGTCTACAATGACGATACTACTTCACAGGTTACATTGTCCATCTAAAAATTATGAATATCTTGTCAATATGGTGGTGGGATATATTTATCACAACAAAGGATAATCATCGTCTTTCTTTCTACACTTTCTTAACCCGACTTCATTTGCTCGCTCGTCATTGGGGTGTTTTGAACAAACACCACAATAATGTGTACCTTCCTTGTGTATAGGTTTCTCCATTAACTTCCTTTAACCCTATATATGATTGACCCTCGGATGTATCAACACATGAAATTTATTTTAACATCTTAATTTTACATTAAAAGTAAGAAATATTCCAGTCCTTAATCAATAATTAAACAAATATATTTAACAAAAAAATCAATAATATCTTTTTTGGATTAACAAATGAATGTGTGTTAGGGTATTAAACCATCTTACCCACTAAACTAAGCTTGAATTAGCAATAATATTTCTTTTATTCCAAACCTAATAAGTAAACATCATCAGTTGACCTAATATTTTTTAAAGCGAATTGAACTATGCTAAAAAAAATGCTAAATTATATTTTAAAAAATACAACATTCTTTCAAAAATTGCAATATTACCTTAGACTACTTAAACATTGAAGTAGAATTTCGTTAGAATGTTAGACGAATAGTCGACGTGGCAGAACATTTTTTTTCATACTTCATCCAAGCAAACATTTCAGCTATTATCACGTTGGTCTAACATTCTAATATTCTAACTTTTGAAAGAAATAAGATGTATTTTTTAAACAAATCACAAACTTTAGTAAAAAAAAAAATTGGAAAAATTACACTAATAGTACCTGAAGTTTGAGTTTGGTAGCATTAAGTTTCAAACTCAACGATTCTAACTCTGAGTGAGGTTTGCATTTGGTGTGTTTTTTGTCCCTCCGTCGAATTACAAGTTTAATTTTTACCATTTTAAGCTTGTGGCTATGCGTCGCCGGAGTGTGGATCTTGCTTCAGGTCTGGAAATCGAGTTTGACGACGAGGGAGCGTTGTTTATATATAACTATAAAAAAATTTAAATATAATTTAACAAAAAAAAATGACACCATGTTAAGATTTGAACAAAATTTTATTATATATATATATATATATAGAAAAAAAAAAGAAGAAAGAAAGGAAAAAAAACAAAGAGCTATTGAGCCACCTCAAGAGGCACCAACATACAGAGCAGAAGGCAGAAAAGGTGAGTCTCCAAAACCACAAAAAGAAAGAAAGAGAGAAAAAACAGAGAAAGCATTTTGCAAAATCAGAATTCCAACTCTATCTATCTTCTCCTCATCCTCACTTCTCAAACAAACTCGGAACACACTCTGATTTCTTCCTTTTTCCCCCAAAAACAACTTAAAATCACAATCCTCATTCCTCCATTCTTCCATTCCTCACTCGAGCACCCTTTTTTCAGTACTTCTAACTTCCCCTCTCTCTGCTTTCTTTCTTCTTCTTCCTCTTCTTATGGATTGTTGGTCCCTTTCTCTCCCTCTCGACGACGAATTCGAAAAGCTCGTCAATCGTATGAACCCTCCCAGGTAATTTCTCAAATGGGTTTCTTTCTTTCTTTCTTTCTATACTCTGTTTTCTTTCTTTCTCTCAATTGGGTTTTCTTTTTCAGGGTCACCATTGATAATGATTCCAGTTCCAAAGCCACTCTCATTAAGGTCATTTCTCTTTCTTTTCAATATTGGGTGTTGGGTTTTTTTGGGTTTTCTTTTCTCTTCAATCGCCTTTGTTTTTCATTTGGGAATTTTCTTTTCAGGTTGATAGTGCCAATAAGCGAGGGAGTTTGCTGGAAGTTGTTCAGGTTCTTAATGATTTGAATCTCATTATTAGACGAGCTTACATTTCTTCTGATGGCGAATGGTTCATGGATGGTGAGACCGAGACCTACCTAACATTTTCCATTTCTGGGGTCGAGGATTTTGATTACAATGATTCATTATTGTTGTTTTCTTCTTCTTCTTCTTCTTCTTCTTCTTCTTCTTCTTCTTCAGTGTTTCATGTAACGGATCAACGTGGGAAGAAGCTCTCTGAAAATGATGTTGCTGAACGAATTCAACAGGTGAATTTCAATCCCCTCTTCTTTCACTTTTCCGTACAGTTCTTTTTTTTCAAATGATTTCTCTGGAATTGTAAGGAGATATAGGAATTGGGAAGAGGGTTCTGATTCTCGATTAGCTTTTCTTAGGATTTTTTGTGTGATTTTGTATCATAATTACCCGCTTTTGATTTGCATATATAGATGAATATGTAGATTTTGGCTAACTTCTCATTGAAGCTTTGAGAGAAGCTTTAGAACTTTTATGTGCAAAATTAACATAATGTGTGTCCTCAAACAAGCATCATTAATACGAATTTGCAATGACTATTTGACATAGCTTGTATGCTTTTTTTTCTTTTGTGGGTGGAAGGATTCGAACCTCTGACCTTGTGGTCGAGGGCATATGCCTTAACCAGTTGAGCTATGCTCAGGTTGACATATAGTTTGTATGTTTGGCTTGTCCTAAGATTGCATAAGATGTTATGTTGGTGCTTATGGATGAATTTTGTTGTTTCCAGTCACTTGGGCCGAGGGGCCGGAGCTTCCGGTCGTTGAGGAGATCGGTCGGTGTTCAAGCTGCCGAGGAACATACAACCATTGAATTGACTGGAAGAGACAGGCCTGGTTTGCTCTCAGAGGTTTTTGCTGTTCTAGCAGACCTCAAATGCAATGTGGTAGCTGCAGAAGTTTGGACTCATAATTCGAGAATGGCGTCCGTTGTCTACATCACCGAGGACGTTACGGGGTTGCCAATCGATGATCCCGACCGGCTTGGTAAGATAAAGCAGCTTCTCCTCTATGTCTTGAAAGGGGATCGAGATAAGCGCAGTGCCAACACTGCTGTTTCTGTTGGTTCTACTCACAAGGAAAGGAGGCTACACCAAATGATGTATGCAGACCGTGATTACGACCGAGACAATTTGGACTGTGGCTCGACAAGTGATCGGAGAAAACCCCTTGTAACCGTAGAAAACTGCTCTGATAAGGGATATACCGTCGTGAACTTGAGGTCTCCTGACCGTCCGAAGTTGCTGTTTGATACAGTTTGCACACTAACAGATATGCAGTATGTAGTGTACCATGCTACTGTCATTGCTGAAGGACCAGAGGCTTCTCAGGTAACTTCTTATCTATTCACAGCCTTTGCGGATGTTTCGTGGTTTAATTGATGTAACGCGTAAAGCCAAAACTCATTCGACTATGCTTTTGTCGAGCAGGAGTATTATATCAGGCATATGGATGGAAGTCCTATTAGTTCTGAAGCAGAGAGGCAAAGAGTAATCCATTGCTTAGAGGCTGCCATTCGAAGGCGAAACTCTGAGGTGATAAAACGATGTCGATTTACATTTCTTGCCTAAGCTAAAATTTATATTCTCGATTCGAGTCTTATGTGATTGTGCTCTGCTAAATATACTCAGGGTATAAGACTAGAACTTTGCAGCGACGACAGGGCAGGACTCCTTTCCGATGTGACTCGAATCTTTAGAGAAAACGGTCTCTCAGTGACTCGAGCTGAAGTTACCACCCGAGGTTCTCAAGCTGTCAATGTGTTCTATGTAACTGATGCATCTGGGAATCCAGTCAAGAGTGAGATGATCGAAGCAGTTCGAAAGGAGATTGGCCTCACTATACTCCATGTCAAAGATGACGAATTCTGCACGAAATCTCCATCCCCAGAAAGCAGTAGATTTTCGCTCGGTAATCTTTTTCGATCTAGATCAGAGAAGTTTCTTTATAACTTGGGTTTGATAAAGTCATGTTCTTGAGGAAATTTGTTTAGTGAATGTTAGAAATCTCCTTGTGAATGAATGACCTTAGAAAGTGCTCAAAATTATTTACAACACAGTTTAGGTCAATCCTTTGTTGATCTTTGCAACTTCAATTTCAACTTGTACAGTTTTATTCATCATGTATATGAATTCACAATTCCATCCTCTGCTCTAAATATCTTGTAAATATATACTGTATCATATCATAAGAAAGCAAAGATTTAGTTCTTTCTATCATTTAGCATTGTGAAAAATATTTTCACCCCATCTATTTGAGTGACTTGATTGGTAAGAATTTTGATTTTTGATATGGGTGTTTGCTTTATGGTGGAAATTTGATTCTAAGTGCACTGTGACAAAGCTTGCAATGAATTGAAAGGTTTCCTAATAAAAAAAAAAAGAAAAGAAAAAGGTACAATTAAACCATGACCACTCATTTTGAATCTAATGCATTTTGGTTAATTTTTTTTTTTTTTTTTAATAAAATAATTTATGGTGGATATATAGTTAATAAGTAAATTTGAATGAGTAAAGAGAGATGAGGATCCTATGTATTTGAGAAAAATTAAATGATTTGATTCCATATAACTTCAACCCACTTGGAAGAAAGAAAAAGAGGAAAGAAGAGATTTAGAGAATTTTTGTAAAAATTTAATGGTTGAGATTACTCATTGTTTTGGAATCTTAAAATAAAAATAAAAAACAACCCATTGTATGTCATTCTAGGAGAACCAATTGTCACATCATAACTTTCTTTGCAACAACATATTCTTTTGCAAATATACTTTATAAAGAAGGAATAAAAAAAAAACTTAATTTTATTAATATGGTTAACTTCTAAATTTTGATTTTTTAATGGAATCTATTTGGGGAAAGGCAATAAGAAGAATAAAAGGATATTGTTAATAGTTAGGTGAAAGTGCACTATTTTTTTTTTTTTTTTTTAAGTTGGTAACAATTTAGTGATTATGATAATTTAAATTATTTGGTTAAGATTTTTAATTATAAATTTGATAAAAAAAAAAACATGGTATAAAATATTGATAAGTGAATAAAGTCAAAACTCTTTTATCATTCATTTTTTTTAAAAAAATGGTTTAATTAAGAACATATTTGTACAACTCAATTAGAATAAGATTTTTAATGTTTGAAGCTGGATGGTTACATAATTTTAGTACACAAAAATTTAACCGTTAAAAAATAAAATACAAAAACTAAAATAGATCAAGAACCAAATCACATTGTCTTTATGTGTTTCAAGTACGGACGTAATAGTTATAAAAGGTGTGTTCTTCGAAACTTAGTGGGGGTTTGGGCTTTAGAGACCTGAGTCTATTTAATCAATCTCTTTAGCTAAGCAAGGGTGACGGTTGATAGAGACCCCTCTGACCATGGTCTTGAAGGTGAAATATTTTTATAACTCTACTTTTATGGATTGTTCAGCTAAAAGACCGGCTTCGCATGTGTGGAAGAGTTTGTTGTGGGGGCGAGACTTGCAGGACTCTATCAGAGGATTGGGGATGGAAAATTTGTTCTGATCTCTCATGATCAGTGGTTATGTAAACCTCATTCTCTTAAAATCACTCATTATTTTTTGGTTGACAAAGATGCAAAGGTGGAAGTACTATTGAATCGGGGTGGGGAGGTGGGATGAAACAACAATTAGAAGTATGGTACATGTTGATGATGTGTCGCCTCCCTAGACCTCGAATTTTGGGCGATGACAAATTAATTTGGCACTATGAAAAGAATGGTCTTTTTTCGGTCAAATCCGCTTATCAACTTTCTTGGTCTAAACTAGAGGTTGAGTTAGGAGCAGATGCTTCTAAGATTTGTAGGGGGTGAAAGTTTCTATAGAGCCGTAACATCCCTAATAAAATTAAAATTTTCATATAGAGGTTGTATCATGATTTTATTCCTGCAACCGAGAATCTCAAGAGGAGAGGGATGAATGTGGAGGAATGGTGCCCTAGGTGTAGAAGAGGTCTGGAATCTACACTACATGCTATTTGGGGGTGTTTGAAGTCGAAGAGAAGATGACAGAAATCATCTTTTTATTGTGGTTTTATGGGGTTTTAACCGTTGATAAAATTTATGGTTATGTGTGTGTTGTTGTGTTTGGAATGCCAGAAATAACGAAGAAGTAATTTCACCAATCACATCCAAAGGAGAGGGTCGATTCCAAGGTGGCAACCTCCCCAATTTTAAGCTCAATACGACGCAAGAGTGAGAAATGAAAACAGTAAAAGTGGTATTGGGGCTATAATCTGAAATGAACACGGAGAAGCTATGCTTACCTTTGTGAGGCCAATCGATTGAGTCTTGGAGGTTGATGCAGTGGAAGCACAGTGAGAGATGAACTTGAAGTGGCGATTGAGATGAGTTTTGACCGGTTGGAGGTGGAATCAAATTCTTCGCGGGTGATCTCTTTTATGCATCTATCAACGAATAACTATTCTGAGACATTGACTCTCCATTTTCGCTACTGTTCCTTCCGATGGTGTAACTATGAAGCTAATCGACTGGCGAACGTAGTGGCAGGGCTGACGTTGTCGTCTCCTATCGAACAAATGTGGATGGAGAGGTTCCTGAACGGGTTCATGGAGTATACGAGTTGGACCTCTCCCTTCTTTAACCGGCCTTAACTTTCTTTAATGTTTATGCATGTTGTTTTGTTTAATTCCAAAAAAATAATAACAATAACTATAAAAACTTAATACATATATATTTTTTTTCATTAATAATACATATATATGTTTTTTTTTCTTCAAAAAAAAAAAAAACAACCAAAAAAAATAAAAAAATAAAAGTAACAATAGCATTATTTAGACTGCAAATTTTCTTTAACCAATAATATAATTTTATATATTTGTAAATAAAAAATAAAAATAAAAAATTGATAAATCTAATAGCATTTCAACTAGAAAAATGAAAGGAAATAGAGAGAAAAAAAATTATAAATCTAATAGCATTTCAACTAAAAAGAATGAAAAGAGAGAAAATAATATAAAAAGTTTTACTAGAAACATTTAGGCTATCTTAATTTTGATTTGGTTATATCTTTGTAATCATCTTTGAATCACTTTCATCAACTTGAAACCCCACTAATTATTTTTTTTCTTTATATTTTTTATCGTCTTAAATTCTAATATAGTCAACTACCTTGGCCAAATAAAAATAAATAAATAAATAAACATTCTAACCATCCATCCAATGCACTCTTTTCAATGTGACGGCAAGTCACTATTATATATTATGTTGATATCAAAAAAATGGTATCAATGGTGAATTTGTATTAAGGAAACGAAATGCACTTGCAAAATAAAAAGAATTGAACATCGATGTGAGCACTCTGACAATCAAGTTAGTATCGAGCTTGAGAGTATTTAGACGGTATAATCAGAGTACTTTAGACGTGCCTTTTCATTCCGCTCATCTTTCCTATTTGTAGTGTATCGAGGAGTAACAAAAATGCTTGTATCAAACGAGTCTTGACTATATTCAAAACGCTTCCTCTTTCGGAAGGTCGTTACGAACTTAATTCGTAACGGTCTTCATCAACTATAGGTATGACCAACCCCTGCGAGAGTCGATTTTCACAATTCTTGGCAACCCTCATAGGGGCGACCTCTTTTTTAGGGTGTCAACCCCCAATTCCATGGTATTTACATGAAATTCATTTTTCTTATTCTTAAGCAAGTTTCTGAGAGGGATTCATTTGTGTTTCATCTTTAGTTTCCTTTTCATTTGTTTCGAGAAATATATTGATCAATTTCGATTCTTTTTTTTTTCTATTGATATGTCTATATAGATCACGTTCATGGATTAACGAAAATGTGCAAAATCTCTATTTTTCTTTGTCATTCTATGAGTCTCTTCCTTTATATGTATGACATCGCCACTCCCTTCGATCCATATGTTTTTTAGATGCCCCTACTAACCAAAGAATGACAAGTGTTGTGTGGATCATATTTCAATGAGAACTTGATGAGTTGATCCACCTACTCTTCTTGGGGTGGGCGACCCCTACATAGGGTCGACCTCTTCCACATGGGTCTGCTTTTAAGGCTTGGGTCAACCTCTATAGTGGTCGACTTCCATTGCTCGAGCCTTTTTAGACGTTGGTTGGTGTTGCATAAAATTATTTCAATGCGATATCGTAAGGGTACATGTTAAGTTTTAATATAGTGTATGAGTGTTAGAGTATCGTCCACAAGATTTGTATTGTAGTTCATTGAAGTACTACGAATACACAATCACCAAATTTTACTTTGAGAATGAAATCGAAATATGGATAGGATCCAAGCAAAATAACAACATAAAATCGCAAGTGTACCAAATTAACTCGTGCAATCTTATAAAACCAACATTCATGTATAACTTTTAATAACATGCAAGACATTAAGATTCTTCATTTAACAACTTCTAAAGAAGTTTTAATCATTCTCATGTTAGAACCACCTAGGGCAGATTTTCAAAAAAAATTATCAAACAACTACTTGGTGCAACGGGTGGGTGAGCGTATCACCTAGATAGTCCAGAGTGGGGGTTGATTGATCCTGCACCTGTGCAACAAACTACGCATGGGGCAGAAATAATTTAAAACTTGCGTCTGTGCAACAAACCACGCACGGGGCATGAATTTAAAATGCATTATTACCTACCGCCCAAATTGGGCCCAATTTTTTTAGCGCTCCGCTTAAGATAGCAGAGAGTGGGGGTTCGATTCTGCCCTAGGGCAGATTTTCAAAAAATTATCAAACAACTAATTGGTGCAACGGGTGAGTGAGCGCATCTCCTAGATAGCCCAGAGTGGGGTTGATTGATCCTGCACATGTGCAACAAACCACGCACGGGACAAGAATAATTTAAAACTTGCGCTTGTGCAACAAATCACGCATGGGGCATGAATTTAAATGCATTATTACCTACCGCCCATATTGGGCCTAATTTTTTTTATCATTGGGCATTTGGTCTAGTGGTATGATTCTCGCTTAGGGTGCGAGAGGTCCTGAGTTCAATTTCTCGGAATTCCCCATTTGAACCACTTCTTTAACTTGGGGATGTAGCTCAAATGGTAGAGCGCTCGCTTTGCATGCGAAAGGTAGAGTTTTATCTCCATTAAATCTTTTGCCAAACCGAGCATAACTCAATTGACATAAGGTTGTGCCCGTGACTAAAAGGTCATGGGTTCAATCCTCGCTTTAATTAAAATATCGTTACAAAAAAAAAGTTCTAGTCTAAATCACCTTTCTCGAGTGTAAATTTAGACCAATCAAATGGATAATCAATGGCCAAAATATTATAAGCATTAAGCACATAAAAGCATGAATGAAAGAAAATTAAGACATTTAAATAAACCAAAACATCAGGTCTAGTGTTGAGTGACTACAAATTAAAAGAGAGAGAAGAATTAAACTAGTGTTGAGTGTTGATCCACGTTTCCGTTGCAATCTCCATTATCTCGAACATCAAAATCTCTTCTTCGTGCTTCAAAAATATCTTGTAACTCCCAAAATATTGTAGAATTCAAAAAATAGGATGAGACTCTCCAAATTGGCTCCCCAAAATAACTCGAAAATGATAAACATATGGAGAAAATTAGGGCAAAACACTCAAGGATTCCAAAAGGATTCCAAAAACGGCGAGGTCGCGTTGAGACAATGTTCGAATCGTCTCAACGCTACCCTTGCTGGAAAAGTGGCATGTGCTTCAATGTTATAACATCATGCAATATTCAACAATGTTATAACATTTCTTCTATAACTCTCTGAGGTTGCTTCATTTCCTTATCTTTTTCTTGAGTTCATTAATTCTTGTATAATTGCCTCAATATATTCTTCAAAAGCTCTGTTTCGCCCCAAATGCTCGATTTCTACAACTATGCAAGTGAAAATAGTCCTTAAGCATCAAAACTAGCAATAAATAGGTCCTATAGATAACTCACTTTGTGTGATATCTATCAGTGGGTTTTAGACTTTGTCGACAATTTCACCCACAACAGTTTCCCACACTCTCGAGATGATCTTGTTGGTCTAGTGACGCATACCATTTATCTAGCCTATTGCTTGTACCTGAGTCAAGAGTCATTCGTGGTGAAATTTATGTCGTTTGTTGGAATACAATTTTATCAGCTTCCCAAGGGGGTCGACCTTTTAGATTCTCTCAAAGGGGGTCGACCTTTTAGATTCTCTCGAGGGGGTCGACCTCTTTTGGCCTCCTACCAAGGGAGTTGTCCTCTTATCCTTATCCTCCCAAGGGGGTCGACCTCTTTTATCCTCCTACCGAGGGAGTTGTCCTCTTGTCTTTATCCTCCCAAGGGGGCCGACCTTTTGGCTTATCGCGATGGGTTAGGCTTTTTGGCTTCCTCCCGAGGTAGATGACCTTTTGGCCTTCTCCCGAGGGGGTCGACCTTTTTGCCTTATCCTCCCAAAGAAGTCGGCTTTTTGGCTTCCTTCCAAAGGGGTAAGCCTCTTTTGGCCTCCTCCAGAGAAGATCGGTCTTTTTGCTTCATCCCGATGAGGTAGACCTTTTGGGCTTCTCTCCATATTTTAGAATTGTGTTCGTATGACGTTGGCCCCCACTCATGCGAGTTTGACTTTTACTTTGGTAAAACAATTCCCTTGAGTAGCACTAAGTGACGTAGAAGAAAAATCTCGTTAAAATAAAAATTGGAATAAAATAAACATTACATGGCTTGATTGCTAGGAGGTTGGCGATTTTTTCTCCAATGACCAAAGAAAATTATCATCTTTCAGCCAAGCCACAATGGTCGTGAGGGTTAATCCATCACTGTAGTTTTTAATTTGAAGTGCCTCGCTATTGAAACAAGACACATATTCTATCAACGTTTCATTGCTTTTTCTACTTGATTGAGAGAAAGTGGGTCGACAATTTTTGTGGATTTCGTCCACCAAGGAATTGGGCGACAAAGGCTCGTGCCAACTCGTGGAAAAAAGAAATCGACTTTCTTTTCAACTGTCAGAACCACTTTCTTGCGGGTCTCATGAGGGTAAATGAGAATGCAATGCACTTGATTGCATCCCGGACTCCGTGGAGCTCCATCCACAACCAAAATATATCAAGGTGTTCTACCAAATCCTTCGAATCTTCGTACGCCCTCATAGTCGATTACTTGAATTTAGGAGGAAGTTCTTCCTGCATGATTCCATCCGTGAATGGAAGATGAACTTATTCAAGAACGTTCTCTAGTTCTTGAGCCTTCCTCATATTGCCCAGCTTATTTTGTATTCTTTGCAGCTCGCGTGCCCGTGGTTGACTCTCTATTTCTCCATCGTCAAATTACTTTTGCTTTCACTTGGTAAGGTCCCACAAATCCGAACCAAGGTAGATTTCCTCGGATCTACCAATTTTTCTGGTTACAGTTAGGGTGCGGTGAATGCGTCTGCTTCAAGCTAAACTTCTTTCTTCGTTGTGACGTACATCTCGCGTATGAGACCAACGACTGTTTTCCTAAGACACTCGTGTCCTCAGATCTGAACGGTATGGTCTTCTGTCTTTTCCTCCTAAGTGTAGTTTATTGACAGGATGCAGGTTTATGATTTTGACTCACCGTTTCCCTCAACCGTCAGGCCTTTTCCTCTAGCCTGGCTTTGGACCACGGCTAGTGGGCCACAAGCTTTGGATTGTTGATCTTGTTCTTGCATCTCCTCGGGTCTACCGCTTCTCAGCTGGTCCTGGGGATCTTTCAACAAAGCTTCCACGATCGAATTTAGGCGACATAAAATCTCCTAGATCTGGGTTATACTCTGGTCCATTCCTCGAACCTTTTCTTCCAGTGATGCATACTTATCCTTTGATTTCACCTTCTTTGCGGTAGGTCGACTGGGCTCCACTAGAGGGGTTGACATCAACATTTTGAACACTTTGCTCCCAGGTTACCCCACATATGGGTGTTGATCTCGATCGAAATCTTCACCTTCTGCAACTTGATTTACTTCATTCACTTTGTTGCTCATGATTTCAAATGAGTGGTTTTTGAAAGAGCACAATTTCGTCCTCACAAATGAACATCAGTATGGTGTTGAGCCACCGACACTCCGACGATCAAGTTAGTTCGAACTTGAGAGTGTTTAGAAGGTAAAATTGGAGTATTTTGGACTTACCTTTTCATTTCACTCTCCTTCCCTATTTGTAGTGCATCGAGGAGTAACGAAAATGCTTGTCTGTGAGAATCGGTTTCCACGATTCTTGGCCGACCCCCATAGGGGTCGACCTCTCCTTGAGGTGGGTCAGCCTCTTTTATGGGGGTCGACTTTAATTTTGAGGCTTGGATCGACCTCTATAGTGGTCGACCTCCATTGCTTAGATCTTTTTAGACGTCGGTGAACTTTAGACTTTGTTGATAATTTCATCCACCACATATTCAATATGATAGTGATAACAATAAAGATGATTTGTGAGATATGATTTAAGACCATATTGAACTAAGTTGAAACTATAAGAATGAAATTGAAATCCAGCCAAATCACAGCAACAAAATTCATAAATTAACCTGTTTTTCAACAAATGTGAAGGTGGCATGGGTGAGATTTAAACCTTCCATTTAAAGGAAGGCATAAGTACGGGAGAATTTCTAGTACATCCGTGGTATAGAAAAAATTCATACTACTGTCTTTAAAAAAATGACACGTGGCGAAATAATTATTTAACTGGGACCCACACTATTAAATATATTATTTTTTTAAACAATTTCGCCACGTGTCATTTTTTTAAAGACAGTGACCATGGATGCACTAGAAATTCTCCCGCATAAGCACCTAATTTAATGATGGAGAATTGGGATTAAAAAGTAGTGAGAAGTAATAAATTTGAAATTGACAATGATTTTGTAATAACGACATGTCGAATAAATGCACCGACAGAATCTTAACATTCACACACAGACACTGAGGGGGTTAGGGGCTATATGTATATCTCACTCTCCTCTTTTAGAATTTCACTTTCCTTTCCATTTTTTCTCTCTTTTTATCATCATCCTCCTCATTCCAATCTTTTCTTGGGACCCTTTCATTTTTCAAAATATTCAATTTCAAATTTTCATATTTAATTACATTTTCGGTGTAATTATACAAAACCTTATGAACTTCCTGTGTTTTAATTAGTCCTTTGTCGTCTCAAAACTTTTTTTTTTTTTTTTTTTTTTCGTTACAAAAAAAAACTTTCATTTTTCCCTTTTTTTTTTTTACTTTTAAAGTTGTTTTAAAACAATACATTAGGCCTGCTTAAAAAATGAATTCATTTTTCCCTTTTAAACATTCCTTATTTTTACATTTTCTTAAAATTATTTTTATACGTATGGTTTCCTCGACCGTTAATTTTAAAACAATACAATGATTTTAGTCACATTCACATTGATTAGAGATGAAAGCAGAGATTTAAAGTCACTCCATTTTTATCACCAGCTCGGTTTTCCTCGACCGTTAATTTTAAAACAATACAATGATTTTAGTCACATTCACATTGATTAGAGATGAAAGCAGAGATTTAAAGTCACTCCATTTTTATCACCAGCTCGGTGTTAAAAGCAAAAAAACCTTAGATTAATCTACTCTATAAATTAAAGTCATGTTCATCATGTGCATCGCTCAACTGGCATAAAGCATTACTCTCGACCAAAAAATCAAAGGATCGAATCCCCACTCTATTGTAAAAAAAAATCATGAAATCATTGCCCCATAATATATTTACATATACATTCCTTTTACCTTTTGTAAAGATGATTTCACCCAATTGATTTGAAGTTCCCCTCATTTATTCTAATTATGTTTCAAAAGAAGACATACTTTACCAATTAAAGCTCATCAACCAACATAGAAACTACAAATGGAAAGCATGATCAGCTCTCCAATGTCAGAACCAAATAGAATTTGCTCAAAAGGAAGAAAAACAAAAGTCCAACGAAGAAATGAAAGAAAAATATAGATTCTTCAACAATATAGTTTATAAAGCAACCTCTTTATTTCTTTCTCCAAACAAAAAAGCCTCTTGGATGATATCCTTGCATAATTGCTGTCACAAACAACATCTAATTTAAAATAAAATCCCGCTTCCTGGGCTCAATTTCATCAACAAATACATTTTACAAGCAGAAAGACTCAAAGAAAGGCCATTTTAATTAAGATTAGCTAATCCAAAGGAAGAGCAAGAGAGGATTAGTAAACTGGATGTGGTAAAATTAGGCCACCGGAAGCTCGCCGCAGTCACTGATGACGACCTTCTTCAATGGCCGGTCTCCGCGGTCTGTTTCCTGCGACTCAATTAGCTTAACAATATCGAACCCTTCAAGGACTTGCCCAAAAACCACATGCCTCTGATCCAGCCACGGCGTCTAACATTCACCCAATAGATGCAGAAATAAGGATTTGGCAAACCAAATAACACAAAAAGCTATTCGAAGTAGTAAAAAATGCATAGTAGAAAGCCCCGTATAAAAATGCAACCGAAAGAAAACACATTTAGGACATGTTTGGGAGTGATTTTGAAATAGTTAAACACTTTTGGCATGTTCAAAATCCCTCCCAAACATGCTTTTAATCATTCAAAATTAATTTTGATGGTATGAAAATTATGTTTAATGTGTAAAATCAAATATAAAAATCACTTACAAAAAAATCATTTTCACTAAAATCACTCCCAAAATGCCCTTAATGAGCTAATCTAGTTCCTACACGGCTACATACAACCAGTACTATCGAACACACCGATAGATAGTGTCCAAATGCATCACCAAATAGCAACTCCATGTATTTTACTGAAATACTATCACCGAGCAAGAAGAATGTGTCAATTTTAACATAGTTCAACGGTTAAAGCATTAGTAACTTTTTTCTAAAGATCAAGGGTTTAAGTCTCTATCCCACATTTGTAGTACTATATTCTCATAAAAAGAAAGAAGAAAAAGGAAATGACAAACAGGAGGGTTACTTCCAGTCATGCAAAATGAAAATCAATCAAGTAGTTTTTCCAAAACATGGTGAACACTTGTTCAGCATATTGTCTCCATTTCAAGTATAGTAAAATTATACTAAATCCAAACCAGCAGCTAAAAACTAATAAGCATCCAGTCAGAAAAGCATATAGTAGATCACATTCACTCAAAAAAAAATTGTCCTATTTTTCCCTCAAGGAGACCATTGCCATGTCAAGGAACTCGACTAGGCATTATAATTTTATATGCTAGCTGCTGACTAGAATATCAAGGTAGAAGTTTACGCCCACAGTACCTTGACAGTGCATATGAAAAACTGACTTCCATTAGTGTTTGGACCTGCATTTGCCATGCTGACAACTCCTGGTCCAGTATGAATCACTGTGAAGCAGAAATCAGAATAAGTTCCAGAGTTGAGTAAAGGGGACACTAGAACACATAGAACATAGTCTCTCATTGAATGAAAACTCAGTTGTTAATAAAAATACACACATATATATAAAAAGAACACAAAGAACATACTATATATAGACATTAAGAACTGATAATATTCCGACAGAAAAAAGTGTCAAGCAAGGGAAAAGTTGTTGTCTTTATAACAACAGTATAATGTTTAGCAGAACCGCTGTCCATCTTAAGGAAAAAATTAAAAGACCAACCAAGGTTCACCTGTGTTTCACAATATGAAATGCACTATTCATATTCAATAAGTAAAGGATTGATTTAGGAAGTACAGATCATTTGGAAATGACCTGAAATATATGATTGAATCAAATAAAAGGATGACGAACTCAAACTTAATAATTTACTTAGAGAGGATAACCATTAAGTGAATAACATAGGAAAGTTTGAATTGACATTGGATAATGCATGGCTTTTACCTAAAAAGGGAAGCTTATATTGAAATTCGATTTAGGAAGCACTAACAGTTCCCTAAGGTCAATGCAGGCTCGGACATTTCTTAGATACAACAAGCATTTTTCAAAATCCCTTCTGTTTTTTCAAGGAGAGTCACAGGTCATTGTCTGTACTCATTAGAGAGCAAGAGACAATCCAAAATCCTACAGAGATAGATGGGAACTTGGGAGAAAAAAAAATTATTTTTTGAGAAAATTGCACCCGTTACAACTTATACCTAATTACTCTTGTTTAGCTATATAGATTCTTCCAACTTCTAAACCATTACATTACTATATTTTTTCATGAAATGATATAATGCTCAATTATGATATTTTATATATTTAAAAACAAGTCATTGAAATGAGTAAGCATTCACATATTTCAGTCAACATGTCTTTTTCATGTCCGTGTGCTAATCATTTGAATGCAGTATCATCTTTCCATGTGACCATGTCCCATTTCCATATTTGTATTTTTCAAGATTTGACTATTAGCCTACAACTTACAAGACAGGGAGAAGACACTGGAAGGACAGAAGAGAGCTTTCTGGAGCCTTGGCAAGGAGTGATCGTGACATGTAACCAAGAGGATAGGTAGGATGAATCAAGATTCGAGGAAAGCTTAGTTTGGAGGAATTCAATAGAAGGTAGGTTTGAGTTACACTTTACAGTAGCACTAAGCTACCATTTCATCTTCCAAGTAAAAAGTGGAGAATTTAGCTTTTCAAGAAAATAATAGAAAGAAGTGTACTGCGTTAGAGATGCCTACTTTCACATTGTATTTATGAGACATTCAAGAAAACTAATACATATTTTCATAACATAACCTTAAACATGTATGTAAATATAAATATATAACTTAAAATAATTTTAATATAATGATATTTGCAACAGAATATAAAATAGAAAAAATAATCGTTATAACTTAAGTGGATCTCTTCTCCTCCCTTTTGTATTCTTTCATTATTCATGGACGTTGTTACAAAAAAAAAATATAAATGTTTAATTTTTTTTTGATAAGGTACCGAACTTTCATTGAGAAAGAATGAAAGAATACAAGGGCATCCAAAAAAAAAAAAACAGCCTGATAAAGCGCCCCCTGAAAGAAAAGGAGTCCAGTCAAGTAAAACAAGACCTAAAGAATAATTACAAAAAATCTGCATCACAGATACCCGTAAAGAAACTTGAAATCTAACAAGGGACCAAATAGCCTCAGGCTCCCTTTCCGAACCTCTAAAGGTTCTATTGTTTCTTTCCCCACATAAACCCCATAAGACCGCGCAGATCCCAGCCTGCCACAAAAACTTTCCTTTCTCCCGAAAAGGCGGATGGAGAAGGAACTCTTCGATCATCTCTCTAAGGCATCTATGCCTAGCAAACTGGACACCGAATACCTCAAAAAAGAGGTTCCACACATCCCGCGCGAACTCGCAGCTCCACAACAAATGATCCAGGTCTTCCTCCGCCCTCCGACAAAGAATACAGCAAAAAGGACCAACCACACAAAAAAATGAATCTTTTTTGGGACTTTCACCTTCCAAAGAGAAGAAAAGACAGACTCGCTAACCGGGGAAGGATTAAGTAAGCTCTGAAAGAAAGAGTTGCACGAAAAGCCCTCGACGGGGTTCGGGATCCAAATACGAGTATCCTTTCTCCCCGGACTAAGAGTAAGCCCCCCAATTATAGCCAACAGAGCCATAATGTTCGTGGTTTCCCTATTAGATAAAGTCCGACGAAAGCCAAAGGAGAAAGGAGACCTCTCGACTGAATGCAAATATCTGCCACATAATGATTTTTCAGAGAAGACAAGTGATAATCTAGGAAACAACGAGCAGAAGGGACTATCCCCCACGCATTTATCCTCCCAAAAATATGTATCCTTCCCATCTCCCACCGAAAACCTAATCAAACTCGAAAATGATGGAATCTCGCAAGAGATATCCTTCCAAGGATTTCTGAAGGTGCCTTTGATCTTGCCGACAACCACTCACACGGATGAGGGCCGTATTTACTCGCAATGACCTTGTGCCACAGGGTACTAGTCTCGAGGGGAACTGTCAGAGCCATTTTGCAAGCAATGTTTGGTTACGGACCCTTAAATTACCCAACTCAAGACCCCCCATATCCATAGGACTTCCCACCACCTCCCAGTTAACCAGATGCGCGCCTTTCCCTTCCTCCACCCCTTCCCATGGGGGGTCTTGAGTTGGGTAATGTTTAATAATACATGGGCAATATATAATACAATGTTATAACGAAGCAACATCGTGGAAACTTCAGGCCAATAATTTAAATAGTCAAATCATTTCTTAATAACCTAATCATTTCTTTGGTTGAAAAGTAATCTTGGTAGTTTTTTACAGAAACAGATGACAGAAAGCAGCAACTGCAACATGAGGTACAGGATTTAACTTACATTTGAAGTTTTCATCTTTAAATGTTCGACCATATATGCTTTTACCCCCAGTTCCCTGAAAAGTGTAAGATCTGTTAGTAATCATTCAAAAGAATAAATCCAATTTATAAATAAACGTCTTGATATGATGGAAAGCTTAGAAAAGATATATTAAGACCCTGCAATCAGATAATATATATAACATCGACTGTAAAACTATTTAGAGATCTAGATATATATATTTAGAGAAGATCTATTTTATTCTTACTGTTAGTGTTTACTAACTTTGTAAGTAGTTATATCTTAATTCATCATCTGTCTCCCTTTTATCCAAAGATTAACCTTATGCCGATAACAAATCAATTATCCAAAGGAAATTTGTCCTTCACAATATTCACTGCTCTTCAATTCGGTACCATGCATAACAAGATATTATTGAACCTGTGTTTCCCTATCTAGATTTGCTCGGGTGCTTGCTTCTTTATCATGAATGTCAAAAGTGGCATAAACTCTGACTTCCTTCCCATTGTCATATTACAATCATAGCCAACAATGTTTTTCCTTTTCTTTTTCCGGCATGAAACTTGCCATATTCACAAAACCTTTCAATCAGACCAACCAGCATTCATAACCTAAAAATAGCGTATCCTCACAATATTTATCCTTTGAAGTTTAAACTGCATGGGAATTTTTTATTCAGAATAAAAAGAAATATATCATTTCTACTAAAACCATAGGGTTCTCCAGGCATATTTATTTGAGACACTGCATCGTGATTCGTGACTCGTGAGCCAATCCACGTTAAGCTAACATATGCTAAATATAAATTCTAATTTCTAAAGAGTCTTTTGAGTTATTCTAAGAGTCTTTTGGACCGTGAAATAAAGGATTTTCCTCGATGTCTATTACCTAGGACGTTATTTTTAGAACTCACTAGTCTTTCCTAAAGACCTATAAATAGAGGTGTTACCCACCTCTTGAAAGCATCAAGCTCCAATGGAGCAAAGTGCCAATAGCACACAATAGAAAATGTTTCTCTCAAATTTTCTCTTCATTCTAAAATTTTAGCCTAATTTCTTTCATTGCGTCCAACAACATACAACAGCTCCCTATAAGAAACCAATAATAGTTCATAAACTCACCAACTAACAAGAAATATATGTTATTTATGGTAATCATGATTCTCTATGTGCATATCCAACCCCATTGGACTACTCCGGCCTCCTAGATAGGCAATTACCAAATGACCGATTGACTACGAAAACAGTTTGGACATTATAGTGAGAACTATTTAGAACATTTTCTTAAACATATATAACAAGATATGAATTCTATTGTTAATAAATAGTACAGTACACATGGACAGAAATTAGAGAGCACTCACATTTCCCTTGTCAAAGTCACCCCCTTGTATCATGAAATCCCTGATTACACGATGAAACGCAGAACCTTTGAATCCAAAGCCCTTCTCTCCTAATAAAGTTAGTAAAGTTGGTTAACTTACATCCAGAAGCTGACCTGAATTTCTATGGGGAATTGGTAAACAACTAAAAGTCTCATAATATATACCTGTGCAAAGAGCACGGAAGTTCTCTGCCGTTTTGGGCACATCATCCCCAAATAATCCAATCACAATCCTTCCAACAAGCTTCCCTACTGGATTACCAATGCTCACATCGAAATATACCTTGTTTGTTACTTTCGCTTGTGGAGCTGCTACCTAAAACCAAAGAAAAAAGGACCAATGCTTCATATCAACCAATTGTGCAGAAAATCAAGCAAGTCTCAAATACAATTTCCCTCCCCTTCTATACGATTTCATCTCAGAAAAATGTAGAGGAAATAGCATATTTCTAACCTCAGCAGTAGCTCGGACGGAGCTACGAACAGCAGTCCTCGAAGACAACGGATTCAAGGAAGTTCTCAGAGAAGGAAAATGCAACGAACCGGAGAGAAAACTGGATGACGACGAAAGCTTCGACGGCAATTGAACCCTATGGAGCTTAACCGAATTACACGGACCTGAAGCTCTGGTCTGCGAGTGCGAAAAAGCAAAATCAATTGAAAGAAACGAATGGAAGAGAATTGATTCAGAAAGTGAAAGATGAACATTAGAGGGAGAAGGGAGTTTACCAGAGGCGTAGTAGCAAAAGAAGCCGCCATTGATGGAGAGATTTGTGCTCGAAAGTGAAATGGAAGAGAAGCTCCGTTGATAAGGCTACCAATATCTCGTATATGAAGCGAACAGGAAGGGTAATTTTGGGTATTATGAAATGTTACTCCATTGTAAGCAGCGATGAGTTCGAGGAAATGTAAACAATTAACTCACATGCTTTTAGTTTCTTTTATTTTTCTTTTTTTAAATAACTTGTTGGGTCAGGGTTGGAATCGGTTCGATAAATGGTATCAATGGTGAATTTGTAAGATTGAAATCGTAATGTAATTACATAAAATGGAGATGAAGAAACTTGTACCGGTGTTAGTGTTAAGCCACAAATATTCTGTCCATCAAGTAATCGACTTGAGAGAATTTAGACGATAGAGTGTGAGTCTATTTGGACGTACCCTTATGTTTCCTCCTCTTCTCTAATAGTGGATTATAATGTCTTTAAATTGTTGTATTGAATAAAGAATAAATCGGATTTATTGCATTCAAAACATTTTATTCAAAGGAGGGAGATTATGATACTGCGACACATTTTTTACGAGATCCCTCCTCGTTTTAGACGCCTATCTCTTGGTCTTGGGACAACTCCTTTGGAAGTTGGCCTCTTGATGTTAGGGCAAACCCTCAAATGGGGATCATCCTTCCTTGGTTACGGACTAGGGTCGACCTGCGAGAGGGTCGACCTTTCTTGAAGCGACTAGGGTCGATCCGCTTGGAGGTTGGCCCGCCTTGAATTCGCTAGGATTGAACTGTGTTTTGACCATTCTTAGCGGCTAGGGCCAATTTGCTTGGGGGTCAGCCATCTGTGAAGTGGCTAGGACTAGCCTCCTAAAGGGTTGGCCTTTGGGGTATGAGCATTTTGGGGGCTTTAGACTTGTTGATCATTTCACCCCAACGTGAACCTTAAAGTCTTGGTTGAGAATATTTGTTTTAACCATTTTACGCTTAGATTAGGTTTTTTTAGGTTGGTTAAAAAACACATTTCGTCATACACGTTGAAGTAACAATTTAGTCATTTTAGTGTGATATATTATAATTTAGTCTATATAGTGAACCATTTCGTTAAGTTTTAATGAATTTTCTTACTTATGTAGATTAATAAATTGTTTGAGACCAATAAATTTTTTAAACTAGAGCGACTAAATCATTATAAACGAAAGAGATGATATTTTAACTTGACGATAGTAAGAACTAAATTGTTAAAAACAAAATTAATTGAATCGTTACATATTATAATTGAGGAATTAAATCGTTAAAATTTTTAGATTATATAAACTAAATTGTTACCTATCAAAGTTACATATCGAAGTTAAAAGGCTAGATTGTTGCTTCAATAAAGGTATAAAACACTACATTGTTGTGTGTTTGACTTTTTTCAACTCTTTTGGCTTTTAGGGGAATAGGGTTTGCCAAGTAATTTTATTTTTTTTTAAATAAGTTTATTTATACAATTTAGTTGTTAATATAGTCAAATTTGATAATTTATGAATTAATCTTGTTGGATAGTGTTCATTGTTGTTTGTAGTAGCAGAAATATACTATCTCCAATTTCCACCATATAGTTAATTTTATAAAAAATAAATTTAACATTTATGTGAATGACGTTTAATATTTGAAGATAAGATAAGTTCACAAAATACACTACATTCCAATTGATATAAAAAGACAACTTTCAAATTTACATAATGAAGTCACATGAGGACCTACCTTTGAATGAGATAGAAAACTTCCATTTCAAATAACTTTTTCCCGCTTTACTTTGCATCCACGTCCCAACCCAACTCATCCATAATCCAATTCTCCAATTTTAAAATTTTATAAATTCAAGCATAACTCAATGTATCAATTATTGTTTTAGAGGTGGATGGTTTCACCCCTTGTCCCAGCATTAACTGAACTAAAAAAAGGAAAAATTATAACAAAATAAATTAGGGTAATTAAAAATTTAGCTACACTTTTTTGAGTTTGCAAATATAGCAAAATTTTAAAATTTTAATTTTCGATTTTTAAGGTATTCTCATTTTACCCTTATTAGTATAATGTAAATCAGTTGTAACTTAATAAGGTAAATCAGTTAAGCTAAATTAAGCTAAATTAGTTTGTGACAGATACACCAAATATAGGGTAAATCATTTGTAGAAATGATACACTAAATATAAGGTAAATCAGTTATATGGTAAATCAGTTGTGACTTAATACGGTAAATCAGTTGTGACCGATACACCCAATATAAGATAAATCAGGTAAATCAGTTGTGACTGATACACCAAATAGGTAAATCAGTTAAGGTAAATCAGTTGTGACTGATACACCAAATAGGTAAATCAGTTAAGGTAAATCAGTTGTGACTGATACACCAAATAGGTAAATAGGTAAATCACTGATACACCCAAATATAAGGTAAATCAATTAAGGTAAATCAGTTGTGACTGATACACCAAATATAAGATAAATCAGTTGATACACCAAATATAAGGTAAATCAGTTGTAGAAATGATACACTAAATATAAGGTCAGTTGTAGAAATGATACACCAAATATAGGTATATCAATTGTGATTGATACCATAAATATAAGGTAAATCAGTCATAGAAATGATACACCAAATATAAGGTTTATCAATTGTGATTGATACACCAAATATGAGGTAAATCAGTTGTATAATTGATACACCAAATATAAGATAAATCAGTTGTATAATTGATACACCAAATATAAGGTAAATCAGTTATATAATTGATACACAAAAGATAAATCAGTTGTATAAGTGATACACCAAATATAAGATAAATCAGTTGTAGAAATGATAACTATAAGGTAAATTAGTTGTAGAAATGATACACCAAATATAAGATAAATCAGTTGTAGCAAAGATACACCAAATATAAGGTATATCAATTGTGATTGATACACCAAATATAAGATAAATTATAACTGATACACAAAGTATAAGGTTGATTAGTTGTATAATTGATACACAAAATATAAGGTTACTTAGTTGTATAATTGATTCACAAAATATAAGATATATTATTAGTGATACACCAAATACAAGGTTTATCAGTTGTATAACTGATATATCTTATTTTTTGTGTATCGGTCACAACAATTGATACATCAAATACAAGGTAAATCAATCGCAAAAGTGATAAACTAAATATAAGGTATATTAATTGTGATTGATACACCAAATATAAGGTAAATCAGTTGTATAAGTCATACACCAATTATAAGGTTTATCAGTTGTACAATTGATACACCAAATATAAGGTAAATCAGTTGTATAACTGATATACGAAATTTAAAGTTTATCAATTGTACAATTCATACACCAAATATAAGGTACATTAGTTGTATAATTGATACACCAAATATTGATTAACATGTGATTACTTTAAAGTGATTAACACGTGATAAACAAAATATAAGGTAAATCAGATGTGTATCAGCAGAGGTGTATCAACTTGTAATGATTTAGGTTAGTGATTAACACGTGATTACGAGAGGGGAGAGGGTATTTTCGACATTTCAACTTTGAGGTTATTGATTAACCCGTGATTAACATGCGATTACCCTAATTTTTTGCTATATATGCAAAAACTAAATATAGATGCTACAAATGCAATTAGCCTATTTTTTTTTTATCCAAACTATAGGAGAAATAAGGGGTCTTTGCACGGATGACCCGCCCAGGATCAAATTCGTGATTATCCCTCTCTCCATCTCACGATCACGATTCTCTCTCTCTTCTTCTCAATTTTCTTTCTTCATCTCTCCCTCCCTTTGTCGTTTTTCGTCCTCCAGCCAACAACCTCTAACGACGACACCCACGCGACAATGACGTCTCCTTCTCCCAACAACCCACGAGCAGCGGTTCATCTCTCCCTCCCCTTGCCGTTTTCCGTCCTCCGGTCAGTAGCCTCCGACGACGACACCCACGCGATGGCGACGACGTCTCCTTCTCCCAACAACCCACGAGTAGTAGTTTCTAACGACAACGACACCCACGCAATGGCGGCGACGTCTCCTTCTCCCAACAACCCACGAGTAGCAGTTTCTAACGACGACTTCAGGTCTTCTCCAGTGACGACGTGCGACAAAACTGTGCAACTTTTTGTGCGATAGGTCTGTGTGGCGACTCCAGGCCTTCTCCGACACCGACGTTCAACAAAGGCATCACAAGAAAATCAAGGAAGAGAGAGAGAATCATGATAAGAGGGAGAAATGAAAAATCATGATGACGAGATGATGTAGAGAAGGAGAATCGCAAATTTGAATAAAAAATGAAAAGAATACTATCATTTTTCAAGCGGACCATAAACACATGTTATTCAAAAAGCAACATATGCGTAGAAACAACATGAACATGATTCATGAATATTTAATTGTACGTCTTCTATAAAACTAATCTCAAAATCATGTATTTCAATGAAGTCAACCTTAATGTCCCCTACCAATTATTTGTTAAAATAAAATTTGTTAAAATAAAAGGCATCTATAATAATAGCAAAGCATAAAAAGTGTAATTAAACCAATTTTGATAATATATCGTGCTTTCCCTTCAAACTCTCTATGAAGTTCTGTACAAAGGTTTGGTATTGAGCAGAAACATGTGATATTTTCCGGCACCAACTCAAATTTGATCAAATTTACAACTGCGGAAGAAAAGAAAAGAATATGAATACATATCTGCACATGTTCTCACCACTAAAAAAACCTATACAACAACTTACAAGAGGATTCAAAAAAAGAAAACAAAGAACTGCACATTCTACAAAAATGATTCCAAAAACAAAAAATCAATTTCTATTGCCTAATCGTCTAAGCGTTGAATTTCACCCATCATGATTCGGTTGCTCGTGACTTTGAAACCGAGTAGTGCGGGGTCTATTTGTCTCCCCTTCTTCCCTTTCTTTTTCCCACCTTTCCCTCCTTGCATTCCGTCTGATGGCTCTGGAACTCCGGTCGTCGTCAAATGGGCTTCTTGTGGAGCCGTCTTCTTCAGCATATCAATAAAAGAAGTCTCCGATACGTCACTGTCGCTACAAGAAGAAGAGCGCCGAAAACGCATCTCTTTCTTCACAGCAGCCATGTTTTCTTGGTTCACCAAGATAGCAGTTGGGTCCGGTCTTCCTCCTAAAAGTTTTAGTATGAATCTCAAATTTAGTTCAAAATTTGCAAAACAGATCAAGAAGATAACAAAATGGATAACTTATTATTTACCATCTGGATTCTTCCCTCTAACAACCGGATCAGAAATGAGGACAGACAATCCATCCTGGGACGCCGAAGTGCGCGAGACAGGAGGGCGTTTCAATAAAATATTTTCTTTAACGTGAATGGTCACTCTGTCAGAAGACGGGTAGATAAAAAAAAATTATCATAAATTCATATCTATACAACTATCACAGCCATTTAAAAGAAAAACTAATTACTTCAAGTTAAAGCAAGTAAGAACAGTAGGTGTAAGTTCAAATCTTCGAATTGGCTGAACTATGATGTTACATGATTTGAAAACAGATATACACAAATGATCTAATCACATGCTTTGTCCTATCAAAACGCAAGTGGCCAGAAAACATATAACTAAATAGCCTTAAATCTATTTGATGCTTGCACTCTAATGACATTTACCAAAATAATCAGTCAGAGAACCTAAAGCAACCGATCTAACGAAGATACTGAATAGAGAGATCTCAAAAGAACAATTCCCATTATCAGTGCATTTCACAACATACTTATTGAACTCGCAGAAATTTTTTCAGGAATAAGAACTTACGGTTCTTTAGGAATCTCTTCTGGGAACGTATTGGCAATCTTTTCATTGTGAAAGCCTACATTTCCAAGAAGAAGAAAAAAACATAAGATTGCATTTTCATCATGGAAATTGGTAGAACTTAGAAGAAAAGGTCACTAAAAAAGGAGAGAAAAATATATATACCAGCAGAACCAAGAGAAGAATGCCGACTAAGGGTATGAGTATCCATTGAAAATTCCCCGTGATCAGCAGATGCAACTTGATCAAGCATGCTTTCTTGAATTTGAAAAGCCTGATTTTTCTTCAAACCCTCACCTTTCAATCCACGAGCCCTGCCCTCCACCTCTAAGACGTCTTTATTGATAGAAAGGTTACCGACCATGCTAGAACTAGAGCTGTTAATCGCACCATTGGCTTTAAGACCAGCTAAAATTGATGCTCCCTTGACAACAGAGCCGGAATCGGACCTGTATGGGACCACCTTCTCATTGCTTGTCAAGCTGCCAGGATGCTCATCTTGCAGTGGTTCATATGAATTAGAACCAAAAGACCCCACAGACAATGTGTTGTTCAAACCTCTTTCCTTGCCTGAATGAAGAAGGAACGACTGATCCAGAGAGCCTGATCCAGAATAGAGGCCAGATGATGCCCTATTGAAAGATGCTCCATTTCCTACATCCAAGGATTCTGTAGGTTGATGAACAGATTTCTGATTGAGGAGTTCCATTAATAACTGCTTTGACTTTTCATCATTAAGCCCATCTGACATCCATAAAGTTGGATCTTCAGAAATCATTTTAGCTTCCAACTCCCTTTTCTGTTGCTCAGCATTGATATGCAGTTGTTGAATGCGAGACTCCATCCAATCATTTCCAAGTCGGTCATTTTTCTCAGACCAGCTACCTTCAGTTCCATCAAAATGTGAAACATGAAATTGGTTACTGACTAGCGAGTGGTGAGGGTTCTGTGGAATGGTACCGGGTGGATATTGCCCCAGTTGACCACCAGATGGATTATGTGCACTGGATTCTTGCAATTCTAAAGCACGAGCACGAGCCATAGCATTAACAACATCCAGATTCATCCCCTGAGCAACATCAGGATAGGATATTGATCTCTCCATTGGAAGTGACGCAGGCTCATAAAGGCCTAGTCTAAACCGATCTTGAAATGATAGATTGCGCTCAAGGTGATTCAGCTGCTCTACATGAGATTGCCTCTGTTGATGCTGGTATAATTCAAACCCCGAAGACGGCACACGTTGTGCGCCGGCATGTCCTCTGAAAAACTGCTGATCAGCATCATCCTCTGGCCAGATAGGACCACCAACATGTCTCTTGTCCTCCATATTGGCCCTCTGCCTTAATGCCATAGACAACTGTCTTGACTGTAGCATCTCCTGCTGGAGAATTTGATGATCCAATGATTGCATCTGTCCGTGCTGAGCCCGAGATATTAGTTCAGACAAATCTCTTTGATGTTCTTGTTGTGGGGGCAAGTGACCAAACTTTGCTTTAATAAGCTGCTCAAAAGATGGATCAACAGATCTTTGTTGATGATGAGACTGTTGCTGTAGCTCATGTAAAAGACGTTGCTCCAATATCACCTGATCAAGAGCATTATTGGCTCGAATTGGATCAATATGTGACTGCCCAAGGCCTGAATCATGCATTTGTCGGCGCAACAACTGTTCAAGCAGTGCCTGTTGAACTTGAGATTGATGTTGTTCCTGCAAAAGCTTTTGCTGCTGATGCAACTGTTGCTGCTGTAATTGATGTTGTAACTGCAGCTGCCGTTGCTGTTGTTGTTGTTGCTGTTGTTGTTGCTGTTGCATCTGTAGGTTCAAGAAATGATCAAGATCGGGTGTACTTCTATTAGCCAACAGCTGCTGCTGGTGAATAAGATTCTGCTGTTGAATATGATGATCTAAGGTCGCTTCATTAGAGTGAGACAACAAATTCCGCTGTTGAAGTGCCTGATGATATTGATGCGACATGAGTTGATCTGCCAAATCAAACCTATTAGATTCTTGTTCTATATGTGGCAGGGAATGAGCAACATTCGCATCCTGGTATACACTCTGGTCAGAATGCATACTTCTTCTGTAAACATCAAGCCAAGTATCTGCATTGAGAGATGCTTCTGGCTTTCCAACTAATGGTGCAGGTCTTCCCATGCTTGAAGGCATATTATTAACTGACTTGGTATGTTTCGAATTTGTGACTTCAACTGGTTTCATATGTGTACCTTCTAGCTCAGACCACAGCAATCCAAAAGGGTGCAACTTATTTTCATTCTGAACAGGCACACTGCGATCAGTCAACTCATTCAGAAGAGAAGGTTGGCTGATAGAATTCGCCAAAGGCACCCCAGAAGAGTGTGGAATTCGATAACCACCGTTTCCAGGTCTTCCAGAAAACACAATTTCTGGAAAAACAGAGGAATTATTATGACAAGTTTGTCAAAAAAAGAAGAAGCACATCGTTACAAATAAAACAAATCAACGCAATGAACACAACAAACCTTCATCTTGTGCAACAACATCATGAAAGCCTTGGCCCTTGGAATGCAATTGAAATGGTGCTTCAGTCTCAGACATTCCAACTGCGTTGTGTTGATTGGAGAGGCTATGTAATTCAGCCAATGACCGATGAACCTCATTTGTTGTGGACGCGTCATTCATATCAAGAGCTGGATGCTTAGAAGGTAAATTGGTCTCCATTATTCCTCCAGAGGCACCAGACTGGCCTGAAAGAGATTTCGTATCAGCACAATCAACACTTCCCTCTCTAACTTTCACATGTGGTATAACCTCCCCCAACTCACAGAACGGGGTTGCTTCAGGGGCGTCTGCCAACCGAACAGGCAGGTCCAACCCAAAGAAACCTTGTTCATACCACAAAATGATGTCTGCCCCAACAAATGGCCCCTGGATAACCCCTTGAGGATCAAGATAGAACAAACTCAACTCCTCAAATTTCACATCAGAACTTTTATTTGGATTTTGCTCAGAGAAGGGAATAAAGAAAATAGAACTAGGATCATCATGAAGCTTGGATCTGACATCAAAAGAATTTGCAAACTCAATTTCATTAAAGTTATGAGGCCTTTTATGATCAGAATCTGCTCGCCCATTCACACCAACATTTAGCTGAGTACCAGGGTGTCCACCACCAATCTCCATCCCATGTTGGGAGGCTACAGTAGAAACTGTGTGGGCCAATTCACCAGAGTCTGACATAGAAATGGCTGCATTGGACCGTTTTTCCTCTTCCTTATGGCTGCTATATTTTCCTAATTCATAGAAATTAAAAATGCAAAAATGCTTTCAGTAACAGATGAACGCAAAGCAATGTCATATTCATGATCAGCAGATACCAAAGAAAGGCCTAGGATAAGTCTAACCATCTAGGACATCTCTCATTGAAGGAAGATTCCAAAGGCTCCTGACACTAGCATCTTGACATGCATCAAAATTTGTAACTTCATGAGTGGCTTTGCCAATATCTCCAGTTGGAGTTGCTGCAAGGACAATCCAATTGTGTTCAGTATATTGATTATCCTTGATAACTAGATAAAGGAAACATAGGGAGAGATTTAGACAAACAAGTTACAGGTGGACAAAACTTGGAGATCAAACTCAATACCTGCTTCATTCTCGGATACTAAAGTTGAGTCCAGTCCAGTCTGATTTCCCTCTATGGAGTCTAGATCTCCTGGATTAGATTTCAACAAAGATTAGTTCCTAGTTTAGTTTCTAAGAAGTTGATAAATGGACATATGCCACAGCTATCAAATAGCAAATACCTAAAATACATTCAATTGGCTTCCCTTTTTTATATGAACTGTAAACAACTCCGCTACTTGTGATCTTTCCCTTCCAAATGTCACCAAGGATAGCCTGCATGATACAAATGACACAATCATGATCAGATATTAATTAAAACATACAGTACATTTACTGTCATCCAACATGTCAAGAAATTCATTTGTTACCTCCTCCTCAGCATCCGGAGAAACAAAAGCTAATGGTTCTACAACACTAGGTTGAGTCATAGGCTGTAATTCATCCATATCATCAGGCTGAGCTGAGAATGATGAATCAAATTTCTGCCTCCGATATATGTCAAGAAGCTTACCCCTGGGGTAACAAAAAGCATGAGATGAGTGTCTTGGTTTCCCAGGAACATTTTCAATCTTATCCAAGAGTGGAACTCCAATGGGACCAGTAGAAGATCTCCCAATTGTATTTGACCTTCCTCGTCCAATTGTAAATCCTAAATTAGACCCCCCATCTCCCCGCCCTCTCTCAAGTGAAAACCCAGGTGCAGCACGAGAGGAAGTTGATCCAACAGAATGGCTCTCCATTCTATGGCGGGGCCTCCATTTATCACGTGAATCGGAGTCACGCTCAGGAGCAGGACGATTGCCACTCACGGATTGACTGTCATTGCGAACATCTTCCTTATCAGCATCTGATCGCTTGTCCATCCGTGATTCCTTATCTTTGTCCTCTGGTCCCCACCTCAATGTCCATTTGCTGTCACGCCGTGCATCATGACTAGAAGTACGGCTATCATGCCCAGAAGTACGACCATCATGCCCAGAAGTACGACCATCATGCGCAGAAGTACGACCATCATGCCATCTATCCGAATTAGGCACGACTCTACTCTCCAGTGTCTCCTTAGTTGATATGTTATCAATGCGGCGCTCAGTTTTCCTACGGCGACCACCAAGTAATCCAGTTTCCCGCTCTTCCTCACGCCAACGGCGACCACTTTCATTTTCAGAAGTATTTTTCCTCCAATCCTTCTTGTCCTCAGACCCATCTGGACGCCAACCCTCTTTCTGATTGAGATCAGTGGAGCTAGCAAGGGACACTGGTGTTGGAGCACGCACTTCCTGTTCCACATTGAAAAGAATGCTTATCTACTGCAAAAAAATTAATGCACACTCTATACAAGTTCAATTTCTTCCAAAGGATTAAATAAAAGTAGTTATAATGGCATTTACAAAATATGCTCCTTATTGAAATATAGCTACAATACAACTACAGCCTTGCAAATTACCTGGGTGTGACCACAATAAAATTTGGCTATTACAAGGTTTCAATTTCAGTCCATGAGTTAGCTAGGTTTTCTACAAAGACTTATAATAATAGAACGACTATAATTTGAAGATTTTAAAGCACCAACCAAGACAATAGTAAAAGTTAGGAAAACCTACATTTAAAATACTAAGCAGAGAGACTTTCGTTCTCACTACAAGCTATTTTTGAGAAGGATTCTCACTATAAGCTATAGAAGCTAACCAACAATAATACATTTTTTTCTAACTTTTCAAGGCAAGCAAGATAAGTTAACCAGGCTCATAACATCTTTTGTATGCCTATTTAAAACTTGTCCAGGCAAAACTTCAAAGATCAGCTAACAGCTTGGGAGACGAGAATTTCCATAATCTTCCTATTGATCCAAAAATGAAGCTCAAAGGCACGATAGAGAAGTTGAGAAGAGAAAAAAACCTCAGTAGCTCCAATTCCCATATTCAAAATATGATACAATACAGTCTGTGCAAGCTAGGCTGACTTGATTTCTGAAAGTTATTTTTACGAATAGTTTTGCAAACTTGAAAGATATCTTATGTTACTGCATTTACATTTGTTTCTAGTACACAATAATTTAATACAACACTATTAAATCAAGCTATACTGAAAAAACAACTATAATTGTATCATTGTATATGAATAGTTAATTTAGAAAAAATCAAATAAAAGATATGCAAACGGAAAAATAGTATTTCATTTCCCTCTTTTTTTCTATTGTTTCTAGAGACTATTTAAAAAATTATCATGCCAAATAATACTTTTGTGTTTAATTTTAAAATCAAAAGTCTACTTCTAGACATGTCTACAAAGAAACCCCATAGGCTGTCAAATTCTGGGCATATCATCAATGGCTATCTCTTTGTGATAATGTTAATATCTACTTTTAATCTTCAGATTGCCTGTAAAGACTTCCACATCTTTCAAAGTAATGGTTGGGAGAAGAGAATATCTCAACTTTGCTCGAGCATATTATCCTCTACCCCTTGCAAAAAAGTTTAGGTGACACCAAATAGATCACATCTTAGAATAAACCAAAACTAAGAGATTACATAATCAACGACAACAAGACATATTATTTTATAGAACAAAAAGACACGAGAGTCTGAAACTTCCAAAAAAGAAAAAAAACACTCCATTAGAGTTGTTCAAATGAAAATGTATATATAATAGTTCAAATATAAAATTGAGACGATAACATAATCCATTTGAAGAAACTCTATCAAATCATAAGCAAGATGGTTTTCTTATCTCTACAAGAACATAAAACCGATTCATTAAAATAATGCTTTGGGGTGGGACTGGGAGCATAATTAGAACACGAACATGTACAGACATGTTTTAAAAGAATTCAATGTCAAGCAAAACATAGTAGAATAAGTGCTTAAGAAGGGTATAATCTGGAAATAATAACTAATCAACAGAAAGGAAAAAAAATGAAATTATGCCAAACAAGTCAAAATATTACCATCTTAGGTTCACTTGGTTTGGCATATAGCCATTGAGGAGACAAAGGTATGCTGTTCTCTGATGTCCCTGAGTCTGCAGCATTTGACTATGTTAGCAGTCTAACGTTCGCAGGATAAATAATCAAAGTCGGAAAAGTTTAAGAAAGATAAGCTACCTTTTGAGTCATCAAGGAAGGCCGTGAGCACCTTCTCCTCATCATTCCCTCCAGAAGCTTCCACTAGAGTAAGGAAACATGTGTTAGCAAGATTATTAAGGCAATATAATATAAAAAGGAAAGAATCACTAAAGCAGAAGTATATCCTCCTAAACCAAGAAGAAGAAAAAACCCAGAAACTGCAAGAATCGGCCATCTAAAAACCATTAGGAGAAACAAGGTAATGATCGCAAGAAGAAGAAAAAAAGCCCCAAAATCAGCCATCATATAGTCATCCCTTCAGTAAAGATTACAACCCCATAGGCCATAACATAACATAAATAACTTGGGTTACAACACAAGTGAACTCCAGAGGATTGGGATAGCTATCGTAATCGCGAAATAACAAATATCCAAACAAATATGAATGAAATTAAACTGGAGGAAACTTAGAAAGAAAATGCAGATTCATTCAACAACGACCTAAAGTACAGTAGATGTAGAATCCTCCCTCCCACATGAATACAAAACCACGAAATCCGTAGAGAGGAGGAAACCCAATAAAATTGAAAAGAAGCAAAGAAAGGTACGCGATCTGGAAACAAACCCTAATAAAAGAAATCGAAAAAAAAAGAAAAAGAAAAATGGTGAAGAGTAAAACATTAAAAACCCTAATTGAAGAAAGATTGAAATCGGGAGGGGTGAGATCAAGAAAGCAAAAGTAGACATTAAGTCGAAGGAATTAAATCGAAGAAGAGGGCGGATCAAATGAAAGCAAGGAAAACAGCAAGAGAAGGAGGAGAATTGAGATAAAGATATATGGAGAAATTGGGAGTACCTTTGGGCGTCCAGGAGTGATCGGAGGGGCGAGAGGAGAGAAGATCGTCAGGGAGATCGAAGTTGGCGTCGGCCATGAATAGAGAGAGGGAGATCGAGAGGGAAAGAAGGGTGGAATCGAGCTCCGGAGAGAAGAAGTGATTTGCAGAGAGGAGGAGGAAATCTAGGGGTTTGGGGGAGAATGGTGAAAGTGTTGCAGAGAGAAGAGAGAGAAGCTGTGTGTGTATGTGTGAGAGAGAAGAAAGAAAAGGGTAAGGAGGGTTTGTGGTCAGAACACCTAAATCAACTAACCAAGTAAATGTTATTTCTTCTCTTTTTTTTATTTTTTTTATTATTATTATCTTTTTCCATTTCAAATCCCTTTTAAAAATGCTATATATTTTTCTTATATCTAAAAGGATTAGATTATGCATTTTATAGTATATATATATAAATTAAGTGAACTACAAGAAATGTCATATTTTTTATTTTCTTTTTTTATTAGTTGGGCCAGTTATGGGCTTTGTTCTTTTTCTAAACTAAATGGGCTGGGTTAGGCTGGGCTTAGTTATGAGAGCTTGAATGGGCTAGTGGAACATACAATACAAGTGAACTTTTAGGAAAGGCTTTTAGAGTTGAAAAATCCTAATAAATCATCTTTTTCACATTCCATATCAAACCATATCTTTTTTATTTTAAATTGAGTTTTGTGTTTTTTTTTTTTTTTTTTCTCTCTCCTTCATCTTTCATCCCTTTTTTACCTTCTCAACCTCTCCTCTCCGCCCTTTTTAAAATTTTATCTTTAAAAAACCTACTCATCTCCCTCTTCCAAGATTTTCTCCAACAAAATTCTTCATTCTCTTCCCTAATCTTCGTTTACTATTTTTTTATTATCTCCTTTAATCCAAAATCTCTAATAATCAATATATTCTCTCCCCTCTAATCCAAAATCTCTCCTAACCAATGATTCAATAGGTCTGATATGTTAGATTGTAGTCTCTAAAAAAAATGCAGTCGTGTTACCCATCGGCCACCAAGAAGAGAATGATCAACGTCGGCTTCAAATTTCGAAAGAGAGATTTTGTTTTGATTACTTGTGGTGGTGGTGAAAACAAGGAGATAATGTGGTTGCGGTTCATGTTCGAAAGCGGAATGAGAATTTTGATCCTAATCCTTTTCATATTCACGAGGATTTCTGCAAATACAAGAAAGTCAAAAATGGCGATTGAATTTCTGTGATTTTTTTTATTTTTCATTTTTTCGGGAATTGAAATTACAAATTGGAGTGAGTTCGAGAATTGAAGTGGTTTTGTTGATTGAATGATGTTGTAGTAGATTTTCAAGTAAAAGGATTTAGGAAGGAGAATCCTACATTTCAAAATTGACAAATCGCCTCAATTTTGGGACTGTTCTAGTTCTTGGAACCACCACTTCAAGGTATTTGATTGATTTTTTTTTTTTTCAATTATAGGGTATTTGAAGATTATTTTTTTTTATGGAAAAATTATTTATTTGATTTTTGCAAAACCTATTTATTATTTTTATTTTTTTGCAATTACACGGTATTTGAAGATTATTTTTTTGGTTGCAAAAGCTATTTATTTGATTTTTGAAAAACATTATTATTATTAATTTTTTTTTTGCAATTACAGGTATTCAAAGATTATTTTTTGTTGCAAAAACTATTTATTTGATTTTTGCAAAACCTATTTATGTATCGCCTTGTAATAGTAATTGTAATTTGCAAACTGTAATTATCGCAGTTTGCCGTTTGCAAATTACAATTACAGTATAATTGCAGTTTGCAATGTATTGTGTAATTGCAGTTTGCAATGTATTGTGTAATTGGACTTTGCATTTGCAATTGCACTTTGTAATGTATTGTGTAATTTCACTTTGCACTTTGTAATGTATTGTGTAATTTCACTTTGCAATTGCAAAGACACTGTATTTGCAATTGCAATCTATCTACTAGTGCGCGTGATTTACAAATACTAAATACTGTATTTTCATTTCTAGTGAATTAAAAAAAGACTATATTTTTCAAAAAAAAAAAAAGTATTGTTCAGTTTGATGATGAAGTAAAAAAAGACTAAAAGCATATTTTTTTTCTCCAATTTTGTGTTACACTATGATATGTTTTTTTTTAAAAAAAAAATTGAAACCGATAAGATTGAAAATAGTTGTTCTCATTGTTTTTTTTTCTCCTTATTTTTTATTTTTTTATGATTTTCTAGGTTAATTTTGTATGTTATTTTGTAATTTTTAATTTTTGTAACTTTTAAAAAGTTAAAAGAGGGAGAGAGAATAGAGAAAATAAGCTTTTTTGGTTTTTGTTATTTTGAATTTTTGAAACAAATAAAAAGGAGGGAGGAGAATTAGTTTTTGTAGAAAATCTGGGAGGGGAGTTAGTTATGAGATTTGGGGAGGGTAATTAAGTAAGGAAAAAAAATAGGAAATAGAAATTAAACTTGACATATATCTCAC
The DNA here is from genome assembly GCA_028017165.1 of Herpetospermum pedunculosum. Lineage (NCBI taxonomy): Eukaryota > Viridiplantae > Streptophyta > Magnoliopsida > Cucurbitales > Cucurbitaceae > Herpetospermum > Herpetospermum pedunculosum. The sequence continues at coordinate 64,680,916 of CM051524.1, forward strand.
TTTAAAAAAAAAGACATCTATCCATTTTGAAACTAAAAAAGGGTCATTGATATCTATCCACTTTGAAACTAAAAAATGGCCATTGGTCTCACGGACCCTATAGTGTTTGGATAACGAAAAGGGAAGAAAATACATGGTAAATGGTCCTTTTTTAAAACTCATTTTAATGATGTTCTATTTTTTAAAATTAAATTTTGTGTTTTTTTTCTATTTTTTTTATTTACTCTACTTTTCCTTCATTTTTTACTCTCTCAACTTTTCATCTCATTCTAAAATTTTATCTTAAAAAAAAAATCATCTCTCTTAATTTTCCTTTACTAATTATTCATTATCTATCTATAACCCAAAATCTCTAATACCTAATGATTCTAATGATTTTATTTATTCTATTTAACTAATAACAAAATCCTCCTCTCTCTCCACTATTTTATTCTCTCCTTTAAATCCTAAAAACAATAAAAAAAAAAAAATGTTAGATTTTAGTCTCTTTCTATTTATACCTCATGTTGCCCTCTTCTCCTCACGCTTTGTTGCACTCCTCTTCTCATGCCGCCTCAGCCTCCGCCTCCCTTGTCTTCTCACGCCATGTTGTGTCGTTGTCGCCATTGGAGAAGCTCTCGTTGTAGAACTTACAAAGATGTTGTTATGAGGAAAAAAAAAATGAATACATTTTGTTAATGAGATTATGAGAAACAAAGAAGTGTCATGGGAATTTAAGGTTCTGTTTTTTTCTTTGTTGTGGGAATTTGGATTTGAAGATGCGTAGAAGGGTTGCAAAATTGTGCTCAATTTCATATGTGACAATTCCGCCAAGATCTCTTCTTTAGTTGGAGGAAGAATCCGCACAAATTGAATTTTTTGAGGAACAAGAAATAACTTGAAGGGTTGTAAAATTGTGCTAAATTTCATATGTGGCAATTCTGACAAGATCTCTTCTTTAGTTGGGGGAATCTGCACAAATTGAATTTTTTTAAGAACAAGAAATAACTTGAAATTTGCAGAATGAAGTTGATATATTGAGCGAAATTCATCATTCAATCATCATTCGCATTCCAGGTTACACCATTTAATACGCGGTATTTGAAGTTTTTTTTTTTGTCGCAATTACATGGTATTTAAAGTTTTTTTTTTGTTGCAAAAAACCGTGTAATTGCAGTTTGCAGTAATTGTACTTTGCAATGTATCGTGTAATTGCACTTTGCAATGTACAATTACACTGTAATTGCACTTTGCAATGTACAATTACACTGTAATTGTACTTTGCAATATATCGTGTAATTGTAGTTTGCAAATTACAATTACACTGTAATTTCACTTTGCAATCTATTGTGTAATTGCACTTTGCAAATTTGCAATGACACTGTATTTGCAATTTACAAATTTACAATGACACTGTAATTGTCGTTTGCAATATTGCAATCTATCGATAGGTACCTTTCCGTTGATTTTATTTTCAATTAAAAAATATACCGTATTTTTTATTTTCAATTAAAAAATATACTGTATTTTTATTTTCAATTAAAAATATACTGTATTTTCATTTCTAGTGAATTGAAAAAACACTGTAAACACTGTATTTTCTTCTTATAATCAATTTTTTTTTATTGTTTAATTTGATGATGGGTAAAAGATGAAGAACATATTTTTTTTCACTAATTTTGGTTTTTTCTTTTTTTGTCTTCTAAGTATTGTTGTTGTCTTCCCGGAAGAATAATACAATGTATTTTCTTTTTTTGTCTTCTAAGTATTGTTGTTGTCTTTTCGGAAGAATAATACAATGTAATTGCAAAATGAAAAATACAATTGCAAAAACATTATTTTTGCACTTCTACTGATTTGCAAATACATATTTTTGCACGATTTGCAAAAACACTGTATTTGCAATTCTATGTTTATTTTTCCCATCGTTTGATTTATGTAATTTTCAAATTATCTATCAATTTGCAATTAGTTTTTTTTTATGTATTTATCCAACGGTGAAGAGGGGTTATTTATTTTATTTTCTTGTAAGTTTTATTTGTGGTTTTGTAATTTTGTCGATTTATTGTGATTTGCAATTCTATGTTTATTTTTTTATTTTTTCTCATAGTTATGATTTTTTTTTCTTGTCATTCTATCATAATTAAGAGAGAAAATCTTAGGAGAGAGAGTTAGTTCGGGAAAGAGGAGTGATGGTTTTTTTTTCTTTTCTGAGTGGCAGGTCATTTGTCTCTCTGCCCCCAATACAAGTGAACTCTTAGGAAAGGGTTTGCAGATTTTGGATAACGAAAAGGGAAATGATAGTATATGTCCATTTTTAGTAACTCGTTTCAAATTGTCTTCTCTCCCTTCCAATCAAATTGTCTTCTTTGCCTTCCAAGATTTATCTCATGTCGCTTTCACACAATTCCACCCACAACGCCTATGTGCCCCATAACGGTTCGACGACTAGTAAATGGTGCGCGGTTGGGCACTGTGGCGGGTCGGGTCTGGGGCAGATCGAACTCGCGCGCATGTTTACCCAAGGCCGAACATAATACCACCAAGACCACCACTGTTATTTGATACATTTTTACTTTTTTTTTACAACATGTGGAGAGGAAGATTCGAACTTGAGACCTCTTGCTCATAGTTCATTCATTATGTCGGTTGAGTTATGCTCATGTTGACACATTTTCACTCTTTTTTATACATAATCGGTCGACTCGGTTATATTTTGTTTGTTTTTTGCCAAACCTGAAATCAACCGATTTTATTCGATTTTGTTTAGGGCAATTTGACTTTTTGTACCCAGAACCAAAACAAATAGGTCTTTTTGTTGGGTTTTATGTCCTAAAACTCGTAGTTTGTAAACTGTTTGAATGTATATATTCTTTTTCAATAAAGTTGTTATTGAATTTTAGTGAATTGTGTTTGTATTAACCTATACCAATAACTAACACCCATGGCGATAGTGTAAGTACTTGAACTTCATGTGGATCAAGTTCAAGTAGACAGCCAAAATGGTCTATAGTATAGGGATACGGCTGGGTACCTTATCCTGGGGACACTATTGGACGCGACTCACTTTGTATAGTACAAAACGATGTGATTCGAATCGTTTCATGTAGAGACATGTGAGTGAGGGCGTCCTGTGCAATGAGTTTGCACAAGACCGAACCAAAGATTAAAATCGCTCTTTCTTTATAACACCGTTTACTGTAAAGACCGTTTTTTATTTCATTTGATGACTTAGGTAACTCGATCTCAATCCTAAGCTCACTATGAACTCCTGTTTATTCGACCTTATCCTTTGACTTGTACGGGTGAGAGTGGCCAGATCGCCGACTCAATAAGCCTACCATCTTGGGGATAAGATCGAATAAGTGGCTGGGGACATAGTTGTGCGAGATGGAATTCACTCCTACCCCTCTTTAAGGGTTAGTAGAGAGGTTGTTCCCTTAAGTGCTGACTCTAGGTCTTGAACAATGGGCCCATCCTCTCCTGATCAGGGAGGAATCTGATTTGATGGTTGGACCACAAATCAATTGTTCATTAGAGGTGTCAGTGGTACTTAAGGAACAAGATATAATACAAGGGTTAAACGGTATAAATGACCCGTCGTGATTACGAACGACCTGTGAAGGATCGACTTACTGATGATAGTTATATCAAGAGGACACAATATATCTACAGTGAGGAGAGTGCAACCCTTGGACTTTAGTGGAGTCTCCGGGGGTTAAGGAATGTTGGTTAGTTCGGTTGAAAGAGTTTTGACCGGATAATCTCGTATCGTTGGAGCTCATGATCTGTAGGTCCTTACGGTTCTCCTGGCTAGCTCGGATAAAGCCGTGAAACAATATAAAAGAAAAGAAAAGAATTTGAATCGTTCAAATTCGGGTTTGTGGAAGGATGTTGGACATATTTAAATATGATTTAAATATGAGATTGGTGTAAAACATGAATAGGATTCATGTGCAAAAAAGTCGGTTTTCGGAAAACCGAGTTTAATCATATTATTTAATTAATATTTGATATTGAATTAAATAATAATTATTAATTAAAAAGTTTAATTAATAATTATATATATATATTTTTTTATTTATTAAAATATTTAATAAATAAAATTATTATTATTATTTTTAATAATAATAATAATTATATATATGTGTCTTGCATGCAAGCAAGACACATATATATTAACATATATATATATATTTCAATGACCAAAGGAGGGCATTAAGAAAGAGAGAGGGGCTGTGAAGATTTTTTTGAGTTTGTTTTTCCAATTGAAAAATTTCAGACGGGTTTTCGACGAAATTTTTTCTCTCTTCAGCTCTCTTCTGCTCCTAAGTTCTTCGTCCTTCTTCCTCCTTTTCTCTTGTAAAAGGAGTCCCACTACTCCGTTTCTCGGCCCGAGGATAGCGGGACTACCGGGGGTGGTCCACGAAGGTTTCGTGAGAAGGCTCGTTGAGCTCGTGAGGAGCTTCTGGCGGTGAAATTTGAAGAAATTCGAACGACAAGGGTATGTGTTCTAATTTCTCTTTTTCATTGTTTTGCATGTTTCTGTTTGTTTAAATTGAGGAAATTAGAGTGTCTATGATCCAAATCGCTTCCGTTGCGTGTCATGCGCTCCATCACTTTTAGACTGAAAAAACTAACACTTTTAGACCCTGATGTGAAAGGTTTTAAATGCCCTTACTTTTAGGGACATGAAATGTCTAAAATACCCCTCCTAAACTCCAAAAAACGGGCAATTTGACTTTTTGTACCCAAAACCAAAACAAATGGGTATTTTAGACTCCCAAGAAAAAAACTAACACTTTTAGACCCCTGATGTGAAAGGTCTTAAATGCCCTTACTTTTAGGGACATGAAATGTCTAAAATACCCCTCCTAAACCCAAAAAAACTTTTCATTTTTTTTTTTCCGATTTTTTAACTTTGCTTATTTTCAGCGAAGATTTAGAAAAAACAATAAAAAAAAATATGAAAAATTAATTTAAAATTTTATGAAAATCTCTATCATTTTAATCAAAAATCTAAAAATAGGATTTAAAAATCTATGGTTATAACAAAAATATCAATTGAACTTTAAATGGAAAATTATTACTATTTATCTTAAATAAAGATTTACTATTTATTTTAAGTTATATCAAATCTTTATAACTTAAAATAGAACGTAGATTTTCAAATTCTATTTTTTTCTCTCCTAAATCTACGCTTTTGTTTGTAAATTTATCATACGTGAAAAATCCACCATGAAAGTAAGCCTTCTGTATTTTTTATCGGTGAAAATTACCGGTAAATTACCGGTGGGTTTTTTTAAATTTAGGTTTTTTTCAACCGGTAAATAAATTTAAGGGAAAACAAATTTATCATAAAAATTACAGACCGGTAAATTACCGGGGTTTTTTCTGACCGTTAAATTTAGGTTTTTTCCGACCGGTAAATTTAAGGGAAAACAAATTTATCAGTCGGTAAAAACCCACCAATAAATTTACCGGTCTGAAATTCATACCGATAAAAAAGATAGAAGCTTAAAGTTAGGAGATTTATCGAGAAAATCCACCATTAAATTTACCGGTCTTGAATTCATACCGATAAAAAAAACAGAAGTAATTTATCAGTCGGTAAAAACCGGTCTGAAATTCATATCGATAAAAAAAATAGAGGCTTATTTTTAGCGAAAATTTAGGGAAAACAATAAAAAAAATATGAAAAATTAATTTAAAATTCTATGAAAATCTATTCTTTTAATCAAAAATCTAAAAATAGGATTTAAAAATATCGTTAAAAAATATCGTTATAACAAAAATATTCTTTTGTACTATTTATCTTAAATAAAGATTTACTATTTATTTTAAGTTATAAAGATTAATAGAACGTAGATTTTAAAATTCTATTTTATTTCTCCTAAATCTACGCTTCTGTTTGTAAATTTATCATGCGTGAAAAACCCACCATGAAAATAAGCTTCTGTGTTTTTTATCGGTGAAAATTACAGTAAATTACCGGTGGTTTTTTCTGACCGCTTAAATTTAGGTTTTTTCCGACCGGTAAATTTAAGGGAAAACAAATTTATCAGTCGATAAAAACCCAGTAAATTTACCGGTCTGGAATTCATACCGATAAAAAAGACAGAATCTTAAATTTAGGAGATTTATCAGGAAAACCCACCATTAAATTTACCGGTCTTGAATTCATATCGATAAAAAAAATAGAAGCAATTTATCAGTCGGTAAAAACCGATCTGAAATTCATATCGATAAAAAAAAACAGAGGCGTAGATTTAGAAGAAAAAAATAAATCTCAACCTTCAAATCCTATTATTTTTATTCTTATAAATCGCTTCTGTTTTTTTTATCGATATGAATTCCGGTATGAATTCAGTAAATTTAATTTTGGTTTTTACTGATAAATCTCCTAAATTTAAACTTCTATTTTTTTATCGTATGAATTCCTGATAAATCTCCTAAATATGAATTCCAGACCGGTAATTTTACTTGTGGATTTTTTCCGACTGATAAATTTGTTTTCCCTTAAATTTACCGGTAATTTTCACCGATAAAAAGAAGGCTTATTTTGGTGAGTTTTTCATGCATGATAAATTTACAAATAGAAGCCTAGATTTAAGAGAAAAAAAAAATAGTATTTGAAAATCTACATTCTAAATCTTTAAAGTTGAGATATTTTTGTTATAAGATAGATTTTCAAATCCTATTTTTAGATTTTTGATTAAAATATTTTTAGATTTTTGATTAAAATGATAGATTTTCATAAAATTTTAAATTAATTTTCCATATTTTTTTTTTTATTATTTTTTCTAAATCTTCACGGAAAATAAGCCAAGGAAAAAATTGGAAGTTCAAGAAGTTTTTTGGGGGCAATTTGACTTCTTGTACCCAAAATCAAAACAAATGGGTCTTTTAGACTTCCAAGAAAAAACTAACACTTTTAGACCTGAAAGGTTTTAAATGCCCTTACTTTTAGGAACATGAAATGTCTAGAATACCCCTCTTAAACCCCAAAAAAAACTTTTTATTTTTTCTAAACTTCGGATTTTTTAACTTGACTTATTTTCAGCGAAGATTTAGAAAAAACAATAAAAAAAAAAATATGAAAAATTAATTTAAAATTCTATGGAAATCTATCCTTTTAATCAAAAATCTAAAAATAGGATTTAAAAATCTATAATTATAAAAAAAAAAATATTCATTGAATTTAAATGGAAAATTATTACTATTTATTTTAAGTTATAGCAAATCTTTATAACTTAAAATAGAACGTAGATTTTCAAATTCTATTTTTTTTTCTCCTAAATCTACGCTTCTGTTTGTAAATTTATCATGCGTGAAAAACCCACCATGAAAATAAGCCTTCTGAGTTTTTTATGGGTGAAAATTACAGGCCGGTAAATTACGGTGAGTTTTTTCTGACCGTTAAATTTAGGTTTTTTACAACCGGTAAATTTAAGGAAAAAGAAATTATCAATCGGTAAAAACCACCCGTAAATTTACCGGTCTGGAATTCATACCGATAAAAACAACATAAGCTTAAATTTAGGAGATTTATCAGAAAAAAACCCACCATTAAATTTACCGGTCTTGAATTCATGCCGATAAAAAAACAGAAGCAATTTATCGGTAAACACCGGTCTGGAATTCATATCGATAAAAAAACAGAGGCGTAGATTTAGAAGAAAAAGGTAAATCTCCTAAATTTAAGCTTCAAATCCTATTATTTTTTTTCTTATAAATCGCTTCTGTTTTTTTTATCGATATGAATTCCAGACCGAGTTTTTACCGACTGATAAATTGCTTATGTTTTTTTTTTATCGGTATGAATTCAAGACCGGTAAATTTAATGTTGGTTTTTCCTGATAAATCTCATAAATTTAAACTTCTGTTTTTTTTATCGGTATGAATTCCTGATAAATTTCATAAATATGAATTCCATACCGGTAAATTTACTTGTGATTTTTCCCGACTGATAAATTTGAAATTTGTTTTCCCTTAAATTTACCGGTAATTTTCACCGATAAAAAATACAGAAGGCTTAAATTTACAAACAAAAGCTAGATTTAGGAGAAAAAAAAATAGAATTTGAAAATATACGTTCTATTTTAAGTTATAAAAATTTGTTATAACTTAAAATAGTCAATAAATAGTAAATCTTTATTTAATATAAATAGTAATAATTTTCCATTTAAAGTTTAGATATTTTTGTTATAACGATCGATTTTCAAATTTTATTTTTAGATTTTGATTAAAATGATTTTCATAGAATTTTAAATTAATTTTTCATTTTTTTTTTATTGTTTTTTCTAAATCTTCACTAAAAATAAGCGAAGGAAAAATTGGGAGTTCAGAAAAATATGGAAAGTTTTTTGGGTTTAGGAGGAGTATTTTAGACATTTCATGTCCCTAAAAGTAAGGACATTTAAGACCTTTCACATCAGGGTCTAAAAGTGTTAGTTTCAATCTTGAGAGTCTAAAACACCCATTTGTTTTAGTTTAGGGTACATAAAGTCAAATTGCCCCTTTTGTTTACATGAAAACTGAAACTGGCAAACCGACTGATTTCAGCTAGAACCGAAATCGACTTCGGTCGATTTTGTCGATTTTCTTTGCACCCCTGGTTGGGTCAGACATTTTGTAGAACGAGTAATAGGCAAAGGGAGAGAACATTCTGGCAGAGGAAGGAGAAGATAAGAGGAGCTGACATCGGAGACGAGGACGGAGAGAGGAGAAGTGAGAAGATGAACTGATTGTCGAATTAACTCAAATTGAAGAAAAAATGGGTCGTCGTACTTTTGTTTGTGCAGCGACTTTGGATTCAAGGTGGTTTGGGTTACTTTTTTCATTTAGTTTTTTGGAATTTAAGTTCGAGCATGAGTTATTTTATGATTGTGTGTTGAATATAAAAATAGTTTTTGATTATTTGACTGTTATTTTTATTTTATTTGAATTTGAAGCATAAAAAATGATGGGGTTTATTGTAGTTCATCACGATAGTTGATCGAAATATGGAGGGAATAAGATGTAGAAAGTTATACCCTGCATTTACCATTCTCATTTGCAATTATAAATTATTTGCATTCCCTAGATTATTTGTATTCTAATGAATTGTGATAATTTTTAAAATGTTGCAAATTTTTATTTTGTTTTTAATTTTAAAATTGCTTTATAACCATTTCAGTTTTTGTTTTTTTATGTTTTAAGTTTTCTATTTTCTGTTTTTAAAAATAAAAAAAATCACAACTTGTTTATAATTGTTTTTTTTTTCTAAACAAAAAGAAAAAAGAAAAACAATGTTTGATGAATTTGTTTTTTTATTTTTATTTTATGTTTTTTATAAAATGAATAACAAACTAGTTTTATAAAATTATAGACTCAAGTTGTTTCGAAAACAGACTCAAGTTGTTTCGAACGTTGAACATTATTGACGGACAAATGTTCTATATATAATTTTTAAGGATATTTTTTTAAGCAATTAATTTGAAGTTCAAGAGTTCAAATGAAAATTTTCAAAGTCCAAGAGGTATAATTGAAATCTTCCTCAAAGTTCAAGGACATTTTATATAATTCAACCTATTTTAAAAACGTTTTTCTAAACAATATTTTAAAAAGTTAGGTTTCGTTTTAAAAAAAACAAAAAAATGGAAATTCATTTTTTTAAAACTTATTTTTTTCGTTTTTAGTTTTTCTAAAGAATTTTAAAAACGTTTTTAAAATTAAAAACCAAAAGTTGAATTAGTTATCAAACACAACCGTTTTTAAATAAAACCAAAAACTAGGGATGTACATGGGTTGGGTTGGGTTGGAAGAGTTTTTTGACCCAACCCGAAATTTCTGGTTGGTGGGGTAAACAACTCAACCCAACCCAACCCTTATATTTTCCGGTTGGGTTGGGTTGGCCGTTTGGTCGTTCTTTTTTGTTTTTTTTTAATAATTTTATTAAAGATTCATAAATCAAATGCTCAAAATGCTCAAAAAAAAAAAATTAAAAAAAAAAAATTAAAAAAAAATAATACCTCTAAAATTAAAATAAAGATTCAAAAATCAGAATGCTCCTAGCTATTGAAAAAGAAAACAAGGAATACATAAATGCTCGTAGCCATTGAAAAATTGGAAAAAAAAAGACAATCACAAAAAATATTTATTAGGCGCATGTCTTTTCTAGCCCATTCCTTCTTTTTCATCCATCGCCATAATTTCGTTAAAGCCATATAATTCAAGGAAGGTCAGAAACTTCTTTTAGTCTCTCCATGAGACACCAGGACTCAATCCTCTTTTCATCATTAGGATTCTCGTAGAACCCCGAGAATCTTCACCACCAAATGTTGCTTTTAATAGTTACATCAATGTGACCAAGGGAAAAGGAATTGACAAAGACCTTTTGTTTTTGGTTCCATAACAACACCAGACCCCCACTTTTTCCTTTGCTTGGCACACTTAAACACAAGTTAAGACCTCTCCAGTACTCATCTCTTTCTCTCGTAATTTTTGTCTCCATCAGAAAGACTAACATGGACATTTCCTACGCACTTCCAAGCGTATGTTTCAGATTGTTCCAACTTAGGATTTTCATGGCGTCCGGCGGGGCTATTTAACCGCCTCCGTCGATATCCCTCCAAATTCTTGGAAGTACTCTTTGCACACTATTTTGTTTTCTTTACTATCTTCAATTTTCTCATCTTCCATTCTGTATTTTTCTCAAACTTTTGCCACTAATTGGTTTTCTTAACCCCTAACTCCCTCCTGTTTTGTTGTCTTTTTTCACGTTTTTAATTTTTTTTTGCTTTTTCATCAACAATGGTCAGTTTTGTTATCTTGTTTTCTTCTATGAGCCATAAAAGAAGGGGAAACGAGAAGAATGTCTACAATTAATTACGCTTAATGGAAAATGTCTAAATAAGTGTTTTCTTTGCATTCTATGTCTAGAGATTTTGTAAGAAGAAATTTGTTTGAGTTGGTTCCCCATTATACCCTTCTATGATTTCCTTTTTTTAAAAATTATTAGTTTTGAAATGAGTTGATTTTATTTTAAAATTCAATTAGTTTTAAGAGGTTATTTAGTGAGGTGGATCATTTCCCGTTAAAAGAAAACAATTTTTTTTTTTTCCGTTAACTAATTTCTGGCATTCTGTATCTCTATGTGTCCCTGTGAGTAGAGCCGCCGCACACCCTCAAGGTATACGCTTGGGCACACCCGTTGAGATATACAGCGACTGCGTCGCACATACATTCGGTAAGGTTAGACAGTTGGACATTGTCGTTAGTAATTTACTAACATCATTTTAATTCTAAATCTTCCCCTAAAAATAAGGAACAACAAATACACTCCCCACCCTACAAATGAAGAGATATCGGTCAAAATGTTATCGTTAAACAACAATCCCGTACAATTATGCATTGTCTACCATTTTTCAGATTCTTCCCCGTGAATCTTCAACCTTCATCTATGGCGATTTTTTTCCCATTTTTCTTTTCTATGGCGATTTTTTTTCCTTATCATTTTTCAGTTCTTCTGCAAGACCAAAAGATCCTTACTCCAACATTCCACCACACAACACCAACCCATGTCATATCTTTCTATTACGGTGGCACTTGATGGGATTTGGGACGAGATGAATCGTTACACTAATTTCAAAACGTGCACAGTTGTTGTCCCCCCGAATTCAACACTTGCGAAATTCACCAATTCAATCTCCAAGGCTCTAGAGCTGGATTCCCACCACACGATTTCACGTCTTCCCCTCGAAGCCATGGTATTCACGGTATGTCTGTCGAATCAAATTCCTTGAAGCCTCACCTAATCGTCTACTCAACACACAAATTCTGAGGAGCAATTCCTTTTTGGTGGCGTGTTGTAGGTTTTTCCCCTCGGAGCCATAAATGAAATTATTTCGAATTATTGGGAATCGTTCACGAATTTAAAAAACCAGCATTCCCTCTTTTAAGTTGTTGGTCGACCATCTGCCTGCCTCTTTATTACTCTGTGTGCAGTCATGAACACACCTCCAGTGACAGATTCTTCGTTGGCTGTATCACTTCCTCAGGGTATACATATTTTGTCCCCCAGTTTCGTGTGTGTTCATTAGGTATACATACAATGTCCACAGGTATACATATCCGGTCCCCCAGATTTTTGTATGTCCCACAGATTTGTGCGTTTATATTTATTGGTAAGGGTTTATAATAAGTCACATACCGGGTCCATGTTTCAGGCTTTCCCTCATTCAGCTGCTAAATGTAATTATTGCAAATTCATTTGGAATACTCACTGTAAATGGTTGGCCGACCATTTGTCTTCCCTTTATTACTCCGTGTAAATGAATGTGCATTCCATTTTTTACCTTGTGTGCAGGCATGCACACACCGCCACGGATGAATTCGTTGTGGTTGTATTACTTCCTCAGGTATATAGACTCATTTCTTAATTATTTGGGGCATGAGGTATAACCATGTAACTCTCATGGGATAAGTGTCAATTCAGTTTTATCATTTTTAACGTGTCTCTTAAATCCACGTCCAAAACTTCTTTCTCTCTCCTCCCAACATTTTATATTTTTATGTCTTATTTTTTTCATTCTCAAAATTAGGAGAAATTGTGGAAGTGTAGGCTTGTCCATTGGGTTGTAAATTGTCTTACTAAATATAGGGTTTAGACACAATTCAAAAGAAAAAAGTGGTTAGACATTTTTCATGTTGTCTTCTTATTTTAGACATTCTTCTAGTTTTCCCTTAAGAGAATGGGTACATTTAGCTTTGGTATTGGGTCAGCTTGGATAATCTTTTTGGTGGCCCTCCTTCATGTTGGACAGTTTCTTTTCCTTTATCTTTAAGGATCAAATTTTCATCTTTTTTCTCCAACCATATTTTTTGTTTGACAATACCTCATGTCACCGTACACTGACCATACCCTCTGTTGTGCTTATTTTCTGTTTTTTCAGCCACATTTTCAGGCTCCGTACTTCCTACTTTTATTTTTCTAAAGTTTCCCCGAGTTTCTCCCTCTGTCGTTGCTTGAACACCACCGTCTCTTCCGACGATTTTTTCTGGCTGAAACTCGCTTCATTTTTTTTTTATTGTTATATTCCTCTCCATTTACCTCTCCCCTGATTTGTTTCGTCTTTGCACACCAAATTCCTTTTTTTCTCCTTGTACTTTTCCTTCTTCTGCTCTGTTTCGGTTTAAGGCCTTTGTATTAAAACTTGTTCTAAGATTCACTCCGAAAAACATCTGTTTTGCCTCTTCAACTTGGGTTTCTTCACAATCCTTAACAATGTGTCATATTTTTCCACATCTATAACAAAAGTCAGGTAGTTTCTCGTAAGTGATCGGGCTTCAAACTTTATTTGCCATTGACCTCGTTTTTACCTTAGTTCCTCTTTTGAGGGGTTTCTTGAAATCCATATTTATCTTGACTCTAAGGGGGTGTTTGGGGGATGGTTTTGGGTTCCAAACCCAAAATCACGTTTGGGGCAAGGGGTTGGGTACTCTGAGTTTGGGAAGCCAAACTCATGGGTTACTTCTTCCAAACCTCCTCTAAACTCATGATTTTTATTAATATTACAACATTTTGGTGAGTCCACCATTTCTCTTTCTACTTTTCTCATCATTAGGGTGAGTCTCATCATTTCTCTTTTCATTTTTCACTAATTATGGTGGGTCCCACTATTTCTCTTCCAATTTTTTTTTTATTTTTATAATTATGATGTTTTATCATCTCTAATTATAATCATATAGTTTTCTTTTCATTCATCTATATTTAATCTAATTAATAATAGCTCAAAATATGTATACTTTCCTGCCAAAGCGAGCATGGCTCAGCGGGCATATGTATGTGTTGACGACCACGAGGTCTGTGGTTCGAATCCCCCCACCCCCAATGTACTCAAAAAAAAAAAGTATACTTTCCTAGTTGTGAGATAAGAAAAATATACTTTAAACTATTTACTCATATTAATATTTTAAAAAATAACATTTAATTTTTAAGTTAACATATTAAAATTAAAAAATAATAATGATTAACAATATTCAATCACATTGTTATTTTCATGGTAACTTTTATTTACCCTAAAAAATTATTTCAAAATACATTGTAGTTTTTCTCGAATTACAAAATTACAATTTTTTTTTCATGAATTACAATTTTTTTTTCCATTTCTAATTTTTTAAATTCGTTTTTGCAAATTATTTTTTCCTTCATTTATAATTCATGAGAAACTTCAACTTTATGAAATCTTTGAAATTATAAACCCGAGTTTGTATTTAGGGGAACACGTGAGAAACTTTATCCAAATACGATAGTAGGTTGTTATTTCATTATTGTTTTCATGGTTCCCTCCGGTTTTCATTTTTTCTAATTCCTTATCCAAATATGTATTAAAAAAAAAAATCAAATTGATTGACATGATATGTTTTTCTGTTTGTTAATGGTAAACAATTTTTTGATTTTTTGAAACAATTTTCTTATTCTTAGACTATAACATAAATGCACTGCTACAATTCACAAAACATTAACTAGAAAATAAGAAGAAAAAAATAACAAAAGGAAAAAAAAAGAAATATATATATATATCCAAACCTAGGTTTCAGAACACTGCACCTCAAACACAGGCTTCTGATTCTCAGGCTTCCCAACACTGCACATGAAACATCGTTTTCTTATTCTCAGGGTTCAGAACTCTCCTAGACAAACCCTCCGGGTTTTGATTCCCAGGGTTGTGAACCCAAAACATCGCGCCAAGCATCCCTTAAGCGTTTCCCCAACACACCTACCATTCTTATTTAGATCCACCTTAACAAACTCTCTAATTTTGTTACCCAGAACCGCCACTCATTTTTTAGAGAAACAAATCATTGGTAAGTCGTGAAAATGGATCCAGAAATTTGCGTACCTGAACTCAAAAGTTCAGACTCTGGTGTTTCATTTCGCCTCTTCAAACAACAATAAAGCTTTGTCAAAGCTCCATGGCCCCCCTTCAATTATTCGAATCTTCTCTCTATTGTTCCTGAAAGTACACAAGTATAGGTTTTTTTCCAAGTTTTCCAGCTGCACCTTTTCCTCTAGATTCCATACCTTTGGGATAAGATTTTTGATATATTTGGCCTTATATTTTTTTTCTGTCAACAGCTTACATATCGATGTGGCTCCCAAGCTTTGATTCGACGCATTAAGTTCATCATCTTCCATTCCCACACCGCTTCTTCTACTATTTCTGCTGCTAAAAGCTTCAAATTATTTAACTGATTGTTGATTTGAGTCTCCATTTAACCAAATCCGAACACAAGCTGAAGCCAACCCAAAGTGATCACTTGAAGGATCCCCTTATGCAAACCTGAAGGTTGCCCTTACACTCGTGGCTTCTCACCCAAACATAGAGAAAAACCAGAGCCCTTTCTTGAAAACTTAGTTTTACCCTTCTCCTCCTTATTAAGTATCAAGTATGGGTAGTTTTAATTATTTTCTTCACTTAATAATAATAAAAAAAAAGGTAGAATGTACATAAAGTATAATTTTAGTCTAAATATAATTTGAAGATTCTAACCAAAAATAAATTTAGTCATATTTACAAGAGTAAAACTTAGGTATACATTGTGCTACAACAATCTTTTGCAGCCCAACCACGTGTCACAATTTCATTGGCCACATTTCATGTTTTTTTTTTTTTTTTTAACCTAGGATGTTTCATGTCGTTTGTTGGGGCTTAATTATTTATTATAATTTTTTTTTTGTTGTGCCTTTTGAGTTTTTTTCCTTTTCCTATTTTCCATATTTGGCTGAAATCAGTACCCCAAAGCATAAAATTCCTCAGCTTCTTCTTCAAAATCAATTTGCAAGCAAGTTTATCTTTAGTGGTTCAATCCCACTCAAATTGAAATACCCATATTAAAAAAAAAAAAATCTGTAAATTAATTAAATATTCTTTATTTCCTAATCTCATGGCCAAAATTTGCCTTTTTTGTTTCACTGTGGCTGAAATCTTGTTGATTCAAGTGATGTCTTCAATTGCCACAACAACAGATCACCCTCTGTCGGCGGCGCCGGAGCCATCAGTGACCAACAACAAAGAAGGGTCTAAAGTGGTGGAGCCGCCAGAGATTCGACAAATGGGAAAGCACCACGACGATAAGTCGGTGGCTGGCGGGGGAGTCGTCATAGGTGGCCTTGTAGTTGCCGTTTTTGTAGCTACTTTTGTTATATTCGGGTTACTCGAAAAATGGATGGGGTTGATTTGGTTCATTGAGATTGATCCCAGTTGTTTTTGCATTACATAATTACACTAAGGCCATGTTTATCACACCGTAATGGATTTTCCCCAACAATCGTAATGAATTAAAACTTCAATCGTAATCGGTTTACCTTTGATAGTGTTTACTTAAGACTAATTCAAAATTTCATTCATAGTGTTTACTTGCACGTAATCATTCGTGAGTTTACCATAATACCCTTTTGCTTTAATCGTGTTCAGAATCGTGTGTTGACTTGTTGTCTGAGCGTTACTCGTGAGCAGACTCGTAAACCCATTTTCTAACATGAATCTTCACTTCCTTTCGTTTATTCTCGCTTATTTCTTCGTTTTTCGCCATTGGAGCTTCAATCTTTTCCCTCTCCCCTCCTCCATTAACCCATTTTTGTTTATTCCTCACAAAAGAGAAACAACCCCCAATTTTCAAGGTTTCAACATTAAAGTAATGAGTTTCTCTTTTTTCTCCACAATTTGTTCATTTTTTTATCCAATACCAACAATTATTCTTATTTTTATCAAAATGAGATTCTCTTTTTTTGTCCATAAGTTTTAGATTAAAAAACTTGGGGAGAAAAAAGAGAAATGAGATTGGCGAGGAGGCGTGCAAGGATTTGTTGAAAGAAAAAGGAAATTCACTTCTTGAAAGAGAAAGAAACATAAAACCCATTGCTTGAAAGAGAAAGACTAAGAAAAACCATTTTTTTTTAAAGAAAAAGAAAAATAAACTCAATTCTAACATATGGGCGGCAACGAGATTGGCTGGAGTGAGGTGGGCGACGACGAGGTTGGTCGGAGGAGGGAAGAAGAAGAGAGGAAGAAGAAGGTGAAAGAGATGGTCATGGTTTCCTTTGACATTTCAAGGAAGAGAGAGAAAAGGGGCAAACATGAAAAAAATAAACAAAAAAGGGGTGAGACGCACCTAATAATCAATGGTAATCCTATTGAGCACCCCCAATGTGGTAGAGAAATGGGGTAATGGGATTACATATTTTGAGGTGGGGCCCACACTTTGATTACGTTTGCAGATTTTGGTAAACGTCATCAAACGTAATCGATGTGGGTTACACGGTCAGAATTACCATTGATTGATTACGTTGGAAGTAAACGTGACCTAAGTTTTGATCACTGATAGAACCAGAAACTTGCCTCCAAATTGATTTTGAAGAAAACTTGCCTCCAAATTGATTTTGAAGAAGAAATTGTGAACTTTTATGCTCTTGAGGTCCGGATTTCGGCCATATCTGGAAAAGAGAAAAGAGGGAAAAACTATAAAATGAGAACATAAAAAAGGAAAAAAAAAACCGTAAAAAAAAAAAAAAATTGAAACCCCACCAACCGCGTGAATCATCAAAGGTTTAAAAAAAAAACATAAAATGTGGCAAATGAAATCGTGACACGTGATTGGGCTGCAAAAGATTGGGCTGCAAAAGATAGTTGTAGCCCAACATGCACCTAAGTTTTACTCTATTTACAATATCTTATACGAAAATAGGTATAGTTGTCCATATTTTTTTTTTGCCCCGAATTGAAATATGGAAAGGAAAAGAAAAAAAATTTATCTCTCCTTTGATTTCTCTTCCCATTTTACCTCTATATTATCTCTTCAATTTTTATGTCTTATTTATTAGATTATGTAAATATGGAAAATATTTATTTGTGTTGAATATTTCCTTATGTATATTTTTGTATATGTATTGAATGAAATGAATGTGAAGGCAACAAAACATTTTTATCAATTCTATTATGGTATCAAGAGCTTTAGGTTAATCATATTCTTTTTCTTGCCCTAGCCAATAGGTCGCCGCCGCCCGCTCGCAGTAGATCCGCCTGCGCCGCCGCCCTCTCGCAGCAGATCCGCCCGCGCCGTCGCCCGCTCGCAATAGATCCGCCTGCGCCGCCCGCTCGTAGCAGGTCCGCCCGATCGCAACAGGTCTGTTCGCCGCCGCTCGCCCGCACAGGTCTGTTTGCCAACCGCAGACTGCAGCACAGTTTTCTTTATGTCCGACAGTTTTCGCCAACCGCAACACAATTTTTCTTTGAAAAGTTGTCGCCATGTCGACAGTTTCATCCAAGACTATTCATCCTGCTACCATGGTTACCAAAATCAAGAGTCTCATTCCCATCACTCTTGAACTTGAGAAAGTGCAGTATTCTTCTTGGGCTGGATTATTCAAGATCAATGCCAAGACCTGTCAGGTGCTTGATCACATTATTCCTCCAAAGGAATCCTCATCCGATTCTCTCAAGAAGACTAATCTCGAGTTATGGGAGCACCTTGACTGTATTGTACTTCAATGGATTTATGACACTATTTCCAATGATCTTCTTTTCACCATCCTCGAGCCTGATTCCACTGCTCAACAAGCATGGACACGTTTACAAGGTATATTTCAAGATAACAAAAACTCTCGGGATGTTAATCTTGAGCATGAATTTTCCACTGCTGTTTTGTCTAGATTTCCGGACATGGCCTCATATTGTAAGCATGTCAAAACCCTCACGAGTCTCCTTGCTAATGTCGGGTCTCAGGTCTCCAATGATCGTTTAATCATTCAGCTGTTACGTGGTCTTACTGATGAATATGATGGAGTTGCTTCAATTATTCAACATTCTAATCCTCTTCCTGATTTTTATGTTGCTCGATCTATGCTTTTGTTGGAGGAAACGAGCAAAACAAAACGGGCAACGAATTCTTCTTTCAGCTCTGCCCTTCTAACTACCATTAATAATCATGTCAATCATATGCCCGCGCATTCCAATGTGAATAATCGTGGAAACAATCTAGGAAACAATCGTGGGAACAAAGGCCGCAATTCCGGTCGTTCGAACTCAGGTAACCAAAACTCTAACTCTGCAGGTCGATCACAGTCATGTGGTTTTTTTCCTATGCAGCAGCAACCTCGACATGCAGCCTACCCGCCGACGTGGCCCTACCCCGGCTGGAGTCTGTGGGGCACGTCTCCATGGCCAGTGCCTCCCTGCCCCTGCCCCACGACAGGTTGGCCAAGACAACCTTCCCCACGACAACATGGGGTTCTGAGCCCCCGCCCTCCTGTAGAGGCTTATTTTACTTTTGTTGCAGCTTCTTATGCTCTTACTATATACAACAGGCCATGCACTCTCTCTCTCTTCAAGTGTCGGATGATCAGTGGTACATGGATACTGGAGCTACATCTCACATGACATCCAATGGAGGTAATCTCTCGTCTTATTTTCAGTTGAGCAAAAATAAAAATATCATTGTCGGAAATGGTCATAAGATTCTAATTGTTGGTTGTGGTAATGCATCTCTTCCATCTCCTAACTCACCCTTATCACTTCATAATATCTTGCATGCTCCTCAACTCATTAAAAACCTTATTTCAGTGCGTCAATTTAGTACTCAAAATTCGGTTTCTGCTGAGTTTGATCCTTTTGGGTTTTCTGTGAAGGATTTACGGACGAGGATGCAAATCATGAGATGTGATAGCATGGGAGATTTTTATCCTTTCACTTACTGATTCAACTTCATCCTCTAATTCACCCTCTTTTGCTGCTCTTTCCTCTCATTTATGGCATGAACGTCTCAGACATTCGAGAGCAAATATATTACATTCTCTTAAGACAAATCGTTTCATTGAATGTAATAAGTCTAGAGATACTTTTTGTCCTTCTTGCCCTCTTGGGAAACACATTAAATTGTCTTTTATTGATTCTAAGTCTTCTACTTTGTTGCCATTTGATATTGTGCATAGTGATCTTTGGACATCGCCAATTTTGAGTTCTTCCGGTCATCGATACTATGTTCTTTTTCTAGATGATTATTCAAATTTTCTTTGGACTTTTCCCGTTGCAAATAAGTCACAAGTGCATTATGTGTTTATGTCTTTTCGAACATATGTTCACACTCAATTTGAATGGGAGATAAAATGTTTTCAGTGCGATAATGGTAGAGAATATGACAATGCAACATTCCACAAATTTTGTGAATTAAATGGGATGCGTTTTCGTTTTTATTGTCCTCACACATCCTCACAAAATGGTAAAGCCGAAAGAAAGATTAGAACTATTAATAACATTGTCTGTACTCTTGCCTGTAAAATGGAATCATTCATTTGAATTTATTTAGAATTAAATTAAAATATAAAGGTAAGCTTATATTACATTTGAAGAACAATAAAAGCCTATATTACCTTTGAAGAACAATAAAAGCCTATACTACCTTGCCAAAAGCGAGCATAGCTCAGTTAGCATATGTATGTCTTAATGACCGAGAGGTCTGTGGTTCGAATCCTCCCACCCCCAATATACTCAAAAAAAAAAAAAATGCCTATATTACCTTTGAAGAACAATAACCTTCTTGTATTCCTTTTTCCACGAGATCTTCCTCGCTATGACTCGAACACGGATCAAGGCTTGTGGGAGCTCTTTGAGAGAATAGTGAGTAGTGTGTTTGACTAAACCTAAATTTCATATTTATAGGGATTTTATGAATTACTTTTATTTAATAAAATACATTTTAATATCTATTATATTAAAATATGTATTTTATATTTATTTGAATCTCATTCAAATATCATAAAATTAATCTTTTATAATATACATTTAACTAATTTGATTTTCATTCAAATTTTACATGTTTATATAGTTTTCAATATTAATGCATCTAATACATAAATTATTTTCTCTAATATTTAATATATCAAATACAATAAATATATTTTTCTCTTCTACATTTAATATATCAAATATATTAAATATTAATTTGAATATTTCAAATTTTTCTTTCAACTAAATTGATCATTTTAGTGTTACTATGAGCTAGCAAGGGGACCTTATGAACCTACAGATTTATAAGCTCCAATGATACAAAGTTAATTAATTAAACTCATTAATTAATTAACTCTTATTCATTAACTCTAGGTCACTCCACTATGGGCCCAAAGTTGCACTCTTATGCACTGTAGGAAAAGTTGTGTCCATGGATATAACCATTACATGCAAGTCGATCATTCACGAGTTGTTCGCAATTACAGCTGGGTCAAAAGTTCGTTTTACCCCTGTAATTACATCTTACACCTTAAGTACCCCTGATTCTCTAATGAACAACCTGTTTATGATCCAATCATAAACCAAGTCCCTCTCGGGCCAGTGAGAGGGTGGGGCCCCATTGTTCAAGTCCCGAAATCAGCACTTAAGGGAACTACTCATCTACTTTTCCTATATGAGAATGAGTGAATTCCATCTTGTGAAACTTATGTTCCCAGCTCCCTAGCTATTTGGTCAAGTCCCAAAAATGGTAGGCTTAATGAATCGGCTATAAAAGTCATTCTCACTCATACAAATCAAAGGACGAGCCCTCACAAGAAGAAGTTCATAACTCACTCAGGATTAAGATCGAGTCACATATGATCACCTTGTGAAACATTAATCTTCTCAAATAACAGATTTATAAAGAGAGATTATATATTTTGTGGTCCAGTCTTATACAAACTCATTGTATAGGATACCCCCACTCACATGTCTCTATATGAATGATTTGGATTAAATCATTTGTAACAATTACAAAGTGGGTTGTATCAATAGTGTTCCAGCTCGACGAATTCTATGGAAGAGATGGTGAGAACCATCGTGAACTCGACAAGCCAATTCCAGAAAGAAGCTCGCGAGGTGCTTAATTCGCACAAGGCGGAGTTGCAAAACCTGAACATGCAACTCACTCAGATGGTTGTGTCGATTAGCAAGATCGAGAGTAAGAGCTCAGGGAAGCTTCCTTCCCAAACCACAATTAACTCATGTGAAAACGTGAGCTCGATCCAACTGAGAAGTGGGAAATCAGTTCCCTCCAGTGTTGAGAAGAAAGCGAAGAAGGAGAAATCAACTGAATCCTCCCTGAGCCATCTGTTGAATGAAGAATCTGAGAAAAAGGAAGAATTTAGTGAAGGTGTACCGGCGAGTGTCCCCACAGCACCCTTCCCAAGCAGGCTTGCAAAGCCTAGGGAAGTTAATGAAGACGAGGAGGTCTTGAAGACCTTCCAAAAGATGATGGTGAACATTCCAGTCTTAGAGGTCGTGAGGCAAATCCCCAAGTATGCAAAATTTTTAAAGAGTTGGTGCACCGGGAAAAAGAAGTCAAGAATGACTGATGGAAAAAAGAAATAGAATGTCTCGGCAATATTTTCAGGTTTGTTGCTAGTCAAGTGCAATGATCCATGTACTTTTACTCTCCCTTACATGATAGGTAACAAATTTATGAAAAATGTCATGCTAGACTTTCATGCTAGACCTAGGTGCTTCCATAAATATCATGTTTTATGCCCTGTTTCAAGAGCTTAATTTGAATGAAATGCATAAAACTGATGTGGTGATACAATTAGCTGATGAGTCTTGCATTAATCCGATAGGAAAAGTCGAGGACATTATTGTAAAAGTTGAAAGCATGATGTTTCCTGTAGATTTCTTTATACTAGATATGAATGGGAAATCATTGAATGTTTCTTCTTCCATGTTGTTAGGGCATCCCTTTTTAAAGACCGCTAGGGTTAAAATCGATGTTTATAAGGGCGTCATATCTGTGGAATTTGACGAGACCGTTCATGAATTTTCCATGTTTGACTTGAATCTGTTGACTGTTTGAAGGATCTGAATTTGACCTCGAGCTTGAGGGATAGTTCTAATTTTTTTTGAGAAAAATGATAATTTGAATTTGACTGTTGATGATTCTGTTTGTTATTTTCTTGTTTATGATAATGTTCACGTGCTTGAGGGACGGAGAGAGAAAATTTGTTTGCTAAATGTTTGTAGGTCTATTGCGGACGAAGAAATGGTTGGAACGTCTCCCGCGCTATCGAACTATGGTTGATTTCGAAAGAAGAATCCAGTCGAGCAAACGAATTTAAAAATTATGCGCTTCTCGGAGGCACCCGAGTGTTCAAATGTTATTCTGTTTTTAGTTTAATTATTTTTGTTAGTTAAGTAGTTTAATTTAATTCGTTTATGTTTTATTTGCTGTGTTTTTAGGAGTTGAATAAAAGTGTAACGTCCCAAGTTTTTTATCTAGACTTAGACTACTCAGGAACGCTACTAAATACATGCAAAAAGACTCCCTAAAACATAAGAGTTGTCAAAAACAAAGTTGCAAGCCTACAAATACTAAATCTATGTACAAGAGCTAAACCCTGAGACTTCTGAATTGCACTGTCACCATGGCTTGACTAACAAGAACACTTTCGTCCCCCCCGCCTCGCATGCCTAAGTTTCCGCCTGAAAAAGAAACAATAAAAACTGGGTGAGTATTTAAAATACTCAGTAAGTAGCCCTCCTGCAAGCATTCACAAGTAAAGTTTATGCAACTGAAAAAAAACGAGAGGGGTTCTATCTGTGTTAAGAATTACGCTCTGGCTGAGTGGACAATTATATTATCCCAAAACAGTGTCAACTATGAATGATATCTATGTGGGGCTGAACTGTTGGACCGAACACCACTAGAAAATAGTTGGCGATCAACTGATGGGGTTAGGTCCCCCCAACATAGCATCAGTTGTACCAACTCTGAAGGGTGTCTATGTGGGCCTGAACTGAGAGACAAAACATACTAGTAGATAGTTGGCGATCCACTAGTATGTCAGATCTCGCCCTACATAGCACCAGCTGTACCAACTCTGAAGGGTGTCTACGTGGGCCTGATCTGTAAGACAAAACACCACTAGCAGATTGTTGGCGCCCTACTAGTGACGTTAGGTCTCGCCCAACATAGCACCAACTGTGCTCTACCATATCTGAATGGTGAGCGAACCTACTGAATTGCACCATATCTGAATGTTGTGCATAACTACTGAGCTGCACCATATCTGAATGGTGAACGTAACTTCTGAGCTGCACCATATCTGAATGGTGAGCGTAACTGCTGAACTGCACCATATCTGAATGGCGAGTGTACATGCTGAACTGTTATAAAGTATCACGCTTATCTAACCACACATCTGTTGGGATTTATGCCCTAAAGCCTCGTAATTAATTAATAATTATTTGATAATTATTTTATTATTAATATATGCAATTTATAATATTCATTATATAAATAAAATCCAAGGTTATTAGTGTAATCTTGAACTGTATGTAGTTGACATACGGGAGGATCATGTTCAAGTAATAACCTAAAGGGTCTATAGTATATGGATAAGGTTGGGTGCCTTATCCTGGTAACACTATTGATACGGCCCACTTTGTAATTGTTACAAATGATTTGATCCAAATCATTTATGTAGAGACATGTGAGTGGGGGTATCCTATACAATGAGTTTGTATAAGACTGGACCACGAAATATATAATCTCTCTTTATAAATCCGTTATTTGAGAAGATTAGTATTTCACAGGATGATCATATGTGACTCGATCTTAATCCTGAGTGAGTTATGAACTCCTGCCTGTGAGGGCTCGTCCTTTGATTTGTATGGGTGAGAATGACCTTTATAGCCGATTCAATAAGCCTACCATTTTGAGGACTTGACCAAATAGGGAGTTGGGAACATAAGTTTCACAAGATGGAATTCACTTCTTCCCATATAGGGAAAGTAGATGAGTAGTTCCCTTAAGTGCTGATTTCGGGACTTGAACAATGGGGCCCCACCCTCTCGCTGGCCCGAGAGGGACTTGGTTTATGGTTGGATCATAAACAAGTTGTTCATTAGAGAATCAGTGGTACTTAAGGTGTAAGATGTAATTACAGGGGTAAAACGGACTTTTGACCCAACTGTAATTACGAACAACTCGTGAAGGATCGACTTGCATGTAATGGTTATATCCATGGACACAACTTGTCTTACAGTGCATAAGAGTGCAACTCTAGGCCTATAGTGGAGTGACCTAGAGTTAATGAATGAAAGTCAATTAATTAATGAGTTTAATTAATTAATTTTGTATCATTGGAGCTTATAAATCTGTAGGTCCATAAGGTCCCCTTGCTAGCTCATAGTAACACTAAAAGGATCAATTTAGTTGAAAGAAAATTTGAAATATTCAAATTAATATTTAATATATTTGATATATTAAATGTAGAAGAGTAAAATATATTTATTGTATTTGATACATTAAATATTAGAGAAAATAGTTTATGTATATGATACATTAATATTAAAAACTATATACTTATGTTATTTGAATGTGATTCAAATTGGTTTAAAGTATATTATAAAAGATTAATTTTATAATATTTGAATAAGATTCAAATAAATATAAAATACATATTTTAATATATTAGATATTAAAATGTATTTTATAAAATAAAATTAATTCCTAAAAGCCTTATTATAAATAAGACATTTAGGTTTAGCCAAAAGGTTGGCCAAAACACACTATTCACCCTCTGCAGAGAATTATTCTCTCATTCTTTCAAAGAGCTCCCACAAGCCTTGATCCCGTGTTCGAGTCATAGCGAGGAAGATCTCGTGGAAAAAGGAACACAAGAAGATGATTCATCAAAGGTAATACATATGCTTAACTTGTATTTTTTGTTTAATTCTAAATAAATCAAAGTAACGATTCCAAACGCTTCCGCTGCGGGGAATGAAGAGTTCATTCCCTTCAATTGGTATCAGAGCTTCTTTGAGTTTTGTTTAGAATTAATTGTAGTTGGTGGGTATTTTAATTTTTTTTTTCATATATGTGATATATGTGGTTTGCAAATTGACTGTTTAGGCGTATTTTGGCATTAGTTTTATTGTTTTGTTTAGATCAAATGTGAAACTCGAAAGAGATAGGAATTCTCTTGTATGATTTTTTGAAGCCATTACGGATTGAAACCAATTGAAATTGGTGGATTTGAAGCCATTACGGAATTGAAGATGGTGTCAAACGATGGTGGAATTGAAGCCATTACGAAATTGAAGATTCAATTTGTGTGAATCCTACCGAATTTCAGATTTGGAATGTTTGGAATGTCCAACATAAAATCTGGAGATTTAGATTCAGATTTAGAATATTTGGAATGTCCAAAATAAAATCTGTAAATTTAAATTCAGATTTGAAATATCTATAGATTTGATTTGGAATGTCCAAAATCAATTCTGGAGATTTAGATTCAGATTTAGAATATTTGGAATGTCCAAAATAAAATCTGTAAATTTAAATTCAGATTTGGATGATTTGGAATGTCCAAATTGAGTTATGGAAATTGGATTCAAATTTGGAAGGCTCAGGGAGGATTTTGAAGACCAAGATATGTCTTGGATTTAAATTAATGTAATTCAAAATTGCTTTCAATTTCTTAGGATATGCCAAATATGCCGGTCAATTTTGCTGTGTTTTTAATTTAATTATGCATGTTGTTTTTAATTTAATTATGCATGTTGATGTATGTTTTAAATTTTAATTGATTGCATAGAGTATGCCATCTAGATTAAAATCCCAAAACATGATCATGCATTTTAATTATTTTTAATATAAGTGTTATATTTGGATAATTATGATTAAAATGCTTTCTAATTTGATTAGATGATTTTCTAATATGTTTATATTTCCATATTTACAATATAATTGTTATATTTGGAAATTTTAAATTAGGATACTTCATTTTATAATAGGAATCCATATTTTTCTAATATTGATTAGGATATCTTTTCCTAGATATAGTGATATCAGTAAAATCTTTTCCAATGAAATTGGGAAATCTTTTCCAATGAGATTGAGAAATCTTTTCCTAATAAGATTGTGAAATCTTCTTAGATTGGGAAATCTTCTGAGATATATTTTCCAATAAGATTGAGATATATTTTCCCAATAAGTATTAGGATATTTTCCAAATGAGATTTGATATTTTCTAATAAGATTCATATATTTCAATTAGAATGTTTCTTTCCTTATTTAAAAGATAATTTAATTCATTCTTTAAAGAGTTTAAATATTTGAATTTAGTTTATCTTTTATTCTAATAAGATTAGAATATAGGATAATCTTTAATTTTGTTTTAAAGGGTTTAAAATTGTTAAAAATTCAAGATTATCCATAAGGTGAATTAGTTTTTAATAGGATTAAAAACATTGCTTAAAATCAACTGAAGTTCATTGATCTAGTAATTAATAGTTAATTAAAGATTAATGAATTTGAAATAAAAATTGACTATAAGGGAACCCTGTCTAAGAAAGGTTACTCGGGTGAGGTACTTAAGTTGACTGAAAAGGAACACCTCTACCTAAGAACTGGCATGGGGGTTGAATTAGTCAAATTTTATTTTATTTCATTAAGCAGGCTCATAATGTGATTAGTTTTAAATAGTTTAATATACTTGATAATTCACATTAAAATCAATCTAACCAACATAAGGGTTATGAAAGGGTAGATTGAAAAACTTAGATAAATGAGATTAGCCTAATTTGTCTAAGTAATAGAAAACCCTATTTCAAAATACTTAGTGGGAGAAAGACATATGTCAAAATCACCCTACAGTCTCTACCATAGATTCACAACGTGAGATTCATGTGAGGCTTCGAGGCGGCTTTGGACCGTCCCCCTACGGAAGGTGTTTACATGGGTCAATATCAGGGTGAATCTCTTGAGAAAGTATTTTTAAATAGTAAGTGGGAGAAGGAAATGTGTCAACATATCCTACGGTCTCTATCATTGGTTCATAACGTGAGATTCATGTGGGGACTCGCGGCGGCTTTTGGACCGTCCCCCTACGGAAGGTGTTTACATGGGTCAATATCAGGGTGAATCTCCTGAGAAGGATAGGATTGTAATTTTATTTTCAATACTTGACCTACCCTACGGCGGCACTTGTTGGGATAAAATTATAGAATCTAAAATGATGGGTTACACTTACAAAGATATCATTAAGGTTGTTAATGATTTTCTTGACCAAACTAATGGTAACTAAATGTTATAGAAATAAGAGTTATTTTGGGATAACACTTGGTTGAGATTGTCTCGGTTTAGTGAAGGGACATTTGACCTACCCTACGGCGGCACTTGTTCTAACTCACTGAAGTATCATAGCATTAAAAAATAATGTTTCAGGGTTCATTTATCAAATTGTTTGTTTTCTATGCTGAAATTGAATGAATATTGATTGCATGTTATTAGATAAATATATATATTTTTTTATATATTTCAATATTATGTCTATTTCTCTCAATTTTAATTTTCGTTACTAATTTGTCAAATTGAGAAAATAATATCACTTGGAAAAATAATGTTAACACTATATAATGACCGTGTAAATTTTTTCTTTAATTTGTCTTTATTGAGAAATGTTCTCAAAAACCTGTTGCCAATGCTAATCGAATTGTTCGTAAAGCACATGATTAATAAAACAATATAACGAGATGACTTATACAAATTTTCTATTTGACATATTAGATGTCAAGCTAAGAAGATAAATAAGATGAGAGCAACATATGAGATATTGTTGAAGTCAATAAAAGCTAGATTTAGATATTTATCTAAATAATCTCAAAAATTAAGTATTACTAAAATCCAAGAAAAGAAACCATATGACTGTAGCTAAAAGAAAATAGTTTCTAAATTAGCAAAGTAGTCATAATAAGAGGAATTTATGAAATACCTCTATAAGAAGAACATGGATAAAAGTAAATTTGATTTACTAGTTTTTTTTTTCATTACCACCTATATAGTAGATTCAGATCCACTATTAAGATTTGTTCTTCATTACATTTTATATAATTCTTGGAAAATACTTAATTATGTAGAATGATCTCTACTTGTTGGCACCAGAAAATCCATCTCAATTAATGTAGTGGGAGACATTAAGATGTCCATTAGAAATAATTGTTATTTAATGCTGAATATGGTGTTTTTAGTACCATAGGAGAAATTCAATTTCTCTAACTTTATTACTAATAAAATGTTCATATAGTATGAATATTTTAGTACTAAATTTTTATTTTCAAAATTGTTTGAAAAGTTCAGCAGAAAAATAAGAATAATTTGTATGTGTTAAATTGTTAACATATAAAATACTACACAGTGAGATATTCAGGATTATAGAATCCAGAATATAAAGACAATTTATATTCTCCTAAAATATGATACCCGTCTTTGGCATTCAAGATTGATTCTGATCAATTTGAATAAAAAGACTACTACGAAGTGATTCTCTAAATGTTAGAGTTAATTACTTTATATGTCTTAAGATCTTGCCTTTCATGCAAGATAATTAATAGGTTTTTGTTGGAAAAGCCTACAGGCCAAAGAACACTGATGAATATTTCATATCACTCTAGCGAATGATTATTCAAGAAATAAGTATCGTAACCTAATGCAACATAAGTCTGAATATTTTGAAAAGTTCAAGGAATATAAGACTCAAGTTGAAGGTCAATTAGGTAAATATATCAAAACACTATGATCAGATCACAGTGAAAAGTACAGGAACGTTATGTACTAAGACAAATTGATAGAAAGTGAGATTTTATCAACTCTAGCACAAAGTACAATTGTGTGAAATTGTGCTGTAAGAGGAGAAACAAGACCTTGTTAGACATGGTCAGAACAATAAAGAATTACACGCCATTATAAGACTCTTGTTAGGATATACAATATAGATTGTATAGTGAACATGATTCTATCTAAAAGGTGTCCATGAGACAACTTTGAGATCATAGAAGAGTAGTAAAGTTAGTTTACAACCCTTCGAGTTTTGAGAGTTTTAACCATACATGCTGAAACTTGAATATGTTCAATAGTGTTGAAAAGTTGGTTCCAAGTGAAGCCACTAAATAGTTAACAAAAGTTGTTAACAATTTAATTACATTTGATAGTCAAATGGATCCTAGTCATGAATTGGATAAGCCTCATCGTAGTGGGAGAGTTATGAGATGACCCGACCGTTACAAGAGCTTATATGAAGCCTAAGTTGTTGTATTAGATGACAAAATGTAGGGCTTCTTGACCTCAAAGTTGAAATGAGGGTCAATGACAAAGACTAGTAGACCAAAGTCATAAATCTCGAGATAGAGTAGATGTACTCATCTTTATCTAGAACTTGTAGATATTCGTGATGGGGTAAAACCCATAGGTTTTGAATATATCTACAAAAGTAAAAGATTTGTAAATAAGAAGGTACATACCTTCAAAATAAGACTAATGACAAATATAGTGGGAGAAAGTAAATTATGGATAAACTTTCTCATTTGTTGTCATATTAGAGTATATAAGCATTTCCTAGTTGCATATGAGATATGTCGAGTGAAGGTTTAAGAAATCTTTTTTGAAAAGAAATCTTAAAGAATGCATTTACAAATCCATTACATGAGTTCAATTTCAAAAATCAAAAGCAAAAGGTTTGCAAGTAGTAAAGATTCATTTATGAAATGAATTTGATCACTAGATTTTTGAATGTAAGGTTTGATAAAAGTATCAAAAACTATGACTTTGAATAAATATTAATGATATTGTATAGACAAGAAAATCATTAATTACTTAGTGGAATTTTCTCATATTTTATGTGGATGACTTATTACCCATTGTGAATGCTGTAAGATTTGAATCCAACATAAAATGTTGACTACCTAACCAATTCCAAATGAATGATTTAAATTACTGGGTATGTCCTAAAATAGAGTTTTCGAGGACAAAATGTTATTTATGTCTCACACATCTTATATTGACAAATTTGTTGTCAAGTATATGATGTAGTACTTCAAAAAATGATAATGTATCATTCTTACATGAAGTTTAGATTGTCTAAGGAATAGTGTCCTAAGACATTTCAAAATGTTGAGAACATAAGATTAACTATCTACGTTTGAGTGGGAGAAAATCTAATGTACACTTGAGACATGACATTTGACAGTAAAATTGGTTAGCATTTATTAGTTAACCCAATGGTATGACTATTGCACGAAAACATAAAAACTTTTCTCAAAATATCTATGGATAAATTGAGAAATTATATTTTTGTGTATGAGGTTAAAGATTTGATCTTTACGAGATGCACTGGTTTTAACAAAGATTATTGAAATCTATGTTTACCCTAGATGATGGAGTATGGTATGCAAGTTCAATGTTCTTACTTATGAAGTAAAGAACTTGCATAACTCAAATAATTTCTTATTGGTCTGAAAGATGTTTCAGATATAGTTAAGCCTAAAACGTTTTATGTAATGGCTAAACTTAAGAAACATAGATAACATCAATACATAGGGTATCCTGAGAGAGAAAGAATCGTGGTAGGACCAAGATGACTTTTAATTGACAGTCGTTTTGATCTATATAAAAAGACTTTCCAGGCTAAAGTGTTTGAAAGCCACCTAGAATGTCTAGGATTATGAGACATGTCTAGTCTTCACTAGGGCAAGTGGGAGAACATGTTGGGTGTAGAGTATGCCCTAGGATACATGTCTCACCGGCTTTAGTGCAAGTGGGAGATTGTTGGGATTTATGCCCTAAAGCCTCATAATTAATTAATAATTATTTGATAATTATTTTATTATTAATATTTGCAATTTATAATATTCATTATATAAATAAAATCCAAGGTTATTAGTGTAATCTTGAACTGTATGTAGTTGACATACGGGAGGATCATGTTCAAGTAATAACCTAAAGGGTCTATAGTATATGGATAAGGTTGGGTGCCTTATCCTGGTAACACTATTGATACGGCCCACTTTGTAATTGTTACAAATGATTTGATCCAAATCATTCATGTAGAGACATGTGAGTGGGGGTATCCTATACAATGAGTTTGTATAAGACTGGACCACGAAATATATAATCTCTCTTTATAAATCCGTTATTTGAGAAGATTAGTATTTCACAGGATGATCATATGTGACTCGATCTTAATCCTGAGTGAGTTATGAACTCCTGCCTGTGAGGGCTCGTCCTTTGATTTGTATGGGTGAGAATGACCTTTATAGCCGATTCAATAAGCCTACCATTTTGAGGACTTGACCAAATAGGGAGTTGGGAACATAAGTTTCACAAGATGGAATTCACTTCTTCCCATATAGGGAAAGTAGATGAGTAGTTCCCTTAAGTGCTGATTTCGGGACTTGAACAATGGGGCCCCACCCTCTCGCTGGCCCGAGAGGGACTTGGTTTATGGTTGGATCATAAACAAGTTGTTCATTAGAGAATTAGTGGTACTTAAGGTGTAAGATGTAATTACAGGGGTAAAACGGACTTTTGACCCAGCTGTAATTACGAACAACTCGTGAAGGATCGACTTGCATGTAATGGTTATATCCATGGACACAACTTGTCTTACAGTGCATAAGAGTGCAACTCTAGGCCTATAGTGGAGTGACCTAGAGTTAATGAATGAAAGTCAATTAATTAATGAGTTTAATTAATTAATTTTGTATCATTGGAGCTTATAAATCTGTAGGTCCATAAGGTCCCCTTGCTAGCTCATAGTAACACTAAAAGGATCAATTTAGTTGAAAGAAAATTTGAAATATTCAAATTAATATTTAATATATTTGATATATTAAATGTAGAAGAGTAAAATATATTTATTGTATTTGATACATTAAATATTAGAGGAAATAGTTTATGTATATGATACATTAATATTAAAAACTGTATACTTATGTTATTTGAATGTGATTCAAATTGGTTTAAAGTATATTATAAAAGATTAATTTTATAATATTTGAATAAGATTCAAATAAATATAAAATACATATTTTAATATATTAGATATTAAAATGTATTTTATAAAATAAAATTAATTCCTAAAAGCCTTATTATAAATAAGACATTTAGGTTTAGCCAAAAGATTGGCCAAAACACACTATTCACCCTCTGCAGAGAATTGTTCTCTCATTCTTTCAAAGAGCTCCCACAAGCCTTGATCCCGTGTTCGAGTCATAGCGAGGAAGATCTCGTGGAAAAAGGAACACAAGAAGATGATTCATCAAAGGTAATACATATGTTTAACTTGTATTTTTTGTTTAATTCTAAATAAATCAAAGTAACGATTTCAAACGCTTCCGCTGCGGGGAATAAAGAGTTCATTCCCTTCAATATCTTACTAAGGAAAGGTATTTGTCACTAAATAAACATTATACATTTAGCATAACCATGTCTGATTGAGACTCCCTCTAAACAGAACACTGCCGATCTAGAGCATATGTCATTCATACAGTTCTAATTGAATCAACAAACCAAATCGAACACTGAATCTACATACTTAATAAAATACAGCCCTTCACGAGCATATGTTATACATTTAACTTAACTGAATCAACATGAACATGCTTGACTGCGAATTCTCTAAACATAACCTTGTTCATCAAGAGAATATGTTATACTTATATTTCTGACTAATTCAACGTACAAGCCAGAACACTGTTCATCATGAGCATATGTCATACATACATAGCAACTAAATTAACATTTGTCTATCTGCGACTTTCTCTAGACATAACACTGTCCATATAGAGCATATGATAAATATTTAAAACAACTAAATCAACACAAATATGTATATCTCTGATATCTCTAAACATATCACTGCTCACCAAGAGCATATAACATTCATAATTCAAACTGAATCAACAAACTAATCAGAACACTGCCCATCTAGAGCATGTGTTATACATTCAATTCAGCTAAATCATATATCAAAGCCCTGAGGCGCTCTAAGCTGAGACTTAGGCCACTTACCTTGCTGGTGTCTACACAATTACTAAACTTCTCTTAGAGATTCGCGGCTCCACCCAGAGAAAAGCCCATTTGGTCTCGCACCCAACTCCAACTCCGAATTCCAAATTGGGGCAACTAAAACTACAAAAAGAGGAAATTCTTAACTTTGAAGTTCAATTTTCAGCACACAACCATAAGTTAAAGAAGAGTTAGAGAGACTCTCACCCGCCGAAACCCGCTAAATCGGCTTGTAACTTCGCTAAAAATCGTTCTAAAGCTCCAAACTTAAAGGAATGAACTTGTTGTGGCGTGGGTCACGAAATTGGGGTCATTGAAGCAAGGAAATGAAGAAGGAAGTTGCTGGACAAAAGGGGATTTTCGATCCCCTACTCACCACGCCACCCAATCGCCGCCGCACCTGAAAGAATCTCTAACGTTGTTGCTGTGACTCGAACTCTCCGAAGAGGACAGAGAAGAAGAAAGAAAACCCACGAGTTCGGCTCTTTGTTTTTGTGTGCGCGTTTGGATGGTTGGTAGAACATGTGGTCGGCGCTTGCTAAAGAGGAGAACGACGTCCGAGAGAGGACGGTCGGAGAAGAAGAAGGAGGAGAAGAAGGAGAAGGAGAAGGTTGTTGGTTGGAAGACTCCTGATGTGTGCGTGAGAGAAAAACTTAAAATGAATGAGATGTTTAATTTGCTAACTTTTAGGGATTTGAAAAAAAAAAGAACAACTTTATCTCAATTTCTTTCATCCCAATCCATTTCATTTTCTCTTTCCTTTAATTAACTTCTTTTTTTAAAGAAAAAAGAAAATAAACAAATCAACTAAAATTCAAAGCTAACCTCCAAACATTTATAAATGCTCAAAATTGCCCACTTAAATCGAATTCTCAATTTAAGCTCCAAACATCAATTTAAATTAACTCAAGGTCAACCCTGTGAGAAATAAATCCAAAATCATTCTCCAAAAATGAAAATGGACTTACTTGAAGTTTACGGGGTGTAACAAAAAGAGTTGAAAAAGTTGGCCTTAATTGGAAAAGCGCTGCCTTTCATCCCTCGTCAACCTCGCAATGATCAGGAAAGTTTCATTTTTCCCTTTTAATTTTGCGCGTTGTTGCATATCTGATGGTAGAAGCATTGGGGACAATGCTTTCTTCTGAGGTTGGGGGTGGATTTTGTGGAGTGTCGTCGGAATTTCATGTGCAATTGTTGAGCAGGAGTAAATTTTGAATTTGAAGTGCTTGGGACTATGTTTGCATGCTTTCTAATTATGATGATCTAAGAAATATTTTTAGAATCTTCGTATTTGCATATCTAGGTGAACATGAAGTTGTTTTGCACTGATTAGGTCCGTTTCAAAAAAATTTAAAAATAAATTGTTGCTCCCTTGCACCCATCGAGCACTTAGCAGTTTTTCTTAGACTCCGTAGGCTTAGATTGACCGCATATTGCATGAATTCTTGTTGTCACCCCGAAAGGCACCCCTAGGAAAAGCTTGTTGCATGAG
Source organism: Herpetospermum pedunculosum (assembly GCA_028017165.1). Classification (NCBI taxonomy): domain Eukaryota; kingdom Viridiplantae; phylum Streptophyta; class Magnoliopsida; order Cucurbitales; family Cucurbitaceae; genus Herpetospermum; species Herpetospermum pedunculosum. The sequence continues at coordinate 64,716,233 of CM051524.1, forward strand.
AGTTTGTAATAGGTTAATCGAGTTAGCAAAGCTATTTATCCTAAATAAAAAAAAAAGCAAAAAACATGTTGTTTAGAAAATCCTCCCGAGCGCTCCTCCTTCTTAAGTGCGCGCTAAAGAAGAGAGCGTTAGTCCTTAAAAATGTGAAGCTTAGTCCTAAGCTTGACATGTTAGGCTTCTCGGGGAAGAAAAATAAAATAAAAAGTTGGGTTCAAAGAACCAAAAAGAAGAGTACAAAGTGCTCAAAAGAAAAAAAAATAAAATTGTTTTAGGTCTCTTAATTTGTTGCTCTCTCTGATGTGATTAAGCTATAGTCTGTTCTTAAATGCTAGAAGTAGGGGGAAAACGAGATGAAGTGTTGCATGTGGTTTTTCCGAGCTTGCATAGTTTAAGATAGGTTAGCTAGCACACACACACACGTAAGGGAGCAATAGTTAATTTTTTATTTGTTCTTAATTAAGTGCATGCGTCTGATTGCTTTCTTGAGTATCTAAATGCCTTGATTCTTAAAGCATCGAGATTTGAATTAGAAGCATGCATGTATAGTCCTTAGAGTTGAATTCAAAGTTTACCTTATTCGAGGACTAGCAAGATTTAGGTTGGGGGTGTTTGATATCTCTATTTTAGAGCTATCTTTCACTCCCTAATTCTAGCTAAAACCGTGTTTAATCGTGTTAATATTCCTTGATTATAGGTGATTCACGGTGAAGAGCTCATGGAGTCCGTTAGACGTGTTTCGGGGCTAAAGAAGTCATTTTAGAGCTTCGTGGACGCATCGAGATTGAATGAGCTCAAGAAGGGAAGAAATTGCCAAAAAGAACAAGGAAAGGCAATTTATTTTGCTCAATCCCGAGAGCAAGCGTCGAACGCTGGCGTCGAGACGCTGTCCCGAAGCGTCTCGACGCTCCGAAGAGGCGCGCGCAGGAATTTTTCGTTCGTAGCGTCTCGACGCTGCCTGTAGCGTCTCAACGCTAAGACGGGTATAAAACCCATTTTTACCGATTTTAGGTCATCTTCGCCATTTTCTCTCGAGTTTACAGAATTTCAACCATTGGAGCTCACCTTGGAGCTCCTTTTTCATCCTTCTCAACTTGTATGAACCCATTAGCTTCCATGGAAGCTTGTATTTCATCCAATACCATGGTAGGCTAAGGTAAGTAAGGGATTTGGGGATTTTTAGTACGAATTTGTGATGCTTTGTAATAATTTTGAGACTTTGTGCTTATGAATCTGTCTTGGTCTGAATGTTCAGTGCATTTACTTCTGCTTTGCCTAATTCTATAAGTATGCTTTAATGATGGAAGTGACGTCCTTGACTTCTAGCATGTTCAACCGCTATAGATTAGTGAAGTGTTGGCTTCTCCTAATCGCCTTTTGTAACACGTAGAAGTAAAATAAATCGAAGTATCAAATTAGATTTCCCATGTGATTGATTGCTTCAGGGTTGTCGGGCAATCGTTATGCACTTAGAATTTCCAATTGAATGTTCGTCATGAGATGCTAGTTACTGTTGTAATTAATTGAGAATTGATCACTCTTAGTTAGTTAGTAGCTGTAACAACCCGAATTCCAGGTAAGAGAAATTTATTTATTTTTATTATTGTCGGTTCAATAATGGGTTTAAAGAGAAGATGCTGGTCAAATTTGGGCTTAAAAGATGCCGGGGCGAGTCATTTGACTAGGTCAAACATCGGGTTGAGTAGTATTAATACTAATACTAATAATATTATTAGTATTAAATATAAAATAATAATATTATTATTATTATTTATAAAATAATAATATTATTATTATTTAATATAATATAATATAATATTATTATTAATAATAATATAATATAATATTATTATTAATAATATTTAATAAAAAAAAAAAAAAAAAAAAATTTAAAACCCTCAGATCTGGACCCAGCCCAGCCCCCCCTCTCTTTCTTTTTTTAGTTTTCTCTCCTTCCGTCCAGTCTCTCCTTAGATTCCGACCACTCACGCCATTTTTCCTCCGCCGTTTCTCCCATCAACGAGCTCTCATCCACAACGTCGTCTCAGCGGCGGCGAGCGACGGTTTGACTGACGAAACTTGAACAACAGTCGTCCAACTTCTTTTCTCGGCGACAACGTTCGATCTACGAACTTCCGACATCGTCAAGTAGCGGGTAGGTGATTCTTCCCTCTAACGACCTTATATCTTACTCTATTGAGTATCGATTTCAACCGCAACCATCATTTTTCAACTCTGACTTTTGTAGTTCACAAACATTCTGTCCAACATCAATACCCACTCTATTTTGGCATTGGATTCGTGAAATTTCACATTAGCTCGAGGTCCAACACGACTTACAACATTTGTCGGTGAGTTTTCGTTAGGTAACAATGCGTCGATTCCTTCTAATTTCTTTGTAAATGTGGTGATGTTGAATTTAAGACTGGTGTGTAGGGTCGGACGATTCTTTGATATCAAGAAACGAGTTTTTGGAGTAACAATTATTTTGGGTAATTGTTCTAAACACCACCTTTGATTTTATTAAGTTTCGACAATTTTTTTATAACACTATAGTTAGCCTCAAAAGTAGTATTAAGTGCTGAAAATTGTTGTAGGTTGAGACCAAGAGCTTTCGTAGCAATTTTTGTAACTTCGTCGGACTTAGCTTAAAGGTAAGTGACCTTACTACTGGTCAGCCTTCGGGCTAGGTTGGGGAATTTTTCTGATTTCATGATAAAGTTTGAATGTATGATGAGATTCTAAGTAGTTGTCCATTGAAATGTTGAATATATGTGGTTGAAGTACTGATTCAATTTTATGTAAATGTTGTGAATTTCTGCATGTAACTCTTAAGGTATTCTGACGTAGTTGGATGAGAAACTTATGTATATGGTGATCTGAAGTGATGAGAATGTTAGTTTTATCACGTTGAGCATATGAAAAATATTTGATTGTTGTTATGGAATTTCATGTTTTAACATGATGAATATATATGTCATGAGACCTCATTGTTGTATGCCACATGTTTAACTCAGTCAAGATAATGTAGTGGCAATTATACCCATCCCCTAGTCATGTTGGTACCTAGTAGACTGAGGCTTTGCTCCACTGACTGGATGCCAACTAACCATCAGTAGGGGTGAGTTTCTAGAGGAGTCTACTATACCGAGAAGTTGTGAGAGTTATGGTGGGATTGGGTTAATTGTTCACTTAGATGGCCATAACAGTAAGTACAGAACAGTCAGGTTTAGGTCCCACTAGTTACTAGTCAAAGTCTCAGTCAGTTCATGTTGCATGTGTTTGCATAGCCTAACCCCGGTGGTGGGGTTACTTACTGAGTATTTTATTTAAAATACTCATTCTTTCTAAAAACTATTTTTTTTCAGGTAATTCTAGGAACGTATCAGGTGTTTGACGAGGTGATCGGTTGATGATGTCATGGGACACGTGGAGTCAGAACTTCCGCATTCTTTTAAATTCTTTTTCTTTCCGTCGGTCCAACAGTTTTGCTAAGGATTAGAAAACAATAAATTTTGGCGTTAAATTTTATCTTGTTGGAACTTGTTTAATCGTTTTATGTTTTCATTGGGATCCCAAAATTAAATGTATTTGACTATTTGTTGACCAGGGACTTTATATTTTAATTTCATTAATTCAAAAATAAAATTTTCAGCCTATTTAATGAGTTTTATGACGTCATGCTCTTGGTAACGGCCCTAGGGTGATGTCATAGGAAGTCGGGTCGTTACAGTTGGTATCAGAGCCTAAGTTTTAGGTTCTGTAGACTGGCTTACATCGTAAGCCCTAAATGTTCCCATGGCTCATCAATAGGTCCGTCGTCATCGCCAGGTATGTTCATTTTTTTTTTACAAGTGTTATGAAAGATGGTATTTAAATGAATTTGAATAAATTAATGCGTGAGCAGTGGTTTTTGTCTTGATTGATGATTTGATAAAGTAGTTGGGTTATATTTGGTAGGTTATGGCACGTAACATAAGCTTAGTCAGGCGAGGTTGGTCTAGTAGAGGTCAGTCAAGTAATTCCCGTAAGAAAAGCTCGAGTAAGCGGGGTAAGTCTGATCAGGTCCTGTCAAGTAACCAGGTAGAAAATACATCAGTGGGACAAATGCCCCCTTCTCAAGCAGTCGACCAGATTGAGAGGTCACCAGTGGGATTGACGCCCACAACTCAGCCTGGTTTTCAGAATGAGAATACACATGCGACTCAGCAGGCAAGAACTTTACTAACGGCGACTATAATGGAGGCTATGCAGACGTTGATTCAGACGGCAGTCGCTAACCAGGTGGCTCAAGTGAACAGGGACCAGAGGGGTTTGTCAGAAGAGGCGAGACATCTGCGAGACTTCAGAAAATACGACCCACGTTCCTTCGATGGGTCGTTAGCAGATCCGACGAAAGCCGAGATATGGTTGTCGTCCATTGAGACCATTTTTCGTTATATGAGATGCCCAGAGGAGCAGAAAGTGCAGTGTGCAGCCTTCGTGCTGATAGACGATGCTCAGTTATGGTGGGAGTCGGCCGAGAGGTCGATTGATACTAGCGGAGGACCGGTGACCTGGTCACAATTCAAGGAAGCCTTTTACCAGCAGTATTTCCCAGCTGTAACTCGATATAAAAAGCAAGCAGAGTTCTTGCATCTCAAGCAAGGAAGTCGGTCTGTGGCTGAATATGAAATAGAGTTCAGCAGGTTGTCTCGTTTCGCTCCCGAGTTAGTGGCAACAGAAGCCACGAAAGCAGAACGATTCATTATGGGTCTGAGGAGCGAGGTCCAAGGCATAGTGGCAGCTCTTGCTCCACCAGATTATGCCGCGGCCCTCCGCGCGACAACTCTGATTGATAATCGTGCACCTGGAGAGCCTCAGATACCTACGGGTACGAGTTCATTTTCAGGTCAGAAGAGAAGGTCAGATCAGATGTCCTCGGGTTCCCAACATGTTCAGCGTAACTCCGGGGGCTCACATCAGAACCAGAGACAACAGTTCACCAGACAAGAGAGCTCTGGTAGAGACAAACCGATATGCAACTCTTGTGGGAGGCGTCATTGGGGCCGCTGCTTAGCACGAACAGGGGTATGTTTCAGGTGTGGTCAGGAGGGGCATATGTCAGATCGTTGTCCTAGGAGGAATGCCCCAGGCAGTAGGGATCAACCCTCGAGCTTGAACCAGGCTAGTGCAGGCAGACAAGCTCAACAACAGGGTAAAGTTTATGCTACCACCCATCAAGAAGCCGAGAACTCGAATGCAGTTGTGACAGGTACGCTCCCTATTTTGGGTCACTATGCTCTAGTATTGTTTGATTCGGGTTCCACCCATTCATTTGTTTCTACTGCATTCGTAAGTCAAGCTAAGTTAGAATTGGAACCACTGGACTGTGTCTTGTCTGTTTCCACCCCATCCGGGGTGATTGCGCTAGTACATGATAAAGTGAAAGCGTGTGTCAGGTGTTAGTGTCAGAGCGACTGTTGGATGTAATACTAGTGGTCCTAGACATGACAGACTTTGATGTAATTCTCGGGATGGATTGGTTGGCGGAGAACCACGCCAACATCGACTGCTTTCGTAAAGAAGTGGTGTTTAACCCACCAGCAGGGGTAAACTTCAAGTTTAAGGGGACTAGAATCGAGGTTTTGCCCAAGGTAGTCTCTGCTGTAAAGGCAAGGAAATTGATCCGTCAAGGCGCTTGGGGTCTATTAGCCAGCGTGGTTGACACCAGGTGCGTTGAGGTTTCAATAGCATCAGTGCCCGTGGTCAGTGAGTTTGCAGATGTGTTTCCCGATGACCTCCCAGGGTTGCCACCCATGCGGGAGGTAGAGTTCAACATCGAGCTAGAACCAGGGACGGGTCCTATTTCTAAAGCTCCGTATAGAATGGCCCCAGCAGAGTTGAAAGAGCTCAAATCCCAGGTTCAGAAGTTATTAGACAAGGGTTTCATACGCCCTAGCGTATCACCTTGGGGTGCACCAGTTTTGTTTGTGAAGAAGAAAGATGGTTCCATGCGGCTGTGCATCGACTACCGAGAGTTGAATAAAGTAACTATTAAAAACAGGTATCCCCTCCCGCGTATAGATGACTTGTTCGATCAGTTACATGGAGCCACTGTGTTTTCAAAGATTGATCTACGTTCAGGGTACCACCAGTTGAGAATAAAGAGTGATGATATTCCTAAGACGGCGTTCAGGTCTAGATATGGACACTACGAGTTCACTGTGATGTCCTTTGGGCTGACTAACGCACCAGCTGTCTTTATGGGTTTGATGAACAAGGTGTTCAAGGAGTTTCTTGACACGTTCGTGATAGTATTTATCGACGATATTTTGGTCTATTCCAAAACGAAGGCAGAGCATGAGGAACACCTTAGGAGAGTTCTGACAATCCTAAGGTTGAACAAGTTGTATGCCAAATTTTCTAAGTGCGAGTTTTGGCTACATCAGGTGGCGTTCCTAGGACACGTGGTGTCTAAAGATGGGATCTTAGTTGACCCTGCAAAGGTAGAGGCAGTGACTGATTGGCCTCGCCCAACTACAGTCAGAGAGGTGCGTAGCTTCTTAGGACTGGCAGGGTACTATCGGCGGTTCGTGCAGGATTTCTCCCGCATAGCCACACCCCTGACGCAGTTAACTAGGAAAGGGAATTCTTTTGTCTGGAGCGGAGCTTGTGAAGAAAGTTTTCACGAACTCAAGCGGAGGTTAGTTTCGGCACCAGTACTCACGGTACCCGAGGGAGTTGGGAATTTCGTTATTTACAGTGACGCCTCTAAAAAAGGGTTAGGATGTGTGTTGATGCAGCAGGGTAAGGTCATTGCTTACGCCTCTCGCCAACTAAAGGGGTACGAACAGAATTACCCAACTCATGATCTGGAGTTGGCAGCGGTGGTTTTTGCTTTGAAGATTTGGAGGCACTACTTGTACGGTGAGAAGATTCAAATCTTCACAGACCATAAGAGCTTGAAGTATTTCTTCACTCAGAAAGAGTTGAACATGAGACAGAGAAGGTGGCTAGAGTTAGTAAAAGATTACGACTGCGAGATCCTGTACCACTTAGGTAAGGCTAACGTAGTGACAGATGCTCTCAGTAGGAAGACAGTCCATTCGTCAGCCTTAATCACTACTCAAGCCCACTTATGTAATGATTTGGAGCGGGCTGGGATAGCAGCTTCCGTGAGGGAAATTACTGCGCAGATAGCACAAATGTCAGTACGACCGACCTTAAGGCAAAAAATTATTAATGCACAACGAGAAGATCCTAGTCTCGCCGAGTACTTATGTCAAGTGGAGTCAGGACAAGCCAGTGAGTTTACGGTTTCTTCAGAGAGTGGCCTCTTTTATCAGGGACGTTTGTGCGTACCGAAAAATGTCGATCTTAAGAACGAGTTGTTAGCTGAGGCCCACTGCTCTCCATTCTCGATACATCCGGGTAACACTAAGATGTATCAGGATTTAAAACGTTACTATTGGTGGCGAAACATGAAGCGAGAGGTGGCCGACTTCGTTAGTAAGTGCTTGGTTTGTCAGCAGGTGAAGGCGCCGAGGCAAAGACCGGCAGGTTTGTTGCAGCCTTTGAGTGTGCCAGAGTGGAAGTGGGAGAACATAGCTATGGATTTCATAGTAGGGCTGCCTAGAACAGTTAAAGGTTACACACTGGTTTGGGTTATCATTGACAGACTCACGAAGTCAGCACATTTCCTTCCTGGGAAATCTACATATTCTGTCGAAAAATGGGCACAATTGTATCTGAAAGAGATTGTCAGACTTCATGGGGTGCCAGTGTCAATTATATCCGATAGAGACCCTCGTTTCACTTCCAATTTCTGGCAGAGTCTTCAGAAGGCGTTAGGCACGCAGTTGGAGCTTAGTACAACTTTTCACCCACAGACAGATGGTCAGACCGAACGTCTTAATCAGACTCTAGAGGACATGTTACGTGCATGTGCGTTGGATTTTGTAGGGAGTTGGGATTCTCACCTGCATTTGATGGAATTTGCTTATAACAACAGTTTTCAGGCAACCATTGGCATGTCACCATTGAAGCTCTTTATGGAAGGAGTTGTAGATCCCCTGTGTACTGGGATGAAGTAGGTGAACGCAAGTTGTTAGGACCCGAGTTGGTCCAACTAACAAATGATGCCATCCAAAAAATAAGAGCGAGGATGCATACAGCGCAAAGTAGACAGAAGAGTTACGCTGACACTAGGCGAAGAGACTTGGAGTTCACAGCAGGCGATAAAGTGTTCCTAAAAGTAGCACCCATGAAGGGAGTTCTGAGGTTCGGTAAGAAAGGGAAGCTTAGTCCACGTTTCATTGGGCCGTTTGAGATTTTGGAACGTATTGGCCCTGTGGCATATCGTTTAGCTTTGCCACCAGCTCTCTCTGCGGTTCACAACGTTTTTCATGTGTCTATGTTGCGGAAGTATATGGCAGACCCTTCTCATGTGATTGACTTTGAGTCTTTGTGCCTAGACGAGAATATGAGTTATGAGGAAAAACCCAAGCGAATCTTGGCAAGGGAGTCGAAGACCCTGCGGAATCGAGAAATACCCCTTGTCAAAGTTCTTTGGCAGAACCATCAGTTTGGGGAAGCAACGTGGGAACGAGAGGGTGATATGAGGTCTAAATACCCGGAGCTCTTTCAAGATGAGGAACTTTCGGGGACAAAAGTTCTTAAGGAGGGAAGATTGTAACAACCCGAATTCCAGGTAAGAGAAATTTATTTATTTTTATTATTGTCGGTTCAATAATGGGTTTAAAGAGAAGATGCTGGTCAAATTTGGGCTTAAAAGATGCCGGGGCGAGTCATTTGACTAGGTCAAACATCGGGTTGAGTAGTATTAATACTAATACTAATAATATTATTAGTATTAAATATAAAATAATATTATTATTATTATTATTTATAAAATAATAATATTATTATTATTTAATATAATATAATATAATATTATTATTATTAATAATATAATATAATATTATTATTAATAATATTTAATAAAAAAAAATAAAAAAAAAATTAAAACCCTCAGATCTGGGTCTTCTTCTTACCCTTCTTCTTCGTGAAGAAGACCCAGCCCAGCCCCCCCCCCCCTCTCTTTCTTTTTTTAGTTTTCTCTTCTTCCGTCCAGTCTCTCCTTAGATTCCGACCACTCACGCCATTTTTCCTCCGCCGTTTCTCCCATCAACGAGCTCTCATCCACAACGTCGTCTCAGCGACGGCGAGCGACGGTTTGACTGACGAAACTTGAACAACAGTCGTCCAACTTCTTTTCTCGGCGACAACGTTCGATCTACGAACTTCCGACATCGTCAAGTAGCGGGTAGGTGATTCTTCCCTCTAACGACCTTATATCTTACTCTATTGAGTATCGATTTCAACCGCAACCATCATTTTTCAACTCTGACTTTTGTAGTTCACAAACATTCTGTCCAACATCAATACCCACTCTATTTTGGCATTGGATTCGTGAAATTTCACATTAGCTCGAGGTCCAACACGACTTACAACATTTGTCGGTGAGTTTTCGTTAGGTAACAATGCGTCGATTCCTTCTAATTTCTTTGTAAATGTGGTGATGTTGAATTTAAGACTGATGTGTAGGGTCGGACGATTCTTTGATATCAAGAAACGAGTTTTTGGAGTAACAATTATTTTGGGTAATTGTTCTAAACACCACCTTTGATTTTATTAAGTTTCGACAATTTTTTTATAACACTCTAGTTAGCCTCAAAAGTAGTATTAAGTGCTGAAAATTGTTGTAGGTTGAGACCAAGAGCTTTCGTAGCAATTTTTGTAACTTCGTCGGACTTAGCTTAAAGGTAAGTGACCTTACTACTGGTCAGCCTTCGGGCTAGGTTGGGGATTTTTTCTGATTTCATGATAAAGTTTGAATGTATGATGAGATTCTGAGTAGTTGTCCATTGAAATGTTGAATATATGTGGTTGAAGTACTGATTCAATTTTATGTAAATGTTGTGAATTTCTGCATGTAACTCTTAAGGTATTCTGACGTAGTTGGATGAGAAACTTATGTATATGGTGATCTGAAGTGATGAGAATGTTAGTTTTATCACGTTGAGCATATGAAAAATATTTGATTGTTGTTATGGAATTTCATGTTTTAACATGATGAATATATATGTCATGAGACCTCATTGTTGTATGCCACATGTTTAACTCAGTCAAGATAATGTAGTGGCAATTATACCCATCCCCTAGTCATGTTGGTACCTAGTAGACTGAGGCTTTGCTCCACTGACTGGATGCCAACTAACCAACATGATGAATATATATGTCATGAGACCTCATTGTTGTATGCCACATGTTTAACTCAGTCAAGATAATGTAGTGGCAATTATACTCATCCCCTAGTCATGTTGGTACCTAGTAGACTGAGGCTTTGCTCCACTGACTAGATGCCAACTAACCATCAGTAGGGGTGAGTTTCCAGAGGAGTCTACTATACCGAGAAGTTGTGAGAGTTATGGTGGGATTGGGTTAATTGTTCACTTAGATGGCCATAACAGTAAGTACAGAACAGTCAGGTTTAGGTCCCACTAGTTACTAGTCAAAGTCTCAGTCAGTTCATGTTGCATGTGTTTGCATAGCCTAACCCCGGTGGTGGGGTTACTTACTGAGTATTTTATTTAAAATACTCATTCTTTCTTAAAACTATTTTTTTTCAGGTAATTCTAGGAACGTATCAGGTGTTTGACGAGGTGATCGGTTGATGATGTCATGGGACACGTGGAGTCAGAACTTCCGCATTCTTTTAAATTCTTTTTCTTTCAGTCGGTCCAACAGTTTTGCTAAGGATTAGAAAACAATAAATTTTGGCGTTAAATTTTATCTTGTTGGAACTTGTTTAATCGTTTTATGTTTTCATTGGGATCCCAAAATTAAATGTATTTGACTATTTGTTGACCAGGGACTTTATATTTTAATTTCATTAATTCAAAAATAAAATTTTCAGCCTATTTAATGAGTTTTATGACGTCATGCTCTTGGTAACGGCCCTAGGGTGATGTCATAGGAAGTCGGGTCGTTACAGTAGCAATGTATTAGTTAGAATTGACAACTCTAGTTAATTTCCATGTGGCCAGTTGCTTCAGGGTTATCGGGCAACTGTTTGTGTGTGCAATTTATTCATGACCATGTTTATAGAGTTCAATGATAGTAATTACATCGCTTAGCAAATCCCGAATTCCCCAAATCCATCACGTTCGACTTGTTTATTTATTTTTTTGTTAGCTTATTTTTGTCTCTCCCGCATGAACAAACCCCTTTTTGTTACTCTAAAATCAAACAAACAATATTCGATTCAAGCATTAATTTCATCTTGACACGTTCCCTGAGGATCGACTCCGTTGCCACTAGCTGCAAAGCTAAGTGAGTTCGGATTTATAAATTTGATTTTGGCGGGTCTCGACAACCCGAAAATTGGAGTAATACCCAAAACCTCTGCCACGAGGTACCCAACCCTATTCTGTTTTTGAAAGTTGTTTCAGGATTCTGTGATCCAAATAGTGTAAATTCGTAAAACAATTTTTTGTTTTTGTTTTTAATGTATCCAAATTTTGAATTTAAAATTTGAAATTGGTAATTGCAGAATTATATTTATATTTAGAGTGATAAAAGCATTAATAAATAAAGTATTTCATGTTATAAACTCAATTCATTTTTGTTAAATTAAAATATGTACAATATAATGTACTATAAATTATATGATATCATAAAATAATAATTATACAAAATTTAGCAATTAATTAGTTTATATTTGATGGAGCGATTTACCGCAGCGGAGGCGATTTTGGACCGATGATACTCTAATTTCATCAATTTAACAAATAGAAAACATGCTCAAAACGACGGAATTAAGAAATTAGAAATACATACCCTTGTAGTTCCAATTTCAAACAGAAGAACTTTTTTTTTTCTTTCAAATTTTCGTATACCAGCCTTCTCCAAAATTGAATCAATTCAATTTCAATACCCCCGGCCTCCTCTCTATTTTAAAATCTGTAGCCCAAATCACATATATATATATATTATACTTAATATATATATATATATATATATATATATATATATATATATATTTATTATTATTATTAAAAATAATAATAATAATTTTATTTATTAAATATTTTAATAAATAAAAAATATATATATATATATAATTATTAATTAAACTTTTTAATTAATAATTATTATTTAATTCAATATCAAATATTAATTAAATAATATGATTAAACCCGGTTTTCGGAAAATCGACTTTTTTACACCTGAATCCTATTCATGTTTTAGGCCATTCTCATATTTAAATTATATTTAAATATGTCCATCATTCTTCCACAAACTGAATTTGAACAATTCAAATTCTTTTTCTTTTCTTTTATACTGTTGCACGACATTATCCGAGCTAGCCAGGAGAACCTAAAGGACCTACAGATCATGAGCTCCAACGATACGAGATTATTCGGTCAAAACTCTTTTAACCCGAATCAATCAACTTTCGTTAACCCCCAGAGACTCCACTATAGTCCGAGGGTTGCACTCTCCTCACTGTAGATATATTGTGTCTCTCTTGATATAACCGTCATCAGTAAGTCGATCCTTCACAGGTTGTTCGTAATCACAGCTGGGTCATTTAAACCGTTTAACCCCTGCATTACAACTTGTTCCTTAAGTACCACTGACACCTCTAATGAACAATAGATTTGTGGTCCAACCATCAGATCAATATAATTCTCTCATCACATGGGAGTGTGAGCTCACATTGTTCAAGCCCCGGAGTCAGCTATTAAGGGAACAACCTATCTACTAACCTTGAAGAGCGGGTTAGGAGTGAATTCCAATCTTGCTACACTATGTCTCCAGCTACTTATTTGGCTTTATCCCCAAGTTGGTAGACTTATTGAGCGGGCGTTCCGCCACTCTCACCCATACAAGTCAAAGGATACTTCCGAATAAGCAGAAGTTCATAGCAAGCTCAGGATTAAGCTCGAGTTACCTAGGCCATCAAAGTGTATAAGTCAGTCTCAATCAGTAAACGGAGTTATAAAGAGAGAGTGACTTAATACGCGGTTCGATCTTGTGTAAACTCTTTACACAGGACGCCCTCACTTCTCACATCTCCATGTGGAACGATTCGGATCACATCGTTCTGTACAATACAGAGTGAGCCGCATCCAATAGTGTTACCAGGATAAGGTACCCAGCCTTATCCGTATACTATAGACTGTTTTGACTGACTACTTGAGCCTGATCCACAATCATGTCATACATGAGGCTCAAGTACTCATATTCAGCCAAGGGTGTTGGTCATTGATATAGGTTAACGTAAACACGTTTCACTTTATTCCAGTAAACTCTTTTACTGAATAAAACTAATAACTCTTTATTATAGAATATTTACAAACATATCAGTTTACAAACCACGAGTTTTAGGACATAAAATCCAACAATATTCAATCTAGTATTTAGTTGGTGACTACATCTGCTACCAAACACATATCTAAAAACAATGAAATACAACTCTGTTTTGATTGAATCACTTGTTTTCAAATTTTTGTTTTCCGTCCACCAACAAAAAAGAACCTTATTTCTTATTTTTGTTTCCAGGTTTTTCCAAAACATAAATAAAATCATTAATGAATTATTTTTTATTTATAAAAAGAATAATAAATATCCGTAAATAAATATTGTTGAACTAGAAATTTTGGCCAATTACAAATTGTCACGTCATTATTAAAAATTAATGACAAAATTACATTTGGATTCCGTCATAATTTGAATGTGTCTCAAATTAAAATTGAAGAAGAAAAAAAATACAATTCACAAATAATGTCACGTGTCAGCATTTGATTAAATAAGTTCAAATTGGGCCATATTGCAATTGGACTTAAATAGGTCTAAAAGTTAATTAAATGACAATTTATCCCAAAAGTCATTAAAGTCACCATATATTCATGGAAAGCTCCATAGATAGAAGAGTTTTCCTTCATTTCAAAGGTTCATAAACCAAATTTTCATAACCAAAGAACCCAAAAAGAATTCATAAACAAAAGATTAGAAGACTACCTAAAGTTCTTGAAGATTAGAAGACTTCGAAGATCCAAAATCCCCTTAAGAACTGAAAACCTCAAGGTACCGAGTGACTCTTCAACAAGTTAAAGATTCAATCTCGAGAACAAGTTGCAAAGCCCCCGAAACAAATTCAACACCAAAAATAAGTTGTGAAGCCCTTGACAGAAATTTACGTTGATAGAGAAAGAATCAGAGAAAAAACATTAGAAATTGTATTTTACTAATACAAATTAATACAAATTTAAATTCATTACACGTATTAAATAATTTATATTTAATTTTAAAAACTAATTTTCATATGAAATTGAATGTAGAAGAACTTAAAAATATCTCTAAAATGTCCTCTATGACAAAAAGTGCTTGTAAAATAGTATTTCACTTCATAACCGTATGCCAAAAAGTGCTTGTAAAATAAGTATTTTACTTCAAAGTAATTTTTTTTCTAAGTCGTTTGTTGTGCAAAAAACATTTAAACAAGCATACACAATTATAAGTAATAATTGGTGGCAATTAAGTGATATGAAATTAACAACAACAACAACAAAAAAAAAAAAAAAAAAAAAAAACTAGCAAGATAGAATAGATAGATTAAGGTGCTGGAATTTATGACATATTTTTGTTTATTTTCGCCCCGTTACTACAACAATTCTACAACATAGTCAAACAGTAAACGAGAATTTCAATTTTCAAGCACGATTTCTAATCCTCGAACAAAGTTAATCATATGTATGGAGCATCAAGAATATCAATAAGCATAATTTTCCTAGTTTTGCAAGTAAAAAATGTATGTCTACACCCTTGAATTCACTACTTAATCAAACATGAATATAGTTGTACATTTTCCACTAATTTTTAACCCTTTCAGTTTTAAAAATCACTTTGCATCCTCTTTAAGGCAATCTATCTCAAATAGAAAATAAACATTTAACACGCGGATCTACAACAACGAGTCTACAGTTGAATTATGTGAAGGCCAAACTACTTTTTTTCGTTCAAATTTTGACATCAACACATAAATTCAGTGCATTTTCTAACCAAACTTTTAAAAATCGTCATTTTATCCTTTCATATCTACAACAACAATGTGATTTACTATTTATCCTAGATTGAAATTATTTTTTCTTATATTTGTTGTATTTAAATGTTTCTTCAAAATTTGTTAGATATTTTTATATAAAAAAATTCTCTTAATATTTGTTAAATAATTTAGAGTAAAAAATATATAATTTGTGAGTTAAATCATATAAAATGTTAAATAATAATCTTATATAAAAATGTTTGAAATTAAATATATCAACATAAACATCATTTAAATATTATGCTAATTTGATCATTAGACCTAAATCACATCAATTTAATATTACGTTTTTTGTTTTTAAAACTATCATATTTTTTCACAATTTCTTTACTATGTTTTTCATTTTTCTTAATTTTGTTTTTGATTTTTTAGTCAAATTCTAAAAATATATATATATATATATATATATATATATATATATATATATATATATATATATTATTATTAGGGCGGGTTGCACAAACAGCAATCAGGCCAAAAATAAAAATAATTGCAAATTTAACAAAGTTTAAAATCATTTGCAAATATGGCAAAAAATCAGTAGCTATCACTGATAGACTATTATCACTGGCCAAATTCTATAAAAAAGACTACTATCCGCGATAAACTTCTATCAGCGATAGACCATACTATCAGTAATAGAAATTGCCATATCCGCAATTATTTTTTAAAAATGCTATTTTTTTTTTAATTATTTTACTCTAAATTGACATCTGTTACAATTTTTTTTTTTTTTTTTATTTATTTATTTATTTATTTTTTTTTTTTTTTTTTTGAGGACAAGCTCATAACAAGCTAAGCTAAAGAAATATCACGAAGAATAAAAGACTCAACCTGAGGAGGAACATCCTCCACCCAAACCACACTTTGGCGAAGCATCAAAGCAAGTTTCGCAAGCTGGTGCGCCACCACGTTGCCTTCACGATAGGTAAAACTGCAGCCACCCCCACACGCTTGGAGAAGCCGAGAGCCCACTCCCGACACAAACACACCAACTTCTGATAAGTCCTCGACTCTCTCCTGCAATAAGGAACATATCCGGGAGGAATCTGATTCAAGAACCACAGGATGTAACCCACCTTCCCATGCAATGCGCATACCCTCTACAGCTGCCAACCCTTCCGCCATCGCCACACTACACACATTCTGAAACCACATAATGGCTGTCAACATTACTAACCCCTCTGAATCTCGTACCACTACTCCCACACCCGCCAAGCCTCCTTCCTTCACGAAACCGGCATCCACGTTCACCTTGTACAACCCTGGAGGAGGGGGTTTCCACTTAGCCCTGGATCGGGCCACAGGAGTACCCACCGGACCACCCCCCCGCCCTTTCGCTCCCTGAAAGGTCCTCAAGTAGCTCGAGGCCCATGAACCAAGATCCGTCAACGCCTGCACCCCCTGAGTCCGAACCCGATTCCGGTAACCCCACACCGCCCACCAGAAAACGCATAACTCCTCAAACTCCCGCCACCCTAGCTTCTCTTGAAGAGACCACACAAGGGAAGCCATGTCACCACCCATAGGTTGCTGTAACAGACACCCAAACTTCGAGGACAGCAAAACCCCCCGTATAAATTTACAGAACCAGAACACGTGGGTACTCGTCTCCCCCCCCCCTTCCCACACAGGCAACACACATTCAAAATGTCAATCCCCCTCCTGCCCAAGTTATCCATCGTGGGAAGTCGATCCAAATAAAGGCGCCACATAAAGATCCGAATCTTGTTCGGAATTCCCATCTTCCAAAACCCCTTCCACCACTGCGCCACTCTCTCGACAGAGGACGTAGAGGCCTCCTGACGGGCACTCTCAGTCTGAGCCAACCGGTAACCGCTCTTGACTGTGAACACCCCAGACTCCTCAGAATGCCAAATAGCCTGGTCCACTGTATGCCGTCGATCTGTCGGGATCGTTAAGATAGCGTGAACTTCGGATGGACTGAAATGTTGCCATAGCCGATTCGCATCCCACGCACCCGAGTTGTGAAAAAGATCACACACCCGTGTCTCAATGGGGAGAGAAATAGGAGAAATAATGCGCACGCTAGACTCAGCAGGAACCCAATTGGATCCATACACCTATATATATTTTTTTTAAACTTAGAAGAATTTTTTTTTTTTAAATAGATTAAAAAAAAAACTTAGTATTTATAAGCTTAATTTTCAAAAAATAAAAAATTAAATGGTTATAAAACTACATTTGATTTCTTTTAAAATCACAATTAACAACAATTATTTTAAACAACAATCTCAAACTAATTGTTTTCCTTAAAATCATGGGGCAACTACAAGAATAGCTGAAACAAGATTATGCACGTTGAAAAATAGCTAAACTAATTATTGTGTTGAAAAATAGCTAACTCCTATAATTAGAAACTTCTTTAGAAGGTAGTTGGACGAAACTACCTTCAAGCATTTAACTGTTGAAGTACCTATACAAAAGGAGAGATTTAATCACAGAGAATTAAATGAAAAACAACAAATGGCGAACCGTTAGAAAATTTAAAATAATCAAAGCAAACCATTTTTTAGAATATAGTGGGACCAAACTACCCGTTTAAGATTTAACTGAAAAATTAAATCAACTAAAAAATGGTTGATTTTATGGGAGATAAATTAGTTGGGAGAAAAAACAGTAACATTAGTAAATCGTTGAAAATTTTGTATGAAACAGAAATCGGACCTTCCACTTCTTGTATTTCTCCGTATACATTGACTCGACGAACAAAAATCAGACATTCTAGTCCTTTGTATTTCCCAGTTACACTGACTCAACGGACAAAAATCAGAGACCTTCTAGTCCTTGTATTTCCCAGTATACACTGATTCAACGAACAAAAATCAAACCTTTCAGTCCTTGTATTTCCCAATATACACTGACTCGACAAACAAAAATCAGATCTTCCACTCCTTGTATTTCCCAGTATACACTGACTCGATGAACACGACAATGGAGTCCAAAACATGTACCAGTTATATACTGATCGGATAACTTGGGCAACCACCGTGAGTCCCATTCTCGTCGGCGCCAACCACCGTGAGTCTCATTCTACGAGATTGATCTCAACTAGAAAACGTACAAGAAAATCGAGACTTTCGACTCCCAATGGAGTCCAGAAAACGTACCAAAAAATTGACCTCACCCACCGTGAGTCTCATTTTATGAGATCAGACTCTCATTCCCGTGGGCGCAAGCTAGGTATTGTTTGCCCACAACTGATCGGATCTTCACCGTGCGCAACGGACAACTTGGGCAACCACCGTGAGTCCGCGAATCTTCATCCAAACCACGGTGCAAATCGAACATCGAGACTTCTGGTACGTTTGATTGAATGAACAATATAATATTGTTGAGATTTGTGTTTTGAATAAATCCCGATTTTTTATGGATTTTGTTTGTTAACCCTTTTTGATATATTTAATTGACCGATTTTTAGGGATCTTGTTTGTTGTCCCTTTTTCTTGGTTGTCCGTAAATACAAGTATATACAAGGGGTATAGATGGAATGAAAATGCTGACTACCTCGCCTAAAACTCAGGTATTTGAAAATACGTATGAGAATTATTTTAAACAAAACAAAAAGAAAAAATAAAAATAAAAATCGGTTAAGTGGGCTATCGGTAAATATGAGTATAAACTCCCTAAAATTGTGGTAGCTATTGGACGAAAATATGAAAGATTCTTAGCTATTTTTTAATTCAGGTTTTTATTCCTAGCTATTATTGAGAATTCTCCTAAAATCATCTTTACCTTACATTACAAAATATATTTTCTCCAACTCAACTGTAATTTGGCCCGTACTTTGGTTGCACATGAGCTAGCGCAGATGGCTATAGGCCTTCAACAACATGCTGGGACAGACTTATGTGGAGACTAGGAGTGGCCACGCCCCCCAAAATTTTGAATTTTATATATATGTAAAAATATTTCCTTAAAATATAAAGTCCCCCCTAAAACTATAATGTCTTCTGCATTGGAGGCGATTGTGAGTGGCTACATAAACACAATTTAATTGTACATACATATACATATACATATACAATATAAAATATCACAACTTTCATCTCTTTATTGAAATTATGCAATTCATTACATCAGAAAATAACATATTGAATAATTAAGTTGTGTCCAACACAATAAAAGAAATGCACATTTAATTTCTAACAAGTGCGTAGACAGATACAAAATTTACCAAAATTTTAAATTAAAATAATGCTGAGTACAAAATTAAAGGGTCAAGCAAGTCGTCCTGGTCTCCATCTCCCTACAAAAATAAATTACAAAAGAATTATATAAACAATTGTCAGCTTCATCTACATGCTCATCTCCATCTACATGTTGACTTAACTTCATAAATAAAAAACATATTTTATAAGAGTAATCCAACTGCAAGGTAGCAAATCAAGCTTGATAATAAACTCACAATTTTACAACCAAATTAGTAAAATGAAAAGATTAAGAAAGGACAAGGCCACATGGGTGAGGTTACTGAAATGGCTAAGAGATTAAGAAAAAAAAAATGTTGTGAGTACTAAAAAACTGGAAGTTAATCTCATTTTCCCTTGCATTTTCGTTTGTTATTTCTGTGTTCAAATTTAAGAGCAGCCTGAAAATAAGATAAATAAATAAAACGCAAAATAATGAAGATAAATGGACGCTGACAAATTAGAATTTAGCACATATGCACCGATTAGTAAAAACTACTTAACTCAATATTACAGACTCTCCAGGTGTCTCTCAAACACTTTAGCGGTGAGAGACTTTGTAAAGGAATCAAATACAAAAAAAAATATGATAACTTCTTAGAAAGCATTTGACGGGATACAAGTGGAATCAAATCAATTACATACACTTGTCATGTTCTGTCTAAACTAATTGCCATAATATAAGGAATTTGATATGAATCCAAATGAAAAATATTAGAGTTCAAAACAGTGACCATGATATAATGAAATGCCACTCAATTTATGCACATGGAAATAGTGAAATCTATGAACATCTATACCATTAAGGGTGCATTCTGTTTGATTTAGTTTTGGGTTAACCAAACCGGACTTCAGGGCCCACAAACATAATTCATGTTATCTTCCATGGGTCACAATTCACAATAGAACTTTTAATTCATGTTTTGATCGCTCCTTAATTTCGAATAATCTTGATGTCTAATATTATCAATTGTTTAGCTTACCCAGATTAAAGTTTAATAAGTATTAAAAAATAATAAACATAAAACCTGCAGGTCCTTTGTTGAGCAAGGAGCTTCATTTCAACTAGCTTGTATTGCTGATCATGTATTAAGAAAACTACCCTGCAAATATGCAATCCATAAAACTATATGTTTTCACAACATACATTAAACAATACAGTAATTTTATCAATGAAAACTAAAATAAAAATATTAAGTAAGAGAGGAAAATAATATATACAACATTCGTATAATAATATAAGAAATGAATTTGAATCAATCGGTTCAAAATGGACTGGCCATATTCATTCCAACCCCAACAGATACAGAACAACAAAAACAAGATACACCTCAATTATAACTAAAACAAAAAACTTCAGGCACATAACTCTTCCATTGATTCAACTTCAAAAATCAATTACAAATATATATATATATATCTATATATGACCGACTATTTTACACAACCTTCATACATCGATTCATTCAACCGTCCTTCTCTACCCGCAAAACAATTGCTATCGCCATTGGTCTAGAATCGCAATGGCTATCGCCATCATCAATATTTAAAAATTTACCGATATCGGAGAAGGATGTTTGCATCGATAGAAACTTGGAAGGATACTTACTTTTACAGAGTTGGCATGACTGCAAGCATCCTCCCATCTGGACTAACAGAGGTGTTATGTAGAAACAAGGGGAAAAATTAAGAAAATCAGAATACGAGCAACGAATGGTCAAATTGTTTATGATGTTGAATTTGCATCACTTACATTTACGGACCAACCAAATGTGAAGAAGTCGTTAAGGCAAGCAAAAGTCTTTGCATTTTGAGTCGTTATTTCCTGTGACGACCCTCATTGAACCACTGTAAAGAAAAGGGCACATAAGTCGTACGCCTGAGGTAATGAAAAGATGAAATGCCTTTACGCTCTTGATGGGGGACGAAACTTACTATGGATTATGAAATATATCAATAGAGTTTGTGATTGCATTTTCTTCGGTTGTCATTTTCATTTTGGTGCAAAATGCAACTCTGGGATGATTCAAGTACTGCACCATGAGGGAAAAAGGAAAGGAAAATTAGATACTGGAAACCCCATTCATAAGGAGATGGTTTACAAAAATCTTCAAGCACATATTGAAGGATCCAGTATGAGGAACAACAAAAACAAGTTCCACAAAAGTAAACCTGCAATACCACGATATTCCACCAAGGAAATTCCAGAAATTAGTTTTTTGCCATCTTCTTCTTCTTCTTCGATTACTGTCTTTTCTCTTTCGTTTTCGTCGAATCTGTTTCTTTCGGCTTTATCGCCTCTTTGGATATAAAACTCGGCGATCTTCGAATGTTCTGGAATTTTCTCCGCGTGTTCTTCGATTTCGACTACTACGGATTTATCAATTTCAGTTACAGTAGAATCAGAGCATTTCGCGTTCTCGCCGTCGTCGTTCGAGCATTTCTCCGTTTCCGAAACATTTCCACCGTCGTCGTCTCCTCCATTCTCCAGAAAAGCCATCGATTCCAAGTGTTCTTCCGTCGTAGACGCGCCGAATCTCAGATTGAAATCGATACAAAAACGTCCTCCGCCACCTACGTTTCCGTCGAATCTCACAGATAGCGAATGGATCTTAGGGTTTTGTCGAATGGCTTTTGTCGAAGACGAAGCGAATCGATATTTGGGCGAAGGAATTTTGGCAAAGAAGAAGGAATTACGCGATAGGGATTTTGATGTTGAGTTTTTATCTTTTCTTTTTTAATTCCGTAATCTGAATTTGGGGAATTGCAAAAACTGACCCGTCATAGCAAAACATTAACAAAAGTGACTCGTCTCCCACAAAAATATTAAAACTGACCGGTTTGAGGGTTTAGGGGATGTGAAATTATGCATATGCCCTCCATTAAGAAAATTGAATAGGAAAAGAGACGTTGGCATCGCACAAAAGTTTCACAAGCGTTGAGAAGAACGATTTCTATCGCATCTCACAACCCTCAAATCTCACAGCCCTCAAATTACTCTCCTTGAAAGGTATGCTTTCTTCCCATTTTTACTTGTGTTGTGTACCACGCTACTGTACTGTACTAGGTTTGAAAAGAATTCTTGAAATTTAGGGTTTTTAAGAGTTGAAGGAATGTTAATCAATCGGCGAATGAGGGGTTGGAAGGAGTCGAATTGTTTGTTTATAGGTTGTAGAACTGATTTCGTCGATGTCTGAGTAATGGAAATGGAATCCAATAGAAGTGTTAAAAAATCTGATTTCGTTGATGAATTTGTGAATCTGCATAGGGTTGTTCGATAGAAATCGCACAATGCGATAGCTATCGCACAATGCGATAGCTATCGCACAATGCGATTTCTATCGCATTGTGCGATTTCTATCACATTACGATAGAAATCGCACTATGCGATAGGAATCGCACACTACGATACCTATCGCACTATGCGATAGCTATCGTAGTGTGCGATTTCTATCGTAATGTGATATAAATCGCACACTACGATAGAAATCGCATTGTGCGATAGCTATCGCATTGTGCGATTTCTCCTTCACCTTACTGTCTAAACCTTCACTATACTGTCTCGATCTCCTAATTTTAAAATAACATGTTTGAACTGGTTCATTTGCATAGGTCTTTGAAATGGAGTTGGTTCAAAAGATCAAACCCGAGGACTACTTCCCCGCTACAGTTTCGTCTTTGTCGCATATCTCGAACACAACTGCATTAATTAAGACGAAGTTAACGGAGACACAGATGAACATGTATAGGAAAACATGTTTTGGTCCACTACTGGACGTGAATTTGATATTCAATGGCCAGTTGGTTCATCACCTCATGCTTAGGGAAGTGGAAGAAGTTAGAGTTGGCGTCATAAGTTTTGGTATTTTGGGAAAGAAGGCAACCTTTTCCAGGGAGGATTTCAACATCATCACTGGTCTATGGTCTCCTACTCTGACGGAGGTGAACAGAAAAACTAATAGTAGTCGATTGATGCAAATTTTATTTCCACCAACTGAGGAAAAAATATTTGCAAAAGACTTGGAGTTGAAGTACAAGAGTTGTCAGTTTGAGAATGATGAAGATGCCGTGAAGATTTCTCTTGTACTTTTTATTGAGTTGGCCATGATGGGTAAAGATAAAAAGACTCTACTGGACTTGTCTGTTTTTGGCATAGTTGATGATTGTGAGGTTTTCACCCACTATGATTGGTCTTCAAAAATATTTGAGAGAACATTGAAGAGCTTGAAGACTTGCATGAAAGGTAGAGTCGAGAATTATAAGTTGAAGAAAAAAGGGCAGACGTACAACATTAAAGGTTTTGCACATGTCTTCCAGGTACATGTCTATCTATCTTTCTAAGAATTTGCATATTAAATACTTGTATACATTAAATTTAACGTTTTGTATTCATTATCTTAGGTATGGGGGTACGAGATTCTGTCCAGTATTAAAAATAACATAGTTAGTCGGGTGAGCACATCTGCCGTTCCACGGATCCTTCGATGGTCGTGCTAGCGGTTTCCCACATATATCCAACTTGATAAGGATGTGTTTTCTTCGAACCTAGTAAGTCTTGCAAATTTTTGTGTTTGTTTTTTTGTAAGATTAAACTTAGTTTGACATGTTGTTTCTATGTATGTGCAGACCCGAGTGTTGAGTAGACTAATCATGTCTGAGGCTGAAGTTCGGTACAAGAATGATAGAATGAATGGGTTAGAGGTTGTTCCCTTGGAAATGGGGCCGGATCATATGAAGGAGGACGTGGAGGAGAACGAGGAGGAGGACGTGGAGGAGGACGTGGAGGATGACGAGGTGCACGTGGAGGAGGATGTTACGTCTCCAAAAGTGACTATTTTAGGACTTATTTGTGTTAGGAAGTTGTGCATTTGTAAGTATTTTTGATAGGATTTAGCTTGAACCTATGCTTATATATGAGAATTAGAAGAAGGAAGCTAAATTAGGACTTATATGCAAAAGGAAAGAAAAGGAATTAAAAATGAAGTTAAAGGAAGGAAACTTATGCATTGCAGAGGCATTGCGGAAACATTGCTAAAACCGCAATGTTTCAAGTGAAATCCGTAAGTTGGCTAACCTTTTTCTGTTGTGATCCGATATTTCAGGGATTCGTTCTTTCTCCTTCAGCCACGTAGAAGTACGACGTTGAGAATGGATGGTTCTCCTTGGCCCAATCGCACCTGCAGAATACTATAAAAGGAGGTCAAAGTGAAGGGTTGAAACATATCTGAAAGGCGTAGACTTCTCAGTTCAACGCAGCTTCTTCCACTCTTATTCTCTCTTCCGTCTGTTGGTTTGAAAGGTTCAGCTATTGGAGTCGACAATCTGATAGGAAGGAGAGAAGATTCATCTTCTCTTCTGATTGGATTCATCCAAGCAAGGCTCGCCTTTCTCTCTATTCAGCCGAGGCGTTCGAAATCGAGAAGACCACGCACAGCTTACTGCTTTCTGTTTTAGTTTCTGCTTTCAGTACTGTTTGTTGTTATTTCCGTTCCAGTAGCTACTCTAATTCATTTCGTTGCTTTATGTCTTTACTTCATTGTTTCTAAGTCTTCATTTGTTCATTCAAACAATTGGTTAATCAACGTACAATTCATCATTTCGCAACTTCTCTATTCGTCTCTGCCTACTGTTTTCCCTTTCCTGTTTTGTCTTTAATCTTCTTCTAAGCATGTTTTCTTCGTCTACTCTTTCTGTTCTATCTACATCCATGAGTAACTAAGTCACATAGGGGCATGCTAATGACAAAGCTATAGGCTAAAACACGTGAACCAAGCATGTAGGATAGCTCTCGAATGCATTGATTGTATGTAAGCTTCATTCCACGGGCAATTTCGATTGGCCATCCATTTTGTCCAAAGAACTCCTAACCTCTGGAAGGAGTAAGAGTTCAGAGTCATACACTCATACTAGCCTCTCAAGGTAGCCAGAAAACGACCTAGGAATAGGCGTTTTCCTAGTACAAATCACAACTTACTGTTTTAACAAGATGCTTAAGACCTTACTTGGACATGAGTAAACTAAAGAATCTAATGCATGAAATCGGAAGATACATGAGAATGAGTTAGTTTGATGTATAGGGAGTTGATCTAATGCTTGAGAATCGTGTGAAAAAGCCAATAGCGGAGTCATTAGTAGCCCTTGTTTCCACATTTTACACACTTTCGCTGTCAGTAACATTGCGGTATAATTGCTGTTCCCGCAATTCTTTCGGTTAAAAATTCTGTTTTAGCTATTTTCCTCTTCGTTTATTAATCTCTTCTCTTTGCATTTGAGTTTATCATTTACTTGCACTTGTTTATGTTGCTATCCTTTACTTATTTCTTAGTAATTAGGAAATTTAAAACCAAATCTACCCCATCAAATCCACCCATTCTTGCTTAACAATACACTTCGCGAGTAACTAAGAATAAATCTCTGTGGGAAAACGAATGAAAAAATACTCATTACTTGCTACAAGATCATGTATGCTTGCATGTTCTGAGTGCTCTCTTATTGCATATTCCTTTTAAACATTGAGCACGCAACATGGTCCTCCTCTAAGAACGTGGCATTAGCCGACACTAATACCCTGTCCTCTCGAGGATCGTAAAAGAAACCACCTTTCGTTTCTCTAGGATAGCCTACAAACAGGCACAATTTCGAACGATATTCCAATTTCTTTGGACTGGGTACTAGCACATGTGTCGGGCACCCCCAAATTCTGAAATGACGTAAACTAGCTTTACGCTCTTTCCAGAGCTCAAAAGGTGTTTCAGAAACACTTTTCGAGGGAACAACATTCAAAATGTATACAGTAGTCTCTACTGCGTATCCCCAAAACGAACTAGGCAGCTGAGCATAGCTCATCATAGAACGAACCATGTCCAACAGGGTTCTATTTCTCCTTTCGGATACGCCGTTCTGCTGCGGTGTTCCGGGGGCTGAGAGTTGAGATACGATTCCATGTTCTATCATATAGTCATGGAATCTAGTATCCATAGACTCTCCACCTCGATCACATCGGAGTGTTTTTATCGATTTACCTAATGTGTTCTCAACCTCTGCCTTATACTCAATGAACTTTTCAAGAGTTTCGGACTTACGATGCATTAAGTAAAGATACTCGTACCTAGAATAATCGTCAATGAAGCTGACGAAATATTCATACCCTCCTCGTGCTTTGACATTCAAAGGACAGCAGAGATCCGAATGCACGATTTCTAGAGGTTCTTTTAACCTATAACATTTTCCAGTAAAAGGTCGTTTGGTCATCTTGCCCTCAAGACATGACTCACAAGGCGGTAAAGAGTTGTCCTCTAAACGATTTAGGATACCACTCTTAACCAACCTCCCAATCCTATTGAGATTAATGTGGCCTAGTCTCAAGTGCCAAAGATAGGTACTAGGAGAAAGCTTCTGCCTTTTAGTTTGAGTTTCAACTGTTTTAAACATCTCAGTGTTCAAAATAGTTTGAACCTCTGTCGGTCTTAACACATATAAGTTGTTCTCAAGTTTAGCAAAACAAATTTGTACACCTCTTTTGCTAATGATAGCTTCATTATCAGCAAAAGATACTTTATATATTTGTTCTAATAAACAAGCTATAGAGACTAGGTTCCTCTTGAAGCTAGGAACCAATAGCACATTTTCTAACAAAATGTAACTATCTCTATAAGACAACTTAACAGTTCCCACTGCTTTAGCTGAGACAACCTCTCCAGTACCAACTTTGAGAGTTATCTCATCTTTAGCTAGCGGCTGCCAGCAACTAGTTTCCTGAAACGAAGAACAAACGTGATTAGTGGCTCCTGAATCGAGGATCCAGGCATGACTATTATTTTCCGCTAAACACGTTTCTACAACAAGCAAATCATATTTACTTTGTTGTTTCTTCTCAGCACGACTCATTACTGAGCTGGGAAGAGGACAATCCTCTGTTAAGACATACCTAAGATCATCACGAACAAGAATCATATTCGAGTTCGTTTTCCAGGTCTCGTATTTTTCGCCAGTTAACTTAACGGAAGCTAATACGTTTTTAAACGAGCTAGACATGCTGAAAAGAAATGTAAATCTATTAGTGGAACAGTTTTAACCTATTTAAACCAATCAGAAAGTTTAGCAGTAAATAAAGTACCCAAGCTCTTTATTTAGATGCAACGATACTTTAGTGAGTCAGAATGGTTGCTACCGTATGGCAGTCAAGCACCCTTTCACTAAACCAAGACATTCTTGACTAAATGCTAATACCAGAATAACTCTTATTCCTATAGCATCTTAGTTATCGTTTTTGGTCAAGATTTACTAACACCTTAACAAATCCTGTAAGTGTGACCCTCCATTTTTAGAACGCACAGGACGGCCCCAACATAGCAACCGTATGAAATGTCAGTGTTGGGAATGACCCTATGTTTCTTTATCCAAAAATGGTGACTGAGGTGTTCGATCTCCCATGCCCAGCCCTCCGTTTGGATGGTGCCCCAAGGGCAGCCTGCAGGCGAAACATGGGAATCTCACGGTTCAATCCAATGGACGAGACCGTAGGATGTACTGAATTAATATAACTCTTATATTAATACTCATGAATTCCTGAATTTGCATATTATATATTATAACACTTATAACATATTTTCAATGCATGGAGCATGCTTCCTACAGTGGGATTTTAAATCTATATGACATACTATATGCACATACAAACATGAAATTTAATTAAAACATACATTCGCAATGCATAATTAATTAAACACACTAAAGTGGATCGATTTTGGCATTTAGCAAGCAATATCTATTTTATTACAAGCTTGATCAACAAGCTAAGTCTTGAGCGGACTTCGAACTCTTCGCACCGCCTTTGACAAACTTGCTCCCCCGAACGCTTCGGCCAAATTCTATTTGAGCTTCTCTTTGAATTGCCTAGAACGAGTTTGAACTTATACCGAACATTTCGGCGAGCTCAAAACTCGAGCTTCTTTCACAAAGAAGCCTATATGGACTCTAATGACTCTAAAAATACATACGCTTCAGCACACATTAAAGCCCATACATTCTCGGGCAATTACAAATAAGGAAATTAAAAAAGAAACTATGTCAAAATCGATATTCACTTTAGACGCCAATTCAGAAACAAATTCTAAATTAAAATACCCACCAACTTAAATTGATGCAAATTGAGTTAATCACAAAATCGCTCTGATACCAATTGATGGAGCGATATACGCAGCGGAAGCGATTTTGGACCGATGATACTCTAATTTCATCAATTTAACAAATAGAAAACATGCTCAAAACGACGGAATACAGAAATTAGAAATACATGCCCTTGTAGTTCCAAATTTCTTCAAGTCCGCCGACCGTTCCTCGTCACGAACTCTTCCGACCTCTTCTCACGAACGCCCCGAGGACCACCCCAGGTAGTCCCGCTATCCTCGGCGCCACCCAACGGAGTTGTGGGACTCCGAAACGAAGAGAAAAAAAAAAGATGAAGAAGAAAAGGAAAGAGAAGAAGGGCTGAAAAACACAGAGAACAAAATGTTCTCTTTTTTTTTTTTTTTTTTTATCAACGTGAACCCCAGCCTTCCTTTTCCTCACTTATGGCCAAAGATAGAAAACCTATATATATATATAAAAATTTAATTATTATTATTATTAATAATAATAATAATAATTTTATTTATTAAACTTTTTAATAAATAAATAAATATATATATATATAATTATTAATTAAACTTTTTAATTAATAATTATTATTTAATTCAATATCAAATATTAATTAAATAATAAGACTAAGTCCGGTTTTCCGAAAACCAATTTTTTTACACATGAATCCTATTCATGCTCATATTTAAATCATATTTAAATATGTTCATCATTCTTCCACAAACCAAATTTGAATAATTCAAATTCTTTTTCTTTTAATTTCTCTTATATTGTTGCACGACGTTATCCGAGGTAGGCAAGAGAACCTAAAGGACCTACGGATCATGAGCTCCAACGATACGAGATTATCCGGTCAAAACTCTTTCAACTGAACTAACCAACATTCGTTAACCCCCGGAGACTCCACTATCGTCCGAGGGTTGCACTCTCCTCACTGTAGATATATTATGTCCTCTTGATATAACCATTATGGGTAAGTTGATCCTTCACAGGTGTCCGTTATCACAGCTAGGTCTTTTAAACCGTTTAACCTCTGTGATACCTCTTGTTCCTTAAGTATCACTGACGCCTCTAATGAACATTTGATTTGTGATCCAATCATCAGATCAGAATCCTCTTCACACAGAAGAGGATGAGGCCTCATGTTCAAGCCCCGGAGTCAGCTATTAAGGGAACACCTATCTACTAGAATGAGGGTAGGAGTGAATTTCATCTTGCCACACTATGTCCCCAGCTACCTATTCGAGTTTATCCCCAAGTTGGTAGGCTTATTGAGCGGGCGTTCCGCCACTCTCACCCATACAAGTCTAAGGATACTCTCGAATAAGCAAGAGTTCATAGCAAGCTCAAGATTAAGAACGAGTTACCTTAGGTCATCAAAAGTGATAAAATCGGTCTCACCAGTAAACGACGTTATAAAGAGAAAGCGACTTTATCGTGGTTCTGTCTAATGCAAACTCTTTGCATAGGACGCCCCCGCTCGCACATCTCCATGTGAAACAATTCGGATCACATCGTTTTATACAATACAAAGCGAGTCGCATCCAATAGTGTTACCAGAATAAGGTAGTCGGCCTTATCCGTATACTATAGACCGTTTTGACTGACTACTTGAGCTTGAACCACAATCATGTCATACATGAAGCTCAAGTACTCATATTCAGCCAAGGGTGTTGTTATTGGTACAGGCTAAAGCAAACACGTTTCACTATATTCAATAAACACATTTACTGAATAAACCTCAATAACTCTTTATTGCGTTAATAGACATATTACATTTACAACGTTTACAAACCACGAGTGTTAGGACATAAAACCCAACAATAGAAACACAAATAACTAATGTATCTATGCATAATAGTATAATTATACATTTAACCCATGACCATAAATTATATACTCCCAATCATTAATCACATAAATTAATCACTTTATAATTCATTAATAATAATAGCATACACAATATTGTTATATATGTTGCCCTACTAATTAGAATTCCAACAATCTCCCACTGGGCTACATCTGTAACATTAAATGTGTTCAGCCGAATGAACTCCTAAAGATGCTATTAAATAAACGTATAGTATGCTCATGAAAGACCTTGGGTGATAAACCTTTAGTAAGTGGGTCCGCTATCATAGAGTTTGTCCCAATATGCTTTATGGATATATGTCCACTTTGCACTCTCTCTTTTACAACTAGGAATTTAATGTCTATATGTTTAAATTTAGATGAACTTCTGTTGTTATTGGAATATAACACTGCTGAGTTATTGTCACAATAGATGTTAAGTGGTCTTTCAACACCTTAAAGAATTCGCAGTCCAATGACAAAATTTTGTAGCCATATTGCATGAATGGATGCCTCATAACAAGCTATAAATTCTGGTGCCATAGTGGAAGAAGCTACAAGTGTCTGATTGACACTTCTCCAAGATATAACTTCACCAGCTAATAAATAAACATAGCCTGAAGTGGTTGGATCTTCTACTATCTTGACATCCAGCAAAATCAGAGTCGGTATAACCAATGATCTCTAACTGATCCGACCTCTTATATGCCAACATATAATCTTTTGTTCTTTGCAAATACTTCATAACCCGTTTGACTGCTTTCCAATGATCCATATCAGGTTTACACAAGTATCTACCTAAGATCCCAACAATGTACGCAATATCTGGACGCGTACAAACTTGAGCATACATTAGACTCTTTACTGCTGAAGAGTAAGTAATCTTCTGCATTTTCTTAGTTTTAATTTTCCGGGCATTGATTGAGACTAAACTTGTCTCTTTTAGCCATAGGGGTGTGTCAGTTGGTTTGCAATCTTGCATTTCATACCTTTTGAGCACTTTATCTATATAGTTCCTTTGAGATAATCCAAGAATTCCTTGAGTACGATCTCGATGTATTCGGATTCTTAAGACAAAGGATGCATCACCAAGATCTTTCATTTCAAAATTCTTCGATAGAAATCTCTTAGTGCCGTGCAACATCTCTATATTATTTGTGGCAAGTAGTATGTGATCAACATGCACTACAACAAATGTGAGTTTTAATTGCGGGTAAATATAACATGTTTTTAATTCCCGCTATTAAAAGAAATTAGATTTTTCATTCTAAAAAAAAAGCTCCCAAATTGCCGCTCTTTTTATTTTCACGCGTAACCCACCCCAAATTCAGGGAAAATTGCAAAAACTGACCTGTCGTGGGAAAACATTAACAAAAGTGACCCGTCTCCCACAAAAATATTAAAACTGACCGGTTTGGCGGTTTGGGGGATGTGAAATTATACATATGCCCTTCATTAAGGAAACCCGAATTTGTCTATGCGATCGCACAGGCTGTGCCATGGCATAGGTTGTACCATCGCACAGGCTATGCCATGGCACAGTCTATTTCAAAAAAAAAAATCTTACAAAAAAATTGAAAACAGAGGACGAATAACTTCTATTTCTATTTCTTTATTCTCACATTTCTCAAATCATCAGCAGAAACTTGTACTTACATAAACCATATAAAAGAAATCATAGTCAAGACAATGTATAAAACAGACAGATCGACTTCAAGTGTTTGGTGTAGACGACGATGCCCCTTCTCGTCTGTTTGACAATGGGTTCCTACACGTTTTCCTGTTATGCCCAGATTCGCCACACCGTGTACACCTGTGGACTTGTACCTCCTCCCCTATTGATGGTATCCTAGTAGACTGACGTCTACCAACTCTTTGTACAACTTTTGGGGGTAGTATCTCTCGTTCTTCGAAGTTTTCTGGTCTTCTCCATTCTTGTATATGCCCCACTAGATAGATTGGTTTTGCGTAAGAGGAAATTAGGCAATTGATCGTGTAATAATTTGCACATAGACTATGCATTGGTACATTTCGATCTTTCGCGGCAGCAATTGCATGTGTGCATGGAATTTGCCAAATGCCAAATTTCTTACAGCTGCATGTATGGGCGTGTAGGTCTACCATCCCACCTAAGTATCCATCGTCCACGTCCAATTGGAAATGGTCTATTGATCTAATCTTGTGCCTTCTAGACTTGACTTCCCGCCTTTCTAATTTTCCAATTACAAAGTTTGTAATTGGTTTGTTAGAATTTGATGCTTCGTTCCGTCTTTCATAAAACCAGTCTTGGAGATGTTGTCTTATATCTTCGAACATTTTTGTAACAGGCGATGCTCGAGAGTCTTTGAACAATGCGTTAAGACTCTCGACCATGTTGGATGTCATTTTATCGTACCTGTTATGGACTTGATATACTCGTGCCCAACGATGTAATCCAATTCTCTCCAAGTATCGTTGTACTCCTGGGAACTTACAAAGTTGATCCCAGTACATCTGGAACTTTGACATTCGATATGCCTTTGCCGCAAGATAGAATAACGGAGCGATGGCATTATTCTTGAATTTGTCGTCCAAGTTGACTTTGATGTGTTGCATGCAAAGACCATGGAATGCTTGTGGGAATACTCTTGCAATTGACTTTTTAATGCTTACGTTGCGATCC
Organism: Herpetospermum pedunculosum; assembly: GCA_028017165.1. Lineage (NCBI taxonomy): Eukaryota > Viridiplantae > Streptophyta > Magnoliopsida > Cucurbitales > Cucurbitaceae > Herpetospermum > Herpetospermum pedunculosum. The sequence goes on from CM051524.1 coordinate 64,749,246, forward strand.
GACAATATGACCAAATTGGGAATATCACTCCCAATTGCCTTCTCTAGGTTTGTCATAAACCAAATCCAGGAATCGTCGCATTCCGTGTCTCCCAACCCAAAGGCAATTGGGTATAGTTGATTGTTCCCATCAATGCCCGTGGCTATGAACAACTTACCCATGAATTTATGATATAAATGAGTGGCATCAACAGCAATTATAGGACGTAGACAATTCTTGAAACCCCTCAAACATGGTCCTAACGCCATGAAACCATGTTTGAAATGCACACCATCTTCTATTTCAATCTCGAATAGCGTACCTGGGTTCACTATCTTCAAAGCTTCACCATATGCATAGAGAAGGGTGTAGGAGTGTTCTGGTGATCCGAATGCATACTCCAAAGCTTGCTCTCTGCCACGATACGCTCTTTGGTAGGTTATACTCACACCGTAATCCTTTCTCATGTCGTCTACTATGTCCCTGAGTGTATAGGAACGACCAGCTCGTTCGTACTTGGACTTTATTAACTCTCCTATAACTGATGCCTTAGCTTGACGATGGTTGTGAGATATCAATTGAAATCTGCATATGTGAACATTTGTATACTTGTTCACCCTGAAGAAATCAGAACCATCCATTCTCATTGCGCGAAGCATCCAGTTACATGTTTCAACTCTGCACTTGGCTTTAAATAGGGACTTTGTTGATTTTTTAACTTTGTACTCAAAGTGCCTATCCATTGCAATCATTGACAATTTGATTTTTAAGTCTTTCTTGCAGAAGAAGATCTCTCCAACCTCAGTATCTCCATTCGTAAGACAATGTTGCGGAACAATTATACGATCATCGTACAATGTGGCATGTTGAACGGAGGGACCTGCTGTATCAACTCCCACTCCTTCTTCTCTGGTCGTCGATGCATTTGGAACTGATGGACCTGCTCTATCAACTCGCACTCCTTCTTCTCGGGTTGTCGATGCATTTCGAACTGAGGGGCGTGCTCTATCTGAACTTGATGGCTCTGCATGAATGAAAGTAGATGGCGAAGCATGCTCAATCTGAACTTCCTCCACGTGTATTTGTTTTGCCAAGGATATTTATCGAAGTGGCCGGTGGCTGTCAGCAATGAAGGTAAAGACTTTGATAGCGGATGTGTTACCTAAGCGAGGGTGATATCATCCACATGCGTGGGCATTGAATTAAAAATCCTAACACATCCTTTACGTAGGTCGATAGCCGCTAGCACCCAATGTCTTTTAATGTTGACTGGCCCATACACGTAGTGAACCTCCGACCATGGTGGCTCTTCTACGAGAGCTTGGCCTAAGACGATGTCAAGAAAACTTTGATCCCGCCCGGTCCACCACTCGACCGACCCTAGATAGTCCTTCTTTTCTAACGATGACCCGGGTCCCTCGGGGGACATTAGAAATGACTACACAAATGATAAGACAATATTATAATTGACATGTGGTTTTCGCTAAAACATTGTAGGATAAGCTTACCATGAAAGTCGTGCTGACAACCGTAAATTTGAGGCGACATAGATTTGGTCTTGCTCGGAGCTTCTTTTTAACGAACATCATTAGAAGGTCCATATCCTGCAAAAATGTACAATACTTAGTGCCAAATAAAAATAAATAGAAAAGTAAGAACTAATTCTTCGAATACTTACGTCTTCAGATAAAAACTCATTCTCCATGAACTTCTTGAAGAAGTTTTTGTCCCTCATAACTCCCTGGATACATCGGAGTTCCTTGTTTGTTTTCCTGGATTTAATCCAGGCCTTGTACTTTGATAGTAGTAGGGTGAGATATGGAAGGACAGATTGTACCGGTTAACTGCGCCTTCCGAAGGATCAGGTGATTGATCCACCTTACTTTTACCCTTTTCCTTTACTCCAATTATTCCTGGACTTGCAGAGAACTCGACTTTGGGCTTGAATTTCTTTTTCATCTTCCTCTCACCGTCCTCGTTAGGGGTATACTTCGACACCCTCGCTCTCTTGCGTACACCGCGACGAGGGTCCTGCACGACATGTGTGCATCACATTAGCATAAAGGTATGAAAATATGTTAACGAATAAAACAAACATTAGTTAAGTACAAGTACCTGACTCTGACTGACGTCGGCAAGAAGATGGGTGGACTTCTCCGTCGGGCCCCCCACAGCTACAGTCCCATCCTCAACCTCGAGGGACTGCTTGGCTATCATCTCTGTCGTCGGGCCCCCTTCATCTACATTCCCACCCTCGACCTGGGGGGAATGCTCGGGATCGGTCGCGGCCGGGGTGCCCGAAGCTACAACAGTCCCACCGTCGACCTCGAGGGACTGCTCAGCTACCATCTCTGTCGTCGGGGTCGGGCCCCCTTCATCTACATTCCCACCCTCGACCTAGGGGGAATGCTCGGGATCGGTCGCGACCGGGGTGCCAGAAGCTACAACAGTCCCACCCTCGACCTCGAGGGACTGCTCAGCTACCATCTCTATCGTCCGACCCCCTTCATCTATATTCCCACCCTCGACCTGAGGGGAATGCTCGGGATCGGTCTCGGCCGGGGTGCCCGAAGCTACAACAATCCCACCCTCGACCTCGAGGGACTGCTCAGCTACCATCTCTGTCGTCGGGGTCGGGCCCCCTTCATCTACATTCCCACCCTCGACCTGGGGGGAATGCTCAGGATCGGTCGCGGCCGGGGTGCCAGAAGCTACAACAGTCCCACCCTCGACCTCGAGGGACTGCTCAGCTACCATCTCTGTCGTCCGACCCCCTTCATCTACATTCCCACCCTCGACCTGGGGGGAATGCTCGGGATCGGTCTCGGCCGGGGTGCCCGAAGCTACAACAGTCCCACCCTCGACCTCGAGGGACTGCTCAGCTACCATCTCTGTCGTCGGGGTCGGGCCCCCTTCATCTACATTCCCACCCTCGACCTGGGGGGAATGCTCGGGTTCGGTCGCGGCCGGGGTGCCAGAAGCTACAGTCCCATCATCAACCTCGCGGGACTGCTCGGGTATCATCTCTGTCGTCGGGGTCGGGCCCCCTTCATCTACATTCCCACCCTCGACCTGGGGGGAATGCTCGGGATCAGTGTCATCATGAAGCTCCACTTCAGAATTACCCGGGATGTGAAGATCCACATTCAAAGCCTATAACACATACAATAAATACATGTTATTCTCAATTTATAAAGAAAATGTAATGAGTGGAAATAAGAAACATACATTGCATATTAGTTTCAGATAATCTTTGATCGTCTTCAGCTCGCCCTCTATACGGTCGATATCTTCCCTGTAGACTTTCTTTCTCCTACTTCTCTTCTTCTTACTCTTCTCCTTCCTACTCGAAGACCCTCTCTTCTCCTTCCTACTCGAAGACCCTAATGCCAAAGACGGTTGGAGAATAGGCGTGACACTGGGAACTACAGTAGCCTCAACATGGGGACCACTAAATTGCCCACCTCCATCATAATGGTCGTCAACAGAGTCCCAGGGCACCTCGTCATCCTCCACGTCCTCTGTTGCGTGCTCAATGTTTAAAAGGAATATGCAATAAGAGAGCACTCAGAACATGCAAGCATACATGATCTTGTAGCAAGTAATGAGTATTTTTTCATTCGTTTTCCCACAGAGATTTATTCTTAGTTACTCGCGAAGTGTATTGTTAAGCAAGAATGGGTGGATTTGATGGGGTAGATTTGGTTTTAAATTTCCTAATTACTAAGAAATAAGTAAAGGATAACAACATAAACAAGTGCAAGTAAATGATAAACTCAAATGCAAAGAGAAGAGATTAATAAATGAAGAGGAAAATAGCTAAAACAGAATTTTTAACCGAAAGAATTGCGGGAACAGCAATTATACCGCATTGTTACTGACAGCGAAAGTGTGTAAAATGTGGAAACAAGGGCTACTAATGACTCTGCTATTGGCTTTTTCACACGATTCTCAAGCATTAGATCAACTCCCTATACATCAAACTAACTCATTCTCATGTATCTTCCGATTTCATGCATTAGATTCTTTAGTTTACTCATGTCCAAGTAAGGTCTTAAGCATCTTGTTAAAACAGTAAGTTGTGATTTGTACTAGGAAAACGCCTATTCCTAGGTCGTTTTCTGGCTACCTTGAGAGGCTAGTATGAGTGTATGACTCTGAACTCTTACTCCTTCCAGAGGTTAGGAGTTCTTTGGACAAAATGGATGGCCAATCGAAATTGCCCGTGGAATGAAGCTTACATACAATCAATGCATTCGAGAGCTATCCTACATGCTTGGTTCACGTGTTTTAGCCTATAGCTTTGTCATTAGCATGCCCCTATGTGACTTAGTTACTCATGGATGTAGATAGAACAGAAAGAGTAGATGAAGAAAACATGCTTAGAAGAAGATTAAAGACAAAACAGGAAAGGGAAAACAGTAGGCAGAGACGAATAGAGAAGTTGCGAAATGATGAATTGTACGTTGATTAACCAATTGTTTGAATGAACAAATGAAGACTTAGAAACACTGAAGTAAAGACAGAAAGCAACGAAATGAATTAGAGTAGCTACTGGAACAGAAATAACAACAAACAGTACTGAAAGCAGAAACTAAAACAGAAAGCAGTAAGCTGTGCGTGGTCTTCTCGATTTCGAACGCCTCCGCTGAATAGAGAGAAAGGCGAGCCTTGGTTGGATGAATCCAATCAGAAGAGAAGATGAATCTTCTCTCCTTCCTATCAGATTGTCGACTCCAATAGCTGAACCTTTCAAACCAACAGACGGAAGAGAGAATAAGAGTGGAAGAAGCTGCGTTGAACTGAGAAGTCTACGCCTTTCAGATATGTTTCAACCCTTCACTTTGACCTCCTTTTATAGTATTCTGCAGGTGCGATTGGGCCAAGGAGAACCATCCATTCTCAACGTCGTACTTCTACGTGGCTGAAGGAGAAAGAACGAATCCCTGAAATATCGGATCACAACAGAAAAAGGTTAGCCAACTTACGGATTTCACTTGAAACATTGCGGTTTTAGCAATGTTTCCGCAATGCATAAGTTTCCTTCCTTTAACTTCATTTTTAATTCCTTTTCTTTCCTTTTGCATATAAGTCCTAATTTAGCTTCCTTCTTCTAATTCTCATATATAAGCATAGCTTCAAGCTAAATCCTATCAAAAATACTTACAAATGCACAACTTCCTAACACAAATAAGTCCTAAAATAGTCACTTTTGGAGACGTAACACACCCCCAAACTTAAGGTTTTGCTCGTCCTCGAGCAATCTAAGGACTTACTTAGGCTGCTGTTTTATCCTCTCTAACCACTTGCTGACTCCCCTAAGCTCCTATCTATGGCAGTGCTGTCCTGTGACACACTTCTAAGTTTACAACTACCCTCTTACTTTGCTTCTTCTGACTTCGCATGCCTAATGCTCCTACTGTCTCATTAACTCCCTACGACTGATCTACTTGCTTCTGTCATATCGTGCAACTATCCCTAAGGTTTCAAATTCTACCTAGCTTTACCCCAGACTCAGTACATGCTTCTAATTTTTACTTTTGAGCTACCTAGGATTCCTTAGAGTCATGCCAGTCTTAGTATTAAACAGTGACAATAGTATTTTTAGAGAACAACCTAAACCCTGGCATCACTACATTGGACATACATTCATCTCCCTAGACAAACCTAAAAGCTACAACCTTGTGCTTAGCTCATTGAGGATCAGAGTTCTTTTTATTCAGGACATCTAAGCCACAAAGCTGCAACTCCTAAGCATACATTCTTCTTCCTTAGTTTTTCCTTTTCCCTTTCTTTCTTGGGGACCTCTCCTTTGGTTGCCTTTTGATGCAATGCCACTTGTGGGTTACACACATGGCACTGATTACTCAGCAACCTCAAGAGAGACACCCCACTTTATTCTATTTTTTAGTTAATCATTTTTTTTTCTTTTCAAAGGAGAAGAAGAATGCTTATGTCTAAAAGGAGAGAGGAATGTTCCTAGGCCTAGGGTGGTCTCCCCCAAACTTAAACTACTCATTGTCCCCAATGAGTGTCTGAGGTGGCACACCCCCAAACTTGTCCTAGAAGCATCTAGTCTAGGGCAAAACAAAGAGAATCTAAAAGTCCTAGGGATAGACAGGACATTTTCAAAGCAAATATCTCAGCAGCAGAAATTTGAAAAAAAAAAACAGTAAGGAAGGACTTAAAGCTACGCATGCTGAGCATATTAAGAGACTAATTTAAACTATCAAAGGTGCCTTAAGACACTCATCCAGCATGCTCATAGATAGGCTATATAAGGTAGTCAAGACAACAGCAAAAGAACAAAATTAAAACAGAACCAGCCTAGCTAATCAGTCAGTCAAAAACATGCAATTACTAATAAAAATTGCGGATTCCGCAATAATTTCGCAATGGATCACAGGGCAGATATATCAGTGATCAAGGCCCCTATGCATGCTCTTTCCAGTCATTTCAGCTATACAAAAAAAAAACTAAAACAACCTACCTATTCAGCTATCATCAGACTATACTAACCAAATCTAAACAACAAAAATAAAGAACGAAAGACAGATCAAATATTAACTCAAAATAACAGATTTCACACAGTTTAACGAAAAGCAAAGTATTTTTTTTTGTTTTGTAGGGAACAAAAATACTCCCTTGAGTGCTCTTCAAACTAGCACTCAAACGTCCTCATCATCATCTCTCCGTGCTCGTGGAGGTGCCCATGGCGTCAGCAAATCAGTGGGGAACTCAGGAAAGATGCAGCCCAACTGGTCAGCAACATCCTTATCCCTCGCTTGAGCATACGCAGCCCATTGAGCCATCTTCTTCTGCAGGTCCATCAGGTAGGCCATAGAGAGGGATTGAGCAGCAGCCAGGTCGTCTAGCTCAAACTCCATGTTCCCCTTCCTGCGCATCCTCAGGCCTGTAGGCAGCTCCAGATGCCCCGTGTAGGCCAGCTGCCTCTCCAACCTCTCAATTGGTACACCTGCACGTAAGCAAAGCTTAGTGATTGTGTTGGGGAAGAAAAGTGGACCCTTACCTCTTTTGGCACAGTCTGCGATTGAGGCCGCAATGACCTCACCAACATTAATTGTGAGGCCCCTCACGATCGCATAAACCAGCAGCGATCTTCCTTGGTTGATGGTCGTCTCGTGGGTCACTGGGGACAGCCTTCTGCGCATGAAAGAAAACCATACAGCTGCCTTTGCCGTCAGGGTTGCACTCATCAGAGTGTGCTTCCCATTGCGCGAAATCGTCCACGCTGCCTCAGGTTGGCCGATGATCCGCAGTGCCTCCTCCAGGACAGCCTCAGTTGGCGCATCAATGATCCTTGCATAATCAGTGTGCTTCTGCCCCTTGAGGCCATAGGCTTCATTGATCGCCTTAGCTGAGAAGTCCACCTCGATTCCCCTGACCACAGACAAGCCATCCTCAGGGTTCATCAGGTTAGCATAGAAGTCGTATACCATGCTGGAGTAGGCGGGAATGGGCGGTCTGCATAGTTCTTCCCAGCCATGATTGGTGATCCCTGCGCGCAAGAACTGCGGCAGGTCTGCCAACGCGTCAAGGAACCCCTTCTCATGGAGCAGGTCCCGTTTCCTCAATTCCGTGCCTCTTGACTCAGCATCAGAAGACACATACCTCACAGTTTGAGGTTCATCTTCGGGGTACAGCTTGGCTTTCCCCTTATCTTTCGCCTTGGCTGATTCAGCAGCCTCGATCTTTAGCTTTTTCAGAGAGGGCTCGCTACTAGCCTTCTTCTTTTTGGATTTCTTTGAGGCCTTGACAGCCTTAGGCACCTTCTTTCTCAATCGTGCCCTGGTGGTGATCTGTTGGAGGCAGTCCCCCAACGTTTCATCCATTGAATCTTCCCCCTTCGCTGGGCTATCGGGGCAGACTTCTCTCAAAGGAGAGAAGACCTCATCCTCTTCAGCTGTGTCTTCGCCTGGTGCCGATTCTTGCTGTTCTTTGCTTGGAATTTCAGGCTCAGGCGTTCGCGATGATGGTGATGCCTCAGGGCTCTGCGGCGGTGGAGATTGGTCAGAGCTTAGTGGAGATGGAGAAGGCTCGGGGCTTCGCGCTGGTGGGGATGGAGAAGAGCTTTGTCTGGCCGTCTCGTAGGACGGACGACCACTTTCTTGACTCTCCACAGTGGGAGTCTTCTTCTTGATCGCTGCGTCGCCAATCTCCATCGTCCATTTGCGTTTCTTGGGCGTGCCGACTGGTTCAGATGGCCCGACAGGGATCTCCGTCACCACCTTCCACTTCTTTCTGCGGACAGGCAGCTTGGGAAGTCGTTCGGTTCGCGCGGCTTCGACATCTGCCAAGGCAAGGAGTGCCTCTCTCGCAGCTGCCTCTGCTTCAGTTGCCTTCTTCTTGGACGCAGATCTCTCAGCTCGCGTAAGCACCACGGTGGAATTGGAGAAATCTGGAAAGAGGAATTGCAGAGGAAGAAGGAGAGAGATTTCTTGAAGTTCAGTGAATGAAGGAAGCGTATGGGCCTTCGCTATTCCAACGGCTATTTGTAATGATGAAAATCCCAACGGCTATTTCTGTTGCGGATTCAGCAAATCCATCGCAATTAAGTGGCCGTTGGAGATTTCTTCGTTTCAAATGCCAATATTTCCTCAACGTAATCTTTGATTTGGCCCCATATCTTCCCCAATTTTTTATCCTGGATTCATCTCCTTGATTCCCTCTTTCGATCCCCTATTAAAAGAAATAAAATCAACATCAAATTCGTAATAAAAATTACACACAAACATACACAAATAATAACCAAAAAAATAGCAAAAAATAAACTAAGGCATAGCCTCGCATGGACGAGCACAGTGATCACTCGTCCTCTCTCGGTTTTATTTTCAAGTTTCAGCCAAGAGGAAGGCCGAGAGAGTCTTCACATCTCCTTCCTCATAATAATGCTTCAATCGTGCACCATTAACCATGAACGGTTGCCCTTGCTGCAGGTTCCTAATCTCGATTGCACCATGAACAAACACGTTAGTTATCACAAAAGGACGTGACCATCTGGACTTAAGTTTGCCTGGAAATAATCTCAACCTTGAGTTAAATAACAAGACAAGCTGGCCTTTCTTAAAGTCCTTAATCCTAAGTCTACTGTCATGCCAAATCTTGGTCTTTTCCTTATACATTTTAGCATTTTCATAAGACATATGTCTAAGCTCATCAAGCTCATGTAATTGCAGAGACCGCAATGTTCCCGCATCGGTCACGCAATAATTCAGTTCTTTCAAGGCCCAAAATGCTTTAATTTCCAATTCGAATGGTAAATGACATGCTTTGCCATACACAAGTCTATAAGGAGACATACCTAGGGGTGTCTTATATGCAGTCCTATATGCCCAAAGTGCATCCTCGAGTTTAAACGACCAATCTTTTCTATTGGGTTTGACCACTTTTTCGAGTATGTTTTTAATCTCCCTATTTGATATTTCAGCTTGTCCATTCGAATGTGGGTGATAAGGGGTGGCTACTCTATGTCTAACATTGTATTTAGCCAACACTTTTTCCATAGCTTTATTAATAAAGTGTGTCCCTTCATCACTAATTATAGCACGAGGTGTACCAAACCTAGTAAAGATATGTCTATTAAGGAATTTAATGACTGTTTTGGCATCATTGTTTGGACATGCTATGGCCTCTACCCATTTAGATACATAGTCTACAGCTACAAGTATGTAAAGGTTACCTGCTGATGGGGGAAATGGTCCCATGAAGTCAATGCCCCACACATCAAAGAGCTCCAACTCTAAGATGTAAGTGAGAGGCATCTCATCCTTTCGACTGAGGTTACCTGTTCTCTGGCATTCATCACAGCTGTGTGCGTATTCGTGGGCATCTTTGAAGATTGTGGGCCAATAGTAGCCACTTTGGAACACCTTTGCAGCTGTTCTTTGGCCACCAAAATGTCCACCATAGGGGGCTGTATGGCAGTGCTGCAGCACAGACTTCGCCTCAGCAGCTGACACACACTTCCTCATCAAACCATCTGCACATGTCTTGTAGAGTGTAGGATCGTCCCATATAAATTTCCTAGCTTCATGCAAGAACCTCTTCTTCTCTTGGCTTCCCTTGAAAGTTGGTAGTACCTGTGAGGCAAGGAAGTTAGCAATATCAGCAAACCAAGGTTCCTCATCGTTATCACGATGAGTTAATACAAAGACATGTTCATCAATAAAGGCATCTGAAATTGCGGTTTCCGCAATTTTTCCACAATTATGCTGCAATCTCGAAAGATGATCCGCAACCACATTTTCGCATCCTTTCTTATCTCTAATGTCCAGATCAAACTCTTGCAGCAACAATACCCACCTAATCAACCTAGGCTTCGCATCAGCCTTCCTCATAAGGTATTTTAGTGCAGAGTGATCTGTATACACGATTGTTCTAGTGCCTACAATGTAATTCCTAAATTTCTCGCAGGCAAACACTACAGCTAGCATTTCCTTTTCCGTGGTTGTGTAATTACATTGTGCCTCATTAAGTGTCTTACTAGCATAGTATACAGGGTGTGTTAGCTTGTCAATCTTTTGTCCTAGCATAACCCCTACTGCATAGTCACTTGCATCACATAACATCTCAAATGGGAGATCCCAATTTGGTCCTACTATAATAGGTGCTTTGACTAATGCTTCCTTAAGGGTTGTCCAGGCTAGGAAACATTCTCTAGAGAAGATGAATGACTTATTCAGCTCTAGAAGCTCACACAAAGGCTTGGAGATCTTTGAAAAGTTCTTAATGAACCTTCTATAGAAGCTTGCGTGTCCTAAGAAACTTCTAATGGCTTTCACATTCTGAGGTTCCACCAACTTCTCTATTATTTCAATCTTGGCCCTATCGACCTCCACTCCTGCTCTAGACACTCTATGACCTAGGACTATCCCCACTCTATGACCTAGGACTATCCCTTCTTCCACCATGAAGTGGCATTTCTCCCAATTAAGTACTAAGTTGGTCTCCTCACACCTAGCCAGGACCTGTCCTAAGTTCTCTAAACAGTTTGTGAATGAATCACCAAAGACTGAGAAGTCATCCATAAATATCTCTATCATGGATTCATCTAAGTCAGAGAAGATTGCCAACATGCACCTTTGGAACATTGCTGGTGCATTGCACAAGCCAAAAGGCATTCTGCGAAAGGCAAATGTTCCAAAGGGACAGGTGAAGGTTGTCTTCTCCTGGTCCACAGGGTCTATGGTGATTTGGTTATATCCAGAATAACCATCTAAGAAGCAGTAATAAGCTCTACTAGCTATCCTATCTAACATTTGGTCTATGAATGGTAGAGGGAAGTGATCCTTTTTTGTTTCCTTATTCAATTTCCTATAATCCATACAAACTCTCCATCCTGTAATAGTTCTAGTTGGAATCAGTTCATTGCTCTCATTTACTACTACAGTCATCCCCCCTTCTTAGGTACACATTGTATTGGACTCACCCACTGACTACTAGCTATAGGGAAGATTACACCTACATCTAACCATTTTATGATCTCTTTCTTAACTACCTCTTTCATAGAGGGGTTCAACCTACGTTGGTGATCTACTCGGGGTGTATGCTCTTCTTCCAATATTATCTTATGCATGCAGTAAAAAGGGCTAATGCCTCTAATGTCAGCAATTGTCCATGCAATAGCCTTTCTATGTTGCTTGAGTAATAAGATCAACTCAATTTCATGCTTAGCACTCAATTTAGACGAAATAATAACAGGCAAAGTATCATTACTTCCTAAATATGCATACTTAAGATGTTCAGGCAGTGGTTTTAATTCTAAGATAGGTGGATGCTCAATGGATGGTTTTAATGGATTCATGGATCTTTCAGTCAAATCAGTAGTCATACAAACATGCTGAGGATTATTTACAGGTATGTCCATTATTTCAGCTATGTTTAAGTCAGTTAAATCTAATTGCACATAATCATTGGTATGCTTAGTTGACAATTCATGCTCAAGCTGTTCTTCCATCAGTGAATCTACTATGTCCATGCTTGCACAAGATTCAGAGTCAGAAGGATACCTCAGTGCTTTAAAGACACTAAACTTAACCTCCTCATCATGAACCCTCATAGTGAGCTCACCTTTCTGGACATCAATCAGGGCCCTACCTGTGGCTAGAAATTGTCTGCCTAATAGGATGGGGACCTCCTTGTCTGCTTCATAATCCAGGATGATGAAATCTGCAAGGAAAATAAACTTGTCAACCTTTACAAGAATATCCACTATCTTACCCTCAGGGTATGCTATGGATCTGTCTGCTAATTGCAAGGTGACAGTGGTGGGACGTGCTTCTCCTATTCCCAGCTGGCGGAATAGTGATAGAGGCATGAGATTTATGCTGGCTCCCAGGTCACAAAGAGCTCTGCCCACGTGCTTGCCTCCTAACTCCACTGGTAGGGTGAAGGAACCAGGATCCTTCTCCTTCTTGGGTAGCTTGTTCTGGAGTATAGCACTGCACTCCTCAGTGAGATTCACTGTTTCAAATTCACCAATGATTTTCTTGTTAGTGATTATATCCTTCAGAAATTTAACATAAGAAGGCATAGACTGTAGAACTTCTACAAAAGGAATATTCACATGCACTTGTTTAAGAATTTCTAAAAATTTGTTAAAGTGCACTTCCTGTTCTTGTTTTTTCTTTAGCCTTCGAGGGAATGGAGGTGGTGGCACATATGCAGGCACTTCAGGTCGCCTCAGGATAGGTGGAGGTCTTGGAATTTCTTCTATCTCTTCTATGATTGGTTCCAGCCTCGCCCTTGATGTGCTTGTTGGTGGTTGACCTTGGTTTGGCAGAGAATCCAGTGGAGCACTAGACTCTTCATTCTCTACTCTCTTTGGTGTTTCTCTGGTGTTGCTCACCAATGGTCTACCACTTCTAAGTTCAATTGCTTGAACTTGTTCTTTACCATCCCTTCTAGGTACCTCAGTGTCAGCAGGCAGTCTACCTTGGGGCCTATTTTTGAGTTCATTGGCTAGTTGCCCTATTTGGTTCTCTAAGCTCCTAAGGGTAGCTTGCTGACTTTGTAGAGTAGCATCATTCTTGGCAATGTATTCCTTAAGTAAGTTTTCTACAGACGACCCTATTGGTTGGTTGTATGGCTTTTGATACATGGATTGGTTATTTTGGGGAGTGAAACCAGGTGTTCCACTCGGTCTTGGTTGGTTAGGAGCTTGGTTAGTATTTTGTTGGCCACCCCATGAAAGGTTTGGGTGGTTCCTCCAACCAGGATTGTATGTGTTAGAGTAGGGGTTGTTCCTAGGCTGCTGTTGGCTTCCAACATAGCAGACTGAGGCTGGATTCCCAGGGCAGTATTCATACAGGTGCCCCTCCCCACAGAATCCACAGATAAGTGTCTCACCTTGACTTGGTTGTGTGCCCATTGACATGGCTGTGGCGGTGTTGACACTAGTTTGGAGATTGGCTTGAGCCATTTGTTTAACTAAGTTGGTCAGAGCGCTTATTTGGCTACTCATGGCATTGAGTGCGTCCTTATCTTGAGCTCTACTTGGCTCTATTGGATCATCTGACCACCTACAGTGAGATGCTGAGATCTTCTCCAGGATCTCATAGGCTTCATTATAGCTTTTCGAAAGCATGGAACCACCAACTGATGAATTCAGCACTTGCCTTGTGCTGGGGTTGCATCCTTTGAAAAAGACCTCTATTTGGATACACCATGGAATGCCATGGTGTGGACATTTAAGCAGAAGGTCCTTGAACCTTGTCCAAGCTTCGTGAAGCGACTCATTCTCAGCTTGTTTGAATTTAATAATGTCGTCACGAAAGGTAGAATTCCTATCAGGTGGGAAGTATTTGACTAGGAATTTCTCAGCCAGATCTGTCCAATTGAGAACTGATCCGGAAGGTAATGAGTTTAACCACGTTTTGGCTTTGTCCCTCAAAGAATAAGGGAAGAGGTAAAGCCTCAAGGCTTCTTGGGAAACTCCAGGGATAAGAAAGGTATCACTAACTCCTAGGAAGTTTCTAAGATGGTTGTGGGGGTCCTCATTTTCCACTCCAAAGAATTGTCCCACAGTGGACAACATTTGGAACATTACTGGCTTTAACTCGAATGAGTTGGCAGTAATTTCAGGGCGGATTATGCTTGGGTTTAGCTCCCCAGGCATAGTACTAGGTAAGAGAGGATGGCACTATCCTTATCATTCGCTATTTCGATGGGATTGCGAGTGGTAGGTACCGGATTTGGGACTGGTCTGTCCATTTCTTCTTGATAGGATTGCGGAAACTCTGCGGTTTCAGCAATTATTCGAGGTATAGAGGGTTGGTTAAAGAGACGTTTCTTAGCTCTATTTCTGGCCCTAAGTAATCTCTCAGGCTCAGGATTGAACTCTAGATCGCTACTTGAAGGCTCATTCATAAACTAACCCAATGGTACCTGCAAAAGAAATGAGAAAAGAGATCAGCTCCAATAGATATTAAGAATTGGTTTTCTAACTTAACAAACTTCGTTTTCACTAAACTAAATCCCCGGCAGCGGCGCCAAAAACTTGTTGCGTGCTCAATGTTTAAAAGGAATATGCAATAAGAGAGCACTCAGAACATGCAAGCATACATGATCTTGTAGCAAGTAATGAGTATTTTTTCATTCGTTTTCCCACAGAGATTTATTCTTAGTTACTCGCGAAGTGTATTGTTAAGCAAGAATGGGTGGATTTGATGGGGTAGATTTGGTTTTAAATTTCCCAATTACTAAGAAATAAGTAAAGGATAGCAACATAAACAAGTGCAAGTAAATGATAAACTCAAATGCAAATAGAAGAGATTAATAAACGAAGAGGAAAATAGCTAAAACAGAATTTTTAACCGAAAGAATTGCGGGAACAGCAATTATACCGCAATGTTACTGACAGCGAAAGTCTGTAAAATGTGGAAACAAGGGCTACTAATGACTCCGCTATTGGCTTTTTCACACGATTCTCAAGCATTAGATCAACTCTCTATACATCAAACTAACTCATTCTCATGTATCTTCCGATTTCATGCATTAGATTCTTTAGTTTACTCATGTCCAAGTAAGGTCTTAAGCATCTTGTTAAAACAGTAAGTTGTGATTTGTACTAGGAAAACGCCTATTCCTAGGTCGTTTTCTGGCTACCCTGAGAGGCTAGTATGAGTGTATGACTCTGAACTCTTACTCCTTCCAGAGGTTAGGAGTTCTTTGGACAAAATGGATGGCCAATCGAAATTGCCCGTGGAATGAAGCTTACATACAATCAATGCATTCGAGAGCTATCCTACATGCTTGGTTCACGTGTTTTAGCCTATAGCTTTGTCATTAGCATTCCCCTATGTGACTTAGTTACTCATGGATGTAGATAGAACAGAAAGAGTAGACGAAGAAAACATGCTTAGAAGAAGATTAAAGACAAAACAAGAAAGGGAAAACAGTAGGCAGAGACGAATAGAGAAGTTGCGAAATGATGAATTGTACGTTGATTAACCAATTGTTTGAATTAACAAATGAAGACTTAGAAACACTGAAGTAAAGACAGAAAGCAACGAAATGAATTAGAGTAGCTACTGGAACGGAAATAACAACAAACAGTACTGAAAGCAGAAACTAAAACAGAAAGCAGTAAGCTGTGCGTGGTCTTCTCGATTTCGAACGCCTCGGCTGAATAGAGAGAAAGGTGAGCCTTGCTTGGATGAATCCAATCAGAAGAGAAGATGAATCTTCTCTCCTTCCTATCAGATTGTCGACTCCAATAGCTGAACCTTTCAAACCAACAGACGGAAGAGAGAATAAGAGTGGAAGAAGCTGCGTTGAACTGAGAAGTCTACGCCTTTCAGATATGTTTCAACCCTTCACTTTGACCTCCTTTTATAGTATTCTGCAGGTGCGATTGGGCCAAGGAGAACCATCCATTCTCAACGTCGTACTTCTACGTGGCTGAAGGAGAAAGAACGAATCCCTGAAATATCGGATCACAATAGAAAAAGGTTAGCCAACTTACGGATTTCACTTGAAACATTGCGGTTTTAGCAATGTTTCCGCAATGCCTCCGCAATGCATAAGTTTCCTTCCTTTAACTTCATTTTTAATTCCTTTTCTTTCCTTTTGCATATAAGTCCTAATTTAGCTTCCTTCTTCTAATTCTCATATATAAGCATAGGTTCAAGCTAAATCCTATCAAAAATACTTACAAATGCACAACTTCCTAACACAAATAAGTCCTAAAATAGTCACTTTTGGAGACGTAACAGACCACATGAGAGATCATCAACCTTCGAGCAAAATAGTTTTGTCCAAATTATCCAGGGAAGCTACAGAGGGATCAACAAGAGTTGTTGATCAGGCTGGTCCTTCTCAAGAGTTGAGAGAGCCTCGACGCAGTGGGAGGGATGTGAGACAACCCGACCACTACATTGGCTTGTCTGAGACTCAATTCGTCATACCTGATGATGGAATTGAGGATCCATTGACCTTTAAACAGGCAATGACAGATGTAGACAATGATCAGTGGCTCAAAGCCATGGACCTCGAAATGGAGTCTATGTACTTCAATTCGGTCTGGAGTCTTGTAGATCAACCAGATGGTGAAAGACCCGTCGGTTGCAAGTGGATCTACAAGAGGAAACGAGACCAGGCCGGTAAGGTGCAAACCTTTAAGGCCCGACTTGTGGCAAAGGGTTTTACCCAGCGAGAAGGGGTGGACTATGAAGAAACTTTTTCTCCTGTTGCCATGTTAAAGTCGATTAGAATACTCTTGTCCATTGCCGCATTTTATGATTATGAAATCTGGCAAATGGATGTCAAGACTGCCTTTCTTAATGGCAATCTTGAAGAGAGTATCTATATGGTCCAACCAGAGGGGTTCATAATTCAGGGTCAAGAGCAAATGGTTTGCAAGCTGAATCGATCCATTTATGGGTTGAAACAGGCATCTAGATCCTGAAATATAAGGTTTGATACCGCGATCAAATCTTATGGCTTTGAACAGAATATTGACGAGCCTTGTGTCTACAAGAAGATTGTCAATAAGGTTGTAACTTTCTTAGTCTTGTCTGTAGACGACATACTACTCATTGAGAATGATGTAGAGGTTCTTACTGACGTAAAACTATGGCTAGCAACCCAATTCCAAATGAAATATTTGGGAGATGCTCAGTTTGTTCTTGGGAATCAGATAGTAAGGAATCGCAAGAACAGAACGTTAGCACTATCTTAGGCATCATATATAGATAAGTGTTATCTAGATATTCGATGCAGAATTCCAAGAAAGGTTCGCTGCCGTTTAGGCATGGAATTCATTTGTCTAAGGAACAGTCTCCTAAGACACCTCAAGAGGTTGAGGACATGAGACGGATTCCGTATGCATCTGCAGTTGGCAGACTGATGTATGTTATGTTATGCACTAGACCTGACATCTGCTTTGCAGTCGGAATTGTCAGTAGGTACCAGTCTAATCCAGGATATGATCACTGGACCGCCATTAAAAATATCCTCAAGTATCTTAGGAGAACGAGGAACTATGTGCTCGTGTATGGGCCTAAGGATATGATCCTGGCAGGATACACTGACTCTGATTTTCAGACTGATATAGATTCTCGGAAATCTACATCAGGATCAATGTTCACTCTTAACGGAGGGGCTATAGTGTGGAGGAGTATCAAGCAAGGTTGTATTGCTGACTTCACCATGGAGGCTGAATACGTCGCAACTTGTGAAGCGGCGAAGGAAGCAGTATGGCTCAGGAAGTTCTTAACAGATTTGGAAGTTGTTCCAAATATGAATTTGCCCATCACACTTTATTGTGATAACAGTGGTGCTGTGGCAAATTCTAAAGAACCTCGGAGTCATAAGCGCGGGAAGCATATCGAGCGGAAATATCACCTTATCAAGGAGATAGTGTAACGAGGAGATGTGATCGTCACACAGATTGCCTCGGAGCACAATGTTGTTGATCCGTTTACAAAGTCTCTCACGGCTAAAGTGTTTGAGAGACACTTGGAGAGTCTGGGGTTGCGAGCTGCTAAATAGAACAGTGGGAGATACTTTGTATTCTTGACCAGCATTCGTCCCACAGACATGTCAGTCCAAGTGGGAGTTTGTTGGGTTTTATGTCCTAACACTCGTGGTTTGTAAACGTTGTAAATGTAATATGTCTATTAACGCAATAAAGAGTTATTGAGGTTTATTCAGTAAAAGTGTTTATTGAATATAGTGAAACGTGTTTGCTTTAACCTGTACCAATAACAACACCCTTGGCTGAATATGAGTACTTGAGCTTCATGTATGACATTATGGTGGGTCAAGCTCAAGTAGTCAGTCAAAACGGTCTATAGTATACGGATAAGGTCGGGTACCTTATTCTGGTAACACTATTGGATGCGGCTCGCTTTGTATTGTACAAAACGATGTGATCCGAATCGTTTCACATGGAGATGTGCGAGCGGGGGCGTCCTATGCAAAGAGCTTGCATTAGACAGAACCACGATAACGTCACTTTCTCTTTATAACGTCGTTTACTGGTGAGACCGATTTTATCACTTTTGATGACCTAAGGTAACTCGTTCTTAATCTTGAGCTTGCTATGAACTCCTGCTTATTCGAGAGTATCCTTAGACTTGTATGGGTGAGAGTGGCGGAACGCCCGCTCAATAAGCCTACCAACTTGGAGATAAACTCGAATAGGTAGCTGGGGACATAGTGTGGCAAGATGGAATTCACTCCTACCCTCATTAGAGTCTAGTAGATAGGTGTTCCCTTAATAGCTGACTCCGGGGCTTGAACATGAGGCCTCATTCTCTTCTGTGTGAAGAGGATTCTGATCTGATGATTGGATCACAGATCAAATGTTCATTAAAGGCGTCAGTGGTACTTAAGAAACAAGAGGTATCACAGAGGTTAAACGGTTTAAAAGACCTAGTTGTGATAACGGACACCTGTGAAAGATCGACTTACCCATAATGGTTATATCAAGAGGACATAATATATCTACAGTGAGGAGAGTGCAACCCTCAGACTATAGTGGAGTCTCTAGGAGTTAACGAATGTTGGTTAGTTCGGTTGAAAGAGTTTTGACCGGATAATCTCGTATCGTTGGAGCTCATGATCTGTAGGTCCTTTAGGTTCTCCTGGCTAGCTCGGATAACGTCGTGCAACAGTATAAGAGAAATTAAAAAGAAAAAGAATTTGAATTGTTCAAATTCGGTTTGTGGAAAAATGATGGACATATTTAAATATGATTTAAATATGAGCATGGCCTAAAACATGAATAGGATTCATGTGTAAAAAAGTCGGTTTTTGAAAAATCGGGCTTAGTCTTATTATTTAATTAATAATTATATCTATATCTATATATATATATATATTTATTAAAAAGTTTAATAAATAAAATTATAATTATTATTAATAATAATAATAATTAAATATATATATATATATATATATATATATATATATAGGTTTCCTATCTTTGGCCACAAGTGAAGAAAAGGAATGTTGGAGTTCACGTTGATAAAAAAAAAAAAAAAAACATTTTGTTCTCTGTGTTTTTCAGCCCTTCTTCTCTTTCATTTTCTTCTTCATCTTTTTTTTTTCTCTTCGTTTCGGAGTCCCACAACTCCATTGCGTGGCGTCGAGGATAGCGAAACTACCTGGGGTGGTCCTCGGGGCGTTCGTGAGAAGAGGCCGAAAGAGTTCGTGACGAGGAACGACCGACGGACTTGAAGAAATTCGGAACTACAAGGGTATGTATTTCTAATTTCTTTATTCCGTCGTTTTGAGCATGTTTTCTATTTGTTAAATTGATGAAATTAGAGTATCATCGGTCCAAAATCGCTTCGCTGCGTATATCGCTCCATCATCTATGAGGGACTGAAACACAAATACAAAAACTCATCAACCACCAATATAGTTTTTGATGAGGGGTTATGGTTCCTGCTCTGGAGAATTTCTCATCCCCATCAGAGAAACCTAAGATCTCTACTGTAAAACAATCAGTAGAATATTTTTTGTGATTTCTCCGAGGAGTAGAAAGCCAAACCCGTGGAATCATGAATCCAACCACGAATACAGGTACGCTTCCGCTTCTTTAAGATTCTCTTGAATTCGATATTCTTTCTTGGCTTTTGTTGAAACTCTAATTTGAATTTCCAACAATATTTACATATCATACACGTATAATAATGAACGTTTTCGTCTATTTTGTTCTTTTAAACCATAAAGACATTCAAAACGTGCCATCGCATTATAAAAAATGAGTTTACTCAAAACAAAAATACATACTAGAAAAGAGATAATTCAAGTTTGTCTTAGAATGTCTTGAATCTGTTTGACCTGTTACGAATGGTTCGATGCGGGGGTCTTGCTGATTTCTACCGCCCCTATAGCCTATAATCAGTGGCGGATCCATAATTTTATATCGGGGGGCTTGATATATTTTAATATTAGCTTGTTCAATAAAAAATATGATCGATATTTTTTAGATTAAAATATCATTTTGGTCCTTGTATTTTAACTATAATTTCATTTTAGTCCTTGTATTTTGAAGCGTCTAAATTTAGTTTATGTATTTTTCATAAATCTTAAAATTAGTCATTATCGACACTTTGAAGTAATTTTTATCGAATTTATTATATTAGTATAATAGTTTTCATTCAAGAAATTACACAATATGAATATGTTTCCAAAATTTATATAAAATACATAACTTAAGTAAAACAAGTCTGAAAATAAGTTTCAAAATACAATGACTAAAATGATATATTAATTTCTCTTTTTTTAAAAAAAATTATATTTATATTTTTTTATTTTTCATATATATATATATATTTAAAATAATTATAATTTCCTATAGAATTAATTATTTTAAATATTTTACAAATATTTGTATTCATTTCCATTTAAAGTTACTAGTAAGCCAAGCACGTGCTGTTAAATTTTGTAGCTTTATTTTAAATTGTTAAAAGAGTTAAAAATTATAATATAATTTAATTTATAAAAATAGAAAATGTTTGTTTCAAAATCTTAGTATTATTTATATAAATATTTTAAAAACATACTTTACCTTGTAAAAAAATGATGATTAAAAAGGGACAAAATTCAAAAGTTTATTCCCTTAAATACATATTGAAGTCAAACCGAGCATAGCTCAATTGACATAAGGTTGTGCCCGTGACTATGAGGTCATGGGTTCAATCCTCGCTTTAATTAAAATACCGTTGCAAAAAAAAAAATACATATTGAATTACCTTTGAAAAAAAAATAAAAATAAATAATAATATTGTAGAGGATCTAATTACGTGCAATGTTTGTGTTAAGTACATATATAAATAACCATTATTTTATATAATGCAATAAATTTGTAATCTCTTATCCCACATTATTAGTTGTGCCAATCCATTAATTTCCAAAAAACTATACACACTTGAAACAACTTTAAACTTATCAATTCTACTTCAAAATTAGTATTGTAATGTTCTTTGACACATCATTCTTAAATTATGTTTACGTGGCTTCAACATCCTTTCTAAATAATGTTAATATAATCCGAGATGGATTCCGACATTGATGTTTGGGGGCCAAAAAATTATAGTATATAAATATTTAAAAAAGATCGCAAAAAATACAGAGATTCGAATTCACACTCTCAAGTTATGTTGACATTAAAAAAAAGTTATCGATACGCATATGTAACTGTATTCATGACTTACAAACTAAGTTTAAATAAACTTAAGTACCATCAAATAATTTTGCTCTATCTCTATATTTTAAAAAAAAAAATAAAAAATATTTAATGAATTCCAAAACTCTAAAAATTCTTTAATTAATTTTATGTAATATTATATGTGTGAAAAAATAATATCAATTATTTATATTGTCATGTCATTTAAATGTTAATAAGTAATTAAATAATTAATTATGTTATTATTTTAATAATAAAGTAAAGTAAATAATTATAATAAAACAAATTTAGAGGGGTAAATGAGATATTTTGTCTTTATACCGTACCAATAATATTTTTTATATATTTTTCTTAAAAAAAATAGACAAGTAGACTTATTTTGAGTTGTCCAGATTAATTAGATAAATTTTTAAAAATGGAAGTGATAAGTAGAAGAATACAAATTAGAAATGGTTAAAAAAAAAACTTTTAAACCAATAACTAAAATAAAAGAGAAAATCATAATAATTTCACCTAATCTTGACTTTCTTTATTCATTTTTCTTTGATACAACACCGCAATTGGAAAAATCAAATTTCCAAAAAGTAAACTTCAAACAACAACCACAAATGAGATAGCTTCTTTCTTAACACCGCTAAAGGTTTATGACATTTATTTTCCTTTTCATCAACAACTAAACCTCTGAAATATCCTTCTGATCAGAGTTGCGTCTCTTCCTCTCATCCATATATCTTTGTTCTCTATTCCAAGACAAATCACAACACCTCCAAATACTTATAGTTGCAAATTAAATTTCAATTTTTCTCTAATTTGGATTTAATGTAAATAATACCTCTCTAAATACGACTATTTAAAAATAAATAACTGATATTATAAATAATTCATTCATTACAATGTAGATTTATGCAGGGTTGAGTAATTAGTATTGATTGAGTAATTTGAAACTGAAAAAAAAGAAACAATTTTACATGAGAATAATTATTTATGCATGGTTGTAGAATTCATTTTTTTGGAGTTTGGATCGGGTGAGTGAGCGCATTACCTAGATAGCCCATAGTGGGAGTTAATTGATCGACACACTCCACATGAGAGATCATCAACCTTCGAGCAAAATAGTTTTGTCCGAATTATTCAGGGAAGCTACAGAGGGATCAACAAGAGTTGTTGATCTGGTCCTTCTCAAGAGTTGAGAGAGCCTCGACGCAGTGGGAGGGATGTGAGACAACCTGACCGCTACATTGGCTTGTCTGAGACTCAATTCGTCATACCTGATGATGAAATTGAGGATGCATTGACCTTTAAACAGGCAATGACATATGTAGACAAGGATCAGTGGCTCAAAGCCATGGACCTCGAAATAGAGACTATGTACTTCAATTCGGTCTGGAGTCTTGTAGATCAACCAGATGGTGAAAGACCCATCGGTTGCAAGTGGATCTACAAGAGGAAACGAGACCAGGCCGGTAAGGTGCAAACCTTTAAGGCCCGACTTGTGGCAAAGGGTTTTACCCAGCGAGAAGGGGTGGACTATGAAGAAACTTTTTCTCCTGTTGCCATGTTAAAGTCGATTAGAATACTCTTGTCCATTGCCGCATTTTATGATTATGAAATCTGGGAAATGGATGTCAAGACTGCCTTTCTTAATGACAATCTTGAAGAGAGTATCTATATGGTCCAACCAGAGGGGTTCATAATTCAGGGTCAAGAGCAAATGGTTTGCAAGTTTAATCGATCCATTTATGGGTTGAAACAGGCATCTAGATCCTGAAATATAAGGTTTGATACCGCGATCAAATCTTATGGCTTTGAACAGAATATTGACGAGCCTTGTGTCTACAAGAAGATTGTCAATAAGGCTGTAGCTTTCTTAGTCTTGTATGTAGACGACATACTACTCATTGGGAATGATGTAGAGGTTCTTACTGACGTAAAACTATGGCTAGCAACCCAATTCCAAATGAAAGATTTGGGAGAGGCTCAGTTTGTTCTTGGGATTCAGATAGTAAGGAATCGCAAGAACAGAACGTTAGCACTATCTGAGGCATCATATATAGATAAAGTGTTATCTAGATATTCGATGCAGAATTCCAAGAAAGGTTCGCTGTCGTTTAGGCATGGAATTCATTTGTCTAAGGAACAGTCTCCTAAGACACCTCAAAGAGGTTGAGGACATGAGACGGATTCCGTATGCATCTGCAGTTGGCAGTCTGATGTAAGTTATGTTATGCACTAGACCTGACATCTGCTTTGCAGTTGGAATTGTCAGTAGGTACCAGTCTAATCCAGGATATGATCACTGGACCGCCGTTAAAAATATCCTCAAGTATCTTAGGAGAACGAGGAACTATGTGCTCGTGTATGGGCCTAAGAATATGATCCTGGCAGGATACACTGACTCTGATTTTCAGACTGATATAGATTCTCGGAAATCTACATCAGGATCAATGTTCACTCTTAACGGAGGGGCTATAGTGTGGAGGAGTATCAAACAAGGTTGTATTGCTGACTCCACCATGGAGGCTGAATACGTCGCAGCTTGTGAAGCGGCGAAGGAAGCAGTATGGCTCAGGAAGTTCTTAACAGATTTGGAAGTTGTTGCAAATATGAATTTGCCCATCACACTTTATTGTGATAACAGTGGTGCTGTGGCAAATTCTAAAGAACCTCGGAGTCATAAGCGCGTGAAGCATATCGAGCGGAAATATCATCTTATTGTTGCACACTTTTAATGCAGAGAAAAACCGCAAGTGTACGGGTCAAGTAATAAAGTGTAAATGATTACGAATATCGTCCTCAGGACTGGCTTTCTAGCTCACTTAAGTACCACGAATAATAGTGTTTAATTTTATCTAGAGGAATAAGATGCAAAGTGGGCTGTGACAACAATTTCAAAAGCAATCAATAAAATAAAGTAACGAATTAAACAAATCACGAGAGAAGTATCTTAGGGATGTGATTTCACCAATTAGATTGACGCTTCAATCAATCAAATGCCTAGATTATTCATGCAAATTTTCACAAGTCTAGAAGAACAAAAATAACAATTGACTCTTACGAGCGCAATTGGTCTCATGCAATGTAATAAAACTAATTGTTCAATCTAGTTTTTAGAGACATGCACGACATTAAAAACTCTTCTTTAAAACAACTTCTAAGATAGCCTAATCATTCCCATGTTAGAACTATTCTTAGTCATGCAATTAAGATCTAGTCTAAATCATTCTCTTTCAAGCATAATTTAAACCATGAAGACATACAACCCTTGGCCAAAAGATTATAAGCATTAAGAAAGTAAAAGCACGAATGAACAATAAGCAATCAATCTAAGCATTCAATTAATTAAAACATCAAAACTAAAAGGCTACATCAATCCCCAAGATAATAAGTTTAGCTACACATGTTCAATACTAAAAACATCTTAAACCATAAGAAATTCATCAACAATGTTCTAAGAAAAGGGAGAAATAAACTCAATGTCGTGCCGTTCTCCGTTCCCGGCTTGTGATCTACAATCTTTTGCTTCTGAATCTCTTCCTCAGCTTCAATTCTCGTTCCTCTCCTCTCCAAAGTGTCAAAGTCTCGAAAATAGGGTTTTTTTCTCTCTAAAACTTGATACCAAAGTCGGTTGGAAAAAGGTCTTATTTATAGTAAAAATCGTGACAGCGTCGAGACCCTAGGGGCAGCGTCTCGACGCTGTCCCGAAAATATCACCTTCCTAATTTGGCACGCCAGCGTCGAGACGCTAGGCACAGCGTCGAGACGCTACGGACGGAAATGGCGATGGAAGACTATCCCTAGCGTCTCGACGCTCCGGGTAGCGTCTCGACGCTACTGCTGCGGGATTCTTGGCTTGGGCTTCCTCTTCAAGTCACCCAATTTGATCATTTCTCATCTTTATCGTCAATAATGCTCCATTTAGCTCCATTTAGCTCAATTCCTATAATATAAAAGATAATCAACATTAAAGTGCTCATTTACACGGTAAACTAGCGATAAAAAGGCTATAAAGATAGCACACTTTGTGAGCTATCAAACACCCCCAAATTTAAGTTTTTGCTAGTCTCGAGCAAAATAAAACAAGATCATAAGACAAATTAATGAATGCAAGCATGTGATTCCAACCTCAATATTCTCAATAATGACAATCCACAATTTAAGAATAAATTCAACCAAAGCCTATTGTTTTTCTTTTGTATCCAAAACTACCCATAAAACTAAGTATTCATCTATGGTTTGATCCATGGTGACAATCGAGAGAACAAACAATCAAAGGCTAGTTTTATAATAAAGCTTAAGCATCTCATTAAATTACCACAATCGAATGCACAAGAATTAACACCTCCCACAATTTCGCTCAGACATCTCACTAATCGGGATATGTATAGGATAAACACTCAATCCAATGCATAAAAGAATTTTTACCATAAGCTTGCTAAAATATCAAATCTTCATCATCAATGAATCAAATGAATGTCAAATTTTCGGGTCTCGCTTTGGTTGTAATTGGGCTTAGGTAAAGGTGGATGGATGAATATTTTAAGCTACTTAATTGGAAGAATTATTGTTCATACCACATGAAGCTCGAAAGAATTGTTGACTCTTTGTAAAGTTACTCCTCTCGGTGGCTTTTGTTCACAATATTTATTTTTATTTATTATTTTTTTTTTTTAACAAAGCCACTACGAGGGATATTTCATGCATTGAGTAATACTTCATTTTTCTCCTTTGGATTGATTTAAGCATCATGTGGTATACATCTTTATTCTTCAATTCAAGGTTCAAATGAAGGAAATTACAATAGAATGGATATAAGGCTTGTAATATGGCAAATTTCCAACAAAAAGGTTTAAGGCTCAAAATGGGCTTTCTAAAGATTATGTCAAGGTTGGCCTTTTGAGAAAGCTAAAAAAAATGGGTTATCCTACTTGCCCTTGTGAAAATAAGACATTCAAATTGAGTTCAGAGATTCCAGACATGCATATCAGAGCAAGTTCTAGAAAAGTCAATCATGCATGGAACACTCAATTTAGGAGAAAAGAGCACTGTGTAAAGATAATGCTTAATGGCTCAAAAACTCACAGACAGGCAGGGTATAATGGCAATAACCTTATGCATTCATAAATCAGTAAAGCAATGAGATGCTATCTAAATTTTTTTTTTTTTTTAATAAAAGCCAAATCATGTTGTCTCTCTCATGCATGAAGACTCAACACAAAGATGCATTCTTAGCTTACAGGGTAATCAAACATACAAAAGGGAAACAAAGGTTGAAATACAATTTCAACTTTTCAGATATGGTTTCATAATTCTCCAATTCAGATTATCAACATTCAGAATATCTCATAGGTTATCCTAATCACATGCAATGCATCACAAATCAGCTCAAACATACTCAGGGCCTTTAACATGCTAGTCCCACCCCCAAATTTCAAAACATGCATTGTCCTCAATGTATAAAATAAAAAACAACATGCATACACAATAAGAAAAAAAAAGTAGGGGTAACGAAACTGCCCTGAAATGTAGGCGCTCACTGCTCCTCATCAGATGATGCGTATGGAGGCATCGGAGGAGGGAAGGACTGGTCGGCGCTAGGCTCATACTGATACCGCAGACACTCGTACAGGTGAGTGAACTGTGCCTCAGAACTGTGCCTCAGAACGCCTTAAGTTTGGGGGTGTGTTACGTCTCCAAAAGTGACTATTTTAGGACTTATTTACCTTAGAAAGACGTACACTCTTAGGTGTTTTTGGTAGGATTTGGCTTAAACTCGTACTTATATATGAGAATTAGAAGAATGAAGCTAAATTAGGATTTATATACAAAAGGAAAGAAAAAGAACCAAAAACGAAGTTAAAGGAATGAAAATTGTGCATTGCGGAAACATTGCTAAAACCGCAATGTTTTAAGTGAAATCCGTAAGTTGTTTAACTATTTTCTGTTTTGTTCTGACCTTTCAGGGATTTATTCTTTCTCCTGCAGCCACGTAGTAGTACGACGTTGAGAATTGATGGTTCTCCTTGGCCCAAGCGTACCTGCAGAACACTATAAAAGGAGGTCAAGATGGAAGGTTGAAACACACTCGAACGGCGTAGACTTCCAGTTCAACGCAGCTTCTTCCACTCTTTTTCTCTCTTCCGTCTGTTGGTTTGAAAGGTTCAGCTGTTGGAGTCGACAATCTGATAGGAAGGAGAGAAGATTTATCTTCTCTTCTGATTAGATTCATCCAAGCAAGGCTTCCTTTCACCCTTCAGCCGAGGCGTTCGCAACACGAAGAACACGCTCGGATTTACTGCTTTCTGCCTTAGCTTTCTGTTTTCATTGCTGTTTGTTGTCATTTCTATTCTGTCAGCTACTCTATTTCATTTCGTTGCTTTCTGCTTTACTTTAGTAATTCAAGTCTGTCATTCGTTTAGTTCAAACTTTAATTAATCAAAGTATCATTTCCATCAAGTCACAAGTTCTTCTTCTCGGTTTACTGTCTTTAGCTTCTGTTTTATCTTTAATACTCTACTTAGCATGTCGCCTCTATACAATCTCTCCAATCCATCTACATCCATGAGTAACTAAATCACATAAGGGCATGCTAATGACAAATCTATAGGTAGAAACACGTGAATCAAGCATGTAGGATAACTCTCGAATGCATTGAATGTATGTAAGCTTCATCCCACGGGCAATTTCGATTGGCCATCCATTTTGTCCAAAGAACTCCTAACCTCTGGAAGGAGTAAGAGTTCAGAGTCATACACTCATGCTAGCCTCTCAAGGTAGCCAGAAAACGACCTAGGAATAGGCGTTTTCCTAGCACAAATCATAACTTACTGTTTTAACAAGATGCTTAAGACATTACTTGGACATGAGTAAACTAAGGGATCTAATGCATGAAATCGGAAGATACATGAGAATGAGTTAGTTTGATGCATGATAAGTTGATCTACTGCTTGAGAATAGTGTGAAAAAGCCTATAGAGGAGTCGTTAGTAGCCCTTGTTTCCCCACTTTACACACATTTTGCTGTTAGTAACATTGCGAAATAATTGTTGTTTTCGCAATTCCCTTAAGTTAAAATTTTACCTTAGTCATTTTTCTCTTCGTTTATCAATCTCTTCTCTTTACATTTGAGTTCATCACTTACTTGCACTTATTTATGCTTCCATCCTTTACATATTCCTTAGTAATTAGGCAATTTAAAACCAAATCTACCTCATTTAATCCACCCATTCTCACTTAACAAAACACTTCGTAAGTAACTAAGAATAAATCTCTGTGGGAAAACGAATGAAAAAATACTTATTACTTGCTACAAGATCATGTATGCTTGCATGTTCTGAGTGCTCTATTCTTGCATCTTTATTTTAAACATTGAGCACGCAACAGGCAGCGAAAAACATGCGTTGATAGACGCTGCGTCAAACGGGATGCGACGACCTCTCACATAAGATTTGGTGTCCGCCTCATTCATGTTGGCATAAAATTCTCGCACAAGGGATACGACGACACTCGTAGGCTGCTGCACAAATTCTGCCCAACCTCTTTGTATGATGTTTTGAAATAAGAGGTGTTGGTGCACTTCATCCGGAGCCAGGCCCCGTTCAGGGAGAACATTTCTCTCAATTATATTTTTTTGAAAGTTCTCATACGCAGCAAGACTGACGAACCGATCAGAATCAAATTCAGCCCTTGATGAAGATGAAGAGGCTCTTGAACGTTTTGACCCGACCATTTTTTTTTTTTTTTTTTTTTCAAGAACACGAAGAACGCGAAGAATGCGAAGAACACCCCTCCAACAAAACCCCAAATTTTTATGCCCAACACAACAAAAAGACTCCGAAACACACTCAACTTAACTCGAAATACTTCTTCACAACAACTAAGGCTTATAAAAGAGATAGAAAGTGTAGAGATTACCCTTGAAGAACCTTGAGTTTGAACTTTGAATCTTCACAAATGGCGGAAATAGACTTCAATCGAGCATGAACGGCCAAAGAACTCAAGATTGGGAGTTAAGAAGTGGAGATTTGAAGAAAGAATGAGAGATTTGTGGGGAGATTTGGCGGATTTGGGTTGAAAATCGAGAGAGGATATGTTAGGGTTTCAAATGGGGGAAAAAAAATTGGCCTCTGTTTTGCGAAATCTAAAATTTTAATTCCAGATTTCGTGATAGCGTCGAGACGCTAGGGCAGCGTCTCGACGCTGTCCCCTCGGTAAATGACTCTGCAGCAATTTGCGTAGCGTCGAGACTCTAGGGCAGCGTCGCGACGCTGTCCTCTCGGTTTCTGACGCTGCAGCAGACTTCGGAGCGTCTCGACGCTAGGGCAACGTCTCGACGCTGTCCTCTCGGGTTTCGTGCCTGCTGATTTTTTTTTTACCTACAAAACAAACAAACAAAAAAAATCAGAGTAAAAAAAAAAAAACAAACATCAAACAATAATGAAAGAAAATACAAACGAAATTGGGTTGCCTCCCAACAAACGCTTTAGTTAACGTCTTTAGCTAGACGGGGCGATGCATCATTCAGGTTCGTCCAAGTAAAGGCTCTCGAGACGTCGTTCCTCAGTGCCACAGTAATGTTTGACTCTTTGTCCATTGACCTTGAATGAATGTCCATCAGTAGCTTGCAACTCGATTGCTCCATGTGGAAACACTTCCTTAATGGTAAAGGGCCCCGACCACCTAGATTTTAATTTACCTGGAAACAAACGTAAGCGTGAGTTAAAAAGAAGTACTTGTTGTCCAGGTGTAAATGAGCGGTGTTGAATTCTTTGATCATGCCATCTCGCAGTGCGTTCTTTGTAAAGCTTGGCATTCTCATAAGCTTGGCCTCGAAACTCTTCCAACTCATTAAGTTGAAGCAGCCGTTCTTCGCCAGCTTTCTAAGAGTCAAAGTTCAACTTCCTGGTGGCCCAAAATGCTTTATGTTCCAATTCCACAGGTAAGTGACATGCCTTCCCAAACACCAATCGATACGGGGATGTACCAATTGGATTTTTGAAGGCTGTACGGTAGGCCCAAAGATCTTCATCCAATTTGAGAGCCCAATCCTTCCTGGTAGTGCGAACGGTCTTCTCCAATATCTGTTTTATTTCTCTGTTAGAAACTTCTGCAAGACCGTTAGTTTGGGGATGATAAGCAGTTGAAATCTTATGTCTAACTCCATATTTGACAAGTAAAGCATTAAACAATTTATTGCAAAAATGAGATCCCCATCACTAATAATAGCTCGTGGAGTGCCAAATCTAGTAAATATGTTCTTATGAAGGAACTGTAAGACAATACGAGCATCATTTTTCTTAGTGGCAATTGCCTCTACCCATTTAGACACATAATCAACTGCAAATAAAATATAAAGATAACCATGGGAAGAGGGAAAGGGACCCATAAAATCAATTCCCCAAACATCAAACAACTCGACTTCAAGAATAGGAGTTAAAGGCAATTCATGGTGTCTCGAGATATTACCTGTTCTTTGGCACCTGTCACATGTTTTAACAAAAGTATAACAATCCCTAAACATAGTAGGCCAATAGAAACCAGATTGCAATACCTTCGCAACAGTACGCGTGGGTCCAAAATGACCACCATAAGGAGATGAATGACAATCATGCTTAATTTTAGTTACCTCCTCATGTGGAACACACCGTCTTATTAATTGGTCTGAACAAACCTTAAAGAGCAACGGGTCGTCCCACAGGTAAGACTTGACATCATGGAGAAATTTCTTCTTTTGGTGAGACTTCAAGTCTGGTGGCATCACCTTTCCTGCAAGAAAATTAACATAGTCAGCAAACCATGGAATAGTAGATTTTACCTGGTATAATCTCTCATCAGGAAAGTCCTCTGTGATAGGAAAGGTCTCGTGGTGGTTCTCATGCTCAATGCGAGACAAATGATCTGCAACAACATTCTCACATCCTTTCCTATCCCGCATGTCAAAATCAAACTCCTGCAAAAGAAGAACCCATCGAATCAAACGAGGTTTAGCATCTTTTTTATCAAATAAATATCGAAGAGCTGCATGGTCAGTATGAACAATGACTTTAGTCCCTAACAGATAGGACCTAAATTTATCAAAAGAAAATACAACAGCAAGCATTTCTTTTTCAGTGGTGGTGTAATTTTGATGTGCATTGTCCAAAGTTCTACTTGCATAGTAAATGGCCCTAAACAGCTTATCACGACGTTGGCCTAAAACTGCTCCAACAGCAAAATCACTAGCATCACACATGATCTCAAAAAGTTGACTCCAATCAGGTACAACAATTATAGGTGCAGTAGTTAACCTTTCCTTTAACAAATTAAATGCTAGCAGACATTCATCAGAGAATATAAAATCAGACTCTTTTTCTAGAAGATTGCATAAGGGTTTTACTACTTTAGAAAAATCTTTAATAAAACGGCGATAAAACCCTGCATGCCCAAGAAAACTCCTAACTCCCTTCACATTTATAGGAGGAGGTAGTTGCTCAATAGCTGAAATCTTTGCTCGATCTACTTCCAAGCCTTTTTCAGAAACTTTATGGCCCAACACTATACCTTCCTTAACCATAAAATGACACTTTTTCCAATTCAAAACAAGGTTAGTCTCCTCACAACGCTGCAAGACAAGAGAAAGATTAGCTAAACATGAATCAAAAGAAGATCCAAAAACTGAAAAATCATCCATGAAAGCCTCCATAATATCCTCCACCATGTCATGAAATATGGACATCATGCAACGCTGAAAAGTGGCGGGAGCATTGCACAGTCCAAATGGCATTCGCCTGTAAGCAAAAGTACCATAGGGACATGTGAATGTAGTCTTCTCTTGATCCTCAGGAGAGATGGCAATCTGATTATAACCTGAATATCCATCAAGAAAACAATAGTAAGGATAACCAGCAAGTCTATCAAGCATTTGATCAATAAAGGGAAGAGGGAAGTGATCCTTTCTAGTGGCCTTGTTCAATTTTCTATAATATATGCACACTCGCCACCCTGTCACTGTCCTTGTAGAGATGAATTCATTATTTTCATTCTTTATAACTGTCATCCCCCCTTTCTTAGGAACAACCTGCACAGGACTCACCCATGAACTATCAGATATTGCATAAATAATACCTGCATTAAGTAATTTCAATACCTCAGCCTTTACCACCTCTTTCATGGTGGGATTGAGTCTTCTCGGGTGCTCAATTGATGGACTAAAAGTGTCTTCCATTAAGATTTTATGCATGACAACAGTTGGGCTAATTCCCTTAATATCACTAATAGACCATCCTATAGCAGAACGATGAGCACGTAATATCCTCAATAATTTTTCTTCTTCTACTTTACTTAATTAAGCAGATATAATAACAGGAAAAGTAGAAGAATCATCTAAGAAAGCATAACGAAGATGTGCAGACAATTGCTTTAATTCAGGCGCAGGAGGTTTTACTGTAGCTATTTCATTCACAGACAATTGAAATATCTTTTCTTTTCTAAACTCTCCTATGGATAAATGATCTAAAACATTAGAATATAAAGCAATTTCTTCATCTAAAATTCCTAGATTTTCAATAGTCAAATCCAACATGCATTTTTCAAGAGGATCAACAGGCAATACTAAGTCCCTAAACTCATGCACAGTGTGATCCACTATATCAATCATGTGACATGTACTAACCTCATTTGGAAATTTCATAGTTCGAAAGATATTGAAGATTACTTCTTCATCATTTACCCTCAGAGTTAGCTTTCCTTGCTGTACATCGATCAATGCTCTCCTAGTGGCCAAGAAAGGTCTCCCCAGAATGATAGGGACCTCAGCATCTTCCTCCATATCTAATACTACAAAATCTGCAGGGAAGAAGAATTTATCAACCTTTACTATCACATCCTCTACAATACCTCTAGGATATGTGACGGAGCGGTCAACTAACTGCAATGATATTGTAGTGGGTTGCACTTCTCCAAGGCCAAGTTTCCTGAAAACAGATAAAGGCATTAAATTGATACTTGCACCTAAATCACATAAGGCCTTTTGAAAGAAAGAACTACCAATATGACAAGGAATAGTAAAACTCCCTGGATCTTTCAATTTTTGTGGTAACTTCTTCTGAAGTATGGCGCTGCATTCCTCAGTCAGGTTCACAGTCTCATAAGCCTCCAGTCTCCTTTTCTTAGACATAATCTCTTTCATGAACTTCACATAATTTGGCATTTGTTCAAGTGCATCTGCAAAAGGAATGTTAATGTGAAGTTTCTTGAAAATATCTAAAAACTTAGAAAATTGAGAATCAATCTTTTTCTTTTGAAAACGTTGAGGATAAGGAATAGAATTAGGAATAGTAGGAAGAGTAGAACTAGAAGGCCTGTTAATTATTGGAATGTGTGTGGCCTCCTCTGGAGCTTCCTCAATGATTTCCTCATCCTCAACTGTGACTGGTGCTGTATTTTTTTCTTTCACTGTTTCAGCTAACTGCTTTCCACTTCTCAAGGCTGCCTTGCATGATTCTCTTGGATTCACCTCAGTGTCACTTGGAAACTTCCCCTTTTGCATTGTATGCAAAGAAGATGTTATTTGACTCAGTTGAACCTCTATGTTCTTGATAGCAGATCCATGGGTGTGCACTGTCTGCTCAAGCTTGACCGTTCTATTATGAGACTCAATAAACATAGATTTTGTCTCAGAGAGGAAAGCTCCCAACATATCTTCAATAGATTTTTTCTTTTCTTCCTGTGGTGGAGGTGCAAATCCTGGAGGATTTAATACATTCATGTTGTTGGCATATGAGAAATTCTCATGATTCCTCAATCCAGGATGATAGTGAGTAGGGAGTGAATTCTGCATCTGATTTCCCCTATAGCCAAAATTCCTGTTGTTGACATATTGAGCTTGCTCAACATTTGGCTCCTCATAATGTGGTGCAGCAATGGCAGCTGCTATGGATTCCATGGATTGAGGTGCACTTGGCCCTATAAGTCTAGTCAAAGCATGTGTTAATGTAGCCATTTGAGACTTTAGAGCACTAACCTCCTCGACCTCATATAAGCCGGCAACTGTCTTATGAGAAGATCGTTCAATGGGCCATTGGTAACTGTTGGATGCCATATCTTCCAATAAAGTGAGTGCACTTTCAACAGTTCTTGAAAATAAAGTGCCACCAGCTGCAGCATCCAAAATAGTCTTTGTGTTACCATTCAACCCATTATAAAACAATTGAATTTGTAGTGGTCCATCATAACCATGTTGTGGGCACTTTTGCAGAAGATTCTTGTAACGGTCCAAGGCCTCATAAAGTTGCTCTTAATCATGTTGTCTGAATGTCCCAATTTCAGTCCTCAGCTGGATTGTCTTGGCAATTGGGAAGAATTTAATCAAGAATACCTGAACCAACTGATCCCATGAAGTAATGCTCCCAGGTGCCACAGAATCTAGCCAATCCTTCGCTTTATCCGGCAAAGAAAAAGGAAATAAACGTAAGCGTATAGCCTAAGGAGTACCACCATTAATCTTAACAGTACTGCAAAGTTCAAGAAAAGATTTAAGATGAGAATTTGGGTCTTCAGAAGGAAATCCTTTAAAAGATCTATTTTGAGTCATCTGAATAAGTCATGTTTTGAGCTCAAAATTGTTGGCATTGATGGGTGCGTAGGCAATTCCTGAATGTTCAGTAGGAAAGACAGGTTGAAAATAGTCTCTAATGGGTCTCTGATCCTGCTGCACAGCTTGATGCACAGGTGCATTCAGCTGTATTTGTTGCTCAATTGGCAACTGGTTCATCGGTTGATTTTGAAGATTCATGATTTCAGTTTTGTCCTTTTTCACCCTTCGATTCTTTTTGCAAGTCTTTTCAATTTCAGGATCAAAAGGAACTAAAGCTGTCTCTTTATCCTTTCGCATGCACAACCAATGATTCCTGAAAAAAAAAAAATTACACAAATCAATAAAATACTAAAAAAAATAAACTCTAAATTAAAACCAAACAGGTTCTCCACGGTATTAAGTGAAACTAAATATTTGCCAGTCCCCGGCAACGGTGCCAAAAACTTGTTGCGCACTTTTAATGCAGAGCAAAACCGCAAGTGTACGGGTCAAGTAATAAAGTGTAAATGATTACGAATATCGTCCTCAGGACTGACTTTCTAGCTCACTTAAGTACCACGAATAATAGTGTTTAATTTTATCTAGAGGAATAAGATGCAAAGTGGGTTGTGACAACAATTTCAAAAGCAATCAATAAAATAAAGTAACGAATTAAACAAATCACGAGAGAAGTATCTTAGGGATGTGATTTCACCAATTAGATTGACGCTTCAATCAATCAAATGCCTAGATTATTCATGCAAATTTTCACAAGTCTAGAAGAACAAAAATAACAATTGACTCTTACGAGCGCAATTGGCCTCATGCAATGTAATAAAACTAATTGTTCAATCTAGTTTTTAAAGACATGCACGACATTAAAAACTCTTCTTTAAAACAACTTCTAAGATAGCCTAATCATTCCCATGTTAAAACTATTCTTAGTCATGCAATTAAGATCTAGTCTAAATCATTCTCTTTCAAGCATAATTTAAACCATGAAGACATACAACCCTTGACCAAAAGATTATAAGCATTAAGAAAGTAAAAGCACGAATGAACAATAAGCAATCAATTTAAGCATTCAATTAATTAAAACATCAAAACTAAAAGGCTACATCAATCCCCAAGATAATAAGTTTAGCTACACATGTTCAATACTAAAAACATCTTAAACCATAAGAAATTCATCAACAATGTTCTAAGAAAAGGGAGAAATAAACTCAATGTCGTGCCGTTCTCCGTTCCCAGCTTGTGATCTACAATCTTTTGCTTCCGAATCTCTTCCTCAGCTTCAATTCTCGTTCCTCTCCTCTCCAAAGTGTCAAAGTCTCGAAAATAGGGTTTTTTCTCTCTAAAATTAGATACCAAAGTCGGCTGGAAAAAGGTCTTATTTATAGTAAAAATCGTGACAGCGTCGAGACCCTAGGGGAAGCGTCTCGACGCTGTCCCGAAAATATCACCTTCCTAATTTGGCACGCCAGCGTCGAGACGCTACGGACGAAAATGGCGCTGAAAGACTATCCGTAGCGTCTCGACGCTCCGGGTAGCGTCTCGACGCTACTGCTGCGGGATTCTTGGCTTGGGCTTCCTCTTCAAGTCACCCAATTTGATCATTTCTCATCTTAATCGTCAATAATGCTCCATTTAGCTCCATTTAGCTCAATTCCTATAATATAAAAGATAATCAACATTAAAGTGCTCATTTACACGGTAAACTAGCGATAAAAAGGCTATAAAGATAGCACACTTTGTGAGCTATCACTTATCAAGGAGATAGTGCAACGAGGAGATGTGATCGTCACACAGATTGCCTCAGAGCACAATGTTGCTGATCCGTTTACAAAGTTTCTCACGGCTAAAGTGTTTGAGAGACACCTGGAGAGTCTGGGGTTGCGAGCTGCTAAATAGGACAGTGGGAGATACTTTGTATTCCTGACCAGCATTCGTCCCACAGACATGTCAGTCCAAGTGGGAGTTTGTTGGGTTTTATGTCCTAACACTCGTGGTTTGTAAACGTTGTAAATGTAATATGTCTTTTAACGCAATAAAGAGTTATTGAGGTTTATTCAGTAAAGGTGTTTATTGAATATAGTGAAACATGTTTGCTTTAACCTGTACCAATAACAACACCCTTGGCTAAATATGAGTACTTGAGCTTCATGTATGACATGATTGTGGGTCAAGCTCAAGTAGTCAATCAAAACGGTCTATAGTATACGGATAAGGCCGGGTACCTTATTCTGGTAACACTATTGGATGCGGCTCGCTTTGTATTGTACAAAACGATGTGATCTGAATCGTTTCACATGGAGATGTGCGAGCGGGGGCGTCCTATGCAAAGAGCTTGCATTAGACAGAACCACGATAAAGCCGCTTTCTCTTTATAACGCCGTTTACTGGTGAGATCGATTTTATCACTTTTGATGACCTAAGGTAACCCGTTCTTAATCTTGAGCTTGCTATGAACTCCTGCTTATTCGAGAGTATCCTTAGACTTGTATGGGTGAGAGTGGCGGAACGCTCGCTCAATAAGCCTACCAACTTGGAGATAAACTCGAATAGGTAGCTGGGGACATAGTGTGGCAAGATGAAATTCACTCCTACCCTCATTAGGGTTTAGTAGATAGGTGTTCCCTTAATAGCTGACTCTGGGGCTTGAACATGAGGCCTCATCCTCTTCTGTGTGAAGAGGATTCTGATCTGATGATTGGATCACAGATCAAATGTTCATTAGAGGCGTCAGTGGTACTTAAGGAACAAGAGGTATCACAGAGGTTAAACGGTTTAAAAGACCTAGTTGTGATAACGGACACGTGTGAAGGATCGACTTACCCATAATGGTTATATCAAGAGGACATAATATCTCTACAGTGAGGAGAGTGCAACCCTCGGAGTATAGTGGAGTCTCCGGGGGTTAACGAATGTTGGTTAGTTCGGTTGAAAGAGTTTTGACCGGATAATCTCGTATCGTTGGAGCTCATGATCTGTAGGTCTTTTAGGTTCTCCTGGCTAGCTCGGATAACGTCGTGCAACAGTATAAGAAAAATTAAAAAGAAAAAGAATTTGAATTGTTCAAATTCGGTTTGTGGAAGAATGATGGACATATTTAAATAGACGTAAAACATGAATAGGATTCATGTGTAAAAAAATCAGTTTTCGAAAAATCGGACTTAGTCTTATTATTTAATTAATATTTGATATTGAATTAAATAATAATTATTAATTAAAAAGTTTAATTAATAATTATATATATATATATATTTATTTATTAGAAAGTTTAATAAATAAAATTATTATTATTATTATTATTATTAATAATAATAATTAAATTTATAAATATATATATATATATATATAGGTTTTCTATCCTTGGCCATAAGTGAGGAAAATGAAGGCTGGGGTTCACCTTGATAAAAAAAAAAAAAAACATTTTGTTCTCTGTGTTTTTCAGCCCTTCTTCTCTTTCCTTTTCTTCTTCATCTTCGTCTTTTTTTTTCTCTTCGTTTCGGAGTCCCACAACTCCGTTGTGTGGCGCCGAGGATAGCGGGACTACCTGGGGTGGTCCTCGGGGCGTTCGTGAGAAGAGGCCGGAAGAGTTCGTGACGAGGAACGACCGACGGACTTGAAGAAATTCGGAACTACAAGGGTATGTATTTCTAATTTCTTTATTCCTTCGTTTTGAGCATGTTTTCTATTTGTTAAATTGATGAAATTAGAGTATCATCGGTCCAAAATCGCTTCGCTGCGTATATCGCTCGATCATCTATGAGGGACTGAAACACAAATACAAAAACTCATCAACCACCAATATAGTTTTTGATGAGGGGTTATGGTTCCTGCTTGTTACGTCTCCAAAAGTGACTATTTTAGGACTTATTTGCTATAGGAAGTTGTGCATTCTTAAGTGTTTTTGGTAGGATTTAGCTCAAACTTTTGCTTATATATGACTCGAAGGAGTCCTAGGTAGCTCAAAAAGAAAAAACATTAGAAGCATGTACTGAGTCTAGGGTAGAGCTAGGTAGAATTCGAAACCTTGGGGATAGTTGCACAATGAACTTAATGACAGAAGCAGATAGGTCAGTTGTAGGGAGTTAATAAAACAGTAGGAGTATAAGGCGAGAGAAGTCAGAAGAAGCAAAATGAGAAGTTAGTTTTAAACTAAGAAGTGTGTCATAGGACAGCATTGCCATAGATAGTGAATTTAGGGGAGTCAGCAAATGGTTAGAGAAGTTAAACAGCAGCCTAAGTAAGTCCTTGTGTTGCTCGAGGACGAGCAAAACCTTAAGTTTGGGGGTGTGTTACGTCTCCAAAAGTGACTATTTTAGGACTTATTTGCTATAGGAAGTTGTGCATTCTTAAGTGTTTTTGGTAGGATTTAGCTCAAACTTGTGCTTATATATGAGAATTAGAAGAATGAAGCTAAATTAGGACTTATATGCAAAAGGAAGGAAAAAGAACCAAAAACGAAGTTAAAGACTTAAAATGTGCACATTGCGGAAGCATTGCGAAAACATTGCTAAAACCGCAATGTTTTAAGTGAAATCCGTAAGTTGTCTAACTAATTTCTGTTTTGTTCCGATCTTTCAGGGGCCCATTCTTTCTCATGCTGCCACGTTGAGATACGACGTTTAGAATGGATGGTTCTCCTTGGCCTAATCGTACCTGCAGAACACTATAAAAGGAGGTCAAAGTGGAAGGTTGAAACACACTCGAAAAGCGTAGAACTCCCATCTCAACGCGGTTTCTTCCCTATTTCTTCTCCCGTTTGTTGGCGTGAAGGTTTCAGCTGTTGGCATCGATAATCTGAGAGGAAGAAGAGAAGATCCTTCTTCTCTTCTGATTGGATTCATCCCCAAACAAGCTCACCTTCGCCCTTCATCCGAGGCGCTTGCGGCGAGGAGTTCACGCACACACTTTAGATTGCTTTCTACTGCTTTTTGTCTCTTATTTTCTTTACTGTCTTCTGCTCTTTACTTCTGTTTGCTACAGCAATTCAATTCTCCTTCAATCATTTAGTCTTTCTTGTTTTGTACTCATGGCACATTAAGCTTTGAATCTCACGCAATAGAGGAATTATTTGACTACTTCGCAATTCTCTTTAATGCTTTCTTTCTTCGTTTGCTGTCATTAAATTCTGTTAAGCATGTTTAATTACTCAAATCTTTCTATTCCATCTTCATCCATGAGTAACTAAACCACATAAGGGTATGCTAATGACAAGTCCATAGGTAGAAATACGTGAATCAAGCATGTAGGTTAGCTTCGAATGCATTGAATGTATGTAAGCTTCATCCCACGGGCAATTTCGATTGGCCATCCATTTTGTCCAAAGAACTCCTAACCTCTAGAAGGAGTAAGAGTTCAGAGTCGTACATTCATGCTAGCCTTCCATGGTAGCCAGAAAACGACCTAGGAATAGGCGTTTTCCTAGTACAAATCACTAAACTCACTTTTATAAAAAGATGCTTAAGACCTTACTTGGACATGAGTAAACTAAAGGATCTAATGCATGAAATCGGAAGATACATGAGAATGAGTTAGTTTGATGCATGATGAGTTGATCTACTGCTGAAGATTCGTATGAAAAAGCCTATAGAGGAGTCGTTAGTAGCCCTTGTTTCCACAACTTACCCTTAAAACGTTGCTGCAGAATTGCGAGAACATTGCTGTTTGCGCAATTCTTCCAGTTTCACTTTTTGCCTTAGCCATTTTTCCAGCTTTCTTTTGCTTTGCGATTTTATTTAATTGCTCTCTCCGCAAGTCTTTTTCTCCTACATTCAAGTTAATCTATTTACTTGCTCTTGTTTATGCTTGCATATCTTGCACTCTCTTTATTAGTTAGACACATTAAACCCAATTCTACCCCATCTAAACCACCTTTTCTAAGTTAGCATCTCACTTCGTAAGTAACTAAGAATAAATCTCTGTGGGAAATCGAATGAAAAAATACTTATTACTTGCTACAAGACCATGTATGCTTGCATGTTCTGAGTGTTCTCACATTGCATTTTTATTTAAACATTTGAGCACGCAACAAGTTTTTGGCGCCGCTGCCGGGGATTTTGTTTAGTGAACACGAAGTTTGTTAATTTAGAAAAAAAACTTAATATCTATTGGAGCTAATCTTCTTTCATTTCCTTTACAGGTACTATCAAGCTAGTTTATGAAAGTGTTTCCAAACCTCAACTCGCAACAAATAGAAACTTTGCAGGTGGAAGACGTATGTGTACGACAAAGTAAATGAATATGCTGCAAAACTTAATTGGAGGACGAGTTTGCCCACAACAGCTTGAAGAATTTTACCAGCCATGTGCTTATTGTGGGGATAATCATAACTTGGAGAATTGCCCAACCTTGAATTATCAAGAGAGGCAATATCAACAAGGCTATGACAACCATTATTCGTACATGTGTGAACATGATCAGTGGCAACTCTCAAATAATCCTTGGGAAGAGCATGTGCAAATTGCTCATTATGAAGAGTTCCCCCAACATGAAGACTATCAACATTATGCCCCAACTCCAAATGAAGAATTATCACCCGCTTTGGAGGCGCTATGGATAGAATTCATGGAAAGGAATGATGCATCCATGAGGAGAATGGATGTGCAATTAGCTCAGCTCACAAATGACTTACAAGATCTACTTGCTATAGCAAAATCACTACCACCATGCCCTCAGATGTTCGATTTTTATGATGATGAATCCTTTGTTACCTTCGAATCTGAGAAGAGTGATCCAATGGAATATCCATATGAAATGGTGGAGTTGGTGAAAGGTGAGAAAAATGAAATTGTGTTGGATGAGGCCAAAGAGACTATTGCGCTGCTTGAGGAACAAGAATTTGAAATGTCTGATGTTGCAGCAAGCTTCTCCACCAATGAAAGAGTTGAGCCACCACCACCACAAATGCTCCAGCTGAAGGAGTTAGAAAGAGATGTGCTCGAAAAAGAAGTCCCATCGCATCAAAGCTATGTTGTAGTAAATGTTGTAGAAACAAAACCAACGCACAGAAAGTACAAACCTTGGGATGTTATAACATGCAGTCTCTTTGAAAGAATCAACAAATTCAAGGTGTGGCAGAATGTCCGACCCCGTAAATCAAGACTTAAGTATCTTACAGGAGTAGAAGTGGTGCCTCGAAACATTGAAGAATATCCATATGAGGCAGATTGACAAGGGAGATTTCTGATCCCTAAACTCTTAAATTAGGATTTTATCATGCTTTGTTTAGATTTCGTATGTTAGGAGTAGTTTATTTTGGGAATGAAATATTTATTATGTGCCAACAATCATAGTCGTTTAGCATGAATTGATGATGCACTGTGGGCCTATAGGATTGCATATAAAACACCCTTAGGTATGTCTCCTTATAGGCTAGTGTATGGAAAAGCATGTCATCTTCCCTTCGAATTGGAAATCAAAGCCTTTTGGGCCTTAAAAGAGCTGAATTATTGCGTGACCGATGCGGGAACATTGCGGTCTCTGCAATTACATGAGCTTGATGAGCTGAGACATATGTCCTATGAAAATGCCAAAATGTATAAGGAAAAAACTAAAATTTGGCATGATAGTAGACTTAGGATTAAGGACTTTAAGAAAGGCCAGCATGTCTTGTTATTTAACTCAAGGTTGAGATTATTTCCAGGCAAACTTAAGTCCAGATGGTCAGGTCCTTTCGTTATAACTAATGTGTTTGTTCATGGTGCAATTGAGATTAGGAACCTGCAACACGGGCAACCGTTCATGGTCAATGATGCACGTTTGAAGCACTACTACGAGGAAGGGGATGTGAAGACTCTCTCGGCCTTCCTCTTATCTGAAGCTTGAAAATATGACCGAGAGAAGACGAGTGATTACTGTGCTCGTCCATGCGAGGCTATGCCTTAGTTTATTTTTGCTATTTTTTATTCCTTCGGTTGTTATTTTTGTATGTTTATGAGTGATTTTTATTACGAATTTGTTGTTAATTGTGTATGTTTTTTATAGGGGACCAAAAGAGGAAATCAAGGAGATGAATCAAGGGTAAAGAATCGGGGAAGATATCGGGCCGAATCAAAGATTAAGTTATGAGAATCTTGGCATTTAAATCAAGAAAATCTCCAACGGCCATTTAATTGCGGTAGATTTGCTGAAACCGCAACAGAAATAGCCGTTGGGATTCACTTTATTACAAATAGCCGTTAGAATAGCTGTGGCCCGTACGCTTCCTTCATTCATTGAACTTCAAGAAACTATCTTCTTCTTCCTCTACAATTCCTCTTTTTCAGATTTCTCCGATTCGACCATGGTGCTTACACGGGCTGAGAGATCTGCTTCCAAGAAGAAGGCGTCCGACGCTGAGGCAGCTGCGAGAGAGGCACTACTTGCCTTGGCAGATACCGAAGCTGCGCGACCCGAACGACCTTCCAAGCTTCCTATCCGCAAGAAGAAGTGGAAGGTGGTGACCGAAATCCCTGCTGGTCCATCTGAACCAGCAGGAACGCCCAAGAAGAGAAAATGGAAGATGGTTGTCGAAGACGCACCGATCAAGGAGAAGACTCCCACTGTGGAGAGTCAAGGGAGTGGTCGTCCTTCTTACGAGACGGCCAGACAAAGCCC
The DNA here is from genome assembly GCA_028017165.1 of Herpetospermum pedunculosum. NCBI lineage: Eukaryota > Viridiplantae > Streptophyta > Magnoliopsida > Cucurbitales > Cucurbitaceae > Herpetospermum > Herpetospermum pedunculosum. Next base: position 64,793,038 of record CM051524.1, read on the forward strand.
CGAGCCATCTCCATCTCCACAGAGTCCTGAGCTCTCTCCACCTCCACAGAGCCCTGAGGCATCACCATCGCCGTCGCCCGAGCCTGAAATCCCAATTGAAGAACAGCAAGAATCAGCACTGGGCGACGAAACGGATGAAGAAGATGAGGTCTTCTCTCCTTTGAGGGAAGTCTGCCCCGACAGCCCAGCAAAGGGGGACGACTCAATGGATGAGACGTTGGGGGATTGCCTTCAGCAGATCACCACCAGGGCACGACTGAGGAAGAAAGCACCCAAGGTTGTCAAGGCCAAACGGCCAAAAGCTTCAAAGAAATCCAAGAAAAGGAAGGTCAGCAATGAGCCTTCTTTGAAGAAGCTAAAGATCGAGGCTGCTGAATCAGCCAAGGCCAGGGAAAAGGGGAAAGCCAAGTTATACCCCGAAGATGAACCTCAATCTGTGAGGTATGTGTCTTCAGACGCCGAATCAAGGGGCACTGAACTGAGGAAGAGGGACCTACTCCACGAGAAGGGGTTCCTGGATGCATTGGCAGACCTGCCGCAAATCTTGCGCGCAGGGATCACCAACCACGGTTGGGAAGAGCTGTGCAGACCGCCCATCCCCGCCTACTCCAGCATGGTGTACGACTTCTATGCCAATCTGATGCACCCTGAGGATGGCCTGTCAACGGTGAGGGGGCTGGAGGTTGACTTTTCAGCCAAGGCTATTAATGAGGCCTATGGTCTCAAGGGGCAGAAGCATACTGACTATGCAAGAATCACTGACGCACCAACTGAGGCTGTCCTGGAGGAAGCACTGCGCATCATAGGCCAGCCTGAGGCAGCTTGGACGATCTCACGCAATGGGAAGCACACTCTGATGAGTGCTACCCTCACGGCCAAGGCAGCTGTCTGGTTTTCATTCGTGCGAAGACGTCTGTCCCCAGTGACCCACGAGACCACCATTAATCAGGGGAGATCGCTGCTGGTATATGCGATCATGAGAGGCCTCACTATCAATGTTGGGGAGGTTATTGCAGCCTCCATAACAGACTGTGCCAAGAAAGGTAAGGGCCCTCTTTTCTTTCCAAACACCATCACTAAGCTATGTTTACGTGCAGGTGTTCCAATCGAGAGGATGGAGAGGCAGCTGGCCTACACTGGGCATCTGGAGTTGCCCACAGCCTTGCGGATGCGACGAAAAGGGAATATGGAGTTTGAGCTAGACGGCCTGGCTGCAGCTCAATCTCTCTCTATGGCCTGCCTGATGGATCTTCAGAGGAAGATGGCGCAATGGGCCGAGTATGCTCAGGCGAGGGACAAAGACGTGGCTGATCAGTTGGGCTGCATCTTCCCTGCCTTTCCCACTGATCTACTGAAGCCATGGACGCCTCCAAGAGCACGGAGGGATGATGATGAGGATGTATGAGTGCCAGTCTGAAGGGCACTCGAGGGAGTACTTCTGTTCCCTCTTTGAAATAAGAAAAAAAAAATCTCTGCTTTTCGTTAAACTGTGTGAATTCTGGTATTTTGAGTCAATATTTGATTTGCTTTTAGTTCTTTCTTTTGATTGTTTAGGGTAGTTTAGTTTAGGTAGATGGTATCTGATTAAGTAGGCTGTTTTAGTTTCCTTTTTGTATAACTGTAGATGACTGAAAAAAGCATGCAAAAGGGGCTGTTTACTGATACATATGCCCTGCAGGTTCATTGCGAAATTATTGCGAATTCCGCAATTTTTGTTAGTTGTCGCATGCTTTTGACTGACTGTTAGATAGGCTGGTTCTGTTTCAATTTTGTTCTTTTGCTGCTTTCTTGACTACCTTATATAGCCTATCTGTAAGCATGCTGGATGAGTGTCTTAGAACACCTTTGATAGTTTAAATTAGCTCCCTTAAATTGCTCAGCATGCATCTCTTTAAGCCCTACTTGACTGTTTTTATAAGATTCTGCTGCTGTGTTATTTGCTTTAGGAAAGTTCGTTCTATGCCTAGGACTTTTCGATTCTCTTTGTTTTGCCCTAGACTAGATGCTTCTAGGACAAGTTTGGGGGTGTGCCACCTCAGACTCTCATTGGGGACAATGAGAAGTTTTAGTTTGGGGGAGGCAGCCCTAGGCCTAGGAACATTCCTCTCTCCCTTTTAAACATAAGCATTCTTCTTCTCCATGGGAAAAAATGATGAACTAAAAAAAAAATGAAAATAGAATAAGGAGGGGCTCCACCAAAGAAAGAAGGGAAAAGGGAAAAAATAAGGAAGAAGAATGTATGCCTATGAGTTTTAGCTCTGTGCTTAGGTGTCCTCAATAAAAGAACTCTGATCCTCAATTAGCTAAGCACGGGGTTATAGCTTATAGGTTTGTTAAGGGGAGATGAATGTATATCCAATGTAGTGATGCCAGGGTTTAGGTTGTTCTATGAATGTACTACTGTCACTAGTTTATACTAAGACTGGCATGACTCGAAGGAGTCCTAGGTAGCTCAAAAAGAAAAAACATTAGAAGCATGTACTGAGTCTAGGGTAGAGCTAGGTAGAATTCGAAACCTTGGGGATAGTTGCACAATGAACTTAATGACAGAAGCAGATAGGTCAGTTGTAGGGAGTTAATAAAACAGTAGGAGTATAAGGCGAGAGAAGTCAGAAGAAGCAAAATGAGAAGTTAGTTTTAAACTAAGAAGTGTGTCACAGGACAGCATTGCCATAGATAGTGAATTTAGGGGAGTCAGCAAATGGTTAGAGAAGTTAAACAGCAGCCTAAGTAAGTCCTTGTGTTGCTCGAGGACGAGCAAAACCTTAAGTTTGGGGGTGTGTTACGTCTCCAAAAGTGACTATTTTAGGACTTATTTGCTATAGGAAGTTGTGCATTCTTAAGTGTTTTTGGTAGGATTTAGCTCAAACTTGTGCTTATATATGAGAATTAGAAGAATGAAGCTAAATTAGGACTTATATGCAAAAGGAAGGAAAAAGAACCAACAACGAAGTTAAAGACTTAAAATGTGCACATTGCGGAAGCATTGCGAAAACATTGCTAAAACCGCAATGTTTTAAGTGAAATCCGTAAGTTGTCTAACTAATTTCTGTTTTGTTCCGATCTTTCAGGGGCCCATTCTTTCTCCTGCTGCCACGTTGAGATACGACGTTTAGAATGGATGGTTCTCCTTGGCCTAATCGTACCTGCAGAACACTATAAAAGGAGGTCAAAGTGGAAGGTTGAAACACACTCGAAAAGCGTAGAACTCCCATCTCAACGCGGTTTCTTCCCTATTTCTTCTCCCGTTTGTTGGCGTGAAGGTTTCAGCTGTTGGCATCGATAATCTGAGAGGAAAAAGAGAAGATCCTTCTTCTCTTCTGATTGGATTCATCCCCAAACAAGCTCACCTTCGCCCTTCATCCGAGGCGCTTGCGGCGAGGAGTTCACGCACACACTTTAGATTGCTTTCTACTGCTTTTTGTCTCTTATTTTCTTTACTGTCTTCTGCTCTTTACTTCTGTTTGCTACTGCAATTCAATTCTCCTTCAATCATTTAGTCTTTCTTGTTTTGTACTCATGGCACATTAAGCTTTGAATCTCACGCAATAGAGGAATTATTTGACTACTTCGCAATTCTCTTTAATGCTTTCTTTCTTCGTTTGCTGTCATTAAATTCTGTTAAGCATGTTTAATTACTCAAATCTTTCTATTCCATCTTCATCCATGAGTAACTAAACCACATAAGGGTATGCTAATGACAAGTCCATAGGTAGAAATACGTGAATCAAGCATGTAGGTTAGCTTCGAATGCATTGAATGTATGTAAGCTTCATCCCACGGGCAATTTCGATTGGCCATCCATTTTGTCCAAAGAACTCCTAACCTCTGGAAGGAGTAAGAGTTCAGAGTCGTACATTCATGCTAGCCTTCCATGGTAGCCAGAAAACGACCTAGGAATAGACGTTTTCCTAGTACAAATCACTAAACTCACTTTTATAAAAAGATGCTTAAGACCTTATTTGGACATGAGTAAACTAAAGGATCTAATGCATGAAATCGGAAGATACATGAGAATGAGTTAGTTTGATGCATGATGAGTTGATCTACTGCTGAAGATTCGTATGAAAAAGCCTATAGAGGAGTCGTTAGTAGCCCTTGTTTCCACAGTTTACACTTAATTCGCTGTTAGTAACATTGCTAAATAATTGCTGCTTCCGCAATTCTCTTAGTTCAAAATTTTGCCTTAGCCATTTCTTTCTTAGTTTGTTGTTCTCTTCTCTCTACATTCGAGTTTAATTATTTACTTGCACTTATTTATGCTTTCATATCTCACACATTCCTTAATAGTTAGGCACTTTAAAACCAAATCTACCCCATTTAATCCACCCATTCTCACTTAACAACTCACTTCGCTAGTAACTAAGAATAAATCTCTGTGGAAAATCGAATGAAAAAATACTTATTACTTGCTACAAGACCATGTATGCTTGCATGTTCTGAGTGCTCTACCATTGCATCTTTAATTTAAACATTGAGCACGCAACAAGTTTTTGGCGCCGCTGCCGGGGATTTTGTTTAGTAAAAACGAAGTTTGTTAAGTTAGAAACACAAAGTTTAATATCTATTGGAACTAATCTATTTTCATTTCTTTTACAGGTACCATTGGGTTAGTTTATGAATGAGCATTCAAGTAGCGATCTAGAGTTCAATCCTGAGCCTGAGAGATTACTTAGGGCCAGAAACAAAGCTAAGAAACGTCTCTTCAAACAACCCCTTATACATCAAAACATTGTTGACTCTGCGGAGTCATCGCAATCCCATCGAATAGAAATGGATAGACCAAACCCAAATCCAGCACCTACCATTCGCAACCCCATCGAAATAGCGAATGACAAGGATAGTGCCATTCTCTCCTACTTAGTTTCCATGCCTGGGGAGCTAAACCCAAGCATTATACGCCCTGAAATTACTGCCAACTCATTCGAGTTAAAGCTAGTAATGTTCCAAATGTTGTCCACTGTGGGACAATTCTTTGGAGTGGAAAATGAGGACCCCCACAACCATCTAAGAAACTTCCTAGGAGTTAGTGATACCTTCCTTATCCCTGGAGTTTCCCAAGAAGCTTTGAGGCTTTACCTCTTCCCTTACTCATTAAGAGATAAAGCCAAAACGTGGTTAAATTCCTTACCCTCCGGATCAGTTGTCAATTGGACAGATCTGGCTGAGAAATTCCTAGTCAAATACTTCCCACCTGATAGGAATTCCAACTTTCGTGATGACATAATCAAGTTCAAACAAGCCGAAAACGAATCTCTTCACGAAGCTTGGACAAGGTTCAAGGACCTTTTGCAATGTCCACACCATGGCATTCCATGGTGTATCCAAATAGAAGTATTCTTTAAAGGATGCAACCCCAGCACAAGGCAAGTGCTAAATTCTTCAGCTGGTGGTTCCATGCTTTCAAAGAGTTACAATGAAGCCTATGAGATCCTGGAGAAGATCTCAACTTCTCATTGTAGGTGGTCAGATGATCCAGTAGAGCCTAGGAGAGCTCAAGACAAGGATGCTCTCAGTGCAATGAGCAACCAAATAAACGCCCTGACCAATCTAGTCAAACAAATGGCTCAAACCAATCTCCAATCCAGTGTCAACACCGCAGCAGCCATTTCAATGGGCGCACCCAATAGTCAAGGTGAGACACTAATCTGTGGATTCTGTGGGGAAGGGCACTTGTATGAATACTGCCCTGGGAATCCAGCCTCAGTCTGCTATGTTGGAAGCCAACAGCAGCCTAGGAACAACCCCTACTCTAACACTTACAATCCTGGTTGGAGGAACCACCCAAATCTTTCTTGGGGTGGGCAACAGAATACTAACCAAGCTCCCAACCAGCCAAGACCGAGTGGAACACCTGGTTTCACTCCCCAAAATAACCAATCCATGTACCAAAAACCATACAACCAACCAATGGGGTCATCAGTAGAAAATCTACTTAAGGAGTACATTGCAAAGAATGATGCTACTCTACAAAGTCAGCAAGCTACCCTTAGGAGCCTAGAGAACCAAATAGGGCAGCTAGCCAATGAACTGAAGAGTAGGCCCCAAGGTACACTACCTGCTGACACTGAGGTACCAAGAAGGGATGGAAAAGAGCAAGTTCAAGCAATTGAACTTCGCAGTGGAAGACCATTGGTGAGCAACACTAGAGAAACACCAAAGAGAGTAGAGAATGAAGAGTCTAGTGCTCCACTGGATTCTCTGCTCAACCGTGATCAACCACCACCAAGCACATCAAGGGTGAGGCTAGAACCTATCATAGAGGAACCAGAAGAAATTCCAAGGCCTCCACCTGTCCTGAGGCGACCTGAAGTGCCTACATATGTGCCACCACCTCCATTCCCTAGAAGGCTAAAGAAAAAACAAGAACAGGAAGTGCACTTTAATAAATTTTTAGAAATTTTGAAGCAAGTGCATGTGAATATTCCGTTTGTAGAGGTTTTGCAATCCATGCCTTCTTATGTTAAATTTTTGAAGGATATTATTACTAACAAAAAGATCATTGGTGAATTTGAAACAGTGAATCTTACTGAGGAGTGCAGTGCTATACTCCAGAATAAGCTTCCAAAGAAGGAGAAGGATCCTGGTTCCTTCACCTTACCAGTCGAGTTGGGAGGCAAGTGTTAAGTCTCTGAAAGTGACTTATTTAGGACCTATTTAGCTTAGGAAGATGTGCATACTTAGGTGTTTTTGATAGCATTTAGCCTAAACCTATGCTTAAATATGAGAATTAGAAGAAGGTAGCTAAATTAGGACTTATGCACAATAGGAAAGAAAAGGGTTGAAAACCGAAGGAAAACAAAGAAAAATGTGCAATGCGATAGAATTGTGAAAACATTGCTGAAGCCGCAATTATTCAAGTGAAAACCGTAAGTTGACTGATCTTTTTCTGTTAGTTTCCGTTATTTCAGGGATTCGTGCTTTCTCCTCCATCCATTCTGATATACGACGTTGAAGATTGATGGTTCTCCTTGGCCCAAACGCACCTGCAAACTACTATAAAAGGGGGCCAAAGTCGGAGGTTCAAGCATCATTCCGAAGCGCAGAAGTCTTCTCGCAGTCCACCATTTCTCCCTGTTTTCCTTTGCCGTCTGTTGGAGTGAGAGTCTCAGCTATTGGAGTCGATAATCTGATAGGAAGGAGAGAAGATTCCTCTTCTCTCTCGATTGGATTCATCCAAGCAAGGCTGAGCTTTCATCCCCTTCATTCGAGGCGACTGCCACGAAGTTTTCCAGCAACTCTTTACTGCTTTTCTGTCTTGTTCTTCTTATTTCCATTTCTGATCATTGTTGTTCTTAGTTTAGAGTTTAATTTACTGCATTTCGGTATTGTCTGCCTTTGAATCATTTCCTTTAAGCTTCGCATTGTTCGGTTAACATTGAAAGTAATCAAAGAACGTTTCTGCATTTCTTTATTTCCATCTTCTGCTACGGCTTTTGTCTGCGGTTTTAGTTATATTTCTCTTCTAAGCATGTCTATCTTATTTGTCATTTCTGTTTACCTTATATCCATGAGTAGCTAAATCACTTAGGGGCATGCTAATGACAGAAACTATAGGCTAAAAAACGTGACTCAAGTAGGCAGTTTCACACTCGAAACATTGATTGTATGTAAGCTTCATCCCACGGGCAATTTCGATTGGCCATCCATTTTGTCCAAAGAACTCCTAACCTCTGGAAGGAGTAAGAGTTCAGAGTCATATAATCATGCTAGCCTTTAATGGTAATCAGGAAGCGGCTTAGGAATAAGCGTTTCCCTAGTACAAACTAAACATTCCTGCTTAAACAAAGTGCTTAAGACCTTACTTTGAAGTCGAGTAAACTAAAGTATTTCATGCATGGAATCGGACGATACATGAGTTAGAGTGAGTTTGATGTATAGAGAGTTGACTTACTGCTTGAGAATCGTATTTGAATGCCTATAGGATAGTCATTAGTAGCCCTGAATTCGCCCATTTATACACTTTCGCTGCTATTTAATTGCGGAAACATTGCGGTCCTCGCAATTCTGCCATTTTCCATTCTGTTTAGTTGTTTTCTTCTTCGTTTATTAATTCCATCTCTTGCCTTTTAAGTCTAGTTTCAACTTGCATTTGTTTATGTTATATCCCTTTACATGTTCAGCAAAAATTAGACAATTAAAAACCAATTTTACCCCACCAAATTCATCCCATCTTTCTTAACAATCACACTTCGCGAATAACTAAAAATGAGTCTCTGTGGAAAAAACGAATTAAATATACTTACTACTTGCTGTGAGACCATGTATGCTTGCATGTTCTAAGTGCTCTCTCTACTCTTTTGCATATTTATCTTTACACATTGAGCACGCAACAAGTTTTTGGCGCCGCTGCCGGGGATTTATTTTAGTGAAAACGAAGTTTGTTAAGTTAGAAAAAAAAAAAACATTAATATCTATTGGAGCTAATCTTCTTTCATTTCCTTTACAGGTACTATCAAGCTAGTTTATGAATGAGTTTCCAAACCTCAACTTGCATAGAGAGAAACTTTGCAGGTGGAAAACGTATGTGTACGACAAAGTAAATGAATACGCTGCAGAACTTAATTGGAGGACGAGTTTGCCCACAACAGTTTGAAGAATTTTATCAGCCATGTGCTTATTGTGGGGATAATCATAACTTGGAGAATTGCCCAACATTGAATTATCAAGAGAGGCAATATCAACAAAGCTATGACAACCATTATTCGTACATGTGTGAACATGATCAGTGGCAACTCTCAAATAATCCTTGGGAAGAGCATGTGCAAGTTGCTCATTATGAAGAATTCCCCCAACATGAAGACTATCAACATTATGCCCCAACTCCAAATGAAGAATTATCACCCACGTTGGAGGCGTTATGGATAGAATTCATGGAAAGGAATGATGCATCCATGAGGAGAATTGAGGTGCGATTAGCCCAGCTCACAAATGACTTACAAGATCTACTTGTTATAGCAAAATCACCACTACCATGCCCTCAGATGTTCGATTTTTATGATGATGAATCCTTTGTTACCTTCGAATCTGAGAAGAGTGATCCAATGGAATCTCCATATGAAATGGTGGAGTTGGTGAAAGTTGAGAAGAATGAAATCGTGCTGGATGAGGCCAAAGAGACTAATGCGCTGCTTGAGGAACCAGAATTTGAAATGTCTGATGATGCAACAAGCTTCTCCACCAATGAAAGAGCTGAGCCACCACCACCACAAATGCTCCAGCTGAAGGAGTTAGAAAGCGATGTGCCAGAAAAAGAAGTCCCATCGCATCAAAGCTATGTTGTAGCAAATGTTGTAGAAACAAAACCAACGCACAGAAAGTACAAACCTTGGGATGTTATAACATGCAGTCTCTTTGAAAGAATCAACAAATTCAAGGTGTGGCAGAATGTCCGACCCCGTAAATCAAGACTTAAGTATCTTAAAGGAGCAGAAGTGATGCCTCGAAACATTGAAGAATATCCATATGAGGCAGATTGATAAGGGAGTATCTCTGTTCCCTACATCAAAAGAAAGAAAAAAAAAAAAACTACTTTGCTTTTCGTTAAACTGTGTGAATTCTACTATTTTGATCTGTTTTTAGTTCTTTATTTTTAGTGTTTAAACTTGTTAAGTGTAGTCTGATGATAGCTGAATAGGTAGAGTAGTTTAGTTTAATTTTTGTGTAGCTTGAATAACGGGAAAAAGCATGCTTAGGGGCATGAATCACTGCTATATCTGCCCTGGCCTTATTGCGAAATAATTGCGGTTACCGCAATTTTTATTACTAAATGCATGTTTTGGACTGTCTGTTTAGCTAGGCTGTGATCTGTTTAAATTCTGAATTTTGCTGCTGGCATGACTACCTTATATAGCTTATCTTAGAGCATGCTGGATGAGTGTCATAGGACACCCTTTGATAGTTTAATTTAGCCTCTGAATAGTGCTCAGCATGCATAACTGTAAGTCCTTAACTGTCTGTTTTGTTCAAATTTTCTGCTGCTGGGATAATTGCTTTAGAATGTTTTGCCTATGCCTAGGACTTTTAGATTCTCTTTGTTTTACTTTAGACTAGATGCTTCTAGGACAAGTTTGGGGGTGTGCCACCTCAGACACTCATTGGGGACAATGAGTAGTTTAAGTTTGGGGGAGGCCACCCTAGGCCTAGGAACATTCCTCTCTTCCTTAGGACATAAGCATTCTTCTTCTCCTTAAAAAAAAAAATGTGATAAAAAATGAAAAATAGAATAAAGAGGGGAGTCTCTCCCAAAGTTGCTGAGTAATCAATGCCAAGTGTGTAAACCACAAGTGGCATTGCATCAAAGGCAACCCAAGGAAAGGCTCCACCTAAGTAAGAAAGGAAAAAAGGAAAGATAGGGAAGAAGAATGTATGCTTAGGAGTTATAACCTTGTGGCTTAGATGTCCTAATTGAAAAGAACTCTGATCCTCAATGAGCTGAGCACAAGGTTGTAGCTTTTAGGTTTGTCTAGGGAGATGAATGTATATCCAATGAAGTGATGCCAGGGTTTAGTTGGTCATATGAAAGTACTACTGTCACTGGTTTTGTACTAAGACTGGCATGACTCTAAGGAATCCTAGGTAGCTCATAAGTAAAAACTAGAAGCATGTATTGAGTCTGGGGTAAAGCTAGGCAGAATTTGAAACCTTAGGGATAGTGGCATGATATGACAAAAGCAAGTAGATCAGTTGTAGGGAGTAAATAAAAACAGCAGGTGTATTAGGCAGGCGACGTCAGAAGAAGCTTGATAAGAGGCTAGTGTTAAACTTAGAAGTGTGTCACAGGACAGCACTGTTATAGATAGGAATATAGGGGAGTCAATAAGTGGTTAAAGAAGATAAAACAACAGCCTAAGTAAGTCCTTAGTTTGCTTGAGGACAAGCAAAACCTTAAGTTTGGGGGTGTGTTAAGTCTCTGAAAGTGACTTATTTAGGACCTATTTAGCTTAGGAAGATGTGCATACTTAGGTGTTTTTGATAGCATTTAGCCTAAACCTATGCTTAAATATGAGAATTAGAAGAAGGTAGCTAAATTAGGACTTATGCACAATAGGAAAGAAAAGGGTTGAAAACCGAAGGAAAACAAAGAAAAATGTGCAATGCGATAGAATTGCGAAAACATTGCTGAAGCCGCAATTATTCAAGTGAAAACCGTAAGTTGACTGATCTTTTTCTGTTAGTTTCCGTTATTTCAGGGATTCGTGCTTTCTCCTCCATCCATTCTGATATACGACGTTGAAGATTGATGGTTCTCCTTGGCCCAAACGCACCTGCAAACTACTATAAAAGGGGGCCAAAGTCGGAGGTTCAAGCATCATTCCGAAGCGCAGAAGTCTTCTCGCAGTCCACCATTTCTCCCTGTTTTCCTTTGCCGTCTGTTGGAGTGAGAGTCTCAGCTATTGGAGTCGATAATCTGATAGGAAGGAGAGAAGATTCCTCTTCTCTCTCGATTGGATTCATCCAAGCAAGGCTGAGCTTTCATCCCCTTCATTCGAGGCGACTGCCACGAAGTTTTCCAGCAACTCTTTACTGCTTTTCTGTCTTGTTCTTCTTATTTCCATTTCTGATCATTGTTGTTCTTAGTTTAGAGTTTAATTTACTGCATTTCGGTATTGTCTGCCTTTGAATCATTTCCTTTAAGCTTCGCATTGTTCGGTTAACATTGAAAGTAATCAAAGAACGTTTCTGCATTTCTTTATTTCCATCTTCTGCTACGGCTTTTGTCTGCGGTTTTAGTTATATTTCTCTTCTAAGCATGTCTATCTTATTTGTCATTTCTGTTTACCTTATATCCATGAGTAGCTAAATCACTTAGGGGCATGCTAATGACAGAAACTATAGGCTAAAAAACGTGACTCAAGTAGGCAGTTTCACACTCGAAACATTGATTGTATGTAAGCTTCATCCCACGGGCAATTTCGATTGGCCATCCATTTTGTCCAAAGAACTCCTAACCTCTGGAAGGAGTAAGAGTTCAGAGTCATATAATCATGCTAGCCTTTAATGGTAATCAGGAAGCGGCTTAGGAATAAGCGTTTCCCTAGTACAAACTAAACATTCCTGCTTAAACAAAGTGCTTAAGACCTTACTTTGAAGTCGAGTAAACTAAAGTATTTCATGCATGGAATCGGACGATACATGAGTTAGAGTGAGTTTGATGTATAGAGAGTTGACTTACTGCTTGAGAATCGTATTTGAATGCCTATAGGATAGTCATTAGTAGCCCTGAATTCGCCCATTTATACACTTTCGCTGCTATTTAATTGCGGAAACATTGCGGTCCTCGCAATTCTGCCATTTTCCATTCTGTTTAGTTGTTTTCTTCTTCGTTTATTAATTCCATCTCTTGCCTTTTAAGTCTAGTTTCAACTTGCATTTGTTTATGTTATATCCCTTTACATGTTCAGCAAAAATTAGACAATTAAAAACCAATTTTACCCCACCAAATTCATCCCATCTTTCTTAACAATCACACTTCGCGAATAACTAAAAATGAGTCTCTGTGGAAAAAACGAATTAAATATACTTACTACTTGCTGTGAGACCATGTATGCTTGCATGTTCTAAGTGCTCTCTCTACTCTTTTGCATATTTATCTTTACACATTGAGCACGCAATAGCAAGCACGTGGGCAGAGCTCTTTGTGACCTGGGAGCCAGCATAAATCTCATGCCCCTATCACTATTCCGTCAGCTTGGAATAGGAGAAGCACGTCCCACCACTGTCACCTTGCAGCTGGCAGACAGATCCATAGCCTACCCTGAGGGTAAGATAGAGGATATTCTTGTCAAGGTTGACAAGTTCATTTTTCTTGCAGACTTCATCATTCTGGATTATGAAGCAGACAAGGAGGTCCCCATCCTATTAGGCAGACCATTTCTAGCCACAGGTAGGGCCTTGATCGATGTCCAGAAAGGTGAGCTCACCATGAGGGTTCATGATGAGGAGGTTAAGTTTAGTGTCTTTAAAGCTCTAAGGTATCCTTCTGATTCTGAATCTTGTGCAAGTATGGACATTGTAGATTCACTGATGGAAGAGGAACTTGAGCATGAACTGTTGATTAAGCATGCTAATGATTATGTACAAATAGATACAACTGACTTAAATATTTCTGAAATAATGGATATACCTGTGGATAAACCTCAACATGTTTGTATGACTAATGACTTGACTGAAAGATCCATAAATCCATTAAAACCGTCCATTGACCATCCACCTCTCTTAGATTTGAAACCATTGCCTGACCATCTTAAGTATGCATATCTAGGAGAGCATGATACTTTGCTTGTTATCATTTCGTCCAAGTTAAGTGAAAAGCATGAAATTGCGTTAATATTGCTGCTTAAGCAACATAAAAAAGCTATTGCATGGACGATTGCTGACATTAGAGGTATTAGCCCTTCTTACTGCATGCATAAGATATTATTGGAAGAGGAACATACACCCCGAGTATATCACCAACGTAGGTTGAACCCCTCCATGAAGGAGGTAGTAAAAAAAGAGATAATCAAATGGTTAGATGCAGGTGTAATCTTCCCTATAGCTAATAGTCAATGGGTGAGTCCAATTCAATGTGTGCCTAAGAAGGGGGGGATGACTGTAGTAGTGAATGAGAGTAATGAACTAATTCCAACTAGAACTATTACAGGATGGAGAGTCTGTATGGACTATAGAAAATTAAATAAAGAAACAAAAAAAGATCACTTTCCTTTACCATTTATAGATCAGATGTTAGATAGAATAGATGGCCGAGCCTACTACTGCTTCCTAGATGGTTATTCTGGATATAACCAAATCACCATAGACCCTGTGGACCAGGAGAAAACAACCTTTACATGCCCTTTTGGAACATTTGCTTTTCGCAGAATGCCTTTTGGCTTATGCAATGCACCAGCAACATTCCAAAGGTGCATGTTGGCCATTTTCTCTGACTTAGATGAATCCATGATAGAAATATTTATGGATGACTTCTCAGTCTTTGGTGATTCTTTTACAAATTGCTTAGAGAACTTAGGACAAGTCCTAGCTAGGTGTGAGGAGACCAACCTAGTCCTTAATTGGGAGAAATGCCACTTTATGGTGGAAGAAGGGATAGTTCTAGGTCATCGAGTGTCTAGAGCAGGAGTAGAGGTCGATAGGGCCAAGATAGAGATAATAGAGAAGCTAGTGGAGCCTCAAAATGTAAAAGCTATTAGAAGTTTCCTAGGACACGCAGGTTTCTATAGAAGGTTCATTAAGAACTTTTCAAAAATCTCTAAACCTCTGTGTGAGCTTCTAGAGCTAAATAAGCTATTTGTCTTCTCAAAAGAATGTTTCTTAGCATGGACAACCCTTAAGGAAGCCTTAGTCAAAGCACCTATTATAATAGGGCCAAATTGGGACCTACCATTTGAGATGTTGTGTGATGCGAGTGACTATGCAGTAGGGGTCATGCTAGGACAAAAAATTGATAAACTAACACATCCTGTATACTATGCAAGTAAGACACTAAATGAGGCACAATGTAATTACACAACCACAGAAAAGGAAATGCTAGCTGTAGTATTTGCCTGTGAGAAGTTTAGGAATTACATTGTAGGCACTAGGACCATTGTTTATACTGATCATTCTGCATTAAAATACCTAATGAGGAAGGCTGATGCTAAGCCTAGGTTAATTAGATGGGTATTATTGTTACAAGAGTTTGATCTAGACATTAGAGATAAGAAAGGATGCGAAAATGTAGTTGCGGATCATCTTTCTAGATTGCGGCATAATTGCGATAAAATTGCGGAAACCGCAATTTCTGATGCCTTTATCGATGAGCATGTCTTTGTATTAGCACATCGTGATAACGATGAGGAACCTTGGTTTGCTGATATTGCTAACTTCCTTGCCTCGCAGGTACTACCAACTTTCAAGGGAGGACAAGAAAAGAAGAGGTTTCTACATGAAGCTAGGAAGTTCATCTGGGACGATCCTACACTTTACAAGACATGTGCAGATGGTTTACTAAGGAAGTGTGTGTCAGCTGCTGAAGCGAAGTCTGTGCTGCAGCATTGCCATACATCTCCCTATGGTGGGCATTTTGGTGGCCAAAGAACAGCTGCAAAGGTGTTCCAGAGTGGCTACTACTGGCCCACGATCTTCAAAGATGCCCACGACCATGCACACAGCTGCGATGAATGTCAAAGAACAGGTAACCTTAGCCGGAAGGATGAGATGCCTCTCACTTACATCTTAGAGTTGGAGCTCTTTGATGTGTGGGGCATTGATTTCATGGGACCATTTCCCCCATCTGCAGGTAACCTTTACATACTTGTAGCTGTATATTATGTATCTAAATGGGTAGAAGTCATAGCATGTCCAACGAATGATGCCAAAACAGTCATTAAGTTCCTTAATAGGCATATCTTTACTAGGTTTGGTACACCCCGTGCTATAATTAGTGATGAAGGGACGCACTTTATTAACAAAGCTATGGAAAAAGTGTTAGCTAAGTACAATGTTAGACATAGAGTAGCAACCCCTTATCACCCACACTCAAATGGACAAGCTGAAATATCTAATAGGGAGATTAAAAACATACTCGAAAAAGTGGTCAAACCTAATAGAAAAGATTGGTCGTTTAAGTTAGAGGATGCACTTTGGGCATATAAGACTGCATATAAGACACCCCTAGGTATGTCTCCTTATAGACTTGTGTATGGGAAAGCATGTCACTTACCCTTCGAATTGGAAATCAAAGCCTTTTGGGCCTTAAAAGAGCTAAATTATTGCGTGACCGATGCGGGAACATTGCGGTCTCTGCAATTACATGAGCTCGATGAGCTGAGACATATGTCCTATGAAAATGCCAAAATGTATAAGGAAAAAACTAAAATTTGGCATGATAGTAGACTTAAGATTAAGGACTTCAAGAAAGGCCAGCATGTCTTGTTATTTAACTCAAGGTTAAGATTATTTCCAGGCAAACTTAAGTCCAGATGGTCAGGTCCTTTTGTTATAACTAACGTGTTTGTTCATGGTGCGATTGAGATTAGGAACCTGCAGCACAGGCAACCGTTTATGGTCAATGGTGCACGATTGAAGCACTACTATGAGGAGGGAGATGTGAAGACACTCTCGGCCTTCCTCTTATCTGAAGCTTGAGAGCTAAATCGAGAGGGGATGAGTGATTACTGTGCTCGTCCATGTGAAGGCTATGCCTTAGTTTTTTTTCGTATTTCTTCGGTTTTTATTTTGTGTATTTAGGTGTGATTTTTATTACGAATTTTGTGTTAATTTTGTACATTTTAATAGAAGATCTTAAAGAGGAGATCAAGGAGATGAATCAAGGGGAGAGAATCCACAAGAAAAATCGGGCTAAATCCAAGATTTGATCAATTGAATCTTGAGATTTAAATCAAGAAAATCCCCAACGGCTAGCCCATTTAATTGCGGTAGATTTGCAGAAACCGCAAGAGCCGTTGGGATCCACTTGATTACAAATAGCCATCAAATCAGCTGTGCCCCCTACGCTTTCTTCATTCGTTGGACTTCAAGAATCACTCATCTTCTTCCTCTGCATCTCCTACCTTCAGATCTCTCCAAACCAACAATGGTGCTTACACGAGCTGAGCGATCTGTCTCCAAGAAAAAGTCACCTGACGCAGAGGAAGCTGCGAGGGAGGCATTGCTCTCCTTGGCAGATGCCGAAGCCGCGCAGCCCTCACGACCGCCTAAGCTTCCAGTACGCAAGAAGAAGTGGAAGGTGGTGACGGAAATTCCTGCTGGTCCGTCTGAACCAGTGGGTACACCCAAGAGAAGGAAGTGGAAATTGGCAGTCGGGGACGCACCGATCAAGGAAAAGACTCCCACCGAGGAGAGTCATGAGAGTGGCCGTCCATCCTACGAGACGGCCAGACAAAGCCCTAAGCCATCTCCACCTTCACAGAGCCCTGAGCCATCTCCATCTTCGCAGACGCCAGAGCCTGAAGTCCCGATTGAAGAGCACCAAGAATCAGTGCCGAGCGAAGAGGCAGCTGAGGAAGATGAAGTCTTCTCCCCTTTGAGGGAAGTCAGCCCTGATAGCCTAGCGGAAGGGGGGAGCAGAGACTCGATGGATGAGACATTGGGGGACTGCCTCCAGCAGATCACCACCAGGGCGCGGCTAAGGAAGAAGGCGCCCAAGATTGTGAAGGCCAACCGGCCAAAAGCTTCCAAGCGATCCAAGAAGAGGAAGGTCAGTGGTGAGCCTTCTTTGAAGAAGCTGAAGGTCGAGGCTGCTGAGTCGGCCAAGGCAAAGGAAAAGGGGAAGGCGAAATTGTACCCCGAAGACGAACCTCAAGCCGTGAGGTATGTCTCTTCAGATGCAGAGTCTAGGGGCACTGAATTGAGGAAGAGGGACCTACTCCATGAGAAGGGATTTCTTGATGCGTTGGCGGACCTGCCGCAATTCTTGCGCGCAGGGATCACCAACCATGGTTGGGAAGAGCTGTGCAGACCGCCCATCCCCGCCTACTCCGACATGGTGTACGATTTCTACGCCAACCTGACGCACCCCGAGGATGGTCTGTCCATGGTGAGGGGAATTGAGGTTGATTTCTCGGCCAAAACCATCAATGAAGCTTATGCCCTCAGAGGGCATAAGTACACTGACTATGCGAGAATCATCGACTCACCATCTGCAGCTGTCTTGGAAGAAGCCCTGCGCATCATAGGCCAACCTGAGGCGGCTTGGACAATCTCACGTAATGGGAAGCACACTCTGATGAGTGCGACCCTCAAGGACAAGGCAGCCGTCTGGTTTTCCTTTGTGCGATGGCGTCTCTCTCCTGTGACCCACGAGACTACCATAAACCAGGGGAGATCTTTGCTGGTGTACGCCATTATGAGGGGCCTCACCATAGATGTTGGTGAGGTCATTGCAGCCTCCATAGCCGATTGTGCAAAGAAAGGTAAGGGCCCTCTTTTCTTCCCAAACACCATCACTAAGCTCTGTTTGCGTGCAGGTGTACCCATCGAGAGGAAGGAGAGGCAGTTGGCCTACACAGGTCATCTGGAGCTGCCTACAGGCCTGAGGATGCGAAGAAGGGGAAACATGGAATTTGAGCTAGACGGCCTGGCTGCGGCTCAATCTTTGAACATGGCGTGTCTGATGGATTTACAGCGCAAGATGGCGCAGTGGGCTGAGTACGCTCAAGCAAGGGACAAAGATGTGGCTGATCAGTTGGGGTGCATCTTCCCTGCTTTCCCCACTGATCTATTGAAGCCATGGACACCTCCTAGAGCTAGGAGAGATGAGGATGAGGACGTTTGAGTGCCAGTCTGAAGGGCACTCGAGGGAGTACTTCTGTTCCCTTTTGAAAAAAAAACCCTGCTTTTTCGTTAAACTTTGTGAATCCTGATATTTTTGAATCAAATGCTTGTTCTGTTTTTAATCTCTTTTGGTTGTTTAGGATAGTTTAGTATAGGTAGATGGTATCTGAGTAGCTAGCTTGTTTTCGTTTCCTTTTTGTTTAGTTGTAGATGACTGGAAATAGCATGCAAAAGGGCCTTGATCACTGATAAATATGCCCTGTAGGTTCATTGCGAAATTATTGCGGAATCCGCAATTTTTATTAGTTATCGCATGCTATTGACTGACTGATAGATAGGCTGGTTCTGTTTAAATTTTGCTTTCTTGCTGCTTGTGTGACTGCCATATATGACCTATCTGTCAGCATGCTGGATGAGTGTCTTAGAACACCTTTGTTAGTTGAAATTAACGCCCTTAAGTTGCTCAGCATGCATCTCTTTAAGCCCTACTTTACTGTTTTTATAAAATTCTACTGCTGTGTTGTTTGCTTTAGGAAGGTTCATTCTATGCCTAGGACTTTTAGATTCTCCTTGTTTTGCCCTAGACTAGATGCTTCTAGGACAAGTTTGGGGGTGTGCCACCTCAGACTCTCATTGAGGACAATGAGAAGTTTAAGTTTGGGGGAGGCCACCCTAGGCCTAGGAACATTCCTCTCTCCCTTTTAAACATAAGCATTCTTCTTCCCCTTTGAAAAACTGATGAACTGAAAAAACAAAATGAAAAGGAAAAAAGAATAAAAGTGGTGTCTCTCTTAAGGTTGCTGAGTAATCAGTGCCATGTGTGTAACCCACAAGTGGCATTGCATCAAAAGGCAACCAAAGGAGAGGCCCTACCCAAGAAGGAAAGAAAATGAAAAACTAAGGAAGAAGAGTGTATGCCTATGAGTTGCAGCTTTGTGCTTAGGTGTCCTGAATAAAAGAACTTTGATCCTCAATTAACTGAGCACAAGGTTGTAGCTTACAGGTTTGTTAAGGGAGATGAATGTATATCCAATGTAGTGATGTCAGGGTTTAGATTGTTCTATGAATGTACTACTGACACAGGTTTATACTAAGACTGGCATGACTCTAAGGAATCCTAGGTAGCTCAAAAGAAAAGCAGTAGAAGCATGTACTGAGTCTAGGGTAAAGCTAGGTAGAATTTGAAAACTTAGGGATAGTTGCACAATGAACTTAATGACCAAAGCAGATAGATCAGTTGTAGGGAGTTAATAAAAACAGTAGGATTATAAGGCGAGAGAAGTCAGAAGAAGCAAAATGAGAAGTTAGTTTTGAACTAAGAAGCGTGTCACAGGACAACATTGCCATAGATAGTGAACTTAGGGGAGTCAGCAAGTGGTTAGAGAGAGTAGTAACAGCCCAAATAAAGTCCTTATATTGCTCGAGGACGAGCAAAACCTTAAGTTTGGGGGTGTGTTACGTCTCCAAAAGTGACTATTTTAGGACTTATTTGCTATAGAAAGATGTACACCCTTAAGCGTTTTTTTGTAGAATTTAGCTTAAACTTGTGCTTATATATGAGAATTAGTAGAATGAAGCTAAATTAGGACTTATGTGTAAAAGGAAAGAAAAAGAAACAAAAACAAAGTTAAAGACTTGGAATTTGCACATTGCTGAAGCATTGCGAAAACATTGCGGTCTCAGCAATGTTTTAAGTGAAAGTTGTTATTTGTTTAACTGATTTCCATTTTGTTACGATCTTTCAGCTGTTCGTTTTTTCTCCTGCTGCCGCGTGGGGTATTGTTGTTCAGAATGGATGGCTCTCCTTGGACGAATCGTACCTGCAAACTACTATAAAAGGAGGTCAAAGGGGAAGGACAGAACACACTCGAGAAGCGTAGACTCTCTAGTACAACGCAGTCTTTTCTACTCTTTGTCTCTCTTCCGTTTGTTGGTTTGAAGGGCTCAGCTGTTGGAGTCGATAATCTGAGGGGAAGAAGAGAAGATTTGTCTTCTCTTCTGATTAGATTCATCCAAACAAGGCTTTCCTTCTTCCTTCAGCCGAGGCGTTCGCGACGAGGGGCTTTACGCACGCATCTACTTGCTTTTATTGCTTTCTGTTTCTATTTTCATTGCTATCTGCTGTAATTCGTTTACGTTTGCTACTCTACAACATTTCGTTCACTTCTGTTTAGTTTCTATCACTTCAAAGCTGTTATTTGTTTAGTTCAAACATTGGTTAATCAAAGCGTTATTTCGTCACTTTGCAAGTCTCCACCTCTTCTGTTTACTGTCGTTTCTTCTTGACTACTGTTAAGCATGTCTTCTCCACCTATTCTTTCCACTCCATCTTCATCCATGAGTAACTAAACCACATAAGGGCATGCTAATGACAAGGCTATAGGTAGAAATACGTGAATCAAGCATGTAGGTTAGCTTTCAAATGCATTGGATGTATGTAAGCTTCATCCCACGGGCAATTTCGATTGGCCATCCATTTTGTCCAAAGAACTCCTAACCTCTGGAAGGAGTAAGAGTTCAGAGTCGTACATTCATGCTAGCCTTTCAGGGTAGCCAGAAAAAGACCTAGGAATAGGCGTTTTCCTAGTACAAATCACTAAACTTGCTGTTATAAATAGATGTTTAAGGCCTTACTTGGACATGAGTAAACTAAAGGATTTAATGCATGAAATCGGAAGATACATGAGAATGAGTTAGTTTGATGCATGATGAGTTGATCTGCTGCTTGAGAATCGTATGAAAAAGCCTATAGAGGAGTCGTTAGTAGCCCTTGTTTCCACACTTTACACTTAATTCGTTGTTAGTAACATTGCTAAATAATTGCTGCTTCCGCAATTCTCTTAGTTCAAAATTTTTCCTTAGCCATTTCTTTCTTAGTTTGTTGTTCTCTTCTGTCTACATTCGAGTTTAATTATTTACTTGCACTTATTTATGCTTTCATATCTCACACATTCCTTAATAGTTAGGCACTTTTAAAACCAAATCTACCCCATTTAATCCACCCATTCTCACTTAACAACTCACTTCGCTAGTAACTAAGAATAAATCTCTGTGGGAAATCGAATGAAAAAATACTTATTACTTGCTACAAGACCATGTATGCTTGCATGTTCTGAGTGCTCTACCATTGCATCTTTAATTTAAACATTGAGCACGCAACAACTGCCCCTAGGTGGATGTTGCTCTAAACCTTTGTTGTATCGTTGCAATAAAGAATAAATGATGGGTACATTATTACTTTTGCTAAAACTTGATTGGATAATATAAAAGGGTAATAACAATTTCACTAAATACGATATGTTTATATTTTTCGGCATGTCCAACTCAATAGTACAGTTACTAGCTTCTGAGAAACTTAATGGGGATAATTACGCAACGTGGAAATCAAATTTAAACACAATACTAGTAATTGATGATCTAAGGTTCGTTTTAACTGATGAGTGTCCTCCAAACCCCGGCATAAATGCAAACCGAAATGTTTGGGATGCATATGACAGATGGACAAGGGCAAATGATAAAGCCCGCGTCTACATTCTGGCCAGCATATCTGATGTATTGGCTAAGAAACACGATGGTATGGGTGCTGCCAAAGAGATTATGGAATCTCTGAAGGGGATGTTTGGACAACCGTCCTTCTCCCTTAGGCATGATGCCATCAAATACGTTTATAACTGTCGCATGAGAGAAGGGACCTCTGTTAGAGAACATGTCCTGGACATGATGGTCCATTTCAATGTGGCAGAAGTAAATGGAGCTGTCATAGATGAGAAGAGTTAGGTCAGTTTTATTCTAGAGTCTCTTCCGAAGAGCTTCCTACAGTTCCGCACAAATGCGATGATGAACAAAATTGAATATAACTTGACTACTCTTCTGAATGAGCTTCAGACTTATCAGTCCCTCCTGAAAACTAGGGGACATGAAGTGGAGGCAAATGTTGCTACCACTGAAAAGTTCTATAGAGGATCGTCCTCTGGGACGAAGTCTGGCCCTTCTTCTTCTAAAAATAAGAGTATTTCGATGAAAAAGAAAGGGAAGGGGAAAAGTAAAACTCCTAATGACCGCAAAAGCAAGGCTCAAGTTGCAGATAAAGGAAAATATTTCCACTGCAACGAGAATGGGCATTGGAAAAGAAACTGCCCAAAGTACCTTGCAGAGAAGAAAGCTGAAAAGGCAAAACAAGGTAAATATGATTTACTAGTTGTTGAAACATGTTTAGTGGAGAGTGATGACTCTTCCTGGATACTGGATTCAGGGGCCACTAATCATATTTGTTCTTCTTTTCAGGAAACTAGTTCCTGGAGAACGCTTGCGGAAGGCGAGATAACTCTCAGGGTTGGAACATGAGAGGTTGTCTCAGCAAAATCAGTGGGAGATTTGAAGTTGTTTTTTGGAGATAGATTCATTATATTAGATAATGTGTATCTTGTTCCTGGAATGAAAAGGAATCTTGTATCTATCTCTTGTTTGTTAGAACAATTGTATAAAGTATCTTTTGAAATTAATGAAGTGTTCATTACCAAAAGAGGTATTCCTATTTGTTCTGCAAAACTAGAAAACAACTTATATAAGTTAAAACCGACCAGAGCGAAAGCTATTTTAAATATCGAGATGTTTAAAACGGCTGAGATGCGAAACAAAAGGCAAAAAGTTTCTTCAAGTACATATCTTTGGCACTTAAGACTTGGCCACATTAATCTCAATAGGATTGAGAGATTGGTTAAGAATGGTCATCTAAGCCAGTTAGAAGACAACTCTTTACCAGCATGTGAGTCTTGTCTTGAGCGGAAAATGACGAAAAGATCTTTTACTGGAAAAGGTCTTAGAGCCAAAGAATCCTTAGAACTCGTGCATTCGGACCTCTGTGGACCAATGAATGTCAAAGCACGAGGAGGATATGAATATTTTATCAGTTTCATAGATGATTATTCAAGGTACGGTTATGTTTACCTAATACATCATAAGTCTGAAGCTCTTGAAAAGTTCAAGGAGTATAAGGCAGAAGTTGAGAACTTATTAGGTAAAACAATTAAGACACTTCGATCAGATCGAGGTGGAGAGTACATGGACCTAAGATTCCAGGACTATTTGATAGAACATGGAATCCAGTCACAACTCTCT
Organism: Herpetospermum pedunculosum; assembly: GCA_028017165.1. Lineage (NCBI taxonomy): Eukaryota > Viridiplantae > Streptophyta > Magnoliopsida > Cucurbitales > Cucurbitaceae > Herpetospermum > Herpetospermum pedunculosum. The sequence goes on from CM051524.1 coordinate 64,816,432, forward strand.
GCACCTAGTACGCCACAGCAAAACGGTGTATCGGAGAGAAGAAACAGAACCTTGTTAGACATGGTTCGATCGATGATGAGCTATGCTCATTTGCCTGATTCGTTTTGGGGATATGCAGTACAGACTGCTGCCTACATTTTAAACAATGTTCCCTCTAAAAGTGTTACTGGAACACCTTATGAGTTATGGAGAGGGCGTAAAACTAGTTTACGTCACTTCAGGATCTGGGGATGCCCGACACATGTGTTGGTGCAAAACCCTAAGAAATTGGAACGTCGTTCAAAAGTATGTTTATTCATAGGCTACCCAAAAGAATCAAAAGTTGGATACTTCTTTGATCCAAAAGAAAATAAAGTATTTGTATCGACAAATGCTACTTTTCTCGAAGAAGATCACATGAGAGATCATCAACCTCGCAGTAAACTAGTATTGCGTGAAATTTCTAAAGAAGCTACAGATAGATCAACAAGAGTTGTTGATGAGATTGATCCCTCAACAAGAGTTGTTGATGGAGCTAATACTTTTGATTACTCACATCCATCTCAAGAGTTGAGAGTGCCTCGACGTAGTGGGAGGGTTGTGCAACAACCTGACCGTTACATGGGTTTAGTAGAAACTCAAATCATCATACCAGATGATGGAATAGAGGATCCATTGACCTATAAACAGGCAATGAATGATGTTGAGAAAGATCAGTGGGTCAAAGCCATGGACCTCGAAATGGAGTCGATGTACTTCAATTCGGTCTGGGAACTTGTAGATCAACCAGATGGGGTAAAACCTATTGGTTGTAAATGGATCTACAAAGGAAACGAGACCAAGCTGGTAAGGTACAGACCTTTAAAGCTCGATTAGTGACAGAGGGTTATACCCAGAGAGAGGGGGTAGACTATGATGAAACCTTCTCTCCTGTTGTCATGTTAAAATCAATTAGAATACTCTTGTCCATTGCCACATATTATGACTATGAGATTTGCCAAATAGATGTCAAGACAACCTTTCTGAATAGCAATCTTGAAGAGAGTATCTATATGTCTCAACCAGAGGGGTTTATAATACAACATCAAGAACAAAAAGTTTGTAAGCTTAAACGATCCATTTATGGGTTGAAACAAGCATCTAGATGCTGGAATATAAGGTTTGATACTGCGATCAAATCTTATGGTTTTGAACAAAACATTGACGAACCTTGTGTTTATAAGAAGATTGTCAAAACATCTGTAGCATTCCTCGTGTTATATGTCGATGATATCTTACTCATTGGGAATGATGTAAGATGCCTGACTGACGTCAAGAAATGGCTAGCAACTCAATTCCAAATGAAAGATTTGGGAGAAGCTCAATATATTCTTGGGATCCAAATAGTTCGGAACCGCAAGAATAGAACATTAGCCATGTCTCAAGCATCCTATATTGACAAGATGTTGTCAAGATATAAGATGCAGAATTCCAAGAGGGGTTTGCTACCCTTCAGGCATGGAATTCACTTGTCGAAGGAACAATGTCCTAAGACACCTCAAGAAGTTGAGGATATGAGACACATTCCCTATGCATCGGCAGTTGGAAGTCTGATGTATGCTATGTTGTGTACACGACCCGACATATGCTATGCAGTAGGTGTTGTCAGCAGGTTTCAGTCAAATCTTGGACCTATACATTGGACAACCGTTAAGAATATCCTCAAGTATCTTAGGAGAACGAGGGATTACATGCTCGTGTATAAAGGTAAGGATCTGATTCTTACAGGATACACTGATTCTGATTTCCAGTCGGATAGAGATTCGAGAAAATCAACATCGGGATCAGTGTTCACTCTGAATGGAGGAGCTGTAGTATGGCGGAGTATCAAGCAAAGTTGTGTTGCTGACTCCACTATGGAAGCAGAATACGTAGCTGCCTGTGAAGCATCAAAAGAAGCTGTGTGGCTTAGAAAGTTTTTGAACGATTTGGAAGTTGTTCCAAATATGCATCTGCCTATCACTCTCTTTTGTGATAACAGTGGAGTAGTTGCAAATTCAAAAGAGTCAAGGAGCCATAAACGCGGGAAACATATTGAGCGAAAATATCATCTCATTCGAGAGATCGTCCAACGAGGAGATGTTATTGTGAAACAGATAGCCTCTGAGGACAACATTGCTGATCCATTTACAAAGGCTCTCACGACTAAAGTGTTTGAGGGTCACCTAGTGACACTAGGACTACAGGATGTATAATCTAGGGCAAGTGGGAGAAAACTATGGGTATGTGATGCCCTAGTTTATTGTATTTATTTCTCATTTTGAAAAACTCAACATTATGTATATATATGGATATATATTTGTTACCACTAGAGTTTTAGTCCAAGTGGGAGTTTGTTGGGTTTTATGTCCTAAAACTCGTGGTTTGTAAACGATAAACATATTTTATTACTAATAAAGTGTTATTGAGGTTTATTGAATAAAGTTATTATTGAATATGTGAATTGCTTATTTCATTTTAAAAAACCTTCAATCCAATAAACTAAGATCCATGGCTATAACATGAGTACTTGAACTTTATGTGGAGACATAAAAGTGGATCAAGTTCGAGTAAATAGCCAAAACGGTCTATAGTATACGGATAAGGCTGGATACCTTATCCTGGGGACACTATTGGATTCGGCCCATTTTGTATTTAGTACAAACGATGTGATTCTGAATCGTTCATGTGGAGACATGTGAATGGGGGCGTCCTATGCAAAAAGTTTGCATTAGACCGGACCGCGAAATAAGTCACTCTTGCTTTATAACGTTGTTTACTGTTTTAAAGACTGACTATTTCAAAACGATGACCTAGGTAACTTGACCTTAATCCTAAGCTAACTATGAACTCCTGTTTATTCGGGATTATCCTTAGATCTGCATGGGTGAGAGTGGCTCAACAGCGCCGACTCAATAAGCCTCCCATTTCAGGGGTAAGACCGGATAGATAGCTGGGGACATAGGGTGCAAGATGGAATTCACTCCTACCCGTCTCTAGGGATAGTAGATAGGTTGTTCCCTTAAGTGCTGACTCCAGGTCTTGAACAAGGGGCCCCACCTTCTCATTGGCCCGAGAGGGACTCGGTATAGTGATTAGATCACATACCAATTTGTTTAGTGATTGGATCACAAACCAATTGTTCATTAGAGGACCAGTGGGACTTAAGGAGCAAGATGTAATTACTGGGGTAAAACAGATATTTGACCCGACCGTAAATTACGAACAACCTGTGAAGGGTCAACTTACTAATCATGGTTATATCGAGTGGACATAATATATCTACAGTGAGGAGAGTGCAACTACTAGGCTATAGTGGAATGTTCTGGTGGTTAACGAATGTTGATTAACTGGGTTAAAGAGTTTAATCAGTTAATCTCGGATCGTTGGAGCTCATGATCTGTAGGTCCATGAGGTCCCCCTACTAGCTCATATCAGACTAAACCTTAGAACAGTGTGACGAGTGAATTCGAAGTGTTCGAATTCGAATTACGGAATTAGCGTTAAATATATGTGATATATTTAACGACATAACGTTCAATTGTGAATTGAACAATAGAGAGAGATGGTGATATTTAAATAAGATTTAAATATCGAAAATATGAATATGGATTCATAATCATGTACATCGGGAATGATCGGGATTAGTGTTGGATTTATTGGATATTAAATTTGAATTAATTAAATTGTTTAATTAATTATTTAATATTAATTTAATTTAATTTAAAATTAATTATTTGAATTAATTTTTAAATTGAATTAATTTGATCAAAGTTAGTCAAAAGTCAAATTAAAGACAATTGACTACAACTTTGAAAGTCAAAAGTCAAATGTTGACTCCACTAAACCTTGAAAGTCAAGAGTCATTTTGATGACTAAAGTTAGTGGAAAAATCCAATTCTTAAGTTAGTAGAAAAATCCAATTCTTGAATTAGTGGGAAAAACCATTTGTTGGTGGTTTTACGAGTCAAACTTTTTTGCTAAGTGTTCATCCCACATCAAGCCACTAATCCCACTAAATTGAGTGGATTCTACATGACATCCTTTTGTTAACTCAATTTTGCATGTTTTTGCATGTAGACTTCTATATATACAAAGGGTTAATTAGATTGACTTCTTCTTGGAATTTTGATGAACTTTGAGAATTGTAAAGACAATTTCTCTACCATTCTCTACAATTCCATCTTCAATTCTCTTTTAAATTAGTCACTCAAAGGATCCCACAATCCCGTTCTAAGGCCGGAGAATAGTCGGGAAGACTCTCGTGGTGGTTCGTGACCGTTACGTTCGAAGATCGAGTTTGGAATCAAGAAGAATTTGAACTTCAAAGGTAACTTCTAAATTATTGTCTTTGATTTTCAAATTACATGTTTTTTCCTTTTAAATTAAAAAAATAAGAGTACTTAGATCCAACGATACTTCTGCTATGCATGCCTAAACTCTTACACTTAACAGATTTGGAAGTTGTTGCAAATATGAATTTGCCCATCACATTTTATTATGATAACAGTGGTGCTGTGGAAAATTCTAAAGAACCTCGGAGTCATAAGCGCGGGAAGCATATCGAGCGGAAATATCATCTTATCAAGGAGATAGTGCAACGAGGAGATGTGATCGTCACACAGATTGCCTCGGAGCACAATGTTGCTGATCCGTTTACAAAGTCTCTCACGGCTAAAGTGTTTGAGAGACACCTGGAGAGTCTGGGGTTGCGAGCTGCTAAATAGGACAGTGGGAGATACTTTGTATTCCTGACCAGCATTCTTCCCACAGACATGTCAGTCCAAGTGGGAGTTTGTTGGGTTTTATGTCCTAACACTCGTGGTTTGTAAACGTTGTAAATGTAATATGTCTATTAACGCAATAAAGAGTTATTGAGGTTTATTCAGTAAAGGTGTTTATTGAATATAGTGAAACGTGTTTGCTTTAACCTGTACCAATAACAACACCCTTGGCTGAATATGAGTACTTGAGCTTCATGTATGACATGATTGTGGGTCAAGCTCAAGTAGTCAATCAAAACGGTCTATAGTATACGGATAAGGTCGGGTACCTTATTCTGGTAACACTATTGGATGCGGCTCGCTTTGTATTGTACAAAACGATGTGATCCGAATCGTTTCACATGGAGATGTGCGAGCGGGGGCGTCCTATGCAAAGAGTTTGCATTAGACAGAACCACGATAAAATCGTTTTCTCTTTATAACGCCGTTTACTAGTGAGATCGATTTTATCACTTTTGATGACATAAGGTAACTCGTTCTTAATCTTGAGCTTGCTATGAATTCCTGCTTATTCGAGAGTATCCTTAGACTTGTATGGGTGAGAGTGGCGGAACGCCCGCTCAATAAGCCTACCAACTTGGAGATAAACTCGAATAGGTAGCTAGGGACATAGTGTGGCAAGATGAAATTCACTCCTACCCTCATTAGGGTCTAGTAGATAGGTATTCCCTTAATAGCTGACTCCGGGGCTTGAACATGAGGCCTCATCCTCTTCTGTGTGAAGAGGATTCTGATCTGATGATTGGATCACAGATCAAATGTTCATTAGAGGCGTTAGTGGTACTTAAGGAGCAAGAGGTATCACAGAGGTTAAACGGTTTAAAAGACCTAGTTGTGATAACGGACACCTGTGAATGATCGACTTACCCATAATGGTTATATCAAGAGGACATAATATCTCTACAGTGAGGAGAGTGCAACCCTCGGAATATAGTGGAGTCTCTGGGGGTTAACGAATGTTGGTTAGTTCGGTTGAAAGAGTTTTGACCGGATAATCTCGTATCGTTGGAGCTCATGATCTGTAGGTCCTTTAGGTTCTCCTGGCTAGCTCGGATAACGTCGTGCAACAATATAAGAAAAATTAAAAAGAAAAAGAATTTGAATTGTTCAAATTCGGTTTGTGGAAGGATGATGGACATATTTAAATATGATTTAAATATGAGCATGACCTAAAACATGAATAGGATTCATGTGTAAAAAAATCAGTTTTCGAAAAATCGGACTTAGTCTTATTATTTAATTAATATTTGATATTGAATTAAATAATAATTATTAATTAAAAAGTTTAATTAATAATTATATATATATATATATTTATTTATTTATTAGAAAGTTTAATAAATAAAATTATAATTATTATTATTAATAACAATAATAATAAAATTTATATATATATATATATAGGTTTTCTATCCTTGGCCATAAGTGAGGAAAATGAAGGCTGGGGTTCACGTGGATAAAAAAAAACAAAACATTTTGTTCTCTGTGTTTTTCAGCCCTTATTCTCTTTCCTTTTCTTCTTCATCTTCTTCTTTTTTTTTTCTCTTCGTTTCGAAGTCCCACAACTCCGTTGTGTGGCGCCGAGGATAGCGGGACTACCTGGGGTGGTCCTCGGGGCGTTCGTGAGAAGAGGCCGGAAGAGTTCGTGACGAGGAACGGCCGGCGGACTTGAAGAAATTCGGAACTACAAGGGTATGTATTTCTAATTTCTTTATTCCGTCGTTTTGAGCATGTTTTCTATTTGTTAAATTGATGAAATTAGAGTATCATCGGTCCAAAATCGCTTCGCTGCGTATATCGCTCGATCATCTATGAGGGACTGAAACACAAATACAAAAACTCATCAACCACCAATATAGTTTTTGATGAGGGGTTATGGTTCCTACTCTAGAGAATTTCTCATCCCGAGAAACCTAAGATCTCTACTGTAAAACAATCAGTAGAATATTTTTTGTGATTTCTCCGAGGAGTAGAAAGCCAAACCCGTGGAATCATGAATCCAACCACAAATACAGGTACGCTTCCGCTTCTTTAAGATTCTCTTGAATTCGTCATGGATATTCTTTCTTGGCTTTTGTTGAAACTCTAATTTGAATTTCCAACAATATTTACATATCATACACGTATAATAATGAACGTTTTCGTCTATTTTGTTCTTTTAAACCATAAAGACATTCAAAACGTGCCATCGCATTATAAAAAATGAGTTTACTCAAAACAAAAATACTTACTAGAAAAGAGATAATTCAAGTTTGTCTTAGAATGTCTTGAATCTGTTTGACCTGTTACGAATGGTTCGATGCGGGGGTCTTGCTGATTTCTACCGCCCCCTATAGCCTATAATGAGTGGTGGATCCATAATTTTATATCGGGGCTTGATATATTTTAATATTAGTTTGTTCAATAAAAAAATATGATCGATATTTTTTAGATTAAAATATCATTTTGGTCCTTGTACTTTAACTATAATTTCATTTTAGTCTTTGTTTTTTAAAGCGTCTAAATTTAGTTTATGTATTTTTCATAAATCTTAAAATGACAATTTAGTTTCATTTTAGTCTTTGTATTTTGTATTTTGACGCTACCATAAATTTAGTTTATGTATTTTTCTTTTAGTGCTTTAAATTGTTTGGGAAAAATTTCTTGTTCGTGAGTAAGGAGATTGATCCATTTAGTTTTATTTTTTTTAGGAGAAAAATGCTTCTTTGGAAAGAGTTGGATTAAAAATGTTATGGATTTTGGTTTAGTGGAAAATGGGAAGAAAAGGAAAGAAAATTTATTAAAATGAAAAAAAAAGGAAAAGGAAAAAAAAAATAGGGAAATTGTAGTAAATGACAATTTAAGACTTATTGTTTGCAAATATAGCATGTTTTTAAAAATTTTGCGGATATAGCAATTTCTATCGCTGATATCTTATGACTGATAGAAGTCTATCGCTGATCACCTCAGCTTTTTATAGATTTTTGTCAGTGATAATAGTCTATCAGAGATAATAGTCTATCACTGATAGAAGTCTATCAGTGATATAATAAAGTCTATCAGTGATAGAAACGAGTTTTTTTGCCATATTTGCAAAACATTTTAAAGTTTGCTAAATTTGCAATTAGTTTGGGCCTGATTGCTATTTGTGCAACCAGCCCAAAAAAATAATATATATATTAATATTATTAAAATCTTTCTTTTAATATTAATTTTAATAATATATATATTTTTTTTAAAGATGAGTTTAGGGCATCTCCACTTCGCATTGCCCATTCTTCTTTTTCTTTACTTTCATCTGCACTCATCTGCACTGAATCAAAAATAATTGGCCATTGGCCATTGGCCATCGTTCGTTCGATCCACGCCCAACCTCACCGTCAATCGATTTGACAACGCATAGGTAACAATTCGTTTTGAAACCTTTGGATTCTATTTCAAGATTTTAGATTTTTCATAACTTATAATGGCCATCGAGTGGAAAACGGTCTGGGATTGGAATTGAATTTAGCGTAAGAGTGACGGGCAGGACCACACGTAGGTAACCTAGAGTTTTTTTTTGTTTAGACATTTTTTACGGTACTGTTTTATCTCAGGAATGGGTTTTGATTGTTGGAAATTGTTTAGGTTGGAACCAAGAACTTTCGTAAGCAATTTAGTGATCGTTTGGGTTTCGACTCAAGGTAAGTTTCCTTAGTGATGGAAAGTCTTTGGCTTGGTGGGAAAGTTTGGTTGTTTGTTAATGTAATTATATGTATGTTTGTTTCTGGTTGTTCTGGATGAGTGATGTTGTGGAAATTAATATGTGTATTGTTTCTCATTCTTGGAATTAATTTATAAGTTGGAACTGTCCATATTTTTCTGGGTGAATGCTTCAGGATATGGTGTAGTTGGTTTGTTTGACTATTGATTGGGTCAACGACCTTATCTAAATTGAGTGTCATGTCATTATAGAATATTCAGCTAGGGGCCTCATGCATAATGGTGAATGAATCATGTTTTAATGTAGAAATTGTGGCAATTATCCATCCATGTATGTTGATGTACTATGAATGAGGAGCTAGGTGGGTGGATCTCGGCTCCACAGACTGGGGGTCAGTTACCATCTGTTGGGGTAAAGGTCCACCCACCTATGCTCCACTGAGCTGACAAACTTAATGCATTTTGTGTACATCTCAGAATGAGGCGCTCTGACGGGTGAGGTTTGGCTCCGCTGATTGGGAGCCAACTACCATCAGCTGGGGTAGAGTCTCTCAAGTTGCCCGCTTAAGCGCCACCAGTTAGTTGGTATAGTTTTGATGTGTTAATTGTCCACAGGTCGATTTGAAAGTTTTGACAGAAAATAAAGGCCCCATATGATTAAACTATTTAGTGCATGTTTTGCTTGTGTATGCATGTCCAACCCATTTGGGGTTACTTACTGAGTAATTTTATACTCATCCTTTTCCAATTATTATTTTTCAGGAAATGGCAAAAACGTACAAGGCGGGAGCTGTTTGTGCCATGGGTCATTGTCAGCATGGCTTCCGCATATTTGATATTTAAGTTTTAATGTTTTATTCTAGATTATGCTATGAAATAATTTTAAAGCAGAAGAGTTTGATTTGATGTTTTCAATATTTTAAATGAGATCCCAAATAATTATATTTTAGTTTATTTAAATGGAGTATTTATTTCTATATTTTTTATCAAGAGTTTTTTCAAATGTTAACAACATGCATTTAGTAGCGTCCCTAAGTAGTTTAAATTAGGAAAAGTCGGGTCGTTACAAATTTAGTATATTAGTATAATAGTTTTCATTCAAGAAATTACACAATATGAATATGTTTCCAAAATTTATATAAAATACATAACTTAAGTAAAACAAGTCTGAAGATAAGTTTCAAAATACAATGACTAAAATGATATATTAATTTTTCTTTTTTTAAAAAAAATTATATTTATATTTTTTTATTTTTCATATATATATATATATTTAAAATAATTATAGTTTCCTATAGAATTAATTATTTTAAATATTTTACAAATATTTGTATTCATTTTTATTTAAAGTTACTAGTAAGCCAAGCACGTGCAATGCACTTTAAATGGTGTAGCTTTATTTTAAATTGTTAAAAGAGTTAAAAATTATAATATAATTTAATTTATAAAAATAGAAAATTTTTGTTTCAAAATCAACAAAATCTTAGTATTATTTATATAAATATTTTAAAAACATACTTTACCTTGTAAAAAAATGATGATTAAAAAGGGACAAAATCCAAAAGTTTCTTCCTTTAAATACATATTGAATTAAACTCAAAAAAAAAATACATATTGAATTACCTTTGAAAAAAAAAGAGTACATTTTAAATTTGTAATATTAATATTAATATATTGTAGAGGATCTAATTACGTGCAATGTTCGTGTTAATTATAGATATAAATAACCATTATTTTATATAATGCAATAAATTTGTTGAATCTCTTATCCCACGTTATTAGTTGTGCCATTCTATTAATTTCCAAAAAACCATACACACTTGAAACTTCGTAACTTTAAACTTATCAATTCTACTTCAAAATTAATATTGTAATGTTCTTTGACACCTCATTCTTAAATTATGTTTACGTGGCTTCAACATTCTTTCTAAATAATGTTAATATAATCCGAGATGGATTGGATTCCGACATTGATGTTTGGGGGCCAAAAAATTATAGAATATAAATATTTAAAAAAGATCGCAAAAAATACAGAGATTTGAATTCACACTCTCAAATTATGTTGACATTAAAAAAAAGTTATCGATAAGCATATGTAACTGTATCCAAGACTTACAAACTAAGTTTAAATAAACTTAAGTATCATCATATAATTTTGCTCTATCTCTATTAAAAAAAAAAAAAAAAAAAAAAAAAAAAAAAAAAAAAAAAAAAAAAAAAAAAAAAAAAACTTTAATGAAATCCAAAACTCTAAAAATTCTTTAATTAATTTTATGTAATATTATATGTGTGAAAAAATAATATCTTAGAATTATTTACATTGTCATGTCATTTAAATGTTAATAAGTAATTAAATAATTAATTATGTTATTATTTTAATAATAAAGTAAAGTAAATAATTATAATAAAACAAATTTAGAGGGGAAAATGAGATATTGTCTTTATACGATACCAATAATATTTTTTATATATTTTTCTTAAAAAAAATAGACAAGTAGACTTATTTTGAGTTGTCGAGATTAATTAGATAAACTTTTAAAAATGGAAGTGATAAGTAGAAGAATACAAATTAGAAATGGCTAAAAAGAAAACTTTTAAACCAATAACTAAAATAAAAGAGAAAATCATAATAATTTCACCTAATCTTGACTTTCTTTATTCATTTTTCTTTGATACAACATCGCAATTGGAAAAATCAAATTTCCAAAAAGTAAAGCTTCAAACAACAACCACAAAGGAGATAGCTTTCTTAACACCGCTAAAGGTTTATGACATTTATTTTCCTTTTCATCAACAACTAAACCTCTGAAATATCCTTCTGATCAGAGTTGCGTCTCTTCCTCTCATCCATATATCTTTGTTCTCTATTCCAAGACAAATCACAACACCTCCAAATATTTATAGTTGCAAATTAAGTTTGCATTTTTCTCTAATTTGGATTTAATGTAAATAATACCTCTTTAAAACGACTATTTAAAAATAAATAACTGATATTATAAATAATTCATTTATTACAACGTAGATTTATGCATGGTTGAGTAATTAGTATTGATTGTGTAATTTGAAACTGAAAAATAAGAAACAATTTTACATGAGAACAATTATTTATGCATGGTTGTAGAATTCATTTTTTTTGAGTTTGGATCGGGATAGTGAGCGCATCACCTAGATAGCCCATAGTGGGAGTTGATTTGATCCTGCACCTGTACAAACAACCACGCACGGGCAGGAACGTTTTAAAAATAAATTATCAAACAACCAAACAACCACTTGGTGCAACGGGTAACGCACCTATATAGCCCAGAGTGGGGGTTGATTGGTTTTGCACCTGTACAAAAAACCACGCACGGGGCAGGAATTTAAATGCATTGATACCGGCCAAATTTTAATTGATCGAACAATCACTTGGTGCAGTGGGTGAGCGCTCTGCCTAAGATAGCATAAAGTGAGGGTTTGACTCTGCCCCATGACAGATTTTTTAAAAAATTATCGTGAGTACCGCCCAAATTAAAAAAAAATAAAAAAAAGAAGGTCACGAAACCGAGCCAAGAGATTTTTCACTATTAAATATAATTGCAGATGATTTTATATATATATATATATATAGTTGTAGAAGACTAGAAAGTTACCAGATTCTTGAAATTTCATTATTAAATATAATTAAAGATAAATTCATAAATTTGAGGAATTAACTTGTAGAAATGAAGTGATAATTTTTTTTTTTTTTTTTATATTCTAACACATCTTCATCTCTTAAATATATACATAGATGGACCTAAAAATGTCAAAAGATGTTAAATAATTAACGTTCATTATTTTATGAGATAAAATAAAATTAGGTGGGACTTAAACTCTAACGGGTGTTGCACGGGGCTTTTTACATCTCCTTGCTCAAAAGTTTTTTATTTTTTTATTTTTTAGTACAGTAACGGATTCGAACAACACACCTCTAAGTCATTAACACATTCATATTTCAGTTAAGTTATAAAAAAAAAAATTATATTTATGACTATGGTTTTAATACTGGTGACTATTACCAAAATTGATACATAAAAAAATAAATTGATAAAAGAAATAGGAAGTTTGGATAAGAAATGAGAAATTTAACCAGATTGTAAATGCGGATGGGAAAGAGAGGCTATAGACTATTGTGCCACGTCATGCATGATGAAATTTTAATGGTGAGGATAGGCGTTGACCTTTTCAGATAGTTGACAAAAGGTCCAGCTGCCACGACACGCGCCACGACATTCGTTTTTTCATTTCATTCTTAATTATTATTATTCTTGTATAAAAAACAAATTATAATTCTTTTCGTTTTTTCTTTTTCTTTTTTTCTTTTTGGAGGCATCAACAGGATTTATAAATTTATAAATTTATACACGGATGGCTGTACGTGTCTAATAACGACAATAATATTAATAGTGTGAAAACGATTTATTTTTGTCTCCAATTTTTCCCAAATTCAAAAGGTTTATTTTAATCCTAGAATTTAAAAAAAAAAAAAAACAATTTAATCTTTAACAAACTAATAGCAAAATAATGAATTTTTAATAGTTTATTTAGGTGACTTGAATGCAGATTACGAGCGATGAATCTATAATAGTTTATTTAGGTGACTTGATAGTTTATTTAGGTATATTTTTTTTTCTCGTTTGAGCTAATAATCTTAGCTGTTTTTTTTTCTTCTTTTCCCTAAGATAATAATGATAATATTCTTAGATTATTTGCAATATCTTAGACCAAATGATTTATTAGCTGCATGAATTTTTGAACCCGAAAAAAGAACTTGTACACAGAGTCAAATTTGTTAAACAATTTAATTTATATATTTTTTTTTTCTCGTTTGAGCTAATAATCTTAGCTGTTTTTTTTTCTTCTTTTCCCTAAGATAATAATGATAATATTCTTAGATTATTTGCAATATCTTAGACCAAATTGTTATATTTATTGTTAAATCGATCCTAATTTAATTGACATAAAATTGTGTCATCGGAGATACGTTAGAGATTCACTCCCCCGCATTAATTAAATATTTTTGTAAAAAAAAAAAAAATTATATTTATTCATAAAACAACAAGAAACATACCTCTAAATATTAGCTATGCACCCCACTTCTAATTTGCAACATAATCTACTCAAAGTCACATTATATGAAATACATTTTCTTAGATAAAGCTATTAGTCTCCAAATATAGATAAAATAATTTATATTTTTTAAACAAATGTGGGTGTTTTTTTTTTTTTGCAAAGGTATTTAATTACTGCGGAGTGAGGAAATGAACCTCTAACCTCTTAGTCAGGAGCACAATTTTATGTCAATTGTCGGGAAGTTTAATCATACTATATTTGATTATAAAAAAAGTCGGTAAGATATTAAATCTAAGGTAGGACCACTGATTAAACTCTTAAAATTTATTATTTTTTTCATTGGTGACACTTCAGTCTAACCATTGTGTTTAATACAACTATTAAACTAAATTATTGTGAGTGAGTATACTTTCATAAAAAAAAATATTATAAATGATATCTCACGACATCGACTTAAATATCCTGTTTGTTCTACACTACAAAAAAATCCTGCTTTTAGCGACGAAAAAAAAAATGTCGCTATCGACACTATTTCGTTGCTAATGATGGTTAGCGACGAGCATTTGAACGTCGCAGTAGCTTCGTCGCTCTAGACATTTAGCGACGTTTAGTCAAAAACATCGCAAGTTGCGACGAACATTAATGACGTCGCAGCTTGGGACGAACATTAATGACGTCGCAGCTTGGGACGAACATTAATGACGTCGCAGATTGTGACGTCACTTGTTTAGTCGCATAACATTTGCGACGATTTTAAATATTCGTCGCATTATATAATAATTTCGTCGCAATTTTTTCCTACAAAACCTTTTTTTTCCGCAATAATTAATATGGTACTAAAATTTGGTTTGAATAATATAGAGACGTTTTCAGAGTTCGTCGCAAAATCTATGAAAGTTGTTATATATAGTTGTGGATAATTAATTCCCAAAAAGTTGAAAAATTAACACATATATATATATATATATTCATGAAATGTAAAGTATCTTGAACAAATTACAAAATCTACTACCCAAAATATTCGGAAAGACGTCGATCATTCATTTCTTCTGTAGTCAGCCAAGTATCGTTTAATCCTCCACATCAGACATCAAAGTACTAATTGTTAAATATAAGTAAAATCACAACTCACAAGCATTTATATGATATCTCAAACTTTAACAAAAATTTTTTTTAACTTAAATAAAGTCACAAATGACCTAAAAAAAAACAAGTGTGTTTATCAAGACATTCAACCAACTATTCCATTCTCACAATCCTTCGAAGAAAAGTTATTCCATCGATAACGGGACCGATGGAACGAATTTGAAGACCATTCTAATAGAGTAACCCAACAACTTGTTGCAAATAAAAATAGTTAACAAGACAAGCTCAAGTAGAAGTGTTGTGAGTACAAACAAAGTCCCACATTGGTTAGGAAAGGGGAAGATCATGGGTATATAAGTAAGAGACAACATCTCCCTTGTAACGAGGTCTTTTGGGGTGACCAAAAGCAAAACCATGAGGGCTCATGCCCTTACAAGGGACAACATATCTCCCTTGTAACGAGGTCTTTTGGGGTGACCAAAAGCAAAACCATGAGGGCTATGCCCGCCCAAAGTGGACAATATCGTTACAATGTGAGCAAAACCATGAGGGCTATGCCCGCCCAAAGTGGACAATATAGTTACACCCAAAGTGGACAATATCGTTACAATGTGAGCAAAACCATGAGGGCTATGCCCGCCCAAAGTGGACAATATAGTTACAATGTGGATGTTCCCAAAGTGGACAATATAGTTACAATGAGGGCTATGCCCGCCCAAAGTGGACAATATAGTTACAATGTGGATGTTCCCAAAGTGGACAATATAGTTACAATGTGGATGTTCCCAAAGTGGACAATATAGTTACAATGTGGATGTTCCCAAAGTGGACAATATAGTTACAATGTGGATGTTCCCAAAGTGGACAATATAGTTACAATGTGGATGTTCCCAAAGTGGACAATATAGTTACAATGTGGATGTTAGTTGTCCCTACCATGAACAATATAGTTACAATGTGGATGTTAGTTGTCCCTACCATGAACAATATAGTTACAATGTGGATGTTAGTTGTCCCTACCAAAATCAAATTTCAATTAAGAGGACTGAGAGTTAGGCAAAATCAAATTTCAATTAAGAGGACTGAGAGTTAGGCAAAATCAAATTTCAATTAAGAGGACTGAGAGTTAGGCAAAATCAAATTTCAATTAAGAGGACTGAGAGTTAGGAGGCAATATAGTTACAATGTGGATGTTAGTTGTCCCTACCAAAAGGATGTTAGTTGTCCCTACCAAAATCAAATTTCAATTAAGAGGACTGAGAGTTAGGAGGCAATATAGTTACAATGTGGATGGAGTTAGGAGGCAATATAGTTACAATGTGGATGTTCCCAAAGTGGACAATATAGTTACAATGTGGATGTTAGTTGTCCCTATCAAAATCAAATTTCAATTAAGAGGACTGAGAGTTAGGAGGACTAACTGACTGTAAATATCCATACATACTCAGGGTATAATTAGAAGAAAAATGGTAAATTTGTTAGTTATTTTTCTATTTGACTTTTTATATTTAGTTATTCATTACAATTTTTCAAAAAAACAACTTTAGTCTATTTTCTTGAACACTTCAACGCAATCCATATCCAAACAAACTGAAATAAGCATGTTCCGGCCCATGTTGATTTTTTTCCAGACTTGCAATTTAGATTTTTTTAGTCTTTTTTGAGAAGGAAGCAGAACTTGTTATGGAAATTGAATTATTTTACCCGACAATCCTTGTGTTAATGGTTGTATTTGGTAAGGAGGTTACACAACAATTCTTGGATTGATTTCGACCTCTCTCTTTGGTTCCATCGGCCATCAATTTTAAAAACACATTTGAAAAAGTTCACAATATGTATTTTGAAGATAGAATTCTTGCAGTATCACTGACTAACTCAATGACTTGCATTTCAAGGAATTTTTGTCATGATTGTTAGGGAGTCCACATTGTAATGATATTGTCCACTTTGGGCATGGCCCTCATGGCTTTGCTTTTGGTCACCCCAAAAGGCCTCGTTACAATGTAGATGTTGTCCCTTACTTATATACCCAAGATCTTTCCCTTTCCTAACCAATGTGAGACTTTGTTTGCACTCACAACAATCCTCCCCTCAAACGAAGGACCACAAAGCCTCCTCTCAAATAGTCATTTATCCGTGTTTAAACTCGAGCATTATCACCTTTAACCAGGTCACTCTTCGTGAGAGCATGCCCCTGTCGGATAAGCTCGACCACGAGATCAACCATGACTATATCATCGAGGCACATCGACATGGTTAGGTAAGGGGCATGGCTCTGATACCACTTGTTAGGGACAACTAACATCTACATTGTTACGATATTGTCCACTTTGGGCATGGCCCTCATGGCTTTGTTGAGAGAACCTTGGCTCTGATACCACTTGTTAGGGACAACTAACATCCACATTGTAATGATATTGTCCACTTTGGGCATGGCCCTCATGGCTTTGCTTTTGGTCACCCCAAAAGGCCTCGTTACAATGTAGATGTTGTCCCTTACTTATATACCCAAGATCTTTCCCTTTCCTAACCAATGTGAGACTTTGTTTGCACTCACAACAATGATGTTCAACAATCACCAATTGGGTTCTCTTTGTTGGCGTGTTGATGGAATTAGAACCCATTTTTCAATTGGAGTATTTTGCAACCATCGAATGAAGCACGTTTCTAGTCGGACAATTAACTTTTTTTCACCTATCTTTCTTTTCTTTTCTTTTAAAATTCGAGGACAAATTTTTTGTTGAAAGGATAGAATGATGCGGGTAGGATTTATGGGTAACTTCAGAGTAATTTCATATGAATCCTTGGTTAATCCTTTTTAGTTTCATTTTAGGATTTGGTTTATTTTTAATTCTTTATAAATAGGGAACATGTCTCATGTATTAGGAGGATTCTGTTGTGCCAAATTATGCTACATCAGTTTCCTCTAAAAATTGGATAGACCACCCCTGAAATGAAGACACACACACTCGAAAGTAACATTTTCAAACTCCAGAAATCAGTTCAAATAAACATTAAACAATAAACAGAACCATTCAATTATCAATCAGTTTTTCAACCTTTTTGTTAATCCACATACATTATGCATCACACTTCAATATTTAAAACATTCATAAAATAAAACACAGTTAGAATCTCAATCTCAATTTGAACCAGCATGCATAAAACAAAATCTCAAAATACATTTATCGAATATGAACATAATTTCAAAGCTTACTAAGTGATGAATTTGCCGCAGTAAGTCTTGCTAAAATATCATTCACTTGTGTAAACCTCCTTTTATTCTCTTTATTCACTTATGTAAACCTATTTTCACTCTCTTGGCCTCGCATGTCCATAGTCGAGCGTTGCGTTTCCAATTGCTCTTTCATATTTGCAAGTTGAGTCTCCAAACATTGGACATACTCATGTGAGTAAGATGAATTTTTGCTCCATATCTCATCCCTCTAACATATGATATTATTTCTCCAAGAATATTAGCCATAATTTCCTCGTCACTCATTGGTGTACTCGAGTCAACTTGCTCTTCTTGTAACGCTACCATTTTTTGCTATACATATTAAATTAAATATAGAAAACATTATAAACTATTTTATCTCGTTAAACTACTATTATCCATTAAAAATTAAAAAAAAAAACTTACATGTAATTCACTTGCTAAATGATCTGTCCAACCTTTTGCAACAGTCTAACATATGATATTCTTTCTCCAAGAATATTAGCCATAATTTCCTCGTCACTCATTCGTGTACTTGAGTCCAACTTGCTCTTCTTGTAACGCTACCATTTTTTGCTATACATATTAAATTAAATATAGAAAACATTATGAACTATATTTTATCTCGTTAAACTACTATTATCCATTAAAAATTAAAAAAAAAACTTACATGTAATTCACTTGCTAAAGGATCTGTCCAACCTTTTGCAACAGACGAATGAGTGTGGTGGAAGACCTCCATAGGGCCTAAATAAGTTCCATTTGCGAGTTTCTTTCAACTTTGTTAAATAATATGATTAGTAAATTAATATAAAAATTACAAATAAAGTACATATTACCTTCTCTTCTCCATGAGACATAAATGATTTTGTTCCATCACAATGATTGTAAGGGAGCTGACTTCTACTTTTCTTAGTTTTTTTTTCTGACTTTTCCTACATTAGAATGTATCATTATAAAAATATTAACTTGTTATTTAAAATTCAATTAATATTTACCTGCCATTTAGGAGTTTCTCATCTTCCACACAATATTTTTCAATCTCCAAGAGAAATATTTTTAGGTGGGTGTGTTCACAAGCTCCTCCTGGACCACCCATTTTTCGGTAGTGTTTGTACCGTCTCGCTCTATAATCCTTATATCAATCACCAATCTCGGGATAAATGAATCTCTTGACATAATCTTTTGAGTAGTCCACATCAAAATTATTCTTTAAAACCAATAAAATATCATTCATTGAGATAACATTCTCAATCATTAAGAAAACTATAATAAAAAACCAAAATTTTATTTCAGTTACTAGTAATCGTTCTGCTATGCCAGTAAATACTTCATTCGGAATTCGACATTTAGTGGAATATTTCAAGGGGACGCACATTCTCACCAAACTTCCAACCTCATCACAAAAGCTACATGCATTACTCCCAACCGGTTTTCCGCATCGTAAATCCCAATTAACTTGGAGTCTCTGTCATGTTGCCTCAATCACCCGATCTACGCCAACCCCGCGTGAACCACCACGAACTTGGTTATCTGGGGGGTGCATCATTCATTTCTACCTCGCGGCCTTCATCATAATTATGAAACATTGTTTTTTGGAAAACAAACAAAAAAATGTCATTATAATACTATTTTTTTTGTAAATTATATTTAAAATATAAACATAAAGAATAAACATATTGTACTAACTACACGTGTCCACGTCCACTTTTTCTTCATAATCTTCCTCTTCTTCATCATCTTCTCCGTCTTTCTCGTCTTCACCGTCTTCCTCATTTTCATCGTCTTCTTCATCATCTTCTACTTGTTCATCAAAATCTTTTTCGCCATGCCCACTACTTTCACAAACTATACTTGGATTGACATCAACTCTATGAAATATTTGTCCTTCAAAATCCACATCTTCAACTGATCATTGATGTATATCTACCTCGTGTAGATCATTTTCTTCTATTTCAGGCACGTCTCATAAATGTCTATGTTGAATTTTTTGAATTATTCTCCACTCATTACCTACCTGAATATCATCAACATAAAATACTTGTTGTCCTTCGGAGTCAAGAATGAATGGTTTGGTCTGGTACCAGAAGTTTTGAGTATCTATGCTTGTAAAATGATGATCCCCGCGAACTCAATTCTTTTTAGAATTTGTATCATACCAATCACATCAAAATAAAACAACTCGTTTCATATGAATATACTTCAATTCAATCACTTCTTTGAGAACACCATAGAAGTCAACCCCATCACTATCATGTCCTCTGAAAACACAAACTCCACTATTTTGAGTTGTGCAGCGATCATCTCGATCTTTTGACGTAAATTTAACATCATTGATATTACACCCACTATACGAACTATGTCGCATATCAGGGCCACATGAAAGTGCATACAACTCACGCATAATCTCATTAGACGTTGACTGAACTTGTGATTGAATCTAAAACACAAAATTAACAAAATAACAATCAGTGTACAATAGTGACAATCATTACCACATCAAAAATACGATAAAATGCTAAAGACTCACTTTATTTTTAAACCACACCGGAAATTGGATTTCCTGCACTCGAACAATATTAGTTTCGCCACTATTTTCTAGTTCAATCTTGTGTTCTCTACGAATAAAATCATTAGTAAATAATGATTTTTAGCAAAAACTTTTGAGTTAATGTAGATAAATTTTCATACCTTCTATATGGATCTAATGCTTCACAATTGGTTAGTACATACCAATGAGCTTTTTGTAACTCAACATGTGATAACAATTCCGTTGTTGAACAACCAGTTGGACATGCTTTTTGTGAAAATATAGATAGATGACTATCGTTGTTCGAGGTACTCAAGTTTGTGAATCATCATTCTGAATTGTCCTATTGAACTTCGTTTCAATTCCATGCAAGTACATTGAACAAAATGACAATGTTTCATTTGCTATATTGCTTCTACTATTGAACCATCAGGGCGAGCTTTATTTCTTACATATTGCTTCAGTGTTCTCCAATTCCTACACATTGCATGTCTTAGAAAAATGAGCCTAATTTAAAAATAAGAGTCTAAAGCGTCGCTAATATATTTGACGAAATGGCTTTTCGTCGTAGTTTTCACCCATTCAAACAATTTTAAAACCCGCCAGTTAATTTGGGCTTGCGACGTTTTGACATTTCGTCGCTGATATCTGCGACAAAATGGGCTTTACGTCGCAATTTTAGCCATTCAAAAATTTTGGGCCTGCGGCGTTTGGATATTTTTTCGCAGTGTTTGCTACGTTTATGACATTTCGTCGCAGGCATGCGATGTTTTGGAAATTCGTCGCAGATATCTGCGACGTTGCAGATATTCGTCGCATATATTGCGACTTTTTATGATTTCGTCGCATTTTTTGCGACTTTTTTTTATTTACGTCGCAATTAATGCGACGATTATAATTTCGTCACTATTTGTTTGTCGTTAAATGTGTCTTTTCTTGTAGTGAAAAAAAACATCGACTAAATCAATCATCTCCTTCATTAATCACATATGATTTTTAATTTCCAATTGCCTTAAATGACATATGGTTAATCATTGTTACACTACTTGTGAACTTACAATCAAATGGATCGACCATCACGAAAGGAAAATAATGCCTAGCGACAACAATTCACCAACAAATCTTCGGCGTTGGATAACTTCCTCTTCTGATGTCCTACAAACTCAACATTGATGTGGCAGTGTTGGGCGCTGACGTGGGGATTGACGCCATCGTCAGGAACTCTTTCGGTGAAACCATGCTGGTCGTAGTGATAGAGCGCATGTAGCGCAGCGGAAGCGAGGCGGATCAATTGGCACTCTAATTTCATCAATTTAGCTAAATTAGAAACATGCTCAAAACTTGGAAATAAACGAAATTAGAACACAACCCTCTTGTAGTTCGAAAATCTTCTATTCCGATGCTCGAATCTCCTCACGAACTCTTCAAAGTTTCTCTCTAACTCTTCAAGAACCACCTCCGGTAGTCCCGCTATCCTCGAGCCGAGAAATGGAGTGGTGAGACTCCTTTACAAGAGAAAAAGGGAAGAAGAGATGAAAGTAGAAGAGATCTATGTGATGAGAGTTTTGAAGAAGAATGTCACACATCCAAAAGTTTCCATCAAAACTCAAGCATCATCAAACTCAAACCATTTGAACTCCCTCCAATTTATAAGTCATTCACATGCAAGAAACTCTTTGCTTAGCATGACACCTCAAAAATGGATGAATTAGTCTTCACACAAGTGTTCAACAATTGATGAGTTTATGCATGTACTTAGTGATTCACAATCCACTTCACAACTTGGATAAACTCACTCAACTTGGATAATCCCACTTGTAATATTTTGTCATTTTAAAATTAATTCATAATTAATTTTACAGAAAAAAATAAATTTTAATTAATTAATATTATTATTTAATTCAGTATCAAATATTAAATAAATAATAAGACTAATCTCGGTTTCTTAAATCGAATCATCACACATAAATCCCTATTCATGTTTTAGACCGATCCCATATTTAAATTATATTTAAATAATAAGACTAATCTCGGTTTCTCTCATATTGTTACACGGCTTAATTCGAGCTAGCCAGAAGAACCTAAAGGACCTACAGATCATGAGCTCCAACGATACGAGATTAACTGGCCAAACTTTTTAGCCAAGCTAACCAACATTCGTTAACCCCCGAAGACTCCACTAAAGTCCAAGGGTTGCACTCTCCTCACCGTAGATATAGTTTTGTCCTCTTGATATAACCATCATCAGAAAGTCGATCCTTCATAGGTCGTTCGTAATTACAGATGGGTCAAAATAACCGTTTTACCCCTGTAATTACATCTTGTTTCTCAAGTCCCACTCATCCTCTAATGAACTATTGGTTTGTGGTCAAAACACCAAACCGATTGGTATGTGATCTCATCACTATACCAAGTCGCTCTCGGGCCAATGAGAGGGTGGGATCCCTAGTTCAAAACCCAAAGTCAGCACTTAAGGGAACAACCTCTCTACTAATCCCTCAAGGCGGGTAAGAGTGAATTCCATCTCGCAGGACTATGTTCCCAGCTATCTACCTGGTCTTATCCCCAAGATGGTAGGCTTATTGAGTCGGCGATCTTGGGCCACTCTCACCCATACAAGTCAAAGGATAAGCTTGAATAAACAGGAGTTCATAGCGTGCTCAGGATTCAGATCGAGTTACCTAGGTCATCATATGAAAAAGTCGGTCTTTACAGTAAACGGAGTTATAATGAAAGAGCGACTTGTTTCGCGGTTCAGTCTTGTACAAACTCATTGCACAGGACGCCCCCACTCGCATGTCTCCATATGAACGATTTCGGATCACATCGTTTGTACTATGCAAAGCGAGCCGCGTCCAATAGTGTCCCAAGGATAAGGTACCCAGCCTTATCCCTATACTATAGACCGTTCTGGCTATTACTTGAACTTGATCCATAATCATGTCACACATGAAATTCAAGTATACAACCTATAGCCATGGGTTCTTTGTTTATTGGAGTTTGGGTATAAGAAAACGCATTTCACTTTATTCAATAACAACTTTACTGAATAAACTTCAATAACAATTTTATTGCAAAATAGAATATACATTCAGTTTACAAACCACGAGTTTTAGGACATAAAACCCAACAAACTCCCACTTGGACTAAAACGTCAGTGGAGTATTACATGCTGGATGAGAAAAACTGGAATATCAAATACATCCATGGCTTTTCTCCCACTATCCTACTGTACAGCTCGCAGTCCTAGACTCACTAGGTGCCCCTCAAACACTTTAGCGGTGATGGACTTTGTAAATGGATCAACAATATTGTGCTCCGAGGCGATCTGCATAACGATCACGTCTTCTCGATGCATTATCTCCCTGATGAGATGATATTTCCGCTCAATGTGCCTTCCATGCTTATGGCTTCTTGGTTCTCTGAAATTTGTCACAGCATCAATATTATCACAATAAAAGTGTGATAAGCAAATTCATATTTGGAACAACTTCCAAATCCGTCAAGAACTTCATAAGCCATACAGCCTCTTTCGCAGCTTCGCAAGTCGCGACATACTCAGCTTCCATGGTGGAGTCAGCAATACAACCTTGCTTTATACTTCTCCATACTATTGTCCCTCTGTTAAGAGTTAACACTGATCCCGATGTGGATTTCCTCGAATCCTTATCAGTTTGAAAATCAGAGTCAGTGTATCCTGTAAGGATCAAATCCTTCGCGCCATGCACAAGCACATAGTCCCTCGTTCTCCGAAGATACTTGAGGATGTGTTTAACAGCAGTCCAATGATCATATCCCGGATTGGACTGGTACCTACTGACAATTCCTACTGCATAGCATATGTCTGGTCTTGTACATAACATGGCTTACATTAGACTACCGACTGTTGATGCATAGGGAATTCGTCTCATATCCTCAACTTCTTGAGGTGTCTTAGGACACTCTTCCTTTGACAATTGAATTCCGTGCCTGAAAGGTAAAGAACTCTTCTTGGAATTCTACATCGAATATCGTATCAACACCTTGTCGATATAAGATGCCTGAGACAACGCTAGCGTTTTGTTCTTACGATTCCTTACGATTTGAATCCCTAGAACAAACTGAGCCTCTCCCAAATCTTTCATTTGGAATTGGGTCGGTAGCCATTGCTTAACGTCAGTCAGGAACTGTTGCGTGCTCAATGTGTTAATATAAATAAGCAATAATGAAGAAAGAGCACTCAGAACATGCAAGCATACATGATCTTATAGCAAGTAGTAAGTATTTTTTCATTCGTTTTCCCACAGAGATTTATTATGAGCTACTCGTGAAATGTAAAGTTAAGAAAGAAGGGGTGGATTTGATGGGGTAAAATTGGTTTTTAATTGCCTATTTCTTACTGAATGTATAGAGGGTAGCAACATAAACAAATGCAAGTTGAAATTAAACTCAAAAGAAAAGAGACGAGATTAATAACTGAAGAAGAAAACAGCTAAACAGAATTGTAACTTAGCAGAATTGCGGCAACAACAATTCTACCGCAATTGTAATGACAGCGAAAGTGAGTGAAATGGAGAAACAAGGGCTACTAACGACTCCTCTATAGGCATTTTCATACGATTCTCAAGCATTGGATCAACTCTCTATGCATCAAACTCACTCAATCTCATGTATCGTCTGATTCCATGCATTAGATTCTTTAGTTTACTCATGTCCAAGTAAGGTCTTAAGCATCTTGTTAAAGCAGAAGTTTAAGGTTTGTACTAGGAAAACGCCTATTCCTAGGTCGTTTTCTGGCTACCTTGAAAGGCTAGCATGAGTGTATGACTCTGAACTCTTACTCCTTCCAGAGATTAGGAGTTCTTTGGACAAAATGGATGGCCAATCGAAATTGCCCGTGGGATGAAGCTTACATACAATCAATGCTTCGAGAGCTATCCTACATGCTTGGTTCACGTTTTTAAGCCTATAGTCTTGTCATTAGCATGCCCCTAAGTGACTTAGCTACTCATGGATGTATAGAGAATAGAAATACGAGATAAAACAGACATGCTTAGAAGAAATATAAAGATAGAACAGTGAGGAAAAGCAGTAGCTTGCAAAGGTAAGAAACTGTGAAATGAAGAATATTGCTTGTGATTACTTGATTGTTTGAATGGACAAGGGAAAGCTTAAAGTAAATAACATAAAGACAGACAACAATGAAATAGAATGAAATGACTAATGGAAAGGAATTAACAACAAAGCAGTGCTGGAAATGAAAAGCAAAAGACAGAAAGCAGGAAATAGAGCGTGAACGCCTTGTTGCGATTGCTTCGACTGAATGGGGGGAAAGAATAGCCTTGCTTGGATGAATCCAATCGAGAGAGAAGACGAATCTTCTCTCCTTCCTATCAGATTGTCGATTCCAACAGCTGAGACTCTCACTCCAACAGACAAAGAAGAACGACAGGAGAAAAGATGGACTGCGAGAAGACTTCTACGCTTTCGGATGATGCTTGAACCTCCGACTTTGACCCCCTTTTATAGTAGTTTGCAGGTGCATTTGGGCCAAGGAGAACCATCAATCTTCAACGTCGTATATCAGAATGGATGGAGGAGAAAGCACGAATCCCTGAAATAACGGAAATTAACAGAAAAAGATCAGTCAACTTACGGTTTTCACTTGAAACATTGCGGTTTCAGCAATGTTTCCGCAATGCTGTCGCAATGTAGTTTTTTTCATTCTTTTACTTCGTTTTTCAATCTTTTTCTTTCCTTTTGTACATAAGTCCTAATTTAGCTACCTTCTTCTAATTATCATATATAAGCATAGGTTTAAGCTAAATCCTCTCAAAAACACCTAAGAATGTGCATCTTCCTAAGCTAAATAAGTCCTAAATATGTCACTTTTGGAGACATAACACACCCCCAAACTTAAGGTTTTGCTTGTCCTCAAGCAAACTAAGGACTTACTTAGGCTGCTGTTTCATTCCCTTTAACCACTTACTGACTCCCCTATATCCTTATCTCTAGCAGTGCTGTCCTGTGACACACTTCTAAGTTTAAAACTATCCTCTTATCTAGCTTCTTCTGATTTCGCACGCCTAATACTCCTACTGTTTTCATTAACTCCCTACGACTGATCTACTTGCTTTTGTCATATCATGCCACTATCCCTAAGGTTTCAAATTCTACCTAGCTTTACCCCAAACTCAGTACATGCTTCTAGTCTTTACTTTTGAGCTACCTAGGATTCCTTAGAGTCATGCCAGTCTTAGTACAAAATTAGTGACAGTAGTACTTTCATATAACAAACTAAACCCTGGCATCACTTCATTGGATATACATTCATCTCCCTAGACAAACCTAAAAGCTACAACCTTGTGCTCAGCTCATTGAGGATCAGAGTTCTTTTTAATTAGGACATCTAAGCCACAAGGTTATAACTCCTAAGCATACATTCTTCTTCCCTAAGTTATCTTTTTTTTTTCTTGGAGACCTCTCCTTTGGTTGCCTTTTGATGCAATGCCATTTGTGGGTTACACACTTGTCATTGATTACTCAGCAACCTCAAGAGAGACATCCCCCTTTATTCTATCATTCATTTTTTTTTTTTTTAAGGAGAAGAAGAATGCTTAAGTCTACAAGGAAGAGAGGAATGTTCCTAGGCCTAGGGTGGCCTCCCCCAAACTTAAACTACTCATTGTCCCCAATGAGTGTCTGAGGTGGCACACCCCCAAACTTACCTAGAAGCATCTAGTCTAAGGTAAAACAAAGAGAACCTAAAAGCCCTAGGCATAGACAGAATACTCTAAAAACAAATATCACAGCAGCAGAAATTTGAAAAAAAACAGACAGATAAGGACTTAAAGCTATGCATGCTGAGCTTTTTAGAGATTAATTTAAACTATCAAAGGGTGTCCTATGACACTCATCCAGCATGCTTTAAGATAAGCTATATAAGGTAGTCATGGTAGCAGCAAAAGATAGAATTTAAACAGAACCAACCTAGCTAAACAGACAGTCCAAAACATGCATTTACTAATAAAAATTGCGGTTTCCGCAATTATTTCGCAATAAAATCAGGACAAATCTAACAATGAACAAGGTCCCTAAGCATGTTTTTTCCAGTCATTCAAGCTCTCTAAAAAGGAAACTAAACTAATCTACCTAATCAGCTAGCATCAGACTACACTAAACAATTTAAAAACTTAAAACTAAGCAACTAAAACAGATCAAAATAT
Source organism: Herpetospermum pedunculosum (assembly GCA_028017165.1). Classification (NCBI taxonomy): domain Eukaryota; kingdom Viridiplantae; phylum Streptophyta; class Magnoliopsida; order Cucurbitales; family Cucurbitaceae; genus Herpetospermum; species Herpetospermum pedunculosum. Next base: position 64,844,023 of record CM051524.1, read on the forward strand.
TAACTAAAAACAGCATAATTCACATGGTTCACAAAAAGGCAGGTTGATTTTCTTTTTTTTTTTAATTATTGTAAGGGAACAGCAATACTCCCTTGAGTGCAATTCAAACCAGCACTCAGATGTCATCATCCTCATCATCAGTCCCTCGTGGTCGTGGAGGCACCCATGGAGACAGTAGGTTCGTGGGAAAGTCAGGAAAAAGACACCCCAGCTGATCAGCAACTTCTTTGTCTCTTGCCTGTGCATAAGTGGCCCACTGGGCCATCCTCTTCTGTAAATCCAGCAAGCACGCCATGGACAGTGACTGAGCAGCAGCCAATCTATCCAGCTCGAACTCCATGTTCCCCTTCCTTTTCAGCCTCAAGCCTGTGGGCAGCTCCAAGTGGCCTGTGTAAGCCATCTGCTGTTCCATTCGCTCAATGGGAACTCCTGCACGCAAACATAGTTTAGTAATAGTATTAGGGAAGAACAATGGACCCTTACCCTTCTTGGCGCACTCAGCAATGGCGGCTGACATGACTTCACCCATGTTGATCGTGAGACCTCGCATGATTGCATAGACCAGCAACGATCTGCTCTGGTTGATGGTGGTCTCATGAGTCACTGGGGCTAGTTTCCTTTTCACGAAAGAAAACCATGCCGCTGCCTTAGCTGTGAGGTTGGCACTCATGAGAGTGTGCCTCCCATTGCGTGACACGGTCCAGGATGCTTCAGGTTGGCCAATGGTCCGAATGGCCTCTTCCAGGACGGCTTCAGTAGGCTCATCAACAATCCTCGCATAGTCAGTATGTTTTTGGCCCTTGAGGCCATAGGCTTCGTTGATGGCTTGTGCTGAAAAGTCCACTTCTACTCCCCTGACCACAGACAACTGTTGCGTGCTCAATGTGTAAAGATAAATATGCAAAAGAGTAAGAGAGCACTTAGAACATGCAAGCATACATGGTCTCACAGCAAGTAGTAAGTATATTTAATTCGTTTTTCCACAGAGACTCATTTTTAGTTATTCGCGAAGTGTGATTGTTAAGAAAGATGGGATGAATTTGGTGGGGTAAAATTAGTTTTTAATTGTCTAATTTTTGCTGAATATGTAAAGGGATATAACATAAACAAATGCGAGTTGAAATTATACTTAAAAGACAAGAGATGGAATTAATAAACGAGGAAGAAAACAGCTAAACAGAATGGAAAATGGCAGAATTGCGAGGACCGCAATGATTCCGCAATTAAATAGCAGCGAAAGTGTATAAATGGGCGAATTCAGGGCTACTAATGACTATCCTATAGGCATTCAAATACGATTCTCAAGCAGTAGGTCAACTCTCTATACATCAAACTCACTCTAACTCATGTATCGTCCGATTCCATGCATGAAATACTTTAGTTTACTCGACTTCAAAGTAAGGTCTTAAGCACTTTGTTAAAACAGGAATGTTCAGTTTGTACTAGGGAAACGCCTATTCCTAGGCCGTTTCCTGATTACCATGAAAGGCTAGCATGATTATATGACTCTGAACTCTTACTCCTTCCAGAGGTTAGGAGTTCTTTGGACAAAATGGATGGCCAATCGAAATTGCCCGTGGGATGAAGCTTACATACAATCAATGTTCGAGTGTTAAACTGCCTACTTGAGTCACGTTTTTTAGCCTATAGTTCTGTCATTAGCATGCCCCTAGGTGATTTAGCTACTCATGGATATAAGGTGAACAGAAACAGCAGATAAAAGAGACATGCTTAGAAGGGAAATGTAATTAAAATAGCAGACGAAAGTCGTAGCAGAAGATGAAAAATAGGGAAGTGCAGAATTGTACTTTGATTTAATGAAATTGTTTAACGACAAGGGAAAGCTTAACGAGAAATGATTAAAAGGCAGACAATACCGAATTGCAGTAACTTAAACTCTAAACTAAGAACAACAAATGAACAGAAATGGACATGGGAAGAAAAAGACAGAAAAGCAGTAAGAGTTGCTGGAAAACTTCGTGGCAGTCGCCTCGAATGAAGGGGATGAAAGCTCAGCCGTGCTTGGATGAATCCAATCGAGAGAGAAGAGGAATCTTCTCTCCTTCCTATCAGATTATCGACTCCAAAAGCTGACACTCTCACTCCAACAGACGGGAAAGGAAAACAGGAAGAAATGGTGGACTGCGGGAAGACTTCTGCGCTTCGGAATGATGATCAAACCTCCGACTTTGACCCCTTTTTATAGTAGTTTGCAGGTGCTGCTGGGCCAAGGAGAACCATCAATCTTCAACGTCATATATCAGAAATGGATGGAGGAGAAAGAACGAGTCCCTGAAATAACGGAATTTAACAGAAAAAGATCAGTCAAGTTACGGTTTTCACTTGAATAATTGCGAAGACCGCAATTATTTCGCAATTCATTCGCAATGCGTATTCTTCATTCTTTTCCTTCGGTTTTCAACCCTTTTTCTACCTATTGTGCAAAAGTCCTAAATTAGCTACCTTCTTCTAATTCTCATATTAAAGTATAGGTTTAGGCTAAATGCTATCAAAAACACCTAAAAGTGTACATCTTCTTAGGCTAAATGGGTCCTAAATAAGTCACTTTCAGAGACTTAACACACCCCCAAACTTGAGGTTTTGCTTGTCCTCAAGCAAACTATGGACTTACTTAGTCTGTAATTTATCTTCTTTAGCTACTTACTGACTCCCTTATATTCTTATCTATAGCAATGCTGTCCTGTGACATCCTTCTATGCTCAATACTAACCTCTTGTCAAGCTTCTTCTGCCTTTGCCTGCCTAACACTCTTTCTGTTTTCATTAACTCCCTACAACTGATCTATTTGCTTTTGTCATGTCATGCCACTATCCCTAGGGTTTCAAATTCTGCCTAGCTTTATCTCAGACTCAGTACATGCTTCTAGTTTTTTTTTCTTATGAGCTACCTAGGATTCCTTAGAGTCATGCCAGTCTTAGTACAAAACCAGTGACAGTAGTACTTTCATAAGACCAACTAAACCCTGACATCACTTCATTGGATATACATTCATCTCCCTTAGACAAACCTAAAAGCTACAACCTTGTGCTCAGCTCATTAAGGATCAGAGTTCTTTTCAAATAGGACATCTAAGCCACAAGGTCATAACTCCCAAGCACACATTCTTCTTCCCTATTTTCTCCTTTTTTCTTTTCTTACTTAGGTGGAGCCTTCCCTTGGGTTGCCTTTTGATGCAATGCCACTTGTGGTTCACACACTTGGCACTGATTACTCAGCAGCTTGAGAAAGACTCCCCTCTTTATTCTATTTTTTACTTTTTCTATTTATCACTTTTTTTTTTTTTAAAGGAGAAGAAGAATGCTTATGTCCTAAGGAAGAGAGGAATGTTCCTAGGCCTAGGGTGGCCTCCCCCAAACTAAAACTACTCATTGTCCCCAATGAGTGCATGAGGTGGCACACCCCCAAACTAGTCTAGAAGCATCTAGTCTAAGGTAAAACAAAGAGAATCTAAAGCCCTAGGCATAGACAGAACATTTGAAAGAAAATATCACAGCAGCAGAATTTAAAAAAAACAGACAGTTAAGGGCTTAAAGCTGCGCATGCTGAGCTATTGAGAGGTTAATTTAAACTATCAAAAGACGTCTTATGACACTCATCCAGCATGCTTTTAGATCAGCTATATACAGTAGTCATGCTAGCAGCAAAAGATGGTATTTAAACAGATCATAGCCTAACTAAACAGACAGTCCAAAACACGCAAATAGTAAGAAAAATTGCGGGCACCGCAATTTTTTCGCAATTAAATCTAGGCAGATATAACAATGAATCAGGCCCCTAGCATGCTTTTTTCCGTTGTTTTAAGCTCTACAAAATTAAAACTAACCTAACCTACCTAGGCAGCTAACATCAGACTAACCTACACAAAAGAAAAAACACAGAAACTAAACGTATAAACAGATCAAAAATTAAACACAAACAGCATAATTCACATTATCTATCAGAAAGCAGGAAAATTGTTTTTGTTTTCTAAGGGAACAGCAATACTCCCTTTAGTGCACTTCACACCAGCACTCAAGTCTCATCATCTTCATCAGGTTGCCTTGGTCGTGGTGGCACCCATGGAGTCAGGAGATTGGTAGGGAAGTCCGGGAAGATGCATCCAATCTGGTCTGCGAGTTCCCTGTCCCTTGCCTGCGCATACTTGGCCCATTGAGCCATCCTTCGTTGCATATCCATGAGGCACGCCATGGATCGTGACTGATCAGCAGCCAACCGATCCAACTCAAACTCCATGTTCCCCTTCCTCTTCAGCCTCAAGCTGGCAGGCAGCTCCAAATGGCCCGTGTACGGCATCTGCTGCTCCAAGCGTTCGGTGGGGACTCCTGCAAGCAAACACAATTTTGTTATAGTGTTGGGAAAGAATAATGGCCCCTTACCTTTGCGGGCACACTCAGCAATGGCTGCTGACATGATCTCCCCCACGTTGACCGTGAGACCGCGCATGATGGCATACACCAGCAGTGATCTACTCTGGTTGATTGTCGTCTCGTGGGTCACTGGGGACAGCTTCCTTCGCACAAAGGCAAACCAAACAGCCGCCTTGGCTGTCAGATTGGCACTCATTAATGTGTGCCTCCCATTGCGTGAGACAGTCCATGCTGCTTCAGGCTGGCCAATTGTTCGGATGGCCTCTTCCAGCACAGCCTCAGTCGGCTCATCAACTATCCTCGCATAATCTGTGTGAGCTTGGCCCTTGAGACCAAAGGCTTCATTGATGGCCTTGGCTGAGAAATCTACTTCCACCCCTCTGACCACAGATAGGCCATCCTCAGGGCTGAGCACGTTGGCGTAAAAGTCATACACCATGCTCGTGTATGCTGGATTAGGCGGTCGGCAGAATTCTTCCCAGCCATGGTTGAGCACTCCTGCGCGCAAGAACTGCGGCAGGTCAGCTAGTCGGTAGAGGAAACCTTTCTCGTGCAACAGGTCCCTCTTTCTCAGCTCAGCACCCCGGGACTCAGCATCAGATGAGACATACCTCACTGACTGAGGTTCGTCTTCAGGGTAGAGCTTAGCCTTGCCCTTATCTGCTGGCCTGGATGATTCGGTAGCCTCCACCTTGAGGCGCTTGAGTGAAGGCTCAGTACTCTCTTTGTCCACCGAGGGCACCTTCTTGGCCTTCTTTTTCTTTAACTTCTTGGCCTTGACAATCTTGGCCTTTTTCTTCTTCTTCAGCTTGGCTTTGATGTTGATTTGTTGGAGGCACGCCCCCAACGTCTCTTCCATAGAATCGGCCTGCTGTGCAGGCTCATCAAGGCTATCTTCCCTCATAGGAGAGAAGACTTCCTCTTCCCCAGCATCTCCACTACCTTGCGTGGACTCTTGATAATCCCCATAAGGGAATTCTGGATCAGGCCGTGGGGAATCATGCTCTGCTGAAGGTGTCCGTGCAGAACTCAGTGGCGAAGATGATAATTCAGGACTCTTCGCTGCTGCAGGCGTCGGATCAGAGCTCTGAGGTGCTGGAGACAACTCGGGGCTCTGTGCAGGTGGTGACGACTCTGTGCTCGGCACTGGTTCAGACGGCGCAGGGCTGTGCACAGGTGATACAGACGGTGACGGTTTGCGCGCTGGTGAAGCAGGTGGCGTCGAACTCTTCTTGGCTGAATCGTGAGACCCACGATCAGAATCTTGACTCGCCACAGAGGGAGTCGTCGCTACGCTTGGTTCGGCGGCCGTCTTGACACTCCACCGGCGTTTCTTGGGCGTGCCTGCGGGCTCAGATGGTCCAGCAGGGATCTCAGTGACCACCCTCCACTTCCTCCTACGGATAGGAAGCTTGGGGAGAGGTCCTGTGCGAACGGCACCATCGTCTGCAAGGGTCAGAAGTGCTTCCCTTGCAGCTGCTTCAGCTGCGTCATCAGCCTTCTTCTTGGCTGCGGATCGGTCTGCTCGGGTGAAAACCATGGTTGCTTCTTGGAGATCTTGAGAGAGGAATCAAAGGGTGAGAGAATCGCTGAATTCTTGGATAGCAAAGAATGAGAGAATCGTACTGATCGAACGCCTCCCAACGGATATAAATGCAACGGATAAAATCCCAACGGCTCTTTTTGCGGATCCAGCAATTCCAGCGCAATTCCAGGGATATTTTTTCATAAAAATCTCAATCTTTGATCATCCGTATCTTTTATTTGGCTCAACCAATTCTTGAATTTTAAAGCTGGATTTGATCTCCTTGATTCCATCTATCGATTCCCTACAAAAACAAATAAAACAAACATTAAATACTCAATTAAAAACACACCACAAAACCCACAAACGATAATCGGAAAAACAGAAAAAATAAACTAAGGCATTGGCCTTTGCTAAACGAGCACAGTAACCACTCGTTCTCTCTCGTTCTTTTTGTCATGCTTCAGTCAAGAGGAAGGCCGAGAGAGTCTTCACATCTCCTTCCTCGTAGTAATGCTTCAATCTGGCACCATTGACCATAAATGGCTGGCCTTGCTGCAAGTTTTTTATCTCTATTGCACCATGAACAAAGACATTAGTAATAACAAATGGACCCGACCATCTAGACTTTAGTTTGCCTGGAAATAACTTTAAGCGTGAATTAAATAATAATACAAGTTGGCCTTTCCTAAAGTCTTTGATCCTAAGCCTACTGTCATGCCATATTTTGGTCTTTTCTTTATACATTTTGGCATTCTCGTAGGCCATATGCCTAAGCTCATCAAGTTCATGCAGCTGTAAAGACCTCAATGTCCCCGCATCCTTCACACAAAAATTCAATTCCTTCATGGCCCAAAATGCTTTGTTTTCTAACTCAAGTGGCAAGTGACAAGCCTTGCCATATACCAGCCTATAGGGAGACATACCTAGGGGTGTCTTATATGCTGTTCTGTAAGCCCAAAGTGCATCCTCAAGCTTGAAAGACCAGTCTTTCCTATTAGGTTTGACTACCTTCTCTAGGATGTTCTTTATTTCCCTATTGGAAATTTCAGCTTGACCATTTGAATGTGGGTGGTAGGGGGTAGCTACTCTGTGTCTAATGTTATATTTAGCCAATAATTTCTCCATAGCCTTATTAATGAAATGTGACCCCTCATCACTAATGATAGCACGAGGAGTCCCAAATCGAGTGAAAATGTGCCTATGTAAGAAACTAGTGACCGTTTTAGCATCATTATTGGGACATGCTTTAGCTTCTACCCATTTGGACACGTAATCTACTGCTACTAATATATAGAGGTTACCTGACGATGGAGGGAATGGTCCCATGAAATCAATGCCCCACACATCAAAGAGCTCCAACTCTAAGATGTAGGTGAGGGGCATCTCATCCTTACGACTCAAGTTACCTGTCCTTTGGCACTCATCACAGTTGTGGGCGTAGTCATGGGCGTCCTTGAAGATCGTTGGCCAATAGTAGCCACTCTGAAAGACCTTAGCAGCTGTTCTCTGGCCACCAAAATGTCCCCCATAAGGAGATGAGTGACAGTGCTGCAGCACAGATTTCGCTTCAGCAGCTGAAACACATTTCCTTAACAACCCATCAGCACAAGTTCTGTAAAGTATGGGGTCATCCCAGATGAATTTCCTTACTTCATGGAGGAACCTCTTCTTCTCCTGTCCTCCCTTGAACACTGGTAATACCTGTGATGCACGAAAGTTAGCAATATCAGCGAACCATGGTTCCTCATTGTTATCACGATGGGACAAAGCAAAGACATGCTCATCTATGAAAGCATCAGAAATTGCGGACTCCGCAATTTTTTCGCAATTATGGTGCAATCGAGACAGGTGATCTGCAACCACATTCTCACAACCTTTCTTGTCTCGAATATCCAAATCAAATTCTTGCAGCAATAACACCCACCTAATCAGCCTAGGCTTGGCGTCAGCTTTCCTCATAAGATATTTCAAGGCAGAATGGTCAGTGTATACAATGGTCCTAGTGCCTACAATATAATTTCTAAATTTTTCGCAAGCAAATACTACAGCAAGCATCTCTTTCTCTGTAGTTGTATAATTACATTGGGCCTCATTTAAGGTTTTACTGGCATAGTAGACAGGATGTGTCAGCTTGTCAATTTTCTGTCCTAACATGACTCCGACAGCATAGTCACTGGCATCACATAGCATCTCAAATGGGAGATCCCAATTTGGTCCAACTATGATAGGCGCTGTGACTAGTGCCTCTTTAAGGGTCTTCCAAGCTACTACACATTCCTCAGAGAAGATAAAAGGCTTATTGAGCTCTAGAAGCTCGCACAGAGGCTTGGCTATCTTAGAAAAGTCCTTGATGAACCTTCTGTAGAAACCAGCATGCCCTAAGAAGCTTCTAATGCCCTTGACATTTTGGGGCTCTACTAACTTCTCTATAATCTCTATTTTGGCCCTATCCACTTCCACACCTGCCCTTGACACTCGATGTCCTAAAACAATCCCCTCATCTACCATAAAATGGCATTTTTCCCAATTTAGGACTAGGTTGGTCTCCTCACACCTAGCCAGGACTTGTCCTAGGTTGTCTAGACAGGTTTTAAATGAATCCCCAAAGACTGAGAAGTCATCCATGAATATTTCTATCATGGACTCATCCAACTCAGAGAAGATTGCCATCATGCACCTCTGGAAAGTTGCCGGTGCATTGCATAAGCCAAACGGCATTCTGCGGAAGGCAAACGTTCCAAAAGGGCAAGTGAAGGTGGTCTTCTCTTGGTCCTTAGGATCTATAGTTATTTGATTGTAGCCTGAATATCCATCTAAGAAACAATAATAGGCTCTACCAGCTATTCTGTCTAGCATCTGGTCAATAAATGGTATAGGGAAATGGTCTTTTTTAGTTTCTTTGTTTAACTTCCTGTAATCCATACACACCCTCCACCCTGTGACAGTCCTTGTTGGAATCAGTTCGTCGTTCTCATTGACTACCACAGTTATTCCCCCCTTTTTAGGTACACACTGGATGGGGCTCACCCACTGGCTACTAGCTATGGGAAAAATTACTCCTGCATCTAACCATTTTATTATTTCTTTCTTCACTACCTCTTTCATAGAGGGGTTTAACCTACGCTGGTGATCTACCTTAGGTGTGTGCTCTTCCTCTAGTATAATTTTGTGCATACAATAAGAAGGGCTAATGCCTCGAATATCAGCAATAGTCCATGCTATAGCCTTCCTATGACGCTTAAGCAGTAAAATTAAATCAACCTCATGCTGTTCACTTAGTTTAGAGGAAATAATTACAGGCAGTGTATCATTATCTCCTAAATATGCATATTTGAGGTGAGTAGGTAGTGGTTTCAGTTCTAGAATAGGTGGATGCTCAATGGAGGGCTTTAAAGGATTTACAGTTCTATTAGTTAATTCTATATTCATACATACATGCTGTGGTTTATCTACAGGTACATTCATTATGTCAGATACATTTAAATCAGCTACATCTACTTGTACATATTCATTAGCATGCTTGGTTAATAATACATGCTCTAATTGTTTTTCCATAAGTGAGTCAACAACATCCATGCTTGCACAAGACTCAGAATCAGAGGGATACCTTAAAGCTTTGTAAACACTAAATTTTACCTCTTCATCATGAACTCTCATGGTTAACTCACCTTTTTGCACATCTATTAGTGCCCTACCTGTGGCTAGAAATGGTCTACCAAGCAGGATGGGTACCTCCTTGTCTGCCTCATAGTCCAGGACAATGAAATCTGCAAGGAATATAAATTTGTCAACTTTCACTAGAATATCCTCAATCTTACCTTCCGGGTATGCGATGGATCTGTCTGCTAGCTGTAAAGTGACGGTAGTTGGACGTGCTTCCCCTATTCCCAACTGGCGGAATAGGGACAGGGGCATGAGGTTAATGCTGGCTCCCAGGTCACAGAGAGCTCGCCCCACGTGCTTGCCTCCAAGTTCAACAGGTAAGGTGAAGGAACCAGGATCCTTCTCCTTCTTAGGTAGCTTGTTCTGGAGGATGGCACTGCACTCCTCAGTGAGATTGACTGTTTCAAACTCACCAATTATTTTTTTGTTAGTAATGATGTCCTTCAAAAACTTTACATAAGAAGGCATCGACTGTAAAACCTCTACGAAAGGAATGTTAACATGTACTTGCTTAAGTATTTCTAAGAATTTATTGAAATGCACTTCCTGTTCCTGCTTCTTTTTAAGTCTTCTAGGATATGGAGGTGGTGGTACATAAGCAGGTACGTCAGGGCGCTTTAGGATTGGTGGAGGTCTTGGAATTTCTTCTATTTCCTCTACAATTGGCTCTAATCTGGCTCCTGAGGTGCTAGTGGGTGGTGGACCTTGGTTGGGCAGAGACTCCAGTGGAGCACTAGACTCGGTGTTCTCTACTCTCTTTGGTATGTCTTTGGTATTGCTTACCAGAGGTCTTCCACTCCTGAGTTCAATTGCTTGAACTTGTTCCTTTCCCTCTCTCCTGGGCAGTTCAGTGTCAGCAGGGAGTCTACCTTGGGGCCTACTTTTAATTTCATTGGCTAACTGGCCTATTTGAGTTTCTAAGCTCCTAAGGGTAGCTTGCTGGCTTTGGAGAGTAGCATCATTTTTTGCTATATATTCCTTGAGTAGGTTTTCTACAGAAGATCCTACTGGTTGATAAGGTTTTTGGTACATTGATTGGTTATGTTGGTTATGTTGGGGAGTGAAACCAGATGTTCCACTCGGCCTTGGTTGGTTAATATTTTGGTTAGAGTTTGGTTGGCCACCCCATGACAGGTTTGGGTGGTTCCTCCAACCAGGATTGTATGTTTGTGAGTAGGGGTTGTTCCTTGGTTGCTGCTGGCTTCCTACATAGCAGACCGAGGATGGATTCCCAGGGCAATATTCATATGGGTGCCCTTCCCCACAGAATCCACAGACTAGTGCCTCGCCTTGACTTGGTTGGGTGCCCATTGACATGGCTGTGGCGGTATTGGCACTGGATTGGAGATTGGCCTGAGCCATTTGCTTAACTAAGTTGGTCAGGGCATTTATTTGGGTGCTCATGGCGCTTAGAGCATCCTTGTCTTGAGCTCTAGTTGGCTCTACAGGATCATCCGACCACCTACAATGAGATGTTGAGATCTTCTCCAAGATCTCGTAAGCTTCGTTGTAACTCTTGGACAACATGGAACCTCCAGCAGATGAATTTAAGACTTGTCTAGTGCTGGGGTTACAACCTTTAAAGAAGACTTCTATTTGAATACACCATGGGATGCCATGGTGCGGACATTTGATGAGAAGGTCTTTGAAGCGTGTCCAAGCTTCGTGAAGAGACTCACTTGGAGTTTGTTTGAATTTTATAATGTCATCACGGAAAGTAGAATTCCTATCAGGTGGGAAATATTTGACTAGGAATTTTTCTGCTAGATCTGTCCAATTAAGAACAGATCCGGAAGGTAATGAGTTCAGCCACGTTTTGGCCTTGTCCCTCAAAGAGTAAGGGAACAAGTATAGCCTTAATGCTTCTTGAGAAACTCCAGGGATTAGGAACGTGTCACTAACTCCTAAGAAGTTCCTAAGATGATTGTGGGGATCCTCATTTTCCATTCCAAAGAATTGTCCCACAGTGGACAACATTTGGAACATCACTGGCTTTAACTCGAATGAGTTGGCAGTGATCTCAGGACGGATTATGCTGGGGTTCAGCTCCCCAGGCATAGGTACAAGATATGAAAGAATGGCGCTATCCTTGTCATTCGCTATGTCTATGGGATTGCGAGTGGCAGGCACCAGATCTTGATCTCTTCGATCCATTTCTTCTAAAGGTGGTGATGATAACCTTGCGGTATCAGCAGCTAATGGAGGTAAAGAAGGTTGTTTAAATAAACGTTTCTTGGCTCTATTCCTAGCTCTAAGTAATCTCTCGGGCTCAGGGTCGAACTCTAGATCACTAGATGGAAGCTCATTCATAAACTAACCTAAGTTTTACCTAAGGAAGAAATGAAATATAGATCAAATGCAAGAAAAAAAAAAATTGATGCTTCAAACTTAACAAAAACTTCGTTTTACTTAAAATAAGTCCCCGGCAGCGGCGCCAAAAACTTGTTGCGTGCTCAATGTGTAAAGATAAATATGCAAAAGAGTAAGAGAGCACTTAGAACATGCAAGCATACATGGTCTCACAGCAAGTAGTAAGTATATTTAATTCGTTTTTCCACAGAGACTCATTTTTAGTTATTCGCGAAGTGTGATTGTTAAGAAAGATGGGATGAATTTGGTGGGGTAAAATTGGTTTTTAATTGTCTAATTTTTGCTGAATATGTAAAGGGATATAACATAAACAAATGCGAGTTGAAATTATACTTAAAAGACAAGAGATGGAATTAATAAACGAGGAAGAAAACAGCTAAACAGAATGGAAAATGGCAGAATTGCGAGGACCGCAATGATTCCGCAATTAAATAGCAGCGAAAGTGTATAAATGGGCGAATTCAGGGCTACTAATGACTATCCTATAGGCATTCAAATACGATTCTCAAGCAGTAGGTCAACTCTCTATACATCAAACTCACTCTAACTCATGTATCGTCCGATTCCATGCATGAAATACTTTAGTTTACTCGACTTCAAAGTAAGGTCTTAAGCACTTTGTTAAAACAGGAATGTTCAGTTTGTACTAGGGAAACGCCTATTCCTAGGCCGTTTCCTGATTACCATGAAAGGCTAGCATGATTATATGACTCTGAACTCTTACTCCTTCCAGAGGTTAGGAGTTCTTTGGACAAAATGGATGGCCAATCGAAATTGCCCGTGGGATGAAGCTTACATACAATCAATGTTCGAGTGTTAAACTGCCTACTTGAGTCACGTTTTTTAGCCTATAGTTCTGTCATTAGCATGCCCCTAGGTGATTTAGCTACTCATGGATATAAGGTGAACAGAAACAGCAGATAAAAGAGACATGCTTAGAAGGGAAATGTAATTAAAATAGCAGACGAAAGTCGTAGCAGAAGATGAAAAATAGGGAAGTGCAGAATTGTACTTTGATTTAATGAAATTGTTTAACGACAAGGGAAAGCTTAACGAGAAATGATTAAAAGGCAGACAATACCGAATTGCAGTAACTTAAACTCTAAACTAAGAACAACAAATGAACAGAAATGGACATGGGAAGAAAAAGACAGAAAAGCAGTAAGAGTTGCTGGAAAACTTCGTGGCAGTCGCCTCGAATGAAGGGGATGAAAGCTCAGCCGTGCTTGGATGAATCCAATCGAGAGAGAAGAGGAATCTTCTCTCCTTCCTATCAGATTATCGACTCCAAAAGCTGACACTCTCACTCCAACAGACGGGAAAGGAAAACAGGAAGAAATGGTGGACTGCGGGAAGACTTCTGCGCTTCGGAATGATGATCAAACCTCCGACTTTGACCCCTTTTTATAGTAGTTTGCAGGTGCTGCTGGGCCAAGGAGAACCATCAATCTTCAACGTCATATATCAGAAATGGATGGAGGAGAAAGAACGAGTCCCTGAAATAACGGAATTTAACAGAAAAAGATCAGTCAAGTTACGGTTTTCACTTGAATAATTGCGAAGACCGCAATTATTTCGCAATTCATTCGCAATGCGTATTCTTCATTCTTTTCCTTCGGTTTTCAACCCTTTTTCTACCTATTGTGCAAAAGTCCTAAATTAGCTACCTTCTTCTAATTCTCATATTAAAGTATAGGTTTAGGCTAAATGCTATCAAAAACACCTAAAAGTGTACATCTTCTTAGGCTAAATGGGTCCTAAATAAGTCACTTTCAGAGACTTAACAACAACCCCTCCTCAGAATTCCTCAAGTTGGCGTAGAAGTCATACACCATGCTTGTGTAAGCTGGATTAGGTGGTCTGCACAACTCCTCCCAGCCGTGATTCGTAATTCCTGCGCGCAAGAATTGCGGCAGGTCAGCAGGTCTATCGAGGAAGCCCTTCTCGTGCAGCAGCTCTCGTTTCCTCAGCTCCATGCCTCTAGACTCAGCGTCAGAAGATACGTACCTCACTGACTGAGGCTCATCTTCAGGGTAAAGCTTGGCCTTCCCTTTGTCTTTTTGTTTGGCTGACTCAGCAGCCTCAATCTTGAGCTTCTTGAGTGATGGCTCAGCACCCTTCTCCTCTGATGCAAGCGCCCTCTTGGCTTTCTTTTTCTTTGATTTCTTGGACCGTTTAGCCTTGATAATCTTGGCAGCCTTCTTCTTCTTCAGCTTTGCCTTGGTTGTGATCGCATGGAAGCAGGCCCCCAGTGTTTCTTCCATAGAATCATCCTGCTGCACAGGACTCTCAGGGCTGGCTTCCCTTAACGGAGAGAAGACCTCGTCTTCCTCAGCTTCCCCACTGCCCTGCGTCGATTCTTGGTACTCCCCATATGGGAATTCAGGGTCAGGCCGTGGAGAAGTGTGCGAAGGAGTGGTGCTTTGTGCTGCTGTAGGGGTCTGTGCAGAACTCTGCGGTGATGAAGGCAGCTCAGGGCTCTGTGCTGGCGGCGATGGAGAGAGCTCAGGACTACAAACCGGTTGGGATGGTGTAGGGCTGCGCTCGGCTGTCTCGTGAGAAGGCTGGCCCAATTCTTGACTCTCCACAGAGGGAGTCTTTTTCTTGATTTCTTCTTCGGCCACAGCCATACTCCATCTGCGCTTCTTGGGTGTGCCTGCTGGTTCAGAGGGTCCAGCAGGTATCTCTGTGACAACCTTCCACTTCTTCCTACAGATCGGCAGTTTGGGAAGGCGTTCAGTTCGCGCAGCATCAGCGTCTGCAAGGGCAAGAAGTGCTTCCCTCGCAGCCGTTTCAGCGTCATCAGCCCTTTTCTTGGACGCAGATCGTTCGGCCCTTGTGAGCACCATTGTTGAATCTTGGAGATTTGGAGAGAGGAATCACAGATGAAGAGAAAATCAGTTTTCTTGGAGTTCAGATAATGGAAGGATCGTACGGATCAACGCGCCTTCTAACGGATATAAAGGAAACACAAAAAATCCCAACGGCTATATTTTTGCGGATTCCGCAAATCCAGCGCAATTCTAGTGACCGTTGGAGATTTTTTTGCATTTAAATGTCAATCTTTGCTCAACCGTATCTTTGATTTGGCCCAATATCTCCTTGATTTTTTTAGCTGGATTTAATCTCCTTGATTCCCTCTATCGATTCCCTGCAAAAATAAATAAAATCAACAACAAATACTTAATTAAAATCACACAAACATATGCACAAACGATAACCGGAAAAATTGCAAAAAATAAATTAAGGCATTAGCCTTGACTAGACGAGCACAGTAACCACTCGTCCTCTCTCGTTCTTAATTCACGTTTCAGTCAAGAGGAAGGCCGAGAGAGTCTTCACATCTCCTTCCTCATAGTAGTGCTTCAACCTTGCACCATTAACCATGAAAGGTTGCCCTTGCTGCAAGTTCTTTATCTCGATGGCACCATGAACAAACACATTAGTAATTACAAATGGACCTGACCATCTAGACTTAAGTTTGCCTGGAAATAATTTCAATCGTGAGTTGAATAACAAAACAAGTTGGCCTTTTTTAAAGTCCTTAATCCTAAGTCTACTGTCGTGCCAAATCTTGGTCTTTTCCTTATACATTTTAGCATTTTCATAGGACATATGTCTAAGCTCATCAAGCTCATGTAATTGCAAAGACCGCAACGTTCCCGCATCAGTCACGCAATAATTCAACTCTTTCAGTGCCCAAAATGCCTTAATTTCTAACTCGAATGGAAGATGACATGCTTTACCATACACAAGTCTATAAGGAGACATACCTAGGGGTGTCTTATATGCAGTTCTATAGGCCCAAAGTGCATCCTCGAGTTTAAACGACCAGTCCTTTCTATTGGGTTTGACCACTTTTTCTAGGATGTTTTTAATCTCCCTATTTGAAATTTCAGCCTGTCCATTCGAGTGTGGGTGATAGGGAGTGGCTACTCTATGTCTAATGTTATATTTAGCCAACACTCTCTCCATAGCCTTATTAATGAAATGTGTCCCCTCATCACTAATGATAGCACGAGGAGTTCCAAACCTAGTAAAAATGTGCATATGCAAGAATTTAACTACTGTTTTGGCATCATTATTGGGACATGCTATGGCCTCTACCCACTTGGATACGTAGTCTACTGCTACCAATATGTAAAGGTTACCTGAGGATGGGGGAAATGGTCCCATGAAGTCAATGCCCCACACATCAAAGAGTTCCAACTCTAAGATGTAAGTGAGAGGCATTTCATCCCTGCGACTGAGGTAACCTGTTCTCTGGCATTCATCACAGCTGTGTGCAAAGTTGTGTGCATCCTTGAAGATCGTTGGCCAATAGTAGCCACTCTGAAACACCTTTGCAGCTGTTCTTTGGCCACCAAAGTGTCCCCCATAAGGAGCTGTGTGGCAATGCTGCAGCACAGACTTCGCCTCAGCAGCTGAAACACACTTCCTTAGCAATCCGTCAGCACATGTTTTGTATAATGTGGGATCATCCCATATGAATTTCCTTGCTTCGTGAAGGAACCTCTTCTTCTCTTGTCCTCCCTTGAAAGTAGGCAGTACCTGCGATGCAAGGAAGTTAGCAATGTCAGCAAACCAAGGTTCCTCATCGTTATCACGATGAGCCAAAACAAAGACATGTTCATCAATGAAAGCATCAGAAATTGCGGGTTCCGCAATTTTTTCGCAATTATGCTGCAATCTGGAAAGATGATCCGCAACCACATTTTCACTCCCTTTCTTGTCTCTAATGTCCAGATCAAACTCTTGTAGTAGCAGTACCCACCTTATCAACCTAGGCTTAGCATCAGCCTTCCTCATAAGGTACTTAAGTGCAGAGTGATCTGTAAACACTATTGTTCTGGTTCCTACGATATAGTTCCTAAATTTCTCACAAGCAAACACTACAGCTAGCATCTCTTTCTCAGTGGTTGTGTAGTTGCATTGTGCCTCATTAAGTGTTTTGCTAGCATAGTACACAGGGTGTGTTAGCTTGTCAATCATTTGGCCTAACATGACCCCTACAGCATAGTCACTAGCATCACACAATAACTCAAAGGGAAGGTCCCAATTTGGTCCTACTATGACAGGGGCTGTAACTAGTGCTTCCTTAAGGGTCTTCCAAGCTAGGAAACATTCTCTAGAGAAGATGAAGGGTTTGTTTAGCTCTAGAAGCTCACATAAAGGCTTGGAGATCTTAGAAAAGTCCTTAATGAACCTTCTATAGAAGCCAGCATGCCCTAAGAAACTTCTAATGGCTTTAACATTCTGGGGTTCTACCAACTTCTCTATTACTTCAATCTTGGCTCTGTCAACCTCTACACCTGCCCTCGACACTCTATGACCTAGGACAATCCCCTCGTCCACCATGAAATGACACTTCTCCCAATTAAGGACTAAGTTGGTCTCTTCACATCTGGCTAGGACTTGTCCTAAATTCTCTAGACAGTTTGTAAATGAATCCCCAAAGACTGAGAAATCATCCATGAATATCTCTATCATGGACTCATCCAAATCAGAGAAGATTGCCAACATGCACCTTTGAAACGTTGCCGGTGCATTGCATAAGCCAAAAGGCATTCTGCGAAAGGCAAAAGTTCCAAAGGGGCAGGTGAAGGTTGTCTTCTCCTGGTCCTTAGGGTCTATTGTGATCTGGTTATATCCCGAATAACCGTCTAGGAAACAATAATAAGCTCTACCAGCTATTCTGTCTAACATTTGGTCAATGAATGGTAGAGGGAAGTGGTCTTTTTTGGTTTCTTTATTGAGTTTCCTATAATCCATACATACTCTCCACCCTGTGATAGTCCTAGTTGGAATCAGTTCATTGCTCTCATTGACTACCACAGTCATCCCCCCCTTCTTAGGTACACATTGTATGGGGCTTACCCACTGACTACTAGCTATGGGGAATATCACTCCAGCATCTAACCACTTAATTATTTCTTTTTTTACTACCTCTTTCATAGAGGGATTCAGCCTACGTTGGTGGTCTACTCGGGGTGTATGTTCTTCCTCTAGTATAATCTTATGCATGCAATAGGAAGGGCTAATGCCTCTAATATCAGCAATGGTCCATGCTATAGCCTTCCTATGTTGTTTAAGCAGTAAAATCAACTCAACCTCATGCTTTGCACTCAATTTAGATGATATGATTACAGGCAGAGTTTCATTACTTCCTAAATATGCATACTTAAGATGTGTGGGCAGTGGTTTAAGTTCTAATACAGGTGGATGCTCAATGGATGGTTTTAATGGATTCAAAGATTTGTCAGTCAAGTTAATATTCATACAAACATGCTGAGGGTTAGTTACAGGTATGTCCATTATCTCAGCTATGTTTAAGTCAGTTAATTCTAAACCTACATATTCATGAGCATGCTTAGTTAATAATTCATGCTCTAATTGTTCTTCCATTAGTGAGTCAACAATATCCATGCTAGCACAAGACTCAGAGTCAGAGGGGTGCCTTAAGGCTTTATAAACACTAAATTTCACCTCTTCATCATGAACCCTCATAGTGAGCTCACCTTTTTGAACATCTATCAGAGCCCTACCTGTGGCTAGAAATGGTCTACCTAACAGGATGGGGACCTCCTTGTCTGCTTCATAGTCCAGGACAATGAAATCTGCAAGGAAAATAAATTTGTCAACTTTTACAAGAATATCCTCAATCTTACCTTCGGGGTATGCGATGGATCTGTCTGCAAGTTGTAAAGTGACAGTGGTTGGACGTGCTTCTCCTATTCCTAGCTGGCGGAATAGTGATAGGGGCATGAGGTTTATGCTGGCTCCCAGGTCACAAAGAGCTCTCCCCACGTGCTTGCCTCCTAGCTCTACAGGTAAGGTGAAGGAACCAGGGTCCTTCTCCTTCTTGGGTAGCTTATTCTGGAGTATGGCACTGCACTCCTCGGTGAGGTTTACTGTTTCAAACTCACCAATTATTTTTTTGTTAGTTATAATGTCCTTCAAAAACTTTACATAAGAAGGCATAGACTGTAATACTTCTACAAAAGGAATGTTAACATGCACTTGCTTAAGAATTTCAAGAAATTTGTTAAAGTGCACTTCCTGTTCTTGTTTTTTCTTTAGCCTTCGAGGAAATGGAGGTGGTGGCACATATGCAGGCACGTCAGGTCGCCTTAGGATAGGTGGAGGCCTTGGAATTTCTTCTATCTCTTCAATGATTGGCTCCAGCCTTGTCCCTGATGTGCTTGTTGGTGGTGGACCTTGGTTTGGCAGAGACTCCAGTGGAGCACTAGACTCTTTGTTCTCTACTCTCTTTGGTATGTCCTTGGTGTTGCTCACCAATGGTCTCCCACTCCTAAGTTCAATTACTTGAACTTGCTCTTTACCATCTCTCCTTGGCACTTCAGTGTCAGCAGGAAGTCTACCTTGGGGCCTACTTTTGATCTCATTGGCTAGTTGCCCTATTTGGTTCTCTAGACTCCTAAGAGTAGCTTGCTGACTCTGTAGAGTGGCATCATTTTTGGCTATGTATTCCTTGAGTAAGTTTTCTACAGAAGATCCTACAGGTTGGTTGTATGGTTTTTGGTACATGGATTGGTTATGTTGGGGAGTGAAACCAGGTGTTCCACTCGGCCTTGGTTGGTTAGGATTTTGGTTAGAGTTTTGTTGGCCACCCCATGACAAGTTTGGGTGGTTTCTCCAACCAGGATTGTAAGTATTTGAGTAGGGGTTGTTCCTAGGCTGCTGTTGGCTTCCAACATAGCAGACTGAGGCTGGATTCCCAGGGCAGTATTCATATGGGTGCCCTTCCCCACAGAATCCACAGATAAGTGCCTCGCCTTGACTTGGTTGGGTGCCCATTGACATGGTTGTGGCGGTATTGGCACTGGTTTGGAGATTGGCCTGAGCCATTTGCTTAACTAGGTTGGTCAGGGCGTTTATTTGGGTGCTCATGGCGCTTAGAGCATCCTTGTCTTGAGCTCTAGTTGGCTCTACTGGATCATCTGACCACCTACAGTGAGATGTTGAGATCTTCTCCAAGATCTCATAAGCTTCGTTGTAACTCTTGGACAACATGGAACCACCAGCAGATGAGTTTAGAACTTGTCTGGTGCTGGGGTTGCATCCTTTGAAAAAGACCTCTATTTGGATACACCATGGGATGCCATGGTGTGGACATTTAATGAGAAGATCTTTGAATCTTGTCCAAGCTTCGTGAAGAGACTCACTTGGAGCTTGTTTGAATTTGATTATGTCATCACGAAAGGTAGAATTCCTATCAGGTGGGAAGTATTTGACTAGGAATTTTTCTGCTAAGTCTGTCCAATTAAGGACAGATCCAGAGGGTAATGAGTTTAACCACGTTTTGGCTTTGTCCCTCAAAGAGTAAGGGAAAAGATATAGCCTCAAGGCTTCTTGGGAAACTCCAGGGATAAGGAATGTGTCACTGACTCCTAGGAAGTTTCTAAGATGGTTGTGGGGGTCCTCATTTTCCATTCCAAAGAATTGTCCCACAGTGGACAACATTTGGAACATCACTGGCTTTAACTCGAATGAGTTGGCATTGATCTCAGGACGGATTATGCTGGGGTTCAGCTCCCCAGGCATAGGTACTAGGTAAGAAAGTATGGCGCTATCCTTATCATTCGCTATTTCGATGGGATTGCGAGTGACAGACACCGGATTTTGATCTATTCTCTCCATTTCTTCTTGAGAAGATTGCGGTAACCTTGCGGTTTCAGCAACTATTTGAGGTAATGAAGGTTGTTTAAAGAGACGTTTCTTGGCTCTATTCCTAGCTCTAAGTAATCTCTCGGGCTCAGGGTTGAACTCTAGATCACTACTTGGAGGCTCATTCATAAACTAACCTAAATGGTACCTGAAAAAGAAATGGAAATGGATCAGTTTCAATGGAGAATAACTTGGTGTTTCAAACTTAACAAACTTCGTTTTCACTTAAATAAATCCCCGGCAGCGGCGCCAAAAACTTGTTGCGTGCTCAATGTGTTAATATAAATAAGCAATAAGGAAGAAAGAGCACTCAGAACATGCAAGCATACATGATCTTATAGCAAGTAGTAAGTATTTTTTCATTCGTTTTCCCACAGAGATTTATTATGAGTTACTCGTGAAGTGTAAAGTTAAGAAAGAAGGGGTGGATTTGATGGGGTAAAATTGGTTTTTAATTGCCTATTTCTTACTGAATGTATAGAGGGTAGCAACATAAACAAATGCAAGTTGAAATTAAACTCAAAAGAAAAGAGACGAGATTAATAACTGAAGAAGAAAACAGCTAAACAGAATTGTAACTTAGCAGAATTGCGGCAACAGCAATTCTACCGCAATTGTAATGACAGCGAAAGTGAGTGAAATGGAGAAACAAGGGCTACTAACGACTCCTCTATAGGCATTTTCATACGATTCTCAAGCATTGGATCAACTCTCTATGCATCAAACTCACTCAATCTCATGTATCGTCCGATTCCATGCATTAGATTCTTTAGTTTACTCATGTCCAAGTAAGGTCTTAAGCATCTTGTTAAAGCAGAAGTTTAAGGTTTGTACTAGGAAAACGCCTATTCCTAGGTCGTTTTCTGGCTACCTTGAAAGGCTAGCATGAGTGTATGACTCTGAACTCTTACTCCTTCCAGAGGTTAGGAGTTCTTTGGACAAAATGGATGGCCAATCGAAATTGCCCGTGGGATGAAGCTTACATACAATCAATGCTTCGAGAGCTATCCTACATGCTTGGTTCACGTTTTTAAGCCTATAGTCTTGTCATTAGCATGCCCCTAAGTGACTTAGCTACTCATGGATGTATAGAGAATAGAAATACGAGATAAAACAGACATGCTTAGAAGAAATATAAAGATAGAACAGTGAGGAAAAGCAGTAGCTTGCAAAGGTAAGAAACTGTGAAATGAAGAATATTGCTTGTGATTACTTGATTGTTTGAATGGACAAGGGAAAGCTTAAAGTAAATAACATAAAGACAGACAACAATGAAATAGAATGAAATGACTAATGGAAAGGAATTAACAACAAAGCAGTGCTGGAAATGAAAAGCAAAAGACAGAAAGCAGGAAATAGAGCGTGAACGCCTTGTTGCGATTGCTTCGACTGAATGGGGGGAAAGAATAGCCTTGCTTGGATGAATCCAATCGAGAGAGAAGACGAATCTTCTCTCCTTCCTATCAGATTGTCGATTCCAACAGCTGAGACTCTCACTCCAACAGACGAAGAAGAACGACAGGAGAAAAGATGGACTGCGAGAAGACTTCTACGCTTTCGGATGATGCTTGAACCTCCGACTTTGACCCCCTTTTATAGTAGTTTGCAGGTGCATTTGGGCCAAGGAGAACCATCAATCTTCAACGTCGTATATCAGAATGGATGGAGGAGAAAGCACGAATCCCTGAAATAACGGAAATTAACAGAAAAAGATCAGTCAACTTACGGTTTTCACTTGAAACATTGCGGTTTCAGCAATGTTTCCGCAATGCTGTCGCAATGTAGTTTTTTTCATTCTTTTACTTCGTTTTTCAATCCTTTTCTTTCCTTTTGTACATAAGTCCTAATTTAGCTACCTTCTTCTAATTATCATATATAAGCATAGGTTTAAGCTAAATCCTCTAAAAAACACCTAAGAATGTGCATCTTCCTAAGCTAAATAAGTCCTAAATATGTCACTTTTGGAGACATAACAGGAACCCTACATCATTCTCAATGAGTAGGATATCATCTACGTATAAGACTAAGAAAGCTACAACAGAATTGGCTATTTTCTTGTAAACACAAGGTTCGTCAACATTCTGTTCAAAGCCATAAGATTTGATCGCAGTATCAAACCTTATATTCCAGGATCTAGACGTTTGCTTCAACCGATAAATGGATCGATTAAGCTTGCAAATCTTTTGCTCTTGACCCTGAACTATGAACCCCTCTGGTGTAGCCATATAAATACTCTCTTCAAGATTGCCATTCAGAAAGGCTGTCTTGACATCCATTTGCCAAATTTCATTATCATAAAACGTGGCAATGGATAAGAGTATTCTAATCGACTTTAACATGGCAACAGAGGAGAAGGTTTCTTCATAGTCCACCCCTTCCCTCTGGGAATAATCCTTTGCCACAAGTCGAGCCTTAAAGGTTTGCACCTTACCGGCTTGGTCTCGTTTCCTCTTGTAGATCCACTTGCAACCGATAGGTCTTTCACCATCAGGTTGCTCTACAAGATCCCAGACCGAATTGAAGTACATCGAGTCCATTTCGAGGTTCATGGCTTTAAGCCACTGGTCCATATCTATGTCATTCATTGTTTGTTTAAAGGTCAATGAATCCTCAACGCCGTCATCAGGTATGACGACCTGGGTTTTCGTTAAACCCATGTAGCGGTCGGGTTGTCTCAAATCCCTCCTACTACGTCGAGGTATTCTAAACTCTTGAGAAGGACCAGCCTGATCAACAACTCTTGTGGACCCATCTGTAGCTTTCCTGAAAAGTTCGGTCAAAATAATTTTGCTCGAAGGTTGATGATCTCTCATGTGGTCTTTCTCTAAGAACGCGGTGTTTGTCGATACAAGCATCTTGTCCTATTGAGGATCGTAAAATAGACCACCTTTCGTTTCCTTTGGGTACCCTACAAATAGGCATAATTTTGAACGAAGTTCCAAATTCTTTGGATTGGGCACCAACACGTGTGTCGGACACCCCCAAATCCTGAAATGACGTAAACTACCTCTACGCCCTCTCCACAACTCATAAGGTGTTTCTGAAACACTCTTAGAGGGAACCATGTTCAAAATGTATACAACAGCCTCTACTGCATATCTCCAAAACAAACTAGGCAGTTGAACATAGCTCATCATAGATCGAACCATGTCTAACAGGGTTCTATTTCTCCTTTCGGACACATCGTTCTGCTGCAGTGTTCCGGGCGCTGAGAGTTGGGATATTATTCCATGTTCTATCATATAGTCCTGGAATCTTAAATCCATATACTCTCCACCTCGATCTGATCGGAGTGTTTTAATCGTTTTACCTAATGTGTTCTCAACCTCTGCCTTATACTCCTTGAACTTTTCAAGAGTTTCGGACTTATGATGCATTAGGTAAAGATAGTCGTACCTAGAATAATCATCAATGAAGCTGATGAAATATTCATACCCTCCCCGTGCTTTAACATTCATCAGACCACAAAGGTCTGAATGTACAAGCTCTAGAGTTTCTTTGGACCTATGACATTTTTCAGAAAAAGATCGTTTGGTCATCTTGCCCTCAAGACAAGACTCACATGGTGATAAAGAGTTGTCCTCTAACCGATTTAGGAGACCACTCTTAACCAATCTCCCAATCCTATTGAGATCAATGTGGCCTAGTCTCAAGTGCCAAAGATAGGTACTTGGAGAAAGTTTTTGCCTTTTAGTTTGAGTCTTAACTGTTTTAAACATCTCGGTGTTTAAAATAGTTTTTGCCTCTGTTGGTCTTAACACATACAAGTTGTTTTCAAGTTTCGCAGAACATATATGTACACCTCTTTTGCTAATGAACGCTTCATTAAAATCAAAAGATACTTTATACAAATGTTCAAGTAAACAAGAGATAGATACAAAGTTCCTTTTAAAGCTAGGAACCAACAGTACATTTTCAAGTAAAATGAAACTATCTCTATATAACAACTTGACAACTCTCACTGCCTTGGCTGAGACAACCTCTCCTGTTCCAACCCTGAGAGTTGTCTCACCTTCAGCAAGCAGCTGCCAGGAACTAGTTTCCTGGAAAGAAGAACAAACATGGTTAGTCGCTCCTGAATCCAGTATCCAGGCAGAACTATCATGTTCCACTAAACATGTTTCAACAACGAGTAAATCATATTTATTTTGTTGTTTCTTCTCATCTTTACTCGCCATGAGGGTATCATGATAGACCGATAAGGACGGTTGTCCAAACATCGTCTGTAATGAATCCATGATCTCCATAGCGGAGACCATTACCTCATGCTTCTTAGCTAACACATCGGATGTGCTGGCCAAGATGTAGACTCGGGCTTTATCATTAGCCCTAGTCCACCTGTCAAATGCATCTCGAACAGTTCGAGTTGCAGACGAGCTAGTTGGGGGAGGACATTCCTCTGTTAAGACAAACCTAAGATCATCGATAACAAGAATCGTATTCAAGTTCGATTTCCAGGTCGCATAGTTATCACCGTTCAGTTTATCGGAAGTTAGTAACGGGATAAACGAACTAGAGCTAGACATGCTGAAAAGAATGAATTATATTAGTGAATTGAACTTAACCTATTTTTAACAACCAATCAAGAATTTAGCAAAAAGTAATAATGTACCCATAAACTCATTATTAATTTGCAACGATACTTCAGTGAGTCAGAATGATTGCTACTGTGGGGCAATCAACAACTCATTCACTGAACCAAGACAATCTTGACTAAATGCCAATACCAGAATAACTCATATTTCTATAGCATCTTAGTTATCGTTGTTTGGTCAAGAATTTACTAACTCCTTAGCAAATCTTATAAGTGTGCCCCGCCATTTTTAGATTTCTTAGGGCGGCCCCAGCAGTGCAACCGTATGGAATGTCAGTGTTGGGAATGACTCTAAGTAATCTTTATCTATTTCTGGTGACTGAGATGTTCCGACGACTCCCATGAAACGGACTTCCGTATGGACGGTGACTCTAAGAGTAACCAACAGGCGAAACATGGGAATCTCACGATTCAATCCAATGGAGAAGACCGCAGGATGTATTGACATACTTCCTTCTCCCACTTACTATAAACACTTTCTCCATTCACCTTGCTATTGATTTATGCAAACATCACCCGTCTGGAGATGCCCTATTGACACATGAGGCCGAGCATAAATCTCACGGTGTGAACTTCATAGAGAGCGTAGGAGGAGATTGATATATCATATATATCTTCTCAACACCACTACTAAGTATTTTAGAACGGTTTGGGTATACTTTTACTTAGGCATTATCCGGCTAAGACAATAAAATCTAAGTCTAGGTAAAATAGGATTTTACCTTAGATGTCTAGGTGATAAATGCTTTAAAACCTTACACCTCTCACGTGCATGCTCATAAAGTCGGGTTAACTTAACTCAAGTACCGGATTGATCCCCAGGTAAGAGGTATTCCGTAAACCGTCATCTTAAATACCTCCAACCTTAGTACATGATCTCACCGGGTGAGTTCTCTTGTAACCTTAGCTTTACAAGATATCGACCTATTTTAACTATTAAAACGAATCGATCTAAATTCCTAATCGCATTGGAATTATTTAACCCTTAGTGAGCATGCATTTATCTTTGTTATAGATTTTAAAAGTCTATCTCATTTTATAACGCATTATAAAACAAAGACATTCAAATAAGTTTCCTAAGCAAGAATATAACCATTACATTCATTCTATAACATGCTTCCCAAGCAAAAACATAACCATTATATTCAACTAAGGCAACTATGTTGTATGTTTAATTTCATAATTAATATAACATTTATATCAATTACACTTTTAAACAAGCAACATCCAATTCATAAATTAATATAACACTTATATTAATTCTCATGAATTAAGCATGCATATTATACATTATAACAATTATAACATACTTTCAATGCATGGAGCATGCTTCCTATGGTGGGATTTTAATCTATATGGCATACTTTATGCACATACAAGGGACTTTAATTAAAACATACATTCACAATGCATAATTAATTAAACACACTAAAGTGGATCGATTTTGGCATCACGGGCAAGCAAGCAACTAAATTATTACAAGAATAATTCATAAACTAGGTTGAGACGCTTCCGAACCCTTCGAACCGCCCCGAACCGGCTTGAATTTGCTTGAACCGGCCAAAAAACAGCAACTACAAGCTTCAAATAAGCTGAACCGGTCCAAAACAGTTGTCCCGAATTCAACAGCCCGTAACCGAACCAATAACAACTTGAACCGAACCAAACGAGCGCTGATTAGGACCTCCAGAGGGTGAAGAACAAGGAATTGGTCTGACTTTCAGTGAACCAGACCGCCAAAGGACCGAACCGGACCATTTCTTCCACCTTGCGCTGAACCGGTTTTGTGCTGTTTAAAAAAAAAAAAATAGCATGTTGTTTTTCCGGACACCCGAGCTTCTGTCTTCGAATTGAAAGCCTATATGGACTCTAATGACTCCGAATATTTTACAGACTCTTTTGCACACATTAAAGCTCATACACACTCGGGCAATTACAAAACGAAGTACAAATCAAAGCTCAAAAAATTATGCCAAAACCGAAAAAATACTTTAGCCGCCCAGAAAATTAATTTCTAAAACAAATATCCACCGAGCTCAAATTCATGCAAATTGAGTGACCAAAAAATGCTCTGATACCAATTGATGGAGCGCATGTAGCGCAGCAGAAGCGAGTCAGATCAATTGACACTCTAATTTCATCAATTTAGCTAAACTAGAAACATGCTCAAAACTTGGAAATAAAAGAAATTAGAACACAAACCTCTTGTAGTTCGAAAATCTTCTATTCCGATGCTCGAATCTCCTCACGAACCCTTCAAAAGTTTCTCTCTAACTCTTCGAGAACCACCTCCGGTAGTACCGCTATCCTCGGGCCGAGCAACAGAGTGGTGGGACTCCTTTACAAGAGAAAAAGGGAAGAAGAGATGAAAATAGAAGAGATCTATGTGATGAGAGTTTTGAAGAAGAATGTCACACATCGAAAAATTTCCAACAAAACTCAAGCATCATCAAACTCAAACCATTTGAACTCCATCCAATTTATAGGTCATTTACATGCAAGAAACTCTTTGTTTAGCATGACACCTCAAAAATGGATGAATTAGTCTTCACACAAGTGTTCAACAATTGATGAGTTTATGCATGTACTTAGTGATTCACAATTCATTTCGCAACGTGGATAAACCCACTCAATTTGGATAAATCCACTCAACTTGGATAATCCCACTTGTAATATTTTGTCATTTTAAAATTAGTTCATAATTAATTTTAAAAAACAAAATAAAATTTAATTAATTAATATTATTATTTAATTCAATATAAAATATTAATTAAATAATAAGACTAATCTCGATTTCTTAAACCGAATCATCACACATGAATCCCTATTCATGTTTTAGACCGATCTCATATTTAAATCATATTTAAATATGTTCATCATTCTTCCAAAAACGAATTTGAATAAATTCAAATTTTTTTTCTCTCATATTATTACACGGCTTAATCCGAGCTAGTCAGGAGAACCTAAAGGACCTACAAATCATGAGCTCCAACGATACGAGATTAACCGGCCAAACTCTTTAGCCAAGTTAACCAACATTCGTTAACCCCCATATACTCCACTAAAGTCCAAGGGTTGCACTCTCCTCACCGTAGATATATTTATGTCCTCTTGATATAACCATCATCAGTAAGTCGATCCTTCACAGGTCGTTCGTAATTACAGTTGGGTCAAAATAACCGTTTTACCCCCGTAATTACATCTTGTTCCTTAAGTCCCACTGATCCTCTAATGAACTATTGGTTTGTGGTCAAAACACCAAACTGATTGGTATGTGATCTCATCACTATACCAAGTCGCTCTCGGGCCAATGAGAGGGTGGGATCCCTAGTTCAAAACTCAGAGTTAGCACTTAAGGGAACAACCTCTCTACTAATCCCTCAAGGCGGGTAGGAGTGAATTCCATCTCGCAGGACTATGTTCCCAGCTACCTACCCGGTCTTATCCCCAAGATGGTAGGCTTATTGAGTTGGCGATCTCGAGTCACTTTCACCCATACAAGTCAAATGATAAACCAGAATAAACAGGAGTTCATAGCGTGCTCAGGATTCAGATCGAGTTACCTAGGTCATCATATGAAAAAGTCGGTCTTTATAGTAAACAGAGTTATAAAGAAAGAGCGACTTGTTTCGCGGTTCAGTCTTATGCAAACTCATTGCATAGGACGCCCCCACTCGCATGTCTCCACATGAACGATTTCCAATAGTGTCCCCAGGATAAGGTATCCAGCCTTATCTCTATACTATAGACCGTTCTGACTATTACTTGAACTTGATCCATAATCATGTCACACATAAAGTTCAAGTATACAACCTATAGCCATGGGTTCTTTGTTTATTGGAGTTTGGGTATAAGAAAACACATTTCACTTTATTCAATAACAACTTTACTGAATAAACTTCAATAACAA
This sequence comes from Herpetospermum pedunculosum, assembly GCA_028017165.1. Lineage (NCBI taxonomy): Eukaryota > Viridiplantae > Streptophyta > Magnoliopsida > Cucurbitales > Cucurbitaceae > Herpetospermum > Herpetospermum pedunculosum. Next base: position 64,873,164 of record CM051524.1, read on the forward strand.
TTTTATTGCAAAATAGAATATATATTCAGCTTACAAACCACGAGTTTTAGGACATAAAACCCAACAAACTTATAAACCATCCACAATCTTTTTTAGTTCAATCTAAAGGGTGTGGATTGAATCTTTTAAAATCGATTTTTATAAGTTCAAGAAGTCAAAAATGTGGAATATATATATATATATATATATTTAGTACAATAATGGGTGAATGAGAGATTGAACTTCTAACTTCATCGAGTACATGTCAATTTCTGATGAACAATGCATACTTTGACATGTTGAAAATAATATAATTATATCTTTTCACTATTTCAAATTCTAAATCTGATAGAACTTTTTCTAAAACACTTTCGTTTTCAAATTCGTGTTCCTAAGACCGTTAACCAAATGCACATTGCCTAATCCTTTCTCAATTGAGTAGTGTTTAGCTTTAACTACACAAGCTCGCTTTAAATCCTATCTTAAGACAAATCTGGACAACCAAACAGGTATGTATATCAATCGTACCAAACAACGAACCGATCCATTAAAACAATTCGATTTCGGTTCAGTTCTGTTCTGTTTTTTTAACACAAACCTTACAACAAACACCCCAACTTAGAACGACTTCATTATGCAACAACAACACAGACCCACCAAATACACAAACTCCACATTAATTTAATTCTAAGATAGAGAGAGAGAGAATTGGAAGTGGAACTGATTTACAACGAGAAATGAAGTAGAACGAGGACTAAGAAGATGATAAGCTCCAAATCTTTTCGGAGGTCATAATACATATCAATTGAGCGACTATCCCCACCCTCCAACGTCCTCCTTTCACCACGAAGTCTTGACCCCACATACTTTGCCACGTGTAAGAAGTCGGTTTCCTAGCGAGACTATGAAGAAGCAGGAGTCTGGAAAATACTTAGCTTTCGGGATTCTTGCCACCAGAGAATCTTTCTCATACAGGATGAGCCATGATTGCTTTGTCATAGGGCCCCGATTAAGTGGATGTCTTTGAACCCCAATTTTATCTTTTCGAGCAGCTAATCTTTTCCAGCACACCCAATGGATATTTCTACATTTTTCTAAGCTTCCCCACAAAAAAATTACCATAATCTGGTTTAGCTCTAGGCATGTACCTAGCGGGAGCTTGAAACAACTGAGGATGTAAGTAGGGATAACTTGCGCTAATGATTTAATCAGTACCTATCTACCAACTTTAAAGAACAACTTACACTTCTAACCTTGAAGAACTTTATAGACTCTTTCATTGATGTACGATAAGGACATTTTTTTGTTTTTGGATAGGCTGGAGGGGACCCCCAAGATACTTACCATGATCGTAGACCACTGGAACATGGAACATGCTGACTAGTGCAATCCCAAGATGTCGTGGTGTGTGTCTTCCAAAAAGCACTATGGATTTATCATAATTCACAATTTGCCTAGAAGTCTGTTTGTACAACTTGAAGAATTCTATGAAGTTCCTGGAAATCTCTTGGTCTTGCCTTTGAGAACAACATGTTATCATCTGCAAAGAAAATGTGAGTGATAGAGGGGATGTTCTAACAATTTTAAGCCCAGTGAGTAAATTATTAGATTCAGCCTTCCTCGGAAGGCTCGATAAACCTTCAACACAAATGAGAAAAAGATACGAGGATAAAGGTCACCCTGTCTTAAACCTCGAGTTGGCTTAAAAGGTTTCGAGCATTCACCGTTAACAAGAACCTGAAAGGAGACAAAACTCACATACATATATATTGAATAAACTAATCCACTTATTACTAAAACTCATCCTCTTCATCAGACTACACATAAAACTCCATTCGATTCTGTCATAAGCTTTGTCCATGTAGGAAGCAAACTCATTTTTAGCCTTAGATTTCTGTATGTGATGTAAGTATTCATAGGCTACAATGACCTTATTAGTTATTAACCTATTAGGTACAAACGTACTATGGTAAACAAAAATTTATTTAATAAACCATTAAATTTTCAATTTATGCTCAATAAATCTCTAAAATTTTAAATTTTGTATCTAATAGGTCATTGACCTATTCGACATTTTAAAAAATTCACCGATCTACTAAACATACAATTGAAATTTAAGGTTTCATTATACATAAAATTTAATTTTATATCTAATATATGAATTTTTTTTTTTTTTTTTTTTTAAATAATATGTTAGAGACCTATTAAACACAAAATTGAAAATTTATTTAGAGATCTATTAAACACAAAATTTAAAGTTCATAGATTTATTAGACACTTAGTAACCGAATAGATACCAACTAAAAAGTTTAAGAACTTGTAACTTAACCTAAAAACTTATTTTACTTTTTTACATTATATTTATATTAATGCATTTAACAGAAGCTTCCATGTAATATTGCATGCATTTATATGTTGACCCACACGTGTTTCAAATTTATTATTGAACTTGAAGATTCAATTACCAAAGTTTATGAAAAAACATTATTGTACAAGTCATTGAGTTAAATCCATTTGTTAGTCGTTTATTAGGTACATGAATCTTTGAACCCGAAAAAAGAACTTGTATACAAAGTCAAATTTGTTACACAATTTAATTTATATTTTTTTTTATTCTCGATTGCGCTAATAATCTTAGCTTCTACCAATCAAAAAAAAATAAATAAATAAATAATCTTAGCTTCTTTTTTCTTCTTTTTTCTTCTTTTTTTCCTAAGATAATAATGACATTATTCTTAGATTATTGGCAATCTATCATAGATCAAATTGTTATATTTATTCATAAAACGACAAGAAAAATACCTCTAAATATTAGCTATCTACCCCACTTCTAATTTGCTAACATAATCTACTCAAATCAAATTATTTTCATATTAAGCCAATTTTATCCTACTATACTATATTTAGTTATAAAAAAATTAATAAGATATTAGATTTTAGATTGAGGACCACTATAATTTAAATTTGTTTTCTTTAAATATTTTACTTTTTCATTGATCCCAATGATTTTTTGGTCGAACCATGGTGTTTAATAAATTATTAAACTAAATTATCGTGAATGGTATCTTTTATAAAAATAATTATAAATAATTTTAAAAGACATCGACTAAATCAATTATCTCCTTCATTAATCACATATGATTTTTAATCTATAGTTGTGTTGTATGACATTTAGGACCCGTTTGATAACGTTTTCGTTTATTATTTTAAGTTTCTTGTTTTCTATTTTTTGTTTCTTTATTTTCTGTTTCTTATTTTTTGAGAATTAGAAACAAAAAGAAATAAAAATAATTATCAAAAGTCTACCTTATTTAATACAGGCAAACTGGGCATCATTTTGACCAACAAACCAAAGGTATTTTTTGATAATAAAGGGAACAAAATAATATAAATAGAAACGGAATGAAGAGAAACATATTTTTGTAGTTTCTCAAATTTTGCACTTTTTTTTAATAAACGTTTTTCAAAATTTAGAAACAAGAAACAGGAATAGTTATCAAACAAATATGTTTCCTAAAAAGTGAGAAACAGAAAACGAGAACGTCATCAAACGGACCCTTAATTATTCATTTTAGTTATTCATTTTTACCCTACTTGTGAACTTACAATTATAAATGAATTTATAAATCATCCACAACTTTTTTTTAAGTTCAAATGAGAGGGTGTAGATTTGAATCTCCTAAAATGGGTTTTTATAATTTCAAGAAGTGAACATTTTGAAAACAATATTTACATCTTTTCACTATTTTAAATTCTAAATCTTATAGAACTTTTTCTTTACCTTCATTGGCTCTAGATTTTTTCAGACCAATTTTTATTTTTCGCTTAGTTAATTATGATCTCTATATTTCGTTTATGTTTTTTTTTTTGTTTTGTTTGCAAAAACACAAATATAGAATATGAACTCTAATTTTGATTAAACTCTTTTGTTTTCAAATTCGAATTCGTTTATTGTTTTGGTTGCAAAACAATACTACCCCTAATTTTCATTAAATTCTTTTATTTTTAAATTTGTGTTCTTAACATCACCTACCAACAAGAGCATAGCTCAACTGGCATGATGTATCACCTAATGACCATGAGGTCTTAGGTTCAATCCCCCACCCCAACATGTTGTCAACAAAAAAATTGCCAAAGCGAGCATAGCTCAGCTGGCATGTGTATGTCTCGACAGACAAGAGGTCTGTGGTTCGAATCCCCCCACCCCCAATGTACTAAAAAAAAAAATAAAAAAAAAAAAAATATATCAATCTCAATCTTACTAAACAACGAACCGATTCATTTAAAACCAATTCAAACACTAAACATAACGATCTCCTTTTGCAACAACATATCCTAAAATTGAAACCCACCAAATATACATAAAAACAACATGAATTTAATTCTACGAGAGAGAGAGAGAGAGAATTAGAAGTTGAACTGATTTTCAACGAGAGAGGAAGAAGACCCAGGACTGAGAAGATGATAAGATCCAAATCTCTTCGGAGTAGCATATCCACATCCACGCCGGAGATCACCGTCGGCGGCGCCGTCGTCCATCTCCATCATCACTCTGTAAAAACTCTCCACATCGCACGGCAGCGACAGCGGCGCTTGACAGTTATATCCGTACTCCGCCTCCGCCTCCTCCAACAGCGATCGGAACAGAGGATGATTCGCGTACTCTGTTCTGATCACAAATCTCTGCCTCTCCGCTCCGACGTACACCGTGAAGCATCCTTCCGGCGCCACTCTCCGCTTCCGTCCATAGCTCCGCCGTTGTTCCTCCTCGTCCTCTCCGCCGGAGATGACCTCCAGGCGAGGCCACGATTTCGACTTCCTCGTTAAGAATCGTGTGATTCCGGCGGAGGACGAGGGATTACTTCGCCCTCGGCCGAACGATTTGCACCGCTCCCAGGTTTTCGCGATCAATCCCTTGCTCTTCACTTTCTCTCTACTGAAATCCATGGATCGAACGCGCGAATTAGCGAATTTCTAAACGGAAATCCTCGGAATCGTAAGGTAATGAGATGAATCGAAAGGAAATTAACCTCGATCGTAGACCAAATAGAACAGGATCTTAACCCTAGGCATCATTGTGTTACTCATCGTGATTAACGAGAAATCAATTCGATGAATTTGGGGAGGAAATTAATTGATGATGTTCGTGGAAAAAGAAAAGGAAGAACGAAGAAAGTTGATTGCTGAAGAAAAATGAAAGAAGATGAATCTCTGGTGTTCTTCTTCTTCTTGGAATGATTGAAAATGGCGACTGTGTGAAATTGGAGGGAGGAAGACGATGTTTATATACAAAGCCAACCCCAAGTGGAATTTTAATATTTTACATTTTTTTTTCTTTAAATTATTGATATTATTTTATATGACATCACTCACTTGTCAACTGCTTATGTCTCTTAGTGCATTTTTTTTATTAAAAAAAAAATTAAATGATTAATGTTGTAGAATAAGATTTATAATGTTTATTCTTGTAATTTAATGAAGGTTGTTTTGACTTTCACAGATGGGGTTGAGAAAGTCTTGAATAAAAAATTTAAGGTTAAATTATAAATTTAGTATCAGATACACCCCCACATGTAATTAAAAAAAAGTTTACGATGTTATTACAAATATTTATATATTGACTTAAATGCTAACTCGACTAACAAGTGAGGATAAGACATGACTTGATACTAAAGAATTATCAACGTAAGTTGTAGTTTGATGCATTATGCATGACATCGAAGTTATAAAAATGTTAGAGTTCAAATCTTTCGACTTTTGTCAACATGAGTATTACTCAACTAACATAATTGTGAACTAATAACAAAAAAAAATTAGATGTTTGATTCACCTACCCGCATTAATTAAATATCTTTACAAAAAGAAAAAAATTTCCACCATTTTTTTTTACTATGTAGAGAAGGAGGTTCAAACCTAAGACCTTTTGCTTATTGTTCATACATTATGTCTATGCTCATGTTGGCAACTCTCCACCATATTATTGAACTAAAAACAAAAAAATTAGGGTGATGAGGAGGTTGCATTTCAAATTGATGGTATTTATTATGGCAATTTAATAAGTATTATAAGAATGGTATTGAGAAACTATTCTTTATTTTTAGAACAATTTTTTAATATTTTTTTTTAATAAAAAAAACTGCACTAAGAGACATAAGAAGAATTTTGCAGTCGACGACCCAAGAGTTTATTTGATTATTGGAATCTGTGGATCTCCTATCCAAGTAAGCATGATCTTGCTTTAGCGTGCACTATTTGTTGGGCCCTATGGAATGACAGAAACTCTTTTACCCACGGCAAGAAAATTCTTGATATAGAATCAAAAATAAAATGGATTTCAGATTACCTCATTGAACTACCCAGGGGAATCGCGGGCCATGACTCCTCCATTACTTCCCATATACAGCAGCCGACATCTCTTGGTTGGACTCCTCCACCGAAAGGTTTTCTTAAAATGAACGTTGATGCATCTTGGCATTCCATCTCAACAACAACTGGAATTGGAGTAGTAATTAGAGATTATGCTGGTTCAATTCAACATGCTTGTGCTTTAAAAGTAAAATACCTTCAAAATCCTTTACATGCGGAACTTGAAGCTCTTCGCACGGGTCTCTCTATCGCCTGCTCTCTGGGAATTTCCCATCTACTAATCGAATCTGATTGCAATACAGCAGTCCAAGCCCTCACAACTGAGACCACGTTCTACAATGAAATAAACTCTTGGGTCGTCGACTGCAAAATTCTTCTTCAGCTTCACGAAGGTTTCTCAGTCGTCTTCATCCATCGCTCTGGAAATCGCCTGGCGGATACCCTAGCACGATTTTCTTCTTCTTCGGATGTAATTTGGGATTTTCCTTTTCCTTCGTGGCTATTAACAATCGCCTGTAAAGACTATATTACCCCTATGGGGTTTTCTGTTTAATATACTGATTGTTTCCTTTCCAAAAAAAAAGAAAAAATAAAAAAAAATGTATATAGTCTGATTGACATGATGTATAACTAGGGATCATGAGTCTTATGTTCGATGTTCCACCTTTACGTATTTAAAGTATATATATATATATAAAAGACAAATATATAATTGTTTCTATTTAACCTCTAAAAACAAATTCAAATTATGTCATTTATATTTCAAACGGATTTTTTATTTTATTTTTTATTTAAATATTAATTTGATATGTTGATTAGACAAATACTTTATAATATGACATAATGTGGTGCAAAGAAGTGTGCCACTTGGATAGAATTAATCGTATAAAAAAATTGCAATGGTGTTTACACAACTTTATGCCAATTGAGCTATGCTTGGTTTGACAACTATTCTTGCCTTTTAGAATATACATTTTTCCTAAATTCATGAAATATATAACAAATATTTTGAAGTTGTTTTCGGTCGAGGTCCTTTCATAATAGCCCTCAAATATGAGTTTTATAGGAGATTGCTATTTGCTACTTGTTTAAGGGAACACAAAAAAAAATGTAATAAGTAGTTTGAACTTTGAAAGATATTTAAAATAGAGTAGTTTTTCTCGTAATAGCCTCTAAATTTAAATTAAATGTGAATTAAATTAAATGTGAATTAATTTTGTGTCTTTGTTTGTTTATGTTTTCAGATTCACTAAATCCAACAAATATGCATTTTGATTTATAATTGACTAAAGATATTGTTTTTTTTACCACGTGTTAGTGGATGATTGAAACTCTGACTAGAGTCATTAGTTTATATATTATGTTAGTTGAGTTAGGTTTATGTTGACATCAAAATATTAATTCTAATAATTTCAGGTTATAAGCTCAATTCATTTTTGTTAAATTAAAATATGTATAATATAATGTACTATAAATTATATAATATTATAAAATAATAATTATACAAAATTTATAATCTAAATTATGTTCATAAATTAATTAATAGTTTATATTCAATCTAATATTTAGATGGTTGTCAAAATAAAAAATAAAAAAATCTAAAGAATTAGTTAAATTGAGATCGAATTTCTAAATTTGCTACAAAACACTAACCACATGAAATACAACTATATTTTTTTTTAATCTCTTATTTTCAATTTTTTTTTTAAATCACCAACCAAATAGGTCTTAAATATTTTTCAATAGACCCCTTTTTTAATGCATACAAATGTTTTTCAATTTACTATACTAAAAATTCTATTTATTATTATTTTTATTTTTTAAAAAAATTGAAAATCTCTCACTTCTTAATAAAAAAAAGTATATGCTTTAACCGGTTGAGTATATATGCTCAAGTAAAAAAAAAAAAAAAAAAAAAAAAAAAAAAAAAAAAAAAAAAATGTTATCCACATATTTAACATGGAATAAGATTCTCATTCTATATCAAAATCAACATTTGTAGAAAATATGAAACCCATAAATGTTTATGATTTTATTTTAATAATTATGATTTACTTAAGGAGTATATTAACTTGATACATACTTTATACTCTATTAGTTGAGTTATATTTATGTTTGTAAATATCAAATAAATATTTTCAGTAAAAAGATAATTACTAATAATACCGATTTATGTTTTTTTTTTTTTTTTTTTTTTTTTTGAGTAATTATGATTTACTCAAGGATAATTAACTTTGATTTATTATTAATTCTCAACATCAACATTTCATTGGAAGTTCCGTTGACCATTTCCATAGATTTGAGAGAGTGACGTTTTCATCGCTGTCAACATTTAGTTTCATGATTCAAAATTTGAAAATAAAAAAAATATATATAGAAGAAAGAAATTGATAAAAAAAAAATTGTAAAATGAGCACATTGGGAAATAAATAAACAATAAATGTAATTTAAAAAGTCAACGTGAATTATTAAATTAAAAAAAAAAAGAAAAAAAAGAAAAAGGGCAAAAATTGAAAATGAAACTCATTTAATTTTGTTTTGGTCCCTTGGGTGGCATTAAAAGTCCAGGTTACACGTATTGGACCAGAGAGCCGAAAAGTAGATAGTTTGTATCACTTCATTTTGATTTATGAAACCATTTTAGTCAAATTTTATCAGATTTATTATTTATAAAAACAAAAACCAAATGTAAAGTTGTTTGTCTAAGTCAAATGTAAACGACAAATATTTGCATACTAATTGGGCTAAAATTATAGCTTCATAGGCTTTTTCATTAATAAGTATACCACCCGCTATAAGTATAGATTGTAGAGAGTTTATAGAAAGCTTTAGGATTAATATTTTGAGTTTTTGTTTTTGTTTTTTTTAATGAAAGAATGAACTTTAAAACGGAAAACTAACGACTGGTGAATTTAGAATCTCTCTTCTTCAAGCGTGTAAGTTATGAAAGAAAAAAGTACAATAACTAAAATGAATATCTTTGAAAAAACACGCAAACGCGTGAGCAACAATATTTCTCATATTGAGAAGAAAGTTGAACGCGATGGGTTGGAACTGATTAACCATGGAGAGGATGTCGGCAATCCAGGTATGAATTTTGCTTAAAACAAGGTCTCTCTCCCTCTAGCATTTGAACCCGGGAATATGAGAAAAGAACCAAATTCGAGATCTCTATCATTTTTGTCATTCTCTGACCCTTCCAAAATCGCTAAAGCTTCCGCGTAGATAGGAGAATAGGCGTTGGGTTGATGAGTTTGCAGAGTAACCAAAATGTGAGAGTTACTCATTTTATGTATGATTTGCATAATTGATCAATAATATCCAAGTAGGATTATTATGCATCAATCCATTGGTTGCAATATTGTTTTGGGCTTAAACCAATGCTAAATATTGACTATTTGTTTCCATATAAAGGCAACTATTGGGTTCCAATTGTATGTGAAAATCGACTTACTAATCAATTGGTTCAATTGGCCGATTTTTTGGTGATCAATGTTGTTTAATCAGTTAACTAGGGTTTTCGATTTCTTGTCTCTCTGGGCGCAAGGGAAACCGCTATTGTAACCTTGGTGAAACAATACTCATCCAGTTCACATGCAAATTTTGTGAATCTCAAATCTGACTTGCAAACTATTGCGAAGAAACTTTTGAAATCAATCACTCAATACATCCAACACATCAAAGACAATTCAAAGATAAATTTGCGAATGTCTTTGTTGTTATTTACAATGAAGATTTGACTATTTGTGCCTTGAACATACTCTTTGTCGATTACAACGTTTTTCGCACCTCAATGCGTACCCGTGCTTAGCCTGTCTCTTAGGAAGCTGCAATCGCGAATCAAGTGTGTCGTGATGAGGTCTTCGCCTCTCCAACTGCGTTATTTGCTAATTCTCATACCTTCCCTCATAATCAGAATTCTAATCCCAATGTTGGTTGTGATTGTGGTTTTTCAGGTAAGAAATAAATCATCCAATAGAGGTACGCATTACAACTCTGGTAATTTTGGTCATGGTCGTGGCCTACTACCTCTAACTCTCGGACTTACGGCTGCAAAGCCACCCTTCAAATAGTTCCCCCTCCCCCTTTAAATAGTTCTCCCTCTCGCGGTATTTGTCAAATTTGTCAGAAAAGTGGTCATCCTGCTCTTGACTGTTTCAATCAGATGAACTATAGTTTTAAGAAAAGTGGTCATCCTCCTCACTTAACCACTATGGTTGCTAGTCACAATTATACTTTTCTTTCTACTAATAATTTTGCTTGGCTGACATACTCCGGTTGTAATGTTCATATGATTGCCGATTACACTCAACTCACTGCTTCTGAATATTCTAGTGACGAACACATCGGTGTCGGTATTGGTCAAGTCTTGCCAATTGCTCAGACAGGTTGTGGTGTCCTTCATACTTCTCACTCTCTTTTACAACTTCAAAACCTTTTACACATGTTCCTAGCATTTCCTCCAATCTTCTCTCTATTGTAGTTTTAAATATCTCGTTCAACTACGCGAGTGTACATCATCTCTTGGAGAGACGACATCCAGTGACATGACAAAAATTTATTACATTGAATGTCGTCTCTTAAAGAAACAATATACACATAATACTTTTAGCTAGTTAATGTACTGTGATACGACATTTGTCCGAACATCATGGTAAACACATCATGGTAAACACAACGACTTTGAGTCCTAAGTTGTCATATCTTTATTTTTTTCTTTTTAAAAAAAAAAAATCTTTTTCTTTTCTTCTTTCTATTTTATTTCTTCCTAGCAATTTATTTTATATTTTTCAATAAATATAATATTATATCATAACTTTTATCTTTTCTTAAATAAATTAAAATTTAGGGAAATTGTAGTAAATGACAATTTAAGACTTATTGTTTGCAAATATAACATGTTTTTAAAAATTTTGCGGATATAGCAATTTCTATCGCTGATATCTTATGACTGATAGAAGTCTATCGCTGATCACCTCAGCTTTTTATAGATTTTTGTCAGTGATAATAGTCTATCAGAGATAATAGTCTATCACTGATAGAAGTCTATCAGTGATATAATAAAGTATATCAGTGATAGAAACGGGTTTTTTTGCCATATTTGCAAAACATTTTAAAGTTTGCTAAATTTGCAATTAGTTTGGGCCTGATTGCTATTTGTGCAACCAGCCCTAAAATTTAACTCAATTTTCTTTTTCTTTTTTTTATTTTTCTTTTTATTTTTTCATTTTTAAAATTGAATATGTGGGTAGGTTGAATTGAATTTATATGTGGCTAAAACAGTGCATCTCCTGACTTCGATTTTTTTTTTATATATATTTATATTTTTAAGAAGAAAAAAAAAAAAAAAAAAAGAAGAAAACAATTCAGTTGCCGACAATGATCGGTGATGGCCATATATAGGAGGAAACAATGATCGGTGATGGCCATATATAGGAGGAAGAAGAAGAGAATGAAAGGTAGGAAGAAGAGAATGAAAGAAAGAAAAAAAAGAAAAAAAAAAAACAACAAATTTTTTTAAAATTTTGATAATTAAATAATTAATTTTTTTTCTTTTAATAAAAATAGGTGTAAGTCAACTTTCTTTTAGCAATTAATGGAAAAAGAGAGGGACACGGCTACCAAATGCAAACATGAAGGGTAAAATTGTTGAGTTTAAAAACTGAAGGAGCCACACATGCAATATAAACCAAACATCATAGCTCAAAAGTGTGATTTTTCTTTGAATAAATTACATTTTTGGTCCATGAAGTTTGAATTTGATAGCATTTAGGTACCAAAGATTTCAGACTCTACAATTTTATCCTTAGACTCTGCATTTGGTACCATTTTGGTCGCTCCATCCAATTTTCCTTTAATTATCTAACTGACGCGGTGATCATGTTTTTTAATTAAAAATGTATTTTTTAATTTTTAAACAAAATTTTAACTTTTAAAATTTATATTTTTTTATTCTTTTCATATTTCTCTTCTCTTCTTCCTCTCTCTCATCTCATCCTTCTTATTTATTTTTTTCGCAAAGGTACTAACAAATTTACCCTTTAGTATTTTAAACTTTTGGGCCGATTCAACATATGTTCTAAAATAAAATATTTGAAATTATTAAGATCAAATAAAAAATATAAAAGTTAGAATGGATTGGAAGACATCATATTTAGCTTGTATGTGGAAAGCCTTTTTCCTATCCCCTTCCCTTTATAAGAAAAAGAAAGTCATTTTACTCGTGAGAAAATTTATATATTGTAGTTTTTCTTAGTTCAAATTAAATTAATAGCGACACTACGACTTTTAAGGTTGAATATACATCCAAACTAATTTTAGGAGGGTTAAATAAATTATATTCAATATCATTTTAAACAATATATAACACAAAGATTATATTTTAAGAAGGATATTATTTGGCAATCTAAATTATCATGGTCAAGACGTTAGTAACATTTCTTTATAAGTTCAAATATTTACTCCCTTTTTAAAATTGTAATATTTTTTTTAAAAAAATAGTACTATTTCAATATATAAATAGTAGGTTTTCAAAAATGGTTTCAAATATAAAAGTAAAAAATTAAAGTTGTTTTCAAAACAATATTTTTTTTTTATGGAATTGAGGTCAATATGAGAATGATGGTGCAGTGAATTATTGAGAAGGGCAAAAATGAGTGGGTAGGAGAGCTTAGTCAAGCCACATTAGAAATTTGCATTTTAATAATATGCAAATGACTAATTATTAATCACTACTAAAAGTTTATATTAGTTTGCATGTATTTGAATTTGGTTGCAAGTGGTGAAAACCAACCACTATTAATTATGGTGAATATCTAATATATCACTACAATGTTTCGTTTCAATTTTTTTTTGCACACCTTTATATCAACGAAGCTAAACCAAGTTCAACCATTTAAAAAGTTTTATCAATCTAATGAAATTACATGAATGAATTAGGTTATAACTTAATAACCATATTTAAATTGCTTTTAAATTCAAATAAGAAAAATATGAAATTAGTTAATAATCATGGACCGGTTGCACAAACAACAATCATACCCAAAATAATTACAATTTTAACAAAATTTAAAACATTTTACAAATATGACAAAAAAATCAGTGGTTATCACTGGATTATCACTAATAGACTTCTATCACTGACAAAATTCTATAAAAAACTGAGGTGATAGACATCAACGATACACTTCTGTCAGCGATAGACCATACTATCAGCGATAGAAATTGCTATATCCGCAATTTTTTTAAAAATGTGCTATATTTTTAATTATTTTACTCTAAATTGACATTTGTTACCATTTTCCAATAATCATTGTGCCAATATAAAATTAATTGAAAAATATCTAGCTAACTTTTTATTTTATTATTTTTTTTTTTTTTTGCAAAAGTAATATATTAGAAAAAAAAAACAAACAAGGAGGACTCGAGAGTGAGTAGGCCAAGACGCTAAAAAACACATAACAACTCACGAAAATAAGTCCTAAGGAGGAACACTAATTTATAAAAGATACCATATAACCAATTTTCTAAAATTATTCATAAATTAATTATAAAAAATCTAAAACAACTCTACCATAAATAAAAAAAATATTTCAACCAACAAAATCATAATTTATGTGATTTCTCATCACAATAAATTAATGCATAAAAAGGGTTAATGCGGCCGAGAAAAAAAATACAGTGTATTTAAAAAATAAACAATAAAAAAATATATTGTGTATCTAAAAAATAAACAATCATAATTTAGTAGAGGTTAATGTATTACTAAGGCGAAAAATACGAAAAAAAAAATCGTGTATTTAAAAAATAAATAATCATAATTTATTTGCATACACGATATACGCAATTGAAACAAGAAACAAAAATCTAAAAATATAATGTAATTATAATTATAAAAGAAATAATAATAATAATAATAAAAAAAAAAAACTAATAAAAACAACCAAATAAAAATCTAAAATCTAAGTTGAATTTGAAATCATTAAAAATGTATCTTAAATTAGAAAAGTGAGGGTGGTCCGGTAGGAACAAATTGTCATCATCGCGACGATGACAAAGAATCTTTCTTCTCGCCATTAACTCCTTCCTCCGTTCGTCCTCGCCATTAACTCTTTCCTCCGTTCGTCACTGTCGTCTTCGGGTGCCCTAAATCTCAAAACAGAGAATTGTGATTAAAAAAAAAAATCGTATACATCTAAAAAAAATAGAATACGTTTTTAAAACAGAAAAATTAAATTTCATGTTTTAAATGGTAAAAAAAATATTTCCATAAAAATCAAAAGTAAAATAGAATTAGAGAAAATAGATGTTAATTAACCTGAAAACAGGTGCATACAAGGGTTCATAGCAAATATAGCAATGAAGGAGTTCATGATCAATGAGTACGAGATTCATTCCGTCGTTCTTCTCTTTCTCATCAACTGAATTTGTCCCTCTTCCTTTTGGCCGCCATTTATTCTTCGCCCAAATTGAGATTTTAAAGAAGATTTGAGAGAAACTCACAGAAAATGAATTTGGGGAAGTTTTTTTTAGGGAAGTTTGCTGGATATATTATTCTTAAAATGAGGTTTTGCTAATGATTAAGTTAGATGAGCAAAATTATCAAATCATGGAAGAGTTTTGATCATGAAGACATAAATATGACGTTTTCAAATTAATTTGAAATTAAATAAGTTAAATAAAAAAAAAATCTACGTATATAATGTTTGAACTGAATTTAAAATATTCCAACCCAAAAATCTAATTTTGAGAGAATCCAACTAAAAAAATCTAATTTTATGGGAGAATCGAACAATTTGAAGGAGTATTTAGGCCCAGGACTAGGGGATACACTGTCCTTAAAAATAGGGAGGCTTCTATTTATGAATGATCTAGAAAGGGTAAAATTTGGAATAGTAAACTCATGATAGACATGTGTGGACATTATTCTGATAGATTTTGTTTTGTACATTTTTCAAAACTGATTCTCTAAAAAGACATTTACGAGGATTTCCCAAAAAAAAAAAAAAAAAAGACAAAAGCCTAATTAGGTCCAAAATCGAAAGTCGAACCGACCAAAACCGAAAAAAACCGAATCGATATCACCCCTAGAGACTAACTCCTCCGAGTCACATCAACCTCTGACCATTTATACCAGGGCCCCAACACTTCTCTAGGACGCTCAACGTTCGATCCTTGACCATTTATACTCAAGGTCTCCAACTATTGCATCATCCCTTGATCATTTTTACCAAAGGCGTAATAACTTTGCAACGTATTGACCCTTCCCTCGGCACACTGATATTCATCCAATTTTTCTGTAACTACAAGTTACTCCATGTGACATACCATCTCTCAGGTGGGAGGATTGAAACTCTGACTTGTTAGTCAATGACACAACTTTATGTCAATTGAGTTATGCTCGGTTTGACAATATATCCCTTGTTTGACAATAAATTTACCCTAGTAGAAGATAAAAATTAAAACAGTAGTTCAAAGTTTAAATTAAAAAAAAAAGGCTTTGTACCCTCAAATCTTGGACCAAAAATGCATTTTTCTCTAGAATTTTAAAAACCTTTGTAACTTCTCATCATCTACCACTATAAAAGTGGTTTTTTTTTTCACCAACACGTTAGGGTTTCATTTTTTTTTTTTTTTTTCCAACTTATTGTTCTTAAAATTCCTTTAATCTTGATATCATCTCAAGATGTTTGTGGTACAATCAAGTAGGAAAAGATCAAAAGCATCAATATCTCGAATTCTAGGATTGCAACTTTACCACGCCACTTTGGATGAACTTGAAGAATAGTGTTTGAAAATGGTTGTATGGCTATGGTCTTGGAATTTTTTATTACTTTTCTTTTTGTTATTTTATAATTAGTGTATTGTCACTCTATCTAATTATTGATCAATTAGAAGCTTATGATCCTTTTGTTCCGGAAGCAAAATCATGTAACATTATGTCTCACAAAAAAAATTAATGTTAAAATGTTTGAATTAAAAATTAAAAGGTTGAAATACAGAAAGTTTTGTCATTTTATTTCTGCTGAATTTCAATAATTTTTATTTAATTATAATTAATAACTTAAATTAGAATATGAAATTTAACTATTAAACCAATTTTTTTTTTGTTGAGATTGAAAAGTTGATTATATAACAAAAAAAAAAAAAAAAAAAAAAGTTAGCATGAAAAATTTGAAGAATTTGTTAACAAAATAATTAAAAATAAAATAATGGTTTCAAATTGGACAAAATAGATTTTTCAAAACATATCCTTCAAAAAAAGAATATTTTAAAATGAAAATGCCTATATATTTTTTTTTTTTTTTTTTGCAAAGGTAATATATATTACGAAAAGCAAGAGAGGGGGGCCCCACAGCCCGGGGCCAATGCACTCAACAACGCAAAGCGAAGAAACAGAAAAAACTCAAGGAAACAAGTCCCACGGAGGAGCACTAATAGACATAGGAGACATCAATGCCCCTAACCACGAGGCACACCTATAAGACAAGTCAGCCTGGGCGCTTATAAGAACAGACTGGGGAGAACGGTTCCTACCCCCGTGAACCCGGGAGTTTCGCTCTCTCCAAACATGATAAATGGCGGCAGCCCAAGCAAGCCGCCAAACATGACGCCTACGACGAACACCCCGCCCCATACTACAAATCCAAGATAACTCAGTGGACCATAGAGCTATACGATGAGAGGAACGACCCCAACAGAGCAAGCCCGACCACACATGCGAACTAAACGGACACTCGAAGAAGAGATGATCTCGCGTCTCTGATACAGCTGAGCAGCACAACACACACCCTGACGGAATTGAGGGATCCCACCTATGGAGGCGGGCTCTAGTAAATAACCGGTCACGAATCGCCAACCACGCAACAAAGGCATGACGAGGAATGTTACCATTGAACCACAACAAACTGGCCCACCTAACACAATCACGGCGAGGACGCAAGACCTCCCAAGCACTAGCCACCGAGAAGACATCGGATCTACCAGGGTCCCAGATAACTCGATCAGGCTGACGCAAATTGGGGACAATAGCCTGAACAAGGGGAAACAAATCCTCCATCTCCCAAGTCACGCATGGCCACTGCCAAGATCCATCCGGGAGAAGGAAATCCGACACCAAGGCATGAGCCGTACTACCAACCGCAGCAACCAAACCTTCCTCGAACCGTTGGTTAATGGGGCCACCAGGAAGCCAAGAATCAGCCCACACATGGGCTCGCCGCCCATCCCCGATGGCAATCCGGACTAGAGGACGAAACTGCTCACGAAGATGAAAAATGGCCCGAGTACACCATGACCAACTGGCCAAAACCGGAACAGACCACAAGGAGCGCCCCCGAAGGAGATAAGCGTCAACCCAGGCCACCCATAACGAGCCAGATCGCGTAAAAAGACGCCAGAGGAGCTTCATAACAGCAGCTACATTCCAAGAACGAATATGGCGGATGCCTAAGCCACCCTCATCTCTAGGAACACAAATGTCCCCCCATGCCACCTTCGCTCCACCCTTACCAGACGAGCTCCCTCGCCATAAAAAAGCCCGAAGGATACGATCCACCTCGTCTACTACGCGAAGAGGCAAAACAAAAACACTCGCCCAATAAACCTGAAAGCTTTGCAAGACAGACCGGATAAGCAACAATCGACCAGCGTAAGAAAGAGCGCGCGCAGACCAGCTCTGAACCCGCGCAGTGATCTTCTCCAGAAGAGGCTTGCAATCCGCGTAAGAGAGCCGACCAGAAACGAGAGGAAGCCCCAGATAACGAACAGGAAGAGTGCCAAGGGAGAAACCCATCACCCTAGACAACCCTAAGGCCTCAGAAGAGGAAACCCCGGCACAAAACATAGAACTCTTAGACGAGTTCACACAGAGGCCAGACAACCTCTGAAACCTGAGGAGGGCAGAATGGACAAAGGCTAGCGAAGAGTAATCCCCTCTACAAAAAATCATTAACCTATATATTTTTTAATTGATATTAGAATGTGATATGAGAGATTAGTGCAATTCAAATGCACCCATAGAGATTAAGTGAATGAAATGTGAAAAGCTATAAAAAAAAAAAATTACCTATATCTACATAAATTAATTTTATAATTAATATTTTTTATGTAAATATATTTAGTTATCTAATATGAAAGTGTTAGAATGTGAAAAGTTTTATAATTTTTTTTTTCATACCCTTCAACTTTTTTAAAAAAATTAAAGCATATACTAATAATAATTAATATTGTTTTTGATAATGAAGTAATGATAAAATATCCACAAAACACATCAATTAATTTAGATATAATTTATATCATTGTAAAAAACAATCTTAACTATTTAATAAACCAAAACTCTTTTGAGTCATTTCATAATTTTTTTTAAAAAATAACTTATTTTGATAATAATAATTAGTTTTAATACTATATTATATTCTTACAACTACACTATTTATTAAATAATAAATAAATTTATCAATTTTTTAAATCTAAATTTATCATTTATAAATTGTAGATCTTATAAACTTTTATAAATTGTAGGGCAAAATGCACTTTTGGTCCCCCAAGTTTGAACGGAAGGTCTATTTGGTCCCTCAAGTTTCAAAAGATACACTTTAGTCCCCTAAGTTTGCAAAATAGTTCTAAATGATCCTTCACTCAACTTTAACCTAACAGAATGTTGAATCTATTTTATATGATTACTTGGTAAAATTAATTAAAAAAATAAACTATTAATTAAGTAGAAACTAAAATTGGTTTAAAATATATTAAACTTCTACCTAATTAATAGTTTTTTTAATTAATTTTGCCAAGAAATCAAATAAAATAGACATGTCATCTCGTAACGATCCAGTCCGCATTCCGTTAAGTTAAAGTTAAGTCCGAGAGACTAAAGTCTTTTGAAACTTCAGAGACCAAATAGACATCAAACTTGGAGGACCAAAAGTGCATTTTACCCTAAATTGTACTATTTTTGTTTTAGATAACATGTGGGAGGATTCAAACTTGAGACATTTTGCTCATAGTTCATACATTATGGCGTTTGAGCTATGTCCATGCTGACTTGTACTAATTTTATTATATTATAAAATAAAATACTCACGGTAATAAACTAGTATAAAAATAGCTATAGGAAAAAAAACATTTTCTCCTTTTTTTTTTTTTTTTATCCATTTAAATTGTATTTTTTTTTTAATTTCTTGTTTTGAGTTTCTTGAATTAAATAAAGGGCTGGTTGCACAAATAGCAATCAGGCCCAAACTAATTGCAAATTTAGCAAACTTTAAAATGTTTTGCAAATATGGCAAAAAAATCCGTTTCTATCACTGATAGACTTTATTATATCACTGATAGACTTCTATCAGTGATAGACTATTATCTCTGATAGACTATTATCACTGACAAAAAATCTATAAAAAACTGAGGTGATCAGCGATAGACTTCTATCAGTCATAAGATATCAGCGATAGAAATTGCTATATCCGCAAAATTTTTAAAAACATGCTATATTTGCAAACAATAAGTCTTAAATTGTCATTTACTACAATTTCCCTTAAATAAATATAGTTTTTTTTAGAAAAATTAGAGATATTCTCTCAAAATAACCACGTAAAAAATTTCAAATAGGTCATAAAATCTTAAATTTTTCATTTTTATTTTTGATTAATTTTGATTACCATTATCTCATGTGTATTTCCATAATATTATTTAATTTATCTCTCTATTTTGTCTCTCTATTTTGGATATTAAATTTGAATTTATAATAAATTTAAATTTTTTCTCACCATTTATGTAAGAAAATTTTATACTTTTTTTAGATTTTTTTTAACCTTATTTCTAAATTAAATTTTAGCACGTTAGTGTTGTTTATTTTCCAGAATTTTTACATCTTCATTTTCATTCATCCTTTTCATTTTCTTCATTTCACAAAAACAACATTTCACATATGTATGCATAAACATTCCTCTTACGTTAGTGTTCTTTCCTTCCCATATTTTTTTCCTCTTCAGTTTCATTTTTCAGCTTCATTTTTTTTTATATATAACCACCATATATACTTATATATACTTCACATATGAGTATATACTCTCATATATACTTATAACATATGTATTTTTATATATATACTCATCATATATACTTCATCTATAACTATATACTCATATATATTTATATGTACTTATAAATAATATGTATTTTTTTTTTATAAAATATATGTATTTTTTATATATATCCATCATATATTCTGATATCTACTTCATATATGAGTATATATATGGTTATATACTTCATATATACTTATAGATATGATGTATTTTTTTTAAAGAAAATATGTGTGTGTTTTTTTATAAATATTCACCTTATATATTATAGAGACTTAAGGTACGAGGAGAGAAAAAACAATTTAAATGAGGAGAGAGAATACGATTTTAATGAGAATAGAGAGATGCGATTAATGCAATTCAATATAAAATGTTAGAAAAGGTGAAGGGTTTTATCGAAATTGCAGTCCAATTTTTATGAAAAAAGTTAAACCATTTTTTTTATATATAAAAAAAAGGGAGTGTGGACACTAATATAATATCATAGACATAAGGTTGCTATTTGCGTAGATATTCCAAAATTAAACAGTTTTATAAAGAAAATTTTAATATTTTCACTTTGACATTTTGATTCGTATTTTATCTTTATTCAGTTTCTAAAATCAAAACATATATATTTTTGTATTTTAATAATGGTAAGACCGTAAGAGTGAGGATAAACTATCAGACATTTGAAAAAATAATAAATGTCTTATCCAGTTACATAAATGGACAAAGTCACACTAATGCAATTTCAGAGTGGAGGTTCGATCTTACACTTGTACAGAGTTTTAAAAATTATCAAACAACCACGTGGTGCAACACGGGTGAGCGCATCGTTAGATTGTCCAAAGTGGGGGTTCGATCTTGCACCGGTGCATAAATTATTATTACTGTCCAAACTTTAATGTCTCAAAATGGGAGTTTGATCGTACAGTTGTGCAGCTATTTAAAATGTTTTATTACAACCACCAAAATTTTCAACCCTCACCTCGCATTAATTAAATATATTTGTAAAAACAAAATCGCTAACTTAAAAACACGAGTACGAAAAAGGATGGAATTATCGTCAACCAAAATATAAAAATTGATAGTTTATCGCTGTCAACTTGAATATTAACATATATTGACGTTTTATAGCTGTCCGTATATGTTTTTTTTTTTTTTTTTTTACAAAAATATTATTTTTTTAGTTGAAAACAAATTCATCGATGAACTAAGGTCAAAACTTGAATAAAACGCGATCTTCTATATTATTTTAATATATATAACTATATATTTAGTTTTTTTAATAGCTCGTCTCTAAAATTGGATAAGGATAAGCATTTTAGTGCAAAGTTAACATTTTTTTTAACTGTTAATTGATCTATATTCAATTTGCAAATTACCTTTCTTTTTTAGGGATATGATATTGTATTATTAATTTTTTTATCTTGAAAACAACTTAAAGATAATAAATTTATGATTTTTCTCTTCTACCTCTAGTTTAACCTTTCTACCTAATTTTAGCCGCCTAATTGACGATTTGAAAATTGAATTTTTTTAATTTAATTTATTCTACCTAAAAACAATAATCTTTTATTTTGTTACTTTTAAATTTACCAAACTAATTTTAATTTCAATTATTTAACGATATTAAAATTTTGAAATTTACAATAATTTGGTACCATTTCATATTCTTTTTTATTTTTTATAATTATTTTCCTACTGAAAAAGTCAACTTTAAAAAAATAATAATATACTTTATTTCAAAAAAAAAATATTAGTACCATATATTTGAATAACATGTATACTTCAATTGAATAATTTTTAAACCTCGTCGTCAACTATTATTTTAAAGCATTAAAAAATATGTGCAAGGCACATTAATGCTATCTAGTTTCAAATGTATTAAAAGAAAAAAAAAACTATACTAGAAAAATATATGTTAAGAGTTGTTTGTTTGAGACAGGTATATCCAATATCCATCTTCGTTTTATAGATTTTAATTTTTAAAATCCATGAAATAATTATCCAAGAAACCAAAACACCACTCATCTATCATGAGTTTTCAATATGCCCGCATAATTTTTTTATTCAAAAGTTAAATTATAAATAAAAAAGATTGAAAAGTTAGAATTTAGTCCAATAGATTTTAAAGTTAGAAATTCATCCTTAATGATTCGATAAAATCTCATAAATGACTTTCCAATTTCCTAATAAGTTGCATTAAATTAAAAAAGTTCAACCTATCTTTAGGTTATAATGTCGTTGAACTATGCTCTTGTTGCCACCTTGATACATGAATAATTAAGTGTCACGTATTTAGAATTATAGGGACACAATTCTAACTTTTAGAATTATAAAGGCTACTAAATTCTAACTTTTACTAAATTTTAGGGACCAAATTTACCATTTATCATTTATTCTATTAGAAATTTATAGTAGAAACTAGAGAGAATATAACATATTTATTATTTTAACGGGGTGTGGCTCACGCAAATGATGCGACACGAAAGATTTTGCTGATTGTACTATGGAAGATATTGGAGTATAGGAACAAGACACTCCATGGCGGAGGGAGACCAAATCCCCAATCCTTGTTGGTCATAACCGACACATGTATCCGAGACCAAGGAGACAAGGTAGAGTTGAACAGTGGGCTTCCTTCTGAGTTAGTGACGGTTACTGCGCCTGTAGAGGACTGTCGATGGACTTGTCCTCCATGAGGTCATTGGAAATTGAACTGTGATACGTCTTGGGATTCTACTAAGAAGCGTGGTGCAATTGCGTGGATCATTCGAGATTCATCGGGTTCGTTCATTTCGACTGGTAGTCGGTCATACAAAGAGGAATGGTCGATGGGCCCGTTTGATAACGTTCATGTAGAAATCGAATATGGTTATACTTTAAAACAGAATAATGTTCTTGTAATGTCCTTATATATATGTAAGGTCAAAGGAGAAGAAGGAGAGAAAGCATAGAGATAGAGATAGGAAGAATAGAAACAATCTTTTTGTAAGAAACTCTACTCTAATACTCAATTCAAGTTTTGAATAAAAAAAGGGGAGATGTCCTTCAAGGCTATGTGATATAGCTGAAGAACATCACCATCTTCGTCTTCATCGTCTTCATCGAATGAATTTGCCAAGTTTCATTTTCGCCCCCTAAAAACGGTGAACAAACATCTGTTTTGTTGTATGCTTGGGCAGCGTGGCATCAACAACTTCACACACCCAAGTCAGTAGGTGTTCACATAGGAGAGAGTTGGGGCATTATTTTGAAGCCCAAGTTGAGGTTCAGCCCAATAGTTCCCGTTTTTTGTTTCCCGTTTTTTTGTTTCTTATTCCCTATTTTTTGTTTCTTTGTATTTTGAGAACTAGAAACATAAACATGTTTGATAACTACTCATGTTTCTTGTTTCTTGAAAAAAAAGAAACAAAAACAAAAATTTATTTGATAACTACTCATGTTTCTTGTTTTTGAAAAAAAAAAACAGAAACAAAAATTTGTTTAATAACGTTTTTTGTTTCTTGTTTTTTTTTTTTTTTTTTTGTAAAAAACAAAAAAAAAACATTGTTGTTTCATAACTATTTCTTGTTTTTTGTTTATTTTTTTTTTCTCTATATTTTTTCTTTTTCTTTTTTAGAGTTTAAATAGAATTTAGTTTACATAATCTAAAAAACAATTATCCAAAGTTTTCATAATCTAATACAAATAAGTCTCGATGTAAAATTAAAAACAACGATAAAATTATGTTTATCCTTCAAATGTTGCTCAAATTTAACTTGCAATGTCATCTCTCACTAGAGTCATTTTATCTTAAATGATGTTGACTTGAATCCAACTCAATTATATAACTCTGTAAATATCAGGTGGTAAAATATTAAAGTAAAACTAAATGCATGTTTTAGTGAGCAAAATTTATATTAACGGATTTCAGTGTACTAAAAATTAAAATAATATATAAATATATATATTTTAAATTTTAAAATTTAAAATTTAAAATTAATTAAAATAATATATAAATAATACTGCAAAATATGTCAAACTGAGTTTAGCTCAATTGTCATAAGGTTGTGCCCTTAACTAAGAGGTCATGAGTTCAATTCTCGCATTAATTAAAATAACTTTGCAAAAAAAAATACTGCAAAATTAAGAAATAAAATAATTATCAAAAGTTACATTATCAAATACTAGTAAGGACGGATACACAATAATAAAATTATTTTTATCTTTTAATGTTACTCAAATTTTATATGCAATGTCATCTCCCAATTGAGTTATTATACGTTAAATAAATGATGTATACTCGAATCCAACTTAATTATATAGTTCTGTAATGTTATGGTTGTAAAATATCAAAGTGAGATTAAATGCATGTTATAGTGAGCAAAATTGCTTTTATATATATATATATAGTAAATTTCAAAATTATAATTATTTATAGAAAATGATGGAAAATTAAGAAATAATAATAAAAAACAATTCTGCTAAAGTTTCAAACCCAAGCAGTGAGGAGCTTAAGATGGTGTTCAAATTCACCAATGAGACAACATTAGATTTTTTGATTTTGTAAGAAGGACAATTCTATATAAGAAACGGAATAAAGAGAAACAATATTTTGTAATTTCTCAAAATTTGCCTATTTTTTAAAAACGTTTCTCAAAATTTAGAAACAAGAAACGAAAACAGTTATCAAACAAGTCTGTTTTTTAAAAAATGAGAAACGAGAACAAAAATAGGAAACATGAACGTTGTCAAACCGACTCCAAGTGTTCTGGAACCAGGGGCGGACCTCTGAAGGGACTAGGGGGGGCCACGGCCCCCCAAAATTTTTGATTTTCTTATACTCGTAGGCAAAAATAATGCTTTAAATATATACTGTTGTTATTAAATACATTTTGGCCCCCTTGAATTAACAAAATCTCATTCTGCTGCAGTGGTCATTAGGCATAATTTATATTTTGTTGTGCCTGAGTTCGAAACTTTATTTGCTTTACATTTCCTTCCATATATGTATATTTTTTTAAAAAAAATTGTTCTCTTTTAATATTTTGTTTATATATATTTAAAAATATATAAATTTCATTCTTAAAAATAATTAAGACCTATTTTTTTTTTTTTCTATTAACTCTTAGTATTAGTTTATTTATTAACATTTTCAAGAGTAATTTAGACTATATTAACCTCCCTTTTATAAATTTTGTAAACAAATTCATGTTATATTGTGTTTTTTTTTTAATAATTTTTTTAAAAATGTTAAGAAATCTTTGAACTTTGAACTTTGTGTTTAATAGATCACTAACTTCAAAAATGGTTCAATATATTTTTTAACTTTCAATTTTTTATTTAATTGGTCCTCAAATTTTCAAGTTTAAGTCTAATATATCCTTGTATTTATTTGACATTTTTTAAAATCTAAGAATTCATTAGAAACAAAATTGAAACTATAGGGATGCATTAAAAACTTTTTAGAGTTTAGGGACTCAATTTTAATTTTAATTTTAATTTTTTTTTAATTTTTTTTTTTTTTTTTTTTTTTAGATGAGCAAAATTATATGATGGTATTAAATTTATTTAAACTTAGTACGGAAGTCTTTGATACACTAACATATGTTTATCACTGATAACTTTTTTTGAATGTTAACATAACTTGAGAGTGTGAATTCGAACCTATGGATTTTTGGCGATCTCTTTTAATATTTATATACTCTAATTTTTTGGCCCCCCCAAACATCAATGTCTGGATCTGTCCCTGTCTGGAACCTCAAGTCATTTGTGTGAGAATTGAATTTATCCCTATGTCGTGTCCTGATTACATTCATGTGGAATCTGATTGTTTACAGGTGATCAAGTTCATTAAGGGTGAAGAGAAAGACCTTTCGGACGTGGATCTTTTTGTTACCGAAATGCTTCGGCAGATTGCACACTCGTGTAATTTTCTCTTTCGCTCATATTTCTATGTCCCAAAATCGAGTCGTCCACGTTTTGACTCGTCGTTCTAGCGCGGAGGGGATGTCAATGGAGTGGGGAAGAAGCTCACCTTAGTGACTTTTCGAAACTCTATCTTCTTACCTTCTGTTGTTTATCTTTTAACCTTCCGTCGTTTTAAGTTTGTATTTTTGAAGGTTTGATAAAAAAAAAAAAAAAACTATTTATTATTTACTTAATATTAATTAATTAATTTTATTATTTTTAAATAAATTTGGAGTCTATTCCCACAATTTTTATTTAATCCAAATCTAAATATAAAATAATTATAATATCTATTATATTGTTTTTGACAATATGGAGTAAGAATTGAACCTATCATTTCTTAGTTACTAGTCAATACAACATCTGAATTGAGCTAAGCTATATTGTTAGTGTTATTATTTTGTTATTACCCAAATATCTCTTCAATCAATATATAGCTTTAATACCATGAAAATGGCCATAATTAAAATATTTCTCTTATAAAGAATTCAGAATCTAAACCAAACATTTAAAAAGATTTTAAATTTTAAAATATTAAAATAAATAACACTAATTAAAAGTTGACAAAAATGAGATTTAAACTAAAACTTATCAAACTCTAAACCATATGCAAATAAGTCCTTAGGCTAATATTTTTATTGGAAAATTGAATCTACTTTAGAAGTATAAAAATAATATATGCTTTCGTAGAGACTAGATATTGCTATGATTGATTAAAGATAATATTGCAAAATCCAAAGTCATATGGACGGCAGAAAGGATGGAAACTCTTGGTGCATTCATTTTTTTATTCATATAATTTTTTTTTAAAGGTATTTTAATTAATGTATGAATGGTATGACTTTTCAGTTAAATACATAATTTTATGTCAATTGAGTTATGTTTCGTAACAACGATTAAAGGGGTATGTGATCTTTTAAAATATCAAAATAAAATTTAGACACTTTTATAAACAAAATTCATTAAAAAAAGCAATGTTTTTACTTTTTAATAAATATTCTCATTTTACCAATGGTTTGTTCAATTATAAGTTTATTGTCCATTGCAATGGAATGATTTTATCTAATTTCAGTCCTTTGAACTTTAAGAATTTTAATGGTTGGGTTTATTTTAGTTCTTAAATTTTTAATTGATTTTAAGAAGTCTACAGAAACTAACTAGTAATAATTTGATACTAAAACTAGTTTGATCAAATAAAGGTAGATTGATGGATAAATTCCATTAGATCATCCATAAAATAAAGAAAAAAATATATATTTATTGTGTAAAGTGGATAGGTATATTGGTGTAACATCACAATAAATAATATTAGAGTAGTTTATTTGAATAAAAGTATAATATATTATATTAATAATATATTTTTTTAAAGAATATATTAATAGTATTAGAGTAGTTTATTTGAATAAAAGTATAATATATTATATTAATAATATATATTTTTTTAAGGGCTGGTTGCACAAATAGCAATCAGGCCCAAACTAATTGCAAAATTAGCAAACTTTAAAATGTTTTGCAAATATGGCAAAAAAACTCGTTTCTATCACTGATAGACTTTATTATATCACTGATAGACTTCTATCAGTGATAGACTATTATCTCTGATAGACTATTATCACTGACAAAAATCTATAAAAAGCTGAGGTGATCAGCGATAGACTTTTATCAGTCATAAGATATCGCCATAAGATATCAGCGATATAAATTGCTATATCCGCAAAAATTTTAAAAACATGCTATATTTGCAAACAATAAGTCTTAAATTGTCATTTACTATAATTTCCCTTTTTTTAAAGAATATATTAATAGTATTAGATTAGTTTATTTGAATAAAAGTATAACATATTATATTAATAATATATATATTTTTTAAAGAATATATTAATTGTATTAATGACAATTTTCATTTAAAAAAATATTGATGACAATTTCATTTCAAATTCAATAAATAAATAAACATTTGAAGATAATTTTAATAATTATATCTTGTTGACAATTTCAATGGGATGGATTCTTAAAAATAAAAAATTTGTTATTGAATTTTTTTTTTGTTTTTAAAATTTGTTAATGAATGTAAAAACGTTTTTAAAAAATTTAAAAATTAAAAATTCAATTGATTACTAAACAGACCTATTTTTTAAAAATAAAAAATAAAAAATAAAAAACTAGAATTGAATGCGTTTATCAAACACCCTAAGTAATGAAGTTATGTTTTTAGACCAACAAGAGCATAACTCAATTGGTATGTTGTATGAACTAGTGATTATGATGTCCTAGGTTCGATACTCCACCCCACATGTTGTCAAAAGAAAAAAAATATATATATTTTTAGTATAGTTTTTTTTTGCAACGATATTTTAATTAAAGCAAGGATTGAACTTATGACCTCATAGTCACAGGCACAACCTTATGCCAATTGAGTTATGCTCGGTTTGACAGTTTTTAGTATAGTTTAAGTAAGGGAAGTCAATGAAAAAGACTTATTACAATATGAAATGAAAATATAAGCGCACAATTGAAACTTTATAAAGTTTAAATAAAAATTATCAAATAGTTAATGAACTAAATTTATAATTTAACTTAAATGCGGCTTCTTCACAATTGAACCCGTCATGTTTGGTTATAAATCATTTTATTTTATATTTATTTTAGAATATTAACTCTATTGTTTTTAATACATCAACATGTCGTGTGTCTTTTAATCGAATTAAAATTATCAATTGGTGAAGCTGTGACGAAAGCAATAGTGTTTTTTTAATTGTATAGAAATGTAGTATATAATCTGCTGGCCAAAATAATGTATTTTTAAGGGCCCGTTTGATAACGTTTCCGTTTCTTGTTTCTCATTTTTTAAGAAACGGACTTGTTTGATAACTGTTCCCGTTTTTTATTTCTAAATTTTGAGAAACGTTTCTAAAAAAATGACAAAAATTGAGAAACACCAAAAAGTTGTTTCTTCTGTTCCGTTCCATTTATAAACTTCAGTTCCCATTTAAGCTAAAAAAGTGTGGTTGGTTTGTTGGCAAGAGGTATGCTTAATTAAGCTTCTTACATTCAAGGTTTTGGGTTCAAATTTTAGTATTGTCATTTTTGTTTTTTTATCTTTTCTTCCTCTTAATTTTGCAGTCAGTATTTTTTTTATATATTATTTGAATTTTGCCACTTTTTAGTTTTGTTTTGTTTGAGAATATATTAATAGTAATGTGAACCTAATATTAATAATTAGTCTTTTATCCTATCTAGGTACGTTAAAATGTTTATTTATTAATTTATATATATATATATATATATATATATATATATATATTCATAAATATCTATCCACATCGATATTTTATCGATATTTTTTTATCAACATTTCCATAAAATTGAGATGTTGAAAATAAAAAACAAGTATAGATATAACTTTATAACAAAAAGTTTAGGACCCGTTTGATAAAGTTTATCGATATTTCCATAAACATCCACATTTCAAACTTTGCAAATAAGCATTTCACGGTTTTTAAATAATTTTAATTTTCTTACTATTAAATATTAGATTCACAATAATTATATTTTAGTTATATAACGTCAATTTATCTAAAATATAATTGAAATGTCAATTCACCTCTCATGTCGATATTAAGTTCATTGACACATGAAAATATCGATGAAGATGTATACACGTCGACGAAAATTTAAAACACAGTTCATAACAAATAAAGATAAATTGAGAATGACTTCAAGATTTTAGAGAAAAGAGACATCATCCATAAATGTTTAACTACCGACATTTCTCACTCTAAAATGTTATTGAATGTTGTTTTGGTGTGTAGAAGGCTCAATTCCTTATCCTTAAACAAATGTCTCCTTACCCGTTTACACACAAAAACATATACCAAATCAAATTTGGGTAACATTTGAAGTATAAATACAATTTTATGGTTGTTTTTAATTTTGCATCGAAACTTATTTGTATTCGATTATGTAAACTTTGGATAGTTTTTTTTTTTTGTATATATATATATATATTTTAATGCATGTTATATTTTTTTATATTATGTATACTAAATTATATTTAAACTATAAAAAAGAAAAAAAAACATAAAAAAAAAAAAGAAACAATTGTTGAATAATAAATTTCGGCCAATCACAAATTGACACATCATTAATTTGAGTTAATTCAAGTTAATGATAAAAATATATATTTATAAATTTAGGACCAATTACAAAGTTACACATGTCCTCAATTTAAATTAAGAGACATATAAAATCGGCAAATCAAATTATGCCACATGTCCCTTAGACGAGTCCAATCAAACATTGCCACATGGCGGTTGGACCCGAAGCTATTTAACCCCGAGATAGCTAAAAATAATTTTGGGTTAAGTTTAAATAATCCAAGTTATTGAAAAATAAATCATTTAAACCCAAATAAATAAAAGCCCAAAGATTGGGCCAAAAGTCAATCAGGCCCAAGCCCATACCAGGTCCATCAAGCTCTATAAATAGAGGAGACCACCATTCATCCTGGGCATTCAGCCTTGAGCCAGAATCCAGAGAAGTCAGAAGCTCCAGCAATCAGAGTCCAGAGAATTCAGAGGCATCAAAGACTCAGAGTTCAGAAGATTCAAAGACTACCGACTTCAACAACAAATCAACAACTTCAACAACAAATCAACAGGCCGCTCCAAAGTCTTCAACAACAAATCAATAGGCCGCTCCAAATATCAACGACATCAAGATCAACAAGTCAGCAGACCTCTTCAAAAGATCAACAACTTCAAGATCAACAAGTCAACAGGTCGCTCCAAATATCAACGGGCCGCTCCAAAGATCAATAAGCCGACAGGCCGATCCAGGAAATCAATCAGCCCAAAGAAAACGTCCACATTTTGGAGAGAAAGCATCAGAGGATAAAGATTAGAGACTGTAACACTTATAAAAATCAATAAAATTCAAGTTCATTTCCACGTATCAAATTTCTCCTATATTGAAATCTCGTGTGAACAAATTGGCACGCCCAGTGGGACAGTTTCTACCTCTCATCTCTTTCTCTCTCCAAAAAGTGATGGCATCCAAAGAAGCTCCTTCAAAGATTGCTGCTTCAAATGACTCCTATGGAGGGCCAGTTACGCGCAGTCGCTCTAAAGAAATTCAGGATGAAGAAAGTCAAACACCCGTCATCGCGAACAAAATGTTGAGACGCATGACAGAATCTGCTCAAGCTGATATCCTCCTTGCAGAAAACCTTGTGTTTGATCAACTTGTTTTTCCTTCTCTTCAACCAAAAGAAGCATCAAATCTGGATGTGATGTCCGTCATGATGACTGATGCAGGCACTAGTGAAGAAAGAATGGCTGAAGTGGAAAAGAAGATTGGCATGTTACTGAAGGCGGTAGAAGAAAAAGACTATGAAATAGCTTCTCTCAAGAATCAAATTGAAAGTCGAGACGCCGTGGAATCAAGTCAGACCCCTGCCGTCAAAAATAAAGGAAAGAATGTCGCACAAGAAGGTCAGTCGCAACATTCTACTTCAATTGCTTCCTTGTCTGTCCAACAGCTCCAAGATATGATTATGAACTCCATCAGAGCTCAATATGGTGGACCTGCTCAAAGTTCCATCTTTTATTCTAAGCCTTATACCAAGAGGATTGACAACCTGAAGATGCCTAGTGGATATCAACCGCCAAAGTTTCAACAGTTCGATGGGAAGGGCAATCCCAAGCAACATATTGCTCACTTCATCGAAACATGTGAAAATGCCGGTACACGAGGAGATCTACTAGTCAAACAATTTGTCCGGACACTGAAGGGAAACGCTTTTGACTGGTATACTGATCTTGAATCTGAGACTATTGAAAGTTGGGAGCAGCTTGAAAAGGAGTTCCTCAACCGCTTTTATAGCACAAGGCGAACTGTCAGCATGTTGGAGCTCACAAATACCCAACAGCGAAAAGGCGAACCAGTTGTTGACTACATCAACCGCTGGAGAACTCTAAGTCTCGACTGCAAAGATCGGCTCACCGAAATATCTGCAATTGGAATGTGTATTCAAGGCATGCATTGGGGACTCCATTATATTTTACAGGGAATTATGCCTCACACGTTCGAAGAACTAGCAACTCGTGCTCATGACATGGAGTTGAGCATCGCCAACAGAGGAAATAAAGATCTTCTTGCTCTAGACATCAAGAAAGAAAAGAAAGAAGCGGCGACTACTGAAAAGTTTTCTAAAGGCCCTACCAAAGAATCAATGGTCGTTAATGCAACTCCCTTCAAATTTTTTGCAAGAGGAAAAGACAAGAAGACAGAGAAACAACATGATGGAGGCGAAAAAAGACGTTTGACCCTGAAAGAAAGACAAGAAAAAGTTTACCCTTTTCCAGACTCTGACATCTCAGACATGTTAGAACAACTCTTGGAAAAGAGACTTATCGAATTACCAGAGTGTAAGCGACCAGAAGAGATGGGACGAGTTAATGATCCCAATTACTGCAAGTATCACCGAGTTATCAGTCACCCGGTGGAGAAATGTTTTGTTCTGAAGGAGCTAATTTTGAAGTTAGCTACAGAAAAACGGATTGAGTTGGAGCTTCATGAAGTAGTACAATCGAACCATGCTACAATAGCAACAAACCTCAACAACCAAACATATTCAAGCACAGTTCATAATCTAGAAGCGAGTCTGATTCAATTCGGAACTTTAGAGCCTGTAGTTATTTGGCTTCAGCAAGAATTTCCAAGAATTATCTCCCATAGAAAATCCGAATTTATTAAAAACGAAGATGAAGAATGGATTTTGGTAACTCGTCGAAAGAAGAAAGCACCACACTCTGTCCGGAAAGAGCCTCAAGTATTTCGAAACTATAGAAGAAAGAATATGTCGCAAAAGAAGAAGAAAAAGACTATAGGCTCCAGAAAGCATAAGTTGGTCGTAGAAGAGAATGAAGATTTTGTTCGATCTCGACAACCATTGATGCTAAAAGAATTTTTTCCAAAGAACTTTCTTAATGAAGAACACAAAGACATCCATGACACTGTCACATGCCATGCGATTGACACGTTCGAAGAAGACGATTCTTTATCAATCTCATCTCAAGTGGTAGGAAAGACAGGAGATCTACCTTCATTCAACATCGACGACTCTGAAGTACACGTAGGTGCCTCATGTTGCGTGTCCATTAGCTTCACAGATGAAGACTTGATGTTAGGATCAAAGCCTCATAATAGACCGTTATTCGTCTCGGGCTACATCCAAGAGCAAAGAGTTGGTCGGATTCTCATTGACGATGGATCAGCTGTCAATATAATGCCTAAGTCGACCATGACAAAAATAGGGATCTCAACGGACGAATTAACAAATAGTCGATTGGTTATCCAAGGATTTAACCAAGGTGGACAGCGAGCAATCGGCATGATCCGTCTAGAGCTTATTATCGGAGATTTGAAGGCCAACACTTTGTTCCACATCATAGACTCCAAGACTACTTACAAGTTACTGTTAGGTCGTCCATGGATACATGGGAATGGAGTAATACCTTCTACACTACATCAATGTTTCAAATACTATCAAGACGGTGTTAAGAAAGTCGAAGCGGATACCAATCCATTCTCGGAGGCAGAGTCTCACTTCGCAGACGCAAAATTCTATATACAGAACGATGAGGCAGTGGAGATAGCTGTTGCAGAAATCCCTTTGGTTGAAAATGGAAAGACGGAACACCAAAAAAATACAAAGAAAAAGCAAGTCGAAGAAGTAGATGTTTGCAAAGTTCAAACGGATAAAACTTTTGTCAATCAGACACAGTCAAAGGCCCCGAAAGAAGAGAAGCCGCCAAATATTCCTGTATTGCGCTATGTCCCTTTGTCTCGACGTAAGAAAGGGGAATCACCATTCACAGAATGTTCAGGAAATCTGAAAGTCGGTGATGTGGAAATTCTAAAAGAAAGTTTTGTCACACCTCTTACAACGATTACCAAACAAGAGATCCGGGAGTCGAAGGATGACCACACAAAAAAGACTTTACCTGACAAACGAACGAATGATGGGTTTGATCCAAATGCATACAAACTCCTAGAAAAGGCAGGCTATGACTTCACAACACATACAAAGTTCGAAGGTCTAAAAATCTTTGACGAAATGTCTAATCTTTCTCCAACACAAAAGAAGCTCCAAAAAGAGGGTTACATCATACCTACTTCAAGAGCTGGACTAGGGTATAACCCACCAGAGTCAATTCGCATAATAAGAAAGGGAAAAGAAAAAGTTGTGAATGCCCATCACATAACGACAGAAGAGGTTGGCGACTCAGAAGAAGAAAAGAACAATAATAATCAGAGGATCTCTGTCTTCAACCGCATTGAAGTTCCAACTACCTGTCTTTCAGTTCACCAACGTTTAAGTTTCATGACAACAAAAAGAGAAGATCAAAGTCTGGCTTCAATACCCACTCGACTTTCAGTATTCCGAAGGTTAAGCGTGTCTGCATCAAAGAAAATAGACAAACCTTCTCGATCAGTCTTCGATCGCCTTGAAACAACGAGTAATCATTACGGGGGAAAGTTGAAAACTCAAGAAAAAGAACAACTTGAAGAAATGAATGACGATAATGAATTTCGTAGTATTGTTCCTTCACGGATGAAAAGAAAGTCGTTTGTTCTTATAAATATGGAAGGTTCTTTGAAAGTGAAGCGACAGTTAACCATTTTGACTAATCCTGCACAGGTAAACCAAGAGCATGAAGAAGGTCAGGATGTCTGTTGTCATATTACCATTGAAGAAATGTCAGACATTGAAATTTCCGAAGAAGATGTTGAAGAAGCGCCAGCATCACTAGAAGATGGTAGTCAATCTACGATTGATGAGCTCAAAGAGGTAAACCTCGGTACGGCTGAAAATCCACGTCCAACCTTCATAAGTGCATCACTTAGTGGTGAAGAGGAAGGTGAATATTTGAACTTGCTCACTTTATACAAAGATGTTTTTGCTTGGTCGTACAAAGAGATGCCAGGACTCGACCCAAAGATAGCAGTCCACCATCTTGCAACCAAACAAGGGTATCGACCAATCAAGCAAGGTCAAAGGCGTTTTCGACCGGAGCTCGTTCCTCAAATTGAAGTTGAAGTTAATAAATTGATAGAAGCGGGGTTCATCAGAGAGGTAAAATATCCAACATGGATATCAAATATTGTTCCAGTGAAAAAGAAGAATGGACAACTCCGCGTATGTGTTGACTTTCGCGATCTCAATAATGCATGCCCCAAAGATGATTTTCCATTGCCCATCACTGAACTCATGGTTGACGCTACCACAGGACATGAAGCTTTATCATTCATGGATGGATCTTCAGGATATAATCAAATTCGGATGGCCCTTCAAGATGAAGAGATGACAGCATTCCGAACTCCCAAAGGAATATATTGTTACAAAGTGATGCCCTTTGGTTTGAAGAATGCTGGAGCAACTTACCAGCGTGCTATGCAAAAGATCTTTGATGACATGCTCCATAAACGCGTCGAATGTTATGTTGACGATCTTGTGGTTAAGTCCAACAAACGAAAAGACCACTTACAAGATCTAAAGATAGTTTTCGATCGTCTGAGAAAATATCAATTGAAAATGAATCCTCTCAAATGTGCATTCGGCGTGACATCAGGAAAGTTTCTTGGTTTCGTAGTAAAGCATCGAGGGATTGAAATCGACCAGTCCAAGATCGATGCCATTCAGAAAATGCCAGAGCCGCGAAACTTACATGAACTAAGAAGTCTTCAAGGACGACTGGCTTATATCAGAAGGTTCATCTCTAATCTAGCAGGTCGATGTCAACCATTCCAAAGATTGATGAGGAAGGATACGACATTTGAGTGGGACAAAGCATGTCAAAATGCTTTTGATAGCATAAAGAAATATTTGCTCAACCCTCCAGTTTTAAGCGCTCCCATAGCAGAAAAACCATTAATATTGTATATTACTGCACAAGAAAGATCGCTTGGGGCATTGCTAGCACAAGAAAGAGAGAAAGGTAAAGAGTGTGCCCTTTACTATCTAAGTAGAACTTTGAATGGGGCAGAACTGAATTATTCACCCATCGAGAAGATGTGTCTTTCACTTTTCTTTGCCATCGATAAACTAAGGCATTATATGCAAGCGTTCACAGTGCATTTGGTGGCGAAGGCAGACCCAATCAAATATGTCTTATCCCGGCCGATTATCTCAGGACGATTGGCTAAGTGGGCAATCTTACTTCAGCAATATGATATCGTCTACGTTCCTCAAAAGGCGGTGAAGGGGCAAGCCTTGGCAGACTTCTTGGCAGATCATCCAGTGCCATCAGACTGGAAATTATCGGAAGATTTGCCTGACGAAGAAATCTTCTACGTCGAAATTGCTGAACCTTGGACTATGTATTTTGACGGGGCAGCTCGAAGGAATGGCGCAGGAGCAGGCGTAATATTTATCTCGCCTGAAAAACATATGTTACCATATGGCTTCACATTCGGAGAAGTATGTTCGAATAATGTTGCCGAATACCAAGCGCTCATTATGGGTCTTCAAATAGCCATAGAAATTGGGGTGAGTTATATAGAAATCTATGGAGATTCAAAATTGATAATCAATCAATTGTTACTCCAGTACGAGGTAAAGCATGAAGATTTAATACCTTACTTCAATTATGCCAGGCAACTATTAGAAAATTTTGAAAGTATGACGATAGAGCATGTTCCAAGAACCGAAAATACAAAGGCAGATGCGTTGGCAAATCTGGCCACGGCTCTTTCAATTTCAGAAAGTGAAGTTTTAAACATCCCACTTTGTCAAAGATGGATTGTACCGCCGACTGAAAAAGAAAGTCAAGAAACCAATGTAATATCCGTCTATGTGATTGAAGAAGAAGATTGGAGACAATCGATTATAGATTATCTACAGCATGGAAAGCTTCCCATTGATGTGCGACATAAAACTGAGATACGGAGAAGAGCATCTCGATTCATCCACTACAAAGATGTTCTATATCGCCGGTCATATGAGGGTCTTTTTCTTCGATGCTTAGGAAAAGAAGAATCAACACAAGCCTTAGAAGAAGCTCATTCAGGCCTCTGTGGAGCTCACCAATCCGGGCCAAAACTTCATTTTCAGCTGAAAAGGATGGGTTATTATTGGCCATCGATGGTTCAAGACTCGATGCAGTACGCGAAGAAATGTGAAGCTTGTCAATTTCATGCCAACTTCATACATCAATCTCCGGAGCCACTTCATCCAACTGTAGCCTCATGGCCATTCGAAGCTTGGGGACTTGACCTTGTCGGGCCAATAACACCTAAATCATCAGCAGGGCATTCTTATATCCTTGCGGCGACAGATTATTTCTCAAGATGGGCTGAAGCCATTGCATTAAAAGAAGCAAAGAAAGAAAATGTAGCTGATTTTGTTCGTAATCATCTCATCTATCGATACGGCATTCCTCATCGCATTGTGACCGACAATGGGAGACAATTTTCTAACAGCTTAATGGACAAGTTATGCGAAAAGTTTAGCTTCAAGCAATTTAATTCTTCTATGTACAATGCCGCGGCAAATGGCTTAGCTGAAGCATTTAACAAGACGTTATGCAACCTGTTGAAGAAAGTAGTATCAAAAACGAAAAGAGACTGGCAAGAAAGAATCGGCGAAGCATTATGGGCATATCGAACTACCTATCGTACTCCGACAGGAGCCACACCTTATTCTCTTGTCTATGGAGTAGAAGCTGTTCTCCCTTTGGAGAGAGAAATCCCATCGTTGCGAATGGCAGTTCAAGAAGGACTCACTGTTGAGGATAATGCCAAGTTACGTCTCCAAGAATTAGAGGCGTTGGATGAAAAAAGACTAGACGCGCAGCAAACATTAGAATGTTATCAAGCACGCATGTGTAAAGCTTTCGACAAAAAGATACGACCTCGCTCATTCCAAGTTGGGGAGCTCGTGCTAGCAGTTCGAAGACCTATTATAACAACTCGACATACAGGGAATAAGTTCACTCCTAAATGGGACGGACCCTACGTTGTGAAAGAAGTCTACACGAATGGAGCATACAAGATAGTTGACAAAGACGGACTCAGAATTGGTCCGATCAACGGAAAGTTTATGAAGAAATACTATGCGTAAAATGTAACGCTCCTTATCGCAAGAGCCTAAACTGCATGGTACTCCTAGCCCGCATGAGTTAAAATTGCGAACGGCCTCAAAAAAAAAAAAAAAAAAAAAAAAAAAATGTGTGTGCAATGAACTACGTTATGACTTGATCCCTTTTGTTAAAGGGTACGTAGGCAACTTGAAGGAAACTTTAAGCTCAGTCCAGAATAAAAAAAAATCATCATCATCTCACATCATGAACAAAATAAAAAAAAAAAATGTGTGGCGCGACATCACTGTTTGATCTGGTGGACACTCCTGTCAGGCTACAACCATCACCAAAGGTGAAGTGTCTAGACAGAAGTGACCTCAATGTAGGTGGAGCTGGCAAGCACTCCTGTCAGGTTACAGCAATCACCAAAGGTGAAGTGTCTAGACAGAAGTGAGACATCAATGTAGGTGGAGCTGGCGAGCACTCCTGTCAGGTTACAACAATCACCAAAGGTGAAGTGTCTAGACAGAAGTGAGACATCAATGTAGGTGGAGCTAGCGAGCACTCCTGTCAGGTTACAACAATCACCAAAGGTGAAGTGTCTAGACAGAAGTGAGACATCAATGTAGGTGGAGCTGGCGAGCACTCCTGTCAGGTTACAACAATCACCAAAGGTGAAGTGTCTAGACAGAAGTGATATCACTGCAGGCGGAGCTGGCGAGCACTCCTGTCAGGTTACAACAATCACCAAAGGTGAAGTGTCTAGACAGAAGTGAGACATCAATGTAGGTGGAGCTGGCGAGCACTCCTGTCAGGTTACAACAATCACCAAAGGTGAAGTGTCTAGACAGAAGTGAGACATCAATGTAGGTGGAGCTGGCGAGCACTCCTGTCAGGTTACAACAATCACCAAAGGTGAAGTGTCTAGACAGAAGTGATATCACTGCAGGCGGAGCTGGCGAGCACTCCTGTCAGGTTACAACAATCACCAAAGGTGAAGTGTCTAGACAGAAGTGAGACATCAATGTAGGTGGAGCTGGCGAGCACTCCTGTCAGGTTACAACAATCACCAAAGGTGAAGTGTCTAGACAGAAGTGAGACATCAATGTAGGTGGAGCTGGCGAGCACTCCTGTCAGGTTACAACAATCACCAAAGGTGAAGTGTCTAGACAGAAGTGATATCACTGCAGGCGGAGCTGGCGAGCACTCCTGTCAGGTTACAACAATCACCAAAGGTGAAGTGTCTAGACAGAAGTGACATCAATGTAGGTGGAGCTGGCGAACACTCCTGTCAGGTTACAACAATCACCAAAGGTGAAGTGTCTAGACAGAAGTGAGACATCAATGTAGGTGAAGCTGGCGAGCACTCCTATCAGGTTACAACAATCACCAAAGGTGAAGTGTCTAGACAGAAGTGACATCAATGTAGGTGGAGCTGGCGAGCACTCCTGTCAGGTTACAACAATCACCAAAGGTGAAGTGTCTAGACAGAAGTGATATCACTGCAGGCGGAGCTGGCGAGCACTCCTGTCAGGTTACAACAATCACCAAAGGTGAAGTGTCTAGACAGAAGTGACATCAATGTAGGTGGAGCTGGCGAGCACTCCTGTCAGGTTACAACAATCACCAAAGGTGAAGTGTCTAGACAGAAGTGATATCACTGTAGGCGGAGCTGGTGAGCACTCCTATCAGGCTACAACAATCACCAAAGGTGAAGTGTCTAGACATAAGTGGCATCACTGTTGAAGTTGGTGACCACTAAGTAGAAGACATTTTACTAGCAAATCAAGATCAATAATGACAAGACAAAGTGATGCACACAAGATCTAAACAGTTTACCATAGCAATGGACAAAAGTTCTACGGAGAAATCAAAACAATTTGCAAATGCATATTCAATAGGAGCATCATCAAACAAAAATGCATACTTTAACTTGTTAAAAAAAAAAAAAACAAGTTGAGTATGAAATTGGTACCTTTTCAGATGGAGAGCACAGGCCACTAGTACAGTTGTGAAGAAGATGGAAAACAAAAATGTTCCCAAAAAAAAAAAAAAAAAAAAAAAATTAAAAACAGCTTTAAAAAAATAATTAAAAAAAAAAACAGTTTTAGAAAAAAAAAAAAAAAAAAAAAATTATTAAAAAACAGCTTTAAAAAAAAAACAATAAAAAAAAAAACAGTTTGTTTTAAAACAGAAAAAAGAAAAAACAGTTTTACAAAAAGAAAAAGAAAAACAGACTTTTTTTAAAAAATTAAAAAAAACAAAAAAAAAAACAGTTTTATAAAACAAAAAAAGAAAACAGATTTAAAAAAGAAAAACAGCATTAAAAAAAAAATTTATTTTAAAACAGAAAAAGAAAAAGAAACAGTTTAAAAAAAAAAAAATTACAAAAACATTAAAAAATACCAAAAAAACAAAACAAATGGGTTGAAATTTGCACCAGTTAAAGGTAAGAAATAGAGTTTCAAACAATTCTTTTCGCTTACCGATAACGCAAATAAAATGGCTTGAAGAACGCTTGTTGCTACGAGCAAAAGAGGAATCCAAGACCTACAAAAAGAAGAAAAAAATATAAAGATTAGAAGTCAAGTAAAACAAAAAAAAAAGTGTGTTGGAAAAATAAAAAGTTTTGGGACATACCAAAAGCTCTTTCTATGGACCCAATTGTGTATGAGTTTGCCTCCAATTTATAAGGGGAGATTTAGGTCACAACAAAGAATTTCTTTATTTTAGGTGAAAATTTTTTGGCTTAATCAAATAAGAATATTTTATACTCTTTGATTAAGGTAAAATATCCTACCCTATTCATGTGTCCAAAATAATAAAATTTGACATAAAAATAAAATCTCTACTTTTTTATTATGGAAAAATCTAATTCCTAATACATATTTCAATTAGGAGAGAATTTTTCTTAAATACAAAAAGTCAAAATTTTGGGTTAATCAAATAAGAAGTTTCCTACTTTTTGATTAAGAAAAATATCTTACCCCATTCATGTGTCCAAAATAATAAAATTTGACATAAAAAAAACAAAAAAAATCCTACTTTTTTTTCGTTAAAGAAAAATCTAATTCCTAATCCATATTTCAATTAGGAAGAGATTTTTCTTAAATGCCAAAAGTTGCAAC
The DNA here is from genome assembly GCA_028017165.1 of Herpetospermum pedunculosum. NCBI lineage: Eukaryota > Viridiplantae > Streptophyta > Magnoliopsida > Cucurbitales > Cucurbitaceae > Herpetospermum > Herpetospermum pedunculosum. The sequence continues at coordinate 64,914,741 of CM051524.1, forward strand.
GTCAAAACAACTAGTGTTGACTTTAAAAAAATAAAATATTTTGGAGTCGTGTATCAAATTCATGTTGCCCATCAAAACCAATAAATTAAGATTTTGTTTATATATCATATCATATATTTCAAAATGACATTATTTCTTTCTTTCCGAAATTCACGCACGCATATAGGTGCATAAATTTCGAAAAGGGGGCATTTGTTGAATAATAAATTTCGGCCAATCACAAATTGACACATCATTAATTTGAGTTAATTCAAGTTAATGATAAAAATATATATTTATAAATTTAGGACCAATTACAAAGTTACACATGTCCTCAATTTAAATTAAGAGACATATAAAATCGGCAAATCAAATTATGCCACATGTCCCTTAGACGAGTCCAATCAAACATTGCCACATGGCGGTTGGACCCGAAGCTATTTAACCCCGAGATAGCTAAAAATAATTTTGGGTTAAGTTTAAATAATCCAAGTTATTGAAAAATAAATCATTTAAACCCAAATAAATAAAAGCCCAAAGATTGGGCCAAAAGTCAATCAGGCCCAAGCCCATACCAGGTCCATCAAGCTCTATAAATAGAGGAGACCACCATTCATCCTGGGCATTCAGCCTTGAGCCAGAATCCAGAGAAGTCAGAAGCTCCAGCAATCAGAGTCCAGAGAATTCAGAGGCATCAAAGACTCAGAGTTCAGAAGATTCAAAGACTACCGACTTCAACAACAAATCAACAGGCCGCTCCAAAGTCTTCAACAACAAATCAATAGGCCGCTCCAAATATCAACGACATCAAGATCAACAAGTCAGCAGACCTCTTCAAAAGATCAACAACTTCAAGATCAACAAGTCAACAGGTCGCTCCAAATATCAACGGGTCGCTCCAAAGATCAATAAGCCGACAGGCCGATCCAGGAAATCAATCAGCCCAAAGCAAACGTCCACATTTTGGAGAGAACGCATCAGAGGATAAAGATTAGAGACTGTAACACTTATAAAAATCAATAAAATTCAAGTTCATTTCCACGTATCAAATTTCTCCTATATTGAAATCTCGTGTGAACAACAATTAACAGAAAATAATTATCAATCAATTTTTTTTTTTTTTTCAAAAAACAAGAAACAAGAAATGTTATCAAACAAGTTTCTGTTTCTGTTTCTTTTTTTTCAAGAAACAAGAAACAAGAGTAGTTATCAAACATGTTCCTGTTTCTAGTTTTCAAAAAACAAGGATCAAGAAACAGGGAACAAGAAACAGGAAACAGGGAACAAGAAACAGGAACGTTATCAAACGGACCCTAAATCATCAATAAGTTAAAACCTTTTTAAAATTAAAACTCTTATTCCATTTCGCTATTCCACTAAATAGAAAGAAAAGAAAGTAGACTAATTAATAACAATAGAATCTAATCTAGTGCACAAGTTTGAAAAGTGTAAATGGTATGTGCCGTTGAGATTTTGCCACTTTGTGATAGTGATGATTTAAATAACCGACTCAAAATTGAGTCTCCTTGATAGTGAAAAATTAAAATTTATAATGGTTTGATCCATCTCTACCCAAACAATTAGAGACCGACCTATGTAGAGACTAGAAGGGGCCATGTCCTCTCTCCCGTCAAATTTTGCTATAAAATATAATGTTAGGGTTTTATAGCAAAATATAAAAAAAAAATATTTTAAATTGTCTATTTTTTTTCTTCAATATATATTTCTTCTAATTTTCATATTATTTTTATATATATTTATAATAGGTTATTAATTTTTTTAATTTAAAATATATAGAAATTTATTTTTAAAATAATTATATATATATATATTTTTTAACGTAAATGAATGAGTAACAACATTATGTTTAATGTAAATGAATGATTAACAACATTTTATGTTTAGTTTTTAATATATTTTTTATCCTTAAAAAAATATTTTTTTAATTATTATTTCAACTCTCATTTTCTTTCTTATATATTTATATAAAAAAAATTGTTGAAATGTCATTTTCTTTCTTATATATTTATATTAAAAAAATATTGAAATGTCATTTTAGCCCCTATATTTTGAGAATTATTTTATTTTAGTCCGTGTTATTTCAAATGTCCAAATTTATTGTTCATATTTTCAACAAATCTTAAAATTAATCTCTACTATTAGTTTATTTGTCAATCTACACTATTAGTTTATTTGTCAACTTTTACATTATATTTGTGTTATTTTTTATTCTTTTTCTTCAAAATGTGTTTAAAGTTTCAATTTTGTGTTTAATAGATTCACAAACCTTAAAAAATGTTTAATATATCTTCAACTCTCAATTTTGTATCTAATAGGTCTTCATTTTTTTCAATTTTAAGTTTAATATAGATATTTGTCATATTCGATATTTTTTTAAAATTCAAGTATTCATTAGAAACAAAATTAAAAGTTTAGGGACATATTGAAATAATAGATTGAAAATTTATTGACAAATTAGAGACTTTTTAAAGTTTATGAATCTAATAGACCAAGCTTTAAAGTTCAGGGACTAAACTAGTAATTTTTTTTCTTTTCTTCTATTTGATAACACATCCAAGATGAGCTAAATTATTTGATGGTAGTTAGGAAGTCTTTGGTACATTTAATTATTCTTAACACTTATAAAAAAATTGTAAGGTCACCATAATGTGGAAATTTTGAACTTTTGATATTTTTGGGATAATTTTTTTTTCTTTATATAATGTTATTTTTTGTCCCCCCTCAAAACATGATCGTCTGAGTCCGCCCCTGAAAACAACGAATCGATTAATGCGAGGATTGAACACATGACCTCTTAATCACGGACACAACCTTATGTCAATTGAGCTATTTGGCTCCAAGATCTCATAATTGACACCACATATTTATGTCAATTGAGTCATGTTGAATTTGACTATTTGAGTTCTCTATAATAATTCATTTTAGATTTTTATTCTCTAACAACTATTTAGAAAATAGTTTTTTTTTTAGTGTTTGGTGTATAAGTTTTCGTAATAAAAATTGTCATTGTATTACTAATTTTAATTTAATATTTTAAAATAACTAAATACTTAAAAATATATTTTTTTTCTTATTGTTATGGGTAAAATCAATAGACTCCTTACGAAGGGAACCGAGCGAACAAGAGAAACAGTCAACCCCTATAGATAGAGTCGTCTCCCGAAAGGGTCGACCCGATGGCAACGAACCGCCAACCCTTGAGGGGATTGGCCTGATGGTAGCGAATCGCCGACCCCAAGGAGGGGTTGGCCAATACGATGGTTGTCGATCCCTTGAGGGGATCCACCCAAGACAACGAAACCCAACATATAGGAGGGTCGGTCCATGAAGAGCGTAGCCGACTTTGAGGGGTCGGCCAAGTCAAGAGAAAATTGCCCCCTCGCGCTCGGGTGGTTACACAATCATCAATGGTTGAACGGTACAATATTCATTAATAATAGGTCGCTTAAATGTTAAAAACGATCCATAACGGCTATAACAAGGGTCTATAAAATGAGGAAGTGAAAGATGAAAAAAGTAAGTTATTCTTTAGCTTTATTGGAAGATTCTCTCGTATTTGCTAAATCATTTCCTAAACTGATTTGATCGTCGGCGCCCTTGTGGTCGCATCACACTGGTGCAAGACATCCTCTAATCTTTATTCCACAAACACCTATTCATCCCGTCAAGATACAAATTTGCAGTTGACCATTTTATCATATGAACAATCTGTTTTAGATGATGTAATTGTAGCCATGAACCATCTAACCATACTTGAGGTGTATATTTTTCAATACTCACAATGAAATCTAAAATTTAAAAATTGAGTAAAAAATGTGAAACACAACCTAGCTGCATAAAGTTGTGTTACCTTTACAAAATTAAGTAAAAAAATAAATTAAAATTTTATAATCACTTTTCTCAAATTTGAAATATGATTTTCAACTTTACAATATTTTATAGTTGGATGGAGTCAAGTATATTGTCTAATCACAAATATGAGTTAAGAGATTTGAATTTATAACTTCTTAGAAAAAGATGAACGACCACTTGGTGCAGTGGGTGATGCCTAAGATAGCTTGGTGCAACGGTTGATTGATGGTGCACTCTTAAATATTGACATAAGATAACCACACATTTTATAGAATATAATATATAAATGTAGGGTGAGGATTTCAACTTCATTCTACCAAAGATATTAGTCATGGTTAGACATGGTTTAAAAACAATGCTCATGTGGATGGAAAAACAAATGGTGCAAAAGTTTTTCCATACTATTTTTGGAGTACTAAATTCTACTTATTCCCATTTAGAAAAATCTTCATGATTGGAATACCTACCATCATAATTGTAATGTTGTATTTTCAAAATTAAAAAAAAAAAATGTAACTGGTTAGGGATAAAAATGAACCTACCTAAATACCGAGAACAAAAGAAGGTTGAAGTCAGAAGACCAAGAGCAAAATTGATCCTGACCCACGTAGGTTGAGGCCTACAAGGTTTCAGGTCTGGATTCCCAATCTCAATATCTAAATAGGTCATGGGGATATCATTTCGAACGAAATCCTGAATGGCTGAGCAGTAAGTTTTGAGGTGGTTGTTGCGGTATATCGTCGGTCATACCTGCAAGGGCGCTTGCTACCTGCATTTTCGCTCTAACGGTATATCTTTTGTCATCCTCGAGATTCTTGCGGTATATTGTATGTCATACTCCAAAATTTACGGTATTGATAAAAATAGACACCAAAATATACGGCGCTTCTAATATGGTAGACTCTGAAATATACGAGGCCTCTAATAAAGTCACACCTAACATGTAGGGTCGACCCAAGTACTAAAGGTTGTGAATATCAACTAAAGGGTCGTTTGACTGGGGTCTTTGAGGGTGGACATCAAGATGGAAATGGCTTTCTGATAGCCATTCCCACGTTTGGTTGACGTCTTAACATTTATGCTCGGGCATAGCTTTAGCCCAGGCATCAGAAGTATGGCTTTCTGATGCCTTCCATTTTAGACGACTTTCTCCGAAAGCCAGGTATGTCTTCTTCTTCCCATTGGTTTTTTTTTTTTAAATCTTTTTCTTCATTTTTTTTTTACCATGTTTTTTCTTCCTAAGTTTTTTTTTTTTTTTTTTTTTTTAAATCAATTACAAACTCTAATTTAAGTTTGTGTATTTTTTTTTTTGTTAAATCGATTTCAGTAGCTTTTTGATTTAAGATGAACCAGAATCGCATAGTTATGCGATAGCTAGCAACCTATGTGATCGCATAGGGTGCTAGTTATCGCATCGTTATGCGATCGCATAGCTACTTATGTGATCGCATAGCTATCACACAACTACTTATGTGATCGCATAGCTATCACACAACTACCTATGTGATCGCATAGCTATCGCACAACAACCTATGCGATCGCATAGGTTGTCAAGTATCGCACATCAACCTATGTTTAGTAATCGATGATAGATTATATTTGGTTTTTGTATTATATAACTTTTATCCTTAGTTCTTCAATTTTATTATTGTATCAATTAATTAATTAGAATTAAAAATTTGTATAATTTTAAATACCTTTCGTTGAACATAATTATTAAGATTTATTGTTAAATAAAATAAACAACAATTAATTATTTAAAATTTATTTGCAAATCTGATGACATTCTCCTGCAACACCAAACATAGACATCATTTATTCCCACGAAAATCTGTTGACATTCTCAGCACCAAACACAAACATCATTGATTCTCAGACATTTTATTCCCAGACATCTTATTCTACGCATCTTCTATTCTCAGGCATCTGCAAATCCTCAAACCAAACGGCCCCTACAGGTGATACTTTTTGAAATACAATCCACTCAAGGTTGTGAATATCACAAACGTTGCAATTCTTGACAAACCTTTGCCCTTCTCTAAAATACGGTATTTCTCAATCTACTTTTTGTCGCTTTTTATTTCCTATATGTGTTCGATTATTATTTCTCTTTCAATATATAGTTATATACATTGTCAAAAATAAATACTTAAAAAATAAATAAATAAACAAATGTTAGTGTAATTTGTATTTGGCCCAAGGAGTTTGGGAGAGTTGGAGTTGTTTTGTCTGGAGTTGTTTAGTGAGTTGTTTAGTCTGGGGAGTTCTGAGATATGTCTGTTTGGGACAGGGAGTTGTTTAGTCTGGAGTTCTGAAGTCTGTGGTGTGTTTGGAGGAGGGAGTTGTTTAGTCTCGAGTTTTGAAGTCTGAGTTTATTGGAGCTGTTTTCTTCGCACAATTTTTTTCTACAAACTTTCAAAATTTTCTTATTAAGGACTTCTTCCAATTCCAATAAATTTTAAAAATGAAATATTTTATTTTTATTTTATCTATCTTGACAAATTTCTTTGAAGACAACAAAAATAATTTTGAACACAATATTTGACATTATTTTTTCACATTTATTATCAATATATATATATATATATATATATATATTTTGTTAGGACTCATCTTAATTTTATGAATTATAAGATTGTCTACCCATAAATATAGTCTATTCATGTGTCAAACACATCTTTCTCCGCCTCCCATGTCAAACACATCTTTCTCCGCCTCCCATTGACAGAGAGTTGTTGAACCTCAAGTTCTGAAATCTGAATTTATTTTACTAGTTTTTTCGATACAATTTTTTTTTTCTACAAACTTTCTAATTTTCCTTATTAAGAACTTTTCCTAATAAATTATAACAACGCAATTTTTTATTTTTATTTTATCTACTTTCCAAATTTCTTTGGAGATAACAAAAAATAATTTTGAACACAATACCTCACATTAATTTTTTAATCTCTCTCACCTTGATTATCAATAATATATATTTATTATTATATTTTAAAGACTCAATCTTTAATTTTTTTAATTTTATGAATTTTAGAAGTGAGATTTTGTTTTTGTTTTTAGTGTAAGTATATTTTACAAATTTCTCTAAAGAAAAAAAAAACAACACATAAACATATCTATGTGTCAAACACGTTCTTCCTCGTTTCCACCCACTTAAACTCATAATTTCATATGCACTACACCTAGAACCTATTTTCTATAATTTTTCATATTTTTATTATCAAGAACTTCTTACAATAAATTTTAAGAATACGATTTTTGTGTTTTTTATTTTATGTGTCCTTTACAAATTTATTCGAAGATAACCAAAATAACTTTGACTACCATACTTCACCTTTTTTTTTCAATATCACTCACATTAATTATTCATTTTATTTGGATCGTTTTGAAATAAAACAAATAGTCGTACAATAGTCGATTAACTATTACGTGTGAATTTGAAAGATTTTAATCCATTAATCTAAGTGAATCCAAATAAGCTATATTTTTATATTTTTATTTCTTCTTGAATACTACATTTTAAATTTTGTTTGAGTACCAATTTTAATTTTAATTCAACAACTTCATTTATATTTAAAATAAAAAATAGGTTGAATTGCATTTTTAGTCATTTTACCCCTTTTGTCTAAATTGTGTTTTTTTTTAAATAATTAAAAAATATTGTAAAAGGAAGAGAGAGAAAGAGAGAAAAATGAAGGAGAGTTGAATAGTAATTACGGTAGAAGTCTGGAGAGTTGAATAGTAATTACTGTAGAAGTCTGGGGAGTTGATATTTTTTGTCCGAGTTAAACAACTCCTTGGGCCAAACGGGGAGTAAGTTACTCCCCACAACTCCACTCCTCCCAACTCCGTGGGCCAAACGGCCCCAAGTGTTCTTTTTGGAAGATGAAAGAGTTGGTTAAATATCATGTATTTTCTTAGATAATTGTTACTCTAGGTTATAGGACTCTCTAAAGCGACTTCAAATATATATTATTTTTTATAATATATAGGGTGGAGAGTTCGAACATTTAACCTATTAGTTGAGGGTGTATGTATTATGTTAGTTGAGTTATGCTCATATCGGTTTTTTGACTTCAAATAGGATTATAATGACAAGAAGATTTGTAAGTTCTAGTCTTCTCTCTCCAAAACCTAAGTTAGTTATTCTTTACTCTTAATTTTGACTTAGGCGTGGGAGCTACCGTGATAGACACACTTTTTTGTTTTGTAGGTCACATTGTTCTTGAATTCTACAAATCTTAGAGTTGAGTCACACGAAGGTTATGTGAGATTTTTCATCCGTATTTTGGCATCAACATAATAAAAAAATAAACATTACATTACAAATAACTCTATTACATAAAAGCGAACTTATGCTCTTTTTGATCAAAATTTGGAGTGATTTCAAATTATTATAGATTACATACCAATTATGTTGTTTTTTTTTTGTTTTTTTTTACAACATGTTAGGGTGATAGATTGAACCTAGGACCTCATGGTCACTAGACTATTTTTTTTTTGCAACGGTATTTTAATAAATGAGAGGATTGAACCCACGACCTCTTAGTCACGAGCATAACTTTATGTCAATTGAACTATGCTCGATTTGGCATGGTCACTAGACCATACATCATGTCATTGGCCAATTATGTGGTTTGTTTATCACATAATAGAATGATTTGTCAATCTGAATTACAAAAGATAGGATTTAAAGTAATTTATTTATTTATTGTTTTTTAATATATATTTCTTGACAGAAGTTAAGGTTTTATGTTACAGTTGTAACCATATAAAAAAGGCGACAGATCTGAAAAAGAAAAGAAAAGAAAAGAAAAAAAAAAGGAAAGTGAATTATATTATCCGCCATTGACACCGCTCAAATTAGGTAGAAAAGGTTGTGTGTATTGAAGGGAATTCAATTTCTTCTCTCATTCTTTCCGTTGCCGTTCTTTCCAAATAATCCGGAACAAAGGTACGGATGATCTAAGAATTTTACTTTTTTTCTTTTTCTTCAGCTTTCTTGCAAATTTGAAGATTAATGAAACAATACAGTGATGATATCCAGCTTCTTGATTTATATAAACAGATAAATCCCATAGTTTTCTGTCAATGAATTGGAGTGATTATAATTTATAGCTAGAAAAATCATTGTCACACACAAGGTGTTTGTTGTTTTGCCTGAATGACCAGGACACTGGAAAAATACATAACCACGCATCAAACAATATCATATTGAAACAAATTTTTGTAGAGGGTAAAGAACAATAATACTAGGGCTTTTCATTTTGAGGGTTCAGTGGAGGGGATGGGGGGAAATGGGGTATCCAGGTTCTGGGGTCTCTAAGGTCGAATGCAGGAGGTGGGGGAGGGAAAAATGGAGGAATATTGGGAATCCATGTTCTAGGGTCTCTAGGGTCAAATGGAGGAGGTGGAGAAGGAGAAAATGGAGGAATATGGGGTATCCATGTTCTGGGGTCTCTAGGATCAAATGCAGGAGGTGGGGGAGGAGCAAATGGAGGGATATGGGGAATCCAGGTTCTCGGGTCTCGGGGATCGAAAGCAGGAGGTGGGGGAGGGGGTAGTGGAGGAACATGGGGTAACCAGGTCCTTGGATCACTGAGACTAAATGGAGGTGGCGGAGATGGCGGAGGTGGTGGAGGAGAAAATGGAGAAACATAGGGTATCCAGGTCCTCGGATCACTGAGACTAAATGGAGGCGGCGGAGGCGGTGCCGATGGCGGAAGTGGACTTGGAGGTGAAGGAAATGAAGGAGGCAAAGGTGGGAATGGAAATGGTAAAGATGGCGGGTTAGGACAAGTAGGGAGAGGAAAAAAGGGAAAAGGGGGCAATGGAGGAAGTGGAGGCAATGAAGGAAGAGGAGGCAAAGGAAAGGAAGGGAATGGTGGCAGAGGAGGGAAGGGGAAAGGGAGGGTATACGGAGGGAAGAAAGGGAGAAAAAACTTTGAGGAGGTCAAGGGATCTGGAATTTTCTCTTTCTTATTCCCACATAAGCTTGTATTCTTCTCCAATGGTCTGTAACTCAAAGCATTTAAGCTAAATATACAGAGATTATCTTGCTTAGACTTGACCGATATCTCTTCCGATGTAGTTCTTAAACCCGGGACACTGCAGACTTTTGATGAACTTCCTATTAAGCTTGCCTGGCAAAATGACTGCATTGTCATACCATCAACACAATTGATTCCATCCACGGATGGAATTTCCAATCTATATACTCCATATTTATCTGTTGTTCTGTTGACAGAGAAGGCCATTTGCTCTGCCATTTTGGGAGCCACTGCTCTGAATTTGCACTGTAAATGGACATCCACACCTGATCACCACACCACATAGTCTATTAAATTAACACAATGCTAGGCAGTTCAAATTCTTAACATTATAACTCTGAAATGAAGTTCTCTTACCAGGCAAGAAGTAGCTGTGTTTGGAGATACTGCTGCTCAAACATGTGTCACAATAAACCGCACCCACTACCGTGATTCGAGTGATCAACGTTGGGGTTTCAGCTGTTTGGCCAAACAAGTTAGTGAAGAAAGATGTTAAAACAAGGAGGAGAAGGAGAGAAATGGTTGGATCCATAAGAAAGACTCGAGGAGGAGGAAGAGGAGAAGGTTGTGAGAGAAGCATCAATGGGGGTAAGGCCTTAAATTTTTCAAGCATTTGTTTGCTATATACTGTTTGCATATAATGTGCCCGTGAGTTCTTGGTGTTAGACCAACTGTAATCAGAAAAGAGAAAATGATTATTCTATTCACTACAAACAAAGACATGTGAAGTAGCTTTTTGGCTGAATGTGGGGGAAATCGTAAAATGAAAAGGGTTTTTGTAGCTAGTCTTTTTAGACAGTTTCAGAGATAAATGGGATTTCATTTGATTAAAACTTAAAAGGCTCTTGGATTTCCTAGATCTTGAAAGATGTTATGAAGAAACCTTTCATGTTTTTACTGACTGTCCAATAAAATGAAACTTCGTTATCTTTAGCACCCAAAAAAGGCCATGAAAAAGAAGAATAAATGTCCAATGATACCAAATGAAAGAGAAAGACCCTTGTTAGGCAATTTCATAGCATAAAAGCTCCAGTTGATTAGGAAAAGAATTCATCTTTAGTCTAATCCTCCAATCTTCTAGACTGTCTAGTTCTTGCATGGGCGCCACGGTGTCTAGTCTTCATATAAATATCTTTCTTATTTTGGTTTTTTGTTGGTATCTCAGTGGAAACCCCTGTACATTTTTTCTCTTATTATGCCTTATGAGCTTTTATCGATTTCTTGAAGTTTTGATCATTTTTGCGCACTTTCTGCTCACTAAAAATTGAAGATAATTGGTGTGAATAAAATAAATAACTAAACAAGTAAAAACGATTAGTTGTTTTGAATTTGTTTAATAAGAGATGTAAGCTTAAATTCTATTTTGAATCTTCATAAATTTTACCTGTATCCCAATTTGTTCTTATACTTTCAAATGTTTTAGTTACTTTTAAACTTTGCATAAATGCGTGTTTTGGTTCTTAGTGCCAAATGTTTTCAATGCTGGTTACAAATATCTTATGAATCATCATAGATTGACCTAGTAGTCAATAAGAGTCATGAGAATAATCGAGAGCTTAGAAAGAATGAGTTCAACCTATGGTAGACACCTACCTAGGATTTAATATCCTACGAGTTTTTTTTGGCAACTAAATGTAGTAGAGTCAGGCGATTGTCCCGTGAGATTTTTCGAGTTGCGTGTGCAAGCTGGCCCGGACGCTCATGGATATTAAAAAAAAAAACTAACAAATATCTTATGTGACACTATATGGACTTGTTTTAGGCTACAAGTACCAATTTTGAGTTCATAAATGAGTGATTTAAAAATTTATTTTTGTTTAGAAGAGAAACAATTTCATTGATGAATGAAATAAAGGGAGCAGAAGTTGGTGCACCTATAGGTGAATTATAAGAAAGTTTGCCAATTAGAAATCAAATAAGAAAGACTATAATTGGAGAAAGGGTGTTTACATTTATACCAATGCAAAGCATTGAAAATGATTAAATCCATAAACGGGTTAAAAGAAGAGAAAGAATCTCGAAAGATGCCACATTTCTCTCTCCCCAAAGAAACTAAAGGAAAATCCTATTGAGAGCTAACTATAGGATGATTAACAAAGATGGAGACCAAAGAGACAAAGATACAATTAAGCAAAACGAAGGACCAATCAAATGCTTTGAGAATCACAACCCAATATTTATAAGCAAAGGAACAATGAAGAAAAATGTGAGTTGGATATTTCGAATGAACATTACACACAAATTCATAATACACCAAGATGAGGAAAGATGCATATAAGGCATATGCTCTTGAAGTCAGATCAACCGTATTAATAACTCCAAGACTAAGTTCCATTGAAAAACCCTTCTTTTATCTTCTTTGGATATGTTAAATAATAAATTCAAAATATTTATGTTTAAATGCAATATGAATTTTTAATGATGTCGGTGAATGTGTATGAAAGCTCAAAATTTAAAATAAAATATTTTAAGTACAAAAATAATTAATAATAAATGAATTGAACTGTTCCCCAGTCAGCCAAGGATAAAATGGTTCTTTGAGTGGGTGGCCCTTTAGGCCATTCAATATAGCCAATACTAGGGAAAAGTTTGCTGAATGATGAATGCTTCAGAATCAGATATATATTATATACTTGTATGCATATTGTGTAGTCATTTCTATTTGTGAGCAGTTGGTCTTTACTATTTTACTGCTGATACAATGATGATGTTTTCAACCACTGCTCATTCCATTATTTTAACTGTTCATTTGCTCACCATCCCTCTCCAGTTTCAGTGTAATGCAACTCTTTCTTCTTTCTTTCTGTAATATGTAAATGCAATCTGACATTGTTTTCTCCTTTTCCTTTTTCAAATTTACAACAAGCTGTTTAACTTCACTGTTGTAGGGTTTGAATTTATGTAGCTTGTATTCAAACCGTGTACAAAAGCCAACATGAGCATCACTACTTAGCGGTAATTGACTGTACTCATTTCCTTTAGGTCGGAGATTCGAATTCCCCGCCTAATACGTTGTTGATCTAAATAAAATTGTTGCAGAGAAGAAATGAGTTATAGAAACTTGAATTTATAGTCTATGCTTGCTTTGTGATGTAAAGAAGTGTATTATTTGAGATGTGGGTCTTAGTCATTTGAATTTATATCTCGCATAGCAAATATGACAAAAAATCAGTGGCTACCACTGATAGACATTATGACTATTACTGATAGATTTTATGACTATTACTGATAGACTTCAGTGATAGACTTTTATCACTGATAGAACTTCAGTGATAGACTTTTTTATCATTGATAGACTATTATCACTGACAAAATTCTATAAAAAAGACTACTATTAGCGATAGACTTTTATCAACGATAAACTTCTATCAGCGATAGACCATACTATCCGTGATAGAAATTGTCATATCCGCAAAAAAAATTAAAAAATGCTATATTTTTAATTATTTTACTCTAAATTGACATTTGTTACAATTTCACTTTATTTTAAACTATTTTGAAGTTTTTTATTTTATTTATTTACTTATTTAGTTTTGTAAATGCATTCTAAAATTAGATTGAACAGGCAAAACCCAATTTAGAGAATTGTAACAAATTGTCAAAATGAAAAAGGGAAGCAGAGTGAATAATTTTCTCCTACTTGTGATATTTCGAATTATGACTAGCATTTTTTAAGGCAACTTATTTTAAAATATATATATATGTAGCAATCTCAATTTGAATCACCTTCCCTAGATTTATACATTTTAAAATTATTTAGGACGAATTTGACTCACTCTCCCTATTTCTATTTAAAAAATGTGAATCAAATATCACAAGTCTTAGAATGCCAAAAGTAAGAACGCAGATCGTGGTGTTCAACCTGAATCTCAAGTTTGTCCATAAAAAATAAGATTATTATGGAGCACATTGTAGGCAAATGTACATACATCGTGAATGTGCCGGAGTGAGTGAAGTTTAGTGGTTGTTAAAGAACACACCCAATGTAGTAGACAAGATGGTGAAAACATGACGAAAACCTTGTTTGGTTAAATGGAAGAAAAAAAACGTAGACAAGAAGCGTTGGGGCCAAAGAAATGAAACAATCACAGAAACTACAACCATTAATAATACTCTGATATATACCGTAGTATATACACCCTAATACATATATAAACCTTGATATATACCCTGTTTATATCATAAAATACTGTCCATTAAAAAATTCCATGATATATACCCGGTGTATATAGGCCATGTTATATAAAAATAAAACCTCCAAACTAAAAAAAAAAAAATAGTGCGGTAAATCTTCCACGGCCTATGGTTACCGGCAGAGACCGGACGTCTGATACCGGCGGCGACGATGTGGATGAAGTTGTAGAGTCGGCGTTGAAACCACAAAAGAGGACGATGGCGTGTAAAGCAACAACGACCTATGAGTACCGGCGACGACATTGGTGAATGGTGGGTTATTGGCGGTGAATGAAGTAGGTTACCGGCGGTGGCGAGCGGCGAATCTGTAGAAGAGGATTTGAAAACAAGAAGAAGAACAAAACTTGAAAAGAAGTTTTAAAATTCTGAAACGTAGAGATGACTTTTGCTTAAAAAAAATAAAATATTGAATATTTACTATATTATTACTAATTAATTCAAAATCAATCATTATTTTATGTGATTTTTTTTTTTTTTTTTTAAGAAAAACGTAATACATTATATAGAGATAGAATGGTAAAACTACAAATTATCTTATTTTCTATTTTTATACCAGATAGACATAAATATAATAAAAAATTATGTTAAACATTTTTGTAATATTTTATATCTTAATGACTCAATTGTGTTCAAACTCTTTAAGAATTCTCCTTAAATTAGTCATCTCTGGTTGAGACCCAAAAAAGTTAGATCATTGACTACCACAAAGCCCATATCAACTATGCCCTTCACTCTTTAGGAATTAGAAATACTCTATTCAAATATGGAACTTGAAATTAATTGAATCATAATTGATTATATATTGAAAAAAAAAAAAAAAAAAAAAACAGCATGATTTAATCATACTTAATTATTAGCTTTGTAACTTATGATTTTTTTTTACAAATTACATAATATAATTCCTTAGTGTAGAGAGACAGAAAAGTATAAAAATAAAAAGGGACAGGAAAATAATTGAAGGAACATCATTATTTTGCCTCTCCATGCTTTTATCTTGTTTGCAATGGACTTAATTATATAATACAGATATATATATGTATTATTACTTTTTCTTTTTCTGAAATGAATAATATTAATAATAATACATATGGCATGAAAAGTAGTAAGAATAATTTATTTGATTTTCTTTCTCTATTAAAAAAAATAGAGAATAATTTGTTCTTATCCCTTCATGTCTTGATTAAGTTTAACTATTAAGGAGGCGTTTGGCCCAAGGAGTTGGAGTTGTTTTGTCTGGAGTTGTTTAGTCTGGGGAGTTCTGAGGTATGTCTGTTTGGGGCAGGGAGTTGTTTAGTCTGGAGTTCTGAAGTCTGTAGTGTGTTTGGAGCAGGGAGTTGTTTAGTCTGGAGTTCTGAAAACTGAGTTTATTTTAGCTGCTTTCTTCTGCACAATTTTTTTCTACAAACTTTCAAAATGTTCTTATTAAGAATTTCTTCCAATTCCAATAAATTCTAAAAATGAAATATTTTATTTTTATTTTATCTATCCTCGACAAATTTCTTTGAAGACAACAAAAATAATTTTGAGCACAATATTTGACATTATTTTTTTACATTGATTATCAAATATATATATATATTTTTGTTAGGACTCATCTTTAATTTTATGAATTATAAGATTGTCTACCCATAAGTATAGTCTATTCATGTGTCAAACATATCTTTCTTCGCCTCCCGTCTAAATCCACTCCACCCGTAAATCAGTATCTGAACAATGATGATTTATTTTAGTTATTTTTTTGTACAATTTTTTTTCTATAATTTTCCATATTTTTTTTTACAATGAGTTGTTGAACCTCAAGTTTTGAAATCTGAGTTTATTTTACTAGTTTTTTTCACACAATTTTTTTTTCTACAAACTTTCTAATTTTCCTTATTAAGGACTTTTCCTAATAAATTCTAACAATGCAATTTTTTATTTTTATTTTATCTACTTTCCAAATTTCTTTGGAGATAACAAAAAGTAATTTTTGAACACAATACCTCACATTAATTTTTTAATCTCTCTTATCTTAATTATCAATAATATATATTTATTATTATTTTTTTAAAGACTCAATCTTTAATTTTTTTTAATTTTATGAATTTTAAAAGTGATATTTTTTTTTTTTTTAGTGTAAGTAAATTTTACAAATTTCTCTAAAGAAAAAAAAAAAAAACAACACATAAACATAAACATAACACATAAACATAAACATATCTATGTGTCAAACACGTTCTTCCTCGCTTCCACCCACTTAAACTCGTAATTTTATATGCACTACACCTACAACCTATTTTCTATAATTTTTCATATTTTATTATAAAGAACTTCTTCCAATAAATTTTAAGAATACGATTTTTGTGTTTTTTTTATTTTATGTATCCTTTACAAATTTATTCGAAGATAACCAAAATAACTTTGACTACCATACTTCACCTTCTTTTTTCAATATCATTCACATTAATTATTCATTTTATTTGAATCGTTTTGAAATAAAACAAATAGTCGTACAATAGTCGATTAACTATTACATGTGAATTTGAAAGATTTTAATCCATTAATCTAAGTGAATCCAAATAAGCTATATTTTTATTTCTTCTTGAATACTACATTTTAAATTTTGTTTAAGTACCAATTTTAATTTTAATCCAACAACTTAATTTATATTTAAAATAAAAAATAGGTTGAATTGCATTTTTAGTCATTTTACACATTTTGTTTAAATTATGTTTTTTTAAATAATTAAAAAATATTGTAAAAGGAAGAGAGATAAAGAGAGGGAAATGAAGGAGAGTTGAATAGTAATTACTGTAGAAGTCTGGGGAGTTGAATAGTAATTACTGTAGAAGTCTGGGGAGTTGATATTTTTTGTCCGAGTTAAACAACTCCTTGGGCCAAACGGGGAGTAAGTTTACTCCCCACAACTCCACTCCTCCCAACTCCGTGGGTCAAACGGCCCCTAAGTGTTTTTATGTTTTCCTTGTGTGGTGCAAATTAATTTGTACTTTATCTCTTAATATGACTACATTTTAGACCTTCAAATAGTCTAGTAAATGAAAGTTAATCATTCATTTAAGTGTAATCTTTGTTTCTCAAACTTTATCCCTTCTTTTTTACTATAATTTTAAAATTGTTAAAATTATTTTTGTCATATTCAAAATCACTCCAAAACATGCATTTAATCATTCAAAATTATTTTAATATTTGATTTTTTACTTTTAAACATAATTTACATAACAAAATTATTTTTAAATAATTAAAGATATGTTTTTTAGTGGATTTTTATTTTTTAAAATATCCGTGAGTGGTCGGGTCAGCTTACGCGCACTTCGTTGTCAAAGAAACCCGTAGAAAATTAATTTCTAAGTAAGCCACTAATGATGGAACATTCCCTCCTAAAAAGCATTAATAGTTCTAAGACCTTTTATAATCGTCAATAGGTGAATCATTGATGGTTATTTGAGTTGTTTTGAACATGACAAAAGTGATTTTAACCATTTCAAATGACTCTCAAACATGTCATAAATCTAATACTTTTTAAAAAAAATACATTTTTTTTTTTGAAACAAACAACTATCATTAATCAAGAAACTAGGCCCCAAGGCCTAACAGAATCACAGACTACAATAAGAAAGTAGTAAAAGTTGAAGCTAACTTGGAATCGGGCCCTCCCAAGAGGAAGAGCTCCCGTGAATAAAAGCCTGAGTTGCCACGTTGTGAGCAACTCGATTTATTGTTTTCGGGATGTAAGTGAGACCTTTAATATGAAGAACATTCATCCATGCATTAACCTCAGCAAGCACAACTCCTTGGGGTGAAAACTATAAATCATGAAATTGAATAGCTTTGACCAAAATTTGTGCGTCGGACTCGACCTACAAATTATTAATACCCTTACTTGTCGTCAATTTCAAGCCATGGAGAAGAGCAAGGGACTCAACCGACAATAGATCAAGCTTCCCCTAGATACAAACTGATGGAGTTACTAAATTCCCTCTAAATACATTGTAATCACTAATATAATTTTTATATATTCACAGTAATGAAAGTTGGAAGACGAGTAGATTAATTATGGTCAGAAATAAAATTATCGTCTTGCTAGAACCAAAACTCTAAAAGTTAAAAGATGACTCTAAAAGTTAATTATGGTCACTAATATAATTTTTAAATCACTCTTCTCATAAATCTAATAATTTAAAAAAAAATGCATTCTAATCACTAATATAATTTTTACATATTCACACTAATGAAATTTGGAAGACGAGTAGATTAATTATGGTCAGAAATAAAATTAAAACTCTAAAAGTTGAAAGATGAAAGTGAAAATGATATTTAAATTTCCATAATGTAACCCTAGTCACTAAAACTTCTACAAATCTCCCCTTTAAAAGAATTTTTTTTTAATCAATCTATTTTTTTTTAGTTCAATAAATGAAATTAAATCATTCATCTTTGGAATGAGTCGAATGACCAAAAAATAAGAATTCTATTCACTAAACTATATTTGCATTTAATTCAATCGCTAAAATTTTTAAGTTTTTGATTTTTTAAAATTAAGTCCATGAACACTACTTCTACGGTATAACTTTTTTTTTTTTTACTTTCTACCCATGTTTTAAAAAATAATCCAATTTTAAAAACTAAAAAAAAAAACTAGTTTTGTTTTTGAAATTTGATTAAGAATTGAAATGTTTCTCTAAAAAGTGAAATTCATAGAGAAAAAAAATTAGGGAAAAACAAACATAAATTTCGCAAAAAACTAAAAACGAAATGATTATGAGAGGGAGCCTTAGAAATTTGATTTTAGTCCCCTAAACATTTACCCAATTTCACATTTAGATTGTTATAAAAAAAAAAAAAAAAAAAAAAAAAAAATTGACATTTAATCCTGAATATAATTTTTATGATAATGGTTTTGCAAAAGCATGTAGAAATGAAAAAATGGGGCAAAAAGAAAAAAGTCAACAATTAAGCATTAATAATGAAGCTAAATTAAGTTTCCATTTCTCTATACAGAAACAAGACACATGAAAATCAATCTGATACATAAATAAAAAGAAAAAAAGAAATTGCCCCAACAAGAACAAGTTCAACTTTGTTAAAAAAAAAAAAAAAAAAAAAATCTATTGCAAAAAAGGGCCTTAATTTGATTAAAAATGAGATCTTAGAGCCACAAGGCCCCAGCTTCCTTGAGAAGAGGGACCAAAGAGCCATTGATATGAGAAGCCATAACTCTATCCATGGAGCCCACAAGCTTGCCGCCGATGAAGACGACGGGGACTGGCGGCGAGGCGGCTCCGACGAGTCTGATCAGAGCTCTTTCAATGTCTTTTCCTCTCGGGTCGTGATCCAGCTCGTATACCGTTGGGCTGACTCCCATTCCGCAGAGGAGTCTCTTCAGAGCGTGGCACATGCAGCAGCTGCTCACGCTGAATATCACCACCGCACTCTCCGCCGCCAGCCGGACTACACGGTCCACCGGGTCTCTCGCTGCCGCTGTCGCCGCCATGTAGTACTCCCATGAACGCTCTGCTTGGTAATGCATCATTTTTTTTTGTTTTTGTTTGGTGAAGTGAGAAGAAACAAGAAAAAGGAATATTGAGGATTTTGTGAGTTTGGGTGTTTTGGTAATGGCAGTTGGGGGATGTGGGGTTTATATAGGGCAAGGTGGAGTTAGTTTGGTTTATATGGGGGCCCAATGCTAAATTTGTGGATGTTTTTTTACTAATCGATGTCATTGGTTGTGTCTTACAATGTTCGATGTATGAAAGAGAAAGTACAAATAGCAAAATCAACCATACGTTTTAAATCTACATCCAATAGTTATTAGACTCAATAATAGTATGGATCAGTTTAAGCTATAATTCAACTAATTAAAATATATGTCTGCGACCAACAAGTCAAATGTTCGAATTTTCACACCCCTAATTATGGATGTACATGGATTGGGTTGGAGGGTTTTTCAACCCAACTAAAAAATTTCGGGTTGGTGAATTCTCAACCCAACCTAACCTAACATTTCTGTCAACCCAACCCAACCCTTCAATTTTCGGGTTGGGTTGGGTTGGGTTGACGGGTTGACTTTTTATTTTTATTTTTTATAATTAATAGATATTTATTTTTTTAATTAACTTTAAAATCACCGTTAATGAAATTCCTTAATCTTTATTTTTCTTTCAAAATTATCATTAATGAAATTCCTTAATCCTTGATTTTTCTTTCAAAATCATCATTAATCCTTGATTTTCCTTTTAAAATCACCGAATGAATTTTTTTTAAAAAAAATATATTGAATTCATTATATATATAATTTTTTTTTTTTTAATATATTGAATTCAGGTTGGTTCGGGTTGAACCGAGCCAAATTTGGTTCAACCCGCGAACCAACCCGAAAATTCGATTTTTCAAAATAGCA
Source organism: Herpetospermum pedunculosum (assembly GCA_028017165.1). Classification (NCBI taxonomy): domain Eukaryota; kingdom Viridiplantae; phylum Streptophyta; class Magnoliopsida; order Cucurbitales; family Cucurbitaceae; genus Herpetospermum; species Herpetospermum pedunculosum. The sequence goes on from CM051524.1 coordinate 64,935,234, forward strand.
ACCCAACCCGAAAAGTTGGGTTGAATTGGGTTGGTTTCGTGGGTTGCGGGTTTTTTGAACACCCCTAATGGTTGAACTAAAATAAAAAAAATAATAAGTTGGGTGTATTGTGATAAGTTTAATCTTTAAGTTATACCTTCATTTGTGTCAATTTAATTGAAATAATTCAGTCACTTTCTTCGTCTATGAAATTACTTAAACGAATAACTATTAATATTAAACTCAAACGAATGACTATTAATATTAATTGAATAAGGAACAAGATTACTCTAGAATGGGGATTGAACCTAGAACGTCATGATCACTAAACGATACATCATGTCGTTGAACTATATTTTTATTGGCCGTTAAATAATGAGTAGTAATTAAACTATAAAATGAAGTAAAAAGAGAGTGGAGTTAAAATTGAATAGGGAAATTGGTGAATGGTGGGGGGCAAAGGTAGTAATAAAGGAGAATTTGTCTGTTGTTGTCGCGAGGCGTGGGAGGAAGATGTTTGTAATGTCTTGCTTTCAAAAGGATTACTGTCTGTACTGTACTTTTTTTTCTTTTCTTTTTTTTTTACACATAAAATAGGGTGTCAGAAATTCAGAATGGGAGGCGGCTACGGGATTAATTTGTCTACACTACACAATACACAAAAAAAATATAAATATAAATTCAAAATTCAATACAAAATTAATAAAAAAACATTTTTTTTTTTTTTTTGGTTGGGTTTAGGGTTTAACATAAAAGAGTGGGAGATTTTTAATAGACGGCTGTGTCTGTCCTTGTTGTCGGCTTCTTTTGTACATACAGAAAAAAAGGATAAAAAAGACAACTTTTATTAGGAAGAAGAAGAAGAAGAAGAAATGTCTGACGTGACCCTTACGCGCATGTTTTACTTTTACCTGCTTCACCTGCATATGGATTCTCAAAAGCATTACTAACAAAAACAGGTAAAAAAATAATCAAATAAAACAGACAAAACAAATGTATTTTCAACATCTCTCCTCATTCTATGTTGTTTCATGTTTCATGTTTAACTTAGAATCTAAATCAAATGTATTTTCAATATGTATTGGATGGATATTAAAATAATAGGGCTTCAAAATGCATTTCTCGTCCGGTTCGATGAAAAAGTTTGAATCTTTATCTAGTTCCATTAGATCGAACTTAGGGTTTCTTTCTTTAATTCCATGTTAAATCATCAATCAACCAAAAAATCTAAACCGTTAGGTTATCGTAAATTTAATTATACCAATACTTTAACACCTTGGAGTTTGGAGATTTTCAGTTTGAGAAAGTTTAGGGTAAATATGTGTATTAGTTCCTAATATGTTTGAGTACTTTTTCAATTTAGTCTCGGGTGTTTAGGGTACAAACTTGAAGTTGGATGGACTAGGTTATTATGACATAGTCTATGTTTGACCTACCGACTATTATAATTCACAGTCAATAAAGTAACTATATTAGTGAATTGACATAAATTTAAAGAAGGAAAATGTCATTGTCGATAGATTTTGAAGGTCGAATGCATTAGATATTATTAATTCAAAATGATGAGGTTAAATTAATATATATGGTTAAATCAGCAACTTCTCCTCTAGATTTTTACAAAATTGCTTATTGGATTTAGAAGTTTATTAAGAGGTACAATACATTATTTATACAACAACACATTGAATAATTTGTTTTTTTTTTTAATTTTAAGAAAGAAAAGTAATTAAAGGGTAAAAGAGAGGAGAAAATTGAGGGTTTTTATGGGGTTTGTCGCTTTGACCTCTCATATTCTACTTTTCATTGCAATGCACACATGAAACTGAGCTAGAGAGAGAAATAGCATAAAAAGTTTCAAAAAAGTAAATAAATTATTAAATAATAAATAAATAAATAAAAAATATTTTTAGTGTTGGTTCCATTTTTATGTAAAAAGAAAATCACTTTCACAGAATCACAGTTGCAGTCTTTGCCCTTCATACATTGCTTTGCTCTGTCTGCTCTTCTTCCATGTCTCCACTTCTTCTAACATTTCCTCTTTTCTATTTTCCATCTAATTTTACATATAAAATATATCTTTTTATGGTTCTATTTTGTTTTAGAATAAAGTTATTTTCAAACCAATGATGGAAAATAAGATAATTGTTGGAATGCCTCGAATCTGTTATGACCCTTTACGATTGGTTCGGTACGGAGTCTCGTTGTCCGGTCAGCGAGTCGAGATCCAGGGGCGAAACGCCCTGATGGGGGTATAGGGACAACGCCCCTAAAGGAAAAATCTGATTTGGGTTTTACCTATTCGTTTTGGGTTTTAACCCATTTTGTATTAGGTCATTAAGAGAGTGTCATATATAAATCTCTTAATGACTTCAGTCCCCCCTAATCTGTTATTTTGTAATTTTCTTCTATTTCGTAATAATATTGCTCTCTCTTCTGTCCGTAGACGGAGCTAACACGACGTTGATGAATCACGTAAATCTGTGTCGATTTCTTTTGCGTTTATTTGTTCTTTGTTATTCGATTTATCGTAACAATAACTATTTGAAAAAAAATCTATAATTAGGGGTGAGGATTTTTTAGGGTATATATAAATCCATGATTTTGAGAAACTATTGAGGACAATATAATGTATGAGATAGAAACTAAATACGATCTTTTGGTCCTCCATCTAAAGTTTAGGACAATATAATTAAATAATGATGGTGGTCACATATGAAATAACTTTAGGAGAAAAAAAAAGTGAAAAAAGTATATCCATGTCATCTTGTGATGGTTTATGGTACTATTGTGAGATTTTTATTAAGTCTAATTTTAAAATTGAATAGTAAGGATTAAGATGGATACTTATGGTCAAATCGAACATAACTCAATTGATATAAAGTTATGTCGTTGACAACGAAGTCAGAAGTTCAATCTCTCTCCAAAATTTAGTAAAATAAAAATAGTTAGAATAATATTTTGAATAAAACACTCTTTAAAAACTACACATAGATGATGAAAAATGAAGAGTAATGGAAAACAACAGACAAAAGAAATAAATGTAATAATATAGTATCATTTATTAGAATGTGTATAAATTAACATTCCCAATTCATACAATTCATAGGAGTTGTGTAATAGCAACTCCAATTAATTGTGTCCCCTTTTAAAGTGAATCTCCATATATGTGATAATTGTACCTTTGGTCATGAATACCTCTCTACATGTATATATTTATTGTATAACTAAAGAGGTATGCACCAAAAAAAATAAAAAATAAAAGTTTCAATTAAAAATATAATAAAAAATGTATATATGTTTTTTTTTAATCCATCTACATTTGTAACCACTATTTCACAGACATTTCAAAGTCAATGAAGTTGTCATAATTGTGTTGTAGATCTTAAAATTTATTTGCTCTTAATAACCATTTGATACCAAATAAAAGTATTTTTTTTTTTTTTTTTAGTTTCTCTTATATATTCAATAGTGTAAAATTGTTAGCCATATTAAAGGCGACCTCTTCGAATAATTTCTCTATCTCATAATCATCAAGAAAATGTGTGCTACCACTAATCAATCTAATTAGTTATGCTCTTAAATTGACGCTTAAAATATAATTTGTATCTAATAGATCCATTTCATTAATTTCATTCCTTCATCTGTTTAACATGAGCATACTTACATCATATATTTATTTTCTTTTAGTTAAAAAACAAAAAAAAATTGAAATATTCATTTTTTCAACAATAAGAAAATTAAATTCAAAACTTGTTTTTTTTTGCAACGGTATTTTAATTTAAACCAGGATTGAACTCATGACCTTTTAGTCACAGACACAACCTTATGTCAATTGAGCTATGCTTGGTTTGGCTCAAAACTTGTTCAACTCACATTGAATCCAAAATCTTATGCATAATTAATGAGTTGGGGGTGAATTCATATCTTATATTTATATTGATACTTTTAACATTTTTGCTAACTTGTCAATTTGAAAGTTAGCACAAAACTCAACAACTAGTGATCAATATTAATTAAATATGTTGAATGATATTAGAAGTGTTCAAACACATTTAAGGAGTGTTTGGGGCACCAATTTAGAGTTGGGTGGACAAGAGTAAGATTATTATAATTCAGTCTACATTTGGCTCACCGACTATTATAACCCAGAGTCAATAAAGTAACTATACTGACTTCAATAGTATTTATTATTCAAAATGATTATAACTCACAAACTATTATAACCATGAATTATAATAGCCTACTCAGCACCTCAAACAACTCTTAATTTGTTATTCTGATACAACGGAAACTTAACACCGAACCCAGAAGGTTAAAGTAGTAAAATGAAATGTTTGAAAGGGAGTTAAATTTAAAGAAAAAGATGGGAAATAGGTGCAATTGTTTTAGGGTATATAGGATTTTGGGTGTCCTCTAGTAGGCATCGATAGTAATCACTTTTGCAAAAGGTGTTTTTTTTTTTTTTTTTTTGACAACATGTTGGGGTGGGGGATTGAACCTAGGAGTTCATGGTCACTAGACGATACATCATGCCGTTGAGTTATGCTGTTGTTGGCACTTTTGCAAAAGGTGTACCAAAAAAGCCAAAGTGATTTCTCTATCAATGCTAGAGAGAGAGAAGAGCATTAATGGGAAAATAAGGAGGGGAGGTTTGGGAATTGGGAGTTTGTATAATTGAAAAAGATGAAGAAGAAGAAGAATGGCAAAGGCAAGGCGTGGCCTGCAAATTCAGAAGACACCAGAAATGAGGGCGGCTGCGTACGGAGGCGCCGAATACCGGCGCAACACCAGGATAAAGCCAAATGGAAACCCTCCAACTTTTATATATATACTTTTTTTAATGCACTCATCCTTATATTGAGTATGTATTTCATCAAAAAATTTAGACCATAATAATAATACATTTAAATTGTTTAATTAATGTTGTGATTCTAATTTCTACTAGCTTCTTGAATAGTAAGAAAGGTGTATAATTGATTTTTAAAGTCTTGGGATGAGGCTTATAAACATTATTTCTATGAATAAAATTGGTTTTTTATTATCAATTTCTTCTTAATCCCTTCCTTACATGTTGTAAAAAAAAAAAAAAATTCTTCAATGTTTTTAAAATCTAAGTTGTGTTTGGCGTGACGTGATTTCCGAATGTTCGCAGTGTGGTGATGGCGGAAGGACTGGCAGCGGTAAAGGGGTGCTTGGCATGGGAGGCTGGGTTACACCTTGTGGTTCTAGAATCGGATTCCTCCCGGATATGCTATTTACTCCAAGAGAAGGTCGAGGATTTGTCGGAAATTGGTGTGCTTGTGTTGGAGTTAGGCTCTCGATTCCTCCAATCGTGTAGGGGTCGCTGCATTTTTATTCATCACGAAGGAAATGAGGTGGCGCATCAGCTGGCGAAACTGACTTTGGCTCTTTGCTAAAATGTGGTTTGGGTGGAGGATGTTCCTCCTCAAGTTGAGTCTTTTGTTCTATGTGACTCTTCTCTAGGGTAGCCTTATACCGAGTTTGCTCTCAAATAAAAAAAAAATCAAGTTAAATTTTGAAAATTGAAAAAAAAATATATATATATATATTTTATTTTTGTTTTTAAAATTTCGTTAGAAATTTTCAAATGTTCCATCGTGAAAGATGAAACTATCATTATAAAAAAAAATTGTGAGAAAATAAGTATAATTTTAAAATATATATATATATATATATATATATATATATATATATTTATTTATTGGGATCATCAAATTGGGTCTGAGTTTGTGTTATACATCTTTGAACATTCAAACTTTTTTTTTTTTTTTTTTTTTTTTTTTGTCTAATATGAACTTGACCTAATCGACATTTTCTGTAATTCATAGATCTATTATGTCTAATAGATCTGTTAATTTTTAAAAATGTTGATATGTCGGAGACTTAATTAGACACACCATTGAAAGTCAGAGACTTATTAGACACAAAATTAAAAGTTCATGAATTTACTAGACATTTTTAGAGTTTAGGAATCTATTATACACAAAATTAAAAGTCTAAGATCTTATTAAATACTCACAAAATTAAAAAATTTAGACTCCATTTGGCAATCATTTGGTTTTTAATTTTTTAGAATTAAACTTATAAATATTATTTTTCACTCATAAATTTCTTTATTTTGTTATCTACATTTTATAAATGTTTTTAAAATTTAAATTAAGTTTAAAACTAAAAATCGTTTTTAAAAAATAATTTTATTTTTGAAATTTAGTTAAAAAATCAAATACCTATCCTATCCAAGAAATATGACAACCATGGTTAAAAAGGGTAAGAAAAGAAACATAAATTTTAAAAATATAAAATTAATCATCAAATGACTATTAAAAGGTGTTTTAGAGTTTTTTTTTTTTTATTATTGGGTTGATGGAACCACAAATTCGTTGGTTGTCAACAATATATATGTCAACTGAGTCATGCTCATTTTAACATGTAAGATTAAATGATTTATTAGATGTTTTGAAAATTGAATAATTTATTTAATATAAAATAAAAAAAATTAGGTACCTATTTAATATATATTTTTTATTTTAATTTGGAAACAGGTATTTTATTTTTTATTTTTTTTAAATGCTCTTCTCTTACTGACAGTGGTAGCGGCTCTGTTCATCTCCTTCTCCACACAACCTATTTCTTTTATTATTATAATACCAAACTCTTAATTTTAATGGTATTTTTTTTCAACTACATAAAGTTTTTTCATTACTACCATTTCTAACTATTTTTCTTTTTGATTTTGATGTCATCTATTGATGATTTGACATGACACATGGCAAAAGGAAGTAGGACCAATTAGATAATATTGGTATATTTCTAGTACATCCGTGGTATGGAGAAACTCCATACCACTGCCTTTAAATGAATGACACGTGGCAAAATAATTGTAAAAAATAATATATTTAATAAAGTGGGTCCCACTCAAACAATTATTTTGCCACGTGTCATTCATTTAAAGGCAGTGGTATGGAGTTTCTCCATACCACGGATGTACTAGAAATTCTCCCGGGTGGGGTGGCTGAAATTTTGGATTAAAAAAGTATCTCCTTGTCATTTATTTATATAGTCTTTTGGTTAGAGAGAGAAGAGGTTTGAATCCCTTCAATTAGGGATGGTAAAATTCTCTTCGGTCGTCGGTCGGAGAATCTCCGATTTGATCGAGTATGGAGTCAAATCGGAGATTTTATTCGTCCGAACCGCTTCGAATAATTTTTACTAATTTTTTTAAAAAAAATATATAATATATTTTTTATATAAAATAGTAATATTTTATATATTATATATTATTTTTTAAAAAAAAATTAAGTTACTGGACGTTTTTATATATATTTTTTAATTTTTTTTAATTAATTTTATAATATAATAATTTTTTTACAAAATTTATAATAAAAATGTTAAATATTTTTTTATAATTAGTTTTAAAAAAATAAAACAATAATAATACATGGTAACCAGAAATCATTACACAATTTTAATATATTTATTGATATTTATTTATTTATAAAAAATAAATAAATAAATAAATAAACGGGAATTTTTTCCCGCGGGGACCCGATCCCCAAACGTGGATTTCCAGTCCTCGACTTCTCGAAACGAGGAACGGGGCGGGGATGGGGATGAAAAATCCCCGCGGGGACGGGGATGGGGAGTGCATCTCCGACCCTGCCCCGCCCCGTTGCCATCCCTACCTTCAACTTAAAAATTATTCTTTGTATTATTCTAATATCATGCTTAAAAAAAAAAACGAGTCTCAACTTGTTGGCAATGGGTTGAAGCTCATCCTAAGCGACTCATATTAGTTATCGAGAGCAAATCTTTCATGTCAGTTTGGAAAGAAAAAAACAATTATTTTATTAAAAAAAATATATCCGTGAGTGTCTGGACCAGTTTACGCACACTTCTTCGACTATTTTCACGGGACAAACCGCCTGACCCTATAAGAAATTAATTCCTAGGTAGGTGGCCACCAAGGATTGAACCCAGGGCATTGAAGTCTTAAGGCATTTTATGACCACTAGGTCAACCCTTGATGGTTTTTTTTAAAACAAATGTCATTAGATTGTGGAGGCAAAGTATTTGATTAGATTGTTGCTAGTTTTAGTTGACATTATTTTTCTATTCTTGATTTTAGGAGATATTCAATGGGTTGCTCGGTACAAAATATTTGTATTCACTAAATTGCAATTTTTTTTTAATTGATTACATTTGTTGCAATTGATTGCAGGTTTTTAATTGACATTATTTTTGTATTATTTGTTTTGAATTTTTAGGTGAATTTCAACTCAAAAGATTTTAAATAGGTTGCAAAGTATTTGCCATTCATTGAATTGCAAATTTTCCAAAATTTATTAAAATGTTTTTGTTAGCTGTAAAACATTTTTTTTTAAATTTGCTATTTTTCAAAATTACGAAGATGAATCAAAATTAGGTCGATTATATTTTGAGATTTAAATAGGGCTGGTTGCACAAATAGCAATCAGGCCCAAACTAATTGCAAAATTAGCAAACTTTAAAATGTTTTGCAAATATGGCAAAAAAACTCGTTTCTATCACTGATAGACTTTATTATATCACTGATAGACTTCTATCAGTGATCACTGATAGACTTCTATCAGTGATAGACTATTATCTCTGATAGACTATTATCACTGACAAAAATCTATAAAAAGCTGAGGTGATCAGCGATAGACTTCTATCAGTCATAAGATATCAGCGATAGAAATTGTTATATCTGCAAAATTTTTAAAAACATGCTATATTTGCAAACAATAAGTCTTAAATTGTCATTTACTACAATTTCCCATTTAAATACCTGGTCTTATCTTATTTTAATATTTAAAGATTTGTTAACGTTATTTTATTTAATTTCTCAATTATAAGAATCATTTTTTAAGATTTGAATCAAGACATTTTAGTTCACTAAACCTTTTTAGATTCTACCTAAGTTTACCATTTTGTCATTTTCTAACAAGCAAAACTCAAAAGGTTGATAATTATAGCTCAAGTGACATAAAATTTGTACCCTAGACCAAAGGGTTGGAACTTCGAAACCTTCCTCCCAGGGGCGGATTTAAAAAGGGGCCAGGAGGCACGTGTCCCCCTGAACTTTTACAATTTAATATTATATATAATGTTTGGTCTATAATAAATGGAAAATATGCTTGGTTTGTTGGTTATTGTCCTTGCCCAACTTGTGTGCCCCTTAAGTTCTAAGTTCAAATTCCAGAACTTGCAATGTTTTTAATTTGTGGTTTTCAAATTCTGAACCTGATAAATAAAAATATATTTCTATTTTAAAAATATACTTTTATCCTCAATTAGCTAATTTAATAAATATTTTTTTTTTAATTTATTAAATTCATTTTAAGGTAAAAAGAATGGTTAAAAATATTATTTGAATACTCTAGACTCATTCTATTTTAGTTTATGTATTTTCAATATTCAATTTTTTTTGCTCATGTATTTTCAATAAATCTTCAAATTAGTTTTCATTATATTAATTTATATCAACTTCATAAATATAATTACAAATATTTTCAATTTTTGATAAACTTTATAAAATATATAATAAGTTTCTAATTTTTCAATTTTATTTGTAATAATAGGTTCATGGACTCTAAAAATGTCCAATTATACTATTTAAAAAAACAATTGATCTATTAAATATAAAATTGAATTTTATGTCTAATAAGACTCTAAACTTTCAATTTTGTGTTTAGTAAGTTCATAAATTTTGAAAAATGTCAAATAGACCAAGGACATTAGACACAAATTTAAAAATTCAACAAATTTTTGGACACAATTAAAACTTTAAGAAACTATTAGACACATTTTTAAGTTCAAGGACTAAATAAATAAAACTTCGAAAATTAAATGACCAAATAGACACAAACCTGAACGTTTAGGGATAAAATTTATATGGACTTGTGCCCCTAATATAAAATTCTGGATCCGCCCGTGCTTCCTCCCATATATTGTCAAACAAAAATGGTTAAGAATTCAATCTTAAAAGGTAAATCATTGAGTCAAATTTGACTTCGAAAAAGTTCAATGGCTAAAATTTTAAATTTAACATTAAATAATCTTGTACTAACAAATCAAATATTCATATCTTTTTTTTTTTTTTTTTTTTTTTTTTTTTTTTTTTTTTTTTTTTTTTTTTTTTAAGTTGAACAATTTGAGAGTAGATATTCGAATATTTAACATTTAGGTCAAACATGTAATGCATTAATCCGTTGAAAGATACTCAAGTTGGCAATATTGATGTTTTCATATTATACGGTATAAAATTTTAAATATTTTTTTTTTAATAATATGTAAGGTGGAGGTGGACGATTTGATCCTCTTATCACTTAGTTGAGGGTACATGCATTTTATGTCAGTTGAACTAGATGTTTATTTTATTATTTATTTTATCACTTCTAAAAATATCCTATTATAGTATATTTTAAATAAATTATTAATGAAAATGTATCATATAGATATAGGTAGTAGTTTGACGATGTTGGACTCGTGTGTTTGAAGCTACGTATAGGTGGTAGGCTAAATGGAGAAAAAAAGGTTTTTTTTTTTTTTTTTTTTTTTTTTTTTTTTTTTGTTTTTGTAATAATAGGGTATAATTTTAAAAAAAATGTATAATATAGTTTTAATTTACAATGAGGGTGGTCTCATTTGAAAATGTCACAATTTGTTAAAACTGATGGATATACCTTTCATGGACGCCAATTAAAAAAATTAAAAAAATTACACAATTAATGTATTGATAATTTACTTTTTTTTAAGTTATGATATTTTCAAAACATAATGAATGTGATTAACTTATTTATGACTTTTCATACTACAATTATATTTATTTGTTTTTTCCTCTTATTCTTTTATTGTCGTCGTTTTGGGGAGACATTATTTTCTTCCAAAGTCGTCAGTTACCTGCATTTACTTCATTTTTGGTTCTCCAGTCACGACCCACTTTTCCACCAGACTGTACATAAAATCCTCGTTTTTCAGTCTCCATCCACATCGTCGTCCATCTGCCCAAGTCTCCGGCTTTAGCTATTTATATTAAACATATATACCCTTGAATCTTCCTTCTAACAATATCTTAATTCCATGTTTATGTTAGAATTTTTTTTTTATAAAAAAAATAGTAGCATAAAACCGATGTTTTGGAGAAACGTTCTTTTCTTCCTAAGTCGCCCACATTTTCATCGAATTGCACATAAAAATCCCGTTATTTAGTCGTCGTCCACAACGTCGCCCACCTTCCCAAGTCTCTCACTTCAATTGTTTATATTAAACATATCCTTGAATCTTCTTTCTAATAATGTCAAAATACTCTGTTTATATTAAACATACCATGTTTATATTAGAGTTTATATTAAAGAAAGAGTAGCATAAATCATCGTGGGTTTTCTTCTTCGATCTTTGGGAAGAAGAAGACTCACGACTGTGAATTTGAGTACTTCGAGAGAAGAAAACGACAATGTATGGATCACTAACACGACGACACTTTCATTTTGGGAAAGAAGAAGACCCACAACGGTTTAGGCGGCGACAACCCAATCTGACACCACAGATGAGAACGACGAAACTCGACATGCGACAGCGAAATTTGAGCTGGGATCTGAGCCAGATCGATCTTGGAGAGAAAGAAGACTCACATAAGTGAGGAAGAATGAAAGTTTGTTTAGAGTTTTTGGAGAGAGAAATAGAGGAGAAATTTTAGGGATGTTTTAAAAAGTTAGAAGAAACAAATTAATAAATGATATTTGGATAAGAAAAAAAATATTAAATACGTAAAATCCTACCAATAATAAATAAATTTGATATTAGACATCTAATAATAAGTTTATATTAGACATCTTTTATTTGATGTTAGATTTTTTAATTGATTAGGCTCTAAAACATTTTTTCAACCAATGTTGTTAAAACTAAGACAATTGTTTTATACCCAAAAAAAAAAAAAAAAAAAAAGAAAATAATAATAATAATAATAATAATAATAATAATAAAAAAAAATAAAATTAGAGATTAAAATAAATTATTTAAAATTTGAGAAATTAAAATAAAACATTTAAAAGATAAAAAATTTATCGGTAAAAATTCAATTTGCACCCTTAAAATTGTCACGCGGTATTGTTTTTTTTTTTTTTTTTTTTTTTTTTTTTTTTTACTTTAAATCTTCAATTTTATTAAATTGGACCAAAAACTTACTTAAATATTGCCATTGATACTCTCTATCCAATGTAAAAATCTTTATAAACACACTAATTTCAATAATAACAAGTAGAGACAAATTTAAGCACCTTCTTAAAACTCACAAATGTTATAAAAAAAAAAAAATAGTTCTAATATTATTTTTCTTATAATCTTATTAATTTTGTAGCATCCATGTATTTTATAATTTATTGAAATCATATGATTAAAATATTATTTTTTTAACAAATTTTCAAACAAAAACTTATTTAGCATACAAATTGTAATATATTTTTTAAATTTAAAATTAAAATTGTAACGTTTATCTAAATTTGTAGTAGAATTTGATGAATTTAAAATTTTAGAGTATAAATTAACGTAAGTTATCAAAATTTAGGGGTAAAAGTCTATTTTTCTCCTAAGGCTTTATTTATTTTTATATATAATGAAAGAATTAAATAAGAATAGGTAGGTGCTGAAAAAGAAAAAAACAGAATAGATATGAGATGCAATGATGATGTTTTATATGACTTGTTGGGTAGTAAGATAAATAAAGCACATAAATTCCAAGTACGGATTTGGTAAAAAATAAATAAAAACATAAAAATAAAAACGTGACGTGGCAAATGTGATGTGCATTAAATAGCACACACGTCATCAATTTGAAAGAAGTATAGATACAACAGTTGAATGAGAAACTTGATACAATTTATAATAAATCAAATCATATATATATTACTTTTTGCGTCTATTTTGCCTTTTTATTTTTAAATATTAAATATCTTTAACGAATAAAACTAACTAAAAAGAAGCTGTTTAGAATGTTGAGTGAGTTAAAATGGTCTTTACGTCAAACGTGAATTGAATTATTTTAATTTAGTTCACTCAACTCCGAGTTAATGTCTCTAAACATTTTTTTGATGGTTTGGGTTGGATGCAAAGAGACCATCTAAGTTGTGTTCGTCATACTGGATTGAAGACCATAGATATGAGAGTCAAGATTTTCGAAACTATAGCTATTATCGAAGATTTGGCTAACACTTCTCAACTGAATCATAGGCATTTGATTGTAGAATTTGACTGTATGGAGATGGTTAACTACTGTAGACACCGTATTTGGTCCGGGCATTTATTTATTATTAATGTTTATACCTTATTTATTTATTTTTTTATCATATTTGATTGAGTCTTTTTAAGTTGTAAATTCACTTTTTATTATGTATTTAATTAATTTCGAAAATTGGAGAAAAATAACAAAAAAAACAAAATGTTTTAATTGTTTGGGAATGATTTTTACCTAATTTGACAAATAAAATTAGCATTTTATGAGTATAAAATTTATAAGTCATTTTATGGCTAAAATTTAATATTCGTTTATTTCTATCAAATTAGTATAAAATATTTAATTCACTTTTGGGATAAAATTTGATATTCATTTATGAGTATAAAATATTTAATTCATTTTCGGGTTAAAATTTTATATTCATTTATGAGTATAAATTATTTAATTCATTTTTGGATTAAAAATTTAATATTCATTTATGAGTATAACATATTTGTTCATTTTTGGTCAAAATCCGTTTCAATTAAGAATAAAATTTCGAGTCATTAATTGTTTGATTTTAACCTTGTTTGACGTTCTCATCGTCTATAAATATCGGGTAAAGAATCATTCAAAAAAAAAGGAAGAAGGGGAGAAATATCAGAGAAAAAGCCGTAGAGAGACCGATAAATTAGAGTTTTTTTTAGAGAAGTTTAAAAGAGTGATTTTGAAATCAAAGTTGATTTTTCTTTGACCAAAAATAAGTTTTCCTTCCAAAACTCTACTTTCTCTTTCTTCTTTTTTTTTTTTTTCATTTTTTCAGATACGCAAATCGAGGGTCTACTATTCATCATCTTCTCCACCTTCATCCCACCACCACCTCCGACCACCATTACCGTCGGCGGCGCACCACTTCTCGCGGCGGACGGAACTTCACGAAGGCAGACGACGACGGCGCTAACTCGGACGTTGAACTCCGGCGAAGCCAAGCAAACGGCGGCTGAAGCTCCACGTTGAGGTAAGCAAATTGTTTTAGTTTTTGTTAAAATTACGAAACTGCCATTACATTTAATTTCTAAATATATACCTGGTTTATATGAAATTTCAAATATATACCTTGTTTATATGAAATTTCAAATATATACTTGGTTTATATTAAGTTTTTTTTTTTTTTTTTTTTTTTTTTTTTTTTTTTTTTTTTTTTTTTTGTATCCGTTTAATTACATCTTTTCTATTGATTTTAATTTATAAGTACGTCATTATGTTTCATTTATAAAGTCGCATTTTTAAAAGTTTTCCAACTGATTTCTAAACTAAATTTTTAAAGTAAAGATTTTTAATTTAATTTCCAATTCCTTTCTAAATGATTTTGTCAAATTGATTTTTGAACAAATTTTAAAACTTTGATTTTTATTTATTTCTAAATTTATAATTTACCGGGTTTCAAATTTTTGTTTTTAAAAATATTTTCAAATGAATTAGTTTTCTTTTAAATGTTTTAAATTGACTTTCAAAAATTGTTTCCAAAACATGAAATTTTATTTTGTTTTAAACTGGTTTGAAATGAATTTCAAATTAATTTTTAAATCAAAAGTATTTCAAAAATCTTTCAAAAAATATTTGTTTATTGCGTAATCTCCGTTATGGGATTAAGGCAACTAATGACAAAATTGAAGTGTAATTTCATTCACAAATCAAGTCCTTACTTTACTTTAAAGTTAAGGCAAGATTAGTTGAAACATTCTCTTTTCATATTATTTTCTTTTCTCTTTTCTCAAATTAAGGACATTTTAAATAAATTTAATTGGATAATAAAGACAAATTTTGGCTACCGTTTTAACGGGTGTTGTAGGGTGCTAACACCTTTCCTACACTCAACCGACCCCCGAACTCGATTTTCTGTTTTCTTAGACCAATTTTTGTTTTAAGGTGACCAATCACACCCAAAATGGTTGGTGGCGACTCCATCTCTTTATTTTTAAAACAAAACCCTAGCTATAAAAGAGGACGTCGGCCGCTCCGCGTCGCGATGACGTTGCGACAACTACTGAAGCTAAACAATATGACAGAGGACCTGACAAAAGTTGCTTTCTTCATTGACAATGTCAAAACTTTGGTCTAGATTATGAAAATGTCTCCTACGTACATGCATGCGTTGCCGTGTGCATAATGTCCTAGGCCCTAGCACATTCTCTCGCACAAAAGGCTTTCGCTGCGCAATTGTCAGCTTCTCTTCGCATCTCTTATCCAGAGTAGTTTTTTTGTTTTTGTTTTAGTCACCTTCTTTCAAAATATATATATATTTAATAACAGAAATTTGAATATAAAATAATTTTCAAACTGGATAAACCTTAAATCTATCCTCTTTGTTTTGTTTTTTCGATAAGGATAGGCCTTAAATCCGGTTATTTAGGAGGGAGAGGTTGTTTTTTAAATAAATTAAAAAATTATGGTTGTTTTGAAACAATTTGGGTCGACACGTGGCCCAATCATGTGGCGCCACGTGTCACTTCAAAAATTGATTTCCATTATTTTCTCTGTTTTTGGCTGCCCTCTTCCCTATCCGAATTTTTTCATCTTTTTTTCTTTTTTTTTTCTCTATTATTCTAGTTTTGATTCATTTATTTTCAACTAACCAATTTTTTTTTCTCTTTACAACATGTTGGAGTGGGGATTGAATCTATGACCTCATGGTCACGATACATTAGCTATGCTCGTTCAACTAACCAATTAAAAATTGAAGATTTAAAATATACTAATCATAGAAATAAATAAATCAAAATTAATTTATAAATAAACTTCTAACAATCTTTATAATTTTATATTTAATTATCTCACTCCAAAATATTTTAAAATAAACTTAAATAAAACAAACTAATGCTCTAAATATATGTTTAAAAAAAGAAAAAATGCTCAATGATTGTTGATTGAATTTTGTTATGTAAATGTTATTTTTTTCTAATATATACCTATATATTTGTTTTATAATGGTCTTCATCGAATCTATAAAAAAATCGGTGATTTTACGAATAAAAAAGAAGAAAAGTTAAGAATAAGTCAACATAGTTAAGAAAAGAAAAAACAATATTAAAACAATAAATTAACAAATTTTTTTTTTTTTTTTTTTTTTTTTTTTTTTTTTTGACTTTTTTAATATTTTTACATTTAAAGAATATTTAATTTATATTTGTCTATATTCTAAAATCATTTAATCTATCCATAAATAATTTTTTTTTGGTTTCTTTACCAATATTAATTTATTTTAAACTAATTAATTTTTTTTTTTTTTTTGTTTCTTTACCAATATTAATTTATTTTAAACTAATTAATTAAAATTTGATAGTTTATAATAACAACCCGAAAGATATTTTTCATAATTACTTATAAGAAACCGCTGCTAACATATGAAAAAAGGGAGTTCTATTTTGTTTTTATTTTGTTAATTTATTATTTTAATATTGTTGTTTATTTTTTTTTTCTTGAATATGTTAACTTATTTTTAGATTTTTTCCTAAATTCACGGATTTCTTATGATTCGAATGAAGACCATTAAAAAACATATACATTTACATATTTTTTTTTATTTCTTATGATTCGAATGAAGACCATTAAAAAACATATACATTTACATATTTTTTTTTTAAAGAAAACTTTAGCATTTGGTAACAAAATTCAACTAAGATGATGAATATTTAGAGCATTAGTTTGTATTATTTAAGTTTATTTTAAAATATTTTAAGTGAGATAATTAGATATAAAGTTATAAACATGGTTAGAAGTTTATTTATAATTTAGTTTTAATTTATTTATTTCTATCATTGTTATTTTAAATCTTAAATTTTTAATTGGTTAGTTGAAAATAAATGATAATATTGTGTAGATGATAAAAAAAAATCTTTCATAATTTAAAATAAATAAAACAAAACTAGAGAAAGAAAGAGGAAAAAAAATGAAAAAAAAAAGAGAAACAAATTCTGGTAAGGAAGAGAGCTGTGAAAAAAAAATGAAAATCAATTTTTGAAGTGACATGTGACACCATACGATTGCGCCAATCAATTTTTGAAGTGACATGTGACACCATCTTAAAGTGACATGTGACACCATACGATTGCGCCACGTGTCTAGCTGTATTATTGACTAGTCAGGTTGCTGGAGTGAGCGTCTTCAACCGACCCACTCTTAATCTTTTTTGGAAATTATTTTAAAACAATCCTAATTTTTTAATTTATTTCAAAAACAACCTCTCCCTCCTTTTTAAAAAAAAAAAAAAAAAAAAAAAACCCCCTTAAATCTATCATTATTTAAGAATTTGAATCCTAAATTCTTTAAATTACAACGAGCCCTAAATGAACAAACCCTTTCTTTTTTCCTTAACATAATGATACGATGTTTCCCAAAGAACCAAATAATTGTGAAGTCAACTTGGACGAGAAATAATAAAATAAATAAATAATTCATACATTAAATATTGGAAGAAAGTAATGAAATATATAATTTATAGATTAAATGCCATGCATTCCTTAGACAACTCCTTTTTGTGTCTCCTTTTTGAATCATTGTCATAAATCATTGTTTGGAATGTTAAAAAGATTTTGTTCAAATAAATATCTCTCTCTTATTTCCAACTTTTGTAATTTCTCTTCCATAATTTATTCATAGCTTTAACCTATTTTGTACGTGGTCCCTTCTAGACAATAATTCACTTCCCCTAAAGTATAACCTATATTTGTTACTTAAAATAATAATAATAAATACCTATAGACCTAAATAATTTTTTTATTTTTTTTTTTCGAAAGTATTTTAATTAATGTAGAAATTGAATCCATGAACTCTTAGTCAAAGAGACAACCTTATGCAAATTGAGCTATGTTCGGTTTGACAACTTCCTAAATAATTTGAAATGCTTAGTTTAAATTATTATTTTTTAGTTTCGGTCTAAAATAAATATTTTTAACATTTTAATAAGATGTCTAATCTTTTGAACTTTTTATGTTTGTTCTTCCAAGGGAGAGAGTCTATGTTAGAAGATAGTTTTACCTTGAGATAATTATTTGTAATATTATTCGGTGAGATGACTTCCTCTTTAATTCATAGGAGGGTCTACTTTTTGTGTTACGCCTTGAGTTCAGAAGGGTACATTAATGAACCGAGACCACATCTGAATGAAAGGAATTCTGAAGTCATGAAATCATGGTTAAAAAAGGCTTAAAAGAAATGATATTTACTACTACCTATATACCAATAAGTTGCACCTTTCTTTTAGGTGACTCAATCATAAGAGCTCCAAAGTTAAGTGTGCTTGAGTTGGAAAAATCCCCAAAACATGTTGAGAGGACACGTGTTGGTTTGTGAGGACAATCTTCACTCTTAAAAGCAATTTAAGACCGTTAAGACAAGTAGATAAAGTAGTCAGGTCGCAGGGAAATAACAGAGCTATCAGGTGTCGATTCCGAATCCTGGACTTGGGACATTACATTTTGTGTCCCTCTTTTTTTTTAGATGTTTTTTTTCTTCTTTAATTTGAATTCATTTTCAATAATATGCTTGTGTCATCCTATAGATGATTCTTCTTCAACCTTACTTCCTAATATGTTTATAAGAGTTGCCTAATATTCATAGTTGGAGTAGATGATGACGTATCAGAACAACACCAAGTGTAGTATACTACCTTAGTACCATGTTTTTTCTACTAACCAATGTAGGTCAATATGTGAATTTGATAGATAATAACTTTAGATTGTTTTTCTAGTTGATTGATTGATAAATGGTTGATGATAAATGTGATTTGCGTAGAGTAATATATTTGGGCAAGGTTTTTTGCCCTGTTGGACCACTCGAACTCATTTTTTTTAGTAGATTGAGAGTGGAGGAATTCGAACCACAGACCTCTTGATCGTCAACACATACATATGTCAGTTGAGTCATGCTCGCTTTGGCTCTCGAACTCAGTTATCTTATGGTTAGACGTTGTGTCACTTTTTTTTAGTGAATTTTTCACAAGTATGACTAAATAGGTTTCTTATTAAGCTTGGTCAAACTATTTTGGGTGAAATTTGATTGGCTTAATGTCGCACATTATTATTATTATTATTATTATTATTATTATTATTATTTTGCCAAGGTATGTGGCAAAATTCCAATAGTGTTTGAGAGAACAATTTACCATGGGCTTTAAATTTGGGCCCGTGGAGATATTCAAATTCTGGCATCGACCCATTAAGAGCCCACACGAGCAAACACACAACTCAAGCCTATTTTCAGGCCCATCTTTCT
The DNA here is from genome assembly GCA_028017165.1 of Herpetospermum pedunculosum. NCBI lineage: Eukaryota > Viridiplantae > Streptophyta > Magnoliopsida > Cucurbitales > Cucurbitaceae > Herpetospermum > Herpetospermum pedunculosum. The sequence continues at coordinate 64,954,735 of CM051524.1, forward strand.
GAACTTTAGGCCCATTTTTGTACTATCGACAAGATTTAAATAAATTATTTAAAAATAAATAAAAAAAATCAATTTTATCCCTAAACTTGGCAGGTTGTATAAATTTTAACCATAAACTTTTAATTTCATCAATTTAAGCCTCAAAACTAATAAGTATAACAATTTACACTATCGATTAAGTTTTCACGTGCCCAAAGTCACGTGTTGCTCTATCATAAATACTTGTTTGTTATTTAAATAAAAAAATAGAGATTGGCTTTAGATTCGTGGATTTCATGGGGTGGTAACCAGATCTAGAATAATTTGATTATTTTTTTAAAATTAATAACAAATAAATACCTATCATAGAGCAACTTCTGACTTTAAACATATGTGAGAAACTTTCTACCTGTGATTTAAATGAAAGCTTAATTGATGATATAAATTCATCTACTGCCAACAAGAGCATAGCTCAATGGTATCTCTTAGTGATCATGAGGTCCTAGGTTCAATTATCCACTTCAACACGTAAAAAAAAAATTATCTACTTATTTATTATTATTTTTTTTTTTTGAAAAAGAATTCATCTACTCATTTAAATTTGAGGTTTAAATAAATAAAATTAAAAGTTTTGATGCATAATCTTTGGGATCTAAATCGATTTTTCCCCAAAATTTGATCATGGAAGAAATTCTTAAATTGAAAAATGAAGAAAAACACTTTCCCCTCAATTTACGGTAAGTGCCCAAGAAATTTCAAACTTATGGAATTGGCAAGCATCCACTTCTATCATATTATTTTAAGTTAAAAAAGAAAGAATAACAAATAAATAGCCTTTTTAAAATGAACCCACCATCATTTTATAAAATTCAAACCCATGTTACAACTTACAAATAATACAAAATTGGGCATGTAATTCTTGAGAACTCATTTTTATGCTGAACTTCATGACTTGAAAAGAAAAATGTTACAAAATTAAAATAATATACAAACAAAAAAAAAAGTTTAGAATTAAAATAAATCACAATTGTCGATTAGAGGAACATAACTCAAGTGACGTAAAATATGTACCTCTCTAGCTAAGAGGTCAGCGTTTCGAATCTCCTGCATCCATATATTGTAAAAAAAGAAAAAAAAAAAATAAATCACAATATTATACTATTCTTGTAAGAACATAAAAGTAATTACATAATTATAAATAGGAAAAAGATTAAATTACAAGTTTAGTTTCAACTTTGAGATATGAGCTCACGAAGCCCAAACGGATATTCGATCAAAAAATGAGATACGACCCAAGAATGATGAATCTAAAAAGGCATCATTTTGAAGGGGCATGTCGAAGATCTCACATTAGAAAGATGAAGAGATCTCACTCACAATATAAGATACATGGGCTAAAAAGGCATCATCTTGAGGAGGCATGTCGAAGATCTCACATTAGAAAGATGAAGAGATGTCACTCACAATATAAGATACATGAGTTACTCCTCTTATTACCAATTGGTTTTAAGATGGAACCCCATGATATCTGATATGAGGTTGGTGTCTAAGAAGTCTCTAAACTTTAAAAAAAATTATGATATCGAACAACCACTTGGTGCAGTGGGTGAGCGCTCTGCCTAAGATAGCAGAGGGTGGGGAACAACCACTTGGTGCAGTGGGTGAGCGCTCCGCCTAAGATAGCAGAGGGTGGGGGTTCGATTCTGCCCTAGGGCAGATTTTCATAAAAATTATCAAACAACCACTTGGTCTCAACGGGTGAGTGAGTGATAGTCGAACTGCATTATAACTCACAATCAATAAAGTAAACAATTACATCGATTTCAATAATACAATAATATTTATTATTCACTAATTATTATAACCACTAATTATTTTAATCCACTCATAAACAATTCCTTAAATATTTTTTAAAATTCAAGAACCGACTTATTAGATACAAATAAGAAAATTAAAAAGCAATTTAACCACACAAAAAATATGAAAAAGAAAGACGCCATGATTTACTTTTAATTTTAATTAACCGTATTTCACGGCAGTTACGTATTTTTTTTTAATTAGTATTATTTTTTTTATTATTTTTTTTTTGAGACATTCACGATTTATTCTCATTTTCTATTACGAGATCTATATATATATATATATATATATTTTACTATAAGGTTAAATTCGGTATTTGTATGTTTGTGTTATTATTATTATTATTATTTTTAAATATTTTAATTTCATTCACGTACTTTTATTTATTAATTCCAATAGTCCTTATAGATAATTAAGGGAATTTAGTTTTTAATTCTTATCCCAAAATTTGGCATGCATGGTGCATAAATTTAACTTAAACTTTTAATTTTTAATTTTGACAAATTAAATCATAAATTTTGATATGTGTTCCAATTTTTATCATCTATTCAATTTTTTCTTTTTTTAAAAAAAAAAAAAAAAAAAAAAAAATAATAATAATAATAATAATAATAATAATAATATATATTTTTTTTTATTATTATTTTTTTTTTTTTTTTGTAAAAAACTTATTAATTTAATGAAAAACAAGCTTTGCACAAAATTAAATTTGATTAAAGCAGTAACATGAGCATAACTTCAACGATAATTGACATTTACTTCGGAGTTCAAATATTCATATCCCTGTTGTACTAATTTTGTTGGGAAAAAATCAATTTATATTTTATACCCCTTTTTTTTTTTTTGAGTACATTGGGGGTGGGGGGATTTGAACCACAGACCTCTTGATCGTCAAGACATACATATGCCAGCTGAGCTATGCTCGCTTTGGCTATATTTTATACCCCTAAATTATGGAGGTTGTATCAATTAAAACTCTAAACTAATGATTCTATTAATTAAAATCCAAAACTTTTAAGTGTATTAATTTACATCTTCTGTTATATTTTATTTCAAAAATGTTAATTTAAACGCTTAAAAACTTATAATTTTAACAATTAAATTGTTAAACTTTCATAAATGAATCAATTGTATGAATATTTAATGGTTTAATTAATAAATCATAAGTCTCTACATGAGCGAAAACTAACATTTTTTAACCGAGGGTGTAAATTGATACGCTTATAAAAGTCTAGTATTTAAATTGATACAACACTCAAAGTTTAAGGGTGTAAATTGATTTTTGCCCTAATTTGTTTTTTCGGTTAAATTACAAATTTAGTCCATGAACCTTTAGGGTTGTGTCTATTTGGTCTTTGAACTTTAAAAAATTGTCTAATAGGTCTCTGAATTTTTAATTTTGTATCAATTAGGTCCCTGGACTTTTAAAAAGTGTCAATAGATTCTTGAACTTTTGATTATGTGTCCATTTGATTCATGAACTTCAAAAATTGTCTAATATATCCTTATTTTTTTTTCAATTTTGTATCTAATAGATCTTTGGTTTATTCTATATTTTTTAAAATTCACGGATCTACTAAACATACAATTTAAATTTTAAGGTTCCATTAGACATTCAATTTAAATTTATATCTGATAGATCCATTATCAATTAATTTTAACTTTTTTAATATGCCAAAGATTCATTAGATACATAATAGAAAGTTTAAGGACCTATTAGACACAAATGAATGAAAATTTAGTGATATATTAGACATTTTTTAAAAATTTATTGATAAAATAGACATAAAAGTTCAAAAACTAAATTTATAATTTATTTTCTTAAATGTATTTATTGAAGTACAAAGTTGACTATTAAATAACTTGCAAAACTAAACTAAAATAAATAATAATAATATATGTCTTCAGTTTGGATCCTATAAATTTCATACCAATTATTTTATAAATCGTTGGACACATAAAATTAGTTTTTTCAACAATTCTTCAAACAAAAATCTATCATTTAAATTTTTACATAAACATTATAACATTTATTTAAATTTAAGATGGAATTTAATGAAACTAAAATTTTAAAATTAAAATTGATATAACTTGTGTCAAATTCAATATTAAATTTGTAATTGTTTTGCCAAGCGTTTGTAGTCCAACGGTTAGGATAATTGTCTTCCAAGCAATAGACCCGGGTTCGACTCTTGGCAGACGCATCAAAAGTTATGTTTAAAAGAAAATTATTTTTGTCAAACTGAGCATAGCTCAATTGGCATAAGGTTGTGCCCGTGACTATAAGGTCATGGGTTCAATCCTCGTTTTAATTAAAATACCGTTGCAAAAAAAAAAAAATTCAATATTAAAATGATCTTTTTCCATAATTAATGTGTCTAAAAATGATGTTTACCGTATTTTTTTTTTTTTTGCAGCCGACCTGATCTCAAGATAGGTCGACTTTTTTGGCTGAGCTGACCTTATGAGAGGTCGATTTCTTCACGGCCGAGCCGATCTCCTTACTTGGCCAAGCCAAATTCGGGGTCGGCTCTTCTTTTGAATGGAGTGAGCTCACCTCCTTGTAAATTTTTAAGAGTAAGGTATTTTATCCGTAACACAAATTATTTTCTAAATTTGAATTTAGGAGTGAGAAAGATTAGTATACATTATATATATATAGTGCCAAAAAAAAAAATGAGAAGATAATTAGAAAACATGTTTTAAATCTAAAATGAGGTAGGTGTCGTTTATAAATACTTGCTACAAAAAATATTAAATGATGGGATGTTGAACCACACGGTTTTAATAAAGATTTTCTATAGATGGGGGTTGAGAAATATGAATTCGTCTTTATTATATATATATATATATATATATATATATATATATATATATATATATATATATTTTACAGTAGGTTGGCCTAAGACCTTATGGTCATTATGACAATTGAGCTATGCTCTTGTTAGCCTCTATTTAGATGGTTAAACACTATATTTTTTGAAACAAAATATAGTATATTACGAGTAAAAGTCTTTTTTTTGTGATGTCCGTAAGTGTTCGAAACAATTTACGGTAAATGACCACCAAATATTGAACTCATTCTCTCTAGGAGGGCTTTAATAGTTACAAAGTCGTTCATGACTACTCTAAACCCTAAATCCTAAAGTCCATTAACTATCAGCGGCACGACCTCAAAAAGTCCATGAAGCCCAGTTGCCTAAAGAGGTAAGGCGCACCTCGAAAGTCGATTTGTGCATGAGAGTCGACTAGTACCCGATAGGAAAATAGATCTGCTGACTAACTTGTCGGCTACATCATTGACTCGCCAGAATAGGCGTACGACGTTGTAATCACTAACAACATGACTTACACCATAAATATGAGTTCACTATAAATTGGTAAGCAACCCAACCTTGTTTACACTTAAGTTCGATTACCCTTAATCCATCATCTGATTTAAGCATAAGAGTTTTTTTTTTTTTTTTACAACATGTTGGAGTGGGAATTGAACCTAGGACCTCATAGTCACTATAGACCAGGGGCAGACCTCTGAAGGGACTAGGGGGCCACGATCCCCCCAAAATTTTTGATTTTCTTATACACATAGGCAAAAATAATGCCTTAAATATATACTATTGTTATTAAATACATTTTGGCCTCTCAAATTAACAAAATTTCATTCTGCTGCACTGGTCATTGTGCATGATTTATATTTTGTTGTGCTTGAGTTCAAAACTCAACCACAACAATAATTTATTTGCTTTACATTTCTTTCTATATATGCATATTTTTTTTAAAACAATTGTTCAATTTTAATATTTTGTTTATATATATTTAAAAATATATAAAATTTCATTCTTAAAAATAATTAAAACCTATATTAATTTTCAAGTTTAAGTCTAATATATCCTTGTATTTATTTGACATTTTTTAAAATCTAAGAATTCATTAGAAACAAAATTGAAAGTATAGGGACGCATTAAAGACTTTTTAGAGTTTAGGGACTCATTATTATTTTTATTATTTTTTTTCACAAAATTATATGATGGTATTAAGTTTATTTAAACTTAGTCCGTAAGTCTTTGATACACTCACATATGTTTATCACATGATAACTTTTTTTTAATGCCAACATAACTTGAGAGTGTGAATTCGAACCTCTGAATTTTTTACGATCTTTTTTTAATATTTATATACTCTAATTTTTTGGCCCCCCAAACATCAATGTCTGGATCCGCCTCTGCTATAGACGATACATCATAAGAGTGTGTTAAGCCTAGCACCACACCGATACTAGATCTCTTCTTTATAGGTAAGTTCCAATATAATCGTTGGTCCAATAGACCAGTCAAACAAAGATGAATTATGCATCAAGATAGGAAATTTGAGTTTATATACTTGATTTCTATAAGTAAATAAAAGATATGATATATGTGTAGGTAGATTTATTTTTGTAAAAAATATGAAATAACTAATATGTAGTTTAGAATAAATAAACATATATATTATATATAGTATACAAAGTCTAAACTATAGACTAAATTATACCTAGACTCGATCCGTGTGTCACATGCTCAAACGTGGATAAAAAAAAAATCTTACGTCTAAAAAGAAATATATATTTTTTTAGACAAAATATTTGTATAGTTTGAAGAAAAATGACAAAGCTTTGGAGCTTATGTTATGAACACAATATTTGACTTTATGGTTAGTTTGACAAAATATAATTGTCAACTCAAATTTAATTCAAAGTGTCATTATCATTGGACAACTTACATTTCTTTGTTTACATTAATGATTATTAATGTTTAAACGCGTATATCTCTTTTTTTTTTTTCTAGGAAAAAACCTATTAATAATTAAGAGCAACTGATAAAATATCTATTTAATGAAAAAAAAACTAATAAAATATCTATATCCAATCTGAACATGATTATGGTACTTATGCCTTACTTGAATTTTAATATATATATATATTAATATTAGTACAATTTTTTTTTTTTTTTTATTTATTATTATTATTTTTTTTTTAATATTGTAGTTTTCGATTTTTTTTATAAAAATATTGTAGTTTTGAAAGTATTTTTAAAAATATTGTAGTTTTAAAGTAAGAACGTATTTTCCTTCTGCATCTCTGAAAAAGTTCTTTTAGATTAAAAAATGATATATTTTAACTCATATATTCAAAAATTTCGAAAAATGTATGGTTGGAAAGCTAACAGAGATAGCTTCAATTTAATACCTGGTTTCAATATTTTTGGAGTTGTGTATCAACAGATAAAAATCATCGAAGTTGAATTATAATTCTGCAAATTTCAAAACTAAAGATTCTTTTGAGCCGGGTGCATTAAAAAAATGATATTTTTTAAAAATGATATTTTTTTACTCAGATATTCAAAAAATATTAAAAAGGTACGGTTGGAAAGCTAACACAAACAACTTCAATTTGATAACTGGTTTCACTATTTTTGGAGTCATGTATCAAAAGATAAAGATGGTCGAAGTTGAGCTATAATTTTGAAATTTTCAGCCATATCTTTAGTTCTGAGTTTAGTGAAGTTTTTTGAACTGTAGCTGAAATTCGATGATCTGTATTTTTTATACACAACTCAAAAAATAGTGAAACCAAATATCAAATTGAAGCTCTCTGTGTTAGCTTTTCAACGGTACCTTTTTTTTGAATATCTGGGTAAAAATATATCAATTTTTTAATGCACACTGCCCAAAAAAATCTTCAGTTTTGAAATTTGCACAACTATAGTCCAACTTCGATGATCTTTATCTTTTGATATAAAATTCAAAAAATATTGAAACAAGGTATCAAATTGAAGCTCTCTCTGTTAGCTTTCCAACCATACCTTTTTCGAAATTTTTGGATATTTAAGTAAAAAGATATCAATTTTTTAATCTAAAAGAACTTTTTCATAGCTGTTGAAGGAAGTCGTCTTTTGAAAAGACGATTTCCATCCATGGAGCAAGATCTGAAAGACTACCTTTGCTGGTGTGTAGAGGTCGTTTTTTGAAAAGGCGACCTCACTTAAAACTATAATATTTTTATAAAAAGTTTTGAAAACTACCATATTAAAAAAAAACAGCCTAATATTTGATCTTCTCTATTTACACTTTGTACTTTTTAAAAAAAAAAAAAAAAACAGGATAATTGTATAAATCAAATAACTGATAATTAAAGAGGGATTGATAATTCTGATTTAATATTGATCTAAGTGTTAAAAAATGATAAGAACTATGAATATATAAATATAAATGGGCTGGTTACACAAACAACAATCAGACCCAAAATAATTGCAAATTTAGAATTGCAAATTTAGCAAAAATGTAAAATATTTTGCAAATATGACAAAAAATCAGTGACTATCAGTGAGACTCTATCGTTGATATATGACTATCATTGATAGACTTCTATCACTGACAAAATTCTATAAAAAACTGAGGTGATAAATTAGTATCATCAATAGACTTTTATCAACGATAGACCTATCAGTTATAGAAATTGTCATATTTGTAATTTTTTTTAAAAAATGCTATATTTTTAATTATTTTACTCTAAATTGATTTACAATTTTTCAATATAAATGAGGGGTTAAAAACTTAAAATAAGTTTCTATAATTTTTTTCTGTTTCTAATGATTTTTTTAAATGTATGTCTATATTTGGAACTTTATTTATTATTTTTTTTTCGATGTTTGATAAAATAGAGATTGATATTAATTTCTATTTATAATATTAAAAAATATATTTTGTTAATATTGAAAATTAAATTTTTTGTTCTTAATTCGTGAACCAAATGAAGCAAGTGTGTTCTTAAAAATTCCAATTCAACCTTATTAAGGAAATTATCTATGTTAAAAAATATTTAGTATTTAATTAATATTTAATTAATATTTATTTTATTTTCTATATATTTTAAAAAATTAAGTTTAAAATCATGTTGTATAAATACATCTCATTTCAAAAGAAAAAGAGAGAAAATCAAAGATTTGTCAAACCTAAATTAAAAATTTACCTAAATCAACTGAACCCTTGTGATTAAGGTTGAGTTGCTTGGGTCATTCGGGTTGTTGATTTTTTAACGCCCCTATGCCTAATAATTACGAGTATTGTCGATAAACTTTGGCAAAGTGATATATAAAATGTAAGACTCCAAAATTATTAATCACATTTTATTTAAGAATTGACGTAATTTTAGGTTTAATTTATTAGCTGGGAGGCTATCTAAAGTTATTTGGACTATGATTAATTGAATTTTAACCTTTGAAGTTTTTCTTTTAAGTTAGTCTAACAGCTTCTTGAATCAACTTTTGCAATTCACGTGTCTTTAGTTACATGACAAGGACATTTAAATAAGATTGATCGTCCTATTATGTGGAGTGTTTGATTCCTGGGTCAAAGAATTTGTTCTTTATGTTTATTAAGAGCTTTGATCTTAATGCAACCGTGTCTAACATAATCTTTAGGGTTGATATCAAATTGATTTGAGAGTTTTAGACTTTGTGATTTAGGAGTTCTCATATCCAAGCAGTTTCTAATTCTAATTTACTAGAATTTTCATATCACGAAGACAAAGACAATGATATTTCTATCTTCGTTCTTATTCTCAGTTCATCGATCTCTAAAATAATCTCTATTTTTGAAAAAGAAAACTGTGGAGAAGGAGATGAATTCTCAGCAGAAAACAACCCGCAGAAAATGGATTGCTTGTGGAAGGATATTTCAATGTTGAAAAGTATGGCTTATTGTTCAAATCAAATCATTATAAAGATAGTTTAGTTACTCTAATTTGTTATAGACAAAGTGAAGTAAGATGCTTAAATATTAAGTTATAAGTTTAAATATTAAGTTATTGCTTAGTTAATTCGTTATTTTGAAAAAAGAAAAGGAAAAGCTAAGTACCTAGTAACAAGTTCAATTTATTGGACTCAAAAACTTCTTAAGATTAAAATGTAAATTGTGAAAATCGAATCTAACAAAACAATTTGATTTAAATTAGTTTTGACCATTAGCTAGTTTTTTTTTTTTTTTTTAGATATAAATAATGAGTAAATAGGAAAACTCTAAATGAGAGTCAATTACCTCTCACTACACCTGCTTCTCTCCACAGGTATGATATTGTCCGTTTTGGAACTAAACTATGACTTTATTTTTGGTCACCCAAAAAATTTCATACTAATAAAAAAAATGTTGTCTTTTCTTATATACCTATGATTTTCCCTTATTCTAACCGATGTGGGACTTTGGTCACACTTCCAACAGAAGGAACCTGCAAAACAAAGTAAATAAACTCTGATACCAAAGTCAGTATGAACGATAGTTGACTAGAGTGTTTTTCGGATTAGAATTGACTTACTCCCTTCTTGCTATTATGACGATATTTATAATGTTGGTCAAGGTCTTTCCCTTTCACTAAAAAATTTAGCAAAAATGATTAATTGAGTCTCCTTAGACTGTGTTTACCCCTCCTCCCGTACGAAGAAATAAAGCTTGAATTGGTCTAGGCCTGTCCCGAGGGTCGAGGAGCGCTCGACTTGGGACTAGCCAAGCGGTCCTCTTCCGAGCTCGAAAACTCGTTGTTCGGGAGTCTGACCCTAGCTATTCTCTAATGGGCCAGACTCTCCCTTTCGACAAGGGGTGATTAATATTGGGCTTGGCTGACTCTCCTTCGGCCTGGATCGACCAATGGTCGACCCAACCTCTTACATGGGGACTTGGCCTTTAGTTGTTTCATGGGTCGATTCTCCAATGAATCTTGGGTCGAGTCATGTGTTGGGCCTGTGCTTGTTTTAACCCTATGTTGTTGGGGGCCGATGTGACATTTTCTATTACATCGAGTATGGTTCGATTGAACCGTCTTTTACTCTGGTCTTTTACATGTGATTATTTTATCTACAACAATACATATAACAAATCAATTGTCATAAATCAATTATCGACTTAAATTAAATAGAAGGAAATCTACTTCAATATTTTACTTATATTAAGCACATGAAGAAGGTGTATGAAAATAAGAAATATGATGGGATTTGGGAAGGTTCTTAGAAGGAGTGAGAAAGTGAGATATTGGTGGAGATGGGAATCTTTGCTCATATGGGAAAATCCTATAAACCCACCAATGTGTGTTTTGGCTTTTGGAATATTGTCGGTGGAAATTTTTTTTCTCATTTTTTTTTTTTTTAAAATTACTTAAAATATAAAATTGCCCAAGTGAAAAGTAGGGAATTTTGCATTTTCAAGATAAAAGTGGAGAATTTTGCCTTCCTTTCTTCATAATTTTTTAAAACATTTTTAATGATTTTTATAAGAGTATTTTATTACAAATAAAGGGGGAGAATGAGTTTAAAAAAAAACGAATATTGAATATTGAATTTATAACTATTGAGTGATGCTCAAATTTACATAATTTTTTAATTGAGTTTATTTATTTATTATTATTATTTTTTATAAGAAAGAGTCGTAATTCATCCAGGAACAAAGCCCCTTAGGCTACCAAACTCACAAAATGAGAAAAAGCTCGAGGGAACAGGATCCTCCCACTGAGCCGATATCAAAACCTCTGAAGCATGATAAGCAATCTGATGAGCTAAAACATTATCCGTTCGATTCACGTGAGCAAAAGAAATTACTCCAGATGCCTCTTGCAGGTCCAAAATTTCTCGATTGAAAAAAACAACTGGTGTGAGATCAGCTCCAATTCCATTGAGTAAATTACTAACCTCCAAACAATCGGTCTCTGCTTCAATCATGCACTTATCAGGAAACGAGTGGGAAAAGATCGCTTTTAAACCTTCTACCATTGCCATAGCCTCTAAAATTTTGATCTCGAACTGACCGCTAAGAGATCGACAACCATCCAATCTAACGGAGCCTTGATGGTCCCGAGCGACCCACTCAAGTCCCGCTCGACTTGATTCAACTGTGAAGGAAGCATCCACATTCAACTTCCATCTATTGAGGGGAGGAGGCCTCCACCCCCGCTGTCAGCGACCCTGTCATGCACTGCTCCAGTATCAGAGAATTTTCTCTTGCCACCGCTAGTTTCTAGTTCTCCCTGTTTCGAGTCTTTGAGAAAAAGAATGCAATTAACTATGTTGGATACCACATTTTGCTCCCTCGCTCTTGTACTATTGAAGACCAATTGATTTCTTTGCTCCCAAATCTTCCACACTAGCATGATTGCACATTCCACATCGTCTTGAGATTCACTGTCCAAAATCCAATCCCAGTATTCCTGAATCGTCCAGTGATGTCTGTTATAACACAAACAAGTCAAGTAAGGAGAGGAACAGAAAAATCACACTTCCCTTAATACCTGACAATGCCAGAAGAGGTGTGTAACAGATTTCTCGTATTCTCGGCAAAAAAGGCACAGATTCCTCTTATATTTTATCTTTAATTATTTAATAAAATATAAATGTATCTAATACTTGATAATAATTTATTTTCTAGAGAGGGATTCGTAAAAATGTGGCTATGATTTTTATAAACCAAGTGACGTTTAAGAAATACGTCCACTTGATTATCATTTTTTAGAAAAAGAGCAAAAAAATTCATTCATTGAGCTAAACAAATCAAACAACATGATTTAGAGACAATAGGCATTTTTTCTATTTAACCTCTAAAAATTGCATACCTTCTACCACATGGGGATGTTTTTTAATTAAATTATAATGTTAGTTCCTTTCACATGGTGTATATTTAGTTTTTGAATTAAAATATTAATTATGATTTTAAACTTTAGATTGTGTTAAGGGTAAAAAACTATACGAAATTAGTTGGTAGAAAGCGAAAAACGCGACTTGGAATTTAGAGACATTCACCTTTTTAACAAGACATTGCTTGCTAAACATACTTGGAGGATTCTAAATAGGAAAAGTTGTATTTTGACTCGAACCTTAAGAGCTAAATATTTTCTTAATGTTCATTTTCTTTGTGCAGAGTTGGGGCATCGACCTTCTGTGTGTGGAGGGGTCGAGAATTTGCCATAAACGAGGTAGGTGGAGAGTGAAAATGAGGGAAAATGTTGATCTTTTCAATGATCCTTGGGTGTCTAAGAGAGAAAACTTTCAAACTTCTCATTCTGCCTCGCTCTTTATCACATAATTTGCTTAACATCCTTTTAAACCACACACCCTCCTCGCGATCATCTCTTTTGACACTATGATAGAAAATAGTTTTACTTAATTAGGAGTGACTATAAAGCTGGTCCAAACTGAAGTAAATGAAACTCCCATTCTACACAAAAAGTGAGTTTGAATCTATAGAAGAAATGTTAGGGATTGAATGTTCTTCTCAAAAAAATATTTTGCTTTGAACTACGTCCACCGACAGAAGAGAAAGAGACAATTGTATAACGAATTTCGGAGAGATTACAAATTACATATTAGAGGACATAAGTCATTAGGATGTTTATATATGACATCATTCTAATGATCAAATACATGAAGAATTAAGAAAAAAATGACCAATACAAATACAGAATACAACGAGACTTCCATACTAGATCATTCGTAGCAGGTCACAGATTCAAAGCATTCCAATAGGTTATATGAATTTTCAATAAGATTCATTTTGTTCCTTCCCCATTAAATCTTTTGTATTATATAACATTAAATTCCATGTCCTATTTCAATGGTTTGATAAAAAATTATGGTATACATGATTAAAATACAATTCAAGGTTGAAGTTGTGCCATATGAGAGTTTTGTTCAAAATAGTATAAAAACTTAATAACAAGGGTCAAGATGAATTGTTTTTAGTGCAAAGTTTAGAAATATATGTAGAGCATGTGATAATTGAGAAGATGATGAAGATGAAGATTATGTTAATCTTTTATGTATTATTTGTCACATAATCTACCAATATGAGTATAACTAAACTTAACTGACATAATGCATGTAGTAACCAAAATGTCAAATGTTCAATCTCCCACTCTAGATTATCAAAAAGAAAATTATATATATTTTTTTGAGCTCAACAATTGTGGGGTGAGAATTTTATATTTGATGTCTTATCCAACAACTATGCTCGGATCGATGAAAAATCAATGAAATTGATTGAAGGTGTGTTTGGTTTAGATTCTAAGTGTTTAATTTTTGAAAAAAAAATTATTTTAGAATAATTTGAGGTGTTTGACAATACCCAAAATGAATTTTGTGGGAATGAATTTTTGAAATAATACATTTTGGATGAAACACTTAATATTAACTTTTAAAAAAAATGTTTAAAAGTTATCAAGTATGCAATTCCTACACAACTCTATGTAATTTCCTCCACACCTCCTCCGTCTATAAATACCTCTATGAGGATCATTATCAGGTATGCAATTCATGTTAGATTTATTGGACAAATATATATATAAAATGTGTTTGGGCTATTTTTTATTTGGAACTCAATAAAAATAAGGTGATCATTAAGTATTTATTATTTTTATTGAGTAAGTCACATAATTAATATAATTAATGGTATGGAAGTTATGTGTAGAAACCGTCAAATTTATTTATTATTTATGATGGTTAAATAATAAATAAATAACAAAAATATAAAGGGTTGTGGTTCCCCGATTCATAAGCAATAAGTTTTCATTAACCTCCATCGTTAGAGAGAGAATGGAGAAAACCGCTTGTAGAATTGGAAGAGCAAACCCAATTCAAAGATCTTCTTCGTCATGAATCCAGGTACGCTTCCGCTTATTTAATCAACTCATGAACATAGAGATTCATGTATTAGGTTTGTGATTCATGCATGTTAGATATTATCAATCTATAGGATTATAGATTAAAGCCTAAAAGAAATCTAACAAGTTAGAATCATGAATAAAGAAATCCTACAATTGGTATCAGAGCCAATCTCTATGTTAATATGTTGATATTAAGATTAAGATTTTCATGATATAAGATTATGATTAAGATTAAGATTTTTATAATCGTACAAGATTTTCATGATATTGAGATTAAGATTTACAGAAAAATATTAAAAGTTTTAGGGTTTGCTTGAGTTTTTCTAGATAATTATCGTAAATAAAATAATTAAGAACTTAAGGAATTAAGAATTTAATTAATAAATTCAATAAAGTTTTTTTTTTTTTAGATTTAAGGAGTTTATTATTTTAAACCAATCAATTGAAACAACATATTAATTACCAAAGTAATTTATCTTGTGAATGTTGATTCGGTATGGATTTTAAATGATAAGTACGTCTGTAATTCATGCGGATATTATATCGGTCCAAAGAAAGATTAATATTGTCGGGCCGAATTACAGAAGTACCTGTGATGATAAATATGTGACGATTATTCGGTTTCATGTGAACAATAATTCAATCCAAAGATAGAATTATTGTTTGACATGATTTATTGTCAGTATTTGATCATTGCACAAAAATATCACTTATAAGTTAATATTTCTGTCCAAAAACTAAATACTAATGTTGTGCTAGATATTTTTTTTTTTATGATGGAAAAATCTCAATGTGAATTTATTAATCAAGATGTAAAAATGTGTTCATAGTATTCTTTTGTTTTAATTTCAGTTAATGCTTCCGCATCTATAATATCTGCCAATGTCAATTCTATTCCTATACTGAATGGAAATAACTTTAAAGATTGGAAAGAAAATGTTTTGATTATCCTCGGGTGTATGGATCTAGACCTTGCGCTTCGGATTGATCGACCCACTATTACGGATCAAGGTACCCTTGTTGAAAAACAGGACCTTGAAAAATGAGAAAGATCAAATCGCATGTGTCTAATGATCATTAAGCGAGGAATTCCAGAAACGTTTAGGGGTGATATCTCTGAAGTCACTAATGCTAAGGAATTCATTGAGGAAATTGAGAAACGTTTTGCAAAAAACGATAAGGCTGAAACAAGCACGCTTCTTGCGAGCTTGACCTCAATGAAGTATAAGGGAAAAGGAAACATAAGGGAGTACATAATGGAAATGTCTCACCTTGCTTCAAAACTAAAAGCACTAAAGTTAGAGCTTTCTGATGAACTGCTCGTGCATTTGGTTTTGATCTCTCTTCCTGCACAATTTAATCAGTTTAAGGTCAGCTATAACTGTCAGAAGGAGAAATGGACTCTTAATGAGCTCATTTCATACTGTGTGCAAGAAGAAGAGAGATTGAAGCAAGATCGGACTGAAAGTGCTCATTTGGCTTCAGGAAGTAATTTCAGAGATAAAAGGAATAAAAGGAAGAACCCTAAAGAAGCTGCAGGTGGTCCCGTGCAAAAGAAACAACAAACTAAAGAAAATGAGGAATTTAGTTGTTTCTTTTGTCGGCAATCCACACACTTGAAGAGGGACTGTACCAAATATCACGCATGACGTGCAAAGAAAGGTGAATCTCTTACTTTAGTTTGCTCTGAGGTTAATTTAACTTCAGTACCGAGTCACACTTGGTGGGTAGATTCTGGTGCTACTACTCACATTAGTGTTTCTATGCAGGGTTGCCTGAGCTGCCGAAAGCCAAGTGATGATGAAAGATTCATTTTTGTGGGCGATGGAAAATCAGTTGAAGTCGAGGCTATTGGGAATTTTAGATTATTATTAAGAACTGGTTTTTATTTGGATTTGAAAGACACTTTTGTTGTACCGTCTTTTAGACGGAATTTGGTTTCTATTTCTGTTTTGGACAAATTTGGTTATTGTTGTTCATTTGGAAATTGTGAGTTTAGTCTTTCTTTAAATTCAAGTATTATTGCAACTGGTTCTTTGTCGGTTTATGATAATCTATATTTACTTGATACAATTGCCTCATATAATGAAACCTTGCATACAAGTACTCGCGGTACGAAAAGAAAATTAACAAATGAAAATTCTGCATCAATTTGGCACAAGCGTTTAGGTCATATATCTAAACACAGAATTGAAAGGCTTGTAAGTGATGGAATTCTTGATTCTCTTGATTTTTCCAATTTTGAGGTTTGTATTGGATGTATTAAGGGAAATCAAACAAATGTAAAGAAATTGGGTGCCAACAGAACTACAGACGTCTTAGAACTCATTCATACTGATATTTGTGGGCCATTCCCTACGGCTTCTTGGAATGGTCAACGATATTTTATTTTGTTCATAGACGATTATTCAAGATATGGCTACCTTTATCTCATTAGTGAGAAGTCCCAAGCACTGGACGTGTTTAAGGCATACAAAGCTGAAGTAGAAAATCAGCTTGGTAAAAGAATTAAAGCTGTCAGATCTGACCGTGGTGGTGAATACTATGGTCGATATGATGGATCAGGAGAACAACGTCCAGGACCATTTGCTAAATTCCTAGAGGAATGTGGAATTGTACCTCAATACACTATGCCAGGTTCTCCTCGCATGAATGGTGTATCTGAGAGACGAAACAGAACTCTTAAAGATATGGTAAGAAGCATGATTTCTCATTCTACTTTACCGGAATCTCTCTGGGGAGAAGCAATAAAGACTGCAGCATATATTCTTAATAGAGTTCCAACTAAAGCAACAACTAAAACTCCTTATGAGCTTTGGACCGGTAAAAAGCCAGTCCTAAAGCATTTTCATATTTGGGGATGTCCAGCAGAGACAAGACCTTATAAGCCTAATGAAAAGAAATTGGACTCCAAAACAGTTAGTTGTTACTTTATTGGATATTCTGAGAAATCAAGGGGTTATAAGTTTTTTGTTCCCACGAACAGAACTATTTTTGAGACGGGAAATGCGGTGTTCTTTGAGGATATTGAGTTTGAGGGGAGAAATACTAAGGAAATTGTATTTGAAGAGGAATTTGTTCAAATTCCTACAATTGCTACTGATGATAATCATGAATTTATTTATGATATTAATCAAGAAGCAATTCCAGAACTTTAAGACAATAATACAAATCTTCCCATTGAAAATGAGGTAAACATTCCTGAAGAACAAACTCAACAACCTCAAGAACAAATGCCATTACGGAGA
Source organism: Herpetospermum pedunculosum (assembly GCA_028017165.1). NCBI lineage: Eukaryota > Viridiplantae > Streptophyta > Magnoliopsida > Cucurbitales > Cucurbitaceae > Herpetospermum > Herpetospermum pedunculosum. Next base: position 64,972,498 of record CM051524.1, read on the forward strand.
TCCACGAGAGAAAGGAGAAATGCTATTTCGGATGACTATATTGTATTTCTCCAAGAACATGAGGATAGCGTTGAAATGATGGAAGATGATCCTATCAACTTACATCAAGCAATGCATAGTTCTAATTCTCATAAATGGATTATTGCCATGAATGAAGAAATTAAGTCTATGGAAGACAATGACGTTTGGGATCTAATCTCATTACCTGAAGGTGCGAAACCTATTGGTTGTAAATGGATATTTAAAACCAAAGGGGATTCAAAGGGTGATGTAGAAAGATATAAGGCACGTCTTGTTGCAAAGGGAAGGTATTGATTTTACAGAAACCTTTTCCCCTGTTTCGACAAATGACTCTTTTAGGACGATCATGGCATTAGTGACGCATTTTGATCTTGAGCTACACCAAATGGATGTTAAGACTGCGTTTCTAAATGGCAACATTGATGAAACAATTTTTATGAATCAACCAGAAAATTTTGTGGTGGGAGATCCAAACAAAATGGTTTGTAAACTAAAGAAATCCATATATGGTCTCAAGCAAGCTTCTCGTCAATGGTATCACAAATTTCATGAAATTACTATGATCTATGTCATTTAATTATATTGATATTCGTGATCATTGATGGGTTGAATTACGAACTAATGTAATTAAACCGCTTTGGTTCAATGTTGATATGATTAATGGACGAGATTGATTTGGAGTAACTTTAAATTATGATAGCCACATTATTTGTGCATAAAGATGAACACATGTAATTATATATATTGTCCAAGTGGGAGATTGTTAGATTTATTGGACAAATATATATATAAAATGTGTTTGGGCTATTTTTTATTTGGAACTCAATAAAAATAAGGTGATCATTAAGTATTTATTATTTTTATTGAGTAAGTCACATAATTAATATAATTAATGGTATGAAAGTTATGGGTAGAAACCGTCAAATTTATTTATTATTTATGATGGTTAAATAATAAATAAATAACAAAAATATAAAGGGTTGTGGTTCCCCGATTCATAAGCAATAAGTTTTCAGTTCTCATTAACCTCCATCGTTAGAGAGAGAAGGGAGAAAACCGCTTGTAGAATTGGAAGAGCAAACCCAATTCAAAGATCTTCTTCATCATGAATCCAGGTACGCTTCCGCTTATTTAATCAACTCATGAACATAGAGATTCATGTATTAGGTTTGTGATTCATGCATGTTAGATATTATCAATCTATAGGATTATAGATTAAAGCCTAAAAGAAATCTAACAAGTTAGAATCATGAACTTAGGAATAAAGAAATCCTACAATTCCTACCCAATCTACACTCCTGCTTACGTTTAGAACTCTCTCTAACTTAAGCATCGAAGTACAGTGTGGTCAACTCCACACCGGTGCAAGCTATTCTCTCTTTCTTGTGCAGGTCGACTTCAATCAGACGACGACAAAACCCGTCGCAAACTCGACGAAAGGGGAAGTTCATATTCTTGTGCCAACAAATTACAAACTATATTAAACAATATCATATTATAATTGGTATTAATATATGAGATTTATATTGGGTAACAATTACAAATTAAAGTAAATACTATTAGATTAAAATGAGGTTTTATTATGTAACCATTTTTCTTTTTGTAAAAAAAAAATCGGATTGAACATAATTTTTTCTAAGACATCTGAAACAAGAAATAAAGAATAATTGTGGAGGAACGCGGTCAGAGAATTGGAAAAAAAGTAATGGAATAAAATATAAAATATTTAATGTAATAAAATAAGAGGTTGCACAAAGAGCAGATACAAAATAATTGTAAATTTAGCAAAATTTAAAATATTTTACAAATATGGCAAACAATTAGTTTCTATCACCGATAGACTCTATCGTTGATATATGACTATCACTGATAAACTTCTATCAGTGATAGAGTCTATCACTGATAGACTATTATCACTGACAAAATTTTATAAAAAATTGAGTCTATCGCGATAAACTTCTATCACCATATTATCAGTGATAAAAAATTTTATATTCGTAATTTTTAAAAAAAATACTATATTTTTAATTATTTTACTCTAAATTGACATAATTTTCTAAAATAATGTCATTAAGAAACCAACTCTTTTCATAAATAGACCACATTCATTCAATTATTATTTGAAACAAAATTTCTAGTAAAGGTGGGTTAATTGAAATCTCAGGAAGGATAATCTTATCCCAAAAAAAAAAAATTGTTTTAAATGACAAAATAGTTAATTATAGATTTGAGAAGATAATATATATTTTTAAAATATCACTAGTAAAATAAACTTACCAATCATAATTCCTTTTGGTTTTAGCATCCATTTTGTTGGGAAAAAAAACCCCAAAGGCCCCACCCTAAAAAATCATTAACAATAAACTAAATTGAAAAACTATTTATAAATATTTGTAAAAATATATAGAAATTAAACTTTTATATTTTAAATTTAGGGAAAAGTTCAATTCATATGGGTGAGTTAATTTTAAGCTTTAAATGTTGATCTCATAATTCAATTGAAACCATATATTCGAATAAGTCGCAATTAAAGCCCTCAATTAGTTGTCATTATTATTTTTGTTTTTTCAGAAGTTTTGTGACAAACTATGGACTTTAACAAGTTGGATGAGACGCCAAATCGAATATAGTTCAATTGACATAAAATTATATCTTTGATTTAGAGGTTAGAGATTCAATCCTTATTTCTTCGTCCCGCATTAATTAAATACATTTGTAAAAAAAATTAGATGAAACTATTTTTATTTATTTATTATTTAAATATTTTGAGTACAACAAAAGAAATATTACATGCCAATTATTCAACTATGCTCATTTGTCATTTTTATAAAATATTGGTTCTTAAATATATTGAATTAGTTTAATTAGTATAATTTTTAGTATATTGTTACCAAGGATGAAAATATCGATATCCATGTTGATATCGGCATTTCAATTTTACGGATATATCCATAGATATATCGATAAAATATCGATATCCATGAATATTTTTGTAAATCAATTTTTTTAAAAAAATATATTTAAGTTATCTTACTTTCAATCTAAGTTATAGATCTAGTTAGTAGTATCTAGATTCATATTAAATTTAATATATGATATTTTTGATGTTTTATGAGTATTTATAAAAGATATTGGATATATTCATTACCCTTTAATATCTATATCGAAGCCTCTGATTTACGGATATATCCACTGATATATCGACATATCCACGGATATTTTCATCCTTGATTGTTACTAAACTTGAGCGTTTTTTATTTCTTCGATTTTGTGGTTAGGTTTGACTACTTTTTCTATTTGGGTTTGGACAATTGTATGACATGATTTTGAGTATTTTGTTAGTTAAATTTTATATAATTTATTAGTTGATTCATTAGTATATATATTTTTATTCAAGTTAAAAGTTTAAACCGATTCACTCACCAAAGTTCATAGATAAAAGTTAAACTTTTCTCTTAAATTTAGATAAAGAATAGAACAAAAAAAGATTAGTTGTTATGAGTAATAATACATTTTAAGTTTAAAAAAACATTTGCTTATGTTTGTGTCAACTTTTATCTCAAAAGTTAAAATTAATAAATTATGATATATTTAATTTTTTCATTCATATTCTTAATTAAAGTTTTCATTGCCTTCCCGACTTAGACTTTGTGTTTTGTTATGTTATACAATATATGGTAATAAAAAACTTATAAAAAACGAAAGAAACATATATAAAATGAGTGAGAAAATAAAAAGAGTGAAAATGAGTTAAAAAAAGAGTGAGAAGATAGAAGAAAATAAAAACAAATTGAGAAGCAAGAAATGAGGAATGAGCAAAGGATCTAGGGAAAAAAAGAGAGCTAAAAAAAAAAAAAAAAAAAAAAAAGAAGAAGAAGAAGCTAGAATCTAGTAAAAAATGTAGAATTAAAATAAAATAGTCACAAAATTTCATTATTGGTAATAAAGGAAAGACAATTGACTTCATGCCCACAAGTGTTAATTCAACAAGAAAAAATCACTGAACTCGTTGATGGTACATCAACTAAATGAAGTATACTATTGTCTTCTTTAGCAAGAAAAAATCGAAAAAATCTTCAACTCGTTGAGAGCATAGTAAGAGTATTCTCTCCACTTCTCCAACGAGAAAATAAATCTACCCGAAAATTACTGAACTCGTTGATGGTACATGAACTAAATGAAGTATGCAATTATCTTCTTTAGCAAGAAAAATTCGAGAAAATTCGTTGAGAGCATAGCAAAGGTATTCTCTCCACTTCTCCAACGAGAAAATAAACCTCTCCGTTTAAGAGTTAAAGTAACGAGACGTGAAAATGACCGGAATTGGCATGACACTATAATAAAACTTACTTTAAAAAGTTAGATTTGATATATATATTTTTTAAAAAAACCCAAAATATATAGTGGAAAGGTAAAATTTAACCTAAAAGTTGAAATGATTTTAGAAAACAAGAAGGGAAAAGAAAACGATAAGAACATAGAAAAACGAGAACAGAAGAAAAAGAAAAAACAAAACCGTCCGATTTGAATCCGATGGTGACGATGGACATTGTTGCGATTGGTGGAATTGAAATCAGCGTCAGAAGAACGCAAGAAGGGAAGAGATTGAAGAGATAACGAAAGCAAAAGAAAAAAAAAAATATATTTATGAAGCTTTGAATGAACAAACAAACACCTTTAGTTGAATGTGGAATCCGCCAGTCCCGCCATTTGACGTCCTTCTTTTATTCACTGCTTCAATTCAACCCTCTTTCTCTCTCAAATGAACACGACCCAACAAAGAAATTCAGAGATTTGATGCATAATTGGATCATTATTCAATTATTCATACACAGTGGATGTGAAGTTTGAGAATTGAGATGGGATTTTCCCCTTTTTCCACTTCGTTTTTTTAATTGAATAAATGGGGTTTGCTGTAATTACATTACAAGAAGGGCGTGTGTGAAGAGCCGAGTAGAGTTCAAAGCAAAGCCGGCTCTTCTTCTAACTCTGGTTTTTCATTTTCACTGTACAGACCGAGACCACCCAGTTAATCTATCTCACACGAAACCTTAGTTTTTCGCCAACGACCGTCGCTCTCGTCTCTTCTTCAACTTCCTTTATTGGCATTTCTTCTACTTTCTCTCTTTCTCTCTGTTTTCTTCTTCATTTTTCACCTACCCGATCGGGGGAAGCTTCTGGGGGTGTGAAATTTTTTAGAAACGTGGAGATTTGGACTGACCCTTTATGGGATTTCTTCGTTTTTCGTTATAATTGGATTGGATTGTGAGTTTTTGATCGAGTCTGGCGGCGGTTGAGATCAATTCTTCCGTTTCCTTTTGTGTGTTTTTGGGGAGTAGAAGGATTTTAGGGGTTGGGTTTTTGATTTGGGGAGATGGGTTGTTTTCCTTGTTTCGATTCGAGGGAAGAGGAGAAGCTGAATCCTGAAAAGGAAAGTGACGATAGTAATCAAGATCATCCAATGGTTCCACCAAACATTGTCAAATTGCCTTCTGGTTAGTTTCTTTCTTCTTTTTGGTACTTGATCTGTGTACACTAGAAAATCTGTGTGTTCTTGATCTAGTTTAAACGATTCTTCATTGTTGTTCCTTTTCTTGCTTCTTGTTGGTCTATGAAAGGTTTATCTCGAGTTGATTTAATGGAGAAAAAGATGTGGAGCTACTATTAGTGGACCCCAGTTGATTTTGTTAACTTTGATAGACTTGTGTGTTCTTTTCATTTGAGGAATCATGGTGAATTCTGTAGTAGGATGTATCTGACTGATAGGTTTTGTAATAGGGATCAGAGTCGCAATCAATTCTTTGTTAGGTGACTAAATCTGGAAATTGTGTTCATCCAAATTCTTGTACTCTGCATCAATCATGTTTGTGTGATAGCTAATAGGGTTTTGCAGTATTAGATTCTTTCCACTTTGCAATGGTAGCTTCATGATCTTTTCTGCAATAGAGTTTTAATACTTTAAATCCCTTTCCCTATTTTTGGGGAGGACAGATCCTAAATTTTAGAATGGGGTAGGAAGGCTGCATGCTTCAAATGGATCTATTACTTCTTTGTTCTGATGGTATGTTTGCTTGCAGGAATAGACAAACTTAGAGCGAAAAGTAATGGAGGTTCCAAAAGGGAACAGCAAATTCCCAAGGATGTGCCTCTCCCTCTTGTCAATATTTCTGCTCAAACTTTCACTTTCCGGGAGCTTGCGATTGCGACGAAGAATTTTAGACCTGAGTGTTTTATTGGGGAAGGAGGTTTTGGACGTGTATACAAAGGGAAGCTTGAAAGCACAGGCCAGGTTATGTGTCTATATTTTAAGACATCAAATCAATATTGTTACAGCCTACAGGCATGGGATAGGATACAAATTTCAATTATATATTAGACTCGGATATTCTTGTTTGCTCTTTCCCAAAAGTAATTTAGGATTTCCTTGTGCAGGGAAAATAGTTAGGAATTGGTCTTTTACTTGAAGGGAATGGTTACATGAGATTGTTAAGATTGAATCAGTCTTCATGATTTGTAAGATACATTAAGGAAATTCAAGGAGAATGAAATTAATATCAATTTTAAGATATAATAAGTTATCTAGAAATTGTATATATAAGAAATTGTCGCCGAATAAGAAATTGTATCCACATGACTTGTCACAGAAATATATTGTCATATATGTATAAAGTGTAGGTTTGACTTTATAACCAAAAATCATGATAGAGATCTACTTCCCATCTTCTGAAATAATTAATAGAATTCACCTGCCATATTACAGGTTCTTTGGAGTTCAGAATTTTTATAATTGTATATTTACTGCTCATAGCCATTTGCTCTCATATTTTCGCATTCAAGTTGAAGATATTAATGTTTTCATTAGGTTATATACGTACTATTTTATGCCCTGATGCTATTACACATGATTAACTTCAAAAGGATAACTTTGACAAATGATATGGCTCGAAAGATTCACAGTACTTAACAAGTTTGCTATGCAGATTTTTCCAACTGAAGATAAGACAGATTTGTCATGCTCCAAAATTATGATTGAATTTATTGTCAGAAATTTGAGGAACAAGAGATGTATAGAAGTATAGGTTTGAGAACAGAATAATTCCTTTAGAATATCATTCAACACATTACAACCAAATTATATCTTCTACTAAGTACGGGCAGCTTTGGTTGCACTGAAAAGTTGATCTTGATCTTTTGCATTTAACCTCGATCTTTGTGAATTGGGAGGGATGAAAAATTAACTTTTGAGCCATTTTCCCCGTTCAATGGAAATTTCTGATTTATATATTTTGTTGCAGATTGTTGCCGTTAAACAGTTGGATAGGAATGGTCTTCAAGGCAACAGAGAATTTCTAGTGGAGGTTCTCATGCTTAGCCTTCTACATCATTCAAATTTGGTGAATCTGATTGGTTACTGTGCTGATGGGGAACAACGGCTTCTTGTGTATGAGTTCATGCCTTTGGGATCATTGGAAGATCATCTTCACGGTAACATTTTCTCGACTTAAAAACCTACCATTTGGACGAACTACATATAAATAATCTTTTCAGAAATTATTTATTCATCACACCCTACAATTTAGAAGAATTTTGAATTCTTTGATGCGTTTTCTCCATTATTGTTAACTCTCATCTTTGCACTTCTGTTATTCTTGACTACCCTTCCACTTTTCGTGTTAGTTTAAGATTGGATTTAGGCTAGAACATAATATTGGAAAGGGGTTGAGACTGATTTTTTATGATTCTTGGTAGCCTGCTGATGGCTATTGGAGAAACCATTCCTTGTCACTTTAAGATTACCTTTTAAATTCTTGTATTCCTTACCTATTGAAATGATAGCTAGATGACTATTGCCCTCCCTAAAGCTGTCAAGCAAAGACCATTTTATCTGATGAAAAGAGCATGCTAGATAGACCAAAGGACTGTTTTTAGAGATGGTTCTGTTGGAACTAAAACAAACCTTTTCTTTTTACTTTTTGGAAGTAATTGTCATCAGACATAAAATTCCATTCAATCAATGACTTCACATATAAAACAGGACCTCTTGTTGACTTATTTACTGTCTGTTGTTCATAATTTACCCCTTGCGACATTCTTGTAAGTTATCGAGTTTCTTGGATAGGGTGAAGCAGAGTCCACGTCTAGGCTACTTTATCTTGTGCAAGGACGAAAATATCGATATTGATATCGGGATATCAATTTTACGGATATATTGATGAATATTGCTGTAAATCAATTTTTTTAAAAAAAAATTTATTCTACTCAATAATTAAGTTTTTTTTTTTACTTTCGACCTAAGTTATAGATCTTGTTATTAATATCTATATTCATATTAGTATTAATAGATGATATTTTTTTATGTTTTATGGGTATTTATAAAAGATGTTGGAGATATTGATTAATCTTGAATATCTAGGTTGAACCCTCCGATTTTAGAAATAGCTTGTTTTTTTTTTTTTTTATTTCCAATGTTATTCATTCTTATGAATTTTGTAAGAATGTCTACTCTGGTTAGTGGTTCACATGCAGTTTTTAATGAAGTTTAGTGGCGGCTATTTGGTCCTATCATCAATGTTATTGCAATTTAATACAATTGTTTGCATATCATATGAAATTATACAAGTCTTAGAATTTGTGGGATGTGTGTTGTGATAACTTGCTATGATAGTCTAGTTTATGGATAAAATGTAGAGTAAATCTGTCGTATAAATCTTTCCAGTTGATTATTTTGTCCAGTCATTTATAGAAATGTGCATGAAAAGAGTCTTATTAATGTTACATGGTTGATCATATATACCTCATTTATTTAATAAAAATAGGAATAAGGAAGAACCGGAATATAAAACAATTGAAAAGAAAAATTGTAGCAAGTTAATAAAGTTCTTTAATATTCTCTTTATTAAAATTATTTTAGAATCAGAATCTAAATGTAGAGGACTATCATGGACATCGTTTACTAATGTTTAGAATCAGAATCAGAGTTAATTTTGCAAGAAAGTAGATAGAAAAAACAAAAAGAAAGGTAAAAAGAAAAAAATGGTAGTAGTAGTACCCACTAAAATGGGAGAATTGGAATGACATTCCTTATCCTCTAAAAAGAATGAACCAATAGAAATGGTTCTTAATATTTTTTTTTTAGCTTAGGGCTTACCAATTGGGAATCATGCTTTATTCTATGTTGAATTTTTACCTTCTTATAAAGTTCTCTTTATAAAGATGTCTGTTATTATTTTTAGGGCAAAAAACAATTTATACCCTTAAATTTTGGGGCTGTATCAATTAAAACCTTAAACTAATAATTGTATCAATTAAAATCTTGAACTTTCATAAGTGAATCAATTTACATCATCTCTTAGATTCCATTTGAAAAATGTTAGTTTTCATACATGTGGAGACTTATAATTGTATCAATTAAACCCTTAAACTTTCATACAATTGATTCACTTATGAAAGTTTAGGGGCTTAATTGTTACAATTAAGTCTCCACACGTTTAAATTAGCATTTTTTAAATGGAATCTAACAGAGGGTAAATTGACACACTTATGAAAGTTCAGGGTTTTAATTGATACAATTATTAGTTTAGCTGTTTAGGGTTTTAATTGATACAACTCCCAAAGTTTAGGGGTATAAATTGATTTTTTCCCTTATTTTTATTATATACTGCCAATTGGAATGGGATTCTGCAATCTCCTTGGATTTAGGGAGAATTTCTTGTTCTCCCTTCTTATTGTAACTTTCTCCATGAAGAATGTTATTTTACTTCTCAAGAAAACTATACATATTTATAGCCTTTTGTCATAGTATCTTGATGATAAACTTTTTTTTCTTCCTTAATTAGAAATTCCACCTGATAAGGAACCCCTAGATTGGAACACAAGAATGAAAATAGCTGCTGGTGCAGCCAGAGGTTTAGAGTACTTGCATGACAAGGCAAACCCTCCAGTTATTTATAGAGATTTCAAATCCTCCAATATATTACTTGAAGAAGGATTCCATCCAAAGCTTTCTGATTTTGGCCTTGCAAAGCTTGGCCCTGTTGGAGATAAATCTCATGTTTCCACCAGGGTCATGGGAACTTATGGTTACTGTGCTCCTGAGTACGCCATGACCGGACAATTAACAGTCAAGTCCGATGTTTATAGTTTCGGTGTCGTCTTCTTAGAGTTGATTACTGGACGGAGAGCCATTGATAGCACCCGACCCCAAGGCGAACAGAACCTTGTCACTTGGGTAAGCCAGATGATATATATGCTGTTTTTTCAGCATGTTCAATAGTGTTTTGTTACATGCTAATTATAGTTGGTCTTGTTTAATACACAATGCAGGCACGCCCATTTTTTAACGATCGCAGAAGATTCTCGAAATTGGCTGATCCACATATGCAGGGGCGGTATCCCATGCGAGGTCTCTACCAGGCTCTAGCTGTGGCATCCATGTGTACCCAAGAACAGGCTGCAGCCCGTCCACTCATTGGAGATGTGGTCACTGCCCTGTCTTATTTGGCAAATCAATCCTATGATCCAAGTTCTCCTTCAGGTACTGCTGCTGCTCAGAGAGGTTCTGGTGATCGGGACGAAAGACGGAACAGAGACGAGAGAGGTGGAGGGGCAGTAAAGAATGAAGAAGGGGGAGTATCCGGACGAAGGTGGCCATTGGATGGTCCCGAGAAGGACGACTCCCCAAGGGAGACTGCTAGGATTTTGACTAGGGATTTAGACAGAGAACGTGCAGTCGCTGAAGCCAAGACGTGGGGAGAGAATTGGCGAGAAAAAAGACGACAGAGCGCACAAGGCAGTTTTGATGGCTCTAATGGGTAAGTAATGCAATTAGAAGAGAAGAGATACAAAAAGGAATGATCACGTCTGTTACCCTCGTCTCCTTCCTTCCTGCACTATGTTTCGATCGCTCGGTGAAGAACAAGGAGGAGGGCTTATTCAAGCTTCTAAATCGTTGCTCGTAGGCTGCTACTGAGTGTCATTGTGAGCAGCAAAGCAATTGATGTAGGGGGTGGGTCGATCCTTGGGGACTTGGTCAGTACTTTTTCTCAACTTTGTTCAGTTAAAATTTTCCTCTATTATGAATTCCCTTAACCTATACATGAGGAAGAAGAGGAAGAAAAAGCAAGCATGGTGAAGGAGAATGTAGAGAGAGAGACTCACAAAGAAGGAAAAGAAAAAAGAATTGACAATCTCAGGCTTGGCTTGTTTGATTTGCTTATCCTGTATGATGAACTCTGCAACTGCAAGTACAACCAAAGAGATACAAAACTGTTTAATCAGCCAATTTTGCTATTCTCTTCTTGCCATAAAGCACATAGCAGCTTTTGTTTCATAAACTTTATAGGAAAAATACGCTTCTAGTCCCTAAGTTTTAAGCTTAGTTTCCATTTGGTCCCTAGATTTTAAAATTATGCCCTTTTGCCCTCGAGGTTTCACTAATTCTCATTTCGTACCATATAAAACCATTAGTAACCCTATCAAAGTGCTAACTATGAGATGGCCAAAATATTTGTTTTTCCCTCTTTTCCTCTTGAATCCATCCTTTAGTTTTCGTTTCTTCCTTTGGAAGGGTTATTTTGAGCTCGAGGTGCAATCTTTTACAAATCTTGGCAAAGATGTTTCCCATGGTAAAGCTTTGCCCCATGCTTGTTTTTCTTTTGTGGATCTAGTTCAATCTCTAATAATCGATCGCAATTTATGATGAGAAAATTCTTCGACTTTGAGGTTTTGGAACTGAGAGTAATTTATGATGAGAAAATTCTTCGACTTTGAGGTTTTGGAACTGAGAGTAACTCATTTGAAGGAGAAGATTGTTTTTGAAACATTGAAGCTTATGGTTTTTCTTTTTTGGATCTTGTCTAATCACAATTAATATTTTTGACACATCTCAGCATTTCCTTAGGGTTACTAACAGTTATGCTATTTCAAATACTAAATTCAGTTGTATTTTCCAAAATAATTAGCTGGTTCATTGGTTAGTGGGGGCAGATTTACCGCTGTGAGGGTCCTTTGGCTCGAGTTCGATTCCTTGTCAACCTAATTTTGGTTTTATTTCTTAGTTTTGCAAATATATCCTTATATATTATTTTCTTAAAAAAGTACTTAATTCTATTTTAAAAAATGATAAAAACATTTTAAATTTTATTCTTTAAGTTGATAATTCTATAATGTTTTTTTATAATTTTATAACTAATATTTTTTTTAGTATAAATATTACATTTGAATGTACTTAAAATTATATATATATATATATATATTTTTTTTTTTTTGAAACCGTACTTAAAATTATATTTATATGGAGGTAAAATTACAAATTTAGTCATTTAAATTTTATATTTATACAATGGCTTGTAAGTACCTAAATTTTTATATTTTGTGTCAAATAAATTCTTAAACTTTAACAATGTCCCACGGATTCACCAACTTTCAATTTTGTCTCTAATAAATCTTAGGCGTATTATTTAAAAAATAAAATAAATGTTCTATGAAAGATATTTAATTTTGTCTCTAATTAAACCCGAAAGTTTTACTTTTGTATCTAACAAATAGGTGAATTTTAAAAAATGTCAAATAAGTTGAGTACCTATTAGACACAAAATTAAAATTTATGTCTAATAAAACATTATTTAATATTTAAAAATTTAAAATAAGACTATTTATTGAATAAAATAAAAAAGAAAAATTAAGGATCTATTAGAAACAAAATTACAAGTTTAGTGACGTATTACACCTTTTAAAGTTCTCGAACCATACAAACACAAATTCAAAATTTGAAAGACTAAACTTATAATTTAACTTGTTTGAATTGTGCTGTCCCTAACATAAATTCCTAGATCCGCCCCTGACTTAAACATTTTTAACCACATGCATTACAATTTTTTTTTTCCTTCTGAAAAACAAATATAGTTATCTAAAGATATCACACAACTATAATTTCAGATATTTGAAGATTGCGACTATCTAGGCTTTGGAGGGAATGGGGGATTGATGAAAATGGATATGAATTTTTTACTATCAAAGCATATGATTAGTGTGCTACTTTCTCTTGGATTGAATGGTGATTTAACATTTTCTTAAATTGTAGGATGAGACGAGCTACACAAGACGTATACGAAAAACAACTGAAAATCTTAAACATGTTATGGGTATAATGACAATATATGAAGCTGCTAACACACGAGAAAAAGAGAAGAAGAAGGAAGAAGAATCTAACATCAAGAAAGAATAATAAGGAGAAGGAAGGGAAAAAAAGTGGCAATGTTGGTGGCGACAGTGTCATTCGCAGCAGCATTCACAGTGCCAAGAGGTTCGATTACAAGGGAGAAGACAAAAAGATAGATATGCTCATCAACAAACTAGCTTTCATGGCGTTCGTAGTTTTCAACACTTTGGCATTTTGTAGCTCGACTTTTGTAGTGTTTTTTCACTTTCACATGTTATCCGTCGCCAATAGCTCGAAATGAGGTTCGAGCATATTTCAAAGGGACTGCAACATCCTTCACCGCTGTTTCAATTCTCGCCATGTGTTGCGCACTTTTAATGCAATGTAAAACCGCAAGTGTACGAGTCAAGTTTTAATATAGTGTATGTAAATATGAGTATCGTCCTCGGGATTGGTTTTCTAGTTCATTTAAGTACCGCGAATACAATCACCCAATTTTATTTAGAGAAATAAAACGATAAATGATATGATTGAAATAAAATAAAAACATAATATAAAAATGGAGAACAACAAGGAGAGAGATCTTAGGGAGTTGATTTAGCCAATTAGACCAATAATCAATTAATTAACGACTAAGAATCATGCAATAAATCAGAAGTAGGAAGTCATATGTAAAAATTGCATCAATTAAATCTCATGCAAAATTATATATAGCTTTTAATAACATGCAAGACATTACGACCCTTCATTTAACAACCTCTAAAAGAGTATCGATCAATTTCTTGTCAGAAACCCCTTCAGTCATGCAATAAGTTCTAGTCTAAATTACAATTTATCAGAGTAAATTCAGACCAATTAAACAAATAACATGTGATCAAGAGATTATAAACATTAAGCACATAAAAGCATGAATGGAAATAAAAACAGACATTTAAATTAATCAAAACATAAGGTCTAATGGCTACATAAATCCTTAAGATAAAATGAGTTTAGCTAATAATGTTCGACATCACAAAATATAAACTCAAAATTAAACTCATAACAAAACTACAAATTAAAAAGGGGAGAATAAATAAAACTAGTGTCGATTCCACGTTTTCGCTGCAATCTCCACGATCCCGAACATGTAATTGTCTTCTTTTTGCTCCAAAAAATATCTTCTAACTCTTAAAATTATGTATTTTTGAAATTGGAAATGACTCTCCAAATTGGCTCTAAAAAAACTCTTTAAAAAACTATATTTATATGGAAAAATGGGAAAAAAGATCATCTAAAAGACATAGGCAAATTTGGAGGGCTACAATCAGCTGGGGCGCATCTCCATTGGCTCTGAGGCAGATGCGGAGGTAGAAATTTGATCAGAATTGGGCTGGACTTTATTGGATATATAAACGTTTGCAGAAAAATAATTAAAAGCATAGTATGCCATGTTGGTGGAGCAAAGGCTTGAGATTTAACATTTGCATGCGCCTATGCCTGAGTTTGAGCTCAGCCTATGGAAATTTTACATTTTATTTTTGTTTTAGTGACGCTATCCCCTCGAGTTTTTGACTTATTTTCATCCTTCTCTTAACTTTAACTTGAAGTTGTGTTTTTTTATTTTTTATTTGGTAAGTGTCTTAATTTTGGGCTTAACCACCTTGCTTTATTTATAGGAGCAGATGACCATTTTTTATTCTCAAAATTGATAAATGTCTTTTTTTTTAAAATGTTTGATATATGTTCTTATTCTAAAATGGGTGGATTCAAATATAGATAGAAGGACGATAATGCCCCCAGTTGTTAAATGCAACAAAATAAACCGAATCTAAATCTACATGAAATAAATGAAATAAGGTAGATTACAGTTAATTCAAACTACTAAATTTAAGCATTACACCTGTAACAACCATAACACCAAACAAAACGAAGGTGAAGATCAAACTAAAAATTGAAATTGAATTGAAACATCACATCAAATTTAATAAAAAAAAAATAATAACTTGCATGCAAAAACACAATCACAAACTCCAATGTGCGATGATGAAAACACCTAAGGGGGCGTTTGACCTCCCGTAATGGGTTGGGGTGGTTTTGGATTTAGAATCCAAAACCATGTTTGGGACAAGGGGTTAGGAACCCCGGGTTTGGAAAACCAAACCCATGGGTTACACCAAGCCTTCCCAAACTAATGTTTTTTCTTAAAATTACAATATATTGGTGGAGTCTACCATTTCCCTCTCCACATTTTTCATAATTATGGTGGGTCGCAACATTTTTCAATCAATTTTTCTCATTATTATGGTGGGTCCTACCATTTTTCTTCCATTTTTACTCCTCTAATTATAATTATATAGTTTTCTAATTATATTTATCTAAATAAAATTAATTTTTTTAATTCATTTTTACTCCACTAATTATAATTATATAGTTTTCTAATTATATTTATCTAAATAAAATTAATTTTTTTTTAATTCATTTATATTTAATCTAATTAACAATAGCTCAAAATATGTTTAATTTTTTAGTTGTAAGATAAAATAAAATATTTGAGGCGATGATGTTAATATTTAAAAAAATAATATTTAATTTTTAAGTTAACAAATTAAAAATTAAAAAATAATAATTATTAACAATATTCAATTGATTTTAAAATAGAATGTGATTTATCTCTAATTACAAAATTAGATTTTTTTTTTGTCCTTTTATAATTCATGTAAAAGTAAACGAAATGTTTGAAATTATAAATTTTAGTTTGTATTTAAGGGATACATACTTGAGAATATTATCCATAGGTTGTTGTTTAATTCTTGTTTTCTTCCCGGTGTGTTTTTCATTTCATTTTTTTTTTAAAAAAAAATTCTTTATCTAAATATATATATTTTAAAAAAACAAATCAAACCGATTGACATGACATGTTATGTTTTTAGAGACGTTTGAATGAAACATTTAATTTTTTAATTCTTTATCCATATATGTAGGATCTAATGACAACACTAGAGGGGGGTGAATATAGTTGTCTAGCAATTTTAAATTTTAAACGTTAAACCACTCAAGCAACCAAAAACGAATCAAAGCAAGTCTATATCATGCAATCTAAGAGATTAAAATAATTAAAACAAAAATTGAAATGCAGAAAAATAAAAGTAAGGAAGAGAGGACACCGAGAATTTATAGTGGTTCGGCGAATTGCCTACTCCACTCCCCAAGACTTCTTCTTGGGTATTTCACTAAGAGATCCTCTTGCGGGTGAGAACCAAACCGAAAACGACCCTCTTATTTTTTTCTTCACCTAGGCTAAAGAGAAACCCGTGATCCTTTTTACTGGTTCAGGATCCAACCAATTTCTTTTTCACACAACCCAAGGTGTACCTACACCTTAATACAAAACCCGAGAAAATAAAACTTACAACGAATTACCTCTAAAAAGATAAGATATTACAGATGAACACAATAGACAAACGCTCCAAAATTTCTCACAAATGTAGGATGATCAAGTTTAGGAGTATATGAGAGATTTGCAAGTTGAATTCGATTTTGAGAGCAAAAGATCAAAAATGATTTTGCTAGGATTTTTTTTCTTGGAAATTGCTCACCTTTCAAAAATGAGAATGACTACCATTTTAAAAAGAAAATGTTCAAAACTAGCCATTAGATTTAGGGTAAGATGAATGTAGGGTGGAGATTGAAAGATGAGAAATGAATGAATTTTTGAATTTTGAATTTGAGATATAGGAAAAGAATGATTTTTTTTTTAATTTAAAATTTGAGAGATAGGAAAGGAATGAATTTTTTTGAATTTAGAATTTGAGAGATAGGAAATAAATGATTTTTTTTGAATTTAGAATTTGAGAGATAGGAAAGGAATGAGTTTTTGAATTTAGAATTTGAGAGATAGAAAGGAATGAATTTTTGAATTTAGAATTTGATAGATAGGAAATGAATGAATTTTTGAATTTATTTTTCTTAATTTCAAAAATTTAGTGTGCCACGTGTCCACCTTTGGATGGTCCACGTTTGTCATGATCACTCAATCCTTCTTTTGTCTTTGAGCTCTGATTCCAACCATTCAAAATGCGTTGGAATCGTCTTTCCGAACTCTAATACTTTGAAACACTAAAAATGTCAGTACAAAAAATGAGTTTGTTATCATCAAAATATATAGTTTGATTGAAGCCATAAAGCTAACAATCTCCCCCTTTTTTATGATGACAAACAACACAATAACACATATAATCTCACAAATATTCTCCCCTTTTGTTATCAACAAAAAGATCAAGCAGATAATTTAGCTCTCCCTTAATAAAAAAAAATACATATTAGAAAAAAAAAATGCTCCCCTCAAATAAACCATAAAACAATTTGCTCCCCCTATCAAACATAATTATGCAATTAAATGCGAATAATGTCGAGTGCAAGTCTATTCTTACAAAAAGTTTCTTCATTTAAGGCTTTAGTGAGAATATCTGCTACTTGTTTTTCTGTATGGACATAATTAAGCACAATATTTCCATTTTGCACATGTTCTCTCAGAAAATGTTGTCTAATGTCTATATTCTTTGTCCTAGAATGCTGAATAGGTTTTTTGGTTAAATTAATTGAACTAGTATTATCACAAAAGATAGGAACTTGTTCAAAATTCAAACCAAAATCATGCAAAGTTTGTTTCATCCATAAAACTTGAGCACAACAACTAGCAACAACAATATATTCAGCCTCAGTAGTAGATAATGCAACAGAGTTTTGCTTTTTACTATACCAAGAGACTAGAGAGCTTCCCAAAAATTGGCAAGTTCCACTAGTACTTTTCCTATCAGTTAAACTACCAGCAAAATCAGCATCAGAATAAGCAATTAAATCTAATGATACATTCTTAGGATACCATAAACCCAAGTCAATAGTACCAAGCAAATATTTAAAAATTCTTTTTACAACATACAACTGTGATTCTTTAGGACAAGATTGAAATCTAGCACACATGCCTACACTAAACATAATATCTGGCCTACTTGCAGTTAAGTAAAGCAAGGATCCGATCATACCTCTATAAGCTTTAATATCTACGATTTTACCTTTTTCGTCCTTATCAAGCTTTGTAGTAGTACTCATCGGTGTCTTTGAAATTTTTGCATTGTCGAATTTAAACATTTTGAGTAGATCTCTTGTGTACTTTTCTTGATTAATGAAAATTCCCTCTTCAACTTGTTTGATTTGAAGCCCAAGGAAGAACTTAAGTTCTCCCATCATGCTCATTTCAAACTCACTGTGCATACACTTAGAGAATTCTTCACATAGAGAAGGGTTAGTGGCACCAAATAAAATATCATCAACATAAATTTGCACTAACAAAATATCATTTTATTTGGTTTTAATAAAAAGAGTAGTGTCAATAACTTTCATTTTAAAACCATTATCAAGCAAAAATTTACTCAACGGATCATACCAAGCTCTAGGAGCTTGTTTAAGACCATAAAGAGCTTTATTTAATTTAAAAACATGATTTGGATTTTCTAAGCTTTCAAAACCAGAAGGTTGTTCAACATAAACTTCCTCCAATATAAAACCATTTAAAACAACACTTTTCACATCCATTTGAAATAAAATAAATTTTTTATGAGATGCAAATGCAAGCCACATTCTAATTGATTCAAGTCTAGCAACATGAGCAAAAGTTTCCTCATAATCTATTCCTTCTTCCTGACTATATCCTTGTGCAACTAACCTAGCTTTATTTCTAACAATATTACCAGACTCATCCATTTTATTTCTAAATATCCATTTAGTACCTATAACAGGATGATCACAAGGACGAGGGACTAATTCTCATACACTATTTCTTTCGAACTGATTTAACTCATCTTGCATAACAATTAACCAAAACTCATCAGATTCAGCATCTTTAAAAGACTTTGGTTCAAAATGAGACACAAAAGCAACATTATTTATTGCATTTAAGGAAGAGCGAGTTCTTACCCCTTAAGATACATCACCTATAATTAACTGTTGAGGATGGTGAGTGGAAAATCTCCAATCCTGCGGGTGAGTTTCCTTTGGTTCTTTCTGAGTCTCACTTGCTACTACTTCCGAGTCCTTATCTTTAATGATTATATCTTCAAAAGGCTTTTCTAATTCATCACTAACATAAGCTTTATTAAAAGCAACATGTGTTTCATCAAAAACAACATTCATGGATTCTTCAACTACAAGAGTTCTTTTATTAAAAACTCTATATGCTTTACTACATGTCGAATATCCTAAAAATATGCCAATGCCAGTTTTTGATTCAAACTTTTCAAGTTTCCCTTTGTCTTTCAAAATAAAACATTTGCAACCAAAGACCTTGAAATAATTAATATTTGGGGTATTATTATTAAAAATCTCATAAGAAGTTTTATTCAAAATAGGTCTTATTAAAACTCGATTCATCACATAGGAGGCAGTATTAACGGCTTCAGCCCAAAAGTATTTTGGTAAATTATATTCATTTAACATGGAGGTAGCTAATTCTTGTAAAGACCGTTTTTTCCTTTCTACAATACCATTTTGTTGAGGTGTTCTTGGAGAGGAAAAATCATGAGAAATACCATTTTCATCACAAAAAATTTCAAAAGAAGCATTTTCAAATTCTCCTCCATGATCACTTCTAATTTTTGAAATCATAAAACCCTTTTCATTTTGAATTCTTTTTGAAAAAGTAATAAAAGATTTTATGGCTTCATCCTTGTGAGATAAAAATAAAACTCAAGCAAATCTTGAAAAATCATCAACTATAACAAAAACATAATGTTTTCCACTTAGACTTGCAACTCTAGTAGGTCCAAAAAGATCCTAATAGTTGCAAAGGCCTAGAGGTAGAAACTATTTTCTTTTGTTTATAAGAAGACTTAGGGGTTGTTTGACCCCCCAAGTGGGGTGGGGTGGGGTGGGCTTAAATAGCCCACCCCATGTTTGGAAGTTGGGGCTGGGTTATTATAACCCCCGGTTTGCTACAGTGTTCACGGTAGCATTTTATTTTTATTTTTCACCTGATTTTTGTTCTCTTTGTTTTATTTTTCCATTAGATTTTTCGATTTTTCTTCTCTTTGTTTTTTTTTTCTATTTTTTTCACCCAAATTATCGAATTTTCCTCTCTCTTTGTCTTCCTCACTCACGATTCTTTATCTTCCATTTCATCTCAAATTTCTCTCTCCACCGAGCCTCTTGTTGTCGATTATTTGTGATTTCCTAAATAATATTTATTTTTTTAACTTTTAAAAATTTAATATGTAATATACATTTAACTATACAAATACAACAAAAAATTGTAGAAAAAAAATAAACTAACATAAACACATATTTCAAACTCCATGTTAAAGAAAGTTGTATTATTTCTCTCCCCACCGAGCCTTTTGTTGTCGATTATTTGTGATTTCCTAAATAATATTTATTTTTTTAACTTTTACAAAATTAATATGTAATATACATTTAACTATACAAATACTGCAAAAAGTTGTAGAAAAAAAATAAACTAACATAAACACATATTTCAAACTTCATATTAAAGAAAACTGTATTTTAAACGCAAATTAAACAACTCTGCACCCCAAACACTGACTTACTAAACCCAGACTATACATCTGCACCCCAAACACAGACTATTATAACCCACAGATTATTATAACCCACCAACTATAATAACCCACCCTGCGCCCCAAACGCCCCCCTTAGTTTGTTTACCCATTTGACAAGCATCACAAACTTTATCTTTTTCAAAGTTTAATTTTGGAAGACCTCTGACAAGGAATTTCTTAGAAATATTTGAAATTAAATGCATGCTAGCATGTTCTAATCTTCTATGCCACAACCATGAATCATCATGCAAAACAGACAAACATTTATCATCAATAATAGGATAATCAATCAAATCTATAGTGTAAATATTTTTATCTTTATTTCCTTCAAACAATATTTTCTTACCACATGCATTTTCAATTATGCAATTTTTATCACTAAAAATTACCTTATAACCTTTATCACATAATTGACTAATGCTCAACAGATCATGTTTTAAACCATCAACAAGCAAAACATTTTCAATTAACAAATTCGAACCATTACCTATGTTACCTTTGCCAATAATCTTAACCTTTTTATTATCGCCGAAGGTAACGTATCCTCCATCTTTCTTTTCTAGGTATGTAAATTTTGTGTGGTCCCCAGTCATGTGTTTTGAACATCCACTGTCCAAGTACCACTTGTTCTTTATCGATCTCAAGCATACCTAAAAACACAAATCTAAAGATGTAACCTTTGGTACCCAAATTTGTTTGGGTCCTTGGGGGTTAGTTAACAAAAATTTAGGAATCCATTTCTTTTTATTTTCATTCATAGCATTGAATTTCCTCAAATTACATGCATAAGCTTTATGACCTTGTTTTCCACATGCATGACAAATAACTGAAGATATGGAGCTTTCTTTGACAAAATAATTAGTAAATTTCTTTTGTTTTTGGTGAGGTTTGTAACCTAAACCACTTTTATCAAAGACGCATTGTTGCTTACCCATCATGATATCTAAGTTTTTCTTTCCATTTGTAAACTTTAAAAGAGTAGATGATATATCTTCATTTTTCTCTACTAATACTTTATACTCTTCTTTTAAAGCATGCAAATTTAACTTAGATAAAACAAGCTCTTTTCTTAATGTCTCATTTTTCTCTTTTAGATTATCTAGCTCAATGAATAAGTCATTGTTCTCATGAGCTAATCTAGTATTTTTCTTCCTAAGAGACATATATTTGCAACCTACTTTTTCAAATTCATTTTTAATTTCATTATAAGCATCAACAAGCTCATCAAAAGTAAGGTTTTCAGGACTTACCTCGTCTTCGTCATCTTCATCTCCAAAAGCCATAAAACATAGGTTAGCTACTTCTTCCTCGCTTTCAAAGTCACTCTCATCACTTTCATCCCACGTAGCTTTCATGACCTTCTTATTCTTCCTTGAAAATGATTTTCTTTGAGGACAATCATACTTTACATGTCCAGGCTTTTTGCACTCATAACAGATGATGGAGTCCCTATTTCTCTTTTCTCCTTTGTCTTCTTGACTATAGTTCTTCTTGGAGAAGTTTCTTTTCCGGAAATGCTTCTTGAACTTCCTTGTTAGGTAGGCAAATTCTTCATCATTTAATCCATCTTCGCTTTCAAAGTCTTCTTGGATAACAGTAGACTTTAATGCCAAGCTTTTCTTCTTTTTGACGTCATCTTCCATATTGCCCTTCATAATTATCTCATGTGTCATGAGAGATCCGATGAGCTCCTCCAATTTAAGTGTTGAAAGGTCCTTAGCTTCTTGAATCGCCATCACTTTAGCTTCCCAGCTTTTAGGCAACGACCTGAGAATCTTCCTCACGTTTTCAGATGTAGTATATATTTTTCCTAATCCCTTCAAAGCATTCACAATATTTGTAAATTTCGTAAACATTTCAGAAATGGATTCATTAGCATTCATTTTAAATAATTCATAGTTATGAACAACCATGCTAATTTTTGACTCTTTTACTTGATTAGCTCCTTCATGAGTTACTTCAAGCATATCCCATATTTCTTTAGCAGTATTACATGCAGAGACTCGATTAAACTCATCAGAGCACAAAGCACAAAATAGATTATTCATGGCTCTAGCATTTATAGATAATTTCTTTTTATCTTCATCATTTAGCTCATTTTCTTCCTTAGGCACATCCTTATTAGCAACTATCTTGGTTGGAATTAAAGAACCATTAGAAATAATTTCCCATAAATTGTAATCAATAGAAATTAAATAAATTCTCATTCTTGTTTTCCACCAAGCATAATTATTTCCATCAAAGAGAGGTGGTCTAGTGGTAGATTGACCCTCAGTAAACCCATTCACTCCAATATTTGCCATAAGCTCAAGGAAATTTGATTTTGTCAACTTTTCTCAAATAAATAGAAAATTTCAGATTTAAAGAAAACAAATATACCGAGCAACCCGCTCTGATACCAATTGTAGGATCTAATGGCAACACTAGGGGGGGGGGGGGTGAATAGAGTTGTCTAGCAATTTTAAATTTTAAACGTTAAACCACTCAAGCAACCAAAAACGAATCAAAGCAAGCCTATATCATGCAATCTAAGAGATTAAAATAATTAAAACAAAAATTGAAATGCAGAAAAATAAAAGTAAGGAAGAGAGGACACCGAGAATTTATAGTGGTTCGGCGAATTGCCTACTCCACTCCCCAAGACTTATTCTTGGGTATTTCACTAAAAGATCCTCTTGCGGGTGAAAACCAAACCGAAAACGACCCTCTTTATTTTTTTTTTTCACCTAGGCTAAAGAGAAACCCGTGATCCTTTTTACTGGTTCAGGATCCAACCAATTTCTTTTTCACACAACCCAAGGTGTACCCACACCTTAATACAAAACCCGAGAAAATAAAACTTACAACGAATTACCTCTAAAAAGATAAGATATTACAGATGAACACAGTAGACAAACGCTCCAAAATTTCTCACTAATGTAGGATGATCAAGTTTAGGAGTATGTGAGAGATTTGCAAGTTGAATTCGATTTTGAGAGCAAAAGATCAAAAATGATTTTGCTAGGATTTTTTTTCTTGGAAATTGCTCACCTTTCAAAAATGAGAATGACTACCATTTTAAAAAGAAAATGTTCAAAACTAGCCATTAGATTTAGGGTAAGATGAATGTAGGGTGGAGATTGAAAGATGAGAAAAGAATGAATTTTTGACTTTTGAATTTGAGATAGGAAAAGAATGATTTTTTTTTTTTTAATTTAGAATTTGAGAGATAGGAAAGAAATGAGTTTTTGAATTTAGAATTTGAGAGATAGGAAATGAATGGATTTTTGAATTTAGAATTTGATAGATAGGAAATGAATGAATTTTTGAATTTATTTTTCTTAATTTCAAAAATTTAGTCGCCTCTGCCATGTGTCCACCTTTGGATGGTCCACGTTTGTCATGATCACTCGATCCTTCTTTTGTCTTTGAGCTCTGATTCGAACCATTCAAAATGTGTTGGAATCGTCTTTCCGAACTCTACATAATAGAAACTTTGAAACACTAAAAATGTCAGTACAAAAAATTAGTTTGTTATCATCAAAATATATAGTTTGATTGAAGCCATAAAACTAACAAAATATATATTTGATTCTTGTAAGCAATGTTTCGATTGTTGGAAATAATTTTCTTATTCTTAGACTATAGCATAAATTAAATGCTTCATTCAAACGTCTAGAAAAAAAGTCACATGTTGCATAAGAAATCTACAATTTACAAAACATCCACTAAAAAATAAGAAGAAGAAAAGAAAAAAAAAGTAGCGAAAGGAAAAAAGGAAAAAAAATGGTCCAAACCCGGGTTTCAAAACAATGCACCCCAAACACTGACTTCTGATTCCCAGGCTTCCCAACACTACACCCAAAACACTGTTTTCTGATTCCTAGGCTTCCCAACACAAACAACGTTTTCTGATTCCCAGGGTTCAGAACCCTCCCAAACAAACCCACAGGGTTTTGATTCCCAGGGTTCTGAACCCATTACGGGGGGCCAAACGCCCCCTAAGTGTATTTGTGAGAACAAAATCAAATTGTGGAGAATAATAAGGGTGTGTATTATTCAGTATGTTTGTAATAATATTTACACGAGAATTTATACAAGAAGATGAAAGTAAATAAGGAAATAACGACCCTAATTACAGCCCTAATTATGTAATTGCTTGATTTACGCTGACACCCTCCCTCAAACTCAAGGTGGTAAAGTGGAAACCAAATTGAGTTTGTTGAGTAACTGAGTGAAACGACCAAGAAATAGTGCTTTGGTTAGAATATTTGCGGGCTGTTCTGGAGTAGAGATAAATTGTAAGCAAAGAGTGTTGCTCTGGAGATGGTGACGAACAAAATGACAGTCATTTTATATGTGCTTGGTGCGTTCATGAAATACATCATTATGTGTCATCTGGATGGCACTGCGATTGTCACAATGAAGTGTAGTAGCAGATTGCTGAGGAACGCCCATATCTGCAAGTAACCAACGTAGCCATAATAACTCGGAAGTAGCATTAACAAGTGCTCGATACTCAGACTCGGTGCTGGAGCGAGAGACAACCATTTGTTTCTTATTACGCCAAGAAATAAGAGAATTTCATAAGTAGAAACAGTAACCTGTGGTGGACCGTCGATCAGTGGGGTCACCAGGCCAATCAACATCAGAATATCCAAATAACACCAGAGATGATTGTGAAGAAAACTGAAGTCCATGAACAAGAGTGCCCTTAACATACCGTAAGATTCGAAGTACTGCAGTAAAATGTATAGTCTGAGGAGCAGCCATGAACTGCGTATGCAATATCAGGGCGGGTCACAGTCAAATAAATAAGTTTACTAACAAGCTGACGATACAGAGTAGGATCTTGGAGAGTAACACCATCAAAAGGAGTTAACCGAACATTAGGATCCAATGGTGTTGAAGACGTAGCAAAATCAGTAATACCAGATCAAGTCAGAAGATCAGAAGCATATTTTGCTTGAGATAGGTAGTACCCATCGAAGCGAGAGGAGACTTCCAGACCAAGAAAGTAACTGAGTGGACCTAAATCTTTATTCTCAAAGTGTTTCCCTAGATAATGTTGTAAACCAGGATATAACTTGAGGATCATCACCTGTAATGATCATGTCATCCACATAAAGAAGAAGAAGAACAATACCATGAGGAGTCTGACGAGTAAATAATGTTGTATCGTGAGGACTTGAAGTAAAGTCAAGTTGAGTGATGGTGGAACTGAATGTGGCAAACCAGGGCACGTGGAGCTTGTTTTAGACCATACAAGGCACGACGAAGAAGGCACACTTTCTAAGGCAGAAGAAAAGTGCCTGGTGGTGGTTTCATAAATACCTCTTCAGATAAGTTGCCATTGATAAAAGCATTTTTGACATCCATCTGAAGAAGAGGTCACTGTTTGGCAGCTATAACTGCTAAGAGGCTGCGAACAGATGTCATTCAAGCCACCAGAGCAAACGTCTCTTCATAATCAATGCCATACTCCTAAGAATATCCTTTCGCAACTAGTCGAGCTTTGTAACGTTCAATAGAACCATCATAATGTGTTTTGATCTTATAAAACCACTTACAGCCAATGGGTCTTTTTCCAGAAGGTAGATCGCATAATCCCAAGTATGAGTCTTTCCTAAAGCTTGAAGTTCTTCATTCATTGCTTGCTGTCAGAGAGGTTAATACTAGCTTCATGATAAGAGGAAGGTTCGACTTGAGTGGACTTTCCGACGAACCTGATCGCTCATCTCCGACCTCCGGCACAACTGGCCCAGAGAAGTGGCCAAACCTTCAGAAGAAGGTGGAACGGGAATCCTAATCCCTCGCACCGCCTCCTCCGCAAGGCGAGCGACCTTTTCTGCCTCCTAACGGGTGCGATCCGCCAAGGGTCCCCCAAAAGCAGATGTGGTTGAACTTTCAACCTTCTGCTCTACTTCTGGCGAGTGGGGTCCGACGGAGACCCTCTAGAGGCCGACACAGTCAGACTCCTGACTCCCCTATCCGCCGCCCCACGCACGGGCCCCTCCGACTCTGCTTCCTCCCGACAGAAATTGTCCATTTCGGCCTCACGCACGACCGCCTCGTCCAAGGAAACCTCAGGGTCAGGTCCCCCGGGGGCCGGACAAGATGGCACTCCAAGGTGTTGTCCACCCGCGAGAGAGAGACCCGGTATACGTGCCCCGCTCGGACAAGGTTCTCTTCACTGCAGATAAGGTTGCACGTCCGTCGAAACAGAGGCACCCTCTAGATACGCCGACATACTAATGTCAGCAACTCAAGATTGAGGGCAGAAGGAGGAGGGGTGACTGCAAAATACGAACGAAAACAAGGTTAAGCAAAGACAGACAAACTCCAATAGGAAAAAATGATAGAGTAAAAGCCGACAAACTCACCTAACTCCCTGAACTCCGTCAGGACCTCACAGATAGGGTTCTGATCAGGGTCTGTGGCAAGCCACTCCCCGGAGGCGAAGAACCACTACTTCTGCCACCTTTTCACAGACGTAGGGTTCTCCACGAACTTCCTCCACAGCGGCCTCACCGACAGGTAGAAGTGGGAGGGTCTCATCGGCACGGGCTTCAACGCATGGGTATGCAACAGTTGACCCACGGTCAACTCGGACCCATCCCCATACCTTTTCCACAAAACACAGCAAGAAAGAAAACATGCCGATCCGTTCGACGCCAATTGTGCAAGGGCAAGGCCCACCTTCTTCAGAAAGAGTTGCTCCATCGGAGCAAGGGGAAGACGGAGCCCCTGCGGGAACATATTTTGATAGAGGCCAACCCACCCGAACGGAGGGGTCTCGATCGTTTCCCCAGGAAGAGGTACCTTCAGCTTAACGTTTGACGGGATATAAAACTCCGCCCGCAGCTTCACCAGGCCAGCATCTGTCATACCCAGCGTTTTTCCAGACGAACTGGCGACGCCACCACGAGCGCAGGCCGAAGCGGATTCATCTCGAGCCATCAATAAAAGTGGCGTGGGTACAGACAGAAATAAATGAGGCAGGTTGGTAAAGGAAGTTAGAAATCGGATGAGGAATGTGGGTTGTTTTCCCCAAATTCCTCCGCTTATAAACCCTAAACGAGGTAAAACTGGACCTGACGATCAAAATCGACGGCCCGGATCCTACCTCGAATAGACGAGGAGATGCAGTCCAGGATAAACGACACAAAATCAGAGATGACTCGCCCCCTTGGAGGTGAAACGATCGACGCGTGGCCCCCGATGACGGCCTCTTCTCTTCTAACAGATGACGCCTCGGGTCCCACCAAGTAGCCGAAGAGGAAAGAGCGCAAGCCTGTGGCCCACAGAGGCGACGTGTCGGCTTCCCGAAATGCCTCGGTACCTCACACCGAATCAAACCAACGAGAAGACCCACAAACGACGGACCTACCCGTTGGTGGGGCCAATGTTACGGGCTACCTCACCATGAGGTCAGCCGCTGACGTCACGACCCACTTCATCAAGAAGCTGAGGCCACGACATCAGCGCAAGACAACCCAAGGACCTGGGGCCGACCCTAGGACCGTATGGATCCGAGCCTCCGGGCCATCCGAGGACTCGTTGTTGCCATGCTGCATCTCGATCAGTGTGAGGAACATCTGACAAGACGTTCCTGACTCACCTGACCAGACGACGGTACAACAGCGCCCCCAATCCATCCGAATTTGGGAGACCGACGACTGTCATTATGAAAAAGAGTACGGGTAGGCCTAGACCGTCCACACCTCCTCGCTTGATTCGAGGACCCTCATAATGACGAACGACGCAGAACCGTCAAGTGGTGTCTGCACCATGCTGCCTATAAATACCCCCCCTTTTGGGGTCGGAGGAGGTACGTGATTCTAATTACACATCTTCATTCTCCTACTTATGCTTAGAATATCCTCTGACTTAAGCATCGGAGCCTTGTGGGGTCTGCCCCACACCGGTGCAAGGACTTTTTGCTTCGCTATGCAGGTCGAACGAGCGTCCAACAACGGTGGAGCAACCCGCCGAAAGCTTGACGACGTCCAGATTCTTGTGCAACAATAATGATGACGTGATATTTATTAGGAAAATGTTAGTTGTTTTTTTGGCATGATGTGCAATGTTGATGGCCGAAGGAAAATCGGTTGGGGATGTACATTTCTTTCATTATTTATCTATTACATTATGTCAAATTGATCAATCATTCAAAGGTAAGTATTTTATACATTATTCTAAAACATAATTTTATTTTCTTTTAAAATTGAGAGAGAGAATAGGTCTATACATAACTATCAAAATTCATAAACTAAACTTATAATTCAACTCGTAACAAACTCGTGGACAGTCAGAAAATAATCTGAATGTGATCATTATGGTTTAGATATAAGATGAAATGAAGCAAAAGCAGGTGACAACAGCTAAATCATAGATTTATGTAAAATGATAACACTACAAGCAAGGTAAAAGAAAGGGTCATTTTTGGTGATGTATCATCTTCTTCTTATCTCCACTCCCAATTGTGTATTGAAATTACAACAACAATAGATAAAGAAAGTTAAAGCAAATAATATGATGATATAATAATGTGAGAACTAAACTGCACATTCATTAATGCTTTTGTCATCAGAACTGATTGTGGTTTCAAAAGCAGCTTCCTCCTTTATTATTATTACATCCTTTTGTGCGTCATTTCCGTTGGCTTTAACAGGATGAACATCATCAACTGGTAGCTTCTCTTCCATTTTCCCATTTCTATAAATTGCATATAGCACCATTTGAACCAACCCCAATATGAACCCCACCACATTTGGAATCTGTCACAAAAAAAATAAATAATAATAAAAAATAATCAAAGTAATCACTTAACTAGCTTATTATTAAAGAAATGTTTGACAAGTGATTTAGTATTTAGAATTTATTTAGAATTTAGGGCACAGTAGAAATAACCGCATAGCTCGAAAACTAGGTTTTGAAGGTACATATAGGTTGTATAACTTGAGTTTAATGCAGCTGATTTTTAGGAGTTTTTGCATGGAGGATCCCTCAAAGGTTTAATGTTAAATGATCAAGTTTTTTAAAAGGCATGTTTTTTTTACATTTTCTCGTGATCAACAAGTTCCTTCAAGTCATTCATACCCTTCGCTGAGCACGATTGCAAGGAAGACGACTATAGTGCCTTTGTGCTCAGCGTAGTGCTGATGACATCAACAAAAGAACAAAAAAAATATGCATTTTCGAATCAAAAAAATATTACGACCTCGAAGTTCGGGAGTCATCGGTGTAAATATCCCCTGATTTTTATAGTGGGTGAGAAGTGAATATATCTATTGAGATTAGTTTATTTGATAACAAAAACGTCTGATGAGAAGGTAAATGAAGGGATTACTTACAGCAATGCATATGTCCTTCAAAAAAAGACCATAAGCAAACCACATTATGGCACTTAATGTAAGGAAGAACGACAATGTAAATGGCATATACTCAACACTCTTTGTTCGAATTACTTGTCTCTGCAACAAAAATAAAAATGATATTCATTTATTTATTTAATATAATAATATATAAAAAAAATCAATCAGAAAAAGACTCCATGAAAGAAAAAAAGAAATTGAAAAAACCACCCCAAAAGTATACTGATTATTGCAATTGCACCAACCCCAAAAGTTACACAATACTAAAAATTTGAGGGCCAATTTTACTATTGTGTAAGTTTAAGAGGTGACTTTTTCAATTTTCCAAAAAAGAGAGGATAAAAAAAAATAAGAATTTTACGTACTAAAAAGGAGGCAAGTTGTATTTTTTTTCTTTCAGAAAATACCCTTTTTTTGGTTACGTAATAAGACAAAAAGTTACTTAATGAAGTAACCAATATGGAATTGCTTATAAATGCAATTATAACCATCGTGGGGTAATTTTGAAAACAACTCTAAATAAATGTAGGTACAATAATTTCCAATTTCAACAAGAAACCCAATATTCAATACACCAACCCAAAAGAGAGAGTTTTTTTTTTTTATTTAGCAAAAT
This sequence comes from Herpetospermum pedunculosum, assembly GCA_028017165.1. Taxonomy (NCBI): domain Eukaryota; kingdom Viridiplantae; phylum Streptophyta; class Magnoliopsida; order Cucurbitales; family Cucurbitaceae; genus Herpetospermum; species Herpetospermum pedunculosum. The sequence continues at coordinate 65,003,239 of CM051524.1, forward strand.
TGAAATCATTTTACAAATATGAGAAATCAGTGGCTATCGTTGATATATGACTATCACTACTAAACTACTATCAATGATACACTAAAATTCTATAAAAGAAATTAAAGTGATAGACTACTATAGCGATAGATCATACTATCAGTTATAGAAATTGTCATATAAAAAAAAAAAAAAATTAAAAAAGTGTTATATTTTTAATTATTTTACTCTAAATTTACATCCGTTACAATTTCTCTTATTAGATATAGTAGGCATCCTTATTGTGTAATTTTTGAAAGAAAAAAAATTAAATGCTCACCAAAATGCTTAAAGGAGCTGCGAAAACAGAGACAGAAACAGCAACACAAATCCACCCCAAAACTTGAACACGATTTGAAGGTTTGGCAATGAAGTGAATGGCAACAAGGATCAATCCAAACAGTCCCATGTTCATCACAACAAAGATTCTGATGGTTAACATCTGAAAAGAAAAACAAAACAACCAAAACAAATAATTTGTTAAGAATACAAATGAACTATTAACCGGCTGTTTGGAGCACCAACTTAAAGTTGGGTGAACTACCATCTGACTATTATAACTCATTCAATCGTATTTACTATTTATAGACTATTATAATCTACAAACTATTATAACCACGGACTATAATAACTCAGAGTATACCACCGTTGTTTTATGTAAACTAAAGTTGTTAGGTTAAGTAGTAATTTAACATGGTAATAAAACAGGAGATCTATATCGACTCTTGTTACATTATTTTTTTCTTAATCAATATAAATAGTTACTTCTTCGGCGAGAGAAAGAAAGTGTTAAGAATATGAAAACCGACTCTGATCGGGTTGGCGGCAAATACAATGAAGACGATGACATAGATCAACTCGACGACACAGCCAAAGGAGTTTATGGTAATGAGAAGGAAAGTGTTGGATTTGAGGAAGGCGTAGTAGAGCCAAAGGGCGGAGCTGAAGAGCGCCACTAGATACGGCAGCGCGTGGAAGCCCTCCGTCGACTTCTTCCGCCATATTCTATGGAACGTCGGCCTGAGAGAGAATAAAAAAATAAAAATACTTGTCTACACACCGGTCAATTGGACGTTTTACTAACATTTTGATAAGATGTATTTTTTTTGGTATACTTAGATTTCTTTAAAAAGAATTAACATCTAAAAATACACATTTAGTAATAACTTGTATTGAGTGCAAATATTATTGTTAAGGAAAAAATGGAAATGGTGAGAAGTGGAGAATGGGGAGAGGGGAGAGAGAGAGAAACTTACAAAGGAGCTAAGTAGACGAAGAAGGAAATGATGTTACCTGAAAAAGAAATTATTTAAGTTAGTTGAGAAACCATTAATGCATGCGACAAAAGCCCACTAATTAATTCATCTATAAATTTAGAAAAATTATTACTCTTTCATTCTATTTTTACAACCATTAGTTAAATACATAAAAAAAATTTTACTATATAATAATATAATTATAAGAATATCACAGTCGTACCAATGATACAAGGTAAAGATGGTACCTTCAACTTTAAAGATGGTGAAATGCAATAGTACATACTCAATTATGTTGGAGTGGTAAACATAAGCATAATTCAATCGACATATTGTACGAAATAGTGACGAAGAAGTTAGAAGTTCGAATCTCTCACTCTCCCTGTTGTAAAAAAAAAAAACTATATATTTGGGTTGTGTGAAATGTATTTTGATTTGTTTGTTTGTTTTTTTTAAGGGTTTCGAAACAAGCCATGAGAGGAGGTAATTTCTTGAATGAAGCGAAGTAATTAGCATATTTAGCTGGTATTGAAGAATATAGTGTTAGTTATGAAAGTATTTAAACTTATTAGGGTATATATTCACAACTAAAATGTCAGAGATTCAAATCTACGTACAAGTTGTTGAACTAAAAAAAAACATATATATATATATGTTTTAAAGAGGAAGAGTAAAGGGAAAAATGTGAATGTGTTAATGATTATTACCAAGAATGCCAAATGTGAAAACTAAGAGATGGGGACTGTGAAAAACAATGGCCATTTTTGTGCCTCCAAAGAAACAAACAATCTTCTTCTTCTCTTCTTGTTGTTGTGTGAAGCAGAGGGTGGCTTGGGCAAGAAACCCTAGCCTCTCTCTCTTCTCTCCTTTTGCCTTTTCTCCCTTCTCTCTCTTGATATTGTTTAAAAGAAGAATATGATATTGAGGAGCATTGAAAATATTTGGTTTATATAGAAAGGGAAGTGATTCTATAGAAAGAGAGAGAATGCAGGTGGAGGATTGTTAGGTGAGTTACCACAAATTCATGCATCCAACCCATAGCTTTGCTTACTCACACGGACCTCTCATACATATTTTTATTTTCTTCGTGTTTTACAAAGTGTTACGACATTATCGAATAACAAAAAAACAAAAACACAAAAAAAAAATTGATACAGAATTTATATGGTTCACTAACGTCGTGTTAGCTAGGTTCACGGACATAAGGGAGAGAAAATTTGCATTACTAATAGGAGAGAATTACAACAAAAATGTTAGGGACAACGAGACCCCATATCGAACCCGTCGTAGAGAGTCATAACAGATTTAAAACATTCTAATACAAAGAATTATTGAATATAATCAAACTAGACGGTCGTAATGTCTGAACGAGACTGTCTCTAATAAGTATTGAATTTTTATTTGAAATCAATGTTTTTTTATAGTACAATTTGGGAGTGAGAAGATTCAAATCTCAGACCTACTGGTTGAAGACATATTTTTATGTCAATTAAGTTAGGTTGGTTTTGATAATTTGAAATGGATGTTGATTATAATAATAATTATGAGATACAGATTCAAAAAAAATTAAATATGGTTTGTAATTTCTTTTACAACTCTCAGTCATTTATTTCCCTCTCTCCCCCAATTCTCCAATTATAGTATGTGGGTTTTGGGAAAAAGATAATTATTGTAACGAAAAGAAAAGGTTAATTAATCATTGAAATTAAATTGGAAGTCATTTTTTTTTTTCTAATACTTGTTTATCAATAATTTTATGGGAAGGAAAAAAAATGTTTTTTTTTTAGTTTCTGTAATTTAGCATTAGTTTCGATTTAGTATGAAGATTCTTACAAAAATACCAAATGTTCTTGTCATTGGTTGAGAGTGTAACAATGTTTTATCTAATACACCAAGTTTGTTTTTTTGGGGTTATACACTACAATATTAACTAGATCATTTTTCTGATTTTCAGCTAAAATTATGCCTTAAAAATGGGACTCAAATTATAATTTATGATTTTCAACTAATGGGACTTGCAACCGTTGCAGTTTGGTTTATACCTAAAAACTCAACTCATTTTTTTTTCTTTTTTTACTAAATGTGTCGTGTACAATTTCTTTTTAAATGTCATATTGTTTGTCATTCATGAACAATTTGTTACATTAATTTATGTTACTATTTTTTTTAATGAAAATTATTGATAGGTGAATCAGGGTAGGCTTGATGCACCTGACCTTCACATGATATCAACCCCATAAATTTAGTATTTTGAAGAAAGTAAAATTTAGGTGTAGTTTGGGCTACACCTATTTTTTATCCAGATACGTGGCTCAATCATATGGCTGATGGCTCCACGTGTCAACGCCATTTTTTCTTTCTAGGACCTAATGATTTTTCGGATTTCCTCATTTCCACTCTTACTCATAATTTTAGTCATTTTTTACCAAGGAAAATGTTACATTACCCCAAAAATTCTCATTACCTCTTTCTCTCTCGATTTCTACCATAGCCGAAAAAAGAATATTACGCTGAGGGCACAATTTGCAGGTCACAAATCGGCAAGCACAACAAATGAGAGAGGGAAATATCACGGTCGAGAATCCTCCGGTTGAATCTCTCGCTCTTGAGCGAGACCCATGTCAGAGGATCACGACATTCGCGATGGTGAGGTCAACAATCAACACGTGTGAGTTTTCGTCGACACGTGCGATTACAAAGACCTTTATGGGGGCAGAGCATCGTCGTTTTTACATTTAAGGATGACCAATTTCTGGGGATCTTCGAGGATTAAGGAATGAATGGAAAAAGGGAGAGGATGAAAGGAAAGAATTGAACGGACTTTGTTGATTTCATTGACGGTGAATGGTTCGAGTGGGGGGGGGGGGGGATGTCGGAGGTGTGGTCGCGACGACCCATAGGGTTGTAGGGGTTGAGGTTGGTGGTTGGGATTTGAAGGTGCACCATGGAGAATAGGTGATGAGTTTATTTTAGGCATAGTAAAGTAAGCTATTTTTTAGTTATTTTGTTGGTTTACTTCAACATTTTATCGACTAATTTAATAGTTTATTGATTCTTTTAATTGTAGAAGTAAATTTGAAGAAAGTTGAAAAAAATAGATGTTTTATACCAAAGTCCAAGAACGCAACGATTAGAAAAAAATTACAGAGCCTAGGCTCTACGACTATTGAGGCAACAAAAAAATCACAATTTTATGGCGCCTAGGCGCTGCGACGACTTTTGCCCTAAGTATAAATATGATTTGTTATTTTTTAAAAGGGAAATCGAAGGGAGATTGACGAAAATACATAGAGAAACGGTTGGGCACTGATTTTGAAGATTCGAGCACCCAAACGGAACGAGGCAATGCTAGGAAACTCGTGGAATCGCCAAGATTTGCTTTTCTTCACTATGTCCCTTCTCTTTTCTCACTTGTTATGACTCTAATGTTGATTCTTGAGATTTTTGTTCATAATTATATTATATGAACTAATTTCTTTTTCTACAACTTTGATGTAATCGTTTATCGAATCCTTTCTTCGTAGTTAATAGTTGGAACTTTGATTTCATATTGGATTGTGAGAACTTTTCTAAGCTTAATGCATGTTAGGATTCAACCATTCTTACCTTGATTTTATGTCAATGATTTGAGGTTGAGAGACGATTATCATTGATGATATTGAACTGTTTTCCCTAATTTATACATAAGATAGACAGATCCTTGTAGGTTTTGTGGCAGTTGTAGTTTTACGTTCTTCATATTTGGATTGTCTGAATTGTCATAGAAATATAGTCAATTTACTTTTCAAAGAATGTTTTTATTGCTCGAACTTGTCAACAATTTAGAAATTAAATAATTTCATGCTTTTAATGATTGAAGAGTAGGAGGAGATAACGGTGAAGTCATTGCTCTAAAGTTTCAATCAACTGAATTTACTTATTGTTCTTGATAGTTTTAGTGTTTTAATTACTTTAGTTCAAAGCATTTTAATAATTCATTCACCCTTGATTGATTGATTGCTCAGATAAAATTGAAGCTAAAGAATTTTTTAATATTAATAACTTTCATTCTCTGTGGAGAACGATAATTGATACTTATACTACTGTATTATTACTTGGGATGATTCGTACACTTGCGAAATCGAACAACAAGTTTTTGAGTCATAGTGACAATCAATAGATTAAGCAATCATAGACTTCAATTTTATAACAAAAAACTCAAGCATCTCATAAAATTACTAAATTGAATGCACAAGACTTGATACCCTCACAAAATTTCACTTAATATGCTCAACTGTTTAGGGCATGCATAAGATAAACGCTCAAACCAAAACATGAAAGATATTTACCATAAGCTTGCTACTATATCACGTCCTCATCATCAATGAATAAAATGAATGCAAAATTTCAAGGGTCTCGCTTTGGATGTAATTGAGCTTAGGTAAGGGTAGATGGATGGAAATTTTAAGTTACTAGATTGGAAGAATTACTTTACCGCATGAAGCTCAATTTTCCGGTTGACTCTTGATGAATGGTCATTTTTTTACTTTTGTTGAAGCATTAAATTTCCTTCACATAGTGAACTATTTTACTCCTTTTTTTTTCTTTTCTTTTTTTCAATATATATCTTTTTTTCGTAATGTTCTTTGAATATTCTAGTGACACAATTAAACTCTCTCCTTTAGATGAATTGAAACATCATGTGGTAAACACTTATAATCCTTCAGTTCAGGGTTCAAAGAAAGGAAAACAACAACAAAATGGATATAAGGCTTGTTAATGTGGTAATTTTCCAATGAATAAGTCTAAGGCTCAAACTTTGGTTTTCTGAGAAAACTAAAAGGGATTTTACCTAATTGTCCTTGTGAAATTAAAACATTCAAATCAATTCAGAGATTTCGGATATGCATAAGAAAGCAAGTTCTAGAAAAAAAAAATTAATCATGCATGGAAATCACTCAATTTAAGAGAGTAAAACACCATATTAAGAAGGTGTTTATTGACTAAAAAACTCACAGAAAAGCTGAGTATTTTGATATCAAATCCTATGCATTATTCATTCAATAACAAAAAAGGAGACACCCTCATATAAATTTTCAAAGAAAAAAAAAACTAATCATGCTTAACTCTTTTATGCATTAAAACTCAAACTAAAGATGCAATCCTAGCTTACAAGGTATTCAAAGATATCACGAAAAACTGAAAGTTTAAAACAAAATAATGAACACTTCCTAGGTTGTCCTAATCAGAAGCAATGCAACAACCCCATCATAAACATCATGCTCAAAATAAAATAAATTATGTTCAAACTCATGCTCAATGCTCAATATAAGTATTTCCCACCCTCAAACTTAAAGCATACATTCTCCTCAATGTATAAACTACTAAAGCATGCAAATGACAAATAAAAAACAAGAGTGATTAATACTCTCCTGATAAATGAGAGAATCAACATAGTCATCGGAGATGGGAATGTGGAATATGATGATCAAGCTCCTACAACAAAAAATATAAATAGAAACATAAGGACAACAACACGCAAAAGAAGATAGAAAAAAACAAAAAATTGAAAACTAAAGACCATAAAGTTGGGTTGTCTCCCAAGAAGCGTTTTATTTAACGTCTCTAGCTAGACTCAATAAACGTTAAGCGCCAGGGTGGTCGAAAGACATTAAATGTATCACTAGCTCGCTTGTTTACACTATTTTTGTAGACTGACATTAATGTTTAAGTTTGAGATTCAGAGTCCACTATGACTTTGAAAATTTATTTTTCATGTTGGAATATAATGGTCAACTTATTCACTCAAACTCGGTGCATTCTTTTGTGTGTGGGCATGCGGTGGATAAAGTGGTAAAGCATGCAATGAACGGTGAAATTGATGAAAATAAACACAAAAGTGAGTCTCCTACCGCAATGACACAAGTATATACCAAAGCATTAGCGTGTAGTATCTGAAAATATTCTGGAGTCGATCCACAGGGAATATGATGAAAGAACTAGTAGTAAAATGTCAATTACGTCAGAAATTACTAACATACGTTAGACGTGGTAACAAAGCAAATAAAGGTGGTTGGTTGGTTTTTCATGCGGTGGTGAAAATAAACGGTGTAAAGTGCAATAAAGAAAGCATTCAAGACATTGACCATGGTAACCCTACTGAAGTTCACATGGTTATGCGATATAATATATTTTAGCAAACTATCTCTATGGATCTAAGAAAAGAGATCTACAAGCGGATCCACGAAGGTTCAACATTACGCAGGCAACTGCCTATTTCTACAACAGTGCTCGTTATAACCCTCTCTATTGCTACAAGTGGAGTGTATGCCTATTCACGACATGTATATTTCCCTACCACAAGCTCTATCTTAAGTAATTCACTGCAAGATTCCTTTCGAACGTTGTTATGCAAGGCTACCTCTACCTATTGATCAGAAAGACAAAAGTTTATTTAAAGACAAAACTCTTAAGAAGAAGATATTGAGATGTTTGCTAAAAGATAAACTCACATAAACACGGTTACAACACAGTCGGGGCCGATGGCCAAGTCTTGAATAAAAAAATTACCTACTCATGAAAGCTTGTAAAGAAATACGGTAAAGGAAAGCGATAAATAAAGTAGTAAAGAAAGCGATAAAGTGCGTCAAAGAGTATGAAGCGGCGGTCGCAGCTCGACAATGTCGGTGGGCTGTCACTTACTTTGGCGATGCTCTCAGTTAAATAGTCTACCTCTTCTTCTCTTCTCGGGAACTTGGTGGAATTTTAGGGAAAGTAATACTAATACAACCAAGCTCTATTTTCTCTTAAAAAATGGTGGTATTTATAGGCAAAGGGATTTCCAACTGTGACCTTCACGCGCTCCAGACAAAGTTGCTTTTGGGCAGAGGTGTCAGGCGCGTGAGCGTCGTTGGCTACTAACTTGGTCAGCTCTGTCTGCACAGTGTTTGTCACTTTTTCTGCTTCACGGTCTCTGGTAGGAGAAAGCGACATTTTCTTGGATAAATATTCCATAACGCAGTAGTAGGCTCATGATGTTGCCTTGTTTCCTGAGTAGGATATTTAGATAAGTTTCTAGCGTAGTAGTAGGATATTTAGATATATTTTCAATAAAAACACTATAAAGCGTGGACTGCAGCTAGCGCATGATGTTTTATGCAATAAAATTTTATAATGACTAAAAGTTAGCGTTCTTCTTATGCCTTAGGGATAAAATAACTCAATTTTAGGCGCTAGCGGTCATTAGACACGTTATCATCAACTCTCATTTATCCACATCAATCAAAACTCTCCCAGTTGCCAGGAATGTCCTTCCAAGAATAACTGGTATTGCATTGTCTTCCTTCACATCTATCACATAAAAATCAGCGGGGATAAAGAATTTTTCCACTTTGATCAGTGAATTCTCTACAACTCCATATGGACAAACTATGGATCTATCAGCCAACTGGAATTTCACAGCACTGGGCTTTATCTCCCCAATTTTAATATCTTGCATAATCACAGGGGGAGTAAATTAATGTTAGCACTTAGATCACATAAATATCTAAAAGAGTGACTACCAAAACTACAAGGAACAAAAACATTTATGGATCATTCAATTTATGTGGTAGTTTCTTCTCAAATCTGGCACTGCATGCCTCAGCAAGATGCACTGCCTCAACTTTTTTATTTTTATTTTTCTCAGAGAGTCATTCCTTTATGAACATGATGTAGTTAACTTTATATCTTGGGTCTTGTTTTGGCCTTGATTTCTATGTCCATTTTTACCCACAACATTAAGCTCTCACTTACAAGTTTGGATTGGTGGTTCCACTTTGAAGCACTGAAAACCACATTTGGGAGTTTTATTTGGGTTTTCAGCCTAACTTTATGAGTTTTTTCATTTTTCACTTGGCTTGGATGCGATTATTTGTGCCCAGTCTCTGCATAGCCAGTTTTTCACTTCTATGTTTCGACCCATCAGGAGATTTATCTCGAATTTTTGGGTTGTCAAGGTTGGCTAGTTGAACCTCTTTTTTGGGGTTCTTCCAGCTTCCTTACTTTGCTTCCTCCACATTAAAACAAAATTGCGCGTTTTTCATGTGTTTTCTGGTCTTTTTGGATTGCTTATATACATGACTATGGTAGGTGGTCTCCATATTTTGACTTGTGATGTAAGACCATCACGAGTTTTTCTCGAATTTTAGGGTTGTCTAGGTTGACTACCTAGAATCTTTTGAGGTATAGCGACTAGCTAGCTCCTTGATCTTGCTTTTCCAAACATTTAAGTGGAGTTAATGTGTTGTTTAAGTGAGGTATTCTGCCTATGTGGTGTAGATCTTTGTGGTCATCAACTTTTGATCATGAGCCTCAACCTCATTGTTTTTATTCGGAGTGGGCCCTGAAATTTTGGTATTCTTCATTTTTTAAGTGGGATATTCATCCTATGTGGTGCAGATTTTAAGATCTTTTTGTCCTCGGCCTAGGCCTGTTCACTTTATTTTCATGCACTTTACACGAATACTATGAAAGACTATTAGTTTTTTTTTTCAAAAACAATGCATGAGACAATTTTATTTAGATAACTTTTGGTTACAAGGCTTTATGGTTAATAGAATATTTGGACAGGGATCTCATCAGTAGTGATAAATCTTCAAGTGCTCGATATTCCATAGATGTGAGAGTTTTTTGCCTATTTGATCTACTAACTCGTAGGTGCCTTATAACAAACAAAATGAGTTATCTTTAGGACATATTTTATGCTAGTTTAGAGGATTAAATGTGTACTTTCACGATTATATTTGATTATTTTGTAGATATTGAGCATATGGAGTAAATTGGAGTTTTTAGATGTAATAAGATGAAAAAGAAACCAAAATACTTCAGAACATAGCGCCTAGGAGCTACGGAATTGAACTCGTTAAACCAGCTCAGAAGTAGACCGGACCACCACCAGAATCGAACCAGGTTGCTCACAATAAATGAAGATAAAATAAAACGAAAGTTAGATTTGAAATCTAAACCTTTCAGGCGCGTTAAAAAATCCAATCCACCGCTCAACCAACGTGATCAACTGCTAAATACAATACTTAGCCCAACAAACATATTGTTATCTCTGAATAGCCCACCAGCACCTTCAACCAATTTCAACCTTCGCACCTGCATCAAGCCTCATGGACATGCGCCACATCTGATTCGAGCTCCCACAGAATTGTTATACACGATTTGTTTACCTAAATTGTCTTATAAATACATCTTATTTAGTCTCTTTTGGGGAACCAATTTGAAGAGTCATACATAATTTTGAAAATACATAATTTTAAAGGTTATAGGAGAATTTTGGGAGTACAAAGTAGAGATTTACATGTTTGGGATCGTGTTAATTACAACGTAAATGTGGATCGACACTCCATATTAGTTTTATTCTTCTTTCTCTGTTAATTTGTAATTTTATTCTGAGTTTATTATTGAGTTTATATTTTGTAATATTGAACATGATTAGCTAAACTCTTTTGACTTAGAGCCTTCACGTAATCGTTAATTGAATCTTATTCTTTTTAATTAATAGTTGATATTTTAATTTCATATTGGTTGTGAGAACTTTTCTAAGCTTAATGCATGTTAGGAGTTGACCATTCTTCGCATGATTTTTATATCAATGATTTGAGGTTGAGAGACGATTATTATTGATGATCTTGAAATTTTTTTCCCCTGATATATATATAGATAGACATATCCTTGCAGATTTTGTGGCAGTTGTAGTTTAACGTTCTTCATATTTGGATTGTCTTATCATAGAAATATAGTCAATTTACTTTCAAAGAATATTGTTATTGCTCGAGAGAGAATAACATGTCTATAGGGTAGAACTTGTCAACAATCTAAAAATTGATTAATTTCGTTCTACTCAAATTTGTTTCATATGTTGTTGCTAGTCTTGCAAAAGAGTCAACATTGGTGTTCTGTGATCTTGGAATTTGTTTAATCTCATACTTCTAGAATAAGGTAAATAATTCCTTGACTTTTGACAAATAATCTGCCATTCTTGGCTCTTTTACCTAGTATTCCACTGTTATTTGCTTCATAATTAACCGTGAATCGCTCTTGATCTAAAGTTTAGAGGCACCTACTTCTTTTGAGATTTTTAATCCAACTATGTGTGCCTCATATTCTGCTTCATTATTTGAAGCGTGGAAATTGAACCTTAGAGCATACTCATGTCTGCTACCTTCAGGTGACTCTAGAAACATTCATGCACCACATTCTTTTGTGTTTGAAGACTCATCCACAAATAAGGTCTAGGAGACTCTAGGTCGATCGAGTAAAGAGTGTGACTCTCTTCTCCTTCCTTCATTGTGACCTCGGCCTCGACTTCGATTTTTTCAACCCCAAGAGAGGACGAGGGTGAGCTTCGCTATGAAGTCTGCCACTATTTGTCCTTTCATGGAAATCCTCGGTTTGTACTGAATGTCGAATGATGGAGCGCATGTAGCGCAGCGGAAGCGAGTCGGATCAATGACACTCTAATTTCATCAATTTAGCTAAATAAGAAACATGCTCAAAGCTTTGAAATAAAAGGAATTAGAACACATACCTCTTGTAGTTTTAAGGACTTCTATTCCGATGCTCGAATCTCTTCACGAACCCTTCAAAGCTTCTCTCGAACTCTCCGAGAACCACCTCCGGTAGTCCCGCTATCCTCGGGTCGAGCAACGGAGTGGTGGGACTCCTTTATGAAAGAAAAAGTTTGGAAGAAGAAGATGGGAAGATGAAAGTGATAAGGATTTTGTGAGAAAAAAATCTAACACTTAGCTTTCTAATTTCTCAAGTAACATGAACTCTTCATGCTCATCCAAATATTCAAACTCTTTGAAAATTCATCAACCTCAAACCATTTGAACTTCATCCAATTTATAGGAAATTCACATGCAACAAACTCTTTGCTTAGCATGACACCTCAAATTGGATGGATTAGTCTTCAACCAAGTGTTCCAAAATTGATGAGTTTATGCATGTTGTTGGTAATTCACAATCCACTTCAAAACTTGGATAAATCCACTCAACTTGGATAAATCCACTCAACTTTGACAAATCAACTTTGATTTGGATAATCTCACTTGTAATATTTTGACATTTTAAAATTAATTCATAATTAATTTTAATAAACAAAATAAATTTTAATTAATTAAACTTTTTAATTAATTAATATTATTATTTAATTCAATATCAAATATTAATTAAATAATAAGACTAATCCCGGTTTCTTAAACCGAATCATCACACATGAATCCCTATTCATGTTTTAGACCGATCCCATATTTAAATCATATTTAAATATGTCCATCATTCTTCCAAAAATGAATTTGAATAAATTCAAATTCTTTTTCTCTCATATTGTTACACGGTTTAATCCGAGCTAGCCAGGAGAACCTAAAGAACCTACAGATCATGAGCTCCAACGATACGAGATTAACCGGCCAAACTCTTTAGCCAAGCTAACCAACATTCGTTAACTCCCGGAGACTCCACTAAAGTCCAAGGGTTGCACTCTCCTCACCGTAGATATATTTATGTCCTCTTGATATAACCATCATCAGTAAGTCGATCTTTCACAGGTCGTTCGTAATTACAGCTGGGTCAAAATAATCGTTTTACCCCCGTAATTACATCTTGTTCCTTAAGTCCCACTGATTCTCTAATGAACTATTGGTTTGTGGTCCAACCACCAAACCGATTGGTATGTGATCTCATCACTATACCAAGTCCCTCTCGGGCCAATGAGAGGGTGAGATCCCTAGTTCAAGACCCGGAGTCAGCACTTAAGGGAACAACCTATCTACTAATCCCTCAAGGCGGGTAGGAGTGAATTCCATCTCGCAGGACTATGTTCCCAGCTACCTACCCAGTCTTATCCCCAAGATGGTAGGCTTATTGAGTCGGCGATCTCGGGCCACTCTCACCCATACAAGTCAAAGGATAAGCCCGAATAAACAGGAGTTCATAGTGTGCTCAGGATTCAGATCGAGTTACCTAGGTCATCATATGAAAAAATCGGTCTTTACAGTAAACGGAGTTATAAAGAAAGAGCGACTTGTTTCGCGGTTCAGTCTTATGCAAACTCATTGCATAGGACGCCCCCACTCGCATGTCTCCACATGAACGATTTCAGATCACATCGTTTGTACTATACAAAGTGGGCCGCGTCCAATAGTGTCGCCAGGATAAGGTACCCAGCCTTATCCCTATACTATAGACCGTTCTGGCTATTACTTGAACTTGATCCACAATCATGTCACACATGAAATTCAAGTATGCAACATATAGCCATGGGTTCTTTGTTTATTGGAGTTAGGTTAAAAGTAAACACAATTCACTTTATTCAATAACAACTTTACTGAATAAAACTCAATAACAACTTTATTGCAAAATAGAATATACATTCAGTTTACAAACCACGAGTTTTAGGACATAAAACCCAACATCGAACTCACTAAGTTATATCGCTCACTTCATGAGGAGTCCTGATGCTTCTCCCTTTTGTAGTACTTGTTTTAACCTCCGAGCTAAAGTGATCAATGTTAGGGTTAATTTTTCTACTTGAGGATATCGGGCCTCAACCCCCTTCATGGCTCGGCTAGTATAATATATGGTTGTTGTTGTCCATTCTCTTCTTTAATCAGGGTGGAGCTTTCTGTTGTATCCAAGGTAGCTAGGTAGAGGAACAATTCGTCCCTTTAGAGGGGCTTTGCCAAAAGAAGTGTCGAGCTTAGGTATCTTTTAAATTCTTGAAAGGCTTTATCACATTCTTGGGTCCATTTGAATTGAAATTTTTTCCTCAAGATTTTGAAGAAAGAAAAGCATTTGTTTGTTGTTCTACTAACAAATGTATTCAATGTTGTTATTCTCTCATTCAGGCTTTGAAGTTGCTTGAGGTTTGTTGGTGAAGACATCTCAAGAATGGCTTTAGTTTTGTGTGGGTCGGCCATTATTTCTCTTTGATGAACCATGAATTCCAGGAATTTTCCTGAGATTACTCTGAAGGCATATTTAGTTGGATTTAGTTTCATCTTGTACTCACGAAGTGTCTGAAAGGCTTCATTAAGGTCGGTCTCGTGCATGTAGGCTTGTATACTTTTTACTAACATGTTATCAACATATACTTCCATGTTATTCCCTATGAAGGGAGCAAACATTTGATTTACCAGCCTTTGGTAGGCAGTTCCATCGTTCATGAGCCCGAATGGCATGATTGTGTAATAGTGGAATCCTCTATTTGTGATAAATGAGGACTTCTTTTGATCTGGCCTATACATATTTATCTGATTGTATTCAAATATGCACCCATGAAACTTAGCATCTCATGTACTGTTGTGGCAACCACTAGTTAATCGATCATAAGGAGGGTGAAATTATCTTTGGGACACGCTTTGTTCAGGTCTGTGACGTCGATGCACATATGGCATTTGCTTTACCAGTTTGAAGTCTTTATCTACATTCAACCTGTGTACCATTATGTTCGGGTCAATTCCTAGCACGTCTTCATGTGACCATGCAAATATGTCTGCATTTGCCCTAAGAAACTTGATCAAGCTCTCTCTCTAGTCATCTTGCATTATGGACTCAATGTTCACACGTCTTTCTTTTGACAATAATGGAAATGAGTCTAATTCATTCTCTAGTTGTCCTCTCTGGTCGGCCTCAAACCTGCCCTATTGCTGAGATCGATCACGTCCTTCGATAATGCCATAGTTTCTTTTCCATTCGTCATGCTTCATACCCTCAGCAGTAGGGTTGACCTCAGTCACTTGCGATGAATAATCATTTAATTGTTTTACTGCTGCTATCGGGACTTCGTTCTCCTTAGAGATCACTCCCTTTTTTGGCATCATCTTGACGAGGAAAGATGTCTCTTTTTCTCCTTCATGCGCATGTGTCTGAGGCACTTTCCTTGGAGGAGAAAAGGTTTCCACATCCTCTATCCTTTCCTTCATAGTCCTGAAACCCTCCTCGAATTTTCCTTTCTCAGATCGAAAGGTATTCGCAGGGATGGGTCCTTTGTGAACTTCTTGTTGTAAAGACTCGCTTCGACTAGAGTCACCTTCGATTGAGACCTGAGTGCTTGGTACACTCCTTATCTTTAACTTTCTTTTGATGTTAGATCTTACGCACAGAATCTCTCGTCCCCACTGACGACGCCAATCATTGATACCTGATCCGGGCAGGCTTGATGCACCTAACCTTCACGTGATATGAACGGTAAATTTAGTATTTTGAGGAGAAGATACCTGCAAGATTGAAATACTAAACATCGGTGATGCTCTGATGCTTAAGTCAGGTTCGAGCTTACAGAAAGCTAGTATTTTAGTAACTTATTTCAGCTTACCCTAGTTTTGGTGTTCAAATGGATTTTATAGAGTTCGAAGACTTGAGATCTTTTCCCTACTAAGATTTCCAAATGGTGGGCCTACAACTGTGCATCGACCTCGATGGGCTCTTGTTGGGCTCGGACTCAGCCTCCTTCTTGCTGAGATCGAGGTGATGGGTCTGGGCTCGGCCTAAGCCCTTTTCTCTTATGTTGAACTTGGTTTAGTTCGTCTTTGCTTGAGTTTGGGCTTTTAACTTTGTCTCATTGGGCCTTCTTTTGGCCTTGATTTCTATGTCTATTTTCATCCAAAACAAAAATTATGTTAAGTTGACTTCAGTAGAAGAGTAGAAATAATAATGAAACTGTTTTTTAAAAGTATATGGAATACATTGAAACTAAGACTAGAACCCTAGGAACTAAAAATAATGTAATTAAACTCTTATAAGCGCGAAAATAAATCTATCTTACTGTTAACTGACTTGTACTATTTTTTTAATCTTAACTACAATTTTAAAATTAAGTGTAATAACATTTTTTTTCTAAAAAATAATATCCAACTAACAACTAAAGAAAATCATTATCAATTATCAAACCCGGTTAACTTTATTCAATGTCATCTAAAAAAAAAAAAACTTTATTCATTTTCAAGATTTCACTTTTTTTTTTTTAAATAAGACTTCACATATTATATATTTATATTGCTCTAAAGATGTTTGTTTTTTTGATGATAGGTTGTGTTGGTATTAATTTTTTTTTTTTTTTTTTTTTTTTTTTTTTTTTTTTTTTTTTTTGACTTTCATACAATGAAAACACACTTAATTTAATTTATACATTATTAATAAACCAGAGCGGGGCCAATTTCTCGTACTTGCTCAATGAATGTCAAGAACTACACTTCTTGTGATGTTTGATCATTTTCAGTTTGCATTCGTCTGGAATTAGGTTTCCAACGTTCGAGAGAGAACTCGAAGATAGACTTGTTCTTATGGCTCTCGAAGCGATCTTGAATGAGAAACTTCATTCTGTTTTTCTTCCTTGTTCTTTTGCCTTTCTCTTGCCTTTTCCGACATAATACGTGGCTATCGATTCCGTTATGTTCTCTCTCTGCCTCTTCTTTGTTACCTAACTTAACACTTTTATGTCTGGCCATACCAACATGGGAACCTAGCTTCCCTCCCTTTGAAGTGCATTTATCATATCAGCTCCCCGAGTCACTAGTTTTGAGTAATGAGAATTTTCATTTTAAAATTTAGCAATGTCACAAATTTATTGAGTTATTGATCAATTATCAAGGAAGATTTAAACAATCACTACTAAGGTATTGTTTGAGTACGTATTCTACATGAAATTCTTCCATAGAAATGTAGTCATTGAAAAGTGGCTTGAATTAAATCATCAATCAACCAAAAAACTTAAGCGGAATGATTATAATAAATTTAATTTTATCAACACTTCGACTGTTTGTATATTATTTACCCATAACTTTTTTTATGGTCGTATTTTTTTTATTATCATCTTAAAAACACATTTGAATTTTGTGTCTTAAATTAATTACTACCATTAGGAGAAGCAAATACAAACGAGCCTCTTCAGTAACTCAGGACGATCCTTTCGTACACGAAAATAATTTTTTAAAATAAATACATAATATTAGATTTTGTAAAAAAAGAACATCAAAAATTAATTTTCTTGCCAATTTTCTGGATGATGTAAAGGTTTATCTTCGACTTCCACATGTACTAAATATGGAAAAAGTTTTGTACATCAGTACATGTTTTACTTTTTTCCCTTTTTAATGGTGAAAACAAAGTTTATCTACAAATCAACATTAATTGACTAATTATTTACCATTTCCCTAAAGTTTTAATTAATCAGTTTAAGACATTTTTTCCATTTTTATTCATAAATTAATATTTTGAGTTGTCAATTTTCTGCCCAAAAAGAATCTAAATATTAAATGAAATATAATCTTTAATTTCTTGAAAGGGTTACACATGTGGTAGCTTATTATGGACCACTTTTTAGATTTTTTTTTTTTTTTTTAAGGCGATGGTAAATCTAGTATTATTGATGACAAAATATTTCAAAATTAACAGCTAAAATGATAATTGAAAAAAAATATATATATATATATTATTTTTAATTAAAAAAAATTACAAATATATTTTAATTAATGTAAGGATTGAACTATAATCTATTAGTAGGCACAACTTTATTAACTATAACTATGGAAATGCCTTTATTAGCTATAACTATGGGAAGTATTACAGTATATATCATATCTTTTTTATATATTTTTATATAGCCTAAACAAAGAAATAGCAAAAAAAAAAAAAAAAATTATATGTTTTCTTAAATTTAAAAATATTTTTAAAAATACATTATAGAATAAGAAACAGTGTTTGCATACAAGGTTAAGAAAATAAAATTCTTATCCAACGTAGCCAAATTATTTCAAGTGAAGTTTTTCGAGCAATAGTTTTGAAATATATGTCACCTATAACCTCTCTTTTTAAATATATATATATATATTTTTTTTTTTGACAACATATTAGAGTGGGAGATTGAATTTAGGGGCTCATAGTCACTAGATAATACGCCATTGAGCTATGCTCTTATTGGCACTAATGATAAAATTTTGAATCATAGAGAAATAAAAAAAAAATTAAACTATGCATAACTTACGGTATTAATAGTTTTTTTCTAATGTTTTCGTACTAATATTTTTCTAATGTTTTCGTACTAATATTTAGGACTGGTTACATAAATAACAATATTAAACCCATCAAATATAGCAAATTATAAAATATTCTGTAAATATGATTAAAAAAAAAAACTACTATCACTAATCAAAATTCTATTAAAAAAAAATAATAATAAATATCAGTAGTTATATAGAATAAAAATTGTCATATTTATGTCAAACCGAGCATAGCTCAATTGCTATAAGGTTGTGCCCGTGACTATGAGGTCATGGGTTCAATCTTCGCTTTAATTAAAATACCGTTGTAAAAAAAAAAAATTGTCATATTTATAAATTTTTTAAAAAATATTATATTTTTAATTATTTTACTCTACGTGCAATTTTTTTAATTTTTTTTAAGTCAATTATTACTAATAGATAAATAATATTTTGTCATGAATTGAATAATAGGTTATATTAAAAAAAAAAATGAAAATGTTATTTATGGTTCCTTTCTATTATGCAGATAAATTGAGAGGCATGTTGGTGGATAAATATATATAGTGCTTATCTACATTACACCATTAACCATAGAAATCTCATTTCTCTTTTCATCCCTACACATTCATATTTATATGGTCCTTTAAATAATTTAGATATAAAACTATTCTTACTTAATTTATGTTAATTTTTTAACAAAATTATCTTCATCCCTTACTTAAAAAAAAATAAACCGGTCGAAGCGAGTATGACTCAGTTGACATATGTATGTGTTGATGACCAAGAGATCTGTGGTTAAAATGACTCACCCCTAATATACTAAAAAAAATACATATAACACTATAGGAGGTTCAATTACTTCCCAACGTGGCATAAAACAAATTAGAAATTCAATTCGAATCTTTCATAATTCTCTTGAAAAAAAAAATATTTGTTCATGTTGACTTCTATTAAAAAAAAAAAAAAAACATATATATATATATATGAATGTCTAATCAAATTTCTATTAAACAATTTATGAATAATTAATAGCAAATCATTAATTAAATTAATTTTCAATGCAAAGTCTAGTCTAAAGTATAAATATTTGAATTACCACAATAGAAATATGAAATGCGTATGATATAAAATACAAATAAATTATATAAAGTCGAAAGGTATAATTTAACCTACGTAAAGATCATTCATAGAAAGATTTGATAATACTCAATCGCATGAAGAAGAAAAAAAAGTGATGATGGAGAGATGAAAAGTTTCACACATTACTGAGCCAAAACAATCAATCTCACACAATTTCTATGATTTTTTTTTTTTTTTTTTTTTTTTTTTTACATGTGGAGGTAAAGATCGAAACCTAGAACTTCTTGATTTCTAGTTACATGTCTCCATTAATTCTACTACATGTTATATCACATAATCAAATCTTTTTTGAGCGGGTTTTCAGTACAATTATTGTAGCATTGGATACTATTTCTATCGATTATGGGCTCCAACAACACTATTATTCGACTCTTTAGTTGTAAATGAATGTGAGAAAACTTGCACCGAAATCTCTCATTCTGTTTTTTCAATTTGTTTGAGAGTGTTTTTCTTTCACACATCATGAAAAAAAAAAGAAAAAGAAAAATTGATTTCGTGTAGTGCACATGTGAAGAAACTTTTGGTTTGATTTTTGCAGTTACAACAAAGAAGTAATCGACAAAAACGATGATGAAATAACATATTCTTTCTTTTATCTCTCTCTACAAATAAAGGAAAATCGAGTTAAAAATAATAATAATAATAATAATAAAGGAAAGTCTATGGTTTGGTGGGTGCATTTTGGACATTTTGCATTTCTTTATTTGTTGTTTATTTTTGGCATTTGATGTGTAATGAAGTAAGTATTGATTAGCTTTTTAGTCATCCAAATGTTTTTTTAGGGTTTCTTTTATTGTCCATTGCTACCAATATAATATTCTTCAAGATTTATAATCCCATTTATATTAGGAGTGTTAATGAAACGTTACCTTTTGAGAGAGAGTATTTTTGTTTTCTAAGTTTACAAAAACGGATTTCTTTTCCTAAAAATAATGTTGTTGGTAGTGGGAACAACTCAAACTTTTAAATCCAATTCCATAACCATCTACTTTTTTATTTTTAATCTTAATTTTTTAAAATTATATTTCTTTTCTCACCAATTCTTTAAAATGGTTTTCTTATTTCTAAAAATCTTAAAATTCATAGTCAAATTTCAAAAACAAAACTATTTTTTTTCATTTTTAAATGGATTGTGATCAACCTTAAAAATCAATTTTAACAAAATCTAAATTGTTTTTTTTGGTAAAAGAGTTTTTTTAAAAAAAAATATATAAAATCACTTTCTAAATTCTTTTAGAATCTCTCAATTCTAGCTTTCGGTTTTAGCTTCTCGATTAATTGTCGTCTTTTCTATTAAAATATTTTTGTGACCACTTATATCCTTCTACTCTTTTTTTTCTTTTCATGCAACCAATTTTTCCTCTCAATCCACGGGTACTGGACATCATTCACAATGATTGAGTTTTACATGAACTTGAAGTCAATTACATAACAACATCAAAATTATTTCACAGTATTTTTTTTTCTTCGTTATTTAGCCATGATTTTTTTACTCTCTTCTTACATACTTTTAGATGGAAAAGTAGAAACAAAAGAAGAAGAAATCGTCACTCGAAAGATACTATTTGATGTAACAACTATTTTTCCTAGTCTTTTATCATATCAATTTACAGAAATATCAAAATATTATTTATAATTTAAACTATAAAAATTATAAATAATTAAATTATAAGCATTTATATATTGAATATTAATATATAAATAACTAAAATAACATGTATATTTTGATCTGTACAACAATTTTGTTTGAACTTAATAAACGTTGATATGATTTTTTTTTTTTTTATGTAAAAGTACTGGCAGCAATTATTTTAAAAATTTTAAGGATCTCATGTGGATATAGTGTTTATAGGATTAATTTTTAAAAATTAAAATAAAAAATAAAAAATCAGTTAATTAAACGATAGCTTACTAGATTTGATTGCTTAGGAATAGAACTTAAAAAAAAAAAACTACATTTCGGAATAAAATGAATAATTGATCAAATTGTTGTGAAGTGGTCGTTAAAGATCGATGGGAATATTTTTCATAGTTTTAAATTACCTTTTTTTTTTTTTTTTTGTTGTTTTCGTCGAAAAGAAAATACTATATGTATCATTTGTTTCCCAAAATGTGCATTTAACTTAATTATATATTTTATTCTTTTAAATGGTTGTTGGTCTGAATTCATTCTCTAGAGATTTTTTTTTTTTTTTTTTTTTTGAACCATTATACTCTAGGGATTTGATATAATATTATAAAACAATAATAATCTATAATAATTTTAAAAAGTTTAGTTCTACCCTAAAAGAGATTGAATTTTTTTCAATCAAATGCTCGCACAATGACTTCCTCTAAAACTAGATAATGGTTGGTGTGGAAAAGTTAAAATTCAAAGTTTACTCTATCCTCTATAATTAGCATCGGGATAAGCCAACAAGAACATACCTCAATGATGTATAGCTAGCCTAGTGACATAAAAAAAAAAAAAAAAAATTAGCACCCGAATAAGTTTAATCCTTTCATTCTAACTGTTATTAAATTTTAAAAAATATTTAATAGGTTTTTTTTAAAAAAAAAATATTTAAGAGGTCTTGACCTTTTAATTTTATACTTAATTGCTCCCCAAATTATAAAATAGGTTGGTTGCACAAACAGCCATCATACTCAAAATAATTGCAAGTTTAGCAAAATTTAAAATATTTTGTAAATATGGCAAAAAAAACAGTAGCTATCACTGATAGACTCTATCGTTGATATATGACTATCACTCATAGACTATTATTGACAAAATTTTATAAAAAAAACTATTATCAGCAATGGACCATATAATCAGGGATAGAAATTGTCATATTCACAAAATTTAAAAAAAAAATACTATATTTTTAATTATTTTACTTTCTTTTATAAAATCTTATTAAATACAAAATTAAAAGATACAAAACTTTTTAGAAATATCAAAGACTTGTTAAATATTTTTATTTTATACTGAAGGGTTGACTTAAAATTAAGTTGGTGGATTTATCCACACTTTTTAAAATTTAATGACCTACTAAAATTTAATGACCTAGACACAAATATAAAAATTCAAGTATTAAATTTGTAATTTAACTCAAATAAATACCTTAAACCCTTTTGTAATCCATTTGGAATTCAATAAATCAAGAACGACTCTCTCTAGCTTTAAAAATCTACTTATAAAATCAAGAACCCTTTTGCAAAACCGGTCGAATAACCCTTTTGAATTCCAAAGGTCAACGGTTGACCGGCCCGACCCAGTCCGGCTTTAAAAAATCTCTAGCTTTAAAATATTTCATACTCGTTGACCATGGGTCGGGCTTGGAACCCTTTTGTAATCCCTTTGGAATTCAATAAATCAAGAACCCTTTTGCAAGCCCGGCCCATGGTCAACGGTTGACCGGTCCGACCCAGTCCAACCCTTTCATGCATTGAATTGGATATGGATCTATTTTTTTTTAATTGGATCGACCCATAGACCAGCCCGTTCGAGCCATATTTGGATCGGCTCGTTGGGCCGACACAAAGCCTCGATCCAATATAATAATATATATATATATATATATATTATATGATAGAGAAAAAATATGATAGAATTGGAGTAGAAAAGTTTCATCCTTTTATTTTATTGTCCCACATCGGAAATTTGGAGGATGGGGAAAGATCATCCTCTATAAATAGAGTGTTAATCTCATTTTATTATCTCACATTGTAAGTTTTTAGGATGAGAAAAATTTCTACTCTATAAATAAAGTTTTATTTCAATTTTAACTTTTATATTTAAAAATAATTTTTATTCAGGTCAATCCAAGTTTGATTCGAAGGGTCAATTTAAGCCCGATTCAATTTTGGCTCATTGAGTTAGGTCCATGGATTGGGCTATGGACCTACCTATGTTTTAGAGGTTGGCCCGGCCCAAGTCTGACCCAAACAATAGTGGAGGCCTGTAAAGCTTGGACTTGAACCAAGCTTGGGCCTTTGATTATTTGGGTCGGGTTGGCTCGGCCCGGCCCGATGATGAGGTAATTTCAAGTGCATATTTTAATTTTCACTACAAGATTTAAGGATTTTCCAAACGCACGGACGCGTCGGAATAATCCCTAATTATGTCGGATAAACTCTCTCCCGAGCATGTGTCGGGATAGGGAGTCGAAAAGGATAGTCGGAGTCGGGATAGGGAGTCGAAAAGGATAGTCGGAAGAGACCAACCCGACGCATGGTCAACGCATTGGGTTAGAACCATTTATACGACGCATTGACTATGCGTCGGGTAAGGTACCTTTTCCAAACGCATGGTCAATGCGTTGGGTAAATAACTCCAAAGTCATGGTGGACCTCTAATCCGACGCATTGAGCGTCGAGTTAGGATGTTTTTGTTTCTGATTTTAAATCTTTTTACTAATTTATTATCCATTATTTTGTTATTGTAATTACCTAAAACCATATTTTATGTAATTAATAACACTCTCTCATTTTGGAGAGCAAATAATATAATAAACGTCATTATCTATTAAAATATAATATTTTATGTTTTTAACAAAAAAATAATCACAAAATTAAATTACATTCACAAAAGTTAAATCTCAAAACACAAAGAAAGTAAGAGAATCTTCATCTGACACCACTAAAGGGCTTTCATGGCTTCTTCGCACGCCACACAGATCGTTCTTCATACTTCGGTTACTTCATCCACCACATGAATAACCTAGATTTTAAAGCAAAATAAGTAAAACCGAAAATCCTAAAAAGAGATAAGTTACAAAATAACCAAAAATAGTGGGAAACTTACAAAATAACCAAAAAAAAACATCTAAAAAGAGCTAAGTTGGATTTTATGTCTTACTTTGGCTCAAGCCTTTGGAAAGTTACAAAATAACCCAGAAGTAACTAAAAAGATATAAGTAACAATTTATGCTTCAAATTCGTTTTATGCCTAAAAGAAGTTGGTAACTTTACAAAATAACCAAAAAATTATCTTAAAAGAGCTAAATTAGATTTATGTCTTAAATGACTTCGACTAAAGTCTAAACTCAGTTGAAAAATAACCAAAAATTACCTAAAAAATATATAAGTAACAATTTATGCCTAAAATGAGTGAGTAACTTACAAAATAATAACAAGAAAAAAATATCTAAAAAGAGTTAAAGTTAGATTTTATGCCTTAAACGACTTATTAGAGCCTAAAAGGAGTTGGTAACTTAAAAAAAAAAAAAAAAAAAAAAAAAAAAAAAAAAAAAAAAAAAAAAAAAAAAGGTGAGTTAGATTCATGTGTTAAACAACTTTGTCTAGAGCCTAAACTCGGTTGGAAACTTAAAAAATAACCAAAAAGTACCACCTAAAGAGGATAGTCACACACATACAACACACAATCTCTAACTCTCTATTCATTCATTACGTGCATGATTTGGCTACCATAACTCAGGATAGCCACACACATACAACACACAATTAATAAGATGTTAAAACTTACACTATGCCTCAGAAGATCAATCTATTAGGAAAATATTCTGACATTTATGAGATAAATGTATTTTCCTTTCTATGTAATTTAGAGAATATAGAAATGTGTATATTGAAACAAAAATTTAATTAATGAAAATAAAGGAAATTGATACTTTGTCATGGTATCAGAGCCATAGACTCTCTAACATTAAACCCTAGCCGCCGCCGCCGCCCGCCTTCGTTCACCGCCGTCAGATACAATCGTCGAACTAAGTTGTTTCGCCGCTGGTGCTCGTGGGTTTGTCTGGTTGCTTGTCATTTGTACATCGTGGGTTATTCGTAGATCTGAAGCTTCTCAGATCTGTTGTTTTTCTTCGGGATCGACCGCGCGGTTTAGATTCGTCCTTCAATCTGCGCTGGAGTTCGTTGTCCAACGCCGCCGGAGTTCAGATCTTCCATTCAGTGCTCGCCGGAGTTCAGATCTGTAGTTCAGTCCGCCGGATTTTTCTGTCCAACGTCTTCGGATCTCAGATCTATCAATAGGTATGCACCGAAGTTCGATTTTCTTTAGGTCAGCCTCTGCAATTTTCTCTGTTCGTTGGAGTCCGCAGTCAACGTCGTCGCCTATTTAATCCGAGCCACCACCCGATCAGTCCGCGCCGCCGCCCGTTCAGTTTTTCTACCGACTGAGACTGTTTTTTTTATTGTTTTTTATGTTGTCCTGTTTATCAGATATGGCTAATGAGAATGGAGCTAAGATTGATACTTATTCTCCATATTATCTCAAATCTGGCGATCAACCAGAAAATTTAATTTGTCATGTTTTATTGACATCAGATAATTATATTGCGTGGTCAAGAGCAAATTATATTGCGTGGTCAAGAGCAATGACGCTCTCGTTAAAGGCCCAGGAAAGTTTATTTTCGTGGATGGGACGATCTCCAAACCCAAAGAAAATAAAAATATGCTTGATTTGGACACGGTAAATTTCATGCTTGTTCATGGATTATGAGGAGCATCGACCCGAAAATTGTAGCATCAATTACTTATCACGATGAGGCAAAGAAGCTATGGGATTATCTTGAGAAGAGATTTTGCGTTGCTAACGGTCCACGCCTTCAATAGTTAAGGTTGGCAATTATGAACTGTAAGCAAACAAAATATATGACTATTGATGATTATTATAATAAATTGATGGGTTTATTTGATGATCTATCTCGCCTTAAGCCATTACATGCTTGCGAATGTGGATTGTGTACCTGTAATGTATCTGGAAAATTCGCAAAGGATCGCGATGAAGAAAAATTTCATCAATTTTTTATTGGAATTGATGATACTTTATATTCTACTGTGAGGACTAATCTTTTGTCTAGGAATCATTTACCATCCTTGGATGGGGCCTATCAGACTCTAATTCAAGAGGAGAATTCTCGCGATATGGCTCGCAACAAGGCTGTTGTGCTTGAAGAAAATCATGTTTTTTCCTTGCACGTGGCACATCCAAACGGACGACCTGACAAGTCCAACAAACCTGATCGATATTGTACTCACTGCAAACAAATCAATCATGGTTTGGCTTCTTGCTTTAAAGTTAATGGCTACCCAGACTGGTGGGAGCCACGCTCGACGGGTGGAAAAGGAAAAGGAAAAGGAACATGCAAGGCTCGAGGCTCTGGCACTCGTGCCAATGTTGCAATTGCAGGCAGCGTTGTTGCAAAGAGTAGCAACACACCGGTATCTGAGAACAGTGGTTCGATTTCTGCCTTAGTTGATCTCAAGCTTTACCAGGATCAAATTTTGTTGAATATGATAAAGAAAAATCACCTGAATAATCTGATGGGTAAGTATGTATCTTCCTTTTCTTGGATTATTGACACTGGCGCAACTCGTCACGTGACAGAGAATCTGAATTATTTAACTGAAGCATATAATATTATTTCTAGTCCCGTCAGTTTGCCCAATGGAAATAAAGCAACTGCCACCATGGAGGGGCGAGTTATTCTTGTTGGAGGATTTATACTTGAACATGTCTTATTTGTACCTATTTTACAATGCAATTTAATATCGGTGTCGCAGTTAATTGATGATGCTAATTGTTTTGTCCGGTTCACTACTTCTTTATGTGTTATACAGGACCAACATTCGGGGAGCCTGATTGGCGCTGGTGAACGAAATGATGGACTCTATTATCTTCGGGGTATTCCTACGGTGAACGTAGTGAAGGTTCAAGATCTATCTATCTTTGAGTTGTGGCATAGAAGACTTGGGCATCCGTCAGATAGAGTGGTAAATCTAGTACCTGCAATTAGTTATAATTCTACAAGAAAGAAACTTAATCATGCTTGTGTAACGTGTCCTAAGGCTAAACAAACTCGAGCTAGTTTTCTTGTTAGTGCTAGCAAGGCCAGTCGTATTTTTGAACTTATTCATGTTGATTTGTGGGGTTTGAATACCAACACACCTTCTTCTTGTGGTGCTTATTATTTTTTGACAATTGTAGATGATTGTTCACGAGCTGTTTGGGTTTATTTGTTGGGTAATAAAACTGAAGTTTCTACGGCATTTCATTCGTTTCTTGCCATGGTTGAACGTCAATTTGAGACACGTGTTAAAATAGTAAGAAGTGAGAATGGGACAGAGTTTAAATGCATGTTGGCTTATTTTGACACGAATGGTATTCTTTTCCAAACTTCATGTGTTGGAACTCCACAAAAAAATGGGAGAGTAGAGCGCAAACATCAGCACATCTTTAATGTAGCTCGTGCTTTAATGTTTCAAGGAAATCTTCCTATTACTTTTTGGGGAGAATGTATTTTGGGTGCAGTTTATTTGATAAATCGTACTCCATCGGATTTATTGCAAAACAAAACACTGTTTGAGATTTTATTTGGTACTGCTCCAAACTTTGATGTGTTACGTGTTTTTGGATGCCTATGTTTTGCTCATAACCAATAGCAAAAGGGAACAAATTTTCTCCACGGAGTCGAAAGTGTGTGTTTGTTGGATATCCACATGGCAAGAAAGGGTGGAAGCTATATGATCTCGAAACTGGAGAAATATTTGTCTCTCGTGATGTAAAGTTTCATGAGAATGAATTTTCATATGTTGAAACAAGTACTCATGTATCTTCTGATGCAAATGTGGTGGATGTTAATACTATTTTGGGCGATATGGAGAGTATTGTTGAGGGAGAAGTGTCTCCTAGCAATATTGGCCATACAGATAAAGTTGTAGGGTCAACTAGTGTGGTTTATAATACAAGGGCAGTTGAGGATAAGAGACTTGACGATGGTTTGGGTGTAACTTCTGATCACACAACCACAACCATTGTTCCACCAGAGGTACCTCACAATGAGAACCAATCAGTACATGAAATGGTCGGTTTAGGCAGAGGTTTGCGAACTAAACGTTCATCAGTTCTTCTTCGTGATTTTGTTACTAAACCTACACGGAAAGAGAGTCCATCCTCATGTTCATCAGCATCCACGAGCTCCTCAGGTACTCCTCATTTTATAGTACATTTTATGAATTGTGATAAGTTTTCTGCGCGACACCGTATATTTCTTGCAGCAGTTACTGTAGGACATGAACCTCGTAATTTCAATGAGGTTATGCAAGATGCTGATTGGAGAGAGGTTATGCAAAAGGAAATAGGAGCTTTGGAAGCAAATCAAACTTGGGTCATGGAAGTTTTGCCTCCTGGAAAGAAAGCCCTTGGATGCAAATGGGTATATAAAATCAAATATCACGTCGATGGAGGGATCGAACGACTCAAGGCTCGACTTATCATTTTTGGCAATCATCAGGTTGAGGGTATTGATTATAATGAGACTTTTGCTCTAGTGGCAAAAATGGTAATTGTACGAGTTTTTCTAGCAGTTGCAGCTGCAAAGAATTGGGAACTCCATCAAATGGATGTTTACAATGCCTTCCTCCATGGTGATCTTAACGAGGAAGTATACATGAAATTACCACCTGATTTTACTGGCAATACGTCAGGCATGGTGTGTCGTCTCAAGAAGTCTTTGTATGGCTTACGTCAAGCTCCGCGGTGTTGGTTTGCTAAGTTGGCTGCTTGATTGATGAAATATGGATTTACTCAGTCTTATTCGGATTATTCACTTTTTACGTTGCATTAGGGACAAGTTCAGCTTAATGTCCTAGTATATGTTGATGCTCTAATTATTTCTGGTAATGACTCTTCCGATGTTGCTTCTTTTAAGAAATATCTCGGTGAATGTTTTCACATGAAGAATTTGGGCACTTTGAAATACTTTCTTGGCATTGAAGTTGCTCGAAATCCAGAGGGTATTTTTCTATGTCAACGAAAGTACACTCTTGACATTATCTCCGAAATGGGACTTTTAGGAGCTAAACATGTGCAGGGTTTTCAAGTGAGCAAAATCATCGCCTACCACTAGCTACTGGCCCTTTGTTGACAGATCCAGAACGATATCGACGTTTAGTTGGGCGTCTCATATACTTGTCCTTTACACGACCTGACTTAGCTTATGTGGTGCATATTTTGCCCCAATTTATGCAGGCACCGCGACAGGAACATTGGGATGCTGCAATTTGTACGGTCCGTTACTTGAAAAGTTGTCCGGGTCAAGGAATCCTTCTACGCTCCATTTGTGATCTTTCTCTATCAGGATGGTGTGATTCAGATCGGGCAAGTTGTCCCTTGACTCGTCGTTCTCTCACAGGTTGGCTTGTATTTCTTGGTAGTTCCTCTATTTCTTGGAAAACCAAGAAACAACAAATAGTGTCTCGCTCGTCAGCCGAGACTGAGTATCGCTCCATGGCTTCTATTACATCTGAGCTCAAGTGGCTTAAAGCGCTACTAGGTAGTCTTGGGGTAGATCACCCCCGTGCCATCAATTTATTTTGTGACAGTCAGTCTGCATTACATATTGCTCAAAATCCAGTTTTTCATGAACGCACAAAACACATTGAGGTGGACTGCCACTACATTCGCGACGTCGTTCAGGACGACACCATTGCACGAGTCATGTTTCTACCAACAACAACTTGCCGATATCTTTATCGAAGGCTTTGGGAAAACAACAATTTCTTTATCTTCTTCACAAGTTGGGCATTTACAATCCCATGCTCCAACTTGAGAGGGGTATTAGGAAAATATTCTGACATTTATGAGATAGATGTATTTTCCTTTGTAGAGAATATAGAAATGTGTATATTGAAACAAAATTTTAATTAATGAAAATCAAGAAAATTAATACTTTGTCACCATCCTTCTTCAACCCCACAAAAAAACAAATTAATAATAATAATAATAACAAAAATCATGGTATATAGTACAGTCTTCAACCCTAAATTATTGAAACTGAAATAGCTTCAGGCTTCAGCCTTCAGCTAAATCAACAAGCACTGACCAATCAGTTTCTCCATATGGACTCTGTGCTCCTAAATACTGAATATTCTCTCTAGTATCCACAATGCCTTATGTTCACAGCATCAATGTTGGCTGAGTCTAAAACTTTTAAGAATGGCTTCAAGTCTTGAACTCCACACATCTTAACTATAATGGTAGTGAGGACAGCTTCATCTACTTCTCTTTCTTTTCCTCCCAAAATTTGGATAATAGACAGATTGCATTGGCTTTCACTAAACAAAATCTGCTTTTTATGAACCATTGTCTTCCATGAACTTCACAAATCGAATCTTTTGGAGGAGGAACACATAACCACCTCGACGTTCGGGTCTTGATGGAGTTCGTGAATTGGAGGCGTCACTTGAGAGAGGCGAGGAGAGGAGGTTTTTAATGGGGAGAGAAAAAGGCTAGGAGGGAAAGGTTTGTTTTAAACCCTATTTTTCTATTATTATTTTTAAATCGATTAGAATCTTGAGAAGAAGCCCGAAATATATTTTTTAAAATATATAATTCAAACTCGGAGATTATGGGTGAGAAGAGAGACGAAAAAAATCTCACGAGCGCGTTTGTATTAAAAAATATTGAGATTTAAGGGAAGGTAAAAAGAAATGAAAATTAGAAAACGAAAATTGTAACATATGTCAATTTAGAGTAAAATAATTAAAAATATAGTATTTTTTTAAAAAAATTGCAGATATGTCAATTTTTATCACTGATAGAAGTTTATCGTTGATAGAAGTCTATTGCCGATAGTAGTCTTTTTTAAAGAATTTTGTCAGTGATAATAGTCTATCAATGATAGAAGTCTACCACGGATAGAAGTCTATCAGTAATAGTCATAAAGTCTATTGGTGATAGCTACTGATTTTTTGTCATATTTGTAAAAGGTTTTAAACTTTGCTAAATTTGCAATTATTTTGGGCAGGATGGTTGTTTGTGCAACCAACCCAATAAAAAACGAACATATATCTATTTATTTATTTTTAAAAGGGATGCGTTGGACAGTTATCCCACCAATACTTGGGGTGGACTAGTGAGAAACAGGCCCAATTGCTGAATGTGGGCTACTTAGTCCTCCACTTGCACAACTAACCCAACACTAATAGCAGCCATATGCTCCAAAACAGTAGTTGGGCTACCACTTTCCAAACCAAATTAGCCCCAATTTAAATGCAGCCCACCAGACTAACCACTTTTTTACAAAATACAAAATACACAATAAATACAGATAACTTCTCAAAAACTTTTCAAAGGTGGAGAACTTTTCTAATTTACAATTGGGGGGAGAAGCCAATAATTTAAATGTTTCATCAAATGGTTTTTAAAGTGCTTTTAGGAGATACCTTAAAAAAAAGTGCTTTAGGAGATTAACTTCAAAAATAAAGAGATGGAGTAAAAAGAAAATTGTGTTTGATTTGTAAGAAGTTTATGATATGTAATGTATTATGAAAGCCTAAGTATTTTTTTTTTTTTTTTATAATGTAGGTGTGGGAGATTCGAACCCCTAATCTTTTGGTCGAGTTATGCTGACTAATAAAATAAACATTTTACCTCTCTTAAATAAGTTTAAATTTCTTATTAGTTATTATTAATATATTGTTTTTACATTAATGATACTTTTTGGGTTTTTTTTTTATATTTCTTTGATTTTTCTACGAGATAATGAAAATGTTCATTCACTTCTTACGTCGATGTTTAATTCTTGAATACGTAAAAACGTCGATAAAATTTAATACCCTGATTAATCCTAGGTTTGACTTTATTAACTTCAAGAGAACATGAACCTAATTTATGACCCAAAACATCCTCGGAAAGTGTTTTTACAATTTTTCAAAAGCATTTAATGAAAACTTTAAAATGTGTTTTGTTACCTACACTAGCTAAAAACCAAGATCCGAGCTTCTCGAGATAATACCTACACTAGCTAGTTCAATAAGTGAGGGTAAAGATTTGAACATCTAACCTCTTGATCGAGGATATATACATGTCTTAACAAATTGAACTATGTTCAACTCTTTTTCGTAGTTTGAATAGTCTTAAATACAAGAGAGGAAATTATTACTAATTCAAAACGGTTTCTTTTAAAGAGCTCATATTCTCTTTTAAATAGAATGGTTATCCAAGAAGAATAATAACACCATGAAAAGCAGGTAGAAAGTAGAACCACAGCATGTAAATTGCTTCTGCATTTGGAATAAGTAGCTTGCAAGTTTCCTACACATGTCCCTTTTCTTTAATTTCTTGCTTTTTTTTCCTTGGGAGATTTTTATGGGAAATTTCCATAGCTAGCCAAAACGACCGAGTGTAACGCTATTAATTGGCCTTCACATGTGTTGAATCTTCCTTCTTTTTTCCTTTGCTTTTCAACTTTTCTTTGGGGAGAGAGAGAAGAAGGGAAGTTTATTTCCAAGTGTTTTAAGCTTGAAAGCAACTTTTCTTTTTCTTTTTCTTTTCTTTAGAAAAATATAGCATTTGAAAAGAGGGAAAGAAGTTAAAAAAAAGAAGTAAAGTACATTTTCATGTACCATTAAAGTATACGTGCAAGCATCGATCAATTTTTGCAAGTTGTTTTTCAAGCCCATAAGGACTTTGATTCATATATAAGTGTATATATAGCTCTTAAAGATCCGTTCAATCGACAAGAAATGTGTTCGTTTAGTGCGACGTGCGAACATAAATCCTACTTTAATTAGAGAAGAAAGAAAAATGTTGATTATAGAAGTAAGAATAATATTTAGATTGGTTTGTCCAAGACAAAGATAACTTAATTGAAATTTAATTGACTTCATATATATATATTATTAATCTGATATGATCACAGTTTAAAATGTGAATTTTTGAAATTTCATTAAAAAAAATACTCATTTCAAAGTTATTTTAAACAAGATCGACATTGATATATATGAAACACTTTAGGTAGGTTTAAGAACAAAATCATACAGACTTAGCAATATCATATTAGTATATATATGAATAATATGAAGAAAGAGTAGGTTTGAGGATTTTCATTTAGATTAAATTGAACGACTCATTAATTAATTTTTTTAATTATTATTGTTGATTGGTAAACGTGTGGCTAAAGTTCTATATATTGAGTTTTTATGTAAAAGATGATATCTTTGTTTGTATGATATATCCTTGTAGGGTAGGGTTTCTTCTAACAAAATTTAAGAAGTTTTTTTTTTTTTTTTTTTTTTTTTTATAATTATTTTTTACTTGGGAATGTCTGAGTTAGCTTAACGCGCACCTCGACTATAATCTCACGGGACAGACTGTCTTACCCTATAATATTTGGATGTAGAAAATTAATTCCTAAGTAGGTTTCTTAGGTAGGTGGCTTACCAAAGATTGAACTCATTATATTACCTCTAAAAGAGTTTTAATAGTCTCAATATGCCATTCATGGCCACTATACCAACGATTTTTTAAAATACTTAGGTACAATAAATAATGGACAATATTATATTACTGAAATTATTACCGTCCAAATTTTAATTGTGCATCGCGTAGATAGCCTAGAGTGAAGGTTTGATCGTACTTATGCAGTTTAAATTGCTTTATTACAACCATCCAAATTTTTATCAAACAAACCACTTGATGCAATGGGTAAATGCATCGCCTAGACCCCCAAAATGGAGGTTTGATCTTGCACGCGTGTATTAACTTAAAATACATTATTACCGTCTAATTTTTTATCCCAATCCTCCCCGCGATCCATGATACACTTTAATCCAGGATACACACTTTAATTGAAGGATTAAGATTCCTTTTACAACCCAAAAAAAAATATATATATATATCTTAAAAGTTTATTTGCACTGATTCATGTATACTTTTTTTTTTTTTTTTTTTTTTTTTTTTTTTTTTTTTTTTTTTTTTTTTTTTTTGTCAGTATTAATCCTACGCTTAAAGTTTTACATCAATATTTAAGGGGAGTGGAGAAATTTGAATACTAGACTAAAATTTTAAATTTTATCAATTAATTTATCCGGGTCGAGTGTCTTAATTCGGAGAGTAGGTGAAAAAAATGACATAATTATGATGCATAATATCTTAATTAATTATTAAAGTGAGTATAATTCAACCGTAATTAACATGGTATTACTCTTATTTTTTAAGATGGATTGTTCATATCTTCGTACCTCCTTAATTGAACTAAAAAAAACATAAATAATTAAGCTTTCTTATTATTTAGAAATATATCTACGTTTTTATATTTGTTTTAAAAAAATGGAACAGTATGATTTCTCAATTTTTTTTTTTTTTTTTGTATATGACAATGACACGTGCTTTATAGTATATTTTGCCGTTTGTTGTTTTTGTAAATTTAATAATGAATTGCTATATTATGCTGTTTCTTTTAAATTCTATTTAATTTTATTGTCATGAGCTTCACATTTTACTCACTTCTAATATTGAAATATTTGTCAATCAACTAATAATTCAAGGTTAAATATATTTTGATTCTTAAACATGCTTTAGCTTTAAGCTTTTAAATATATGTTGTTTTTATCCTTCAATTTTTGTATAAAAAAAACTAATTTAATCACTACTCCTAAATGTTTCAAAATTGATACACTACATATGCCTTCATATACAGTCATACTTGTATATTTAATCATCGACTCATCACGTAGAAATAATTCAACTAACAAAGAACGAGTTGGTATTCGAAGTATCTATTTTTATCAAATCTTTTCATTCTATAGATTGAGCTAATGATTAAAAAGAGTCGTGTGAATGATAAAGAGTTTAGAGGGAATAAGTTCAAATCGAGGTGATCACCTACTTAAGAATTAATATTCTATAAATTACGTTGACAACCAAATGAAATATGTCAAATGATTGTCCATGGTATTAATTGAGAAACGTACAAATTGGACTCTTTCCTCTTAGGGGGCGCTTGGCCCAAGAAGTTGGGGGAGTTAAAGTTGTTTAATCTGGGAAGTTCTGAAGTATGTGCGTTTGAACATAGAGTTGTTTAGTCTGGAGTTATGAAGTTTGTGGTGTGTTTGGGGATGAGAATTGTTGAACCTGAAGTTCTGAAGTCTGAGTTTATTTTAGCGGTTTTCTTCTACACAATTTTTTTCTACAAATTTTCAAATTTTCATTATTAAGGACTTATTCCAATTTCAATTTGATACCTGGTTTCACTATTTTTTGAGTTGTGTATCAAAAGATAAAGACTATCGAAGTTGGACTATAGTTCTGCAAATTTCAGAACTGAAGATTCTTTTGAGGGGTGCATTCAAAAATTGATATCTTTTTACCCAAATATTCAAAAATTTCGAAAAATATACGGTTGAAAAGCTAACACAGGGAGCTTCAATTTGATATGTAGTTTCACTATTTTTAGTGTTGTGTATTAAAAGATACAGATCGTCGAAATTTAGCTACAATTTTGAAGTTTTCAGTCATATCTTCAGTTCTGGGTTTAGTGAAGTTTTCATAAATTTGACGATATATATCTTTTGATACACAACTTTAAAAATAGTGAAACCAGGTATCAAATTGAAGCTCTCTGTGTTAGCTTTCCAACAGTACCATTTTTTAAGTTTTTGATTATCTGGGTAAAAAGATATCAATTTTTGAATGCACTCCTCAAAGAATCGTCAGTTTTGAAATTTGCAGAACTATAATTCAACTTCAATAGTATTTATTTTTGATACACAACTCCAAAAATAGTGAAACCATGTATCAAAATTAAAGCTCTCTCTGTTTCCTTTCTAACCATACATTTTTTTAAAATTTTGAATATCTGGTTAAAAAGATATCACTTTTTTAATAAAAGTAACGTAGATGTCGATGAAGGTCGTCGTCTTTTGAAAAGACGACCTTCATCCACGTGGAGCAGGATCGTCTTTTCAAAAGATGACCTTTGTTCGGGTGTAGAGGTCTTTAGACGACCTCTCTTCAAAACTACAATATTTTTAAAAATAGTTTCAAATCTACAATATTACTGTATTTTTATATAAAGTTTTAAAAAGTACAATATTATTAAAAAAATAGCCTTATTTTATTTATCATTAACAAATTTATTATGAGACAACAAAAATAACAAAAATAATTTTGAGCATAACACTTCACATTATTTATTTACATTGATTATCATATATATCCATTTTTGGTAGGACTCATTTTTAATTTTATGAATTATAAGATGGGTTGGTTGCACAAATAGCAATCAGGCCCAAACTAATTGCAAAATTAGCAAACTTTAAAATGTTTTGCAAATAAGGCAAAAAAACCCGTTTCTATCATTGATAGACTTTATTATATCACTGATAGACTTCTATCAGTGATAGACTATTATCTCTGATAGACTATTATCACTGACAAAAATCTATAAAAAACTGAGGTGATCAGCGATAGACTTCTATCAGTCATAAGATATCAGCGATAGAAATTGCTATATCCGCAAAATTTTTAAAAACATGCTATATTTGCAAACAATAAGTCTTAAATTGTCATTTACTACAATTTTCCTTATAAGATTGTCTACACATAAGTATAGTCTACTCATATGTCAAACACATATTTTTCTATTTCTACCCTCTTAAACTTATAATCTATCTGAATCCACTCCACCCGAAAATCAGCATCTAAGCAATGACGGATTATTTTAGCTATTTTTTTTTTGTACAATTTTTTTCTATATTTTTTCATATTTTCATTGTTAAAAACTTCTTTAAATAAATTTTAATAATGCGATTTTTGTTTTTTATTTCATGTAGCCTTCACAAATTTCTTTGAGGATAACAAAAATAATTTTGACCAACAATACTTCACATTTTTTTTTCAATATCACTCACATTAATTATTCTTTTTATTTGGATAATTTTGAAATAGAAGAGAGTCGTACAATATTGTGTTAAATATTATATGTGAATTTAAAAGATTTTAATCCATTAATTTAAACGGATCCAAATAAGCTGATGTTTTTATTTCTGACAAGAATACTACATTTTGAATTTGGTTTAAGTATCCATTTTGATTTAACAATTTAATTGATATTTAAAATAATAAAAATAGGTTTAATTGCCTTTTTAGTCCTTTTACACATTTCGTTTAAATTATGTTTTTTTTTTAATAATTAAAAATATGGGCTGGTTGCACAAATAGCAATCAGGCCCAAACTAATTGCAAAATTAGCAAACTTTAAAATGTTTTGCAAATATGGCAAAAAAACTCGTTTCTATCACTGATAGACTTTATTATATCACTGATAGACTTCTATCAGTGATAGACTATTATCTCTGATAGACTATTATCACTGACAAAAATCTATAAAAAGCTGAAGTGATCAGCGATAGACTTCTATCAGTCATAAGATATCAGCGATAGAAATTGCTATATCCGTAAAAAATTTAAAAACATGTTATATTTGCAAACAATAAGTCTTAAATTGCCATTTACTACAATTTCCCTAAAAATATTGTGGGAGAGAGGGAGAGGAAAAGAGAAAAATGTGCTGTCTCGAAAAACGGGACAGACTTAAATAGTAATTACTTTAGAAGTCTGGAGAGTTGATATTTTTTTATCCAAGTTCAACAAGTTCGTGGGCGAAACGGAGAGTTAACTTCTCATCTCAACTCCTTGTCAAATAACTCGTTGGCCAAACATCCCCTTAATTATCTGAAAAAATAATGCAAAGTATGAACTAATAAAGTCAAAATAATTGGCCTCCCTTGTTCTAGAAATTCTCTCCCATCGATATTGCTTTTATCGTAATTATTAAATACATTCACCTAAGACATCCCAATTAAACAAACTAATAATTAAAATAGTGAAAACAACATCAACAAGACAACATCAACCAAATGTTTATTATAAAATTATCACTAATTAAAAATATAATAACGTTGTATTCAAAATATATATTTGAGAAGTAGTTCAAAAGGGACTCCTAATTTTAGTCTAAGTTTCGATTACGAATAAATCATTCAAAGTATAAACAAAAATATGTTAACATAAACTAAATATTTAACAATGACGGTTAATTCATTTTTTTTTATTTTTTAACAACACATGGAAAGGGAGAATCGAACTTGAGACCTCTTACTCATAGTTCAAACTATGTTCACGTTCGCCGGCTCATTCATCTTATAGATAATGAGATGAATTTTGTGATATAGATATATTATACCCATATTTATTAGGAAATTTTTCATATTCTAAAATTAAAACAAACAAATATTTTTTATATTTGAAAAAAATCTCATAAAAATATAAAGTACTATTAATTATTTAATCAGTCTTAATATGAAAGGAAAATATCATTGTATCAAGCAATAAATTTTAATTTCCATCAATAAAAAGCCTGCAAAAAAAGTACATTTTTTTTTTTTTTATACTACATATGTAGTGAATCCAACAAGAGTCTTTTGGTCTCTAGTCATACATGATACATCAATGATAGTTGAGTTATGTTCTTGTTGGTCAAATAAGTACATTTTTTTGCCAACAAGAGCATACTTCAACTGACATGATGTATGGACTAGCGATTATGAAGTTTTAGGTTCAATCACCATCCCCACATATTATACAAAAAATAATAATAATAATAAATACATTTTTTTACATAATAATGTTCCTCTATATATATATATATATTTTTAACCACTTTTAAGAAAGTTGAGGAAATTTTGTCTTATGTTTTTTCTCTTATTTTAAGTTTTCAAAAACATAAATAACATAATTATTTTATCATTTTTTAACATATAAAATACATGATAAATATATTTTAAAAGTTTGAAGTATCAAATAGCACATTTAGTCGTTCAGTCTTTTTACTTACCAAAACAAAAATCACAATCCAAATAGGCATGAAAAAAAAAACCTAAAAGAAAAGAAGAAGAAACATTAAAGTCTCCAAAAATAACATTCATGCATGTAAAAATACGTTTTTTTTTTCAGAAAATACATGTAAACATACATGAATGATATTATTGCTTTGTTGGTTGAAAATATTTGTAATTAATTAACTTATTATCCGACAATGAAGATAAGATTAAGTCGGTCACGTCTTTGATTTAATACAAATATTTGGAAAGTTATTCAAAGAATTAAGTTGCTAAGCTTTATATTTTATGATATAATCATTTGGTGCATATACAAAATAATTAAACACCCAACCCACTCATCACTTTTTTTTTCTTTTCCTTTTTCTCTTATTTATTTTCTTGGCTCCCAAACACTTCCTCCAAAGATGACAGATTTTTTCTATATTAAAACACCATCATGTGTAAATGATTGATATAAATTAATTAAGGATGAAGCACTCTAGTTTTTTTAATCATTAAAGTTTTTTCCTTTATGTGTTTTTTTTTTTTTTATGCCTTATATAATGGCCTCCCATTAATTTTATTGATAGTGGTGCAGTCTTGATGGGTTGAAATTTGAAATTATATTGATATTCTAAAAAACAAAAGCAGCTCTAGAAAATAACATTTTATAAGATTTCTCCTTTAGTTACTAAATTTGTTTAAAAAAATAATAGTTAAAATATAGGGTATGGTCTATTTTGAATTTAAATTTTCTTTCATGATTTTGTTTTTCTTTTTCTCCCAGAGAAAGGAAGGGAAAAGAAGGAGATGTTAATTATTTGGATTTTTTTGTAAAAAAAAAAAATGTAATTTTACCTTTTTTTTAATAGTGAATTTTTTTTATAACAATAATCACCATTCAATCATACTCAGAATAACACTGTTTGACTTAAAAAAAAAATCACAATAAAAAATAAATATATATTAATGATCAACAAGAATTAGTGTACTATAAGTATGGATAAAATACCATCTAAATGAAGTGTTCCCTCACAAAATATTTTGAGTACAAATATTAGGATTTCTCTTTTCTAGATTAAAAAAAAAAGTGATTTTGAGATAATGTTACCCATTTTTAGTGTTTATATAAATTATAAATTAATTAAGAGAAAATGACTTTTTAAACCATCGTTTGTAAAATCAGTTAATTGTATGCCGGGTTGATAACCATTTTATTTTGAAAATTAAGTCTATAAACACTACTAATTTTCCTATAACCTATAACTTTATTTGTTTTGTTATCTAGTTTCTACCAATATTTTTAAAAATCATATCAATTTTGAAAACTAAAAAAGAGTAGCTTTTATTTTTTAAATTTGATCAAGAATCCAAATATTTCTGTAAAAAAAAAGTGTAACCCATAGTAAAAAAATTAGAAAAAAATAAACTTAAATTTCAAAAACAGAAAACTAAAAACGAAATAGTTATTAAAATTTAAAAAACAGAAAACTAAAAACGAAATAGTTATTAAACTGGGTTTAACTTTTGAGATTCACTTCCAAAACAATATATTCCTTCTAACTAACTCTTTAACAATTTTTATTTTGTCTCTAATTTATTGTACTTTTTAAATTAAGTTTAAAATTTAAGCATTTCCTTATTATTACAGCTGATTTTTTTTTAAAAAGACAATGGTTGAAAACTACAACAAACTTAAATTAACCCTAACTCATGGATTTGTCAATTATTTGTGTAATACATAATCTCAACTTCTTAGTTAATTATAACTTTCAAGCTAAACACAAGTATTTTACAAATCACAAATCAAACACAATCTATACATAATCAAGTATCAAAAGTCAATCATATAAACAATACAAATACAAATTTTCTAAACCCACAAGTCATAAATATATCTTCTTCTAAGTTAGAACACACAATATAAAAGGGATTAATATTGCAAAGAACACATGAAAATTCAAGAATGCTTGAAAGAGGGGCAAAGCCCTAAAGGGTGTGTTAAAATTTTATTCAAAGTGCAAAAAAATAAAAACTCAAAGTTGAAATTGAGGGAACCTACCCTACCACACCCCCAAAAACTAAAGACACTTTTATAAATTCAGAGTAAAAGGAGAAGAAAATAAAATAAAAAAAGTTTTTTTTATTTAAAAAAATAATAATAATAATATTATAATTAAAAAAAAAAAGACAGAAAGGCAAAAATTCCACTGATGAACAGAAAAAATAATAAAATAATAAAAAAACTAGGAAAACACAATAATTGCATCCTTTGACGTTTCTCTCTTTGCTGCTTCAAACCCTCTTCAACACTCACACGCAAACTCCTTTGACCTCCCAAATTTATTTTAATTTCAAATAAATAATTCTTAGAAAAACAAATCTCAGCCGCAATTTGGCTTACGAAACTTTTTTTTTCTTTTTTCTTTTTTCTTTTTTTTGGATTTTGATATGCTATTGTCTCGTGGTCTGCCTTTTAATGATCGATTCTTTAGGTGGGATTCACCAATTTTTCAATTAACAAATTTTTCTCCTTTGTCGTTTTCCTACCTCTTTTTTTCGTTCCTCTTCCTCCCTCTTCACTCCTTTCATTTTTTACGTGTGTTTAAAACAACAAAATCAAAATCAAACTACCAATATCTTCTTCATTTCCCTTCATCTTCCCTCAAGTTTAAAACAACAAAATCAAGATCAAACTACTATTTTTTAATGATTTCGACTAGACAAAAATAAAATGAGTATTCATTTTTAAGTCAACTTCATTTTATCTTTAGTAGATTTATAGAGAGAAAAAAAATCAGACATTTATTAGATACAAAATTGAAAATTAAAACTTGAAAATCTATTAAACACCTCTGAAAGTTTAGATATTAAATACTCAATTTTAAAAAAATTTAACCAAATTTATTATTGATTTTGTTATTTGGCGTTGTTTTAAACTAACTAGAGGAGACGAGGAGATTCCAGGAAGGAGAGTGAAAAGATGAGAGAAGAAGGAGAACCGAAAAAAGAGAGAAATTTGTGAATTGAAAAATTGGTAGCACCCACTTAAATTCACATATTTTTTATTTTAAAAGAATCGTCATCCACGTGTCAATCATTGAAAGACCGAAAAAACTCTATACTACTAATGTACTAAAAACTTTTCTTGTACAAGTGGTAGGATGTGAGAGAGAAGAAAGAAAGAGGATTTTTTTTTCCCTTTTTTTTTTTTAAGAATCTCTTAAAAAAAAAAAAAAAAAAAAAAAAAAAGTTTAATTTTATGGGAAAAAAAGAGAAAAAGGGGTTTCCCTTCTCCCTACGGAATCGAGACAGAGTAGTTTCTTACTTTCTTCAATTGTCAATGTTCGAAGCTCTCGTTTAACTAAATCTCAACCGTCCCACGTTACTATTTTCTTTTCTTTTCTCTCTTCTTACTTTCAAAAATTGTCCAAAAACGTCATTTTAATCACTTTTTATATGACTAAATATACGAGAGAAAAATTATAAAAATATGTTTTTAAAAGACCTACATATTTTAAATATAAATTCAATGAGCAATATTTTTTTCTCTTACTTTGTCGCTACTACTCATCTACTATTCAACGGATATAAAATATGAACTAATATAATCATAAAGTCAGAGGTTCAATTGCTTCACCCGCATTTAATTAATTATCTTTATGAAAAAAATTGAAATATAAGAATTGTTACATTAATATAAATTTATGAAATCTTTAAAATTAAATATTATTGTTATAACTTTGTTGGTTAAGTTTGGAGTTGGATCAACTCTCATAGCTTATAGTTTATAAGAGCTTAAATGTGATATCCTTGGAGTTTAAGAGTGGTTTGTATATGCATTAGGTGGTTATGTATTTTTAAGGTATGATTTAATTGCAACGATATCATAAATTTAAGAGGACAATTGCACAA
Source organism: Herpetospermum pedunculosum (assembly GCA_028017165.1). Taxonomy (NCBI): domain Eukaryota; kingdom Viridiplantae; phylum Streptophyta; class Magnoliopsida; order Cucurbitales; family Cucurbitaceae; genus Herpetospermum; species Herpetospermum pedunculosum. Next base: position 65,046,194 of record CM051524.1, read on the forward strand.
ATTAAAAGTTTGAGGTGCAATTATAATAACTTAGATAGTGCATTAGTCAATTCCAGCGTTTAGAGTTCAATTTTCTTTTCAGGTTGAAGATTGGTGTCGCTCACCCTTTGACAAAGCGTGCTTTTTCGAAATCTTCGTCCCTAGTTTTACACTCATTTTCGCCATGGCTTACCCTCTAGGAAAAAGTGCATTTGTGATTTTTGTTGTTTATTTTTTTTAATTAAAATCTTATTGAATTCAATCCCTATCATTTTTACAAAAATTATTTTTCATTTAAATATTTTATTAATTGAGATCATGTGAACTAGTGCTTTAATTTTGATGATATGAAAGAAAGAGGTTGTGTATTAATTTTGTTTACAATGGAGAATTGGACGATGTGGAGTTTTAAAATTGGTTTTGTGGTTTTTTTTAGTACAATAATTATGAGGGTGGATATCAAACCTTTGACCTCACATATCAGTTATCGTTGAGTTTATCGTTGAAAAATAGAAAGAGTATATATATATACCTCCTCAAAAACTTACTTATGAACATTACGTACTCTAACAATAGTATTAATATGTCACCACTATCCTCATCAATTTGAACCTATAACTAGCTAGTAGATTAAATATCTTTTACCTTTCCTAATTTTAAAGATTGAATCTTCAACCCCTACATATATTTGTTGAACAAATAAAAGAATTAAATGTCGTCATATCATCATCTCGTAACGTCGCAATCAAAATATATAGTATAAAAAAAAAAAATGTCAAATCAAACATAGCTCAATTGACATAATGTTATGTCCTTAACTAAGAGATCATGAATTCAATCATCGCATTAATTAAAATACTTTTGCAAAAAAATAAAAATAACATATTAACTATATTGTCCTTATAACTAACTAATTTTTAATAGTTGTTTCAAGAAAAAAAAAATTATTGAAATTTGTCTAAGGTCCTGTTTGGTATCGCATTTAAATGAGTAAAAAGCGATTACAGCCAAACTCATTCTAACATAAGGTGGTTGTGCCCTAATTAAAAGGTCGGTTCAATTCCGCATTAATTAAAATACATTTACAAAAAAAAATGCGATTACAAAAAAATCTAAACCGTTTAAGTTGTTTGGTAAATTCAATTATTTAATAATCTATCTAAAATTAATTTTTAATTTACTCTTGCGTTTAAAATTAGGTTGGTACCAGCTTTTGAATTCTATTCCCTAAAAATAGTCATTTTTTCTAATTATATTTTTAAATTTTAAATTTTAAATTTATCCTTTTTTTTTTCTTTTTTTTACTTTCATGTTTATGTTATAGGAATGAAATTAGATGGACTAATTTTTTTAACTTTTATCAATTTTTTTAATATTTAACAAAGTTACTTATCATTTAAATTATATAAAAAAAATTAAAAAATAATTATTTTATGATAAATTTAGATATTAAATTTCAATATAAATATAATTGAAATAATACGTTCATTTTAGTAATTATAATTAAATCGTAGTAATTTAGTATTAATTTACTCTGGAACTACTTTTTTTTATTTTAATTCTTAAAAAAAAAAAAAAAAAAAAAAAAAAAAAAAAAAAAAAAAAAAAAATTTGTTGATATCTAAAAAAAATAGAATTCACCTTGAAACATATGACTAAAAAAAAAAAATATATATATATATATAATAAACAATTTTCGAGAAATTTTATTATATAGTCCAACACATTTAGTAAATGAGTCCACTCCTTGAATTTTGATAGATTTAATAAATCTCGGCCAAACAATCAATTATCATCGCATACCGATTAAATTAACAAGTTTATAAAACATTAAAAATAAAAAAAAAATGAATGAAGTCACGATGAGCATAAAATTCAAGAAATTAAAAAAAAAAATGTTTGGTAGATTATTTATGATGATAAGAAATGCATAATGAGATTCGAAAATGGAAAAAGATAAAAGGAAGGATTGTGATACAAATGGTGTTACCTGTTACGTTACAATATGGAAAATGATTGAAAAAGAAAAAAGAAAAAAGGAAAAAAAAGGAAGGGACAAAATAGTAAAATTGGGGGGCAAGGTGGGGACAAAAGAGATATTATAAAATCTTGAGATGGGGCAGTTTGAAGTTGCCGTTTTCGTCCTTCATTCACCCAATCCGACGTGGTTGCCCGTCGCTTTGGGACACATCTGGGCCCCACCTTCCTCCTTTATTCCCTCAACTACCCCTCACGCTACTACAATATTTTCTTTCAAAATTACCTTTCTACCCACCCCCCTCACCCTCACTCCTCTATTTTATTATACTAAATGCTCCCTACACTTTTTTTAAAAATAATTCATTTTCCTTTCGATGTGCATATTGAAAATTATCGATAATTGTAAATATATTTTGTTGGAGGAAATGCCTTGCATATAGAAATTGTTGTACACTAGTCAAACATATTACAATGTCATTAACTACATACAAACAATTATAAAGTATATATGACTACATACTTGGTATATAATAAAAGTTACAGAAACTAGAAATAAATCCGATGAGAAAATCATGAACTCTCATAGTCGTAGATGATCAGATCGACGACAACAACAACATCAAACAAACGAAACTTGGAGAACTCGATGAATTGTAGTCGAGACACACTTCCAAAGCGCTGACCTAAAGACAGTTATTCGTTAATGCGCGCACAAGTTACTAGCAGACTACAATGATTGTTTCAGTAGGATACAACAATTAACTTTGGTAGAATAGCAACCTCAAATTACACGGATCATACAGAACTCTTGAATACATGCTCTCAATCAAACCAAAATCAAAAGAAGAAAAAGAGAGGAGAAGTCTCGAAATAGGATTAGAAACTCGGATTTCGAGATGAACATAAATGAAGAAACAAACTGTAATGAGTAAAATCAAATGACCCAAGACAAAAACCCAACAGGGTTAAGGCCTAGCCCATTGAAAGTAACCAAGTCGAATCACCCAACTTCGGGAGGGGATGGCGAAAGGAGCTACAGGTCGACTCCCTACAGGAATCGACCTAGCTGCAAGGAGAGTTGGCCCTTCGAGGGTCAATTCGGCGTCGACAAAGTGTCGACTCTAAAGGGGTCCACCAAGAAGAGAAGAGTCGATCCCTTGATGGGATCCGCTCAAGGCGTTAAAGGTCGGCCTCATAGGGGCCGACGCAGAGCTGGAGAGGCTGACTTAGAAGGAAATCGCCCTTCATTGGGGTGGTTACGTATTCATTTTGGCTTGGGAGTTACAACCATCATCATTGTCCATTTTAATAACGAAACAGTCATATGGAAGATCTATAAAAGAGAAAAGGAAAGGATGGGAAGGGCAAGCAATTTTTGTCATTCAAAGTGATTCTTTCTATATTCTATAATATTTCTCTCTCAAGCTAACTTAAGCGTCGGAGCCTATGGTCAGTACCACATTGGTGCAAGAGCTTGTATCACGTATATTTACCTTTGTAGGTTCTAACAATATCTAAATCTACCATTGATATCAAATTTGGGCATCAACACAAGGTATTATTTATAGTCGTGCAAAATAGTGTAAATAATGTTAATTACAACGTTTTCTTAGTGAGTATTTCCAGTAGTTACAGAATACAAAAAGTCAATCATTTACTACGTAATTCAGTGTAATTATCAGGCAGATTTTACCTCTTTCTTTTACACACAATAAAATTCAACATATTTAATTGTGTAGACATGCTACTTGAACATGCATGTCACTTGGAAAAAAAATGATTTTGTTAATCAACGGTCAACTTTTCTAATCACATGATGAATACCATTTTTTTGTTTTATGAAATAACCTAATTAAGAATTTTAAACAATTGAGTACCAAATTGAGAATTGACTAAAATATTATGAACCATCTTTTAACCTAATTATTATCAATATTCCATTTTTTTCCTTCCACTATTTTTTTTTAGAAAGAAAAATCTAAAAACAAATTACATGTGTGTTTGTCTTTCCTATTTATATAGATTTAGTTCATTAGAAAAAAAAAATTAGTTGAAAGATAAGTTCTGTCTATTTATTAAGCTATACTCTATTTGGTACCCATCGTGTTTTTTTTTTTTTTATTATTTTTTTATTTTTATAGTTTAATAACAAGTAAAATTGAAAATTTCAACCTTCAACTTTTTTGGTTGAATATGTAATACACTTTACCTAGTTGAGTTATATTCAGGTTAGAAACATAAATTAAATACATTTTCGTATTAACGGTATGTGGAAGAAAATTATAAATCTAACCTCCTTCATCATGTTTTTTTTAAGTTCTTTAGTCCGTATTTGTGTCGCTATAAACTAACTTCCAATTGTGTGATTTATTTCTTTTTTTTAAAAAATGAGTTGATTTCTCATGCTTTGTTTATTTATATGAGGAGAGAAAAGTATATTTTTAAAGATATAAATATGAGAACCAGGACTAGTTTTCTAATTATTTTCGATTTTTTTCTTTTGTATTTATTTATTTTTAAACTAGACTTGATATCTCTAAATCCATGCGGCTAAAACTATCTCACTTTCTTTTCTTTTCTTTTTTACAACAAATATGGGTGGAAATCAAACTTACACCTCAATAGAAATAGTACATGTCAATTACATTTAGCGTTGAGTTATGTTCATGTTGACATTAAAATTCATTTTCTTGGTAAAGAAATACAAAGCTTTATATAAAAATTCTTACAATAATTTGTATACAATAAATTCATTTGCTATTAAGGTGAGCGGACGACTATTAAAAATCACAATTTGTGCATACAAGAAAAAAATCAATTGTTATCGATACATACATTGATTTTTTTAGGACAATAAATCGCTATCAACACATACATTGCTAGAATTTTGAGAGAAAAATAGTTTTATGTTAGTAATTTTGAGCTGAATTTAAGTGGAATCAAGTTAAAATAATGGTCTAAATTCACTTATTAAAATTGAGAGTTTAAATTTATACAATTATTAGTTTAAGATTTTTAATTTTTTTTTTTAGAAGAATAATATATAAATAAATGGTGTAATATTATCAGGATTGATAAGCCATAAATCTATATTTTTTTATTCCTAGAAAAATTGTGGTTTAAATTTTCTTTTAATTATCTTGAATTTTTAGAGGTTTATATCATTTTTGTTTATGAATTTTTAAAATGTCTATTATAGTCTTTGAACTTAACGATAAAAAATAAAGATTAATATTTTAGGCCCGGCTGAATAACCATTTTAGTTTTTGGTTTTTGATTTTTTATTTTTTTATTTTCTGTTTTTTAAAAACAAAAATCAAACATGTTTAAGTAACCGTATTTGGTTTTTAGTATTTAAAAAAAAATCAAAATATTTTTATAGTATGTAGCATATATTTTTTTTATCCAAAATATTGTAACTAAATACAAAAATAATTAAATAAATATGTGAAATAAAACACAATATTATTATTTAAGTGTTATAAATGTATAAAAATATTTTTAAGATTTAAACATAGTTTAAGTACTATTATTTCATTTTTAAAAAAATATTTTAAACTAATTTTAAAATTCATTAATAAGATAATAGTTAGTTAAGAAAATTATTTAAAAAAACCTTGTAACTATTAAAATTTATTATATAGTAAAGTATATTAACAAATATTAAAACATCTTCCAAAAATATATATATATATATATATATATATATATATATATATATATATATATATATATATATATATATATTACATTGTATTTAAAAAATAATAATTTTCAGAAGAATAAGAAAATATAAATAAAAAAAAATGGGAGAGAGTAGCGCTTTACGAAGAATAAAAAAAATAGAAAAACGTGAAAATTTGAAAACTGATTTGAAAGGAAAAACGAAAACTGATTTTCAAAAACTTTTTTTTTTTTCTGTTTTCAAAATTTCTTTACATTTTTAAAATTTTAAGAACAAAAATTGAATCATCGAACACCTTTAATTTAAAAAAAAAAATGAAAAACAAAAATTAAACAATTTTAAAAATTTATGGAAAAAAAATGGGATTTAAGCCAATATGTATATGTTGTAATGAAAGAATTTTGTCAATATTCAAGTTTTGAATTTATTTATGGAAACTATTTAGATTGGTTTTTTTTTCGCAAGAAAATTTGAATGATGAGGTTATTTTTCATAATATTCCAAGGATAAGATTAAATGAGGAATAAAAACAATACCATATGCAAATTGCAAAAGGGTCCAATTCTAACTAGATTTTGCATATCTTTCATATGTTTCCATAGGGCCAACTTAGCTATCTTAGAAACAAACATTTAGGGATTTACTTTTTTTTTTTTTTTTTTTTTTTAATTGTCGTAATGGTTTAATCGTTAATTTGAACATAATTTAGGCTTAGTTTCGAGTTACGACAACTTTAAAATAATTGTTGTCAGTTGTGCTTTTAAAAAAATTCAATTGTAGCATGAAGTTAATTAGTATTTGGTAAATTTCATATTTAAATCTGAAAATTTTTGTTATCGTATTTGGTAAATTACTACTAAACTTTTATGAACCAAATACTACTAAACTTTTATGAAATAGTTATATTGACCAAAATATAAATCTATTTCCATAATTAAGTATGAATTTGTATTAATATTTAACTTAAAAAATTATAAGATAATTCTATAAATTTTTATATAATTTAAATTAAAAATTATATTTTGTTAATTTTATAAATTATATAACAAAAAAATTGATATATAAAGAAGGTGCAAAATAAAATCTAACTTTATTTTAAATAAAAATAATAATAACAATAATTAAAAAACAACAAATTAAATTAAAAAAATAACAGGATGAGAGTGGTTAAATTGTGAATAATTTGTAGACAATAAATAAAACGATAAAAAAATAAATTAAATTGTGTACCATGGACACGAATTATGATCACCTCACTTGCAAGCCACGTCACATGTAACTCGTGTCCATGGTACACGAGTTAGGGTAACTCGTGTCCATGATACACGACTTAGGTTACCACGTCATGTAAATCGTGTTCATGGTACACGTATTAGGTTGACACGTCATGTAAATCGTGTCTATGGTACACGAGTTATCCCATGAGTCGTGTATCATGGACACGAGTTACTCCCTAAATTGTGTACCATAGACACGATTTATGAAAATCGTGTCCATGGTACACAATTTAGGTACCCTAATTTTGTAAATACTTTGAAAACTACCCTATTTCTATAATAAATTATTTAAAATACATTATTAATATAAAAAATCCTGGTATTTGTTGATATATTATTTTAAAAACATGGAGAAAAAATAGTTATTTAATAACTTCATTCCAAACACTAGTTTTACTTTTCACAAATACTTAAGGGTCATTCGATAACGCATTCAATTTCTATTTTTGGATTTTTTATTTTTGATTTTTAGAAAACATGTATGTTTATAACCCATTGAGTTTTTGGTTTTTAAGTTTTTAAAAACGTTTTTACATTCATTAACAAATTTTAAAAACCAAGAAAAATGGTTTTCAAAAACAGATTTTTTATTTCAAAATTTCAGTTTTTTTTACCTTTATTTAAATTGTCAACAAATTAGATATAATTATTGAAATTATCTTACGATATTTATTTATTTATTGAAATTAGAATCAAATTGTCATTTTCATTAATATTATTAGTATATTCTAAAAAAAAAATATTAATATTTTTTTTTAGTATAAAAATATTATTATTATAGTTTTATTTAAATAAAAAATTTCTAGTATATTATATTTTAATATTATTATGATGTTATACCAATATACTTATCCACTTTACATAATTAACCTATTTTATTTTCCTGACTTTATGGTTGATAAACGTCAACTAAATATTGTCTAATACATTAAACTATCGACAAAATAAATTCTTTTTATTTTAGAAAAAATTATATTTTCAATTTCATCAAATAATTGGACCTTAATTAAATTTTGATAAATATTGCAATTTTTACATTCTAATAAATTAACATTATTTTAGAAAAAATAATTTTTCTATTATAAAAAAATATAAAATAAATAGTAATTATCCGACCACTTTGAATTTTTATATTTTCAAAAATCAAAAACAAAAAATTATCAAACAAGTTTGATTTTCTATTTTTTTTAAAAAAAACAAAAAACAGTTATAAAAAAAACAGGAAACCAAAAACAAAAATCAAAAAAATCAAAAACCAAAAACCAAAAATCTAAAAATTGAATGCGTTATCAAACGGAGCCTAAACATCTAAGTTTAGTTAAATTGCATGTCAGAACTCAAAAACTAAGGGATGAAAATAAAACTTTTGAAACAACTCGGGCATAATTGAAACTAATTAACCCTATAGTTTAGAACTTTAGAGGCAATATATATAGTTTAGTAAAAAAATAAAATAATGGTTAAATTAAAATTTATGTCCTATGGTTTGAGGTTTCAATTTAATCCCTATAATTTAATTAAGTCTTAGACTCTATCATTACTAGATACATTTGTTAATGCATGACAATGAGGTGATATATTTTATTGGACTAATTTCTTAACTATATTAGAGTTTAAAATAAGTAAAACATAGAATGAAATAAATGAATTTTTCGAGTGGATGAAAGACAATTTAAAGATAATTCGTGAGGTTTAACCAAATTATAGAGATAATTAAGATTTTTAAAATCATATAAATAAAATTAAAGAACATATTGAAAATGAAAGTGGTAATTTAAGTTAAAATAATTATTTGCATAAATTTGTATATGGATAAGGGTTTCCTTTGTCTTTTTACATCGGAAGGCATCGCGAGGGGACGGGAGAATTTCTAGTACATATGTGGTATGGAGTTTTTTCATACCACTGCCTTTAAATGGATGACACGTGGCGAAATAGCTGTTTGACTGGATCCACTCTATTAAATATATTATTTTTTTAAGTTATTTCGTCACGTGTCATCCATTTAAAAGCAGTGGTATAGAAAAACTTCATACCACGGATGTACTAAAAATTCTCTCGAGGGACCAATTTGGTTAGCAACCAAATGCAGCTTGTTCCCCACACCACAACAATTCAACTATTTTTTCCAAGGGTATTTTTGTACTTTCAACCTCCCCTCTCAGCATGACATCATCTCACATCATACCCCACTCCATTTGCCCACTTTCTTGGGTAATCTCCAAAAGACCATAATACCCCTCTTCGTTTATTTCTAATTTTCTCTATTTAAATAAAAATATATATATATGTATATCTGTTGTAAATATAAAAAAATATAAAAATATAATTTAAATAAGAATAAGATGTATTAACTTTTAGCATAGCTCAACGGCATGATGTACCGCCTAGAGACCATGAGGTCCTAGGTTCAATCCCCCACCCAAACATGTTGTCAAAAAAAAAAAAAACTTTTTTTTTTAGACAAAAAAAATATAAAAATCTCACTCACAACTACAAGTCACAAACGTATGTATGATTGATTCTATCAAATATATAATCACCCTTACAATTTTGGTAGCTGAATTCATCAATATCAATTACATCAATTACTTAGATTCGTTTTTTATAACCATTTCTTTTTTTGTTTTTTGTTTTTCAGATTTAAGTTTGTTTTCTCTTAATTTCTTTACTATGAGTTACACTACATTTAAAGAAATATTTGGATTCTTAGTCAAATTTCAAAAACAAAAATTACTTTTTTTCTTTTTTAACTTTCAAAATTAACTTATTTTTTAAAAGATGGATAGAAACTAGATAACAAAACAAAGAAAGTTATGTGTGAGAATAGTGTTTATAGGGTTAATTTTCAAAAATCAAAAATTAAAAATCAAATGATTATCAAACGGGACCTTAATTTTTTATTTTTTTCTCTCTTCTTTCTCGCTCGTCCTTCCATCTTATTCTTCCTCCAAACAGCCACAACCACCAACGATTGTCGTCGCCGACGACAGTCAACAATTATTTTTGTTTCTTCTCTTCCCTTTCTTCTTCTTTTCTTTCTGCTTTCTCCCCTTCTTTCCCTGTTTTTAGGGAGAGGAAAAAAATCAAAGTTCAAATTATTATACCTACCGAACTTACCCACAGAGCCTGGAAGTTTCGTTCACGAACCCGAACGGCTCCAACGCTCGCAAAAGGCCGATGAACAGAACTCAACTAGTCGACAATTAAAGGTGTAGATTAGCGTGACAAAGAAGAACGATGGGACTTCGACTGATTCTAACGCGAAGAAGTTGTGACTCCGACATACCTCTCTCAAGCGATGTCGAGGTGCGAGGGGAGAGACACACGAAGTAGGTTGGACGATCGAGAGGGGGAAAATAATGGAGGAGGCAACTGCCTCTCGTTTTAGATTTGAAACAAAGGTTTGTTTTTCTTCTAATAACAAGGGAAGGAAGGGAAAAAGGAGGATGAAGTGGAGAAAGGAGGAGGAAGGGAAAAGGAAGGAGAGAAAAGAGAAGAAAAAAAACAGTTGTTGTCGGCAACGGCAGCAACGGTGGTTGTCTAGAGAAAGAAGAAGACGGAAGGATGAAGGAGAAGGAGAAGGGGAAAGAGAAAAACAAAAATATTTTTTTTTTTAATTTTAATAATTAAAATTTTTAAAAATATTTTTTTAATAAAAAATAGGTGTCCTTTCTATTAGGGATTAACGGAAAAGGGACGAAGAGACTAAAAACGTTACTAAATGCAAACTCTATGGTTAAAATGGTTGAATTTGAAACTTTAGCGACTCAAATACTACCAAATTCAAATTTCAAAGACCAAAAATACAATTTACCCAAACTATTTGTTTATGTGGAGTAGGTGTAAATAAACAATAACCTAGATTTTGTAAAAGGACTTTTGAGCTTATTGTACAATTTAAACTTTAGAGAAAAAAAAAAATTAAGAATATGGTTGCAAGGAAAAAAGAAGAAGACCTAAATGCTAGTTAATAAGCCTATGAACAATTAAGATTTATCCCATTCATTGTTAGTAGACTTAAATCAAACTTATTTTCAGCCAAAACGAGTGTGGCTCAACTGGCATATGTATGTCTTTAATGACCAAGAGGTCTGTGGTTCGAATCCCCCACCTCAATGTACTCCAAAAAAAAAAAAAAAAAACCTTATACAAAGCAAAATCACTTCGAGATCATTCTATTGTCCAAAATGTGTCAAGAAGGTCAAAAGTTATATCAAGGTAAGCGGAAAGTCGGAGACTGTTGCTCATACTTTGGTTTGGTTAGAACACTGAAGAACACTTTTCAAATATGCAACACTTTAAATGACGAAAATATAGTTAAGTATAATTAATAAAAATAAAGTCTAAAGACATTTTGAAGGAGTAATAATATACTTATAAATTTTTATATGATAAGAGAAAGGGGTGATAGAATTTGAAGAGACAATCTAGTACATTTTATACCAATTCATATCTCATATATTATATACATTTATCCAAACTTAAGCAACAAACCTCTTCAATCAAGCAACTTACTATATATAAAAATTGAAGTGAGAAAGTTGGTAGAAAATCTCAACTTGCCCTATGGCTGCATCCCCCATCAAAATAGACAAATGCCACTAGGCTTTAATTTTAGATGCCTTGTGATTTTTATTCTCAATGGTCAATCTCACTACATTTTTTCCATTAAAAACTTAATAATTTAATTGACCTATAACTTTAGATTATGAATATCAAACGATTTTTCTAAATATAAAATGAAAAATAATGTTAGTATTTCAATCCAAGTGCAGGAGACCATATCTTATAGAAGATTGTATAACTTTGGTTTTGAATATAATAATATAAATTATATCATAATAAGAGAATTATATTTGTAAAAAAATTTAAATTAATTATCTTCTCAGGTAAATGTATGTCTAACCTCTCTCGACACTTTAGTTTAAGTATCAGTCCTTCCTAACTTTAAAGTTCTCTTAATCTATACTAGATCTTGTAAAACAAAATCGATAAACTTTTATATAAATAATTCGTTTTAAATTTGCTCAAAACAACGTTAAAGGAGAGACTCATAAAATAAAACAATATGTTAACTACTCATATAACTAAATATTATTAATAATATTACAATATCACAACAATAGTACCAGAATGACGATTGTTTATCAAAAATATATACAAATTTCTGCAAAGTTGTAAAGCCATGTATGGGGCTAACACCTACCCAATGTCAAAAGGTTAAAGAAGTTGGTGACTTGATGATAGGGGAGTCGGCGACCGAAGCCCCGATGAACAGTGGTCGTAACTATAACGATCCTAAAATAGTGAAAATTATTATTGGGTAAGTATCGACCTGCATGGAACATGGCATAGAAGTTGGTGTGACTGGATGATAGGGGAGTCGGCGACCGAAGCTCCGGTGAACAGCAGTCGTAACTATAACGATCATGAGGTAGCAAAATTTCTTGTTGGGTAAGTTTCGACCGCATGAAACTCGCAAATGAGATGTTGGCATTGAGTTCGACAATAATGAATATATCTCCAACATACCAAAACTAGTTATCACCCCACCAGTAGTCGAAGATGTAAAGATTGCTACATAAAATAATTTTTTATTTAATTGATAATCATATAAAACGAAAGATATTTGTGTCATCTTTTATACCAAGTGTGATTGCTACATAGAATAACTCTCTTCTTGCCTGCGTGCTCCTCCAAAAACACACACTAAAATAAGAGGTAAAAATCAACCGATAGCATATATATTCGATCAAACGAGTGATTTTCTCGCCTACTACGGATAAACGAAAAATGAGGGGAAAAACTATATATATTTTTTAGGCGTTCACTCAATTATTAGTTTTTTCCATCCTTTAATACGAAAGTATTTCTCTTGCGTGTAAGTGTATAAATAACTCACTGATTTGAATTCTTACCATAGCATTTTATTTTCCATGTAAGTGTATGATTAATGTCACAACTATTCTTGCCCGCAATTATTTTTAAAAATTCAACCAAGTTCAGTCAAAGTCTTCCCTTTAAAGACAATTCTTCTCTAAAAGTCCAACTTATTTAGTCATCAATCAAATGAGCAAACAACCTTTGTGTATGAAAACAAGTCCATGATTTAATTTAGAGACTAAACATAAATTGTTTAATTAGAGTTCAAACAATATCTTAAGCTTACTTTAATTTTTAGCCATTTTACTTCTCAAAATGACAAAATGGTTTTTTCACACTATAATATAAATACCTTTGTGTAATATATATATATATATATATATATATATATTTAGTAAAAAAAAATAAAAAAAAATAAAAAAGCACAATAAATATACTAAGGAGGTTCGAGAATTTATGAAAGGACATCTAAGGCTAAATAAGGAAGAATGAAAAGAAGTCCATTACTGAAAAAAGTGGTGATCTCATCTTGCTTGTTGGGAGAGAGAAAGCTTCTGGACCACCTTTTCCAACCAGATAGCGAGCGATCACTCAGCAATGAACACTAACAGAAAGTGGTCGTGAATGAGTACCTATCCCTTACGGGAATCGAACTCGTGTCTTCGACATGAAAAGACGATGTCCTAACCACTCGGACGAAGATACGGAAAGACGATGTCCTAACCACCCGGACGAAAGGGACCAAAAAACCATTCTTCATATACCTCACTTCCGAGAATAGTAGTGGTTGGTTTCTTTCTTTTGTAGACTGTCGCAGCTACCCATAATAATGAGTATTCGTCTACTCAAATTTTCTTAAGTTTTGTAGCATCATGCATGACTTGCCAAAGAATGAGCAATATAGTTACAATTCTTATTTTAGCCGTCATTTATATTCTCTATATTAAGTGTTTGATTGCATTTTCTTCAACTCAAACTCAATATTTAACTACATTTATAAAATAAAGAAATAATGAAAAAAAAAAAAAAAAACTTATAATGTGTGGAATAGAGAATTCGAACATTTGACTTCTTAGTCGAGCACATACCCTTTATGTAAGTTGAACTATGTGCTTACGTTGATTCTTAAATTTTTTAGGTTGATTTTAATCTTTTAAATTTGTATCTTCCATTTGATCATTTCTTCTAAAATCTTAATTTTAGTTCTCTTACCTTTTGTTATCGAAAATGAAATGGGACATGTATAAAAAAAATTATTTTTTTTGCAACAATATTTTAATTAATACTAAGATTAAATTCATGACCTCTTAATCAAAAGAGACAACCTTATGTCAAATGAATTATGCTCAATTTGACTATAAAAAAAATTATTTCTTGAGTAAATAACTTTTTAATGATACATAGTTACAAGTGTAGAATTTGAATTAAAATTTCTAAAATTGTTGAGATTTGAAATATGTTAAAATATTATTATTTTATTTTATTTTATTTTTTTACACTAAACAAACTTATATTTAAGTGGTGTTTGAATTTATATATTTTTTTTTAGTTCAACAAATATAAAGTAGAATCGAACTAATTGGTTGGTACCTTATCAATCGAGTTATGAGTTATGAGCTATGTTAAGATTGGTGATTTTATTTTATTTTATGCAAAAATCAATTTATACCGCTAATATTTGAGGTTATATGAATTAAAACTCTAAACTATATAATAATTGTTTCAATTACCTTAACTTTTAGAAGTGTATCAATTTACCACTTTTGTTAGATTTTATTTGAAAAATTTTAATTTAAACACGTGGAACCTTATAATTTTAGCAATTCAACCTCTAAACTTTCATAATTGAATCAATTGTATGAAAGTTTAAGAGTTTAATTGATAAATTATTAAGTATTCACACATAGAAACTAATATTTTTTTAAGAGAGTGTAAATTGATATACGAATAAAAATTTAGGATTTTAATTAATATAACTCCAAAATGTAAAGATATAAATTAATTTTTGCCTATTTTTTTTTTTTTTTGAAAAGTTATTTTAAACTATTTCATAAAGCTTGTATCTCAAGGCATTTCTTTAAACAAATATTCTCCTTTTCTTTTTTAACTTTTCACGTGGTAAATATTTCTCAAGAAATGAAGTATGAAATTAACCAAACTTAATCACAAAACGATTGAAAACAAGTTTACGTTCATTAAGGATATATATTTGTTTTTTTTTTTTTATAGAATTTTAAAAAGAATATATATATTGTTGATACTTATATTTTTTTGGGCTGGTTGCACAAACAACAACAATAGACTCAAAATAATTATCTAATAACAATTTAGATATTGAGTGACAATATAAAAATAGGGTTGGTTGCACAAGCAGCAATCAAGCCAAAAATAATTGCAAATTTAGCAAAGTTTAAAACATTTTGCAAATATGGCAAAAAATCAGTGGCTATCACTGATAGATTTATGATTATTATGGATAGACTTCTATCACTGAGGTCTATCACTAACAAAATTCTATAAAAAAAAAAGACTACTATCAGCGAGACCATAGTATCAGCGAGACCATACTATCAGTGATAGAAATTGTCATATCCGCAAAATTTTTAAAAAAAAAATACTATATTTTTTAATTATTTTACTTTAAATTGACATCTTTTACAATTTTCCTATTTTTTTTTTTTATCTTTTTTTTTATCCTTTATTCACACATAACACTACATTTAGGCTTAGTTTGGGATTGCGGTAGCTTTTAAAATAATTGCTTCCAGCTTTGCTTTTAGAAAAATCAGTTGTAGCATGAAGTTAATTAGTGTTTGATAAATTTCAGATTTAAACCTGAAAAATTTGATTATAGTGTTTGATAAATTCCTACTAATCTTTTATTAAATAGCGATATTAACTCAAATATAAATATATTTCAATAATTAAATATGAGTTTGTATTAATATTTAACTTCAAAAAAATTTATAAACTATATATAAAAAAAAATGATATATAAAGAATGCGCCAAATAAAATCTAACTTTAGTTGAAATAAATAAATAAACAAATAAGAACAATAATTAAAAAGCATCCAATTAAATTAAAAAAATGATGAAATAAGATTAGTTAGATTATGAATAATTAGTAAAATAATAAAAAAAAAAAAAAAAAAAAAAATTGGTTAGATAGAACAGATTTTTAAAGACGCAAAATCCAAAAGCTTAAATCAACGTAAATTAAAAAGTAATTTTATTTAAATTATTTAAGAATTAGTTTTATCAAACATAAAAAACGGTTAAAATTATTTTGAAATAGCTTTTAACGTCTTCAAACACAATCTCAAATCGAGCCTTAATCTCCATAGTTAAAATCTATTTTAAACATAATCCAATATGAATATATATAGAAAAATTGTATTGGTCAGTAAAATAATTAAAAATATAACATTTTAAAAAAAAAAAAAATTACAAATATGACAATTTCTATCACTGATAGTAGTCTATCACCTCAGTTTTTTATAGAAATTTGTCAGTGACTGTCAGTCAATAGCCTAAAGTGATAGTCACTGATTTTTTTTTTGTCATATTTGTAAAATGTTTTAAATTTTGTTATATTTACCATTATTTTAGGTCTCATTGTTGTTTATGATATCAGCCTTCTATATATATATTCAAATAAAATTTCTATTTTCAAAAAAAAAAATTAGAAAAAAAAAAATCAACACCATATTTGATATTTAAAAAAAAAACACAATGTTTTCTGATTTCAAAAAAGAAGACACAACCTAAGTGAAAAGCTTAGTAAAAACCAAGAAGGTAATAGAAATCGTAACTACTAAAACATGTTCTAATTTACCACTATAATCTTAATTACCAGTTGGGGAATTGGATTTATTTTTTTTAAAAAAGTGTAGATTTAAATATAGGTAAAATTATACAAAAATGTCCATGAATTTTGGGATCAACTTTGGGAGTATGTTTAATTATGCTCTTTGAAAATTTTCATTTTTACTCTTGAATTTTGAAATTTGTTACAAAAAATACATTTGGAAACTTTTTGGAAAGCATGTGTGACATCATTTACAACATCATTTACATAAATTGATGTGTACAAATTGATTAAGTAAATGATTTTAACAATATTTTTTGAGATTAAATAAATGGTAAGAACGATTTTTTTTTCTTTCTCTTTTTTGAGTATATAAGCAAACAAAAAAACAAAACAGAAAATAACCTAACTTTAAATGTTATAAGAATCACTAATAAATGCAAAGACGATCCATGGTGGGTGTTCCTCCCTCCAAACTTATGTAACTCCCGACGCGCGTCGCAAGCCAAAAACGTGCGCCACTAGTTGCGTTTCCAATTAATCAATAGAAAACCTTCAATAATGTCACGTCTTTGGTAATCTCGTAACATTTCTCGAAATGATCTTTCCCCGACAGCAAATTCCAAAGGATGAGAGAGTCCATTCCCGCTCATTGGGTAAAGACCACCTTCTATCCTTCAAAGTTATTGCTTCTGCAAGCTCTACAAATCCATAATCTTGAACCCTTGCGTCATCATCATTTTTATTTTACCGAAAAAACAATCTTAATCTTTTATAATAGTTAAAATTATATCACGCCAATTTTCATCTTTTATTTAATCGAAAAGTATATTTTTTGAACCAATTTTAAAGCTCAATTGGTATTTTTTTTAAAACAAATTTCAACATCCAAAATGCAAAAATGAACCTTTTCAAAGTGTTCATAGGTATTTTTGTATAATTTAAGCTTAAATATATATATATATGTGGATGTGTGTTATAATTTATAAAGGAAATAGATAAATGAAATAAAATTGGTGTTTGGGTTTAAAAGAAAAAAAGAAAAGAAAAAGGAAAATGAGAGATTGAGTCTTGTTTACGCCAAACATGTCGTCCAATTCTATTCCTTTCTCTTCTTAACGCACCCATTACTATAAAGAACCTTCGCTTTCCTTCTCACAATTCCCACGCTTCATCTTCTTCTTCATCTTCTTCATCTTCTTCCATTTTATGCCTCTTCTTTCTCCTCCCCCTTTTCCCATGATTCTCTTTCTCCAACTCTAACAAAAGAAATTGCCCTCTTCACTTGCACGAGTTGCACAAACTTCCCCTTTTCCTTCCTGGGTTTCTTCTTCTTCTTCTTGGGCACCCATGGAGAAGCTCAATTTTGTCAAAAATGGTGTCCTCCGATTGCCCCCTGGCTTCCGCTTCCACCCCACCGATGAAGAGCTCGTCGTTCAATACTTGCAGCGGAAGGTTCTTTCCTGCCCTCTGCCGGCTTCAATCATCCCTGAAGTCGACGTTTGCAAGGCTGATCCATGGGATTTGCCTGGTTAGTTTAAACCCACTTCTTTTTTTGCCCCAATTTTGTAAAAACACTTCCATTTCTGTAATTTCTGTCATTTATGTGCCTGTGTTTTTTTGGGGATTTTGTTGTGATATTGGTTTTGTGTTCTTAGGGAATATGGAGCAAGAGAGGTATTTCTTCAGCACTCGAGAAGCTAAGTACCCAAATGGGAACAGATCAAACAGAGCCACGGCCTCGGGGTATTGGAAGGCTACTGGAATTGACAAGCAAATTGTGGCTTCCAAGGGAAACCAAGTGGTTGGATTGAAGAAAACTCTGGTTTTCTATAAAGGAAAGCCGCCCCATGGCTCTAGAACTGATTGGATTATGCACGAGTATCGTCTTGTTGCTTGCCCACCAACTGTTTGCTTAAATGCCTCACAGGAAAAAACCTCCCTCCAGGTGATTTAAACTTCTGGGTTTTGTTCGTTTCGATGCAAATAGTGTCCTTACTTATATACTACTGATGTCCGAACATTGTTAGTATCCTCATAATCTTTCCTTCAAACTAACGACTATTGGCTCTGATATCATGTTTGATTGATTATGGGTTAGGATATGTTTAATCTTTTATTCTTCACTTTCAAAATTTGAAAAGCTGCTTTCATAGGGTGTGTTAGAAATGGTTGTTTATGCTGAATGAAGTGTTGGTAATAATAGAAGGTGAATTTTGCAGAGCTCTGTGGTTCCAATGGAGAATTGGGTTCTATGTCGCATATTTCTGAAGAAAAGAAATGGGCAACAACAAAACGAAGAGGAGAAAGAGACAATCAGCAACAAAAAGCCAAGGATTGTTGGGAAGCCTGTGTTTTATGACTTCATGAGAAAAGAGAGAGCTGAAACAGACTTGAATTTGGCTCCTTCTTGTTCATCTTCAGGATCCAGTGGGATCACAGAAGAGATTTCAAATCATGAATTGGATGATCATGAAGAAAGCAGCAGCTGCAACAGCAGCTTCCCCTACTTTAGAAGAAAACCTTAAGAGAAGATCCTTTTTTTGTTTGTTTATTTATTCAGACACCTTCCTTTGCAGTAGCAGTAAATTTCTCTCGTTTCCCATGTCGGAATAACCCCGAAAGAAAGAAGAATCGTAGTCGTCGGTCGAGTATAGTTTTCAGGTTTCTGGTCTGTGATTCTGTGGAGATATCAGTGTCATAAGCCAAAAGAGATCAAAGAAACTGAATCGGCATTTAACTTCTTGTTAGTTACCCAGAGAAAGAAAGTAAGAATGAAGAAGAAATGGAATGTTAAAGAGATGAATATCAATCATGTAATGAAATCCCAAGTTTTCAAAAGTCTCATTTGGTAATTAATTGTCTTAATTTTCCTATCAAATAATGCTATCTTCTTTTGCAATAATAACTTTAACTCTCCATTGTTGTGATGTGCAAGCCATGCAGTTATGAGTTATGTTTCACTGTTTGAAAAGCAAAATATGGAAAGGGTTGGGGGAAAAGAAGAAGAAAAAAGAGGGGTATAAATGCAACATTAACTTTCTCAAAGAAAATCTCTTTTTTTTTTTTTTTGAAAGAACAAGAAGAAGAATGTGATCCTCGGAGGATCCGATTAGGAAGAAGTTGCTTTTTCTTTCAAGGAAAGCCAAAAGAAAAAGAAAAAAATTGACTCTTAAAATAAAACATAAATAATCACAATAGAACCCAATTCCATAATATTGGTTTTTTTTTTTTTTTTTTTTTTTTTTGGTTCGAATTTGAAAGAGTCCCCAACAATTCTAAGCTGAGTATATATGCTGATTTCAAAAATCTTCTTAAAGAATTTTGTTTTGAATTCGAATCCTTTAATCTCTAATTATAAATTGTAATTAAAAAAAAAAAAAAAAAAAAAAAAAAAAAAAAAAAAAAAAAGTCAACTTTCATTGTTCCAAATGTCAGAGCAATGTCCCCCATGCCTTCTCAGTTGTGAAGAAACACAGAAAGAAAAGACCATGTTTCGGGAAACAGAATTTAACGAATTTCTGAAAATTTCTGAAAATACCCCTTCAATTATTTTAATTTTATATTTTTTTTCCCACATATATTTCGTTAAATCCAAGAAAATAAAAAATTCAATAAATTTTCCATTTACTTCCAACTACTCCGTAGATCGATTTAAATACAGTATAAACTTAATTAATTAATCGCTTAATGAAATGATTTATTAATCATAAGTTAATCTATAAGTGATGGACCCATGACACGTGTCACGCATGCAAGGCCACGCCGGCCTGCGGTTGACTCACCCACCGTCGCCGTACGTATTATTAATATAATAACAAATTCTGAAGCAAAGCCTTTTTATTTAGAAAAAAATAAAAGAAATATAATGTGTTAAAATTATTTATTAAAATTATGTGACAGTATAATAAGGGGTGGGTAGCCGTCGTACGCAAAGATTGTGATATCATAAACCGAGGAGGTTAAAAGCGTGGGCCACAGACCAATGAATGACCGCCAAATGGACGCCAACAAGGCTAAGGGCGGCATTTTTTTAATAATTAAAATAAAGGCTTCCTTCAGATTTGGGTTAAAAAAAATAATAATAATAAATGGTTAATGTTTTGTTAATTTTGTGTTGGGTTAATTTTGGTCAATTTAAGTGGTTTTGATCTACTTTTAGTAAATTTTAATTGATTTGATTAACATCTAATATTTGAAGGTTGATTTTTAATAATTCTTGTTGAATCAATAAGTCAATTCAACCATATTGAAAAACTATCCTTATCAATCTTTTGCTTAAACTCTTGGAAACTATTTGGTTCATGGATTGAGTTTGTATGGTCTAAAATTGTGTTTTTTTTTCTTTTTAGTTAGTCTAAAATTTTGAAGTTGAATCTATATTTAGTATATACATTCATTTATCTCATGCTACAAGTTTACTAATCCCATAAGCTACATGAATCCATATTTTTATAACTTACCTTTCAGACTATAAATTTATTTTTTACAAATCACAAACCCATTAATATGGACAATCAAAACATAAAAATGAGTTAATCAAATCCAAAATCTTCCAGTTTCAGCCTAAACAAAATCAACACCCAATGTTTTGAGTTCACAAATATTAGTTTAAAAGAGTACTCGAGGAGGTGCGCGTAAATTGACTCATACACGAACCATATAAACATATATGTTATTAAGGATGAAAATATTCGTAGATATGTCGATATATCCGTAAATCGAAGGGTTCGATATAGATATTAAGGGTTAATGGATATCACTAATATCTTTTATAAATACCTATAAAACATCAAAAATATCATCAGAAATATCCATGGATATCAATATTTTATGGATATATCCATAAAATTGAAATACCGATATCAATATAGATATCAATATCTTCATCCTTGGTTACTTATTACTAAGATTTGCATCAAGAGATAACAAAGAATCAAATATATTGAAAATTATTGGTTTGATTTCATTTATCATTAGTTAACATTAACACATCTAATAAAAATGAGTTAAAAAGGGCAAGCTATATAAGAAAGGTTTTTCTTTTTTAAACATGGTCAATATAAATAGGCAGTATTTAAAAAAAATTAATAAAATGATGGCCTTGGAATTTCTTGTGATGGAAGTTTAGAATCATCAAAGGCTGTTGAAGTTCTTCACGTCACCTTTTTATGAACAAATTTCACTTTCAAAAAAAAAAAAGAGGAATTGGATTGAATTGTGGATTGCTGACTTAGGGTTTCTCATTTGTCAATCACGTGGGCAGCACGTCATGGTAGACCACAAAACTTACAGCTAAAACTTTTTTTTGTATATAATTTTTTAATTTTCTTATGTAGGCCAACCTGATAAGGTCAATAACATTTAAAGAAAAATCCTACCAATCCTAGAAACATATCAAAAGGCAAATAAGGGAGGGTCTCCATCAACAAGCAAGGGCATATTAGAAATTTATAACAAAAATTACCTATCAGAGAAGGAATTGAATTGTCATCAATTATGTAAGTTGACCACTTCTTCAGCCAACCACTCTTATAAGCTGTTTGTTTTGGACAAACATTAAATAAGAGAGGTTGCTTTGCATCCCTGCAACAAAGACATTTCTATCTCTCCAATCTTTTTTTACTTCTTTTTGCTTCCTGAATCTCTGCAAAATAAAAGAGAAAATTCATCTTATTGAAAATAAATCCAGCCCAGAAAACTTCTGGTTGGTGGGGTCCAGTCAGCAAGTGAGGAACAATCAGGATTATTTCCTTTGATGTCAATGTTTGATCAACCTACTCATACTTCTCTAGTTCAATGGTGAGTAAATAATGCCTGACATTCTGAGACAGGCATTTCCACACCTTTAATGGAAAAAACTTTCAAGAAAATGCAATATTCAAAAGCAAGGTAGTACCTGTAATTCGCCACATCAGTTGCTGCGTTCTTCAAGAAACTTCGGAGTTTAGATGGTTCAACCTAATACACAACAATTGCAGGAGTGGAAGATTGAATCATCGACTTTTGAAATGATAATTGGTGTCTTATCCATTGAGCTCCATGATACTACTTATCATATGATACAAGTTAAGCTTTTAAGTATCAAGCTGTTCAAACAAGTTTATACCGAAACTTTTTGAACTGCATTTGCCTTTAGCAACAAGTGAAGGTATCATTATGTTGAGGTCTGAAATCAAAAAGACTAACCCCATCAACGAAAAAGTTCCCAGAATAACCTAAAAAACTTGGAGTTATAGAGATATCTGCATAAATTACTTCTAAACAAATTAGAACTGTATGCCAAGTCCATATCAGTAACATTCAATACAATACAACTCAGGGTTTTTCAACTGATTAAATCATTATACTTTCTGTTTTCTTCCAACCTATTTACCTCAATAAGAATTTGGATAGCAGTTACTAACTGCCAGTTAGCACCATTATTCATAATTTCTGCCAATCCAACATAAACGAGTAAGTATTCCAATAAAAGTTCACATAGAAAGGACGAGCTTATGTCTTTGGGTTGTTTTACAAGTTAAAGCTGCACTACACGAACACTAGAAAGGATGAACTTTTTCTTGAAGGGCTTGCCTTTTCCAGTTCAGATCTTTTCAGCCCTAAACTTCAATAGTGAATTTGCTTACTAAAAGACAAGAGCCATTCATGAGGGAGCAAGGACCATGAAAAACTAATCACCTTAAATCAAATGACAAAACCAAATAAAAATGATGTGAAACTCCAGGCAGTAATTCCACACTAGTGTATTGTCATCACTTACATATGAGGATGAAAAAAAATTACATCACTCAAATCTACTTACTGTTTTGTTTACTCTTCCTTTCTCAAAAGGCCCCCAAATAAGAAAAAATAAACATTGGCACTGCAATGCCAAAGTTGCCAAACCCTTTTGGATCTTATGGAGTTCTTACTCATTTTTTCCAACTTGGCTAATTTTATCTCCGGAAGATTTAGGTGGAGGTGGCTCGGAACATGCCCTCAGAACAGCCTCATTCTGGAAAGGACAAATGTGAATTTAGAACACACATCAACAATTTAAAAGATGTTTCTAGAATTTGTAATTTTTCATCTTAGAAAATAACAATATATAAAATAAGAACAACAAAACAGAAATTCGAAATAGAATTCCATTGTAACAACCAAAAGGGCATACATAGCATCTACATTTCTGAAGTATAGCAAAATCGAAAAATTGGGTGAGAAAATGCATTGGCTGTAGAATGAACCATCTTTAGATGGATGTATTTGAGAAGCATAATTTATGCAAGTCAACTAAAAATAAAATGGTTAAAATATCATTTCGGTCCCTGTACTTTCAAATGTCCAAATTTACTATTTAGTCCCTTAAGTTTCAAAAAATCTTAAATCTAGTCCTTATTGTTTTTTTTTTTTAGAAGTGAAACAATTTCATTAATAAATGAAATGATGGATAAAAACTTCAAACACCCATAGGTGAGTTACATAAAAGCTCTCCAATTGGAGATTAAAGTTTTTGTTTTTTTGCTTGAAGTTAATTTATATCAAATTTGCTAAAATAACAATAATAATTTTCATTCAAGGAAAAATACAATGTGAATATATTTTCAAATTTATAGAGAGAAACAAATGGAGACTAATTGTTTTTGGAAAAGTTAATCATAAACTAACCGTAGGACTAATTTTAAGATTTATTGAAAGTACAAGGACTAAATATGGACATTTGAAAGTACAAGGACTAAAATAGAATAAGTTTCAAAGTATAGGGACCAAAATGGTAATTTAACCAAATAAAATTGTACTCGCGCCTCGACAATAAACAATCAAAAGACACCATTTTATTATAAAGAGAGAATACCAACATGAAGAGTAATCTAAGACTTCACATAATTTCCTTTTTAGGATATAAATTTGACACTCTTAACAGGATAAGTCAATTAAATAAAAAGTACCCTTAAGTCACTTTGCCAAGACTCGTAAAAATGTATAACTTATGCCTTAATTTGATGCAATTCTAACAGCTAAATAGTAAATATCTATGCTGACCCTCGCAAATTTTATTTCACTGAATAGACATTCCACTTTCAGAAAAGTAAGAAAAGCAACCTACAAACTTTGAATTCCATTCATCAAAGCAGGAAAGCCTTTTTTCACTTGTATTCTTTGCCTTTTTTATAAGAGAGAATTTCAATGATTAAATGAAATTTACACGCACAAAAAGGGGGAGAGAGACCATTCTAGGGAAGTTACCTAAAGTGGCAACTACAAAAAGAATCAAAGTTTTTTCTTGCTCAAAGAAAATTCTACTGTTCCTTTTTAAAGGGAAGATCCTTCAAGATAAGAAAAAGGTTGTTTTGGAAGTCATTTAGAAGAGTAGTGGCCCACTTGGAAGTGCTGAACACGGTTAGAAATTCGCAATACATGCCATTGAGATATTTATCTGAGCAGTGTTTTAAAAAGCCCTTCCAAGGCGCGCGCCTAGGCGCAACGTTATCGACTCGCCTTGGAAAGGCGAGGCGCATTGACAAAGGCGCGCGCCTCAGCCGCGCCTATCGAAAAGCCCTAAGGCGCGCGCCTATTCTTTTTTTTTTTTATATCAAAACGGCAGCGTTTTTTTTATCATTAAAAAAAAAAAAAAAAAAAAAAAACCAAAACGCAAGGGTTATCTGCGTTTTGGGTTATTTTTTAAAAAAAATCCTCAGATCACTCTCTCTCTCCCCCCTCCCACTTCTTCGATTTTTTTTTCCCCAGCCCCAGCCTTCTTTCGATTTCTCCCTCTGCCGGCTGTCGGCGCCACTCCATCGCCATCAGACGTCGTCGTCGCCCTCACCGTCGGACCTCGGACCTCGCCGTCGGAAATAGGTATCTCCCTCAGTCTCTGACATCCCTCTCGAGTCTCAGCTCTCCCTCAGTCTCTTTCTCTCGGTCTTAGACTCTTAGTTCCTTAGTTTCAAATGGCTGAGGATAGTTTAAGAACAGATCTCGCATGGAAATATTCTCGATTGCAAAATGCCGAAAATGTAAATACAATGGTTTGTAGTTTTTGTTCAAAAATAACCAAAGGAGGGGTTTATAGAATGAAGCAACACCTTATTGGTGGTTATCGAAATGCAACGGCTTGTAGAAAATGTCCGGATCATGTTAAGGAAGAACTTCAAGCATACATGTCCAAGAAAAAGGAAATTAAAAGCCAACGAAATTTGATTCCGGACATTGATGATGTTGAAAATTATGGCAATGATGACGAGGATGAAGATGATGTGTTGATAACCCATTCGAGCAAAAGATCGACATCCAGTTTAGAATCAATGAAGTCTTCTTCTAAGAAGCCAAAACAAAAGGGTCCAATGGATTCATATTTTACTCTTAACCCGAAAACTGTGGTTCAAAATCGCACGAATGATAAGGGTAAAAGGGAAGCAAACAACATTGAATGCGGTCTACAAAAAGGAGATGAGAGAGAACACGATTCAAAGAATTGCTCGATGGTTCTACGATGCTGGAATTCCTCTCAATACTTGCAATTATCCGAGTTTTGCACCCATGATAGAAGCAATAGGACAATTCGGCCCTGGATTGAAACCACCGACCTATCATGAACTGAGAGTGCCATGTTTAAAAAAAGAGTTAGAAAACACCCGTGAGTTGATGACGGGTCATACGGAGGAGTGGGCCAAGGTTGGATGCACTATCATGACCGATGGATGGACGGATAGGAGAAGTAGGACATTACTTAACTTCTTAGTTAATAGTCCAAAAGGCACAATGTTCATAGAATCCATTGATGCTTCATCTTACGTGAAGGATGGGAAGAAAATGTTTGAATTGCTTGACAACTTTGTAGAGCGCATTGGAGAAGCCAATGTTGTACAAGTTGTTACTGATAGTGCCTCGGCAAATGTGATGGCAGGTAATGCTAGCTCCTTTTGAAATTAGTCTCACAATCTTACACATCATTTTAAGTTGTCTAATCTTATCTTACTTTACTTTGTTATTTGTTAATAGGGAGATTGTTAGAAGCAAAACGACCAAATTTAGTTTGGTCGTCATGTGCTGCTCATTGTTTAGACTTGACGTTGGAGGATATATACAAGATCCCAAATATTCGCCAAACACTGAAAAGAGGCATGGAGATCAGTAATTTCCTTTATGGCGTCTTGGATTGTTAAATATGATGAGACGATTTACTGGTGAAAAGGAGTTGGTTAGACCAGCTAAGACTCGTTTTGCTACAGCTTCCATGACATTATCAAGCATACATCGTCAGAAGAACAACTTGAGGAAGATGTTTACTTCGGATGAATGGAAGAATAGCAAATGGAGCAAAGAAGCACTGGGCAAGCGAGTTCTTCAACATATTCTGAATGCTACTTTTTGGAACACAATTGTGTTTGCTCTGAAAGTCTCAGGCCCTCTAGTTCGAGTTCTTAGGTTGGTGGATGGCGAGAAGAAGCCTCCAATGGGATATATTTACGAGGCAATGGATAGAGCTAAGGAGGCCATAGCTAAATCATTTAATGGAAAGGAAAAAAATACAAGAAGGTTTTTGAAATCATTGATCAAAGATGGGAGTTTCAGTTGCATCGTCCCTTGCATGCAGCAGGCTATTATTTAAACCCATAATTCTATTATTCAAATCCTAACATTCAAAAGGATGATGAAATTACGAATGGGTATTACACATGTATGTCAAGAATGGTTCCTTCTCTAGAGGCTCAAGACAATATACTTGAAGAGCTGACCAAGTACAAGAAAGATGAAGGATCTTTTGGCCAAATGATAGCCATACGACAAAGAAACAAAAGATCTCCAGGTAAAATGTACTCCGAGTGTTTGATAATGTTTTTGTTGAATTGAAAGCTATTAACATAGGTTTGAACTTCCCATCTATAGTGGAATGGTGGGATGATTTTGGACAATCAGCTCCAAACTTGCAAAAGTTAGCTGTGAGAATTTTAGGTCTTACTTGTAGTGCCTCTGGATGCGAACGTAATTGGAGTGATTTTGAACAGGTTAGTTAAATTCTACTCAAGTATCTTGAGAATTAAGTTTTATTGTTTGAATTGTCATGGAACTCTCCTTATACTTGCAGCTTCATAGCAAGAGAAGGAATAGACTTGCTCAATATCGCCTGAATGATTTGGTGTTCATCAAATATAATAGAGCATTGAAACGTCGATATAATGTTCGAGATCTCATCGACCCCATAACTTTAAAAGATATTGATGATAGTAATGAGTGGTTGACTGGGAGAATGGATGATGATTCTGAAGAGGATGAGGATTTTGTATTTGATGATGATGATTTAACATGGGGCGATGTTTCAAGAGCTTCCGGAGCAAAAGAACTAGCATATTATTCTAGAAGCTCATCAAGAACCAAGGATAAAGGTCAATCTTCTAGTTCTTCCTCCAGACCGCCACCGCCTCCGCCACGAGGTCCACGACCCAAACCCAAACTAGTAAATTTTCATGACTCTGAGACTGAAGAAGAAGATACAGATGGCTATAAGTCCAATGATGGAAAGGATGAAGCTGAAGAACTATTTAGTGATGAAGATGATGAGTTTGATGTTGATACTTAGGATTTAAGTTTTATTTATTTATGATTATTGTTGTTGAGTTGAAGACTTATGTTTAAAGACTATTGTTTACATTTTATATATATATATATATATATATATTATTTTTTTAGACACTCATTTCTTTCCATGAAGGTCTTTAAATTGTGTATATATACATGTATATTTTTTTTAAATGTTTTTTTATATATAGTCCGCCTCGCAAAATAAAGCCCGCGCTTTTTTGTGCACCTTGCGCCTAGACTCCAGAGGGTCTTTGCGCCTTTTAAAACACTGTATCTGAGGATGTTGGTGAGAAGATTCATTTTTGCACCTTAGACATTCAGATCTCTTCTAAGATTGAGGTTCTACCTCCTGAGAGGTGCTCCACGTATGGGAATAATGCGATTGTTTTTTTTTTCTTGATAAGGTACTGAACTTTCATTGAGAAAAAAAGAAAAGCCCTAGAAGAAGCCCCCTTAAAGAAAAGAGGTTCAAGTCAAGTAAAACAAGACTTATAGAATAATTACAAAAAAGCCGCGTCACCGACGGCCATAAAGAAACTTGAAATCTAGTAAGGGACCAAATAGCACCAAGCTCCCCTTCCGAACCTCTAAAGGTTCTATTGTTTCTTTCCCCCCAAAGGCCCCATAAAACCACGCAGATCCCAGCCTGCCACAAAATCTTTCCTTTCTCTCAAAAAGGCGGATGGAGAAGGACCTCCTCGATCATCTCTCTCAGGTGCTTATGCCAAGCAAACAGGACGCCGAACACCTCAAAAAAGAGATTCCACACGTCCTGAGCGAACTCGCAGCTCCACAACAAACACAACAAATGATCCAGGTCTTCCTCC
The DNA here is from genome assembly GCA_028017165.1 of Herpetospermum pedunculosum. NCBI lineage: Eukaryota > Viridiplantae > Streptophyta > Magnoliopsida > Cucurbitales > Cucurbitaceae > Herpetospermum > Herpetospermum pedunculosum. The sequence continues at coordinate 65,075,202 of CM051524.1, forward strand.
GCCCTCCAACAAAGAATACAGCAGAAAGGACCAACCAAAGTAAAATTCTTTTTCAAGAGACTGTCTAGAGTGTTAACTCTTCCATGAATGACCAGCCACACAAAAAACCGAATCTTTTTTGGAACTTTCACCTTCCAAAGAGAAGAAAAGACCGACTCACTAACCGGGGAAGGATTAATTAAGCTCTAAAAGAACGAGCTACACGAAAAACCCTCAACGAGGTTAGGGGTCCAAAGACAAGCATCCTTTCTACCCGGACTAAGAGTAAGCCCCCCAATAATAGCCAGGAGAACCATAATATCCGACGTTTCTCTATTAGATAAAGTCCGATGAAATCCAAAGGAAAAGGAAGGAGAATTTTCCGACTGGTTAAAAATATCCGCGACAAAATGATTTTTAAAGGAAGACAGATGATATAACCTAGGAAACAGAGAGCGGAGGGGACAATCCCCCACCCACTTATCCTCCCAAAAATAGGTATCCTTACCATCCCCCGCAAAAAACTGAATCAAGCTCGAAAATAAAGGAATCTCGGAAGAGATATCCTTCCCAAGGATTTCTGAAAGTGCCTTTGACCTTACCCGACCACCACTCGACGGATGAGGGCCGTATTTACTAGCAATAACCTTGTGTCACAGGGTATTAGTCTCGGAGAATGATGTGATGGTTGTTATTAGAGTCTTTGTACTTCTAAAAGGTGGAATGAGTTTTCTAGCTCTTTTTTTCTTTTTTTGAAGGAGAAACAACTATAATTTCATTGGTGGGATGAAATTACAAAAGAGGGCAAGTAGTCCCATCCCATTTCTTACTTTAGAAATATTCATCTATGAGCTCATTTACTACTAAGCAAGAGTCAAAAATTTGCATCGTATCAACAAAAGTTGACTGTGAAGCAAAAATAGTAAACTGAGCTTTTTCTAAGTCGATCAACGATCAATTGTGACTTCCGCAAAAATCTAGGATAATGGGCCAAAAGTCTTTTACTATTCTTACACATGATTTCCAGGATTTCAAAGAAATATTTTCTTCCTTTTGCTGTCAACTATTCTATGTTAGTTGGAAACCTTCATCTCCTCGCTCCAATTTGACAGATTTGCACACTTGATTCCAAAAAGAACCTTCTTCCATCAACATAAGGATTTGGAGTTTGAATTAGAGGGTGCTTCTAAAGGCCTTTTAGGATGTGTTAGGAGGGGTAAAGTCTTCCAACTCATCAAGGGCTTTAAGATCAACAAGATTGTTGGCATTTTTGAGAAAATGTTGCCAAGAGTTTCCTAATTCCATCTTTTCAGCAAAAACTTCATTTATTAAAGTTTGCTAATCAAGCCATGGCCTGGCCAGCCTTTGAAGGAGGAAGAAATCCAATTTTCAAAATTCCATCAAAAGGTTATATGCTTAAGCCACATATTCACAAATTTGAAAGATGTAGGGCCCATTTTATGCCACCATCCAAGAGAGTCGGAAAATGATCTATAAGGCAAACCTCTCCGGTCATGGAGCCAAGAAACCTATGAACGACCGAACTTTCATTAACAAAAAATGAAAGAATACAAAGACCTACATGAGGCAAACTAAAGAAAATGAGGCAAACTAAAGGAAGGGCCTCCAATAAAGTAAAACAAGGCCAAATGGATAATTACAAAAAGATTTTGCTACCGAAGCCCACAAAAAGGCGTTGAACCTAATAAACATCAGTCGCAAGCCCTCTAAAGATCCTATTATTCCTCCATCCCCATAGGCCTCACAGAACAGCACACACATTGGTCTGCCACAAAAACCTTTCCCTCTCTCGAAAGGGAGGATGGAGAAGGATTGTCTTCCACACCAAGGCAAAGATAGAATCACTTGAGGGAGAGGGATTGACCAAACAACAAAAGAATGATTTACAGGAGAAGCCTTTAGAAGGACAGAGACTCCAAAAACGAATATCTATTCTCCCTGGAATACAACAAAACTCCCCAATCAACGAGAGAAGGGCAATAATATCCGTCGTTTCCTATCGGATAAAGGACGTCGAAACCCCAAAACAGGCGAAGAAGAGGACAAAGAGTTAGGCAAAACATAGGCCACCGAATGGTTCCTCATCGAGGATAAATTGTACAAACGAGGAAAAAGAGAGCATATGGGTCTATCCCCCAACCACTATCCTCTCAGAAGAAAGTATCTCTCCCCTCACCCACCAAACAATGGACAAAAAGAGAAAAGAAAGGAAGCCCCTCAGCAATACCCTTCCAACCCCCAACCATTCAAAAGGGAGCTTATTCAATCTATTTGGAAAGACAGTGTTCCTAAGAAAGTAAAATTATTTCTCCGGATCCTAATTGGAAGGGTTAAAATCCTCAACATTGTTTATGATGCTGTAGAAATAAGAAATTTGTGGACAGTTACATGATCTGTATGAATCCTAAAGCTTAAAAGCAATCCCACCACCTAGTCTTAATTATTTGAACCATAAATGAGACATTTGAGCAGAAAGTGATAGCAAGGCCTATTTTAATGCACCGTGAACAATGGGAAATGATGGCAAAATGCAAAAGTACTGAACAAAAAATCCCAAATAGATATCCCGACGACGAGTCTCACTGTTAACCATTTTAAGAATGATGAACATGGTTTCCAATCCTTTTCACATTGCGTTCAGAAAATGTCCATTCCAATGCATATAAAAAAATCAAGCTGAAGAAGAGTCTCCTAAATCTGCCTCTTTTGTTCCAACTCCGACATTAATTGTATTGAATGATTCAGCGTCAGCATCCAATCAATTAAATTTAAACCCTCAAAATTCTATTCCTAAAACCAACTCATAGCAAGGTAATTTCGGATAATCGAGTATATACTATTTCCAAACGAATCAGCAGAATTCTTTCCAGCATCGATTCTCAAATTATGACAACAAAAACATTTCTACACTAAAGATGAAGAACCAATGGGTGGAATGAAAGACAGAGAGAGAGAGAGAGAAGAAAATCGAACCTGCCAAACACGGAGAAGTCTTTTCTTGGCGTTGGCTTTACGGGTGGTGGTGAGCTTAATTCGCTTCCAGACTAAACCTCCAGAATCGTGCTTCTTCACAATCTCCAATATACGAGTCCCCCAAAATGCACCTGCCATCTCCCGGATTGTGGCCGAGCTTTATGGTGCTGCTACTGCTAGTCTGCTACTAACCAAATGCCCCAAAAAAGGCTACGGCTTTATGCCACTTCTACCCCTAAGGAGTCGACGTCTGAGGAGACAGTGACGAAGTAGGACGACTGCAGGCGGATGAGAAGGTGAGAGAGAGTCGGAGGAGACAGTGACGAAGAAGGAGGCGACCGCAGGCGGATGAGAAAATGAGAGAGATGAACGTATGCGGACGAAAGAGGCGCATAGAAAAATCGCAAACCAAATCTAAATCAGATGACCTAAGTTGTTAGGTCGGTTTCGGTTAACCGAGCAACCGTAACGAAATGAGTCGGTTCGAGCCGAAAACTATATAATATTCTTAAAACCAAACCGACTCGCTTCAGTTCCTTACACCATAAATAGGTCAAAGTGTATTTTTTTACTTTTTTTTTTTCAAATAAACACTCAGGACAGGACCAAGTAGGGGTGCAAGGAAAACCCGAAAAAACCGAACCGAACCGAAAAACCGACCGAAATCGATATAAATTGCGGTTCGGTTCGGTTCGGCTCGACGGTTTCGGTTTGAATATTACGAAAACCGAATATTTCGGTCGATTTGCGGGTTTTCCATTTTAGAATCGATGAAAACCGAACCGACCGTTAAAATATATATATATACTAAAGTAAAATGTTTAACACAAATGCTGTGTGGTCCAGTGGTTATAAACCTTGTTGGCATCCTTGGAGTCCCAAGTTCGAGCTTCACCTACCACTTGTATCTTTCTAGTTGAGTTTCATATGACAGTTGGTTTTTCTAAAAGCAAAATTGAGAGCAAAGTTACCGCAATCTCAAACGGAGCCTAAATTGAGTTTGTTTTTTTGTTCAACAATTACCATAAACGAAGGAAGTCGAATTCATCAACCTTTAGATTGCTTGAATTCGTTGGAGCCCAATTAAGTAAATAACATGGATTATGATATACAAAGTTTGAAAATTTATTGCCTTAAAATAATATATAAATTTTTTTATAAATTTTTGGGTAAAAAATCATTTTTACCCTAAACTTGACAAGGTGGGTCAAATTTAACTCTAAATTTTCAACTTCATCAATTTAAACTTCAAAAGTGTATCAATTTGTACCCTTAGTTAAGTTTATGTTTCAATTTAGAAAGGTTTATCGTACATGCCCAAAATCACGTTTTATTCTATGATGTATGTCTTAGCAAGTTGAAGAGGTTGATGTTGAAGAATGTTTTTAAGAGATGTATTATTTAAATAATGAATAATTAATTTTGATTTTATTCTACGATGTAGTCGTGGATTGGATGAGGTTGTAGTTGCAGAGAGGTGAATGAAAAACAAAAATCTAAACCTTTTTATTTTGTACCATGTTTATTGAAAATGAAAAAATATTTATCAAATTTGTCATGATTTGCAAGAAGAAAGAAAACCAGAACAATCACTCTTGTTGAAGAAAAATGTGGGATTTAGTTTTTTTTTTTTTTTTTTCCAAAGGTATTTAATTAATGCGGAGATTGAATCTCGGATCTCTTAGTCAATGGCACATCCTTATGCCAAATTCCCAAAAAAAAAAAAACTTGATCGACTTGCAATGTTTCTTTTATACATGCGCACTATCCCCATGGGTTGGGGGTTTTCTCTCAATTTGAGAGTTATGATTTTTCCGTCCGACAGTTTCGTGTTGTTTAGGTTTAGGTGTGGGAGCGAATTGCTTTCACGATGCGGCGGCGGCATGCTTTCAAGGTGCGACGCCTGGTACGAGAAATGAGAGAGTCTTAAGGAGCGAGACAAGGGGAAGAAGGCTTTAATGGTTTTTTTTTTCTTTTTCTTGTCTTCCTTCCCCACTCCAGAGACTGATTAGTAATTCGCGAAAACACGATCTCGCCTCTACAAAATCTTCTGTCGTTTTCATTTTTTGAAATACTGCAAAAAATACTATCAAAATAGATGACATTCGCCAACGAAAGCATAACTCCGTGTATATAAATTAGTGACTAATATTTTTTAGGTTCCCTCATCACCCTTACATATTGTCTTTAAAAAAATCATAATTTCCATATTCTCCACCTTTAAAACAAAAACAAAAATTATATTAAAAATCTTTTTCTTTTTTTTCTTTAAATTTTGCTTATTTGTCGTGTAACAATAGACCATAATCTTTTCTTCTACCTCAAAACCACATCTCAAGATTCTTATGTTGAACCTTTAAGATGATTTTTGTTTCATTTTTATAATTTTTTGTAATTTTTCATGTTATTGACTCGATTCATCTATTTTTCCTAAATTCATTTTAAAAACGAATATATATATATATATATATATATATTGTCATTAAGTGGCTAAGAACGCAGTATTACCTACTGTATTGCCTCAAAATGTCATGAATTCGTAGTGATTGGTGCCCGACGAAGCCTGAACCTATAGATCTAGAGTCGTTAGGGGATGGGTAACCTAAATCCAAGGTCAATTACGATTGGGTCATTACCGAACCTTGTCGGAAGAGGGAAAACTGTCGTTGGTCGCCGAAATCGGGCGGGTGAGGTCACACCTACAACAAAGAAATGCCTCAGGGGACTGTCGGGATGAAAAGGGAAAATAACTAAGAAGAGAAAAGCTTACCACCAAAGATCGTCCAAAAGCGTCACTCGTGGATGAGGAATTTGTTGCCTACTCGTGGTTGGTCAAACCCGACAAAAGGAGGGAGAGGTCGTCGATGCACCATCGCTTGTCGTTGATGGGTCTCGTCGGAAGGATGGTCGGACGAAATGGACGAGAGGGATAGGAATCGTCGCGCGCGTGGGTTGCCGAAATTGCGTCGTCTACGCCGAAGATGGGAGGGAAGACTATTGTGGCGCCGAAGATCTCTTTGTATGGCTCGCCGAACGCTGAAGATGGGAGGTTGCTGCTGATGGGGGAGATCGAACGAGAGAGGGGAGAAGATAAGGGTTGGAAGAGATGATTTTTTTTTTTTTTTTCCGTTTTACTTACTTATTTTCCTTTTAATTCTTTGAATAATCTCTTAGGGGGCATTTGGCCAAAGGAGTTGAGGGGAATTGAAATTGTTTTGTCTAGAGTTGTTTAGTCTGAAGAGTTCTGAGGTATGTCTGTTTGGAGCAAAGAGTTGTTTAGTCTGGAGTTCTGAAGTCTGTGGTGTGTTTGGAGGAGGGAGTTGTTTAGTCTAAAGTTGTGAAGTCTGAATTTATTTTAGTTGTTTTCACAATTTTTTTCTATAAACTCTCAAAATTTTCTTATTAATGACTTCTTCCAATTCCAATAAATTATAAAAATGAAATATTTTATTTTTATTTTATCTATGCTTGACAAAAAAAATTTGAAGACAACAAAAAAAATTTTGAGCACAATACTTTACATTATTTTTTCACATTAATTATTAAAAAAAAATATATATATAGATATATTTTGTTAGGACTCATCTTTAATTTTATTAATTATAAGATTGTCTACCCATAAGTATAGTCTATCCATGTATCAAACACATCTTTATCCGCCTCCACCATCTTAAACCCATCATTCCATCTAAATCTATTTCACCCGTAAATCAGTATCTCAACAATTATGGTTTATTTTAGCTACTTTTTTTTTTTTTTTTTACAATTTGTTTCTATAATTTTCCATATTTTCATTGTTAAAGGTTTCTTTCAATAAATTTTAAGAATGCAATTTTTGTTTTTTATTTTATGTATCCTTCACAATTTTTTTTTAATATAACAAAAAAAAAATTGACCACAATACTTCACATTCTTTTTTCAATATCACTCACATTAATTATTCATTTTATTTGGATAGTTTTGAAATAAAAGAAATTCGTACAATATTGTGTTAAATATTACATGTGAATTTGAAAGATTTTAAACTATTAATTTAAACGGGTCCAAATAAGCTGATGTTTTTATTTATCCATGGTAAGAATACTACATTTTGAATTTGGTTTAAGTACCAATTTTGATTGAACAACCTAATTTATATTTAAGATAATAAAAATAGGTTGAATTGCATTTTTAGTCATTTTACACATTTAGTTTAAATTACGTTTTTTTTAAATAATTAAAAATATTGTGGGGGAGAGAGAGGAAGAGAGAGAAATGTGTTGCTTCAAAAAATGAGACAGACTTAAATAGTAATTACTGTAGAAGTCTGAGGAGTTCAATAATAATTACTGTAGAAGTCTTACTGTAGAAGTCTGAGGAGTTGATATTTTTTATCCGAGTTCAACAAGTCCGTGGGCCAAACGGGGAGTTAACTCCTCCTCCCAACTCCGTGTCAAACAACTCCTTGGGCCAAACGTCCGGGCGTTTGGCCCAAGGAGTTGAAGTTGTTTAGTCTGAGGAGTTATGAAGTATATGTTTGGGGGCAGTGAGTTGTTTAGTTTGGAGTTCTGAAGTTTGTGGTGTGTTGAAGTCTGAGTTTATTTTAGCTGCTTCCTTCTGCACAATTGTTTTTCTACAAACTTTCAAAATTTCATTATTATTGACTTATTTCAATTCCAATAAATTTTTAAAATGATTTTTTTTATTATTATTATTTTAGCTATCATTTACAAAATTTGTTGAAGACAATAAAAATAATTTTGAGCACAATACTCTACATCATTTTTTTACCTAGATTAAAATATATATATATCCATTTTTGTTAGGACTCATCCTTAATTTTATGAATTATAAGATTGAGATTTTTTTATTTTTTATTAATGTATGTATATTTTACAAACTTCCTTAAAGAAGAAGAAGAAGAAAAAAAAAAAAAAAAACCTCACCCTGACCTATGTGTCAAACACATTTTTCTCCGCCTCCACCATCTTAAACTCGTCATTCCATCTGAATCCACTGCACCCGAAAACCAGCATCTCAGCAATGACGATTTATTTTAGCTATTTTTGTACAATTGTTTCTATAATTTTTCATATTTTTATTGTTAAACACTTCTTTCAATAAATTTTAAGAATGAGATTTTTGTTTTTTATTTTATGTATCATTGACAATTTTTTTTTTTAAAATAACAAAAATAATTTTGACCACAATAGTTCACATTCTTTTTTCAATATCACTCACATTAATTATTCATTTTATTTGGATAATTTTGAAATAAATGAGAGTCATACAATAGTGTTAATGAATTTGGAAGATTTTAATCCATTAATTTGAATTTGGAAGATTTTAATCCATTAATTTGAATTTGGAAGATTTTAATCCATTAATTTAAAGAGATCCAAATAAGCTGATGTTTTTATTTCTCCTCATGGTAAGAATACTACCTTTTGAATTTGGTTTAACTACCAATTTTGATTGAACAACCTAATTTATATTTAAAATAATAAAAATAGGTTGAATTGCTTTTTTAGTCATTTTACACCTTTTTGTTTAAATTACGTTTTTTTTTTAATAATTAAAAATATTGTGAGAAAGAGAGAAATGTGCAGTTTTGGGAATAGGACAAAGTTGAATAGTAATTACTGTTGAAGTCGGAGGAGTTGATATTTTTTATCCGAATTCAACAAGTCCGTGGGACAAACGGGGATAAAACTTCTTCCCAACTCCTTCTCCAACAACTCCTTGGGCCAAACATCCGGTAATAATATAAAAAGAAAAACCATTTCCTCTAAGTTATCTTTTTATAACTTCCCAACTTAAAAACCATACACAACCTAAACGTAACATCGACAATTGTCCAATTTCGAAATGTGGGGCGTTACAACTATGAAAGAAGGCAGAGAGAGAGAGAGATTGAAGAGATTACTTGTGGGTGTCGCTTAGAGTTAGACGTTTGGTGGTTGGTTTTAACCATTCCCTTCAAAATTCATTGCGGATAGACCTGAAAATCGGAGGCGAGCGACGTCGTCAATGGCTGGGGTCGTTGATCAGCGTGTGGAGTGGGAAACGAAGGTTGATTTAAGGGTCTAGGTGAAACGCATTTGACGAGAGGGTGGAGGTTTGTGGGTCGAGCGAACCATTAACAAGAAATTTAGGGTTTGATTTATTTTATAACTTTTAATTTCCCCCGCATCTCAAATTATGAATTTTATTTTTCCCCCATTTTAAATTTCTCCCTTTTCTTCACAATTTTTTTTTTCATTTTCACTCTTTTGTTATTTGTTAATCAATTTTAATTTTTTTTTAGTTATTTTTCGGTTTCTATTTTAATTTAATCATAAAAAAAAAGTATAGCCACAAAAACAAAAATAAATTAATGATAAATTTAGGACTTTGTAAAACTGTCATTGATCGACAACATTACAAAACTGTATTAAGTTTCGAAAATCAGAAAAAATAAATTTTTTCCTACAAAAAAGCGCGCCACAAACCGAATATGACAAAAAAAATTCTTCCCTTCCTTAATTTTAGTTTGCCCCACCTCTCATCTATTTTCATATTTCTAATAGTGAAAATTGACATGTTAGTCAATCAGGTTCAAGTTAGCAAATAATGATTTAGTTCATAATTCCAGTAGGGTAATGTCAACCTAGAGATCATTTAGAATCATTTTAAGAACATGAGATACTAAAGTGATTCTTTTAAAATTTCAAGGACCAAATAATTATCCATCTCGAATTTTATGGATCAAATGTATTTTTTCGTTTATTTCTATTATGAATATTATGTATACAATTTTTAGAAATGTGTGCCTAATTTTTTTTTTCTTAAAAAAAAAAACACAGATTTCAAGAATTAGAGCTACAAATTTTCATAATAAATTGGAACATCTCAACCTCTATATTTTTTTTTGTTATACAATCTTTCAATTATAAAAATTTAGAACGGTCAAATTACAAGAAAAACTATTTTTTTTTTTTTTTTTGAAGTAGAATAAGGCAAATGCTTTTCTAAATTCTAATGTGGCCTTTTTTTTTTCTTCAAAATAATAATACTTCTGTATTAAACTTGGGAAACCCTAAAATTTGGCCCCACGCGAGTGTGTAAGGTCGTTTCAGTTTAAAGGACACATTTCCCTGGAAGTGGAAATAGCCAATTTTGAAGATAAGTTTTTTTTTTTTTTTTTTTTTTTTTTTGAAAAAGCCAAAGTTCTATTCTATTCAATTAATTTAATCAAAAGAAAAAGAATAATTTTTTTTTTTTTCTATGTACAAATCTTATAGAAATTTCAACGTGGAACACGTGTAGCTTTTCATCTCTTCTCATATTCAAAATCAAAGCGTGTGATCAAGGGCCCGCGTGCGCGACTAGAGAACAGGAGCAAGCGACTAAATAGAACCCATAAACTTATTATGTTTTATAATTTTTATTATCAATTTTTAATTTCATCAAATTTAATCATAAATTTTGATAACTGTTAAATTCTTATCCTCTACTCTCATAATTAAAAAAATAATAATAAAAAAAAAATCAAAAAATAATAATAATAATGGGAAAACTTTCATTAATTGAGTAATTTCGATAAAATCAAGTTTACACAATTTTAAGTTTGAATGCACAAATTAATAGTTTTGTCAAACTTCATATTAATTTTGTACCCCACATACATATATATTTTGTACCACATATATATATAGGGTTGGTTGCACAAATAGCAATCAGACCCAAACTAATTGCAAAATTAGCAAATTTTAAAATGTTTTGTAAATATGGCAAAAAAACTCGTTTCTATCACTGATAGACTTTATTATATCACTGATAGACTTCTATCAGTGATAGACTATTATCTCTGATAGACTATTATCACTGACAAAAATCTATAAAAAGCTGAGGTGATCAGCGATATACTTCTATCAGTCATAAGATATCAGCGATAGAAATTGCTATATCCGCAAAAATTTTAAAAACATGCCATATTTACAAACAATAAGTCTTAAATTGTCATTTACTACAATTTCCCTATATATATATATATATATATATATATATTTATTTTATGATTTATTAAACATACATGAGAATACTTTTTTTAACGATATTTCCAACCAAAACTTATCAAGAGAATATAAATTGCAATACCTTTTTAAAGTTTGAAGTTAATATTGTAACATTTATCTAAGTTTGAGGTTGAATTTAATGAAATTGAAAATTTAGAGGTTTTTTTTTTAACCCTAAATTGATAATTATGCCAATTAAAACTCGAACATTTCATTAAAAAAAAAGGACTCATTTAGTAATTTATAACTATTTTTGTTTTATTCTATTTAAAATTAACTCAAAATCGCCTTAATAAAATTATTTTTTTCCCAAAATCATACCAAAGTAGCAAGATTAATTCTAACCCTAAACTAATAGTTATACCAATTAAAACTCTAGCGCATTTCATAACAAAATTAATTTCTACCCAATTAGTAGTTTATAACTATTTTCATTTGATTCCATTTAAATTAACACAAAATTATTCGAATAAAATAAATTTTATTCCAAAATCATACCAAAGTAGCAAGAAAAAATATCACATATTTCTTCTCAAAATAAGTAGATAAAAATAGAGGAAGAAAAAAAATATGAAAACCCATTAATACTAATGAAAGTCGCTACTATCTATTTGATTTTAACATTTCTCTCTAATATTTTGTTATTCCTTGCATTTGAAAAAAGTCTTATACTTAAATAAAAATAAAAAAAAATAAAAAAAAAATCAAAAAGATCTTAATACACTTGTGAGAATTATGTTAACGGTTTTAAAGCGAAATCCGAATGGAGATCTAAATACATTTATGAAAGAATAAGTTTTGATATAAAGAGCGAACAAGAGCATAGCGGCATGATAGATCGCTTAGTGACTATGAAATCCTAGATTCAATCCCCCACCCTAACATGTTGTCAAAAAAAAAAAAAAAAGTTTTGATACAAAGTTTAAGGGTATAAATTGATTTTTTTTTCTTAATTTTTTTTTCCAATTAAATTGCACTATTATATTCCTATCTATTTTATTCATAAAATTTAAAGTGTCAAATAGGTCATTGGACTCTCAATTTGTATTTAATATGTTCCTAAATTTTTGCACTTAAAAAAAAAGCAAACTTTTAAAAACACTGTGCACGTTTTTTAACTTTTAATTTTGTGTTCAATAGTTAAATAATTTTCAATTTTGTTTCTAATAGGTCATAAACCTATTTGACATTTTTAGAATTTCTCAAATCTACTCGACATAACATTGAAAATTTAGAGTTCTATAGACATATATTTCAATTTTATATCTAATAAATCAATTAATTTTTATATAAAAAAACATATTAAATACATATTGAAGGTTTAACTTTAAGGATCTATTAGAAAAGTCAACATGAGAATGTGAGAACTATTGACTAGAAGGGGGTTCAATTCCTCTCTCTGCATGTTGTAAAAAAAAAATATGTTAGACATTTTTTAAAGTTCACTACTTTTTAGACACAAACTTGAAAGTTCAAGGATCAAACTTGTAATTTTTTTAACAAATGTGGGGTGAAAGATTGAACCTTCAACCTTAGATAAGGTAATGCTTGAATTGAAGAACTATATATGCTCGAGTTGATATTATCTTTATCATTAAAAAAGGCCAATCCAACCTAAAACCCTAAACCCATGATTAATCCGAGTTGTTGGGTTTTGTTTTTGTTTCTTTAGTACACATGGCAATCTAATTAACTATAGTCACATGAGTTTAATTGCGTACTCACTTAAAGACACCTAAAGGATGCAGTGTTATGCTTACCCCTTCTGGATTCGAAAGCACTAGAGTGCAGACACTTTTGGGTATTAACCTCTAATTGTGCTTCTCCAGTGAGAGATTTAATTGCGAGCGCATAGTGAATGTAATTTTCTTCTTGCAGGATGATACTACTTTGAGTTCAATGCCTTTCATCTTAAGTTTTTCATCACATTTTTCCTTATTATTTTTATTTACTTTAGATTCATTGCATTTTAGTTTCCATTGCTTTGTCCAAAGCAACAACTGTATTCAAACTTGCTAATTTTGATTACTCGATTGTAAGCTTGAGGATGTCTTTACTATTACTTTGTATCTTTACAAACCATGTTCTATTGGGATTCGATACTTTAAATAACTTCATTTTATATTACTTGATTGATAGTATATACTTGCACTCGAGGCTGAATAATCAATCATTTATACTGATTTTCAAGTCATTCGTTTTATACTCGTCAGATCCCCTCCCGGGAAAACGACATGTTGCTTATTACACCTTCTTCTGTGCACTATCTCCCGGGGGTGACGTTGATATCAGAGAATGGATCTTGGAAAGAGGAGCAAATAAGGGCAACCTTTTTTGATATGGACACAAAGGCGATTCTTGCAATTCCTCTTCATCCTAGTGGCAGTGAAGATATTGTTGTCTGGAACCCACCTCACCATGGAGTTTTTTCCTGTTAAAACCGCTTATCCGCTTGGTTTATCTTGTGGGAATAAATTTGAGGCATCCCCTCAAATGTTGAAGCTAAAAGAAAGAGATGTAAGACATTTTTTGATCATAAAGTTTCCCTAAAAGCCAAAATTTGTTGTTGGATTGTTTACAACAATATTATTCCTACTAAGGTCAACCTGCTTAGGAAAAAGATCCCTTCTGAGAATTTATGTATTAGTTACAGGGACTCAAATGAATCGTCTCAACATCTGTTCTGGCAGTGTGAGGTAACTCGTGAGGTTTGACATTTATATCTTTATTTTGACTTGACTCGTTTTTGTGACAACATGAATCATTGGTTTATTTAATAGTCCTAGGATTAGATTTTGGACAAAGGCTCAAAGGAGGATCTAGAGTGCTCGATGATGATTGTTTGGAAGATATGGGCGATCCAAAATCAAGTGGTGTTCAACAATATTATTGTGACAGATCAGATCGTGCTATCCAGTGTGTGCAACATCATTCACCAGATTGAATATTCTAGAGCTCAAAGACCAGAAGGACGTCGAGAGAGAAGACAAGTTACTGGCATAAGGGAAGAGCAACTCGTTGATGTCATCGGTGGTTGGAACCCTCCTTCCTTAAACCGATGAAAGCTGAATGTGGGCGCATCCTCCAATGTTGTAGCTGGTTGTGCGGGTCTTGAATGAGTTATTCGTAATCACCAAGGCGTTGCCAAAGTGGCCGGTTGTCGTGCCCTTCCCAGAACTTAAGAGATCAAGACTTTAGAGGCTATGACAATGGTCGAAGGTCTCAAAGTAATCTAATATTTCTGGAGTCCTAACAAATGACCAATTGAGGCAGAGACTAATTATTTGGAGGTTTGTAATCTTTTAAATGGTGTTGGAGTTGATCTCACTACAATTGTTTTCTTCATTCGCGAAGCTTTGGATCTGAGGGGACTGTTGGGGTGATCTTCTTCACTCATTTGAATCATCAGGGCAATGATATTGGCCCATCGAAGACTCAATTTTTCGCTTAGTGGGAGGATCATGTTCCCTAAAATATTTTTTATTTTTGGATTCTGGTAGTCCAAGGGGCTCGGTTTTAGTTGAAGTTTTGTATGTTTGTGTTTCCTAAAAAATAAAGAAAAAATAATAATAATAAGGTTTCTCGTTAGAAATTAATGTTTGCGACAAATGTTAAATATAAGGTTAAAATACCATTTTGGTCTCTGTATTTTAAAATTTGTTCAATTTCAGTCCATGTACTTTCAAATGTTCAATTTTAGTCTATGTTATTTCAATAAATCTTAAATTTAGTCCATATAGCTATTGTTGTTTTTTCCAAAAAACTTTTTATTGTCTATTAGCATTTCCACTATAAATCTTGGAAATATATTTTATTGTTTGAAAATTATTATTTTTATTATTTAACAAATTGTGCTACAAAATAATTTGGATGGACTAAATTTGAACCAGTTAAAAAGTAAATAATTTTTTTTTTCAAAGATATTTACAACTCCTAATCTTTTAATCAAGAATACAACTTTACGATAATTGAACTAAGATTTGAGAGTAAATAGACTTTTAACCTAAATGTAATTAAAATTTAAAATTTAAATATATGATTGAAATCTTTTTAAAATCTTTAATTTAAGACAAAATGATTACACATCATAGAAAAATAGACACAGCGCGACGTCAGTGATCGAACAATCTCCGTCGTCTATTTGGAACTTCGGATTTTACTTGAATGACACAAATCAAAACATCGCATATTCAAACCGTTAGATTTTCTAACGGTGAACGACAGATGAGATCTCGAACGTTGGATCTACTGACTACTAAGAAGTCGTTGTGCAGCTGCAGATACACGATCTTAAGATGTCACCTGCTCCACTGGATTTCACACACCCCTACTCTCAGTCAGCACTTACCAATCTTTTGCGGAATTATAAATATCAGAAAATAAAGACGAAATTAAGGGAAAAAAAAAGGAAAAATAACCATTTAACTTTTTTTTTTTTTTTAACTAAACTTATTTAGATTTCATCTCTTTTTTTCCAAAGGACATTTTTTTAAGGTATTTAATTCATTCGAGGATTCATGACTTCTTATTGAAACAGAACCTTATGTCAATCGAATCATGCTTGACATAACAATTTAAACCATAAATTCAAAATGTTGTAACAATTTTAACCATAATTTTTTAACTTCATCAAATTGAAACCAAACTTGCATAAATGTTACAATGTAGACCAACCTTACAACATGTTTGAGAGTGATTTTGAAATGATTAAAATCACCTTTATCATATTCAAAATCACTTCGGTAACATGCTTTTAATCATTCAAAATCAATTTAATATTTAGTTTTACACCCTTAAACGTGATTTTCATACCATTAAAATTAATTTTGAATAGTAGGGTTGATTTGAATATGTCAAACGTGATTTTAACTATTTCTAAATTATTTTCAAAACCCTTACGACATTTATAATTTTCTATGATAATTTTTGTTGGGTAAATGAAGAGGATTGATTCGAATAAATGTAGATATATTTTTAACAGATTCGAACGAAAAATTAACTTAGGTTGTATTTGATTGAATGAAGGTGAAAATTCTGATTAAAATTACTCAAGTCATAAATTTATGGTCAGAATTGTTTTTTTGTTTTTTTTTTTAAATTCAAAATTCAAAATCCAAAAGTAGAAATTGGAAAGAAGAAGAATAAAAAAAAGGAATTAATTTTAGGAGAGTTTGGTAAAGGTGTGTAGTGTGGTGGCCTGCCGTCTTCAAACCTCTCCATTTCCCCAAATCTCCCGTCTGATCGGATCCAACCCTTTTCCGCGGTGATCTAAACTCCATAAACTCCGGCCAGGTAAGGTTCTTATTCTTCGCCTTCTTTGTTCATCATCCATGAATCTGATTTTCTTCTACCTGCCGATTTCTTCCACTGTGTTGCTTTGCGATTCTTTCAATTGCTTTTCAATTCAGGTTTTGAAATTATGCTTCGTTTGTTGTCTTTTCGATTGCATCTGGTGTATCTGATATTGTTGTTGATGCCGTTTTTTTTCCTATCTTCCTGAAGTTGAAAGTGAAACTGGATGGAAATTGCGTGTTGGTGAATTGATGCTTGTGAGATATTGTGATGTTTGAAATGGAACTGCGGTTTGGATCGTTTGAAATATGTAGGTTTTTGTTTTTGGTTTTGTAGAGCAATCTTTCGAGCGAGAAAAATGTGGGGAATCGTTCGGCAAAAAGCTGGCGCTGGAGCCTCATCTATTCTGGTTTGGTTCCTTGCCTTTGAATGAAATTTCCTTTTTCATCAGATATACGACTTTTCTCTGATGATTTTAGTTATTTCCTGTGTTTTTTTTACAGATTTCCGGGCAGTCTTTGCAGAGACTTCGCCCTGCTGCCTCGACATTGAGATACTATTCATCTTCTGCAAAAGAGGTAGTACACTGTCTTCGGGCATTCGATACCTTATCTATTCTTATTCAGTCTGAAGTCTCAGCTAGTGTTTTCATAGTTTTAATACATCATGTCCTTGTTACTTTAGGATCAGTTTGTTAGGGGCCATTCTTCGATATTGTACGCTGAAGAGTAAAATAATCTGGTTTCTTGTCATCAAGAACGGTTAAAATTTCTTTTATTTGTAAAGAAATTAGATGATCATGGGATTTTGTTTTTTAAAGTAACGTTTAGGACTATATTTACCCCTATCTCACCTTTGACCGACTTATTTAGTAAGCCTGTGCATAATGTAATTGCTTTCAATTTACCTTCTTTTTGCTTATACAGTATTATTATAGTTGAGGAATGTTCGCCCATCTTGCTGCTTGATGTTGTTTAAAAACAAAAGACTAACCATTTCCCCCCAAAATTTATTCCAAATATGCACAGATGACAGTGAGAGATGCTCTAAACTCTGCACTTGATGAAGAAATGTCTGCTGATCCTAAAGTATTTTTGATGGGTGAAGAGGTGAGGGAGAATGAACATGAACTTTTCCATTTGTATATTATATTGATGTGTTTATCCTTATGGCTTATTTCAAACATTCTAATGCAGGTTGGAGAATATCAGGGTGCCTATAAGGTTAGATATGTTGAAGAGACATCTCTAATTTATGTGATATTTGAATGTTTTTTCGTTTGTATTGTACATTTCAACAATTTTTGACCTTTCTCTCCTCGAGTAGATAACCAAAGGGCTCTTGGACAAGTATGGTCCCGAGAGGGTTCTTGATACCCCAATCACAGAGGTTGTTACTTCACCCAGAAAATATTCTTTTCCCTTCAATTTTATTGAGCTAGTTTGAATTTTCACTGCTATGGTTGTGAAATATATGAAAGGAAAATGATTATATTCTTTCTGACCTCGATGTTCTCTAAATTTATGCAGGCTGGGTTTGCTGGTATTGGTGTTGGTGCTGCTTACCATGGTCTGAAGCCTGTTGTGGAGTTTATGACATTTAATTTCTCCATGCAGGTTATAGCAATGAATTGCATACAATTCCTTTCATATTGGGTGTTTTCTGCTTGTACTAGCCAACTTTAAATCTTGATATTGAACTGTCTGCTTAACGAAAAACTTTGATGAATATGTTTGTTGTTGCCTTGTGATATGCTCTGCTTTTTCTCATTAGTTGATTAAAGTGAATTTTGATTCCAAATCATCTGGGAGCAGTGGTGCTGACTGTTGACTTTATTTGGTATTTCAGTTTTAAATTGGATTAATTACATTATTTTTGTGTTTTAAATAGTTTGTAATGTCACATCCACCAATATGTTGAGGATTGACGAGAGAAAAACTTGTGGTAATATTGATCTGTTGTTGCACTTATATTCCCTTATGGGTTATGCTAATACATGTCAAATCCTCATGAGGGCTTTGACTAAAATAAAGGGGGGAAAGAACCATGTGGGGATTATCAGTGTCTTCTTACCTAGCAATTTTTGTGCGATATAGTGATAATAATTTCATTATATCATATATTAAAATGTATTTACTTCTAGTTTTTACTGTATGGATTCATTGTATTGCTTTGTTTTCCACTTTTCTTCTCATCTGGAGTTGGTTTTTCTTCATGCTAGAGTTGCTTGCCAATTGAATGTAACTATCCTGTAAGCATTTAGGTTGTATTAATTCTTGTTGTTGTTCTGTTATCCAACTTATCCATCACAATGTTTGTCTTTGTTCTGTAACTACCTTTTGGCTTTCTTAGGGCTCAATAGTCCCGATACCATACTATCAATTCATCATGAATATAAATGTGCAAGTCTAATGTAGTTTTCATTGTATTGATTCTTTCTACTGTTTTGTACTCCGACTTTTTTCAATCCTTGGTTGTCTCACCTCTTTCTCATTGCTGCAGGCCATTGATCATATCATTAATTCTGCGGCAAAAACAAATTATATGTCAGCTGGCCAAATTCCGGTTTCAATTGTCTTTAGAGGGCCTAATGGTGCAGCTGCTGGAGTTGGTGCTCAGCACTCTCAGGTTGATTTTTCTTTCTTCCCTTTTTCTCTTTTGTGTGTGCATGTCAGCTTGTGTATTCATGTTTATTTACGAGTTATATTCATAATATGTTTGTCTCTTGTTGGGAATATTTTACTGCTTAACATTTTTAGACTTAATTTTGGGTCTTTCAAAGACTTTTGTAATTATTCGATAGGACTTATCCTTTTGGATGTGATCCATTTCTTGTTTTGTTATGCTAGTTCTTGTTTGACTCCTTTTTGGGCTGCCATTTTTTAGGCTTGTCTTTTGTTAGTCTGTTTTTCTGCTGGCCCTTTGGTATTCTTTCATTTTTCTTGATAAAAGTTTGATTTATCGATGAAAAAAAAAACAATTTTAGCCTTAACTTCAGATGGTGCAATTGATAAATCCTTGACATGTGCTTCAAATTTTCCTGTACAGTGTTATGCAGCATGGTATGGCGCCTGTCCTGGCTTGAAAGTTTTGGCCCCATACTCATCTGAAGATGCTCGTGGGCTTTTAAAAGCTGCTATAAGGGATCCAGATCCTGTGGTGTTTCTTGAAAATGAGTTATTGTAAGTGGTGAATGAAAATGTCCATACATTTTCTAAGAAAATAATCATTAACTATGTGCACTGTTGCCTCAGATATGGTGAATCATTCCCTGTTTCAGCCGAGGTCCTTGATTCCAGTTTCACCGCTCCCATAGGAAAAGCTAAGGTGATTCTGTTGTTACTTTTGACATATTTCAGAAGATGGTTTCTGTTTTGCTATTCATCTTCTCTGTTTAACTTTCTATCGTTCATATTTGATAGATTGAGAGAGAAGGGAAGGATGTGACTATTACTGCTTTTTCGAAGATGGTGGGCTACGCACTTAAGGTCAGTATCCTTCAGTTATTTGGATCATGGGGTTTGGTTGTTTATTTTTAATTTGTAAACTTAACTTGCTATGTCAAGAACTAGGTTGACCTGTGATGCGTAAGATGAGTTCTTTCGGGGGTGAATATGATTTACAGTACAACTTTCTTGAATATGTGTCTCTAGAGTGGCTGATGAGAAATGGTTCTTTTAGGCCCCGTTTGATAACCATTTGGTTTTTAATTTTGGGTTTTTGAAAATTAAGCCTATAAACACTACTTCCACCTTGTAACTTTCTTTATTTTGTTATCTATTCTCTACCAATGTTTTAAAAAATCAAGCCAATTTTAAAAACTAAAAAAATTAGCTTTCAAAAAACTAGTTTTGTTTTTAGAATTTGGCTAAAAATTAAAATATTTCTCTAAAAAAAGTGAAACCCATAGTAAAGAAATTATAAGAAAACAAGCATAAATTTCAAAAACAGAAAACTAAAAACGAAATCTAAAAATGAAATGGTTATCAAATAGGGCCTTAGCTGTGATATTTTTATTATAAGAATGAAAAATCGAAGGATTATCTTACAGTTACAGATCTTCAGGGATTTTTGCATGCATTATATTAGATTTCAAGGAAAGTCTACTCGGGTTCCAAAAGATTCTTTATGTGATAATTTTGCATGAATGGCGTTCCACCAATTGAGATGGATCTGAAGATCGCACCTTAAGATGCTATATTGTTTTATTGGCAACTTTTAGGTTGGAATAATGGGCAATTAAAAGAGATTATTTTCCTGGGTGTAGTGGCAACTTCATATCATATTTTGAATGTTTAGTGGCATTTATAGTTACACGTTGGAAATTTCCCTCATCTCTCCATCTATGACTAATTCTATTGCTTGGATTATCAGGCAGCTGAAATACTTTCCAAAGAAGGAATTAGTGCTGAGGTAATTTTTTCCAGGAGTCAGTCTTCTCTTAGATGTTTGTAGATTGATTTTGTTTTGTTGATCAAAAGTGTAATGGCCTATTTTGTCGGTATAGGTTATAAACCTGCGCTCTATTCGACCACTAGACAGAGCCACAATTAATGCTTCAGTAAGGAAGACCAACAGATTAGTAACAGTTGAAGAAGGGTTTCCTCAGCATGGTGTTGGAGCTGAGATCTGGTTTGTCATTTCCCCCCTCTTCTAATCTTCTTGATTGATTTTGAAGACGCCCTATTAACTTAAAGTGAATATTTACTTTTATGTCGGCAGCGCATCTGTTGTCGAGGAAAGTTTTAGCTATCTTGATGCGCCGGTGGAGAGGATTTCAGGGGCTGACATTCCCATGCCCTATGCTGCCAATCTCGAACGGTTGGCTGTCCCTCAGGTTCATTTCCCTACCTTTTCAAACGGGGCCTTAGGTTTTTTATATGATTTTATTGAATCTAAGACAAACTAAAGGAGCCTTGTTGTCTTCACTTCTAATCGTTTTGATGGTAAAAAATGTATAGGTAGAGGACATCGTTCGAGCAGCAAAAAGAGCATGCTACAGAGCCGTATCACTGGCCGCAACCGGTTGATTTTGCCCTTCGAATCTGGAAATATTTTTTCCATCATAGGGTAAGATTCAATGAGAGACTTCTTAGTCCTTTTCTGTTCCCGTTCCTCCCCCTCAATCAAGGAGAAATAATTCACTCTTCCCTTGTACAATAAAACCTTTTGATGAACTTCACTCCCATTTTAGCCAAGACAATTACAACCATTCTTTTAATGGGCAAGTCCAATCAAAGTACGAGATATTTTTGTGACAATAAATATCCATTTCTTGCCAAAATCATCATATATATATATATATATATATATATATAAATAAGTTGGTGGTCCGTAGAATGATTATTTGCCTTTTAGTGAATATATTTGAATTTGACACTGTAAAATAATAAGTGGTTTTGCCAAATCACTGTATATTTCTTTCTTACTTTTCACATTCAAAATACATCCTTATATATATACAGCTCTTACCTAATTTTCATATGAAATAAGATAAAAACATAAAAAGCTAGATTTGCCTAATTCTCATATGGAATAAGATAAAAACATAAAATTAAATAGATATTTTCTTAATAAAGGCATAAACTTAAAATAGATATTTTTTTTAAGATTGATAATTCTCTAATAATCATCATTTCTTTTGCATACACAAAGATGAAAATATTGATATCGGTAACTCAAATTTATAGATATGTCGGGAGTAAAACTTGGTGACTACAACTATCTTTTGCAGCCCAACCACGTGTCAAATTTTGATTGATCAAGTATTATGTTATTATTTTTAATTAAAAAATCATATTTAATGCTGACTTCAACTTTTTTTTCTCTTCTCTATGGCTTTTAATTTTCGATTTTGCCATTTCCTATTCAATCCTCTCCAATATCTCTTTTTTATCAATGATTTGAATTTTTTTACTAAGATTTGAAAATAGCCAATCATCGATCAAAAAAATTCTGCAACATTTTTTTAATAATAATAATAATAATATTTAAAACCTCACCATTGTCCAACATCTTATTACATTTTTTAATAAAAATCTTATTTCCTCTACTATCTAATTTCTTTGTTCATTTCAAGTTTTCAACTCAATTTCACTTCATTTATTATAAAATAAATAATTAACTATTACCATTCTAAAATTCTGCAATAAAATTAATCTTTCCTCTTCTAAGTTCTATCTAATTTCTTTGTTCATTTCAAGTTTTCAACTCAATTTCACTTCATTTATCATAGAATAAATAATTAGCTAGTAACTTTCTAAAATTCTGTCAATTTTCGCTATGCTATTAGGCATATTGAGAGATTAAGAAATGTTTACTAAGATTTGACAGTAGCAATATGGGGAAGTGGAAAAAATGAAAGAAAAAAAAACGTTGAAGTGACGTGAGACATTAAAAATGATTTTTTAATTAAAAAAATAATATAAAATCTGACCAATCAAATTCTAGCATGTTGTGTTGGGCTGCAAAAGATAGTTGTAGTCCAGTCTGCAACTAAGTTTTACTCTAGATATCGGTGGATAATTAAAATTATGGATATAACGAAAACTTATGAAAATACTGTAATTTTTTTTTGTGAAATTTTAGATGGAAGTATCTCAACGGTAATAGGTATATACACCCCCACTCTTAATGTCGGTTGGATCTTATCCCCTCAATTGTTGGCTTAGATGAGTTAGTCTATGTTGGAAGATCATATGAAGAAAATGAATAGGTTTTTACTTCATGAAGGATATGTTTATTTCATCCAATTAAAGTTTGAAGTATTTCTCATTTGATTAATAAAGTGCATTTTGGTGTGCACACTTATGAAGGTTAAAAGTTTGTGATAAATTTAATTGAAAAATATTTGAACCAAAAAAAAAAAAAATTGAAAAACATTTGTACATGATGAAATTCATACTTAAAAAGGAAGGGTTGAATTGAAAAATGAACTATATCTTTTGTAATTGATATGCATTGCATTGACCTATCTATCATGTTTAATTATGCACTTGTGCAACTATTTAAAATGTTTTATTATCGTTTGAATTTTTAACCACTTGGTACAACGACTCATCGCATTGCCTAGCCTACCAATGATGTGTGTTCAATCATGTACTCGTGTAGCCATTTAAAATGTTTTATTATCGTCTAAATTTTTAATCAAACAATCGCGTGGTGCAATGATCATTGCCTAGCCTATCTATGGTAGGGATGATTCCTATGATCCTATCTATGGTAGGGGTTCATCATGCACTTGTGCAACTATTTAAATATAAAATAATTTAGGGTAAAAATCAATTTATACCCTTAAACTTTTGAGGTTGTATCAATTTAAACCCTGAACTTTCACAAGTGTATCAGTTTACACCCCCACTTTAAAAAATGTTAATTTTCATACGAGGGTAGACTTATAATTTATCAATTAAACTCCTAAAATTTCATATAATTGATTCACTTATGAAAGTTTAGGGGTTTAATTGTTAAAACTAGAATTTTCACGTGTTTAAATTAACGTTTTTAAAATAATTTTTTTAATAGAAGGTGTAAATTGATACAATTATGAAAGTTCAGGGTTTAAATTGATACATTCATTATTTTAGGGTTTTAATTGATACAACCTCTAAAGTCAAGGGTATAAATTGATTTTTTCCCAATAATTTATTACCGCTAGGATCTATTCCCCATAATTCTTGTACTGTTTTTTTTTTTTTTTTTTTTTTTTCATTTCAACATAGCTCCTGGTTAGAAGTAGAAGAAGTGAAAAAAAAAACCCTTTAACTCTCATTTTTCTCTATTTTTTTTCATTTATTTACTATAATTATTTTTTTTAAATAAAATAAAAAAGGGTGCTTAAAGTATTTTTGAAATTTCTATCTTAATTACCTTTACCTTCAACACTGTAAAATTGTCGGTCATATTTTTTTTTTTTTTTTTGCAAAGGTATTTAATTAATGCAGGAATATCGGACCTCTGACTTCTTGATTATTAGTCCACACTTGTGTGAGTTGAGTTATGCTGATGTTGGTTTCGACCACATTGTTGCAGCCTCCTCAAATAATTTCTGATAGCCATGACTTGCAAAAAATGGTTAGATACTCTAAGAAAATGATCACACAACTATAATTGCAATATCTAAAGCGGCTAGTTAAGAAAACAACTTAACTTATTTACAATGGTTATTCGCCCCAAAAACAAGTCTACCAAAAAAAGGTGTTCAAACACAAGGTGTAGCCATAAGCTTGAACAAGCCTTGTTGTCTTTGCGTTTGGGCATGAATACGTATGGATCTTTGAGTATAGCTTCCTTTTGGTTCTTGATAAGTTCAATCTTCCTCGAATTGTAAAGCACAACTTCTCTTCACAAATGAAGGAATAATAAATCTAAGCACTAAAAAAACACTGATTATTCACAACCTCACATGCACTATATACTTTGTCCATCGACTCCATTCAAGAACTTAGAAGCACTGGTTTGAAAGTGGTAAATGACAATGAATTAAGAGATTAGATCATTTAAAAAGTTTATTAAAATATTATAAATAGTTAAACTAGCTACCAACCTTCACACTTTTTTAAATGTTTTTGGCTTCCATTCTTGATACTATGTTTGATATGTTTGATAGGGTGTTGTTTTATCTTAAAACCAATTGACAATGAAAAGAGTAAGTCATGTATCTCATACTGAGTGAGGTTCCTTCATCTTACTCATCTTTTCAATACGAGATCCTCAACCAATAACAATTAGATACTAATTCTAAAATAAGTTTCTTCTAATTTTATAATACTACTCAATGATACAAAAGGACATGACAGCAAAAGAGCCAATGATCTAATTAATTATAGCAACATCAATGTTTTTATGTTGCAAATTGAGAATATTGTGGGAGAAATATAATAGCAAGACATGATTGATAATTGGACACTTTTAAAGCTCAGCTCTCATATTTGCATACTTCCAACTTGACAAAACTTGTCAACAAGAGTATAGCTCAACTGACAAAATGTATGGACTAGTAACCAATAGATCTAAAAAAAAAAAAAACAGGCAAAACTCAACAGTCTTTGTACACATTCACTGTTTTGCATAATATGTTCTCTTTTACCTTTGAGTTCATTGCATTGTTTTATGAATTCTAAACTTTGTCTAAACATTGTTTTAATGATTATGAGTAGTTAGACTCTTTACTTAGGAGATTGATGTAATTGTTTTAGTTTTCATGTTTTATTAATCCAAGTTCTTCATATTGCAATGGGTAGTCATGTGTTTGCTTGTTTAATACTTTTATCCTTCTGATAAAAGTATAACTTGTTGCTGGTTTAAATTCTAACTTGAAAAAGTAAAGTTTAGAGTAGAACTCAAATGCATGATTACTTGTAAATCCTTGCATGAAAGTGAATGGTTCTCTTAGAAGCCGTTAATAGAAGTTGCATAATGTCTTTTTTTTCTATTAAAAACTAGACATGCATGTTAGTTTTATAAAAAATGAAGAGAATTAATTGAGCTCCGAGTCTTTTATAATTTTATTTTTCTTGGCCTATAATTGTATGCATGATTATTCTTGGACGGTTAGATTAATTAAGCATGAATCTAGTCGATGAAATCAATTCACTAGGTTATTCTCTCCCAAAGTTTTTCTATTAATTTTTAGTCTTTTAATTTTCACCTCAAAGTATTTTTAGTCTAATTAAAATTTGTTGATAGTATCTATAATATTCAATTCATATAGAAAACCAATCTTGTGGACGATACTCTTTACTTAAATCGCTATATTAAAACTTGACCAGTACATTTGCGGTACGCAATAAATCACGCAACAACAACTCTCTGTTGACCAACGATGAACACCTCGTAGCGAGCTACAAATGCAAAATCAAGAAAGGCCATAATTATAAATCACGTGTAAGATTACACTTATAGAAGTTAAGTATGAGTAAACTGACCCTGACACTCTCGATAAAGATGGACTCGAGATCATCCAACGGGTGGGGATGAGCTTCGGGAACATACTTATGTGCCCGAAAGTCGATCCCAGCAAGGGCCACTACTACCTTAGAAGTGACCTCACCTGCTCCAACATCGTCGCCATATCCCTCATCCACATTTAGGGAACCCGAGTCGCCAAAAGATGCTCGAGGTCTTCCTCCTCGGACGAAATATCAACAGGGGGAGGAACCTGTGGAGCAACCTCCTTTGAAGAACGCATCATGAGCCCCTTTTCCTCTAAAACGGACGACCCGAACTTAAGTTGTCAAAGGAACAATGATGAACACCTATTTTACCACATTTTATCCTCCAAAACTAAGCTATTTAGAGTCAGTTTATTTAACATTTGATCTTGGTCAATCTACTATTCCTAACAAATAGGAGGGAGTGGTTGCAAACTTGTTAAAAATCTTCTTGATAAAAGGTAGTGCACCCTAATAAAAGAGGAACATCAGTACCCCAAGTACAATGATCTGAAAATATCTTTTCAACTCCCACTTCTTTGTTTTTACTGAAGTTCTTTTTGTTATTGAATTTTCATTTTTGAGCATCCAACCAATTAGAGATTCATAACAGGGCTTAGCTACACACAAGATCTCTTCAAAGATTGTATCTTCGAAGTGGAGTATCAAATAACTGTAGTGGAGCACATCTTCTTTATGGATAACGTTTATCAACATGCCTCAATCCAAAAATTACATGCTATTCTTATCTCTTATTTATTGTTGTATGTCTTATTTATTGTCGTTTAATTGAATAAATATTATGGTTGATTATTTCAGAAATTTCTATTTAAACTTTATTTTCAACAATTTTAATGATGAACATAATAAATATATATATATATATATATATATATTTTATGAACTTAACATTTTTTAAACATGTTTTTATTTACCGGAAAAGAACACGTGGTACGTGAAATTTTGAAGTTTTATTTTAAAGTTTAAAAATAGTATATAATTGTTTGTTTCTGTTTTAAGAGGGGACATTTTTTTTTTCATTTTTTCTTTTTGTTGATGCGGAATTTGAACCTTCTCTCTTGTCTTGAATTCCACGGTAGGTGGCTGTCGTCGGAATTCGTCAGAGTCCTACACAAGGAACGAAGATCAACTTGCATCGGTGTGGGGCTAGGCCCACGACGCTCCGATGCTTAAGTCAGAGAGATCTGAACGTAAGTAGGAGTATCAGAATCATAATGCGTTATGTTGCGTACCTCTCACATACTCATACTGGTATGTTTTATAGGTGAGGCGTTGCGGGTCGGGTCGACCCGTCTTTTCTCCATCATGGGACTCCGGGATCGTCGGTCGGACGACATGGCCCAGTAGATGTCAGCCCATGCCCATTTATGGCAAAGATCAATCATTTTCCTCGATCCTAACCAGATTAACGGGGAATGTTGTACTTCCGTCGTATTAGGTATGACGGGGGCGTCATATCAGTCGGCTTTTCATTCCCGCGTGG
This sequence comes from Herpetospermum pedunculosum, assembly GCA_028017165.1. Taxonomy (NCBI): domain Eukaryota; kingdom Viridiplantae; phylum Streptophyta; class Magnoliopsida; order Cucurbitales; family Cucurbitaceae; genus Herpetospermum; species Herpetospermum pedunculosum. Next base: position 65,102,939 of record CM051524.1, read on the forward strand.
GGGTGCTGACGTATCGGGCGATCGATTGGGGAACATCTTGGGGCTGTAGCCGCTAGAAAGGTCGGTCGTCAGCCGTGATGATGATCTCGGAGCTCGAGGCTTGTTGACGCCAACATTGTGACGTTAGGCTCCACCTCATGCTGAGGTCAGCCGGTAACATTGGCCCCACTAACACGGAAAGCCCTCTGGGTTTTTGCGTTGGTTTACGTGTGTTACTGAGGCGGCTTGGCCTGGCGACGGTCCTTTATCGCGTCGTCGATTCATCTTTCCGAGATTGGGGGCGCCGTTTCGGCTGGAGAAAGACGTCGATCTTTCGAGAGGCCGTCGTTTGATCTTCGTGGCTTTTCAGTTGTTACTGATATAAAAAGGGGCATGGATTTTGCAGAGAAGTCCATTCCTGCCTCTTGAAAACTTCTTCTCGGATTTGCTTCTAGTTCAATGGTGAGTAAAAGCTCTTCTAGCAGCTATTATGAGTTGACAGGCTCAAGCTCTTCTGATGAGATTGTGGTGTCGGCGACGTCCACCAGGGTGCTTCGTCTGACTACTCGGTCATCAAGGGAGTCTCGTCCTCTTGGTGAAGCGGTTCCTCCTTCTTCTCCTGGGAATGAGGGCCCTGGTGTCTCGGGGTTACCCGGGGGTTGTCGGGATCTTCCCTTAAGGAGGGACCTGAAACAGACTGGTGTGACGGTATCTTCGAAGCGCGTCGTTCACTAGGAGACGGGTGAGTCGTCTCGAAGTGGCTCCCGTTTGGCTTCAAAGAAATTTGTGAAGGATACATAAAATAAAAGGCAAGGACAATATCATATCATTGTGGAAGGGGCCGTTTGAATTGTGGAAGGGGGTGTCATTTGGCTTCAAAGAAATTTGTGAAGGATACATAAAATAAAAAGCAAAAATCACATTCTTAAAATTTATTGGAAGAAGTCCTTAATAATTAAAGAAAAACAGTTAAAATAAGTCGTCATTGCTGAGATGCATAAAATAAAATATGTTGGGTTCTGAATGTAATGGATTCAAATGGAATGACGAGTTTAAGTGGGTGGAGGTATGGGTGCATAAAATAAAATATGCTGGGTGTGTTTGGCACATGGGTCAAGGTAAGACTATACTTATGTGTTGTTATTTTTTTCTTTAGAGAAGTTAGTAATATATACATACATTAATAAAAAAAAAAAAAAATCTCAATCTTATAATTCATGAAATTAAAATACAAAAATGGATATATATGTAAAAATATATATATTTGATAATCAATGGGAGGGATATTGAAAAAAATAATGTGAGGTATTGTCCTCAAGATTATTTTTGTTGTCTTCAAAGAAATTTGTAGAGTATAGATAAAATAAAAATAAAAAATTTCATTCATAAAATTTATTGGAAGAAGTTCTTAATAATGAAATTTTGAAAGTTTGTAGAGAAAAAAACAGTTAAAATAAACTCACACTTCAAAACTTCAAGTTTAACAACTCTCTAACCCAAACACAACACAAACTTCAGAACTACATACTAAACAACTCTCCACACCAAAACTTCATAACTCTCCTGACTAAAAAACTACAAGCGTATTAACTGATACTCCCTACAACTCTTTGTCCCAAACAACCTTTAATTGTGAAAAATAGGGGCCCATTATTGAACATGGACGACTATTCTCACTACATGCTGGAACACCACGATTCTCACGCTGGAAAATCTCAAAATCGGAAAGAGGGCCCAAGTTGCCCAAATCGTATTGCTATTCTCACACTGGAATATGGGATTGCTTACACCACCTTGCTCGAAAAGTCGGAGGTCCCACGTCACGCACTACCCTGCTCGAAAAATCGTAGGTTCTCTCGGATCTCCTTGCGCCGCTCTGACCGAATAGGGAAAATCAAAGGTCTCTCGCTGCCGATCTCTCCGATCTTCTTGCGTCGCTCTGCTTTCTCAGAAACAAACACTCACATCACTGCGAAACTCTTCTCGCTCCTCTGCTTCCTCAGAAACAAACCACTGTTGATCTCTCGGAATCGACTGACCGTCGCCGCTGCCTCTCTCCTTATGTTTTTTTTTTTTTAACAACCTGTTCTGATACCATGTTAAACTCACATGAATATCTGAGTGTATTTTCTTATTCAATCCTGATATCAACAAATAGATATATAACCCAAGAATGAAACTCTCTCTTTAGAATTTTTCTAATCTAAAGATCTAAATATAACTCCAATATAGAGAAATTATTCTAGGGGGACACAATGTGGCTGGCTCCAGATGATGCCACTGGCCATCCAAAAAAAAAATTATGTTTTTATTTTTTATTATTTTATTATTTTTTATTTTTTAAAATGCTATCTCCTTAAATTGTAGGATTTAATGTTTAGATTTTAAAATTTTAAAGTTTAGATTTTAAATAGTGGTTGGTTTAGTATATTATGAGAGAAATTGTAACAAATGTCAATTTAGAATAAGATAATTAAAAATATAACATGTTTTTAAAAATTTTGCGGATATGACAATTTTTATTGCTGATATCTTATGGTTTATAGAAGTCTATCGCATCACCTCAGCTTTTTATAGATTTTTGTCAGTGATAATAGTCATATGATAAAGTCTATCAGTGATAGAAACAAATTTTTTTGTCATATTTGCAAAACATTTGAAAGTTTGCTAAATTTGCAATTAGTTTAGTTTGGGTCTGATTGCTATTTGTGCAACCAGCTCTATATTATAAACTATAAATACTAAACCTTAAATTATAAACTCTAAATATAAAACCCTAAAATTTAGACTCTAAACCGTAAATATAAAATCTTAAACCCTAAATTTTAAATTCTAAATTATAAGGAGAGATAAATTGAAAAACATTCTTAAAAATATATATATATATATATATATATATATATATATACCACCTTACACCATCTGGGGCCGCCACAACCCGAAGAATTTCTCTAGTTTAACAATTAAGAAAAATAATAATTACAAGAAATAATCCTAAATATCAATACTATACTTCTTTATATACAAAGAGCAACTTCAGATATTTGAAAGAAAAGAAAATAAGGATTATTTAAATATATTTTTACTGAATTAATTTTTTGTTTTGGGTCAAATAAGAAAGAAAGTCAAAGTTGTTGAAGAAGGAAAAGTCTGCTTCTTAATTGGTAAGACCTATTGAATCTTTCACACTGGCCTGCCTGTCTCCATGTTCTTAATTCACATTACAAAAATTCGTCTTTTAAATATGAATCAAAACATTTTAATTACATTTTTCTTTTAATTCAAAACCGTCAATTAAATTTAATATTTACTTTTATATACTTTACATTATGTTTCCATGACAACTAATTGAATTTCCAATGCTATTGTATTTGTATTAATGAATTTTGAAAGAATTGAAATTGATTTTTTTTTTAATTTAACAATGTCCGAGAGGGATGAGGATTTGAATCTTTAACGTTTTTTTGTCGAGATTATATATTGTAACTAGTTGAAAGAAAAGTAAAATCACATATGAATTTTCATTGAGGATCATATATATATATATATATATATATATATATATATATATATATATATATATATATATATATATCCTATTTTAATCATGGAATGTCAAATGTTATGTTTTTTATTTTCTCAACTTTCAACTATTTTGTTTTAGATCATAAGTTTTGTATAAACAAATTATTGCGGTCATTATCATTAATTTTCTTTAATTATTTAACATAATTTTAAATTCACTTTAAAATTTAACAAACAATTTATCATATGTTGTTTTTAAGTGTTTTTGTCAATCTGAACATAGCTCGGTAGATAAAACAATAATTATCATCCTAAAGTTGATAGCTCGATCCTACCATGCAATGGTTGTATTAGATTATGTAAATATAGAAAATATTTATTTGTGTTGAATATTTCTTTATGTATATTTTTATATATGTATTTTTCATATTTACATAATCTAAGGTTGAACTAAAAAAAAATAAAAATTTAAGGTAGAAATGCAAATTAAGAGTAACACTTTTTTTTTTGCAACGATAATTTAATTAATGAAAGATTAAACTCATGATCTTTTAGTCATAGGCACAACCTTATTACCAATTGAGCTATGCTCAGTTTGACAATTAAAAATAACACTTGGGAGATAAATTTCATTGATCCAAGTAGAGGAATGAATTCATTATTGTATTTCTCTACTAGGAATTATATCGATTTATTTCTTAAAAATAAATTATACTATGTTCAGGAGCGTACCACTAATGGGAGCCATGCCCCCCTCCCCTTCCCAAATTTTAAAATTTTCTATACATGTAGGTATAAATAATGCCTTAAAATATATGTAATTAATGACCCCCCAAGTAATAAGAGTTTATTCTTGTCAAACCGAGTATAGTTCAATTGACATAAGGTTGTGTCTTTAACTAAGAGTGATGAGTTCAATCCTCGCATTAATTAATTTATTAATTAATTAAAAAAAAAAAAAAAAAAGGTTTATTCTCTAGTGGTGTCATAATCTTGCCATGCACCGGCCATCCTCGGTTCAAAACTTCCAACATCATTAAAAAAAAAAATTCTCCCTAGCAAGACTACTTTTTCTTTTTTTCTTTTTCTTTATGAGTATATAAAAAATAAAAAATGTTGAATAATCCTTTAAAATATCCAAATTTAGTCTTCATAATTTCAACCAATTTTAAAATTAATCCTTACTATTGGTTTATTTGTTATCTAAAAAAAAAAAAAAAAAAATCTAAAATCTGTAAATTTTGTAAACATATTCATTAGATTGTATTTTTTCTTGAATATATTTTTTTTTTTCAAAGTGCTTATAAGTCTTTGAATTTTCAATATTGTGTCTAATAGATCTACAAAAACTTTAAAAAATGTTCAATATATTTTTTCAACTTTCAATTTTGTATCTAATAGATCTTCGAATTTCCTCTATAAAAAAAAATTTTAAATTTCTAATTTTAAATTTAATAAATCTTTATCCTATTCAACATTTTTTAAAATTCAGGAATTCATTATAAACAAAATTAAAAGTTTGGAGAATTATTGGACACGTTTAAAATTTAGAAACTTATAAGATAATATATTGAAAGTTTATAAATTCATTAGACATTTTTTAAAGTTTAGAGATTAAATAGATTCAAACTTTAAAGTTTATGACTAAACTCGTAATTTAACTTCTTTTTTTTTCTATTCGATACGACATCGAATTGAGCTAAATTATATAATGTAATTAAATTTATTTGAACTTAGTCAGGAAATATTTGGTACACTTACCTATTTTTATTATCCATAATTATTTTTAAAATCAACATAATTTGAGAGTGTTTATTCTAACTTCTTTGTGATAATTATTTTTTAATATTTCTATAACATAATTATTTGCCCCAAACATGAATGTTGGGTCTGCGGTCTGCTTATGTCTGTGTTGGCCTTGCTCTCGAATTTTAAAAGACCAATGCTCTCACGACAAATAATAGAATTTTCAATGCTTTTATTATTATTATTACTATTATTATATATTTTTTATAAAAGAATTTTCAATGCTTTTAGATTCATACATAGACATGCAATGTGCTTACTTTAGATTTCTATTTAATCATTTGTTAAATATAAAAAGCAATGACTTCAATGAATTTCTTTTTAAAGTTTAAGAATTAAAATAGATATTTAAATGATTTAAGAATTAAATTGAAATAAACTTGAAAAGGAAAGACTCTTTAAAAATAAAAAAATAAAACTAAAAAAAAGTTTTGAACGATGGTTGTTTCAAGGCCGACAACGTGGTAAAGAAGGTTTGATCGGTGTTGACCTTCATTATTTATTTCAACCTGTTTTTTTTTTTTTTGGCAAGGAAAATGTTATTAAATAAGAAGCTAGATTTTTTGTTTTCAATTTTATTTTTTTGAAATGAATATTAATTAGTGCATGGTGGGAGATTCAACCGTTGATCTCTTAGTCAGGGCACGACTTTATGCCGAGCTATGTTCGGTTTGACAATTTATTGACCCTTCAATCGGCCCAAATAAGTTCAATTTTATTTTACTTTTATTCTTCCAAGTTTTTCTTCTTTGAATATTAAAAAAAATAAAAAACGTATAAAAAGAGTTTGCCCTCATAATTTAACCTTTGCTCTCAAATGTGCGGGAAAAATCAAACTTGTGACGTCTTAGTCACTAAATCGTACATTATGTCGGTCGAACAATGTTCATGTTGGCAAAAAAATTATATTGTTGTTTAAAATACTTGTTTTTGAAAAATAATTGAAAAAAAATAATATAAATTAGGAAAATTGTGAACCGTAGCCTACATAAAAATTGTATTTTAAAAAATGTCCAAATATAATATCATTTTCACAGGTTTTTCACCAAATTGGAAGACTATTATGTCATTTTTAATTTTCTCTCTCCCTATTAATTAAGGGAAATTGTAATAGATGTCAATTTAGAATAAGATAATTAGAAATATAGCATGTTTTTAAAAAATTTGCGGATATGACAATTTCTATCGCTGATATCTTATGGCTGATAGAAGTCTATCGCTGATCACCTCAGCTTTTTATAGATTTTTGTCAGTGATAATAGTCTATCAGTGATAATAGTCTATCACTGATAGAAGTCTATCAATGATATGATAAAGTCTATCAGTGATAGAAACGGATATTTTTGTCATATTTGCAAAACATTTTAAAGTTTGCTAAATTTGCAATTAGTTTGGGTCTGATTGCTATTTGTGCAACCAGCCCATTAATTAATTATATTTTTCATTTATTTTGAATTATTTATAAATTTATAATCCCACAATTTTTGTACTTTAATGGCTTCTCTCTCCTAAAAATTAATTACAAGCATTTATCTCACTCTTTTAGTTTTTTTAATCAATCTGTCTTCATCTCTCAAATCTCACTATTTTAGTCAATTTATTTATATAAAAATATTCAATGTACAAATAAATCAATGGTATATATATATATATATATATATATAATCTTATGTTTAAAATAGTTGGTATTTTCATTTATATAAAAATATACCATTTATAACGAATTGCATAATAATGATTAGATATGGTAATATATTAATTTATATTCGATCATACCATGTATATATGAGTAGACAAATTAGAAATTGAATATAACATTGTCTATTTAATAAGAAGTCAATTATGAATATATATCATATTATAAACCATATATACTAACTCATATATTATACATTCGACTGTTTAAGTAGTTCTATTATTCTAGTGAATATATATTCATAACATAAGTTTATACATTTCTTTCATATTCAAATATACCACGTCTGGAACTTATGTTCATATTTCTTCACTTTTAAATAGTTATCATTTACACTTATATGAAAATATTTCATGTATAAATGAACCATCAGGTATGAATATATATTATCAATATATACGGTATATATGAAAATATTTCATGTCTAACTGAATCTTATGTTTAAAACTGGTGACATTTTTATTTACACGAGTATACACCATATATAACTAATTACATATATTTAACATATGGTAGTATATTAATTTATATTTGATTATACCATGTATATATGTATTTGGAGAGAGAGAGTTTTGCATAATATGCAAAATAAAAAAAAAATAAAAAATTACAGCTGGGTCAAAATAACCTTTTACCCTCGTAATTACATCTTGTTCCTTAAGTCTCACTGATCCTCTAATGAACTATTGGTTTGCGGTCTAACCACCAAACCGATTCGTATGTGATCTCATCAATATACCAAGTCCCTATCGGGCCAATGAAAGGGTGGGATCTTTAGTTCAAGACCCGGAGTCAGCACTTAAGAGAACAACCTCTCTACTAATCCCTCAAGGCGGGTAGGAGTGAATTTCATCTCGCAGGACTATGTTCCCAGCTACCTACCCGATCTTATCCCTAAGATGGTAGGCTTATTCAGTCGGCAATCTCAGGCCACTCTCACCCATACAAGTCAAAGGATAAGCCCGAATAAACAAGAGTTCATAGCGTGCTCAGGATTCAGATCGAGTTACCTAGGTCATCATATGAAAAAATTGGTCTTTACAGTAAACGGAGTTAGAAAGAAAGAGCGACTTGTTTCGCGGTTCAGTCTTATGCAAACTCATTGCACATGACGCCCCCACTCGCATGTCTCCACATGAACGATTTCAGATCACATCGTTTGTACTATGCAAAGCGGGTCGCGTCCAATAGTGTCCCCAAGATAAGGTACTCAACCTTATCCCTATACTATAGACCGTTCTGGCTATTACTTGAACTTGATCCACAATCATGTCACACATGAAGTTCAAGTATACAACCTATAGTCATGGGTTCTTTGTTTATTGGAGTTAGGTTAAAAGTAAACACAATTCACTTTATTCAATAACAACTTTACTGAATAAATTTCAATAACAATTTTATTGCAAAATAGAATATACATTCAGTTTACAAACCACGAGTTTTAGGACATAAAACCCAAGAGTATAACATGTCTCTAGATTTTAAAAAGCCTGATAAAATTATTATATTTTAATTTTGTGTATAATAGATCCGTATTTTTTTTAAAAAAATCTATAATATGTGAGGGCTATATTGATACAAAATTGAATGACTAACATGTTTTTAAAATAGATTCAAAAGGCTTCCAAAAAATTATAGCAAATATTTAAGGGTTGAAGTCTTATTTTTGTTTTAAGATTTTCTCTTATCTGTTTATTTTAATTTCTATGTTTTCATTCAAAAAAAAAAATTAAGTTTGTTATATGCTCGACTAGCCTAAATTAGCCTTGGAAAAGCTCATAAAAGACTAAGTCCAAAAATAGGCAAAAATCGACCCAAAAGTACCGAGGTCGAACCCACCCTAGAAAAGGATACAAAATCCGGCCCCATTAGAGACCCTAAAAGAGACTTTATGGGCCGAAAGCCCAAGAACAAGGGTCATCTAGGTCGATGCCCACCCTATCCAAGATGCACTCGAATTAGTCTACCTTGGTCAAATCTAGGAGGAAAATGGAAGACCACAAGAAATCATAAACACCAACGAACTCCAAGGAGAAAGTAAGTTTATTCTGGTCTACACACTCATACTAAGTTTTCTACAATTAAACTCTTATTATAACTTAAGCACCAGAGCCACCGGAGCAACATCACATCAGTGTTTTCTTCTAATCAATGTTTTCCCAATTGAAGTGACGTACGTGAAGGTCAGACGACTTTTCCTGTCCGGATGTTAGGTGGGCGTTTTCCCACAAAACGTCAACCTAACGTAAACTCTACTTAATTGCAGAAAATATGCAATGAGGGCTGAAAAATGCTCACCTAGTATGAGACTCTGTTTAATTGCAGATGATGTGCAATAGGGGTTGGAGAACGTCAACCTGACATAAAATTATGCCTTGAATTGTAGATAATGAGCAATGAGGGCTGAAGAATGTCAATAAAGCATAAACTTTTCTTAATTGCAGGGAATGTGCAGTGGAGGTCGAAAAACGTTGACTCGACACAACTCTGCTTAATTGCAGAACATAAGTGTTGATGGTCGGAAAATGTAAACTTGCACAATTTCACTCTATGATGGAAACGTGCTCCGAGAAGAAACTTTGAGACTCAAGGAAGGTCCGAGATGTTCCTGCATACAAAAATATTTAATCTTACCTGACGATGTATAGGGAGATACTACGCATAAATCTTTTTTGTTGACAGAAGACGTGTGTGCGAAAACGGGATGTGACCCAAAAGGGTTTGGGTAGTTATTCCCGACAAACCCAAAATTTGATAGATGAATCTCACAATGGAATGCGTACATTAAAACCAGCTCCACAATATATTAGTCAGAGCGTACGATACCCCAAACGACTATTTGGATCTCAAGGAGGCTAGATAGTTATTCGAGGCGAGTACAAACAACATTCAGAACATGAAATGATTACATGAGACTCCCCAAAAATCTAAGTATGTGCAAGTAACCGAGGGGGAATAATACTCCCGAAATTGAGCTCATCGCACCTAGCTCACAAAATGTTTGTTAGAATGTCAAATCTCAAACTTGGGAATAAGGGGGTTTAATGTTATATGTAAAAATGGACTTGCAAAAAGACCGGACCAAAAACCGGTCTGGACTCGCACTAGCCTGAGGAGGAAAGAGATTTACCCTCCATTGAGCAAAGTTTGTGTCGAGTCAACATTTTTCGGCCGAACACAAAACTTTCACAGTTGCCTCAGGTTTTCCTCTATGCAAGTTTACATTTTCCGACCATCGACGGTTATTCTCTGCAACTAAGTAGAGTTTGTGTCGAGTCAACATTTTTCGACCTCCAATGCACAATCTCTGCAATAAAATAGTTTTTTTTTTTTTTTTTTTTTTAATAATAAATATTTAGAGCAAAGCTTAGTACAAAGCTAAGAAAGAGTAACGTCACTCAGGACAAAAGACTCAACCTGAGGAGGAAAATCCTCCAACCAGACCACGCTTTGGCAAAGAGCCAAAACAAATTTCGCCAACTAGTGTCGTGCGCCACCCCCATTCCCTTCTCGATTTATAAAGCTACATCGATCCCTGAACGAACAAGATAACCAAGAGCACATGTCTGTCACAAACACACCCACTTCTGACAAACCTTCAACATTCTCTTTGGATAAGTTACAAATCCGAGAGGAATCCGTTTCTAGTATCACCAGATGTAACCCGACCTCTCATGCAAATCGCAGACCCTCTACTGCCGCCAACCCCTCCGCCACCGCCACACTCTACACATTATGAACCCACGTCACTGCTGCCAACATAACCTGACCCCCAAAATTTCGAACCATCACTCCCAAACCTGCCAACCCCTCTTCCCTTACAAAACCTCCGTCCACATTCACCTTATACACACTTCCAGACGGAGGGCTTCACTTGGCCCGGGAGCGAGCCACCAGAATACACATAGGATCGCCCCCCGCTCAGTCGCTTCCTGATAGGCGCCCAAGTAGCTCGAGACCCACATGCCAAGATTGGCCGACGACCGAGCCCACTGAGTCTGAACCCGATTCCGACAACCCCACATCCCCCACCACTGCACACATAACTCCTCAAAATCCTGCCACCTCAACTTCTCTTTGAGGGACCATAGGAGAGCAACAATATCCTCTCGTACCGACAACTGCACTAACGACCCAAACTTAGAGTCCAGCAGCACCCCCCGTATAAACTTGCAGTCCCAGTATACATGGATACTAGACCCTCTGCCACGCAGGACACATACACATCCAAAATGTCAATCTCCCACCTCCCCATATTGTCCGCCGTTGGGAGATGGTCCAAACAAAAGCTTCATACGAAGATTCGAATCTTATTCGGGATCCCCATCTCACCCCTTCAACAGACGAAACAGAAGCCTCATGTTGGAAAGACTTCATCTGGGCCAGTCGATACCCACTCTTTACCGAAAAAGCCCCAAACTCTTCATAGTGTCAAATAGCCTAGTTCCATGTATGCCGACGATCAGTCAAAATCGTTAAGATAGCCCCGACCTCTGCCGGGTTGAAATGTTGCCACAACTTAGCCTCATCCCAAACACCAGAGTTAGTGAACAAATCACACACCATCGCCTCAAGGGGCATAGAGACTGTCGACATAATACGCATGCCAGACTCGCCAAATACCCAATTGGGCTCAAAAATCCTCACCCTTTCCGCATTCCCTATGTGCCACCGAATTCTCCTCTCAAGCAACTCCCTGCCCCATAGTAAACTCCGCCAAATAGCAGAAGGCCACGATCCCAACTACGCTGCAAAAAGATCAGAGTCAGGATAATACATGCCCCTCATTACCCGAGCAAAGAAAGAGGTCGGGCTATGCAGCAATCTTCAACACTATTTCGCAAGCAAAGATTGATTAAAGAGCTACAAGTCCTGAAATCACATACCGCCCAAACACTTCGGACGACATAGGGATTTCCAGCTCACTTAATGCACCCGACGGTCATCATCCGACCCAACCCACCATAACCGAGCCATCAATCTACGTATATCGTGCAAAATCCCTTTGAGAAGCCTAAAACAGTTCATGGTATAACAAGGAATAACCTAGATAACAAATTTCAACAAAATCTCCCGCCCTGCTACAAAAAATAAACTTTCCTTCCACCCTTGTAATAGACGCCACACACGCTCCTTAATGTAATTAAAGGTACCTGATCGATTACGAGACATGAAAGAAGGGAGCCCCAAATATTGTTGATGAAATGAGGTCTTCCCCACTTGGAGAATCTGACATACACGATTCTGCTTACCTGAAGTCGTACTCATACTAAATGAAATGACAACTTCTCAAAATTCACTATCAGCCCTAATGCCTTCTTATATTGCCGCAAAAAGGGCCTGCACTGTAAGGGCATCACTAACCTTAGCTCGGAAAAAATAAAAGGCTATCATCAGGAAGAAAAAAAAAAAAAAAAAAAAAAAAAAAAAAAAAAGTGAGAAATAGGCAGACCCCCACGAGATAAAGTCAAACCTGAAATAATATGTTGTCTCTCAACCGCATATCAGAGATGAGATATACCCTCAAAGCATAACAATAATAGATAAGGCGCTAAATGGTCTCCTTGCTGCAATCCACGGCTCAGAATCACATCCCCACAACACATGTCATTTACATTAAAAGAATACCTGACATAAAACAAACACAACATAATCAAGCTCACCATCTATGCCAAAACAATTTTTATTTTATTTGATCTAAAGTATAAAAACCAAAACAAATCATTTATGGCTCGTTTAATAACACATTTCAGTTTTTAGTTTTTGATTTTTAATTTTTGTGTTTGTTTTTTGTTTTGGTTTTCTGTTTTTTAAAAAATAAAAATCATATATGTTTAAAATAAAAATCATATATGTTTGATAACTGTTTTTTTGTTTTTAAAAAACAGAAAACAAAACTTGTTTGATAAATATTTTTGATTTTTTGTTTTTGAAAACAAAAGTTCAAAATAGTTGGATAATTACCTTTGTTTTGTATTTTTTTTTATAAAATGAAAATTAATTTTTCTAAAATAATGTTAATCTATTAAAAGGTAAAACTTGCAAACTTTGTCATAATCTAATTAAGGTCCAATTATTTGATAAATTTAAATTTTAAGGTAAAAATTGATTTTCTTTAAAATAAAAAGACTTTATTGTGTCGATAGTTTAATACATTAGACAATTTTTAGTTATCGCTTATCATCTCTAAAGTAAAAAAGAAAAGAAAATATTTTGATTCAGTAAAGTAGTTAGGCATATTTTATTTTTTTAATATTGCATGTTTCAAACTATTTTTAAAAATATTACCGTTTTTATTGAAGATCGTCTTCACGCAAGCAAACATCGTCTTTTCAAAAGACGATGTTCTTCCAGGCGAACACACATCATCTTTTCGAAAGACTATTTGCGTCCACGAAAATGATCTTTTGAGTAGTGTGCATTAAAAAAAATGATACATTTTTACTCATATATGAATTTTTTTCGAAAAAGATATGGTTGGAAAGCTAGGAGAGAGCTCCAATTTTATACATAATTTTACTATTTTTAGAGTTGTATGGGAAAGATAAAGATTGTCGAAGTTGAACTACATTTCTTCAAATTTCAGAATCGTAGTTCAACTTCGACGATCTTCAATAAAAACTTCGATATTTTAAAAATAGTTTGAAACATGCAATATTTTTATAAAATATTTCGAAAACAACAATATTATTAAAAAAACCATCCGGTATAGTAGTGTAACATAACAATAATATTAAAATGAAATATATTAGAAATTTTTTATTTGAATAAAATTATAATATAATATATTAATAATATTCTTTTTTTTTTTGAAAAGAATATAATAATAATAATAATGATATTTTCTATTGTAAAAAATATTAATGACAATTTGATTCCAATTTCAATAAATAAATAAGGTATCATATGATAACGGATTCAATTTTTTATTTTTGGTTTTTGATTTATGCTTTTGGTTTTCTGTTTTTTAAAAACAAAAATTATATATGTTTGGTAATTGTTTTTTGTTTTATATTTTTAAAAATCAGAAACCAAACTTGTTTAATAACTATTTTTAGTTTTTGATTTTTGAAAATAACAAAAGTTCAAAGTGTTGGATAATTACTATTTTTATTTTATAGATTTTAATCAATTTTTTTTTTAAATAATATTAATTTATTAGAATCTAAAAATTGCAACATTTATAAAATTTAATTCATTATTTGATGAAATTAAAAATTTAGGGTAAAAAATGATTTTCTCTAAAATAAAATAAAAAATTATTGTGTCGATAGTTTAATATATTAGATCATCTTTAATTGACGTTTATCATCCATAAAGTCAGAAAAATAAAATATGTTAATTGCGTAGCGTGGATATGTATATTGGTGTAACATCACAATAATATTAAAATATAATATATTATAAAATTTTATTTGAATAAAATTATAATATATTATATTAATAAAAAATATATTAATAATATATTTCTTTTTTTAAGAATATACTTTTAATATTAATAACAATTTCCATTGTAAAAAATATTAACGACAATTTAATTTCAATTTTAATAAATAAATAGATAAATAAATAAATATGTCAACATGAGCATAACTCAATATAATGTATGCACTAGTGATTATGAGGTCTTAAGTTCGATCTTCATTCCACCCCATTTTAGGTTCTCTCTTTAATAATTATATTTAACATGTTGACAATTTCAATAATGTAGAAAGAGCGGTGACATTCTTTCAATAGAATATCTGTTTTTTTTTTTTTAGTTGTTAAAAACTTAAAAACTAAAAATTCAATTCGCTATCAAATAGACGCTTTTTAAAAATTGAAAATTAAACACACAGAAAAATAAGAATGAAATGCAATATCAAATCATCCCTCCAAGACTTAGAACTAACCCTAAACAAAAAGAAGCCTTTTTTTTCAAAAATAAAATAAAATAATAATAATAATAGAAAAGAAAATTAAAACGAAGAAAAGACATATTATCACATTTAATGATTATCAATATCTATAGCTGCTTAAAATTTAGTTGGACCAACAACTTTAGTGAAAAGTAGTAAATTCAAAAAATGAAAAATAATAATCATGTAATAAAAAACCCAAATAATTTCTCTCAATTCTCAAATAGCTTTACTTAAAAAGAAGAAAAAAAAAAAAAAAAAAAAAAACTCAAATAGCTTTAAATGCATGTGGACTTTCTTTAAAAAAAAAAAATGCATGTGGACTAGATCTCACGTGCAGTACCTTAAAAAACAAACTCATTACAAGAAAACGAAATAAAAAAATAAAATCAGAAAAGTTTAAATGCAACTAAAAGATTGGTTCAAAAAAAAAAAAAAAAAATGCAACTAAAAGAAGAAACACGCTTTCCAACTTATTGCAGTTTTTTTTTTTCTGTTACCATGTAAATTATTGTCTTCGAATTGGGTAATCTTAAAAAAAAAAATTAATTTCATATACTTTAAATTATATTTATATTGTGAACTTTAGCTCAATTAGTATAAAATTGTACTCTTGATTAAGAGTTTACGAGTTCAATCCTCATTAACTAAATACCTTTAAAAAAAATTAAATTATAATTTCAATAAAAAAAAGCACGTACCAATATTTATACTTCCATCATAATTTTAATTAATTTAGAAAAAAAACACATCAAAATTTCAAATAATTGACGTTAGTAGTTTGACAAGTACTAAAAATAAGTAATTTAAATTCGAGCTAGAAAAACAATTAAACTATTTCAAAATTCTAAGGACTAAACAAATACAATATTGAAATACAAAACACAATCTAATAGGGATTGAATGCATAAATAACAATCAGACTCAAAATAATGGTAAATATAACAAAATTTAAAATATTTTGCAAATATGACAACAAATCAGTGACTATCATAGATTGTTATCGCTGATATCCATTGATAAAATGACTATCACTGATAGACTACTATCACGAATAGTCACTGAAAAAATTCTATAAAAATTTGAGGTGATAAATTACTATCAACAATAGACTACTATCAGTGATAAAAATTGTCATATTTGCAATATTTTTTAAAAAATGCTATATTTTTAATTATTTTACTTTAAATTGACATCTGGTACAATTTTTCATTTAATATAGCACGATTGTAACCACACTGATATTAATATTTATTCGTAACAATAATAAATTTATACTTACTTCATAATTTCATTTATTTAGGCCCGTTTAATAACCATTTAGTTTTTAGTTTTTGGATTTTCAAAATTAAGCCTAACCTATAATTTTCTTTGTTTTGTTATCTAGTTTCTACCAATGTTTTAAAAAATCAAGTCAGTTTTAAAAATAAAAAAGATAGCTTTAAAAATTAAGTTTTTATTTTTAGAATTTGACTAAGAATCCAAATGTTTCTATGAGTATAAAGTGTAAACCATAGTTAAAATATTAGGAGAAAACAAGCCTAAATTTAAAAAATAGAAAACTAGAAACAAAATGGTTATAAACAAAACTTTAATAACTATTTGATTTTTAGTTTTTTGTTTTTGAAAATTAAGTCTATAAACAATACTATCCACCTACCATAATTTTTATTTTTGTTAAGAAAACATTAGAACGTTAAATTCAAAAAATAAGACCAAAGTTTTTGAGAGCTATTTTTTTTGTTTTTAAAATTTGGCTTGTATTTTGAAAACACTCGTAAAAGATGGATAACACAACCAAATAATTAATAAATGAATGTATTGTTTATAGACTTAATTTTTAAAAACGAAAAATAAAAAATCAAATAATTATGAAAGGGGTCATAATTTTTTTTTGCACTTAGAAAAAAAAGGACATAAATTCCTCATAAAAGCTCCAACATTTTTTGGTTATTTTTTTACAATTTGCGTACAAGAAAATAACTCAAAACTTAATATGTAATATGATCTTGAATTGTAATGAATTATAATGTCAGGGGAATTCGGCTCGCCTTCACTTCCTTAACAATTATCTTCAATTATTATTTCACCACATATTTATTGTTATATTATTATACTTTTATTGTCCCAACAAAACATAAATTAAAACTGATTTTTTATGTTCAAATTTTTATGGCATTTATAAATGGCTGCTTAAAATTCTTGCTCCATCAAATTAAATATATTTTTTTTAATCAGATTGAATAATAAATATTCAACAATATGTCTATTATATTTAGTACATTTTCTTTAATTACAAACATGTATTTAGATTTTAAATAGACGGATTGCACAAACAACAATCAGACCTAAAATAATTATAAATTTAGCAAAATTTAAAACTTTTTGCGAATATGTCAAAAAAATCAGTGGCTATCAGTGATAGACTCTATGACTATTATGGATAGACTTCTATCAGTGATAGACTATTATCGAAGATAAAATTTTATAAAAAAGACTACTATCAGCGATAGACCATACTATCAGTGATAGAAATTGCCATATCCGCAATTTTTTTTTAAAAGTGCTATATTTTTAATTATTTGACTCTAAATTGACATCTGTTACAATTTTTCATTTTAAATTATGTTTATTTTCAGTCCTTAGTAGTCACGTTAGTTGACGTGACAAGGATTAATACTTATTTCTCAAATTTGATATGATGGGACATGATTTACTAGCCAATTTGATGGATCAAAGAGATTTATTGCGATTTTGAATATTTGATCTCAATGAAAGGAATATATGCTTTAACCGTAAAAATAAACATAACTCTAAAATGTAGGAAGTTCAAAATACCTATCTCTACATCCACATTTTTGTTTGAGTTCAATAATATGTTAGGTGAAAGATTCGAACCTCTAG
This sequence comes from Herpetospermum pedunculosum, assembly GCA_028017165.1. Lineage (NCBI taxonomy): Eukaryota > Viridiplantae > Streptophyta > Magnoliopsida > Cucurbitales > Cucurbitaceae > Herpetospermum > Herpetospermum pedunculosum. The sequence continues at coordinate 65,120,747 of CM051524.1, forward strand.
CCTCTTGGTCGATGACACATACTTTATGCAGTTGACTCCTCTTCACATATTGATAAACTATAATTTTTTTTTAAATAACATCCCCTAAAATTTCAATATGACATAATTAATGTAAATAGGATAACTTTCTTTTACCCCATGCCCATATATTTAGTAGCTAGAATTTAGTTAGAATCTTAAAAACATTTTAAAATAACATACTAGAAAATTATAGGGTTAGATTGCATAATTAATAATCTGGTCCAAAATAATGACAAATATAAAATGTCAAAAAAATCTAGCGATAGTCACTGATAGTCATTGATAACATAACTATCACTGATAGACTACTATTATTGATAGTCATTGACAAAATTTTATAAAAAAATAGAGGTAAGTAAGTAGGTGTTTTGATTATCACCAATAGAAATGTATATTGATAAAAATGATTATTTTTATAATTTTTTTTTTTTTTTTTTTTAGTACAAAACAAAAGGAACTGAGTATTTATAAATAATATAATAATTAATTAAAGATGAGAATGATAAATGAATAGAGCAGCAATTGACCATTGATTGTGGAACGCAAAGAAAAGGAATTTATAATAATTAAAATATGATTCGAAAGATTATAATAATAATAAGATAATTAATTAAATAGGAATAAATAAAAATAAATTATTCTATCCGCTAATCAATGAAAACACAGTCAAACTGAAATGATCAATTCCACTAATTTTGCGCACTACTACGTGGCCTTCAGACACTAATTTCAAAAGAAAAATAAATTCCTCTTTATTTATTTATTTTATTTTATTTTTAATATAAATAAATAAATAAAATTGAAGTCAAGATGTAGAAGAAGAAAGTTTTTATTTTTTTATTTTTTTATTTTTGATGAAATTGTGAATGAATTAATAAAAAATTATTTATTGATATTTGGGTCTTCCATTTGTGCCTGACGCAAGCTGAGAATGGAGGAGTTTGAACGAAGGAAAAAAAAGTGGCATTCAGAATTGAAAGATTAAGCTTTTCTTTCTTCTTCTTCCTTCTTCCATTTCGTCTTCCTCGTACTCTCTCTGCTGCAATCTTTCCTGATTTCCCCTTTTAGACTTCACCAATTGCTTCGATTTCTTTCCCTTCTCCGATTTCTGTGAAGGGAAAGGACCAAAAAATGAAGACTTCTTTGAGGAAGTTGAGGGGTTTAGGAGGACTGCACAACAAGCACGATTCTAAGGACCGTATAGATCTTCGTCCTTTGGCTCAATTGGATGAGCTCGCTCAGGCTTCTCAGGTATTTTTCCTTCTACCCTTTTCCTTTTTCTCTTTCCCCTCTTCCGGAATTGCCCGAATTCACAAGGAATTGCCAAATCTAGACGAGGGCTGTCAGAGTTTTCTTCAATTTCATCCTCAGTTTTTTTTGTTTGTTGTTTAATCTTTAATTCTCTCAGTCTCCTGAAGTTTTTTTTAGCTCTGGAACTGATCCTTACTGATGGGATTTTGTTTCTGGCAATTCATCGAGATTTATTAGATGCACGGGGAGGAATGGAAATGGGAATTTAAGGGTTTTTGGCAGTGGTGGGAAGAGATTGGATTCTCCTTTCAGGATCGTTTTAGGTGTTGATTAACATAATCAAATTCTTACTGGTTAGTGTGGTATTGTGCTTTCAGGACATGGAAGCAATGAGAGACTGTTATGATAGCTTACTCTCTGCAGCTGCCGCTACAGAAAATAGTGCTTATGGTAACTTTTAAATCAACCACTGTTCTAACTTATCGAGTTTCAGTTAACTCTCTTTTATATCTCTTACCAGCTGCTTGAATCAAGAGGCTGTTATGATGGCTGACTTCATTTATGCATGTTTCCCTTACATTTTCTCTGCAAACAAAATGCAATATGTTATGAATGTTATGTTTGCAGTGGTCTTATTTGCAATTGCTAGGGCATGAATGGTAAAAAAATTCACCAATATAATTGAATCATAAATAGGATGCTCTAATGCACAATGCTCAATGACGTGAACTCTATGGCTCTTTTAGCCAATGTTGTTTGGACTGATAATTATTATTTGTGGTGGTTATTTTTCAATTCTCGAGTAAAGTGGTTTGGTGGATTTTCTTGTTTTGTTCTAACTTTTTTCCTGGTGGATTTCGTCAATAATATCTTAATGCTTCTTGCTGTTGTACTCACCTGTTTTGGATCTATCTATATATGAATGTCAGAGCTAAAGTTTGACTGATCGATTCACTTAATTTGCCTCCTCTCTTCATGGAAAGTACTCAGTTACTACCACAAGGAGGATTCTGCAATATTCAAATTTATTTCTTTGAATGCATAATGCTGCATGACTCTTTTACTTTCATGGTATATAATTTTGATTTTGAGCCTTCTTAAATCTATGGGGATGTCAGATCTTAAGATCTCTAACACCGTTGGCATGACTGGTCCTGCAACTTCATTATCTAATTGTGGTTCTTATCAAAAAAATCTAATTGTGGTTCTTATACCTTATTTGCAGAATTCTCAGTCTCATTACAAGAAATGGGTTCATGCCTTCTTGAGAAAACTGCACTGAATGATGATGAAGATAGTGGTACGTTAAATGTAATCTTTTTGTCAATGCCTTTAGTTACAATAGGTGTGTTAATGATGAGGGATGACAATACACTGATACTTACATAGGTGTATCTTAAATCCTGTAGCTTAAGGAAACGCGGTTTATTGGCATAGGCATATTTACTTTTGAATCCAAAACTATGTTTTCCGAGTAGAGTGATGTGAATGGAAATGTCTGCTCATATTTCTTTTTGCAATCTATGCTGAGAAATGAGACCATTATGTTCTCATGCATTCTCCTGGTTTGAATTGGTGCTAATTGTTAAGTCTTGCATCTTTTGTTTTTCTTTATTTTAGGTGGATTTTTTTTTAACTTATTATTAGTTTTTTTAATTTGGTGGACGCTGCATTCTCTTAACTTATTGCAATCCTTTTGCTGATCAATAATTTTTCTGTTACCAATAATTTTTTTTTATGCTAGTTGCATGAAGCTACTTTCTGTTTGAAGCACTTGGGATTTATGAATTATGTATCTTCTTACCTCCATGCAGGTAAGGTTCTGCTAATGCTGGGAAAGGTGCAGTTTGAGCTCCAGAAACTTGTTGATCGATATGTGAGCTGGCTTTTCTCTCTCTCTCTGCGACGTAATGTCAAAGTTCTTGGGTTTTGAGTGCTAAATTTGTATTGCTTCAATTTGTCAGCGCTCTCATATCTCACAAACAATAACACGCCCATCTGAATCTCTTCTGAATCAACTTCGAACAGTCGAGGTATGTCTTGATGGATTTTTGATCTAATTGTATACGGCATTATGGCTACTGTTCTTTCAGATCTATTATAATAATTACTGCATACAATCTGCAACTGGCCATACTACCTTGTAAGGGCATCAGTTTGTTATGTATTACTGTTGTACAATTTAATGATCCTCCATTGTTGATCATGATATTGTTTGGGCGTTCATGTATTTATGGGCATCTAGTTCTCAGCAATGAAATTTGCATTGAAGATTTTGCCAGTTTCACAGAAGTTCAGAACTACTTCTAAATGGTGAAGGTTTGTTGTTAGCTGCTGTTCCCATCCTACCCTTAGTTGTTTGTGGGATGTTTTTACTGGAATGAGAATGGCATCTACATGATAGTGGAATAATCTGAACAGAAGTCAGGCTGAGATACATTTTTTCCCCTCCCTTTTCTTTTCCTGTTTTGGACAGTGAACGGATAATTATTCACCAAAGGCTGAGATAGATGCTTTGAAAATTGGAAATCCCAACTTGGAGAAATATTGAAAGCCTTGTTTACTGTATATAAGTATCTCAAATTGACACATGTACAAGGGTCCAAAGCATGCAAGTTTCATGACAGATCATTTTCTTGTTTTTAGTTGTTATCCTTTTGCCATTTTCTTGGTTGCTTGTTAATTTCCTATGTTTTACGCATTTGCAACTTTTCAGTTTTTTTCTGTGTAGGTGTAAATCTTGACATGATTATTGGATTAACTATGCATAATATATTACAACTGCAATATAGATTTCCCTCTGGGTTTTGTACTGTTTCCTCTACGTCATTTTTAAAATTTAATTTTTTATTTTGTTTGTGAATAAATTGCATTCAGCACGCTGTAAAGTTAACAATACTCTGTGTTATAATTGTATAATTGTTTCAATTTTGACAATCTCGTGAATAGAATATTGATATGAAGCACTTAACATACTGGCCTTCACTTGGATGCAGGAGATGAAAAGACAATGCGACGAGAAAAGGTTTGTTGCAAATAACTGTTCTTACTTAAACCCATATGCAAATAAGAACCTGGTTGGTGGGTTAATGTTCTTTCTGACGACGTTCTCCCGTTTCATTGTATAATTCATAGAGAAGTATACGAGTACATGAGACAGAGGCACAAGGAGAAGGAGAAGGGGAGGTCAAAAACCGTAAAAGGAGAGAGCTTTACATATCAGCAGTTGCAAACAGCTCGCGAAGAATATGATGATGAGGCAACACTGTTTGTTTTCCGGTTGAAATCTTTGAAGCAAGGACAGTCTCATAGTCTTCTCACTCAGGCTGCTCGTCACCATGCTGCTCAGGTTCAATTGTCTATTTCATGGGTGTTTTCCTTTTTCCTTTTCACAACCTTCCTCTTCATTTTCTTTTTGATGATCTAGACCATCTTCTGCTTGAAATCAGCTATGTTTCTTCAAGAAGGCACTTCAATCTCTTGAAGCAGTGGAACCACATGTCAAATCATTGACAGAACAACAGCACATTGATTACCGATTCAGTGGACTGGAAGACGACAATGTGGAAGATGGAAATACTGATGGTGTTGATGATGATGATGATGGCTATGATGAGGGTGATGATGGGGAATTAAGTTTTGATTATGGGCAAAATGATCACGGTGAAGATATTTCAACATTACAAAATTCTGAGGTGATCATTCAATTTAAAACACTGGCCCAATAATTTGAGAAGTCTTTTCTTTTCATCTGTACATTTCACGGGGACATTTGAAACTGGGTTTAGTGTAACAACTCATTGTATATGGTCTTTGTAGATTATCTAGAGAACTCAATTCTTTTGTAATTATCATGGTTTGACCCACTGATCAAAGGGATAAGCTATAAACCTAAATTTATATTTTTCAGGTATTGGATCTAAATCATGGTAGAATACGGGATATTAAATGTCCTATGAACTTCTTGGTGTCGTATATTCTAAGGTCGCTTATCCCTAATATATATATATATAGCCGGCAGTTGTTTCATAATGATTAGTAGGTTATAAGACCCGAATACTCAAATTCATTAAAAAATGTCAGTACTTTTGTACAGCAATTGGGAAGATGATGTGTTCTGCATCATGTTTATGTTTATGTTTATGTAGTGTGTTGGAAAAGCAGGATGTGTGGGTAGGAGAAAAGACCTCATACATGGTTTAGTTGAATTTAAGCTCTCATGTATTTGCTAATTGTGTAATATGTGTATCATTGATACAGTTGAACCAGCCGGATCTTGCATTTCATCATGTGGAAGCTGTGAAGGTACACAGTATTCTTTATGTTTTTTATGTATTAATTATATATCTACAATTTTAAATGTCTTCCCTTGCGTTATTACCATGGAGATAGATCATTATGTAGATTATGTAGATTCTAAATGTCACTTATTTTATAATGTTGGTTAGTATATAATAAACATTATCGATACATGAGAAGTACAAAGAAAATGCAGTCTGTCGTCTTCAGAAATTTATGTTTCTATGTGGCTTTCTGCAGGAAAATCTTGACAGAAATCGTAGGAATTCCTTTTCTTTTGGTGGTAGAACAGTAAGCCAGTCTGCCCCTCTTTTTCCTGATAAAAAATTTGATGCTGCTGAAAGAATAAAACAGATGCGGCTTTCCTCGACCCGGAAGTTCCACACATATGTTCTACCCACCCCAGCTGATACAAAGGGTTCAATTTCTGGGGGTCCCGGAAATCCGGTGCCCAACACCACACAGACAATACGTCAGCAAAATTTGTGGCGGCATTCATCACCATTGGAACCAAGGAAGTACGAAAAGTTAGTGGGAGATGAAAGTATGTCAGGACATGCTGCTGCAAAGGCGCAGTCTGTACTCAAGGAGAGTAACACTAATGCATCATCCACTCTGTTACCTCCTCCTTTGTCTGATGGGTTGCCACGGCACAGTCTAGCTGCTGCTTCTGATGCTAAAAAAATTAAGAGACTAGCCTTTTCAGGCCCTCTAATAGGCAAGCCATCAACTAACAAGCCTATTCCAGTTGAAAACCCCCAGTTGTTTTCTGGACCTCTCTTACGAAATCTAATGCCACAACCTTTGTCATCATCACCAAAAGTGTCTCCATCTGCTTCCCCTACTTTTATTTCCTCACCTAAAATAAATGAGCTTCATGAGCTTCCTAGGCCTCCCATTAGTTCAACATATAAGTCGTCAAGACCTTCAGGTTTAGTTGGTCACTCGGCTCCTTTGGTATCCAAAAGCCAAGGACTCTCTACTGCAACTAAAACTGTTGTAAGGAGTACCGCGTCTCCATTGCCAATGCCTCCTCTTCAACCCATTACGCGCAGTTTCTCCATTCCATCCAGGAGCCCTAGGGAGACAGAGACCTTATTTCACGAGCCAAAGCCTCTGGAAACCGTTCGATCTTCTGAAATGGCATTAGACACATCTTCACCTCCCTTGACACCACTTACCTTGTGTAACAACCAAAGTCATACATCAACAGGTTCAGAGAATGGTCCTGCAGGTTAAAGGTAAGAAAACCCTTTGCTGTTGATTATTCTCCATGTCTGAAAGTTAACTTTCCTAATCTCTTAAGATATCTCGTGAATTAGGTTTTATACAAATTGTGAATATTCAGGTAAACCTCAATCTTTGGGGTTTTAGATTGAAGCATGGGGTGGTTGACTGTTTAGTCACTTGGATGAATATGAGAAGTGGCATTAATTTCAGTTTAGATTTGTTTGGAGTTTATGCCCATCTCAGTTTAACTACCAAAGATGCATCATGCATGCACGGGGCATCTGTATATTTGATTCTCAAAAGATGTTACTTATTCTGTTACTAGATTCAACGACTTTTATGATTTCTAACAATGAATTACCATATTTTGTTTACAAGTAGATAATATCCATGTTGCTTTACACTGATAAATGATAGTATTTGTATTCGAATCTTTTGCCTTTGCCCTGCCTATCCATATATAGATTCTAATGATATGATACATGAGTTATTGCAAATTTATTAATTTGTGTCAAGCATAAAAATATTAGATGAGACAACAGTGAAAGCCAATACAATATATCTTTCTATGACATTCATCATTGCCCAACCTCGGTCCACACATAGATTTAGGCAGATTCTAGGTTTGGTCCGTTTGGACATTCCATTTTCTCTCAACTATAAGATGAAGGTCTATTGAGATGGATTATATTAGACATACCGAGGGTGAGGAACGAGACCCATTGGAACCACTGTAGAGAAAAAAGAGACCTGAGCACATTTAGTAAGCAATGCGGGGTTGTTTGAGGTTAAGAAGAATTTTCATTCTGAGGTGGTCATGGGCAATTTCCATGAGGGGAACTCATAACTGTTGAACTATGCTGAGTTGAATTAGTACTAAGAATTAAGTTTTGGGTAAAAGCTGAAATAAATCAACAAGATTGCCTTATGTGGTAAAAACTCGAAGTAGTAGAGAAGAAAAGCTAGATATTTGTGGCTTGTTTTGACATCCTTAGATCTATTTGTCTTCTGTTTCTGAGCATTGTCTGTCTTGCTTTCCAACATTGATGTATTTATTTGCAGCAGGGCATTCATGAAACCTTATGTGGAGATTATAGTCTGTTGATCGCAGTCGAAAACGGTCGGGGCCAAACCAAAAGTAGTTGTTTCCTCCAACCATCATCAAGTACAGGTCTTATGTTGTAAATAATTCCTCATCTATTCTGTTCTCATTTCATGGTGATCACTTGGCACGTAATTAATTAAATAATTGCCATTGTGTTCATTATCCAACGAGTTTTGTATCTCCCCAAGCAATTAATGGGGAAAAAAAAAAAAAATCCCCTCCCCTCCCACCCCCACAAAAAACCCAGAATAACAAATTATTTTCCCTTCCAATTTTGTACCCTTTTAGTTTACATTTTCTAGGTTGAGAAATTAATGCTTCTACAAAATGTTGAAATGTATTGTGACTTTCTTCTTTCATTCATGGATCGAGTAACCTTTCTTCAATTGATATGGGAAGATTGTGTATACAAATTCAACTTTAGATGACACTTTTGTTAACAGTTAACCTGTATGACTATTGTTCTAGTTGTATATGCATTTGGGGTATTGGGTGTATGAATTTGAATTGAGACAGCAAAACCACAACTCAATTGGTTAAGGTATTTACCTTCGACCAAGAGGTCAGAAGTTTGAATCTCTTCATCCCAACTTCCCAACTTGTTGATTTGAATGGTGACATCAAGATCACAAGTTTAGTGTATAAGTGAGTCTGTTTAATATTATGTTATTCTGGGTTATATACTTTTACAAATTACAAATTTTCCGAGGTTTAACTCCATTATTTTACGTTACACAATCTAGATACAAGCTACAAATCTTGATTTATGAAAATTGTGAGACGAACATCTCCTAGATGAATCAAAATGTACATTTATTTTAGCTTAGGATTTTGCAAGCTTTTGTTTCGAGTAATGTTCAAGCCTCAAAGATCTGGCTGGATGATTTAGAAAGCAAACTAACAAGATTGACCTCCCAAAAGTTTGCATTACAAGTCTTTTGATATAGGTATTATAAGTGATAATACATGGTTTACTTTAAATACAGAAACCTCTTTCCCCTTTTAACTGTGATACATTAGGTTAAACATCAGCAGGTTCCTCCATTTTCGTATCTCACGAACCCCATTAGTTCTGGCCCTTCCAATCTCGGGTTATTCTTGAAACTGCATCAATCAAAACCATGAAAGAAAATCAAGCAAACATCTATAAGGCGAACTGGTCATTGTAAAAACCAATCAACTCGATCGATCACCTTTCCTCCGAGAACTTGGAGAAGTAGCCCGACGTTGGGATTGTCCCACACAGATCGTTATTCGACACATCGCTGTAAAGATGGAATTGTTAGATCATCACATGCTATTGATGATGAATGAAAGACAAGACAGTATGAAAAATTTAATGTACTCACATGATTTTGAGGTTGCCAAGTTTGGTGAGTTGCCTTGGTATTCTTCCAGTGAGCCTGTTCCCATTCAATCTCCTGTAGTTCCCCAATATGGACGGTTAGATTTTGATCAGACGACTATGAAGAATGAAAATGAATGTTGAATTACAAGTTTGCGAATCTTTTAATGGATATTTGAACTTTCAAGATCGTGTCTATTCAGTCATTCTACCTTAAAAATATATCTTTAAACTTTTATATATTAACTTCGTCGGTTTAACACTTATGCTCATTTATCTACTCACATTCAACACGTCACATAATTTTTAAATAAACCATGACACATCTAAGCTGATGAAGTTAACAATAGAGATTATTAGACACAAAATTTAATGTTTTGGTCTATAAACTTTAAAAAATGTCTGATAGATCACTGTACTTAAAAACAAAATGTCCAATAGGTCCTTTAATTTTCAATAACTTTCAATTTTGTCCAATAGATTCCTTACTTTTCAATTTTGCAATCTAGTGGGTTATTGACATTTTCGCTATTTTTTAAAATTCAATTTTATATCTATTAGATAAGTTCGTTTTTAATTTTTTTTGAATATATCAATAATCTATTAAACATTTTTAAAGTTCACGAATCTTTTAGACACAAACTTAAAAGTTCAATGACCTATTAAATGCTTTTTAAAATTTAAAGATCTTTTAAACACAAACTTGTAATTGACGATTTTTATGAACTAAACTTGTAATTGACGAGAAGACTCACATGAAATTGAGATTGGAGAGGTTGGAAAGGGAAGGAGGAATGGGACCAGTGAGGTTGTTGTGGTAGAGATCTAAGCTGATGAGGCTTTTCAACCGTCCGATCTCCTTTGGTATGGGACCCACCAATTGATTCATGTACAATTCCCTGCAACCAAACACCAATCCCACATTAAAGTTTGTAATAAATAAGCCTGCCAAAAACAACCACCAAATCCAAATCCAAATTCATTTCTAATATAGTGTTTGATTGACTAGGGAATTGGATTCTTAAATTAACCTTCAACTTCTTCATTTTACTCTCAATTCCAATTCCTCATTATTACTAATTAACCTTTTCAATTCATTAGGGTTAACTTGCATTCGATAGCCAACAAGAGCATAGCTCAACGGCTATCGCACCATGAGGTCCTAGATTCAATCTCCCATCTCAACATGTTGTCAAAAAAAAAAAAAAAAATACTTGCATTCGGTGTACATAGCTCGATGGTAATTGACATGACAACATGTGAGATATGAGATCGAACCCGTGACCTCTTGATCACCAGTCTATAATCGAACCCGTGACCTCTTTATCACCAGTCTATACAATATGTCGGTTGAGCTATGTTCGTATTGACTCTACCCTCCACATTTATTATATATAAAAAAAACTTGCATTCTTCACGACTTCTACTTCTAATACTTGTCAATATGAACATAGTTAACTCGATAAGATACTACTTTTCAATAAAAAAAAAAATAGAGATGACTCACAGATATTGAAGGTGTTCGAGGTTCCCTAACTCGGGAACTAAGTTACCAGATAGCTTCGCATTTCCGAGATCACTGCATATAAAAAAAAAAAAAAAGACAGAATTTATAAGAGTTCGAACACATGACCTTATCTTACTATAGATTCGAGAAAAAATGTAGTGGGATTAGAAGGTATTTACAGACGAGTGACGCGATTAGCGGAGTCACAAGTGACATGGAACCAAGTACAAGGATCGACAAGAGTTGGATCCCAGCTCTGTAAGACATTGTTTGGATCCTTCACTGCACTCCTCAACGCGTACAAAGCATCACCTGTGTTCATGATCCAAATTAAACACACTTCTCTATTATTAGTTTTGTATAAAGAGTTTGGTTTATAAAATACTTAAAAAAAGAGTTTTTTGTTTTCGTTTTGTTTTTTGGGTATTTGGGTTACCTTCAGAATTTGGTGTTATGGAGACAAACAAATTTGAGAGCACAAAAACAGCAAGAGGAAGAAGAAGAGAGGAGGTCGCCATTGTCAAGCAAAGTTGAAGTTTTTATTTTTCAGAGAGAGAGAAGAAGAAGAAAATGAATGGGAAAAAAATAAAAAAGTGTTTGGAGAATTTATAGAGCCCATAAAAGAAGAGGCTGCTATTTGGCATTTGGCTTAGTGTTGTTTTGTGTTGTGTGCCAATGTTTGACGTCTTGTTTTTGTTGCATACTTTGTCTGTCAATTATGGGAATTTTGTATTTCTATTTGGTACCACAAAAAGTGTACAACTCTATTTTTACCCTTGCACAAACACTTTTTTCTTATATATATATATTTCAAGAAGAAAAAAAAACGATGTTTAAAAAGTTTCTAAGAGGTTTCGAGAGAAGATTCCAACTTTCAAATTTTATGTCCAAGAGACGTTTGTCGTTAACTCTATCAATTTAAGCCAACATGATCATAACTCAACACATAAAACATGTTCCCTTGACCAGAGGTCAAAGATTCGGATCCCACACTCCGCATATTGATGAACTCAAAAAATAATATAATAGCTCTATCAATTTAATGTTTATTTTTTAGTTCAACAATATGTAGAGTGATATATAAATTCGAACTTTTGATCTCTTGGTCGAGGACATATACTCTGTGTCAGTTTAGCTAGGCTCATATTGGACTAGTAATTTATTGTGTTTATATCACAAAATATTTGGACCTACCTGAAAATAGCTTGTTACATATGTTTAAATAATTTAGCCATCATGTAACTGATAGAAACCCTAAACCCTAAACAACAAAAACTTATTAGACATAAAGGATAATACTTACGTACTTACTAGTTAGTTAACAAGATTATTCTCGGAGCTGATATCCATTAAGTTTTTGACAAATAGGGGAGAAAAAATAGATTTTTTTTTCAAACCCAAAAGTATAGATAGTAAATTAACTCACAAAGTGATTTATCCAAAGTCCAAACTATTTTTTTTGGTTGGTTTAGTGACAACTAAAATATAAGGGGAAGAGTGTGGAAAAATTTCAAATTAGAGTAGAAGAAATATTTATGAAATAAGATATTAAAATTGATATGAAGGGCATGTGGTGGGAAGACAAAATTTGGTAAAGGGACATGTTTGTAAAATGTGGTCCTTTCAAATTTCAATGGAATGTGACAATACCTATATACCTTACTTTTTCCTACACACACCTAATTTCTTTTTCTTTTTATTCCTTTGTTTTAAAACAAGAAATTTTCAACAAATTGTCAATAATATATTATTGTGAGAAGACAAGTAAGATGCTGATATATATTGATTGTTTTTTCTCTTTTGTAATAATGTTCAAAATTGTTGTATAAATTTATGTTTAAAAAGAGATTCTTAATTACACTCTTCATCAAAGACTTTCAACTTATTCTTAATTGCTAATCACTTGTCATTGTTAAACAACAATTGAAAGCACTTCCCCAAATAAAATATTAATTTAAGAAAACAACTCCAAAAACTTTTTTTTTTTAATCATTATTCTCACGATCTATTTTTATATTAAAACAATAAAATTTAGAAAATTGTACAGTAAAATAATTAAAAATATAGTATTTTTTTTTTAAATGGCAAATATAACAATTTCTATCATTATAGTAGTCTAATAGTTTATCACCTCATTTTTTTTTTATAAAATTTTGTCCGTGACTATCATTGATAGTAGTCATTTTATCATTGGATATCAACGATATCTATCAGTGTTAGTTACTGAATTTTTTTGCCATATTTACAAAATGTTTTAAATTTTGTTAGATTTGTCATTATTTTAGGTCTGATTGCTATTAATGGAACCCACCCATAAAATTTTGTATTAACTTTCATCAATAAATTGTTGTAAATATAGTTTTCAACAGTCAAAGTGAGCATAGTTCAACTGACATATGTATATGCTGACGACCAAGAGATCTGTGATTCGAATCTACTATCTCCAATGTATTCCAAAAAAATATATATATATAACTTTTCATGCTAATATGGTGTTGAATCTTAAATTTCTTTTTGAAAACCATTTATGAACAAGAACAACACCATTTTTATTTTATTTTTTTATTTTAATAATAATAAGAAGCACTTTGGAAGAAGAAGCAGAAGAAGAAGGGTGAGTGGTACGAAGAATCCCATACTTAAAATCTTTTGAAATCAATTGGGCAAAAAATAGGGTTCATCAGACTGACCACCACTGACATTTCTTTATTCATTTTCTAGTTTTTTTTTCCTCCATAATTATTAAAAAGAGAAAAAAAAAAAGAAAAAAAAAAGCAGAAAACTTTAGAAATAAGATTAAATATATTTTGTTAGAAAAAGAAAAGTTTGACTCGTAAAAGAATATGCTTTTTATGTTATCTTTTGATTTGGTTCACCAAAAAGCACGAGTGGGCATAGAATAGTTTTATATTACCAATGGAATTTTCGAATTATGTCTCTCTTTGAGATTCGTGGCTGTCGGAACCCAATTTTATTATTATTTCCTTCCCCCACCCAATTCTTATTAATTTCATCTTCCAAGTTTACGAGGGCATTTTTGTCCCTTCACAAAAAAAAATAAAATAAAATAAATAACACGATAATTAAAAAAAAATGACATTACAAAAGTTCGAGCACAAAACTCTTGTCTTAATACTACATTAAAAAGCTATCATTAAACTCAAAAGTTCATAGGTATTATACGTATATTTGAGTTAGGATATTGTTTTCACATCCAACGTTAGCTTTGATGATTTTTATTTTTTTATTTCATTCAAAATATCTCTTACTTATATATCTTGCGTGATTTTTTCTTTGTCTAGTTGCTTGCATCCCAACAATTTAATTTTTTCCTTTCAAAAAAAAAAAAAACAATTTAATTTTTTTTATTCATATTCTTAACAATGAAGTATCTCCCCATTCTATAATATATTTTAGTAGTGTTGGCACAAGGGAAGAAGATGAACTTGTACCGGTGTGGGGCTAGGCTCATAAGACTCCAATGCTTAAGTCAGAGAGATCTGAGCGTAAGTAGGAGCGGTAAAGTGAGAACTTGTTTTTTGCGTAAGTAGTATTGCGTACCTCGGACATACCCTCATGGATATGTTTTATAGGTGAGAGATCGTGTGGGTCGATCGAGTCGACCCGTCCTTTCCTCATCATGAGGATCCGGAATATCCGGCGAGGAGGGGTGGACCAACCAGAGTTAGTCCGTACCTATCTCCAAGATCGATGAAGATCTTCGATTCCCCTGATCCTAGGCGGATTGGAGGGGACTGTTGTACCATTGCCTTGTTAGGTAAGGCAAGAGTGTCCCATCAGCTCACTCGTCTGCCCAACGTGGGGCGCTAACGACATGACAACAGTCGGTATGGGAGTGGTCCGAGATCATCTGTCGTGGGCGTCCGAAGGGTCGACCATCCATCTCTTGGGCGCTTGATGATGAGCTTGGGGTTCGAGGCGAGGCTTTGTGACGTCAGGTGCCCAGTTCATGCTGAGATGGCCCGTAACAAGTAACTTATTCTAATTAAATTGAATAGATTTGTCACGATGACCATCTTTTTTATTATAATTTGATTTTCTACGTGTAAGTTTTGAAATAGTAAAAATAAATAGTGAAGTGATATATTATTAAAAAAAATTACATTTACAATAAGAGGTATTTTGATAAAAGGCTTCTTATTCTAGGCATAATCTAAACCAAACTCTAAATTTTGGCTATTAAAAAAACAGCAATAGATATGGGTTTACTTTAAAAGGAATATTTTTTTGTCTAATAAAATAAAATAATATTAATAAATAAATTAAAAAGGAATATTGTTTTGCAGTGAAGTCAACTGAAACTAAATAATGGAAATACTTTACTTTCACATAAATTTTTCCAAAGACAGAGAATCTTCATTTAGTATTCTTGGACTACAAAAGGAAAAGAAAAGTTTCTTTTTTCTTTTGCATATATAGCTAAATTATATATGAAGATAAACTTTATATAAAAAAATTCTGAAAAATAGTAAAAATGACTGTTTTGAGTAATATTTTTATCACATATTCCACCAACAATTTTAACCATATATAAAATTTATAAAACTTAAATATAAGAACTTTTAATTCAACTTAAATTATAAATTTAGTTTATCAACCATGTATTTAGTAAGTTAACAAACTTTCAATTACCTTACTATAATTTGAATGGTACACGCTTCTATTTAGTTTCAACTTAACTATTTAAGGTATTGTTTGGGGTGCATAATAGGTTATTATAGTCGATAATTATAAATTATAATAATCTGTGGGTTATAATAATTTTAAATTTTGAGAAGAAATATATATAATGTTTAGAGTGATAATCAACCACATAGACTATATAGAAGCATAATCCAATTTTTGAACAAAATAGTTTTTTATTTATTTATTTTTATTTATTTATAAGATAGATATAATGTTTAAGCTAACAAAAACATAACTCAACTGAGTATGAATTATGGGTAAGAGGTCTCAGGTTCGAATCACTATCTCCATGTTTTCAAATATATATATATATATAAAATGTTTAAAGTGATTTAACCAAAATTAGAACATAAAAAAAGGAAAAAAAGGGAAAAAGAAAATGTAATAGTTGGAAGGATTAGATGGGAGATGGGCTTTTGAGGGAGGCCCACATTGCAGAAGGGAAGCAGTGATGTGAGACTCTTCTTTTGATGCCTAATAGTAATGCTCTCATCTCTCATCTCACCAACAAAAGGGGTCCCTCCCCATCTCTTAGTTTTGACTTTCCCTCTTCATCCAACAAACCCAAAACAAAACTTCAATTTTTTTTTTTGTTTTTTTTTGTTTTTGCTTTGAAATTAAACTTTCACAAGATACCAAATAAGAAAGGGATAACACTAATCTAAATTATATATTATCAAAGACAAAGAGTGCTATGTTGACAGGGATTTCATTGTTGGGAATAATCTCTCATTCAATTTTCATATCAAGATTATGATCTCAACTTTTTTTAATCAACCAAATTTTAATTTGATTAGGTAGATATATATATTTTAAAAGTAAGGTTAAGTTATGATGAGTTGAGTAAGTGTAATTGCAGGTCTAATATGTAAATGTAAAATTATATATATGTAGATATTGTTGTCGGTGGATTTTGGTCCATAGGTCGGACCGAAGTACATCTGGAGACCTGAAGAGAAAGAATTCAAGCACAAGTTTGGGGATATGTCCAATACGCTTCAATGCCTAAGTCAGTAGTGTGTCGATTTAACCAATAGATTAGCTCGGTTAAGATAGCTTACCAAGCACATGATCATAACCCTTATTAGGGGGTTAACCCTATGTATTTATAGGGGTTGACATCAGACAGAGTACATGTGATCGTGATGGGACATATTCCACTTATGGGGTAATGCTCGATCCTCGTTCTTGTTTGAGTGAGCCGACGACCGAGGTCTTTGATTTATTTTGCCGGATAATGGATTACACTCTTGTGGACCCTTGGATAAGGCATGCTCGTGGATTGATATTGGGTCAGTCTTGTTTTATTCAAGACAGATCCAGGTAGGCCCGATCCCATGGGATGTGCTCCGGTCACCCAATAACAAATACTATTAGATAGTATTACATTTAAGGGAAATCCTTCCAAAATGTTCTTTGGGAGGAGTCCGTTTTGAAAAGAAAAAAAAGTCAAATTTTTTTATTGGAAGAATGACTAAAATTGAAATCGAATTTTAGCTTATTTATAGGTTTAAGGTTTAAGATTTAGGGTTTTAGGGATTGAAGGGGTATATTTTAGTCCATAACATCCTTTTAGATTTTAGCATTTTCATTTTTCATATAAAAAATATGTTTGAACTTTTTTCAAAATTGTCAATTAAAAATGTACATCCTTTAGTTATCCCTATATTTAATTTGTTTTAAATAGTGATATTAGATTTAGATTTGTTTTAGATTAGGTTAGTATTTTATTAGTATAAATAGACTGTCACGTTTGCATTTATTTTTTGACAACGTGTAGGGAGGGGGATTCGAACCTGAGACCTTTTGCTCATAGTTCATATGCCGATTGAGCTATGCTCATGTTGGCTCAAGTTTGCATTTATTAAACAATCAAATTCTATGCATTTTTTTAAATAAAACAAACTTCATTGCAATCAAGAACCAGGCACATTCGTTACATGACTAAGATTCCCACATGAGAGCTCATTTTTCAGATGGCGTAAGAGCCAACCTGAAAACTCACTAAGCCAAAGGGCAGATTGTCTAAGAGCACCACGCCGTGCTAGGTCATGTGCCAACACATTAATAATTCTAGAAATATGAAAAAACAGAATATTGTGAAATCTCATCTTCAAAGCCAAAATATTTGTAATGATAGTACGAACTTCTTCAAGGATGTCAGAAGACCCATTAATCATTTGGATGTTGGCCAATGAATCAGAATATACCAAAACCTTAGTGACATCCAACCTGTGTGCCAGACGAAGGCCTTCAAGGATTGCTCGGGCTTCAACACAGACTGGTGTGACAACAGTCGGGTAGTACCCATACATAGCCGCTAGTGGATGACCATCAAGGTGTTTTAATAAGGCTCCAAAACTCGTAGCATGCACCAGATCCCGACAAACCGCATCCACATACAATTTCATCTCATCGCCGACCAAGATAGAAACTAGAGAGGAGGAATAAGAGCTAATCATGGTTGAATGCAACCCATTAGCTCGGTAATAATCGCGCAGATAGTCTCAAACCCAGTCACATCTAAAACGAATCTCTAGCACCTCTTCATTATGAATAAATTTGTTCATGTCATTCAATATGGCCCATGCCCCTATACATGCCACATTAAACTGGTCAGGTAGGAGATCGTCAGAAAGATTCATGTCATCTTGAATGTGGATATAGAGACTAAGACCCCTTTGGTAATGTGGGAAGACAATCTTCTATAATTTTTTCGCTCGATTACATTGAAAGAGGACATGATCAGTGGTCTCTAGCATCTTAAAACACAAAGGACAAGCAGTAGGCATATCAATTATTTCTATGATTTAAATTCTATGCAATTTTCAATAAAACTCTAATTGTCTTTGTAATAGTTATTTCATTACTTCTCGCCTAAATTTAACAATAAAAATGGCAAGTTTTTGTTTGTATTAAAATACGACTGTATTTTCAAGTGAGAATCAAATATTTATCAAGCCCATAGATGATTAGGTTATTTGGAAGTTTGACTTTTGAAAAGTTTATTCGCTTAGGTTATTATTTAATAATTTAAAATCTCAATTTTAATCCTAAGATTTTGATTAAATTTTGTATTTAATTTTTATATAAAAATATAATATGTCAATGACATATTGGAGATGAATAGAGTTATATCAAAAATTCACTAGTCAACTTAACATAAATTCAAATAGTTAATATATCAACATCCAAACATCCAAAATATTAGAGGTTTAAGTCTTCTCCTCTACTAAAATAAAACGTTCAATAAATTAATATATGTCATTTTTATGGTCAAATTGAGATTCAATGAAAGGTTACTTTTAAAATTTACATGTTAAAAGGACTAAAATAAAAAAAATGAAAAAAAAATTAAGGACTAAATTCAAATTTTCAGTAATATTTAGCGGCGAAAATAGAAAACAGACTAAAATTGCATTTAAGGTTTGTCTTTTAGAACAAAAATTAAATAAAAACATATTTGTTAACTATTTTTTAAAGATTTTTCTTTATTTGTTCGAGTAACTTGTTTAAAATTATTTTCTTTAAATAAAATTATGCAATTGTAAATAATAATGATTTTAAGTGTACCATAATCTTTGTTCTAACAAAAAAAAGTGTACCATAATCTTAAACTCTACAATAATATGCTCCATTACTATTTTTAAAAATAAATTTATTTTTAAAATAGAGAAATGTTCTTAAAATGAGATTCCAAAAACACCCCAAAAAAAAAAAAAAAAAAAATCAAAATGGTAGGTAATAATCATTGAAATGAAGTCCAACCATTTGAATATGACCATAGATGGGTAGGATATTAATGATGATAAACATTATGTATGTCCTTAAAAGAAGTGACTTGACTAATCCTCAACCTAAAGAAAAAAAATAATAGATTACTTTAATTGAATCTTTTGTTTTCCCTCCATTTGCTTTTCAATTTCTTTATAAAAAGTTGTAACAAAACAAATAATGAAGGAAAAAAGTTGCCTATCTCAAAGAAAACTTTTTTTTTTCTTCATCATACACTCCCTTGAGTGTTTAATCACATAAACAAAAGTTTCTCTTCTAAGAATAACATAAGTCACATGATGTTTGATTATGGATCTATTCAAACTTTATTTTGATATGACATTTTTTATCTAACGAAAGATAATCATTTATCAAGATTCAAATCTATTGAGAACGCCTTTTGAGGACGACGAAATCTTCTATAAAAAAAAGATGTAAAATCTTCATTTCAAACGAGGATATATATAGGAATAAAGATTGAGAATGAATTCATCAATCCTCATCTTCGAACTCAATCTAGCAACTCGACCCGACTTTATCAATAAAGATAAAACAAAGATTAAGGATGTGAAAGTTTATATTTTTTTTTTTCAAAAACAGAAAAGTAAACTGCAAATAAATCCCCAACTCAATGTCGTGTGAATGATCACCCTTATTATATTTTGCAAATCATTAAACCCTTGTACTTAAAAAAACAAAAAAAAAATTGTGCATTTTATTCTTAGAGTTAACTTATCTGTTAATACTATTTATTATTATTTTTTTGAAATGACTTTTCTGTAAATATTAAAAAATTAACTAACATGACATTTTTTTTTATTAGTACAACTAGCCTGGCATTTAATTTTTTAAAAAATAGTAAAATTACAAAATGATCGACTGTATTAATTGTACATTTTAAAAATAATGTGGTTTAAATAAAAAAATTACAAATATGGAGTAATTTTGAAATTAATTAAAAAAAAAATGAAAAATTACACCCTTGGTCCCTAAAATTTGGGTTAGGTAACATTTGGGTCCCTAAAGTTTTAAACTCAACAATTTTATCCATAAGTTTTGTATTTGTTGCGTTTTTTGTCCATCTGTCAAATTTTTTAAATACTAATGGAATGCTTATGTGACATTTTTTTTAGTTAAAAAAATAATTTTCTAATTTTCTAATTTTTAAATTATTAAAATTAATAGATTTTTTTTTTTTTTTTCTTCTCTATGCTTTCTCACGGCGGTGCGCAACCTAAAATCTCCTGCACGACTCTCTCCTCCCTCAAATACACATGGAATTGCATGCCTTCGCTCGCTCGAACTCGTTCTCTACTCCCAAATACCATACCTGTTGGATCCGACGGGAGGACTCGACGAAGAGTGACGAAGGTCGGCGAGTCTAGGCAGATCCTGAGGTCGTCGATCTCAAGGTTGGTCTCGTCAATGCGAGGGAGGTAGAAGACAGTAAGCAACTACGATAATCGATTTAGGGATTCGAGATGCGAAAATCGAACGAAAATGCCTTGATCTTAAGACGATCGTTGTTGCGTACTTTTAATGCAATGCAAACCGCAAGTGTACTGGTCAAGTAATAAAGTGTAAATAATTACGAATATCGTCCTCAGGACTGGCTTTCTAGCTCACTTAAATACCCCGAATAATAGTGTTTAATTTTATATAGAGAAATAAAGTGCAAAGAGGGTTGTGACAACAATTACGAAAACAAACAATAAAATAAAGTAACGAATTAGACAAATCACAAGAAAAATATCTTAGGGATATGATTTCACCAATTAGATTGACGCTTCAATCAATCAAATGCTTAGATTATTCATGCAAATTTCCATAAGTCTAGAAGAACAAAAATAACAATTGACTCTTACGAGCGCAATTGGTCTCATGCAATGTAATAAAACTAATTGTTCAATCTAGTTTTTAAAGACATGCAAGACATTAAAAACTCTTCTTTAAAACAACTTCTAAGAGAGCCTAATCATTCCCATGTTAGAACTACTCTTAGTCATGCAATTAAAATCTAGTCTAAATTATTCTCTCTCAAGCATAATTTTAAACCATGAAAACATACAATCTTTGGCCAAAAGATTATAAGCATTAAGAAAGTAAAAACACGAATGAGCAATAAGCAATCAATCTAAACATTCAATTAATTAAAACATCAAAACTAAAAGGCTACATCAATCCCCAAGATAATAAGTTTAGCTACACATGTTCAATACTAAAAACATCTTAAACAATGAGAAATCCATAAACAAGTTCTAAGAAAGGGAGAATAAAACTCAATGTCGTGTCGTTCTCCGTTCCCGGCTTGTGATCTACAATCTTTTGATGGAGAATTCCTTCCTCAGCTTCAATCCTCGTTCCTCTCCTCTCCAAAGTGTCAAAGTCTCGAAAATATGGCTTTTCTCTCTCTAAACATCCCTCTTTAGGTCGGCTGGAAAAAGTTCCATTTATAGTGAAAATCGTGACAGCGTCGAGACCCTAGGGGCAGCGTCTCGACGTTGTCCCGAAAATAACATCTTCCTGATCTGGAAAGCCAACGTCGAGACGTTAGGCACAACGTCTCGACGCTACAGACGGAGTTGACGCTGGAAGACATTCCGTAGCATCTCGACGCTCCGGGTAGCGTCTCGACGCTACTGCTGTGGGATTTTTTGCTTGGAAGCACTATTCAAGCGTCTCAACGCTCCAGGCGGCGTCTCGACGCTCTGCCCTCGGGAATTTTGGCTTGGGCTTCATTTCCAATCACCCAATTGGATCACTTCTCATCATAATCCTCAATAATGCTCCATTTAGCTCCATTTAGCTCCAATGGCTCAATTCCTATAATATAAAAAAGAATCAACATTATAATGCTCATTTACACGGTAAACTAGCGATAAAAAGGCTATAGATAGCACACTTTGTGAGCTATCAATCGTCGCCAAAGCTCCGATAATCTGTCAAAATTGACAGATGAACCAAAAACGCACCAAATACAAAGCTCAAGGGTATAATTGTTGAGTTTGAAACCTTAGAGACTCAAATGTTACCAAACTCAAACCTCAGGGCAGTGTAATTTTCCCCTAAAAAAACAATGCAGTTTAAATAAAGAATTTTGAAACTAATTGCAAAAATAGGTAGATAACTCGTGTACCTTGTCCATGATTTAGCAAAATCGTATATAGTGTATACGAGTTCCAACGATAAATCATGGTACACGTCTTTGTACACGAATTCCATCATGGATATAAATAAGTACAACGCGCTGCGATTGTAAACTATGGTGTTGAGTAGCTTAAGATTCTTCTAACAAACTCTTAAGCTTGTGTCCAAACCCTAAAACCTACTTATTCATTTAAGCGCTATATAACATACCTATTAATTTATTTTTGAGAAATTATGGTAAAAGACATCATTTTCATCCTATATTTCATAAATGTCACTAGAATTTATATCGTTACCTAATTAAAAATTGAAATTATATTCTTACTATGCATTATTTAATATATATACTAGAATAAAAATGTATAATCATGACATAATTGACAATTTAATATATATACATTACCAAAATATAACATATAATCATCAAAATTGTATTTGTATACATGTATTATTACTGAATATATACCCTAATATAATTTATAATTGATACCTATTTGACAATCAAAACTATATAAGTATACCTGCATTATTTAACATATACTGAATATAATGTATAATCGATACCTAATTAACAAACAAAATTTTATTCTTATACCTTAATAATCGAATATATATACCTGAATATAATGTATAATCGTGACGTACTTGACAAATAAAATTATATTCGTATACTTGCATTACTTAATATATACTTGAATATAATGTATAATCGTTAACTAATTAAAACACAAAATTGCATTTTTATACCTGCATTACCTAATATATACCTAAATATAATGTCTAATCGTGTCCTAATTCACAAACATAATTTCTAAAAATAATTAAAGGTATTTAGATCTTATAATATCATTAAAACCTGATACCATTTCCTTAAATAAATAGGAATTTCAGTCGTTCCTTACCTCGACGAAATTAGGGTTATTACGATTTAAAAAAATAAAGAAGACGAATAGGGGGATTTGAGATTTTTTATTTTTATTTTTATTTTAATATAAAAGTTGATTTGTTATAATAGGATAATATTTTTTCAACCAAAATTTCTTAAACAATCCATTGTTTTCAAATATTTTTAAATAAATTAATTGTAAATAAAACTAAATATAGTATTTGGTAATTTCAACCGTGTTATCTATAAATCAACTCACAAAATCGTAATATTTGAAGTCGAGTGACATTTATGTAATTAATGTCGTTAAATAGTGTCTATGTAAACAACCCTTTCTTTTTTTACAAAAAAAAAAAAAACGCCATTTGTTTCTAAAAAAAAATATATAGTAGGAAACTCTTAGCGCCATTAAGTCAAAAGATTACATTTGTTTTCAATTGTCGTGCATAATTTTTATTCATATATATTTATGAAAATTTGGCATTTCAATTTTTAGATTATGAAAATCGTGTGTAATATACACGATTTACTGGTTTACGGCGTGGATATTGTATACTATTTCACTAAATCGTGAATAAGGTAACTAATTTATCCACCTATTTTTTCAATTAATTTCAAAATTACCTTATATATGTATTTTTATTTTTATTTAAACTACATTATTCTTAAATATTAAAAGTCCATATTAATTATATCATGTCTCAACTGACATATGTATGTGTTGACGATGAAGAGGTCTGTGGATCGAATCTCGCTAATGTACTAAATAAATAAATTAAAAAAAAAATCTTAAACAAAAGTCGTATTAATTATATGTTAACCTTTTTATTAGTATATAAGAAAAATTTAACTATAGAGATCAAATATACTTGAAATAAAAAAAAAAGTAATGTAGAGATAAATATTTACCTTTTGGTTAAAAAGTAAAAACAATGATGAAAATGGAGCAGCTGGTTCATATTGATTATTGATGATAAAAGTTAATTTTTTTTTACTTTTTTGAAAAGATGTTGATGATAAAAGTTGAAGAGCTAATTCCCTTCCTTCCCTTTAATTTTGCTTCTTACCATATATCCATTTAATTTTTGAAATTTGCTTTTAAAAGCATCATTTGTAATTATATGTCTGAGTTTGACCCTATTTTCCACTTACAAAATCAATCATCAGAAAAAATCTAAAATTGGCAAGAAAGTTCATCTTCCTTTACCCATCAAAGCTGCTGTTTATTAATATCAAAACCTAAAATGAAATGACATATTCTACCACTTTATAAAGTAAGATAACAAAAGTACATATGTACCTATAGATATTATTATTATTATTATTATTATTTATTTATTAGACAATATAATATATCTATGAAGAGTTTTGGGATTCAAATAGAAATCCCATATTTTATTTATCTCAAGGTTCTGCCATGTCTTCATCTTCATCTTCCATTTTCAACTTTAATTTTGAGCTTGTGGGTCTTGGATTATTGTAGTCACTGCCAACTCTGCAGTTCACAACCAACAACAATTGTAAACTAAATTAAATACCACAATTTTACATAATTTGTAAATCTTCATGTTCATATTGAGTTATGATCTTAGTTTGCTTATTTACCTGATGAATTAGTCGGGCGAACGGTCCCGGCAAATGAGTTTAGCGAAATATTCCTGACAAAAAAAACATAGATAATACAAAATTTCATAGTGGATCCAACTCATGACTTCACAGTCAAAGATACAACCGTATGACAATTGAGCTATGCTCAGTTTGACAAAATTCAAACTCTTGCATGATGTATTATTTAAGTAAAAAAGCTAGTCGCATTCATAACTATTTGACTTTTAGTTTTTTGAAAATTAAACTTATAAACATTATTTCTATATGTTTTGTTCTATAATTTCTAAAAACGTTTTCAAAATCAAAGCTAATTTTTTAAAACTAAAAAAAATTAGGTCTCATTTAATAATTTTTTTTTTTTTTATTTTTTTTTTATTTTTTTTTAAATTTGTACTTGTTTTTCTTCATCTTCACAAATTTCTTATAATGTTTTTTATTTTTATTAAGAACATTTGAATTCTTAGTTAAATTTTAAAAATTAAAATAAATTTTTAACTTATTTTTTTAGTTTTCAAATTTTAGCTTGGATTTTGAAAACGTATGATAAAAGAGATAAGAAAACAAAATCCATAAATAGAAGCTTGGTTTATAAACTTAATTAAAAAAAAAACGAAATGGTTATTGAAGGTGTCGCTATAGTTTTTTTAAAATTTTATTTTTGATTTTGAAATTTAACTAAGAATTTAAATGTTTATTAAAAAAAAAAAAAAAAAAAAGTAAAAACATAGTAAATAACGAGAAAACAAACATCAATTTAAATTTAAAAAAAAAAAAACGAAATCGTTATCAAACGGGCTAAACTTTTTAACTTTTTTTACTTTCAAGTGTGTTTTGATTTGTTCTCAAAAAGTTTATGAGAAGCAAATTACTCACAGAAGCTGAAGATTGCCTATGTCAACAAGTTGCAGAAGAGTAAAAGGAAGGATGCCACTAAAATTGTTATTGTCCAATCTCCTATAAAAACCAAGTTCATCACCATTAGACAAATATCATATTTTAAAAATTGCTACAAATTAAATTTCAAAGAGAATTTGACAAACACAAAGGCTTACAAAGTCTGCAAAGATGTCAATGCCCCAAAAGATGCTGGAATCATTCCACTAAAATTATTGTCTTGTGCTTCACTATATCAAAGAATATATGCATAATATAATTAAATCATCATATTATATATTATATGTTATTGTTTTATTGCTTTTTTAACCTAAAAAAATGACCATTTAATTTCATACTTACAAGGACACCAAAGAGCTCAAATTTCCCAAGGAAACTGGTAAAGATCCAGTGAAGTTGTTGTTGGACAAAAACAAACTCCTTAGATTTGTTAATATTCCTATCTCCCTTGGAATTGACCCATTCAAATTATTGTCATTTACTATCCTGCAATTTGCCAAACATTACAACATCAATATTCATGTTACAAACTTGGAATAATCGTCAACGAGGACGGGCCGTTGAGTGATATCGAACTTAGTCATGTATATGAAATCTTTGGATGTCAAACCGAGAGAGTTTTTGTTAGAGTGATAAGCAACGTTTAAGCTCATAATTTAAAGTAAACAATATTATATTAAAAAAGATGTTGCGATTCAAAAACTAAATCTTACAAAAATTGAAGATTTGACAAGTTAGCGAGTGCGGGAACGAGGGGTCCGGAGAGACTAGCATTGCCAAGGTCCCTTCAAATAGCAAATAAGGTATTGTTAAAATCGTACGATGACTTATCAGCTTAAGCTTTTGAGAGTCTAAGGACGTCTTACACTCGGATGACGGTGTTATTTTGGTTGCAGGTGATGTGGAACCAAGTGCATGGATTTACAAGAGTGGGGTCCCAGCTTTGGAGGACATTGTTTGGATCTACCAGTTGAGATTTCCATGCAGCCAGAACATCCCCTGTAATTTCAACCACAAGCTTTTTAAAAGGATCAAATCATTAAGCTAATTACCCACTTAGTTTGTCCAAAACTCAAAAGTAAGTACGAAAGAATTAAGAAGTTTCTTTCTAATTTGTCAAACCATTTGAGTTTTTGTTTTTTGTTTTAAAAAATTAAATTTATGTTATAAATATAAGGTATATATAGATATTCATAAGCATGATATATACATAGTATATATATGTTATATATACCCATGATATATATATATATACTCATGGTATATAGAGATATACACGATCATTCAACTCCATCATTTTAGCTAGTCTACTCCATGACTCACTCTCGTTATGAATAACATTAAGACTCTCAAAGTTATCAATGACCTAAGTTTAGTCATGAATACTTGTATAAATAGAGTTTGGGTGAAGCCTTTCAAACACACCTCAAATCAATTAAATACATTGATTTTCTCTATTTTCCTCTCATTCTCTTTTATTCCCTATTGTTTATTTGTTGTTCTTGCTATCCTTTTTATAACAATTTATAAATAATACTTTCACCTATAATTAGTTTCTTTATTTTGTTATTTCATTCCAAAATATTTTCAAAATTCAAGTAAAAGTTTTCACAAATTTGTTAATGTAAATTGACATAAAAACTAGCTATAAGTAAAAAATTGAGAGTAAACGAACATTAAATTTCAAAAATTAAAAATTAAAAACGAAATCGTTATAAATGGTCTCTTCATCTTTTAGAATTGAAATATTATATAGATAAGAAAGTTAGAAGTTAAAATTTTGGGTGTATGCTTTTATGTTACCTTCTGAGTTGCAGAGGACTGCAGCAATGAGAGAAGCAAATGATAGGAAGAAAACTAAATGTCTGAAACTGGCCATGGTTGGACTTGGGAAAACTTTGATAATTTTGGACCCAAATCTCAGTTTTGTGTCTTGTTTTTTTTTTTTTTTGCTGCTTTGTTGGGTTTCTTTTTATATGATTTTTGTTGAGTTATGGTTAGTGATTGAACAAGACATGAAGAAATAGTAAGCTGAAAGCTTTGTGGAATGAAATGGTCTAAGATTTGAGTGAGTCAAATGTTTACAAGGAAAAATGTTATAATTAAATGAAAATTTTAGAGGTAGTCATTTTGTAAGTTTACTAGTCATTTCATTGAAGAGGAGAAATTTAAGTGCTTATTTGAAATACCTATTAATTTAAGTGTTTAGTATTAGTTTAAGTGTTTGGAAGGGTAGTGTGAAAGTATTTTGGTCATTTTCATATTACCATGAAAATTTGGTAAATAGTTTATTTCTCAAACTCACTTTTTAAAAAGTTATTTTGAGTGAAGGTTAAACACTACAAATATTATTAAAATGATTCTTTTTTCAAAATTAAACTCGTGAATTAATTATACAAATATTAGTAATAAGGAAAATGTTAATTGTTAAATATTTAGTAGAACATGTATTGATATTATCTATTTTGGCGTAAATTCACGTGATTTTACCTTTAAATTCTATTCAAAATGTCTTATATTAAGAAATATGTTGTAATGTCCCTACTAATATATTGCTTTTCTTCTCATTCTCCAACCAATATAAACCAATGTTAGAACTATGTTTGTATCTCTAATAATTTTTATTTTTCATTTTTTTTTATTAATTTGTCCATATGGGTAGTTTTTTTTTTTTTTTTTTTTTTTTTTAACAACAACATAATAGGTTTGTTGTCACAAAAATGAAGAGAAAATGTAGTATATTTAGCAATCATTTAATCGAAGAAGAGAAGTTTAGTACTATAGAGATTGGACATTGTTTTCTAAAGAGCGTTTTGTCCAAGAAGTTGTTGGGGGTTGTTTATTCTGGAGAGTTACTTAGTGTGGAGAGTTATGAAGTATGTGTGTTTGGGGGCATGAAGTTGTTTAGACAGTAGTTCTGAAGTATGTGGTGTGTTTGGGGCATGAAGTTGTTGAACCTGAGAGTTTCGAAGTCTGAGTTTATTTTAACTGTTGTTTCTATACAGTTTTTTTTCTACAAACTTTCAAGATTTCATTATTAAGGACTTCTTGCAATAAATTATAAAAATAAAAAATAAAATAAAAAAATTATTTTATCTATCCTTTACAAATTTATTTGAAAACAACAAAAATAATTTTGACCACAATACCTCACATCTATTTTTTAATATCTCTCCCATTGATTATTATATATATATATATAGATATATATATATATATATATATATATATATATATATATATTCATTTTTGTTATGACTCATATTTTGTCATTTTATTTTAATTGTATGAATTCTAAAATTGTGTTTTTTTTTTCTTTTTTGATTAATGTATGTATAATTTACAAACTTCTTTAAAGAAAAAAAAAAAACAACACATAAATATAGTCTTATCTTGACCCATGTGTCAAACACATTTTTCTCCTCCTCCATCCACTTTAACTCCTCATTATTTTTGCTTTTTTATTTTATATATCTTTCACAAATTTTTTTTTGAAGATAACAAAAATAATTTTGACCACAATTATTCTTATTATTTTTTCAATATCACTCACATTGATTATTCATTTTATTTGGATAATTTTGAAATAAAATAAAGTCAGACAATAGTGTTAAATATTACATGTGAATTTGAAAGATTTTAATCAAATTTAAATTAATTCAAATAAGTTGATGTTTTTATTTCTTCCATTGTAGGAATAGAACATTTCAAATTTTGTTTAAGTCTCAATTTTGATTGAACAACCTAATTTATATTGAAAATAATAAAAATAGGTTGAATTGCATTTTTAGTCTTTTTACACATTTTGTTTAAATTACGTTTTGTTGTTTAAAAATAATTAAAAATATCGTAGGAGAGAGGGAAAGGGAGAGGAAGAGAGAAATGTCTTGCTTTGAAAAATCAGATAATTACTTTTGAAGTTTGGGGGTTGAAATTTTGGAATAAACTTACCCCCAACTACGTAGGCTAAATGGGCCTTAAGAGGGTGTTTGGGGCGCAGAGTGGGTTATTATAGTTAATGGGCCCTAGGGGTGTTTGGGGCGCAGGATGAGTTATTATAGTTGGTGGGTTATAATAGTCTGTGTTTGGGGTGCAGTATAGTCTGGGTTTAGTAAGTCTGTGTTTGGGGTGCAGAGTTGTTTAGTCTGAATTTAGGAAATCTGTGTTTAGAATACAATTTTCTTTAACATGGAAATATGTGTTTATGGCAGTTTATTTTTTTTCTTTTTGTTGTATTGTATAGTTAAATGTATATTAAATATTAATTTTTTAAAAGTTAAAAAAATAAATATTATTTAGGAAATTACAAATAATCCACTACAAGAGGCTTCGGCATTGTCGATGGAGAGATAAATTTTGGATGAGATCGAAGATAAGGAATCGTGAGGTGATGAAGACAAAGAGAGAGGAAAAATCGGTAAATTGGGTTAAAAAAAGAAAAAAAAAATAAGAAAAAAAAAACAAAGAGAAGAAAAATCGATAAATTGGATGGAAAAAAAATTGACCTAACGGTGAAAAAAAAAAATTACAGAAAAAAAAAAAAAAATTACAGAATTTCTACAGTGTTACTGTAGCAAGTTGGGGGTTATAATAACCCCCAACCTGAGTTTAATAACTCGGTGCCCCAAACGTGGGGTGGGTTATTTAAGCCTACCCCACCCCATTCATATTGGGGGCCCAAACAGCGCCTAAATGTTTCCTTATCCTAACAACATGAATAAGTATTATTATTGTCTACTTTTGAATTTGAGCTTGTATAATTTTTCTTTCGTATTCTACTCAACAATTTTCTTTTTATACTAATAAAAAGGTTATTTTTATATATTTTTTTTAAAAATGTAATTCTTATTTATATACTCATAATCAAAAGTCATTTACGGTTATAAAAAGCCTTAAAAAAAGTATCTACTATTTATCGAAGGTTATTAAAGAATCTTTGAAAAAGATGTACATTTATCGAATGTATTAAAAAGACCTTACTCGAAAAATATCTACTATTCAGCACATGTTATAAAAAAACTTTCGAAAAACATATATTTATCGGAGTTAGGTATTAAAAAAAAATTTAAAAAAATATCTATATCTACTAATAGCTTATTTTTATGCCAACAAGAGCATAGATCAACGACATGATGTATCATCTAGTGATCATGAGGACCTAGGTTCAATCTCTCACTCCAACATGAACTTTTTTTTATAAACAACGTAATTTTTGTCTTAATTTAAAAAATAATGGAAGTGATGGCATAAGAACCTTTATTTTCCAAACATATTTTAAAAAACAATTGTTAAGAGAATCATCTG
Source organism: Herpetospermum pedunculosum (assembly GCA_028017165.1). NCBI lineage: Eukaryota > Viridiplantae > Streptophyta > Magnoliopsida > Cucurbitales > Cucurbitaceae > Herpetospermum > Herpetospermum pedunculosum. The sequence goes on from CM051524.1 coordinate 65,151,825, forward strand.
CTAACCCAATTGGCTTTTCACCAACTGCCAAAGGGGTCTCAGCAGTCAACTTTTGTTATTATAATTTCCAGATCATTTACAAATCGTCAAATTTCAATTTATTAGAAAAATATATATCGTGGAAGAGAAAAATCAACTCTGTATTAATTTAATTTGGTGTTTGTCTTCGGGGCCTACCCATTTGAAACTTGATTGCTTCAATAAATACACGTGTTCATAGGAACTAGAAGGCTCTGAATTTTTATTTTGATAAATATTTTTTTTTAATTAAAGACGAGGAAATGATGAGTAATTAACCATAATTTCTAATTAAAACTTTTGTTAATAGTTTTATCTGAAGGACTTTGAACAATGAAATGAATTAATTTATGGAAGCTAAGGCTTTAAGTTGGAGATATTCATCTGTTTGTTAAACTTGACTCGATCTCCTTTGTTGAATTTTGTGGCAAATAAAATAATGTTAAATGCTTTGATTTCGGTGAAAATAAAATAACCTTTTTGTTGAATTGATTTTTTCTTCTTGAGATGAATGGAGGATGCAAGCCAATGGCTAATATAAAGTCCATCTTAAATAAGGATCATACTTTCATGAAGGACGAAAATATCAATATCGATATTGGATGTTAAGGACAATAAAACTCAGACATCTTTACAATCAAGGATGGATCTTCATGTTTGAGGGAGGGGCAATTTTTTTTTAATGTAAATATATAAAAAAATATTATTACAAAAAAAAATCGTTTGAATTCACACTCATATGTTATATTGACCTTCAACAAAAAATATTGGGATAAGAATAGGTAACTGAATGAATAATTTGACTAAGTTCAAATAAACTTAATATTATCATAAAATTTAGCTCATTTTCGTGTCTTATATTTAGAAAAAAATTAAATTACGAGTTTAGTCCATTAACTTTAAAACTTGAGTCTATTAGGTCCATAAACTTTAAAAATTCTTTAATGGGTCCCTAAGCTTTCAATTTTTTATCTTACAAGTTTATAAAGTAAACAATAGATTTCTAATGAATCACCGAATTTTAAAAAATATCGATAAAGACTAAGATATATTAGACTTAAACTTAAAACTTCGAGAAACTATTAGATATAAAATCGAAAGTTGAAAAATAGAGTGAACATTTTTTAAAGTTTGTGGATCTATTAAGCACAAAATTAAATGTTTAAAGACTTATTACACATTTAAAAACAAAAATATTTTAAGAAAAAACACAATGTGAATATATGTTTCTAAAATTTATAGAGCATGTTAATATAAATTGAATTACATTTGAAAAAGTTTGTTTATCTCGGTGGTCGCCCTTTCGAGTCAGGTTCGCAGTTTGCTGGGCTTTTTTCTTGCTTTTTATGAAGTCGCCCGTGAGTAGCATCCCGGGTCGGCACAGCTTTCAGGTCTTCATCTCCGGTGAAAGGTGATAAGGCCCTAGTGGGCCGGATTCCCTTCCATTTGGAAGATGTTTGCAATCGCTTTATGGGATCGCTTAGCTCTGTGTCGTCGCTCACAGTCCAAGAAAGTTAGTCCTTTCATTGGCTAACGGGATTACGCTTAATGGTCTCGACCGATCATCGCTTCCTTCCTCTACTAGTTTTGGAGTCAAGTAGCATTTTACACAATGCATTCATAGGTCTCCTGTCGGAGCTCTATGACGGAAGTGATAGCATCTTCCACCCCGATATATGGCAAACATACCCGGGGGGAAAACTCTCTGTGTGGGGACATCCCTGGGTCGGAAGCGACTCCTCGAATACAATGGGATTTCACACCTGGCGCATTTTGGTGTATTCTTCTTTCTTTCTTTGGTCTTTCGTTCCGCGAAGCAAACTCTCCAAATTTATGACCAACCCTTCCTTCTGCTTGCTCCGTATGGAGTGCCCCGTGGTTCCTCCCCATTTCCTCTTTAGGGATCCGCTCGTCTCCTTTCTTTTATGCCGTCAATCCGACAACTTACTAATGAACGAACCTTGGGACTCTCCTGCGCCTGTTAAGGCCAATCATCATTAGCTCCTGCCTCTCTTCTTCTTCTTCCTCTGCTTCAGGCGTGGGCAGAGCTTTTTATGCATTCCAGTCTTCTTTTATCCTCAGCAATGCCCAAAGACTCTCATGCCTTTCTTGGTTGGACCCGCTGCGTCCCCGGTGCGTAGGGTCGATCCCGATAAAATGTCCGAAGACCTTTTCATTACAAACAAAGCCACCCAACCAATCATGTTGATCCTGACCTACAAAAAGGGGTGAATGAGGTAATCTCTGTTGGGTTTTATGTCCTAAAACTCGTGGTTTGTAAACTGTTATGTTTGTAAATAATCTATTTAGTAATAAAGAGTTATTAAGTTTTAATTCAGTAAAGGAGTTTACTGGATTAAAGTGAAACTTGTTTTATCTTATACCAATAACCAACATCCTTGACATTGTTTGAGTATTTGAACCTCATGTATGACATGATTATGGATCAGGTTCAAGTATACTGCCAAAATGATCTATAGTATATGGATAAGGCTGGGTACCTTATCCTGGTAACACTATTGGATGCGGCTCACTTTGTATTGTACAGAACGATGTGATCCGAATCGTTCCACATGAAGATGTGAGAAGTGAGGGCGTCCTGTGTAAAGAGTTTACACAAGATCGAACCGCGTATTAAGTCACTCTCTCTTTATAACACCGTTTACTGATCGAGACTGACTTATACACTTTGATGGCCTAGGTAACTCGTTCTTAATCCTGAGCTTGCTATGAACTCCTGCTTATTCGAAAGTATCCTTTGACTTGTACGGGTGAGAGTGGCGGAACGCCCGCTCAATAAGCCTACCAACTTGGGGATAAAGCCGAATAAGTAGCTGGGGACATAGTGTAGCAAGATTGGAATTCACTCCTAACCCGCTCTTCAGGGTTAGTAGATAGGTTGTTCCCTTAATAGCTGACTCCGGGGCTTGAACAATGTGAGCTCACACTCTCATGTGATGAGAGAGTTATATTGATCTCTTGGTTGGACCAAAGATCTATTGTTCATTAGAGGTGTCAGTGGTACTTAAGGAACAAGATGTAATGCAGGAGTTAAACGGTTTATATGACCCAGCTGTGATTACGGACAACTTGTGAAGGATCGACTTACCAATGACGGTTATATCAAGAGGACACAATATATCTACAGTGAGGAGAGTGCAGCCCTTGGACTTTAGTGGAGTCTCCGGGGGTTAACGAATGTTGATCGATTCGGGTCAAAAGAGTTTTGACCGAGTGATCTCGTATCGTTGGAGCTCATGATCTGTAGGTCCTTTAGGTTCTCCTGGCTAGCTCGGATAAAGCGGTATAGCAGTGCTATAGGGTTGTATTTGGAGAAATCTGAATTAGGGTTTGTTCGAGGGGTTTGTATATTTAAATATGATTTAAATATATAATCGGAGGAAGTTGTATTTAAATGTGATTTAAATACTTGACCGGAGAAAAATATGAATATTGATTCGTATTTTGGAAAAGTCGGTTTTCTGAAAACCGGGTTATAGTGGAAGGTTTATTATTATATTAGTATTTGATATTAATATTAATAATAAATTAAATAATTAAAATTGTTTTAATTATTATTAATTTTAATAAATAATAATTATTTATAATTATTATTATTATCATTAATCTTGGATGTTGCATGTCCAACATGTGTATTCCACTATTATCTTTTCCTTACTCATGAAGCAAGTCAAATGGATATGGTTGAATGACTTTTGGCTTGTGAGGTGATAATCTCTAAGGTTTGAGTCTTACACTTCTCTTCTCTCTCTCACGTTGGGAACTTCTTCTTTGAAGTCATTTGGATTGTGCATCTTCAAGTGTTGAAGGTAATATCCATAGTTGAAGCTTGAAGAAGAAGAGAAGTTGTAGCTTTGGTTGTTGTAAAATCAAGGTGACTCTTTGAGAAAGATTGAAGAAGAGCTAAGTTGTTAATTCTTCTTCCCTTGATTTTTGAATTTCAAGTTGTTGAAACTCAAAGGATTTGTTGTATTGTGTTCTTGATGAATTGTTCATCAAGTTCATATTAACACAATACCAAACACAAACCAAAAGCTTCATCTTGTTCCTCCACCCTCAAACTAACCCCCTTAGCTTAAGGAGTCCCACCACTCCGCTATTAGCGCCTGAGAATAGCTGGGACTACTCTAAGGGTGGTCCTCGTGTGCTCGTGACTGTTCGTGCTGAGTTCGTGACCGGAGGAGAGGTAGAGATCGAGGGGGCTGTAGAGGTGCAGAGGTAGACAAGAAGACGAACATCAAAACAAGGTATTTTTGTCCTTGTAGCTCACTGGTAAATTTACCGGTCGGTAAACCGGTCGGTTTTTACCGGTTGGAAATTTACCGGTGGGGGTTCCCAAACGCTGTTTCTTAAGCGTTTGGGGGTTGTTTCCCCGGTCGAGATTTACCGGTCGGTAAATCCCATACCGAGGAAACCGGTCGGTAAGTGTTACCGGTCTTCTTTACCGGTTCAAATTTATCGGTTGATAAATTTACCGGTTGAAAGTTTACCGATGGGGTTGAACCGGTTCGTTTACCGGTTGCCTTTACCGGTGTATGGGCGCCGGTTTATCGGTCAAGCTTGCTTTGGTAATTCCTTTACCGGTCGGAAAACCGGTCGGTATTTACCGGTGGTAAGGAATTTACCGGTTGGACTCGAGGTGATGAAAAATGTTAAGTGTTAGCATCGTTTCTCATTTCTTGTTTGTTGCTTATTGATTGCTGAAGATCCTCAGCCAGTTTAGGCTTCTTCCGCTGCGCCTCTGGTTGTGTCGGGATCCTTCGGTTTCCATCAATCTCAACCGCTTTACCGAGTTTACGAGGTGAAGGAGAGGCTCCAGCACAGGTAGGTAAGGGAGAAGTCATCATAAGTGGTTGATTGGGCCTAGTCAGTCGGGACCCGCGAGCGGCTGAAGGCAAATTCATCGTTTTTCGCTCGTCTTTCATGCGTGCCGTGGATTTCCGATTGAAATGTTAGCTCCAGGTTTTGGACGGCCCATCTGGTGGGGGCAGCTATCACTGATGAAAGCTCCTGCGGTTGTTCGGCTGCGTACTCCCCGTCCGCGTATCTCACACTCCCAAAGCATCTTTTTTCTTTCATATTTAATTTGCCTTTCCTGCATTTTTCTTTCGAGATATAGGTAGGGACATGACTTGGACTCTTGCAAAATATGAAAAGAAAAATAGTTGGTTGAAGATGACACCTCTCCCTAGTTGCCTATTCACCCAGACAACCAACACTTCCAATAGTTCAATTTATCCAGAAAAATTGCCAGCCTATGAATGTGGTTTCAGCGGGAGAAGGTTCTGGTAAGCTCGTCATGTCTTTCCCTTTCAGTCAAGCCTTTTTAGCCCTTTCCTCGAGGACTCGAGCTGCTAAAGCATATATGGGTTGGCTACGGGCGGCACCCTATAGCTATGACATTATGCGTGTGTAGATCCTTGACAACACAGAGGAAGCGGTGACAACCTCCTACTCTATAGTGGGATAATCGAGTTTGGAAGGCTCTTCTTGAGCAATGACTCTTAAGAGCAGCTACTTCTCGCTATTCAAGTCCATATCCAGATTTCAATGCTTTAGCCCATATCTCCATCTTCTGGCAAAGCAGATCTTTCTCCCTCAACCTTTACTCACGTTTAGGGGTGCGCAGGTTTGGAACCCTATACAAACAAGAGGCTAGCGCGTAATGGCTTTCTCTGATAGGGGCTCGCTTCTTCGCACTTCGGCCCCTGAGAATACCACATCAAGGTGACAGGATTCCGGCCCGAGCGACCAGACTTAACATAAATGTAGCCACTGAAGCCACTCCAGAACGATGGATCAAGGGGGTCCGCCAGAGAAAATGCAAGACGATAGAGGAGTTCGCTCCGCCGCGTAATATCCTCTGACGACAGCCATGCAACACCTGTATGAAAGTAAGTACCATCCCGTTGCAATACACTCTGTTGTTCAGGGTATGGAGCCACCGTCGTCAAGTATAGCGTGCATAGGAGCTAAAACGCTTAAAACTTTGCTTGTGCGTAGGGATGCTTTTGTGATGTTCTTTATTTCGTTCTTTCATGTGCTTTCTGGAATCCAAATTCTTCTTATACCATCGCTCGAAGGGCGGATCCGCGGTTCTATATCAGACAAGACCCCTTGCCGTCGGACTTGCCTTTTAGTCATCGACTACTTCTGTATATTTGAAAGAATAAGATTCTTCATTTTATTTAATAGTTTGGTGGTTGGGCTGGGTCCATAATGACTAGGATGGATATCTCGTATCCGAAAACTAGCAGTCCGCCCTGTCAATCCTCCTGGGCCCAAATAAAAGAAGAAGCTTCGCTTGGTGGGCCTTCCTACGCTGACGAATGCCTCATTTCCTTTCTCTTCTCTTCAGTCGACAACAAACAAGTGGGAGAGGCAGGATTGGAACCTACGTAGAAAAACTTCAACAGATTTACAGTCTGTCGCTTTTGACCACTCGACCACTCTCGGTTTGACCGATGAACTACGTGGGAAAATGGACCTTCCTTCTTTCGTTTTCTGACTCCCTATGAGTCGTTTGACGACCTTACTTTTTCGAAGGGTCGGCGGATTCCAGCCCAACAAACATACTCCGGTGAATGGGTCGAGAGAGATAGGGAGGGGAGTGGGATAGAGGAAGTATAGTAAACAGATCGCTAGCGCATCCAGGGCCCCAGCGCCCAGCTCCGCTGGAGAGGCCCAAGTTTCCCGCTTGTTGCTTTAGAAAGATGGCAGGGGCGCGTTAGCGCTTTACTAATATCAAACAACTAGAATAAATATAAAAAGGGTTAAGTAATCCGTCTATCCATCTGGTTAGGTTTCGACCAAAGTGGAAAGGCGCTCAAAAAGGGGGCCACAGCTTGAAATAATTCCAGCACTGTCGAGATCGTAATCATTTGATTCCGCCGCTCACAATGACGAGACATTAGAATTGTGGCTTGACGAAGTCAACGGATTTCCTTCTAACTAGCGGCTGAGAGTAATAATCGGCATTCCAAAAAATAGTTGACTCTAGAGAAGTAAGCGAAGGACCGTCGGTAAGCTGCTCCCCCCTAGCCGCCTACCTACTCGTGCTCGTATCACATCCTGGGGTTGAAGAAGGTCCCAAGGGTTCAACCTATGATCCATTTATTGTTTCAACTTACTATCAATCAACCATGTCTTAGGTTCTCGTTGCGGGAGATCTTGGAACGTGCCCAGCTAAAATCTCTGCCTTTAGTATCTTCCTCCGCTCTGCATAGCGGTGCATTGCACTGCCGCATAAACAATGGATCCGCTCGCAGGGCTGGATCAGCCACCTTCTATCTCCTTTGACTTTCTCAATAATAAAGCCTTTGACCTTTGTATTCATTTGCCAAATCTTGTTCAGTTCCATCCAAGCTCGGTTTTGTCTGAATCTTCGATTAATAAATAAACTAATAATAATAATTAAATTTAAGATTTTTGTTGAAGTATAAAGCCTAAATTTGGACATTTGAAATTAGACTAAAATAATACAATTCTTAAAGTATAAATATTAAAATGAAACTAATTATTGTACTAAAAAAATCTAAAAATTAATGTATCTCCTAGGTTTTGAAATGGAATTTTAGTTTATTTCGGGGTCAATATACATAATATTAAAGCAAAATAATATTTTTACCCACATATATAAAAAAAAAATATAAAATTTTGGGGGCCATGGCCCGCTAGTCCCTTGTACAGTCCGCCCCTATTCACAATCATATGATATTGTCCACTTTGGACATGACCCTCATAGTTTTGATTTTGGTTTCACCCAAAAGACGTCATACCATTGAAGATAATTGTTAGATACCCCATATTGTTGGTACTTCTAACAATTCTCCCTCAAACAAAGTACTAAGCCTATTTTATTCCCAACATCGTAATTTCAATTTTACGAATATATCCATGGATGTGTCGATAAATATTTCTGTAAATCAATTTATTTTAAAAAATATTTAAATTAATAATTAAGTTTTTTTTTTTACTTCCAAACTAAGTTATAAATCTTATTATTAGTATCTATATTCATATTGGGATTAATAGATGATATATTTTTTTTTTATGTTTTACGGGTATTTATAAAAGATATTGAAAATATTCATTACCCCTTAATATCTATATCGAGCCCTCTGATTTAAGGATATATCGACATATTGACGAATATTTTCATCCTTGATTTTCAATGGCATAATATGAGTATAACTCAACTTACCTAATGTATAAACTAATGACAAAAAAGTAATAGGTTTGAGAGTATAGCTCTTACATAATGTATGAATCAATGACCGAAAGGTCATAGATTCGAATCTCTCACCCGACATGTTGTAAAAAAAAAAAACTCTATTCGCATAAGCTTTTCAGAGTAACGAAAAGCTATATAACTTTAAATTTTAAACCATCATACACAATTCACACTAATGTAAAAATATGGAAAAACATCTTGTTCTACCTCTATTAGGAATGTATTTATAAGTCTGCATATAATTGAAAATAGATCTTTGAATTAAGAAATATATTTTGTTTTGTATGTTTCAAGTTTAGGTTTGAGAATTGGAATAACGAAAGTGTCTTGAATCAACCATTTTTATAATTTAAGAAAGAAAAAGAAAACCTTTTGTAATTTTTTGTAATTTTGGTTGAGAATGAGGACAAAGAGTAAATTGTCGTCTCTACTCTACGATGACGCATAAAAAGATTCTCTGAAAATAGGTTGATCTATAGAAATAGGCAAGAGCAGTTTTACAACTCCAATTACACAGAATATATTCGTAGACAGAAACCTCGATGAGTGTAGAGTGCAGTATATTGTTGTGGAGCTTCTGCTAATTTTAACATATCAACCAAACTCCAATGCACACACACAAGAAGACAACATACATAAATATGCATAAAATCTCCTTTTTGCTTCAAAACAACTGCACTTTTTACCATTCAACATATAGAAAAGGAGAGCTTTGATTATTGTACCTGAGATTTATGAGGAAGGAAGGTTCAACATGGGAATGGAGAGTCATGTATTGTAGCCAAGGATGACTTGCCTGCACCCTGCAACTCCATGATCGGATTTGAGTGAAGGCCCCCGTCCCGTGCAGGCAGTCTCTTTGGCTATCGAGACCGGCTCTTATTTCTCATGCCGAACCTTTGCTTCCAGATATTGAAAACCTCGGCAATCGACTTGTGGATTCTTTCTCCTGCATCTGCTTTCAAGCAAGATCCAAATGAACTCAGGTATATTATACTTTCCAAGATGTTTCTTCGTTGTGTTACTTGTGTGGTACCAGATATATGGTATCATCAATGATCAAAATTCAGTCCCATTAAAACCATGCAGGCAAACCATCTTGGCTTGACTTCAATCCCATAATCAAATAAAGAAGAAAAAGAAAACCCCATCGATACTTCATTCAAACGGTCAGGTGCATGGTCAAAATCTAATTTGAGATGGAGATGGAGAATAGCCACGGGAAATTATATGGACAAACGTATAGGACTTGAGAGATGAATGATCAAGAGGTCTATGAAATATTCGTCCAAATTAGGCTAGTAGTATTATATATAAACAGTAATGCCAATGCAAGAACAAGGTATTTACACGCAGTACGATATAAAAATCATGTACTCTGGTTCTATCACAATTGTACATACATGCACCGATATCCAATCTTTGCCTATCCCTAAGTGTAACCAGAACATCTCAAGAAGAGCACCAGAGTAAAGCAAATACTGACTGCAGACAATGCAAAATAACCACACAGAAAAACAGCAGCTCATGAAATTCAAGCAGGCAATGCATAGCTTGGCTGTTTCCAGTGTGGAGGATCCATCACAGCACACCTATCCAATTTCTCAAACTCGCCAACCTAAACAAAAGATGGAGAGTATAGTTAATTACTCCAATTCTCTATGATAGAGCAAAGTGTTAAATAACCAATATGTAGATTGCAAGAAGCAACTGACAGAATGAAAAATGACAGGAAATAGTTATACCTTTTCCTTGCAGCTGGGGCAATAGTGATACTTATGCCAAAGGCAGTCCATTGAAGGACAAAGAAAGCATACTCCCAACATTAATGGTAACATACACCCAACGACAGCAGTTAAACTCATCTTTGATCTGTAGAGTCACAAAAGTATCATAACCAGATGAAGAAGAAGCATAATTATTCGACTGAACACAAACATACGACATCCACCTCTCTCCCCTTCCTAAATCTTCTTAGTCAAAATAAATATACACAAACTTTTGCTGCACAACCATAATAAATCATATTGGTGCCCTGCTACAACAAAGCTTATGTGCAACAACATGTTCATAAAGGGCGTATACAACCCCAACATTTGGACTTATATTTCTTCATGCTGCTCTCACTAAAAACTAAAATTGTAACATGGTAACCTGTTTGATTTATGCTAAAATTGTCATTGTTATTGTTGAACAAAGAATAAACAAAACATAATTTTTAATGCAATACCACCAAATTAGATTGATTGACAAGTCCTGCACGATAAAATTTCAAGTGCCCAAGTTGCAAGGCAAATTAATACTGCCTCACTAACTATAATGCAATTTTTTGAGACAGGGAACCCCCTTGCACCTGTGTCCTGACTGAGTATTTATGTAAGAAACCAAACACAAACAGCAATCGATTTTATACCATATAAACGAAGTAGTATACTTTATAGAGCAGAAACGGGTATTTAAACATCCAAGCAACAACTATTTCTAAGAAATTTGAAGTATATAGAGTAAACGTCACTCGAATCATTTCAATTATGAATTGTTAGAGCAAATCGGAAACAACCAGACAATTCCTGCGTTATATTGTAAGCAAGATCAAATTTCATCGCGTAAAAGTAGTTATAACCCTAAAGGAGAAAATTAGGTGAAAGAGATACACGGGGAAGGCCCATTGATCAATGAAATACAAGTTTGAATAAACGAAATCGAAAATTGGAATGCCCGATTGGATTAAAACTAAGAATGGGATAATGATCGAGAAACAAAATGGAAATAGATCAAAGAAAAGGCACCTGGTGGTGGTGAGACCGGAATTCCCACAATAAAAACAGTAGAAAGGAGCAGGAGTGTCGCGGTACATGGTTTGGTGGATAGGAGCCCCCTGAGGATCGCCAAAAAAGGCGTTGGAAGGGATCTGTCCGGCCTGATAAGGGTTGTTGCCGGCGTACAATGGAATTCCGACGACCGGCTCGTCGATCTTCGACATTGTCTTCCCCCTCTCTGCTCCTCCGCCGGCGATTCTGAAAGTTGTTGAGATATGGAAATGGAAGTCAATGGAAAATTGTTGAAGAACGACTTTAGAGAAAGACGGAAAAGGAGAAACCGCCCTTCCTGATAATTGCGATCGAAGCAAAATACGCGTTTTTTATTTTAAATGATAACAGAGGTGAAATTTCTCGTCAAAATATTATTTTGAAGAATAAAAGAATTCTTTGCTGTGATTGGTTAGGTTTGGCCCTACACGAAAATGCGGCTGTTTTTTTTTAATATTGTATTTTTTAAAACTTATTATAAAAATATTGTAACTTTCAAACTATTTATAAAAATATAGCAACTCCACATCTTGTTCCACGTGGATGAAGGTCGTCGTCTTTTCAAAAGACGATCTTGCTCCCCATGGAATGGAGGTCGTCTTCTAAAGACGACCTTCATCGTTATGTACTTCATTTATTAAAAAATTCATATCTTTTTAACCATATATTCAAAATTTTCAAAAAAGGTATGGTTGGAAAGCTAACAGCGAGAGCTTCAATTTGATACTTGGTTTCACTATTTTTAGAGTTGTGTATCAAAAGATAAAAACCATCGAAGTTGGACTATAACTCTGCAAATTTCAGAACGGAAGATTGTTTTGAGGAGTGCATTAAAAAATTGACATCTTTTTACCCAAATATTAAAAAAAATCGAAAATGGTACGGTTGGAAAGTTAACACAGAGAGCTTCAATTTCATACCTAGTTTCACTATTTTTTGAGTAGTGTATCAAAAGATATATATCGTCAAAGTTATGAAAACTTCACTAAACCCAAAACTGAAGATACGACAAAAAACTTCAAAACTGTAGCTAAACTTCGACGATCTGTATCTTTTAATACACAACTCTACAAATAGTGAAACTAGATATCAAATTGAAGCTCTCTGTGTTAACTTTTCAACCGTATCTTTTTAGAAATTTTTTAATATCGGAGTAAAAAGATGTCAATTTTTTAATGCACTATTCAAAAGAATCTTCAGTTCTAAAATTTGCAGAATTATAGTCCAACTTCGATGGTCTTTATCTTTTGATACACAACTCCAAAAATAGTGAAACCACATATCAAATTGAAGCTCTCGCTGTTAGCTTTCCAACCATATCTTTTTTGAAAATTTTGAATATCTGATTAAAAAGATATGAATTTTTTAATAAATGAAGTACATAACGATGAAGGTCGTCTTTTCAAAAGACGACCTCCATCCAATGTGGAGCAAGATCGTCTTTTGAAAAGACGACCTTCATCCACGTGGAACCAGATGTGGGGGTCGTCTTTTCAAAAGACGACCTCTATTTAAAATTGCTATATTTTTATAAATAGTTTGAAAGTTACAATATTTTTATAATAAGTTTTAAAAAATACAATATTAAAAAAAAACAGCCCGAAAATGCACCCAATGATCTACTCATTCTTTTGAGTTTATTTATTTCTTTTTCCACATCTTTATTATAATATAGGAAAATCGTAACTTATGTCAATTTAGAATATGATAATTAAAAATATAGCATGTTTTTAAACAATTTGTGGATATGACAATTTATATCGTTGATATCTTATGGCTGATAGAAGTCTATCGCTGATCACCTCAACAGACTTTTTATAGATTTTTGTCAGTGATAATAGTCGAAGTCTATCAAGTCATATGATAAAGTCTATAGAAACAAATTTTTTTGCCATATTTGCAAAACATTTTAAAGTTTGCTAAATTTGCAATTAGTTTGGTCATAATTGCTATATATATATATTAATTATTTTTTCTATATTTATCTTATTGCCCTTTTTCAAAAATTTCAATGAGGAATATTATGAAAAATATCTTTTTTTTTATATAAAATTTTCTAAACAATCAATTATATTTTCTGTAACGAGATTTCGACAAAGAAAATTTGATATGTGTAATATGAACATAATTTGTATTGATTTGTATGTATCAATGTGTAGTGGATTACATTTTTTAACGTATGATCCTCTTATTCTCTCTTAAGTGTGTTCTCTCTCTTAGGTGTGTTCTCTCTCTTAGCTGTGTAGTTTACTCGAGGGATCCTCTGATTCTCTCTCTTAGGTGTGTAGTGTTGTGTTCTCTCTCTTAGCTGTGTAGTTTACTCGAGGGATCCTCTGATTCTCTCTCTTAGGTGTGTAGTTTAGCTTCTCGAAGTGGTGAAAGTGTCTGATTTCGAAGTGGTGAAGTCTTCTGATTTCGAAGTGGTGAAGTCTTCAAGTGTCTGATTTCGAAGTGGTGAAGTCTTCTGATTTCGAAGTGGTGAAGTCTTCAAGTGTCTGATTTTCAAGGAGTGTTCAGTCCCAAGGAGTCTTCGTTGTGAATTCTCTCGGAGTTCTTAAGAAGTTTTCTGACCTCTCCAAATGAAGGATGCACTCTCTATTTATAGAGTTCCTATGGGAACATAGTGGGCTTGGGCTCGACGAGCTTTTGGGCCCAGACATATGAATTTAGGTTTTGGGTCAAATTTTCCTTTAAATAACTTTTTTGTTTTCCATTTGATCTTGAGTCAAATTGCAATATGACCCAACTTGATCACTTAAGCTTATCTGATCAAACGATCATGATGAAAACACGTGACATTTTCTCGAGAATCACCAATTTTGTCTTCAAAATTAATTTGAGACATATATCCATTTGAGATTGGTGTCAAATGTAAGTTTGTCATCACTTTGTGAAGAATGACGTAGCACCTGTTGGTTGGCCGAAATTTCTCTGTCAACAAATGGTTTATGCACAAATATGTGTGGGTAAGTCTCGGAAAAGTAGCATCCTTCATTTCAAACTCGTTTCGTTTAAAAAATGTCACTATTCCGTTTAAAAAATGCTCTTCAACTTTTACAAGTGTAAAAATTACCCCCAACCATATATATTAAAAAAATGTTTTAATCATGTCGTCATTATTAATAATATACGAAGTGAAGGGTTAAATTCTAATTTGTGCCTCTTTCCCAGGAAAAAAAATAAAAAAACGTGGACGTCTTTGATGTTAAAAAGAAATGATGAAAACGTGGATATTTTACCTATTCTCTATCGATTTGATCCTAGATTTGTTCTATTTTTTTTTATCTTTTGAATTGATAAAATAGAGTTTTCATTATTTTTTAACGTCTACACCTAACTATTATGAGTAACAATTTAGTCCTGAAACTTTAGATGGTAACGATTTAGTTCTTGAACTTATAAATGTATAATAATTTAGTCACTGAACTTTAGCATATAACAATTTAGTCCATAACTTTCAAATTTGTAATAATTTAGTTCATATTGTAAAAAATCTAGTATATTATAATTTTATTTAAATAAAAAAAATAGTATATTATATTTTAATATTATTGTGTTGTTACACCAATATACCTATCCACACTACACAATTAACATATTTTATTTTTATGACTTTAGGGATGATAAACGTCAACTAAAGATTGTCTAATATATTAAACTATCGATAAAAATAAATTATTTTTATTTTAGGAAAACTCATTTTTTACCCTAAATTTTTCAATTTCATCAAATAATTAGACCTTAATTAAATTTTGATAAATGTTGCAATTTTTACATTTTAATAAATTAACATTATTTTAAAAAAAAATAATTTGTATTTTATAAAAAAAAATACAAAATAAATAGTAATTATTCAACCACTTGAACTTTCATGTTTTCAAAACCCAAAAACCAAAAACAAAAAATAAGCCTACCATTTTGGGACTTGACCAAACATGGAGTTGAGAACATAAGTTCCACGAGATGAAATTTACTCATTCCCATATAGGGAAAGTAGATGAGTAGTTCCCTCAAGTACTGATTTCGGGACTTGAACAATGGGGCCCCACCCTCTCACGAGCTCGAGAGGGACTTAGTTGATGGTTGGATCATAGACATATTGTTCATTAGAGGATCAATGATACTTAAGGTGTAAGATGTAATTACAGGGGTAAAATGGACTTTTGACCCAGTTATAATTACGAACAATTCATGAAGGACCGACTTACATGTAATGATTATATTCATGGACACAACTTGTGTTGTGCAGTGCAACTCTAGGCCTATAGTGGAGTGACATAGAGTTAATGAATGAAAGTTAATTAATTAATGAGTTTAACCAATTAATTTTGTATCATCGGAGCTTATAAGTTGTTGGTCCATAAGGTTTCTTTGTTGGCTCATAGTAACACTAGCATGGGCGGAGCTACAGTAGGCTCATGGGGGCTCCAGCCCTGAATTTTAATAAATATCTTATTTATAAATTAAAAATTACAAAATTCAACGAAAGTTTGCTTTAGCTGAGTGGTAATAAAACTTGCAGCTCACCTTACTTGGGTGCGTTGGTTTGAACCTCACTTCAAACTATCCCTTTTTATTTTTTTTCGCTAAATTCCTTCTTGTTTTTTCACCACTATTTCATTTTTTTTATTTATTGATTTATTTCGATTATTTTATTTAGGAAAATTGTAACATATGGCAATTTAAAATAAGATAATTAAAAATATAGCATATTTTTAAAAATTTTGTGGATATAGCAATTTTTATCGCTGATATCTTATGACTGATAGAAGTATATCGCTGATCACCTCAGTTTTTTTATAGATTTTTGTCAGTGATGTCTATCACTAATATGATAAAGTGTATCAGTGATAGAAACGGATTTTTTTGCCATATTTGCAAAACATTTTAAAGTTTGCTAAATTTGCAATTAGTTTGGGCTTATTTGTACAACCAGCCCTTTTATTTATATATATATTTTTGTATTTTTTTTTAAAGTATAATGTGTCTAGTTATTTTTATATTAATATCTTTTTATACGATATTTATATTAATTAAAATTATATACTAAAGTTTTTTTCTTTTCTAATTTAAGTAATTTTTTTTTAATCGTCTCTATATATTTTGGAAACATATTTACATAGTGTTTTTTTTTGTTTTTAATTATTATTATTTTATCAAATTTAATACAAAATTATTTCAAATAATGCCATGAACCAATTTTAAGAAATCTCAAAAAAAAAAATATATAAATAAATTTGGATATTTGAAAGAACAATAACTAAAATGGAAATAGATCTAAAGTACACCGACCGAAATAATGTTTTACTTTAAAAAATATTAATTACATTTCCTATTGAACAAACTTATCAAAATATATCAAGCCTCCCCTGACGTAAAGTTCTGGATCCGCCACTACTACAAGGATCAATTTAGTTTAAAGAAAAATTTGAAATATTCAAATTAATATTTAATATATTTGATATATTAAATGTAGAAGAAGAAAATATATTTATTGTATTTGATACATTAAATATTAGAGAAAATAGTTTATGTATTAGATACATTAATATCGAAAACTATATATATACATATGAAATTTGAATGAGATTCAATTAAATGTATATTATAAAAGATTAATTTTATTATATTTGAATGAGATTCAAATAAATACAAAATACATATTTTAATATAATAGATATTAAAATGTATTTTATTAAATAAATTTAATTCCTAAAGACCCTAAGGGGCCGTTTGGTTTGAGGATTTTGAGGATTTGCAGATGCTTGGGAATAGAAGACGCCTGGGAATGAGATGTCTGGGAATAAGATGTCTGGGAATCAATGATGTCTGTGTTTGGTGCTGCATGGGAATGTCATCAAATTTTCGTCGAATAAATGATGTTTGTGTTTGGTAATGTCATCAGATTTGTAAATAAATTTTAAATAATTAATTGTTGTTTATTTTATTTAACAAAAAATCTTAATAATTATGTTCAACAAAAGGTATTTAAAATTATACAAATTTTTAATTTTAATTAATTAATTAATACAATAATAAAATTGAACAACTAATGATAAAAGTTATATAATTCAAAAATCAAATATAATCTATCATCGATTACTAAACATAGCTATCGCACATCTTAAATCAAGAAGCTACTGAAATCGATTTAACAAAAAAAAAAATAATAATAATAATTACATAGAGCTCTCAGAGATTGAAATGAATTTAACCAAAAAAAAAAGAAGAAAAAAATACACAAACTTGAAATTAGAGTTTGGAATTGATTTAAAAAAAGAAAAGAAAAAAACTTGGGAGAAGAAACATTGTTAAAAAAAAGAATGAAGAAGAAGATTTAAAAAAAAATGGGAAGAAGAAGACATACCTGGACAAGGCATCACCATGGCTTTCGGAGAAAGTCGCCTAAAACGGAGGGCATCAGAAAGCCATACTTTTGATGCCCGGGCTACAGCTATGTCCGGGCATAAATGCCAAGACGCCAACCAAACGTGGGAATGACCATCAGAAAGCCATTCCCATCCTGATACCCACCCTCAAAGACGCCAACCAAACGACCCCTAAGACATTTAGGTTTAGGCAAAAGATTGGTCAAACACACTACTCAGTCTCGAGAATGGTTCTCTCAAAACTACTTTTCTTTCAAATAGCTCCCACAAGTCTTGATCCCGTGTTCGAGTCATAGTAAAGAAGATCTCGTGGAAAAATAAACACAAAAAGATTATTGTCTTCAAAGGCATTAATTGTTTAACTTGTATTTTAATTTAATTTTAAATAAAACAAAGAACGATTACAACGTTTCCGTTGCGTGGGTTTGAAGAGTTCATTCCCTTCAAATGATATGTTTTCTTTGTAGGAAGAAAGACACAAAAGTAGTGGTGTCAAAGGAATTATAAGGCTAACTCTTCGAAATGTCAAGACGAAGAGAGAATTGGGTCTGAACCTAGAAGAAGCAAAAGTGCTAACAAAGCTACTTCCTTTGGACATGATTTCATAATCTATATGATAGAAGATGAGCCTCAAACTTTACAAGAAGTTGTGTCATCTCTGGATGCACCTTATTGGAAGGAAGTTATCAATAGTGAGATGAAATCCTTTTAAAAGAACAATATCTTGGGTAGGTGGATTTCCCTCTTGTAAGTAAATCATTTTGATGTAATGGATTATCAAATAATTGTAAATGTTGATGACATTATTGATAAATACAAATTTTGTGTGGTAGTTAAAGGCTATTGTAAACAAGAAGTATTAGATTTTTTTGATACCTATTTGTAAATACATCAAATGGATGTAAAAACTTTATTGTAAATGGAGAGATTTAGATGAAGAATCTATTTGGAACAACCTGAAGGGTTTGTTGTAAAGTGACTTAAAGGTCAAGTTTGTAAATTTGTCAAAATTCTTTATGTGAGTTGAAACAAATACTCAAAAACAATGAAATGAAAAGTTTGAACACACTATGTTGTCGAATTGATAAATGAGTGTGATAAATATGATATGTCTATGTTAAAACCATAGATCAATATTGTTTCATTGATGTAGATGATATTATGATAATGAACACAATAGAACTGCCATTGATCACAAGATGTTGAAATTCAACTTTCATGTAAAAGACTTTGGCCTTGCTAAGAATGTCCTTGGAATCTAAATCCAAATGGGTACATGTTTTCTCAATCTCATTATATAGAGGAATTGTTGAGAAAATTTGATCACTTTGAGAGTAAGTTGGTAGTTACTCCATTTGATCCAAATTGTAAGTTGGAGAATATTAATGATGAATGTGTATCTTCTCTAGAGTTGTCAGTAGTTTAATGTACATAATGTTGTACAAGACCTGATATTGCCTATTTAGTAGGAAGGTCGATGAGATACACTAGAAATCCTAAGCATGTTCATTGAAATGCTTTAGTTAGAGTTTTAAGGTACTAGAAGTACACTCTATACTATGAATTGAATTATACGAGTTCAAATTGATGTGACATGGAAATCTTCTAGACGTGTATAACACGTTCTACTATGGTATCATAGTGTATAACTTTTGATAAAGTTGGAGAAGAAAGCATAATGACTTTGAGATTTCTTGAAGATTTTCCATTAATTGAGGCCAAAATTAAAGCTTGTAAGTATCATATGTATTTACTGTGACAACTTAGCAGCCTCCATGAAGACTGAGAATAATGTCTTTAATGGAAAGTTAAGACATATAAAATGCAAGCATAATTCGATAAGGGAATTGCTCTCTAATGGAATAATATCCATCGATTTTGTGAAATCAAAAGAGAATATTGTAGATTCTTTGATGAAAGGATCGTAAAAAGAGCAATTGACATATACATCGAGGGAAATAGGGCTAAAGCCTATATGAAATGAATTTTCTGACGGTAACCTAACCTAGTTGACTGAAGATCTCAAGAATATAGGTTTAATAGGCAAACTGGTTGAAGAATTCATTGTTGACACACTAGAAACTTTTAGTTTCTTCCCATTTCTATGATGCTCTAGAGTGTGTGATCTGTCGATGTTAAGGTTTTATTGATATCTTGATTACAAGAGAAGTACTAATGACAGAATACTCTTAATAAATATCACCTATGTGAGAGTAGAATTGAGTCGATTCTATGAGGACTTTTTAAATGGTTTGCGTTCTCTAAAGCTCTCATGAATTCAGGACCTTGTCCAGGACCAAAATGGACACAAACGTATAGAACTCAAAGATACAAGATGAGTTATGTGTGATGTTTGTTGTCTCAATTTACCAATAAGAAGGATAGTTCAAGAGTTGGTCTCCCTATTTCTTCGGTAAGTTTGATGGATATTCACTATGGAAGGTTCAAATCCAGAAGATAATGCATAACTTGTTTGTTTGCTCTCAACGATTTTTTATTTATTTTCTTACTTTCTTTCATGTGGGAGATTGTTGGAATTTGTTGTAATTTGTGAAAGAAAGTGAAGATTGAATACCAAGGGTTTATAATCCTTGGTGTAACTTACGAATTAAATTCTTGAATTGAATTTGTAACATTCGTAATTGTTGACAAATATTGTGTATTTGGTTGTCTGTCAGTTTCTTGAATTGAATTTGTAACATTCGTAACTGTTGACAAATATTGTGTATTTGGTTGTCTGTCAGTTTTCTATAACTGATGTATGTATTCATAAATACATTGTATCCGGTGGGCTATTAGTTTTCAATAACTGATGTATTTATTCACAAATAATAGGGGTGATATCAGTTCGGTTTTTCACGGTTTTGGGTCCAACCGAGAACCGAACCGACATATTCAGTTCTGTGAAATGTGGAACCGAACCGATGTCCAATAAAGGACAAAACCGACGGTTCAGTTTTGAGCGGTTCGGTTTCAAATCGGTTCGATTCTCGGTTTTAGGCTCAGATGGGTTTTTCTTGCCCACTCTAATTTTCTTTGGAGATTTGTTTTGTTGTCCCGAAAAATGTCCTACCGCAATTTTCACCAGTTCTCGATCTAATTTTCTTTGGAGATTTGTTTTGTTGCCCCGAAAAATGTCCTACCACAATTTTCACCAGTTCTCGATCTTCACTTTCAAAATCTCTCACTCCATCCCCTATGAACATGATGGTAACTCGTCTTCGCAATTCCGACAGATTGTACAATTCTTCCTCAATCATCGATTTCCGACTAATCGTGTAAATCTTCATACACTTTTTACCATAACTAGCAGAATGCTACATTTTGCAATCGATTTCAAATCTGCAATGGTCGATCTCGAAATCGGCTCCCCCTCGGATGTAGACAACGAAGGCGAGACTACTATTTTCCGGCAAGTGGGCTTGGATTTTCTATAAACACAAATGGGCTTGGATTTTACTTAAATAAATGGGCTTGGACTATAAGGTTAAATAGTCATATTAATGTTGGGTTTTATGTCCTAAAACTCGTGGTTTGTAAACCGAATGTATATTCTATTTTGCAATAAAGTTGTTATTGAGATTTATTCAGTAAAGTTGTTATTGAATAAAATGAATTGTTTTTACTTTTAACCTAACTCCAATAAACAAAGAACCCATGGCTATAGGTTGTATACTTGAACTTCATGTATGACATGATTGTGGATCAAGTTCAAGTAATAGCCAGAACGGTCTATAGTATAGGGATAAGGCTGGGTACCTTATCCTGGGACACTATTGGACGCGGCCCACTTTGTATAGTACAAACGATGTGATCCGAAATCGTTCATGTGGAGACATGTGAGTGGGGGCGTCCTATGCAATGAGTTTGCATAAGATTGAACCGCGAAACAAATCACTCTTTCTTTATAACTCCGTTTACTGTAAAGACCGATTTTTTCATATGATGACCTAGGTAACTCGATCTGAATCCTGAGCACGCTATGAACTCCTGTTTATTCGGGCTTATCCTTTGACTTGTATGGGTGAGAGTGGCCCGAGATCGCCGACTCAATAAGCCTACCATCTTGGGGATAAGACCGGGTAGGTAGCTGGGAACATAGTCCTGCGAGATGTTATTCACTCCTACCTGCCTTTAGGGATTAGTAGAGAGGTTGTTCCCTTAAGTGCTGACTCCGGGTCTTGAACTAGGGATCCCACCCTCTCATTGGCCCGAGAGGACTTGGTATAGTGATGAGATCACTTACCAATCGGTTTGGTGGTTGGACCACAAACCAATAGTTCATTAGAGGA
Source organism: Herpetospermum pedunculosum (assembly GCA_028017165.1). Lineage (NCBI taxonomy): Eukaryota > Viridiplantae > Streptophyta > Magnoliopsida > Cucurbitales > Cucurbitaceae > Herpetospermum > Herpetospermum pedunculosum. The sequence goes on from CM051524.1 coordinate 65,173,588, forward strand.
TCAGTGGGACTTAAGGAACAAGATGTAATTACGGGGGTAAAACGGTTATTTTGACCCAGCTGTAATTACGAACGACCTGTGAAGGATCGACTTACTAATGATGGTTATATCAAGAGGACAAAAATATATCTACGGTGAGGAGAGTGCAACCCTTGGACTTTAGTGGAGTCTTCGGGGGTTAACGAATGTTGGTTAGCTTGGTTAAAGAGTTTGACCGGTTAATCTCGTATCGTTGGAGCTCATGATCTGTAGGTCCTTTAGGTTCTCCTGGCTAGCTCGGATTAAGCCGTGTAACAATATGAGAGAAAAAGAATTTGAATTTATTGAAATTCGGTTTTGGAAGAATGATGGACATATTTAAATATGATTTAAATATGGGATCGGTGTAAAACATGAATAGGGATTCATGTGTGATGATTCGGTTTAAGAAACTGGGATTAGTCTTATTATTTAATTAATATTTGATATTGAATTAAATAATAATATTAATTAATTAAAAAGTTTAATTAATTATAATTTATTTTGCTTATTAAAATTAATTATGAATTAATTTTAAAATGACAAAATATTACAAGTGTGATTATAAGTCAATGTGGAATTATCCATGTTGAGTGGATTTATGCAAGTTGAGTGGGTTTATCCAAGTTGTGAAGTGGATTGTGAATCACCAACAACATGCATATAAACTCATCAATTTTGGAACACATGGTTGAAGACTAATCCATCCAATTTGAGGTGTCATGCTAAGCAAAGACTTTGTTGCATGTGAATTGCCTATAAATTGGATGAAGTTCAAATGGTTTGAAGTTGATGAATTTTCAAAGAGTTTGAATATTTGGATGAGCATGAAGAGTTCATGTTACTTGAGAAATTAGAAAGCTAAGTGTTAAACTTCTTCTCACAAAATCCTCATCACCTTCATCTTCCCATCTTCTTCTTCCAAACTTTTTCTTTCATAAAGGAGTCTCACCACTCCGTTGCTCGGCCCGAGGATAGCGGGACTACCGGAGGTGGTTCTCGAGGAGTTCGAGGGAAGCTTCGAAGGGTTCGTGAGGAGATTCGAGCGTTGGAAGAGAAGTCTTTAGAACTACAAGAGGTATGTGTTCTAATTCCTTTTATTTCAAAGCTTTGTGCATGTTTCTTATTTAACTAAATTGATGAAATTAGAGTGCCAATGATCCGTCTCGCTTCCGCTGCGGTACATGCGCTCCATCAATTGGTATCAGAGCGTTTTTTTGGTCACTCAATTTGCATCAATTTGAGCTCGGTGGGTATTTGTTTTAGAAATTTATTTTTCTGGGCGTCTAAAGTGTTTCCCGGTTTTGGCATATTTTTTTTGAGCTTCGATTTGTACTTTGTTTTGTAAATGCCCGAGTGTGTATGGGCTTTAATGTGTGAAGAAGAGTCTGTAAAAAATTCGGAGTCATTAGAGTCCATATAGGCTTTCAATTCGAAGACAGAAGCTCGGGTGTCGAAAAAAACAGCATGCTATTTTTTGCTGTTTTTTTTTTCTGCAAAATTCCAGCAGAACACCGGTTCAGCGCAAGGTGGAAGAAACGGTCCGGTTCGGTCCTCGGGCGGTCCGGTTCACTGAAAGTCAGACCGGTTCCTTGTTCTTCACCCTCTGGAGGTCCGGTTCAGCGTTCGTATTGGTCCAGTTACGGGCTGTTGAAGTCGGGACAGCTGTTATGGACCGGTTCAGTTTTTTTGAAGTTTTGTAGTTGCTGTTTTTTTGGCCGGTTGAAGCAAATTCAAGCTGGTTCGTGGCGGTTCGAAGGGTTCGGAAGCGTCTCAACTTAGTTGATGAATTATTATTGTAATAATTTAGTTGCTTGCTTGTCCGTGATGCCAAAACCGGTCCACTTTAGTGTGTTTAATTAATTATGCATTGTGAATGTATGTTTTAATTAAAGTCTCTTGTATGTGCATAAAGTATGCCATATAGATTTCAAATCCCACCATAGGAAGCATGTTGCATGCATTGAAAGTATAATATAAGTGTTATGTTGTATAGTATGCATGCTTAATTCATGAGAATTAATATAAGTGTTATATTAATTTATGAATTGGATGTTGCTTGTTTAAAAGTAAAATTAATATAAGTGTTATATTAATTGTGAAATTAAACATACAACATAGTTGCCTTAGTTGAATATAATTGTTATATTCTTGCTTGGGAAGCATGTTATAAATTGAATGTAATGGTTATATTCTAGCTTAGGAAGCATGTTGTAGAATGTCTTTGTTTTATAAAGCGTTGTAAAATGAGATAGACATTTAAAATCTATAACAAAGATAAATGCATGCTCACTAAGGGTTAAAGAATTCCAATGCGATTAGGAATTTAGTATCGATTCGTTTTAATAGTTAAAATAGGTCGATATCTTGTAAAGCTAAGGTTACGAGAAAACTCACCCGGTTTGATCCTGCACTAAGGTTGGAGGTATTTAAGATGACGGTTTACGGAACACCTCCTACCTGGGGATCGATCCGATACTTGAGTTAAGTTAACCCGGCTTTATGAGCATGCACGTGAGAGGTGTAAGGTTATAAAACGTTTATCACCTAGACATCTTAGGTAAAAGTATGTTCTACCTAGACTTAGGTTTTATTGTCTTAGCCGGATAATGCCTAAGTAAAACTTTACCCAAACCATTCTAAAATACTTAGTAGTGGTGTTGAGAAGGTATATATGATATATCAATCTCCTCCTACGTTCTCCGCAAAGTTCACACCGTGAGATTTATGCTCGGCCTCGTGATGTCAATAGGGCATCCCCATTCGGATGGTGTTTGCATAAATCAAGAGCAAGGTGAATGGAGAAAGTATTTATAGTAAGTGGGAGAAGGAAGTATGTCAATACATCCTGCGGTCTCCTCCATTAGGTTGAACCGTGAGATTCCCATGTTCCGCCTGCTGGTTGCCCATAGTAGCACCGTCCATTCGGAGGGCCGTTTCATGGGAGTCGGAACAACTCAATCTCCAGAAATGGATAGGGTCTCTTAGGTCCATTCCCAACTCTGACATTTCCATTCGGTTGCACTGTTGGGGCCGACCTCTGAGTTCTGAAAATGGCGGGTCACACTTACAAGGATTACTAAGTTGTTAGTAGATTCTTGACCGAAGTAGCGATAACTAAGGTGCTATAGGAATATGAGTTATTCTGGTATTAGCATTTAGTCAAGAATGTCTTGGTTCAGTGAAGGAGTGATTGACTGCCCCTCGGTAGCGGTTGCTCTGACTCACTGAAGTATCGTTGCAAATTAATAATGATTTTTTGGGTACATTATTATTTTTGCTAAAATTCTTGATTGGTTGTTAAAAATAGGTTAAGTTCAATTCACTAATAGAATTCATTCTTTTCAGCATGTCTAGCTCGTTTATCCAATTACTAGCTTCTGATAAACTAAACGACGATAACTACACGACCTGGAAATCGAACTTGAATACGATTCTTGTTATCGATGATCTTAGGTTTGTCTTAACAGAGGAATGTCCTCCCCCTCCTAGCTCATCTGCAACTCGAACTGTTCGAGATGCATTTGACAGGTGGACTAGGGCTAATGATAAAGCCCGAGTCTACATCTTGGCCAGCACATCCGATGTGTTAGCTAAGAAGCATGAGGTAATGGTCTCCGCTAAGGAGATCATGGATTCATTACAGATGATGTTTGGACAACCGTCCTCATCGGTCTATCATGATACCCTCATGGCGAGCAAAGCTGAGAAGAAACAACTAAGTAAATATGATTTACTCGTTGTTGAAACATGTTTAGTGGAACATGATAGTTCTGCCTGGATACTGGATTCAGGAGCAACTAACCATATTTGTTCTTCTTTCCAGGAAACTAGTTCCTGGCAGTTGCTTGCTGAAGGTGAGATAACTCTCAGGGTTGGAACAGGAGAGGTTGTCTCAGCCAAGGCAGTGGGAGCTGTCAAGTTGTTATATAGAGATAGTTTCATTTTACTTGAAAATGTACTGTTGGTTCCTAGCTTTAAAAGGAACCTTGTATCTATCTCTTGTTTACTTGAACATTTGTATAAAGTATCTTTTGATTTTAATGAAGCGTTCATTAGCAAAAGAGGTGTACATATATGTTCTGCGAAACTTGAAAACAACTTGTATGTGTTAAGACCAACAGAGGCAAAAGCTATTTTGAACACCGAGATGTTTAAAACAGCTCAAACTCAAACTAAAAGGCAGAAACTTTCTCCAAGTACCTATCTTTGGCACTTGAGACTAGGCCACATTAATCTCAATAGGATTGGGAGATTGGTTAAGAGTGGTCTCCTAAATCAGTTAGAGGACAACTCTTTACCACCATGTGAGTCTTGTCTTGAGGGCAAGATGACCAAACGATCTTTTTCTGAAAAAGGTCATAGGTCCAAAGAAACTCTAGAGCTTGTACATTCAGATCTTTGTGGTCCGATGAATGTTAAAGCACGGGGAGGGTATGACTATTTCATCAGCTTCATTGATGATTATTCTAGGTACGGCTATCTTTACCTAATGCATCATAAGTCCGAAGCTCTTGAAAAGTTCAAGGAGTATAAGGCAGAGGTTGAGAACACATTAGGTAAAACGATTAAAACACTCCGATCAGATCGAGGTGGAGAGTATATGGATTTAAGATTCCAGGACTATATGATAGAACATGGAATAGTATCCCAACTCTCAGCGCCCAGAACACCGCAACAGAACGGTGTGTCCGAAAGGAGAAATAGAACCCTGTTAGACATGGTTCGATCTATGATGAGCTAGGCTCAACTGCCTAGTTCGTTTTGGGGATATGCAGTAGAGGCTGCTGTATATATTTTGAACATGGTTCCCTCTAAGAGTGTTTCAGAAACACCTTATGAGTTATGGAGAGGGCGTAAAGGTAGTTTACGTCACTTCAGAATTTGGGGGTGTCCGGCACATGTGTTGGTGCCCAATCCAAAGAAGTTGGAACATCGTTCAAAATTATGCCTATTCGTAGGCTACCCCAAGGAAACGAAAGGTGGTATATTTTACGATCCTCAACAGGACAAGGTGCTTGTATCTACAAACACCACGTTCTTAGAGGAAGACCACATGAGAGATCATCAACCTTCGAGCAAAATTGTTTTGACCGAACTTTCCAGGAAAGCTACAGATGGGTCAACAAGAGTTGTTGATCAGGCTGGTCCTTCTCAAGAGTTGAGAATGCCTCGACGTAGTGGGAGGGATGTGAGACAACCCGACCGCTATATGGGTTTAACGGAAACCCAGGTCGTCATACCTGATGACGGCGTTGAGGATCCATTGACCTTTAAACAGGCAATGAATGACATAGACAAGGACCAGTGGCTTAAAGCCATGGACCTCGAAATGGAGTCGATGTACTTCAATTCGGTCTGGGATCTTGTAGAGCAACCTGATGGTGAAAGACCTATCGGTTGCAAGTGGATCTACAAGAGGAAACGAGACCAAGTCGGTAAGGTGCAAACCTTTAAGGCTCGACTTGTGGCAAAGGGTTATTCCCAGAGGGAAGGGGTGGACTATGAAGAAACCTTCTCCCCTGTTGCCATGTTAAAGTCGATTAGAATACTCTTATCCATTGCCACGTTTTATGATTATGAAATTTGGCAAATGGATGTCAAGACAGCCTTTCTTAATGGCAATCTTGAGGAGAGTATCTATATGGCTCAACCAGAGGGGTTCATAGTTCAGGGTCAAGAGCAAAAAGTTTGCAAGCTTAATCGATCCATTTATGGGTTGAAACAAGCGTCTAGATCCTGGAATATAAGGTTTGATACTGCGATCAAATCTTATGGCTTTGAACAAAATGTTGACGAACCTTGTGTCTACAAGAAAATAGTCAATTCTGTTGTAGCTTTCTTAGTCTTATATGTAGATGATATCCTACTCATTGAGAATGATGTAGGGTTCCTAACTGACGTTAAGCAATGGTTAGCGACCCAATTCCAAATGACAGATTTGGGAGAGGCTCAGTTTGTTCTAGGGATTCAAATCGTAAGGAATCGTAAGAACAAAATGCTAGCGCTGTCTCAAGCATCTTATATCGACAAGGTGTTGATACGATATTCGATGCAGAATTCCAAGAAGGGTTATTTACCTTTCAGGCATGGAATTCAATTGTCAAAGGAAGAGTGTCCTAAGACACCTCAAGAAGTTGAGGATATGAGACGAATTCCCTATGCATCAGCAGTCGGTTGTCTGATGTACGCCATGTTATGTACACGACCAGACATATGCTATGCAGTGGGAATTGTCAGTAGGTATCAGTCCAATCCAGGATATGATAATTGGAATGCCGTTAAACACATCCTCAAGTATCTTCGGAGAACGAGAGACTATGTGCTCGTGTATGGCGCGAAGGATTTGATCCTTACAGGATACACTTGCTGGAACCCCCACTCAACCAACTGCGAGGGTCCCGGCCCTCGACCAGAGGCGCAGCGAAAGAAAAGGCTTAAACAAAAGCCTAAAACTGGTTGAGGACCTTAAGCAATCAATTAGGAACGAACTAAGAATTGAAGAAAGATTTCTAACACTTAGAAAAATTTCTTTAATTCGAGTCCAACGGAAAAAGCCCTCTCCACCGGTAAACCGACCGGTAAAAGTCAACCGAAAAAGTTGACCGGTAAAAGCCACCGGTAAAAATATCACCGGTATATATCATATATACACCGGTATATATTATACCAAGGAAATACCGATCGGTATATACCACCGGTATATATATATCACGGGTAAATAATATATATACCACCGGTATATACCGGTCGGTATATATATACCACCGGTATATACCGGTCGGTATATATATACCACCGGTATATACACCACCGGTATATATACAACCGGTATATATACCACCGGTGTATATCACCGGTATATAATATATACCACCGGTATATACCGGTCGGTATATATCCCACCGGTATAAAATATATACCACCGGTATATTTTCCAGCGAAGAGAAAACTTTGAAAAAACACCGGTATATATCATATATACACCGGTATATATTGACAAAAATACCTTATTTTGACGTTTGTCTTCTCGTCTACCTCAGCACCTCTACTGCCCCCTCGATCTCTACGTCTCCTCCGGTCACGAACTCAGCACGGGCACCAACGAGGACCACCCTTAGAGTAGTCCCAACTATTCTCGGGCTTAATAGCGGAGTAGTGGGACTCCTTGAACTAAGGGGGTTAGTTTGAGGGTGGAGGAACAAGATGAAGCTTTTGGTTTGTGTTTGGTTTTGTGTTAATATGAATTTGATGAACAATTCATCAAGAACATCAAGAACACAAAATTACAAACCCTTTGATTTTCAACAACTTGAAATCAACAACCAAAGCTACAACTTCTTTTCTTCTTCAAGCTTCAACTATGGAGATTTTCTTCAACACTTGAAGATTCTCAATCCAAATGCTTGAGAGAAGAAGTTCCAACGAGAGAGAGAAGTGAAGTTCTCAGCCAAAAACTCAAGAGCCAACTCATTCAAGCCAAATCCAAGAGATAAACTCAATTGACTTGCTTCATGAGTAAGGAAAAGAAAAAATAATGGAATCCACATGTTGGACATGCAACATGTCTATTAATGATAATAATAATAATTATAAATAATTATTATTTATTAAAATTAATAATAATTAAAACAATTTTAATTATATAATTTATTATTAATATTAATATCAAATACTAATATAATAATAAACCTTCCATTATTGCCCGGTTTTCAGAAAACCGACTTTTCCAAAATACGAATCAATATTCATATTTTTCTCCGGTCGAGTATTTAAATCATATTTAAATACAACTTCCTCCAATTATATATTTAAATCACATTTAAATATACAAACCCTCAAACAAACCCTAATTCAGATTTCTCCAAATTCAACCCTATAGCACTGCTATACCGCTTTATCCGAGCTAGCCAGGAGAACCTAAAGGACCTACAGATCATGAGCTCCAACGATACGAGATCATTCGGTCAAAACTCTTTTGACCCGAATCGATCAACATTCGTTAACCCCCGGAGACTCCACTAAAGTCCAAGGGCTGCACTCTCCTCACTGTAGATAAATTGTGTCCTCTTGATATAACCGTCATTGGTAAATCGATCCTTCACAGGTTGTCCGTAATCACAGCTGGGTCGTATAAACCGTTTAACCCCTGCATTACATCTTGTTCCTTAAGTACCACTGACACCTCTAATGAACAATAGATCTTTGGTCCAACCAAGAGATCAATATAACTCTCGCATCACATGAGAGTGTGAGCTCACATTGTTCAAGCCCCGGAGTCAGCTATTAAGGGAACAACCTATCTACTAACCCTGAAGAGCGGGTTAGGAGTGAATTCCAATCTTGCTACACTATGTCCCCAGCTACTTATTCGGCTTTATCCCCAAGTTGGTAGGCTTATTGAGCGGGCGTTCCGCCACTCTCACCCGTACAAGTCAAAGGATACTTCCGAATAAGCAGGAGTTCATAGCAAGCTCAGGATTAAGAACGAGTTACCTAGGCCATCAAAGTGTATCAGTCAGTCTCGATCAGTAAACGGTGTTATAAAGAGAGAGTGACTTAATACGCGGTTCGATCTTGTGTAAACTCTTTACACAGGACGCCCTCACTTCTCACATCTTCATGTGGAACGATTCGGATCACATCGTTCTGTACAATACAAAGTGAGCCGCATCCAATAGTGTTACCAGGATAAGGTACCCAGCCTTATCCATATACTATAGATCATTTTGGCAGTATACTTGAACCTGATCCACAATCATGTCATACATGAGGTTCAAATACTCAAACAATGCCAAGGGTGTTGGTTATTGGTATAGGATAAAACAAGTTTCACTTTAATCCAGTAAACTCCTTTACTGAATTAAAACTTAATAACTCTTTATTACTAAACAGATTATTTACAAACATAACAGTTTACAAACCACGAGTTTTAGGACATAAAACCCAACAAACTCCCACTTGGACTAAAACGTCTGTGGTGTACATGTTGGTGGAGAAAACGAAATATCTCATATTTCTAGTTTACTCCCACTATCCTTATTAAACAAACTCGGAGCCCTAAACACTTTAGGTATTTCTCAAAACACTTTAGCCATGAGAAACAAAGTAAACAAAACAACATGAAGTGCTGTGAGGAACCCATGTGACTATCACATCCTCTCATAGTACTAAACTTTGAGTTTAATTCATAAACTTTTTGCTGCTTCATAAGCTGCAAGAAAGCTTAGCTATTACAAGAGAAAACAGCAATACAACTCTTGTATTCTATTACTCCTTAACACTTTTGACAAAACTTTAACCACATTACTTTTGACAGCTCCCACTAGCCATATGTTCTTGCGATTCAGATTAACCCGAATCCTTAGAATCAACAAAGCTAATTTAAGCTTATCAAAGAAATGACTCCTTCATCATTCACAATGATTAGGAGTGAAATTATGGGAACTTTTTATGAAAGCTATTACATTAATCAAATACTTGTTCAACAATATTTATCAATGTAATGTTCAAAACCATAAGATTTGATTCGAAAAAACAAACCTTATAATTTAAGATTTAGATACTAAATCCAATTCATAAATGAATTGAATATGAATGCAAACGATTGGTCTGAATCTTAAATAATGAATCTTCCTGGTTCAGACTAATAGATACTCTATCAAGATAGCTAATCTTGATTTCCACTTACCTTATCCTATCGAATAGAACAAGACAATGGATACGAGTATTCTATATAACTAACATCTGACAACAAGAGAAGAAGTTAATACACAATTAACTCATTCTCTTCGGGACAGTCCCATTTGTCAGAAAGTCAAGCCTTAGAGGTTTTCACCTCATAGACTAGGTCTTTAAACCCCTTGAAGATTCATGGTTTTGAGTTACTGGTTCTTGTTTATGAATTTACCATCATCAACAATTTTGATAACTAAAGTCATAACACTAGCCAATATAGTGGTCCAGATTATCTCATAAACCTCCCACTACATATAGGCTTTCTCAACAGTTGAGAAGAACCAGCTAAACTAACAACCTTTGTTAATTTAAATTTTGCTTTCAATATAAAACAAGATTAATCTTAACACTTTAGTTGTTTACCAAGTTTTAATAGAACACTACTAGTATATATCTTTTGCAAAATGAACTCTTCATTTAATAAACAAAAGATACTATATACAATAAAAGTGTTCAGGACAAACTTGAGTTCTATAGATAATAATTACAACAGTTGAAATTATTTCTATACAGACAACTAAACTATCAGCAAGCTCCCACTGTCGATACTGCGAAGACATCTTCATAAGTCGTCTTCGTCAAGAAATAGGCAGACAGGAACTAGTTTCCTGAAAAAGAATAACAAACATGATTAGTGGTTTCTGAATCAACATTCAGGTATGACATTCATAATCCACATGTTTAGACAAAAGATAAATCATATTTACCTTGTCGTTCATTCTTTTGCCTTTTTCTCTGCAAGGTATTTGGGGCAGTTCCGCTTCCAATGCCCTTCTTCACCACAATGAAAACACTTTCCACTGTGTGAAGCTTTTACCTTGCCAACAGCTGGAGTCTTGCCCTTCCTGGCACTTCTCTTCTTCTTGTGAATAATCTTATTACTCACAGTAAGAGGCTCAGATTTAGTCCCAGACCCAGACCCTTTGTGGAATTTCATAGAAGTGGTAACATTTACCTCCTTCTCCTTTCCTTTAGAGGTATGCAGGGACTGATATACCTGAAGCTCGTTTAGAAGAGATGTCAGATTGTATTCTATCTTGTTCATGACCATATTGGCCCTGAAGTGCAGGAAGCTCTTCGGAAGAGTTTCCAAGATAAAACCAACCTGACCTTGTTCGTCAACGGCTGCTCCATTAACTTCTGCAGTATTGAAGTACACCATCATGTTAAGGACATGCTCCCTAACAGAGGTTCCTTCAACCATACGGCAGTTGAAAATGTGCTTGAGGGCTTCATACCTAAGAGATGAGGAAGGTTTTCCAAACATCTCTTGTAGTGAAGCCATGATTTCCTTAGCGGAAACCATCCCCTCAAGCTTCCTAGACAAGACATCAGATATGCTTGCCAGGAGGTAGACTCGAGCTTTATCATTAGCCCGAATCCAACCGTCGTATGCTTCACGAACAGTTCGTGAGGCATTAGAACCAGGAACCGGAGGACACTCCTCCGTTAAGACAAATCTCAGGTTGTCAAGAACCAAAACCGCGTTAAGGTTCGACTTCCATGACCCAAAATTTTCTCCGGTTAATTTGTCGTGTGACAGCAACTGTATGAACGAACTCGACATGCTGTAAAGGAATGTAAATCTATTAGTGAAACGGTTTTAACCTATTTAAACCAATTAAAGACTTTAGCAGTAAATAAAGTACCCAAACTCTTTATTTACTAACAACGATACTTTAGTAGGTCAGAATGGTCGCTACCGAATGGTAGTCGAGCACTCCTTTACTAAACCAAGACATTCTTGACTAAATGCTAACTCTGGAATAACTCTTATTCCCATAGCATCTTAGTTATCGTTTTTGGTCTGGATTTACTAACTCCTTAGCAAATCCCGTAAGTGTGACCCTCCATTTTTAGAATGCACAGAACGGCCCCAACATAGCAACCGAATGGAATGTCAGTGTTGGGAATGGCCCTGTGTTTCACTATCCATAAATGGTGACTGAGGTGTTCGATCTCCCATGCCCCGCCCTCCGAATGGATCGGTACCACTCTTGGGCACCTAGCAGGCGAAACATCGGAATCTCACGGTTCAATCCAATGGAGGAGACCGTAGGATGTACTGACGTACTTCCTTCTCCCACTTACTATAGACACTTACTCCATTCACCTTGCTATTGAAATTTGCAAATACCATCCGAATGGGGTTGCCACATTAGCAACACGAGGCCGAGCAAAATTCTCACGTTGTGAACTAAAGGGAGTGCGTAGCAGGAGAGGGATATATCATATATTCCTTCTCAACACATCTACTAAGCATCGTGAACGGTTTTAAGGGTAAACTACTCAGGTTTTATCCGGCTAAGAAAATAAAACCTTAAGTCTAGGCAAACTATTTACCTGAGATGTCTAGGTTATAAACATTTTTATTAACCTTACACCTCTCTCGCACGCTCATAAAGCCGGGTTAACTTTACTCAAGTACCGGATCGTCCCCAGGTAAGAGGTGTTCCGTAAACCGTCAACTTAAATACCTCCAACCTCGAACAGAATTTCACCGGGTGAGTTTCTCATAACCTTAGCATTTACGAGATAACGACCTATTCATCTAATGAACCGGACGTCTCATTTAACCCTAAATGAACATGCTTTTCTTTGTTATAGATTTTAAAAGTCTATCAAATTTTACAACACTTTGCAACACTTAGACTTTCTACAACAACTCTACATGCTTCTCAAACATGCATCACTAAGGCATGGCGAATTGAATATTTAACTTCATAATTAATATAACACTTATATCAATTATGCTCTTAAACATACAATTCCATAATTCATAACCAATATAACACTTATATTGAATCTCATGAATTAAGCATGCATCCTATACATTATAACACTTATAACATACATAATGAATGCAACATGCTTCCTAAGGTGGGATTTGAAATCTATATGGCATACTTTATGCACAAGCAAGGGCATTAATTTAAACCATACATCTCATGCATCCTATAAATTAATCACACTAAAGCAATTCGGTTTATGGCATCAAGCAAGCAATGCTAATTATTACAAGCTTGTCAAAACCCCAAGCTAGGTCTTGAAGCACAACGAACTCTTCGAGCAACTCCAAGCACCTCGGCTTCTTGGCTCCTTGCACACCTTGGCTCCGCAACAACCCTAGACTCTAAGACTAAACGAATTACAGACTCCAAGCCACACAATAAGCCTTATTTAACAAGCCAAGGCTATTACAAACCAAAAGTAAACAACAAGGAAAGTAAACCAATGCCATAAACCAAAATGCTTCAGCCACCCAAGCAAGAAATCAAAACAACCCACCTAGGACTCAATTTGTGCAAAATTGAGAGCTTAAAGCATGCTCTGATACCAATTGCTGGAACCCCCACTCAACCAACTGCGAGGGTCCCGGCCCTCGACCAGAGGCGCAGCGAAAGAAAAGGCTTAAACAAAAGCCTAAAACTGGTTGAGGACCTTAAGCAATCAATTAGGAACGAACTAAGAATTGAAGAAAGATTTCTAACACTTAGAAAAATTTCTTTAATTCGAGTCCAACGGAAAAAGCCCTCTCCACCGGTAAACCGACCGGTAAAAGTCAACCGAAAAAGTTGACCGGTAAAAGCCACCGGTAAAAATATCACCGGTATATATCATATATACACCGGTATATATTATACCAAGGAAATACCGATCGGTATATACCACCGGTATATATATATCACGGGTAAATAATATATATACCACCGGTATATACCGGTCGGTATATATATACCACCGGTATATACCGGTCGGTATATATATACCACCGGTATATACACCACCGGTATATATACAACCGGTATATATACCACCGGTGTATATCACCGGTATATAATATATACCACCGGTATATACCGGTCGGTATATATCCCACCGGTATAAAATATATACCACCGGTATATTTTCCAGCGAAGAGAAAACTTTGAAAAAACACCGGTATATATCATATATACACCGGTATATATTGACAAAAATACCTTATTTTGACGTTTGTCTTCTCGTCTACCTCAGCACCTCTACTGCCCCCTCGATCTCTACGTCTCCTCCGGTCACGAACTCAGCACGGGCACCAACGAGGACCACCCTTAGAGTAGTCCCAACTATTCTCGGGCTTAATAGCGGAGTAGTGGGACTCCTTGAACTAAGGGGGTTAGTTTGAGGGTGGAGGAACAAGATGAAGCTTTTGGTTTGTGTTTGGTTTTGTGTTAATATGAATTTGATGAACAATTCATCAAGAACATCAAGAACACAAAATTACAAACCCTTTGATTTTCAACAACTTGAAATCAACAACCAAAGCTACAACTTCTTTTCTTCTTCAAGCTTCAACTATGGAGATTTTCTTCAACACTTGAAGATTCTCAATCCAAATGCTTGAGAGAAGAAGTTCCAACGAGAGAGAGAAGTGAAGTTCTCAGCCAAAAACTCAAGAGCCAACTCATTCAAGCCAAATCCAAGAGATAAACTCAATTGACTTGCTTCATGAGTAAGGAAAAGAAAAAATAATGGAATCCACATGTTGGACATGCAACATGTCTATTAATGATAATAATAATAATTATAAATAATTATTATTTATTAAAATTAATAATAATTAAAACAATTTTAATTATATAATTTATTATTAATATTAATATCAAATACTAATATAATAATAAACCTTCCATTATTGCCCGGTTTTCAGAAAACCGACTTTTCCAAAATACGAATCAATATTCATATTTTTCTCCGGTCGAGTATTTAAATCATATTTAAATACAACTTCCTCCAATTATATATTTAAATCACATTTAAATATACAAACCCTCAAACAAACCCTAATTCAGATTTCTCCAAATTCAACCCTATAGCACTGCTATACCGCTTTATCCGAGCTAGCCAGGAGAACCTAAAGGACCTACAGATCATGAGCTCCAACGATACGAGATCATTCGGTCAAAACTCTTTTGACCCGAATCGATCAACATTCGTTAACCCCCGGAGACTCCACTAAAGTCCAAGGGCTGCACTCTCCTCACTGTAGATAAATTGTGTCCTCTTGATATAACCGTCATTGGTAAATCGATCCTTCACAGGTTGTCCGTAATCACAGCTGGGTCGTATAAACCGTTTAACCCCTGCATTACATCTTGTTCCTTAAGTACCACTGACACCTCTAATGAACAATAGATCTTTGGTCCAACCAAGAGATCAATATAACTCTCGCATCACATGAGAGTGTGAGCTCACATTGTTCAAGCCCCGGAGTCAGCTATTAAGGGAACAACCTATCTACTAACCCTGAAGAGCGGGTTAGGAGTGAATTCCAATCTTGCTACACTATGTCCCCAGCTACTTATTCGGCTTTATCCCCAAGTTGGTAGGCTTATTGAGCGGGCGTTCCGCCACTCTCACCCGTACAAGTCAAAGGATACTTCCGAATAAGCAGGAGTTCATAGCAAGCTCAGGATTAAGAACGAGTTACCTAGGCCATCAAAGTGTATCAGTCAGTCTCGATCAGTAAACGGTGTTATAAAGAGAGAGTGACTTAATACGCGGTTCGATCTTGTGTAAACTCTTTACACAGGACGCCCTCACTTCTCACATCTTCATGTGGAACGATTCGGATCACATCGTTCTGTACAATACAAAGTGAGCCGCATCCAATAGTGTTACCAGGATAAGGTACCCAGCCTTATCCATATACTATAGATCATTTTGGCAGTATACTTGAACCTGATCCACAATCATGTCATACATGAGGTTCAAATACTCAAACAATGCCAAGGGTGTTGGTTATTGGTATAGGATAAAACAAGTTTCACTTTAATCCAGTAAACTCCTTTACTGAATTAAAACTTAATAACTCTTTATTACTAAACAGATTATTTACAAACATAACAGTTTACAAACCACGAGTTTTAGGACATAAAACCCAACAACACTGACTCTGATTTTCTAACCGATAAGGATTCGAGGAAATCCACATCGGGATCAGTGTTCACTCTTAACGGAAGGGCAATAGTATGGAGGAGTATAAAGCAAGGTTGTATTGCTGACTCCACCATGGAAGCTGAGTATGTCGCGGCTTGCGAAGCTGCGAAAGAGGTTGTATGGCTTAGAAAGTTCTTGACGGATTTGAAAGTTGTTCCAAATATGAATTTGCCTATCACACTTTATTGTGATAATACTGGTGTTGTGGCAAATTCGAGAGAACCAAGAAGCCATAAGCGTGGAAAGTACATTGAGCGGAAATATCATCTCATCAGGGAGATAGTGCGTCAAGGAGACGTGATCGTTATGCAGATCGCCTCAGAGCACAATATTGTTGATCCGTTTACAAAGTCCCTCACGGCTAAAGTGTTCGAGGGGCACCTAGTGAGTCTAGGACTACGAGTTGTACAGTAGGATAGTGGGAGAAAAGTCATGGAAATATTTGATATTCCAGTTTTTCTCATCCAGCATGTAATACTCCACTGACGTTTTAGTCCAAGTGGGAGTTTGTTGGGTTTTATGTCCTAAAACTCGTGGTTTGTAAACCGAATGTATATTCTATTTTGCAATAAAGTTGTTATTGAGATTTATTCAGTAAAGTTGTTATTGAATAAAATGAATTGTTTTTACTTTTAACCTAACTCCAATAAACAAAGAACCCATGGCTATAGGTTGTATACTTGAACTTCATGTATGACATGATTGTGGATCAAGTTCAAGTAATAGCCAGAACGGTCTATAGTATAGGGATAAGGCTGGGTACCTTATCCTGGGACACTATTGGACGCGGCCCACTTTGTATAGTACAAACGATGTGATCCGAAATCGTTCATGTGGAGACATGTGAGTGGGGGCGTCCTATGCAATGAGTTTGCATAAGATTGAACCGCGAAACAAATCACTCTTTCTTTATAACTCCGTTTACTGTAAAGACCGATTTTTTCATATGATGACCTAGGTAACTCGATCTGAATCCTGAGCACGCTATGAACTCCTGTTTATTCGGGCTTATCCTTTGACTTGTATGGGTGAGAGTGGCCCGAGATCGCCGACTCAATAAGCCTACCATCTTGGGGATAAGACCGGGTAGGTAGCTGGGAACATAGTCCTGCGAGATGGAATTCACTCCTACCTGCCTTTAGGGATTAGTAGAGAAGTTGTTCCCTTAAGTGCTGACTCCGAGTCTTGAACTAGGGATCCCACCCTCTCATTGGCCCGAGAGGACTTGGTATAGTGATGAGATCACTTACCAATCGGTTTGGTGGTTGGACCACAAACCAATAGTTCATTAGAGGATCAGTGGGACTTAAGGAACAAGATGTAATTACGGGGGTAAAACGGTTATTTTGACCCAGCTGTAATTACGAACAACCTGTGAAGGATCGACTTACTAATGATGGTTATATCAAGAGGACAGAAATATATCTACGGTGAGGAGAGTGCAACCCTTGGACTTTAGTGGAGTCTCTGGGGGTTAACGAATGTTGGTTAGCTTGGTTAAAGAGTTTGACCGGTTAATCTCGTATCGTTGGAGCTCATGATCTGTAGGTCCTTTAGGTTCTCCTGGCTAGCTCGGATTAAGCCGTGTAACAATATGAGAGAAAAAGAATTTGAATTTATTGAAATTCGGTTTTGGAAGAATGATGGACATATTTAAATATGATTTAAATATGGGATCGGTGTAAAACATGAATAGGGATTCATGTGTGATGATTTGGTTTAAGAAACTGGGATTAGTCTTATTATTTAATTAATATTTGATATTGAATTAAATAATAATATTAATTAATTAAAAAGTTTAATTAATTATAATTTATTTTGCTTATTAAAATTAATTATGAATTAATTTTAAAATGACAAAATATTACAAGTGTGATTATAAGTCAATGTGGAATTATCCATGTTGAGTGGATTTATCCAAGTTGAGTGGGTTTATCCAAGTTGTGAAGTGGATTGTGAATCACCAACAACATGCATATAAACTCATCAATTTTGGAAAACGTGGTTGAAGACTAATCCATCCAATTTGAGGTGTCATGCTAAGCAAAGACTTTGTTGCATGTGAATTGCCTATAAATTGGATGAAGTTCAAATGGTTTGAAGTTGATGAATTTTCAAAGAGTTTGAATATTTGGATGAGCATGAAGAGTTCATGTTACTTGAGAAATTAGAAAGCTAAGTGTTAGACTTCTTCTCACAAAATCCTCATCACCTTCATCTTCCCATCTTCTTCTTCCAAACTTTTTCTTTCATAAAGGAGTCCCACCACTCCGTTGCTCGGCCCGAGGATAGCGGGACTACCGGAGGTGGTTCTCGAGGAGTTCGAGGGAAGCTTCGAAGGGTTCGTGAGGAGATTCGAGCGTTGGAAGAGAAGTCTTTAGAACTACAAGAGGTATGTGTTCTAATTCCTTTTATTTCAAAGCTTTGTGCATGTTTCTTATTTAGCTAAATTGATGAAATTAGAGTGCCAATGATCCGTCTCGCTTCCGTTGCGCTACATGCGCTCCATCAATTAATTTTATATTTAATGTATTTATATAAAAATTGGTTCGGTTCAAATTTAATGGATTTTTAAGTCTTAAACCGAACCAAACCGAAAATTTTCAGTTTTAGTGAATTAAAAACCGAGGTGTCCAATTTTCCTCAAATAACTGAACCAAACTTGTCGGTTTGGATCGGTTCGGTTCGTTTTGTTGGTTCAGTCGGTTTTTCTATCACCCCTAACAAATACACTGTATCTGGTGGGCTATCCGTTTTCTATAACTAACGTATTTATACACAATACAGTGTAACTGTCGTTAATTAAAGGGTACTTATTGTGGTCGGTTCAGTTTGAGAGAGTTACGATTTGTACTACTACAAATAGTAGCTTGATTCTCCATTTGAAGCAATCAGATCTGAATTCGAAAATGAGAGTTTCGTATCCCCAAAATTTGAGCTTCATTCAATTTCGAGTTTTTCTTTTTCCTTTGATTTTCTTATGTCTTGGTTTTGTTGAGAGCAAGTATTTAAGAGTTCTGTCAGGTTCGGTAGTTCGTGGTTGCTGTTCTACCGGAACAAGTCGTTGAATCCTGCTAAGACGATCGTTGTAGTTTGCTTGCAACCCGTGCAGAGCGAACAATTTGTCTTCGGGACAACGCTTTTGAAGCGTGCCTCGACTTTCGATCATTATATTCTTTTGTTTTGCAGGTTTCGATCGATTGAAGGTGTTGTTGTTGTTGATATGATCATCTACGACCATTGGAGTTTATGATCATCTCTGATCTGATCTATTTCTTGAGTTATATATAATTATTGTTATATATACAGTGTATGTATGTTATTTACATTGTATCTATTTTGTGTCCAGTTACGTGTAATCTATTTTCTAGAGTTACACAGTTTCTATATACAGTGTCTTTGTTTTATACACTGTAATTATTTATAGATTGTTACTGTGTTAGTATTTTTCTGCTTATAAATCAGCATATCTTCCAATAATATATCTTAACCAATTGAATTATGTTCAAATTAGCAGTAAAAACTTATTAACATAGCCTATGAGATAACTAGAGATGAAAGTACGGTGTAACATGAAGAAAAAAAAAACAAAAGACAAAAAACAATGTGCATTAAAAAAAAAAAAGTGTGTCCAACTAAGAATGAGTTTGATATGACTTCTGTAATTGTGAAAAGTATTTTAGAGTTAGTTTGGGATTGCTATAGCTTCTAAAATAATTGTGAGCAACGGTACTTTTAGAAAAATAAGATGTAATACTTGTGTTTGGTAAATTTCAAACTTAATTTTAAAAAATATGATAAGTTAGGGATAAAATAATAAGTTGTAATACGAAGAGTGTTTCGTAAATTTCAAACTTAATTTTAAAAAATATAATAAATTAGGGACAAAATAAAAAAATTTAAGAGTTAGTTAGAAGAAATATAAATTTTTTTAGAAAATGAATCTCAAGAGTTATAATTAACTGAGTTTACAAATCAACGGTTGAAAAAGAGATTTTCCTCTAAATTAATTTATAATCTATTTTATAAAAAACTCAAAGCAGTTAAAAGATTATTTCAAAATCACTCTCAAAGCAACAAACTCAATTTAAAACGCACCATTCTTAAAGCCAACAAACTCAATTTCAAACGTACTTAAATTTTTTTAGATTATTTCAAAATCACTCTTAAAGCAACAAACTCAATCTAAAACGCACTTAAATTTTTTTTAAAAGGTAAACGTACCCTTTAATTGGTTAGGTGTGTTTGATAAATAAATATTAAATTATCGTGAGTTAGTTATAAAAACTAAAATAAGCATACTATAAATAAATTTCTTATGTTTTTTTTGAAAGGTAAACGTACCCTTCAGTTGGTTATGCGTATTTGGTACATAAATATTAAATTATTGTGAGTTAGTTATAAGGACTAAAATAGACATACTATAAATAAATTTTTTTTAAGAAAAAAAAAAAGGTATTATTTAAAAAAAATAAAATTACATTTGATTTATTAATTTAAAAAATTATAAAATAAAATTTGGTGGTGGAGAAAATTACTAGATATATCCAATAATTCTTAATTTTGGAAATATTTGAAAATGTGGGAAGAAGCGGATTGTTAGAGAATCTAAAAGAAAACATATTTTAGAAAGGTGTAAAATGAAATGCAGATGATTTTAACCGATTATAAAACAATTTAATTTACCAAATTTTTATCAATCACTAAGGGGGTGTTTGGCCCAAAGAGTTGGGAGAGTTGAAATTGTTTAGTCTGGGGGCGTTTGGCCCAAGGAGTTGGGGGAGTTGAAATTGTTTAGTCTCGAGTTGTTTAGTCTGGGGAGTTCTGAAGTATGTGTGTTTGGAGCGTTGTTTAATCTGGAGTTCTGAAGTCTGGTGTGTTTGGAGCAAGAAGTTGTTGAACTTGGAGTTATTGAATCGTGTTTGGGGCAAGGAGTTGTTGAACTTGGAGTTCTTGAATCTGAGTTTATTTTAACTGCTTTCTTCTACACAATGTTTTTCTACCGACTTTCAAAATTTCATTATTGAATACTTCTTTATATTTCAATAAATTCTAAAAAAGAAATTTTTTATTTTTAGTTTATGTATCATCCTCTAAACTCCTCATCCCATCTGAATCCACTATATCCAGAAATCAACATCTCAACAATAACGGTTTATTTTAACTATTTCTTTTATACAATTTTTTCTATAATTTTCCAATATTTTCATTGGTAAGAACTTCTTCCAATAATTTTTTTTATGTATCCTTCACAAATTTCTCTGAAGATAACAAAAATAATTTTGACCACAATACTTCACATTCTTTTTTCAATATCACTCACATTAACTATTCATTTTATTTGGATAGTTTTGAAATAAAAGAGAGTCGTACAATAATGTTAAATATTACATGTGAATTTGAAACATTTTAATCTGTTAATTTAAACGGATTCAAATAAACAATTTATATTTAAAATAATAAAAATAGGTTGAATTGCATTTTTAGTCATTTTACACATTTTGTTTAAATTACGTTTTTTTTTTTTATATTGTGAGAGAGAGGGAGAGAGAAATATGCTGCCTTGAAAAACGGGTCAGACTTGTAATTACTGTAGAAGTCTGGGGGAGTTGAATAGTAATTACGGTAGAAGTTGGGGAGTTGATATTTTTTATCCGAGTTCAACAAGTCTGTGGAACAAACGAGGATAAAACTTCTCCCCATCTCTTTGTCAAACAACTCCTTGGGCCAAACATGCCCTAAGTGGTTAAGATTTTTTATCAATCACTTCCCACACTCTCAATCGCAATCTCAAAGTTTTACATAGTGATTAATGGATATTAGAATTTTCTAAAAGTATTTAAAAACACATTTTAAAGTAACTTTTAGATTATTTCCTTTTTCTTACCAATTTCTTCCTAGGAGTGATACCCATGCCTAAAGTTTCTATCAAAAGTCATATTTAAGAAGATTTTATGGGAAACTATATGATTGATCAAAATTTTGAAAGGATCCTTCTTTGCATACTAATATTTTTTTTAAGAAGAGATGTCTACCTAACTTCTTGAGTTCTTGTCAATAATATATCTTAAAAGATTCGAGCGGAGTCCACATTCTAATTTTCTTTGTTTCTTTGTTTTTGTTCAAAAGCATAATCATAAGAGGGTACAAAAGGAGACAAGACATATAACAATAAATTAATATAGTCCATAACAAAATTATATGTTTTCTTAGAAAAAATTACAATAAGAAAACACCACACACATGCCACATGTTTAAAGGTATTAAGTAAATAAAATTACAAAATAAGACATTGAAATAAACCAGGCTAATTATATGTTTTCGTCTCTAATGTTGGTGTGTTTTTTAATATAGTCCATATTACGATAAACTTAAAATACATGATTTTGCCACAAAAAAAAAAAAAAAAAAAAAAAAAAAAAAAAAAAAAAAAAAAAAACCTGATTTTTTAAAAGTATTTAGTAGATTTTTGAACTTTCAATTTTGTATCTAACAAAATTCTTAAACTTTCGATTTTATATCTAATAAGTCCTTAAACTTTTAATTTTGTGTAATAGATTATTTGACCTCTTCAACATTTTTAAAAATTTACAACACAAAATTGAAAGTTTAATGTCCTATTAGACACACAATTCAATTGAGATCTTTGTACGGATAACCTCTCGGGGGCGTAATGTCAAATGACCCATTGGATTAAAATGCAAGTTTTTTTTTACCTTTTGCTAACGTCATCAACATTATCAATCACGTAAAAAGTCTATATAGTGCCCTCTCGCGCTCAACCTTCACCTAAATGCGTGATTCTCTATATCACGACCGCGAACATTCACGATTTTTCTTCTCTACGAATCGCGATGGTCATTTACTTTCTAAAGAAAAAAAATCGCGCTTTTGGAGAATCGTGGAGGAGAACATTGATCGCGAGCGAAAGGTACTACAAACTTTTCACGCAATGGATAGTGTTGATGACATAGCAAAAAGGCAAAAAACTTGTGTTTTTAACAATTGAGTCATTTGACATTACGCTCCTCGAGGGGGTCATCCTTGCAAAAAATCCCAATTCAATTTTATGACTATAACTTCATTAATTCAAAAAAAAAATTGAATATGTCAGGGACTTACTAAACACAAAATTGAAAGTTTAATGATTTATTTGACATTTTTAAACTCGAGGGACCTATTAGACACAAAATTAAAAATTCAGAGACCTATTAGAAAATTTTTAAAGTTTAGTGATCTATATGACCCATACGTGAAAGTTTAGGGGATTTGCACAGATGACTCGCCCTTTAGGGGGTCGAGCGTAATGTCATTTGACCAATAGGTTTAAAGCAAGTTTTTTTTTTTTTTTTACATTTTGTTGACATCATCAACACTACCAATCGCGTAAAAGTCTATAGTGCTCTCGCGCTCAACCCTCTCTCAAATTCGTGATTCTCCCTATTGAAATTTCGAAGCTGAACATTCATGATTTTAACTCTCTACGAATCGTGATGATCATTTACTTTTTGGAAAAGCACGTTTTTGGACAATCGCGAGCGAAGGTACGAATGAATTTTTTCATGTGATTGATAGTGATGATGACATTAGCAAAAAGAAAAAAAAAAACTTTTGTTTTTAAAAACTGAGTCAAATGTCATTAAGATCTCAAATGAACAGGTCATCCGTATAAATATCTCTAAAAGTTCAATGACTAAACTCAAGAAAGTAATTTAATGAGTGTTATCCTTGAGCACAGTAAAAGTAAGGCATAATGTCACAAGACACCTACATATATATGTTTGGTCGAAAGTGTAGTTCTGTAAAAGATTCTTATGAATAAAGTCATATACAAAGATGAAGATTCTTGAGGACACCCTCTTTTGTCCAAAACTACCTAGTTTTTTTTTTTATAGGGAACCACAAAATTTGTTCTTCTATTTTTAAAATTCAGTAGAGAGACAAATTACACCCTAATCTTTCAAATTTTAATTTTTTTTTTCTTTAATTCATTTTATTCTTTGTACTTTTAAAAAATCTTAAAATTAATCTTTACTGTTTCGCTTATAAACTTGTGAAATTTGAAGATGTTTTTTAGTACATCAGAATAAGTAGATTTGAACCACAGACCTTTTGATTGCCAACATATATATAGATGTTCGCCGAGTCATAATCGCTTTGGCACGATGAAATTGGAAAATGTGACGCAAATGATTGAGATATTAATCGAAATAGTAAAAAGATAAAAAGGTAGAGATGAAAGGGGTGAAAAGGATTAAAAAAAAAGACACGTGAATTGGAAAATGAAATAGTTGAATTGAAAGAGAGATAAATAATAAAGAGGTTCAGAAGGGCACAGGGAATATTAGTGCAGAAACAGGGAGAAGCTCATGGTGTCAGAACTTTGGTACGAACCACTTTTCAGAAACAAAATACAATTTATTTAACTTAATCAAATAAAAGATTCCATATATTATACATTTTCCCAAAATTTCTCTTTTGCCCTTCTTCTTTTTCGTTTTTATACATATAGACAAAATCTTACCTTCTACTCTCGTTTAGACCCCTTAGTAACTATTTAATTTTTTAAAACTCGTTTCTCTGCAATAATTTTCATATTTATTCCGATAACAAAAATATATATATATATATTTTTTTTTTTGGATAAATTTTAAAATTAGTTAAATTATTAAAAAATAAAAGAAAAATTGCACCATATGTCAAAGTAAAATAATTAAAAATATAACATTTTTTTTAAAAAGAATTATAAATATGATAGTTTTTATCACTGATAATAGATCTATCACGGATAATAATAATCTATCGCTGATAGTAATCTATTTTTTTTATAGAATTTTATCAGTAACTATCATAGTAGTCTATTAGTGATAGTCATTTTATCTATGTCTATCAGTGATAATTACTGAATTTTTTACCATATTTGCAAAATGTTTTATATTTTGCTATATTTACCATTATTTTGGATCTGATTGTTATTTATGCAATCAGCCCAAAAAATAATTATATTTTAAAAATAATTATTATTTTATATATTTTATTAAAAAAAATCAAAATTTACTTTAGATTTGTAAAGAGTAAATAATAAATGAAAGTGGTTAATTAATTTTTTAAAATTAAAAACAAAAAACCGAATAATTTTGAACTTTATTTATTTACCATCTTTCAATTCTAAAAAACTTAAGATAAAAAAAAAAATAATAAATAAAAAAAAAATATATAAAAAAAAAATATATAAAAAAAAATAACTTTAAAACCATATTATTAGTGGTGTTTTTGCATCAATTTTATCTTGGTGATGTTTTGCATGAATTTTAACTTTTAGTTATTTATTATTATTATTATTTATATATGTGAGTTTCAGACTATTTTACCTTCTGAATTTTTTAAAACTAGTTTCCAATAATTTTTATATTTATTGATATAACCTTTTTTATTATTATTATTTTATTTTATTAATTTTCAAAATTTACTTTAAATTTTAAAAATATTTGTAAAAAGTCAATAACAAAATAAAGAAAACATTAATAAAAGTAGTTAATTAATTTTAAAAAATTTTAAATAAAAAATCGAATAATTTTGACTCTGATTTTATTTATTTATCTTTCAATTCTAAAAAATTTAGAGAATGAAAAAAAGAGATAAATTTTATTTATTTATTATTATTATTATTATTTATATTTGTGAGTGTTGGAATTAGGTTTCGATTCATTTTTTTTTTACTTATTTTATTTTGCTCCACTCTTATTTTTCCTTTCTCGTATTTTATTATAGTATTTTATCTTTGTTATTGATTCTTTCATTTAAATTCTTGTAATTAGTGAAATATTTAGACAAATTCAATGTATTAAGATCTATTTTCCTTGTCAAACCGAGCATAGCTCAATTGACATAAGATTGTGTCCGTGATCAAGAGGTCATGGGTTCAAACGCTGCATTAATTAAATTACCTTTGCACAAAAAAAAAATCTTTTTTCATTTAAATAAAGTATAGACTTGTACTTTTATCCTGACTTCTAAGAGTAACAAAAAAAAAATCATGTTTTAGACTTGTACTTTTAACTCAATGGATAGAGTTTATGTGGTTAGTTAACTCAAACTGCCTAAAAATAGAGAAAAAGAATAGTCTTCCTCGGGGATAGAGTTTATGTGGTTAGTTAACTCAAACTGCCTAAAAATAGAGAAAAAGAATAGTCTTCCTCGTGCTCCCGAAGTTTAGGATGGTGGATAAAGCTTTTATTATTATAAGTAGTTTTACCAATTTCTCAATCACTATTTTTAGTTATTGCTATTCTTAGATACTTGTTGTTTTTAGCATTAACAAAAGTGTATTTAAAGCTCATTTATTATTGACTGAAGATGTAGTTGTATTCGCCACTTCTCTTCTCTCTGAAACAACAGTGGTATCAGAGCTGAATTCTTAAGAGGTCTGTGAATGAGAATTAGTAAGATATCTCTTAGAGAAACTAAGTGATACACTTTTGAGAATTGAGTGAGATGGAGTCAGGATCGAACAGTCTTTCTTCACTGGCTCCACCAGTGTTAGATGGAGAAAACTACCAAGCATGGGCTATCAGAATGCAAGCCTACATGGAGGCTTGTGATTATTGGAAAGTAGTTGAGAGCGACTATGAGGTTGCTGCACTTCCCAATAATTCAACAATCAACGAGATTAAGACTCATAAGAAGAGGGTCACCAGGAAGGCAAAGGCTAGAGCTTGCCTATATCCAGTTGTGTCTTCATCCATATTCAACAGAATTATGGCCTTGAAGTCAGCAAAGGAGATCTGAGAGTTCCTCGAAAGTGAGTATAAAGGTGATGAGAGGATTAAGGGCATGAAAGTGTTAAACTTAGTGAGGGAATTCGAGAGAATGCAAATGAAGGACTCTGAGTCCATTAAAGAGTACTTAGACAAGTTGATTGCGATTGCATACAAGGCAAGAGCATTATGAACTGATTTATCTGACAATAGATTGGTTCAGAAAATTCTGGTTTCAGTGCCTGAGAAATATGAAGCAACTATTGCTTCCTTAGAAAATACTAAAGACCTCTCTAAACTCAAAGTGATAGAGTTAGTAAGTGCTTTGCAAGCACAAGAGCATATGAGGTTGATGAGGCAAGAAGCAAGCATTGAAGGGGCACTAATAATCAGAATGCAGCAGGGAGAAGGTGGAAGAGAGAATAAACGGAGATGGAGAAAGGAAAGTGGCAACAATAACTCAGATTATGCTGTAAAGGATGATGGAAGTGCAGGTTCCAGCAAGGACGGTGCATGCAAGCACTGTGGGAAGCATAATCATCCACACTTCAGATGCTGGAGAAGACCAGATGTGAAATGTAGAAGGTGTCATTTAATGGGGCACATGGAGACATTCTGTAAGGGATTTCAACAGCAAGGAGGAGCACATGTTGCAGTACAACAAGAAGGAGATCAACTCTTTGTGGCTACCTGTTTCTCATCAGTCACTCAATGTGACAGTTGGTTGGTTGATAGTGGGTGTACCAATCACATGACAAGTGACAAGAAGTTGTTCAAGGACCTTGACAAGTCATTCAAGTCAAGGGTGAAGATAAGGAATGATGAGTATCTAGAAGTGAAGGGGAAGGGCACAGTGTCAATAGAGAGCTGTGCAGGAACCAAGTTGATTACTGAAGTGCTCCTAGTTCCTGAGATTGATCAAAACTTATTAAGTGTTGGTCAACTAGTAGAGAAAGGATTCAAAGTGTTATTTGAAGAAGGAAAATGTCTTATTTTCGATTCCAATGAGAATAAGTTGTTCAAAATAAAAATGCAGCACAAGATTTTCTTATTGGATCCACTCGAGAAGGAACAAATAGCTTTCAAGTGTCAAGTGAGTAACACTGAGCTATGGCATAAGAGGTTGGGGCATTTTCATCAGAAAGGGTTGTAGTATTTGCAGAAGAATGAGATGACAGTTGGAGTACCAGTTCTGTAGAAGCTGAAACAAACTGCAAAGTTTGTTTGACAAGGAAGCAAACAAGGCTGTCATTCAAGAACTCAATTTGGAAAGCAACTGAGAAGTTGCAGCTCATCCACACTGACTTGTGTGGACCTCAACCAACTCTCTCACTCAATGGTAGCAAGTATTTCATTATCTTTATTGATGATTATACCAGAATGTGTTGGATTTACTTCATGAAGCATAATTCTGAAGTAGTTGAAGTGTTTCTGAAGTTTAAAAGATGAGTTGAGAATCAGAGTGGTTATCAGATTCAGGTGGTGAGGTCCGATAACGAAACTGAATACACGTCACAAAGGTTCAATTCCTTTTGGGAAGAAGCTGGAATAGAGCATCAACTCACTGTTCCATATACTCCACAACAAAATGAAGTTAGTGAGAGGAAGAACAAGAGTATTATGGAGATGACAAGATGCATGTTGCATGAGAAGAACTTGTCAAAGGAGTTTTGGGTTGAAGTAGCAAAAAAGCATCAGTTTTTTTTATTGAATAGACTACCTACAAGGGTATTGGAGAAGAAGACACCCTATTTGTTGGGATTTATGCCCTAAAGCCTCGTAATTAATTAAATTATTTTATTATTATTTTATTATTATTAGTTGCAATTTATAATATTCATTATATAAAAAATTCATGGTTATTAGTGTAATCTTGAACAGTATGTAGTTGACATACGAGAGGACCACAAGGAATAACCTAAACAGTCTATAGTATATGGATAAGGTTGAGTGCCTTATCCTGGTAACAATATTGATACGACCCATTATGTAATTGTTACAAATGATTTGATCTAAATCATTCATGTAGAGATATGTGAGTGGAGGTATCCTATACAATGAGTTTGTATAAGACTGGACCACGAAATGTATAATCTCTCTTTATAAATTCATTATTTAAGAAGATTAATATTTCACAGGATGATCATATGTGACTCGATCTTAATCTTGAGTGAGTTATGAAAAAACCATGCATCGATCTTAATCATGTGAGTGGGGGTATCCTGTGAGGGCTTGTCCTTTGATTTGTACGGGTGAAAATGGTCTTTATAGACGATTCAATAAACTTACCATTTTGGGAACTTGACCAAAGAGCGAGCTGGAAACATAAGTTTCACAAGATGAAATTCGCTCCTTCTCATATAGGGAAAGTAGATGAGTAGTTCCCTTAAGTGTTGATTTCGGGACTTTAACAATGGGGCCTCACCCTCTCACACTGGCCCGAGCGGGACTTGGTTTATGGTTGGATCATAAATAGGTTGTTCATTAGAGAATCAGTGGTACTTAAGGTGTAAGATGTAATTAAAGAGGTAAAACGGACTTTTAACCAAGTTGTAATTACGAACAACTCGTGAAAGATCGAGTTGCATGTAATGGTTATATCCATGGACACAACTTGTCCTACAGTGCATAAGAGTGCAACTCTAGGCCTATAGTGGGGTGACCTAGAGTTAATAAATGAAAGTTAATTAATTAAAGAGTTTAATTATTTAATTTTGTATCATTGGAGCTTATAAATCTGTAGGTCCATAAGGTCCCCTTGGCAGCTTATAGTAACACTAAAATGATCAATTTAGTTGAAAGAAAATTTGAAATATTCAAATTAATATTTAATATATTTGAAATATTAATTGTAAAAGAGAAAAATATATTTATTGTATTTGATACATTAAATATTAGAGGAAATAGTTTATGTATTAGATACAATAATATTGAAAACTATATATACATATAAAATTTGGATGAGATTCAAATGAGTTAAATGTAAATTATAAGTGATTAATTTTATGACATTTGAATCAGATTCAAATAAATATAAAATACATATTTTAAGATAATAGATATTAAAATGTATTTTATTAAATAAAATTAATTCCTAAATGTCCTATAAATAAGACATTTAGGTTTAGCCCAAAGGTGGACCAAACACACTACTCAAACTTCTACAAAGAGAATTGTTCTCTCATCCTTTCAAGGAGGCTCCCACAAGTCTTGATCTCGTGTTCGAGTCATAGTGAGGAAGATCTCGTGGAAAGGGAACACAAAAAGATTGTGGTCTTCAAAGGTATTAGTTTGCTTAACCTTGTATTTTAGTTTAATTCTAAATCTATTCAAACAAAGATCGATTTCAAACGCTTCTGCTGAGTGGGTTTGAAGAGTTCATTCCCTTCACTTTTAAGCTTGGTTTAACAATAAACCAAAACTGAAAAATTTGAAGGTGTTTGGTTGTTTGTGCTATTCTCATATTCCATATGTGAAGAGAGACAAGTTGAGTGAAAAGGCAGAACCATGAATCTTTGTAGGCTATAACATGGTGTCTAAAGCCTACAAGACTATCAACCTCACACAAAGAAGATGATAATTAGCAGGGATGTTCAATTCTTGAAAGATGAGTAGTGCGATTGGCAGAAGAAGCAGAGGTGAAGCAACACGAAGTCTTTTTAGATCCTGATGAACTGGTTGATGATGCACCAGTTAGAGGGACTAGACTGCTGAGTGAGGTATATGAGAGAAGTAGTGTAGCTGTGTTAGAGCCTGCAGGGTATGAGGAAGCTAAAAGAAATCAGAAGTGGATGGATGCAATGAAGGAGGAACTGAGTATATAGAGAAGAACAAGACATGAGAGCTGGTAGAGAAGCCTATAAATAGGAAAATGATTTGAGTCAAATGGGTTTTCAAGACCAAATTGAATCCAGATGGCTCTGTGAACAAGCTCAAGGCCAGGTTAGTGGTCAAAGGGTATGCACAAGTCTGAGGCGTTGATTTCTCTGAGACTTTTGCACCTGTTGCAAGGATGGACACAATCAGGTTGCTACTGGTTGTGTCAGCTCAGCATGAGTGGAAGGTGTATCAGCTGAATGTGAAGTCAGCATTCCTGAACGGAGTTTTGGAAGAACAAATTTATGTTGAGCAACTAGATGGGTTGATCGCACCAGGGCAAGAGCAAAAAGTTTATTTGTTGAAAAAGGCTCTCTATGGGTTGAAGCAAGCTCTCAGGGCATGGTACAACAAGATGGATGAACACTTGCTAAACCTGGGATTTGTGAAGAGTCTGAGTAAATCAACACTCTATGTGAAGAAAAGAAATTAAGTGCTGGTCTTGTGATTGTATCTCTCTATGTAGATGACTTGTTGGTAACAAGAAATGATGGTGCTCAGATAGAGGTTTTCATGCAAGAAATGATGAAGGTGTTTGAGATGACTGATCTAGGTTTGATGCATTACTTCGTGAGTATGGAGATTCAGCAAGGAAAAAATAAAGTGTTTCTTTGTCAGAAGAAGTACATGAGAGAGATATTGAAGAGGTTCAATATGGAGGAGTGTAAAAGTGTGAACACTCCAATGATTGAAAAGGAGAAGTTGCAGAAGGTCGATGGAGAAGAACCTGCAGATGAGAATGTGTACAGAAGTCTAGTTGGATGTCTCATGTATCTCACATCCACTAAGCCTGACATCATGTACACTGTAAGTGTCTTATCTAGATTTCTCCATTGTACAAGTAAGAATCATATGATTGCTGCAAAGAGGGTTCTGAGATATCTGAAAGGCACACTATCTTTTGAGATAAAATTCAGCAAAGTTGAGAGCATTGAGTTGCAGGGTTACTCAGATAGTGATTGGACTGGGTCATTAGATGGTATGAAAAGCACCTCTAAGTATTGCTTCACTTTTGGTGCAGAGTGTTTCTCGTGGTGTTAAAAAAAAGTAATATATAGTGGCTCAGTCAACTGCAGAAGCTGAGCTCATTGCAGCAACTGCAGCAGTCAACCAAGCTGTTTGGTTGAAGAAGTTGATGCATGACTAGCATCTAAAGCAAGAGGTGAGTGTGAAGGTGTTTGTGGATAATCACGCTACTCTAGCTATTTCATTGAATCCGATTTTTAATGGAAAGACCAAGCATTTTAAGATCAAATATTATGTTCTGAGATAAACGCAGAAGGAAGGAGAAGTGCAGCTCAGAGGAGCAAATAACAGATCTCTTCACTAAGTCTTTTAGTGTTGGTCGTTTTCAACCTCAGCATTTGAGTAAGGAGGAGTATGTTGTTAGTTAACTCAAACTGCCTAAAAATAGAGAAAGAATAATGGTCCTTGCTTCCGGTAAAGCTTTTATGATTAGTAAGTAGTTTTACCCAAGTTTCTCAATCACTAATTTTTAGTTATTGCTATTTCTTGATAGGTGTTTTTAGCATTAAGAAAAGTGTATTTAGTTATTATTAAATGAAGATGTAATTGTATTCTCATTTCTCTTCTCTAAAACAACAGTTTCCTATTAATTAGTTGTACCAATATATTTTTTATTTACTTTATCATTATTATTTTAGTGCCACCGTGTGTAAATGAATACTAAACAAAAGGGTAACATAAATATTCAGAAAAAATCTTTTTAAAAAAAAATATATATTCATAAAAATTTCGTTAAAATATTATTATTGTCCTGAGTTTCATATGAGTTTAGTTCACGTACTTTTAATATAAAGCTTGATATAGTTAATTTATTCTTAACTTTTGTAAAATAAATTTAGTTTTTATTAGTTTTCCTCCATATTTTTTAGAAATATTACATTAAAATTATTATTATTATTATTATTATTATTTTTTTTAACCAATTTCAATACAGGAATTTCAAATTAAAACTAATTTTATGTTCTATTGAAAGTATCCATGTAAAAATTAAAATGGATATCGGAACCAAAATAGTATTTTAATCTAAAAATTTAAAGTATAATAACATTGTTTGCATCATTTAAAAAAAAAAAACTTAAGCGTTCAATCTCCGCTTTAATTAAATATCTTAACAAAATATATATATATTATTCATACTGTAGTTAAATATAGTCTCTATAAATTGGTTAACTTATAAAAGAATACTCTTAGACTATGAATTTCATTTCAATAATGATCATGAACTTTAAAAAATTTCAATAATACCCTTAAACTATAAATTGTTGTTACGTTGAGGATATTTTTAAAATATTTTTCATATTAGAATATTTTTTAAATTTGTTTCATAGTTGAATATTATTTTTGAAATGAAACTCATAAGTTCTAGATATTTTATTTTTAATACTCAAGGTTAGGGAGGGTACGTCAAAAGTGATTATAGAAAAATGTTAAATGTTTTTTTTTTTTTTTTTTTTGGCAAAATCACTGTAAATGAATCCATTAAAATAATATTTTAAAACAGTAAATTCAGGAAATTTATTTAATACTAGATTTCTGGTGGAATCAAAGGTCTCTTTTTAACCATTTTAAAATTTCAAGAAATAAAATTGTATCTTCTAATTTTCGTAATACATTTTTAACTTTTATAACCTTCATTATTTTAAAAAATTATTAAACTTAAATAAACAAGTCAAATCGAGCATAGCTCAATTGGCATAAGGTTGTGCTCGTAACAATGAAGTCATAGGTTCAATCCTCCCTTTAATTAAAATATCGTTGCAAAAAAAAAAAAAAAAAAAAATTAAAGAGAATAAAGATGTCGCGCGAAACCCAAAAAGAATATATGAAAATTAAATAAAATAATGTTGTTGGTTCAACCGACGTAGGGGTTTAAGGGAGCGCGTGGGGCTGGTCCATTTTGTCCTCATGAGTGACACGTGTCATCCAGTTCTGTTTCTACAGTTCCGAATATTTGGGTCCCACCCGATATATTCTCAACAACTCCCACGCGCGCCTTGACCCCGTTTCTTCTTTTTTTTTTAATTTATTTTTAATTTTTAATATCTTCTTCTTATTATATTCTCATTCTTCTTCTTCTTCTTCTTTCCATTTGATCTCTTCTTCTTCATCTTCGAGAGAGATGAAATCTCCAGATATGGCGGCGATTACTGATTCTCTGGAGCAGTCTTTCCGTACCTTCTCCCTCAACCACCGCCTCTCCTCGGCTGCCGGTGTGGTTCGAAGGTCGTCGTCGTCGTCGTCTTCTTCTTCTTCTTCTTCTTCATCCGACGACGAACATCAACATCATCGCTTCGATACAACCTTGGAGCTCAACTCTCACATCTCCCTCCCTCCATTCTGGGAACAATGCCTCGATTTGAAGGTCAGTCAGGATCATCCTCTTCTGATCGATTTCGTTTTGTCTTTTTCTTTCTTCGAATTCTAATTTCTAAACCTAGCTTCATTTAATGCCAAAGATCTTTGCAAATTCCGTTGCCTTTGTGTACTTTTACGCCGATTGATTCATTTTCTGATGATTGTCAGATCTTTAATGCGTTTTTCAATTCATTAATTTCTCTTTATGATTCAGAATCCAAACCCTAGAATTAATTCATTTTTTCACCGTTCTCTTCTCGTACCACACAGATCAGAAAAAGCTTTGCTGGAATTTGGATTCCCTTCGTCTTTTGGTTGTTTTTCAAAATTTTCCCCCTCGGGAACATGAAATTAACTTCTCGATTCAATTTCGTTTCGCTTTCCAGACAGGGGAAGTCTACTACAGAAACTGCCGGACTGGAATGAGAGTAAAAGAAGATCCGAGGTCGACGGCGGAACCATACTCCGAAGACGACGACGAGAGCTCGTCGGACGGCGGAAGTGAGGAGTCGTGTAATTCATCGTCGTCGTACGGTGGTAGTAGACAGCAATATCCGCCGGAAAACGAGGAGGATGTGCTGGTGGTGGCCGGATGTAAGAGATGCTTCATGTACTTCATGGTGCCGAAACAAGTCGAAGATTGCCCCAAATGTAGCAGCAGTCGTCTTGTTCATTTCGATCGCTCCGACGAAAATGGCTTCCCGTGAACGAGCGTACGAATTGAACCACATTTTAATTTTTTGAAAAGAAAATCAAAACTGTATTTGGGTTTGATTCTTTTTCTTTCCATTAATTTGATGCAAAGGAAAACGAGGGTTTAATTTCTCTGGGTTGTTGTTTGTTTCTATGCATTTGGGATTAGAAAGATGAAAATGAAAAGAAAAAGAATCTTGCGCTGCCATGGATGTCTGAGAGATAGAGAAAAAATGTGCAGGGGATGAGTGGGATGGTCAACGACTCGAAGGAAGAAGAAGGAATATTATTTTTGCTCGTGAAGACAGCGACTTGTTGCTTTCATTATTCCACAACCCATACACTGATTGAAATCGTACGCTATAATTTTTTTTTAATCAAACCAAAATTCAACTGCTCTATTTTTTTTTTTTAATATGAATAATGTGATTAAGTAATGGAAATGAAAATGAGATCAAGTTGAGACATAAATAATGTTTAAAATAGATTAGTCTTTAATTGATTTTTTTTGTTATGTGTGTGATTCATGAACATTTGTGTTTGTTAATGTGAATAATTAATTTAAGTTTGACAACCTCAAAGATGTTTAACCCGACCATGAAAGAATGTTCAAACCTTCTATCCCGCGTTGAAGAAAAAAAATACATATATATTTTTTTTAATAACATGTGGGGTGAAGAAATCCACTATGTGTCCAAATCTACTATGTGTCTTCTTAGTCACTAGGTTGTATGTATAGTTATTCTCATATTGAAAAGAAAAAGAACATACTCAAACATATTGTTTTGACAAATATTTGAAAATTATTTGAATTTGTGAATATATATATATATTTTTTTTAATATGTGAGGTGTGAGATTCGATCCTCTTACCTATCAACTATGATTCTCAAAAAGTATTTTTTGTTACACAAATATTTTATTTAACTTCAAAAAAAGAAAGATTTTTTTTATATATTTTAAAAATTGTATATTCCATTATACTCAAGAAAAAAGAAAATAGAGTGTTTGTGAAACCAACTTAAAGTTAAAGTGCACTGAGTTATTATAACTTTGTTTAAATTTGGGTAAATAAAGTAACTATAGACTTGAAATAGACTCTAATTGTTAATTATAATTTTAAAATAAAGTAACTACACTATCTATATTTTTTTGCTTTTTTTTTTTTTTTAATAGTTCAAATAGTTAATTAAAGAAGTGTGTTTGGATGAGTGATTTGAAATATAGTTATAGTTAACAACTATATTGAATTATTTTTTAATTGGAGGATCAAATCATGATAATTTGAACCTTATCCACTAATCTAGATTGGAATGGACAAATCTCAAGTATTTTTAATTAACTTATGAACATAAATTATGTTATAAATTTGTATAATTATTCTTTTATCACATATTATATAATTTTTAATATATTACGTTATATGAGTTTTAATTTAAATAGAAGTAAAATTATTTTATTACAATACATTTATCAAAGTTTTATGTTTTTGGTGTAACTTTGCATTTCAGATTTTAAATTTCAAATTTGTATGTATCGAAAAATAAGAAACATAATCCAAACTACATTATATTATGGCCATAATATTCCATTGTGATTCGAGATTGAAATGGGATTTCACCTCCTTAAATTGAAAATATATATATGTTTTAAATAGTACAAGATGATTGAGAGATGAATCTAGGCTTAGAGTTCGAGTGTGCTCTCTTTGAGTTATGTTAGTGTGCTCTCTTTGAGTTATGTTATGTTCAATTACATTTTCGTGTAATGCAATTATTTTATATGAAAATTATGATTAGAAAACAATTTTAATATATGTTTTTAAAACATAAAAGAAGAATGAAAAAAAAATGTTACTTGCTGACTGTTTATATGAAATAATTTGACTAATGATTTCAAATACTTAAAAAAAAAAAAATGGTCAAAAGACTTCACTTTCAAAACTAGAAAATTGTAACAACATCATTATCATACACATTTACAATTATAAAGCTTTGAATGCTTTGTTATTACTTGAGTTCTATTCTAATGTGACAAGGATGTGTAAGTTTTTATTTGCAAAAAATGGATCAAATCAAAGTTGATTGCTTTGGTTAGCATTCTCTATTCATTAGTTGGTGCTTACTTTTCACCAAATATAAAAAGGATCAAAGTGGTTAGTCCATTTTGATGATCAATTATTATTACTTAGGAAGTTAATTGTGATTAACTTTCTATCAAATGAATTGAGATTATGAAATGGATTGGGTTTTGAAAATAATCTTGACCCATGTAGAAGAAGCCCATGAAACACCATTTTACTCCAAGAAAAACAAGTTTACTAATTAGGATGATGTGTGTTCACATAATATAAGTATAAACATAAATAAACAAAAGTAATCAACAAAAGTGTTATATATATATATATTGAGGGAGTCCTTTTGATTTTATTATAACTAATGAAAACACTAAGTTTTGGACATTGAGTGAGTTATTATACTCGGAGATTATAATAGTTTGTGAATTATAATAATTGTGAATAGTAAATACTATAAAGACATTATAGTTACTTTATTGACGATAGTTATATTAGTCGGTTAGTCAAATATATATTTAGTTATAATAATTGATTCCATCAAACTTCAAGTTAGCGTCTCAAACACTTCTTAAAGAGTTGTTTGGATAATTGACATTGAGATGAGAATGAACAAGAAATAACCATGTTTTGGTACAAAATTTGAGAAATGGACATGAGCATAACTCATTCTCTCGCTTTCTGTATAAAAATATATTTAATATCCTCACAAAAGTATGAATTTTCTAAATGTTCATTTCTTCGTAAGAATTTTATAAAATAAATACAAATATAATTTGCTCTCATACCGTATTACTGTCCTCATGCATAATCAAACACGCATCTTTATTCTCAACAATCTTATTCTCAAGTAATCCCAAACATATTTTATTCTCAGACATCTACAAAAATCTCAAATCAAAAGGCATGTTGAGAATAATTTTAAAATCGTCCAAATTATTTTTATATTTAAAATTCCTCCTAAACATGTATTTAATAATTAAAAATTAATTTTGATATAGGAAATTGCCAAAACAATTGTTTTCTCTCGTATTTTCCTTGAGAATAATATGGATATATATAGTTTTATAACTAAACCTAATAAATATTAATAAATACGAAATATTTTCCTAAAAATCACGTTTAAAAGTATAAAAAAACATCTATTACAATTTCCCATATATATATATATATAACATAGATCAAATTAATTTTAGATGGTAAAAAATAAGTTTTAGGGTGATTTTGAATATGACAAATATGATTTTAACCATTTTAAAATTCCTCTAAAATATGAACTAAATACATATTTAATGGTATATTCTCATGACAATTTTGTTTTCAACTCTTTGAATTCAAAAAATAAGTTGATTTACTAATAATTTTGTATTATGGTTTATTTTCTTTAAAATGTTTGGGTCTTAGCCAAAATAAATTTAAAAACTAGAATATGACTTTCTCTAAAATAAAATAAAATTAAATTAAAAAATAAAATATGCCCTTTTTCCGGCCTTATTAGTTATTCCAGCCAAATTCTAACTTTAGTTTTAAATTTCATCCAATTTAATTTTTAACTTTAATAATTGATAAAATTAAAATAATTTCTTAGTTGAGTTGCTTTTTAAAAACAAAATTACACCCCTCTCGACTATGCAACATAAAATATTTTTTCAATGATATCATTTTTTTGCTTGTGGAATTGTTAAAATTGTTTTATAAAACATTGGTGTAATGTATTCAATCTGTTAGGACCCACTAGGAACATTGACAATTTTGACAATTTCGATTTAGAACATTATGATGCAACATTGATGATAATCTCATCCCATAACTAATGTAGCATTTTCGTTCCAATCAAATATACCATAAAATAGCTTTGAAGATATTGCACCCACACATAATATGTTTGACATTTACGAGAGCATAACAAGACTTTGAGAAATAAAATCCTCAAATTTGTCTGGATGATAGATAAAATAGAACCATTTAAAATAACGGACCAAAGACTTTTAACATAGAGACAATGGAGAAAAATACGATCCATAGTTTCTGAATTTCCTTTGCAAAGCATATCAATTTGGATTAAGGCACATTGATGAAAGATCAGCTTGCAATTTCTCTGTTCTGTCTAAGCTTTTGTGAATCATAGTCCAAAAGAAGAATTTGCAAAAAGAGTATTCCAAAGATTCCTTAAATTTTGTATGGTAGAAGAGGGGCAATTCACTAAAAAGAAACGATTTCATAGATTTTAGAGAAAAT
This sequence comes from Herpetospermum pedunculosum, assembly GCA_028017165.1. Taxonomy (NCBI): domain Eukaryota; kingdom Viridiplantae; phylum Streptophyta; class Magnoliopsida; order Cucurbitales; family Cucurbitaceae; genus Herpetospermum; species Herpetospermum pedunculosum. Next base: position 65,212,341 of record CM051524.1, read on the forward strand.
GTGTTTTTTTTTAGGAGGAACTCAAAAAATGCAATCCTTACCAGTAATTAGAAAAGAAATGTGCCAACCCGAAAATATATTGGTCCAAACAATCAATTCTAAAAGTGAATTTAGGGTTTTAAAAATTGATTTTAATGGATTCATTCACCATCGTTTTACCAAACACAAAAAAAAACATTTAAGATTCTTCTATAATCACTTTTAAAGTTTCCGTAATCGATAACGCAACCTTTAATATTAAAAATTTAGAGACTATATTTAACTACAGTCTACAGAAGTTAATGCTTTAAATTTTTAGTGTCGGAAATTAATGCTTTAAATTTTTAGGTTAAAACACTATTTTTGGTACGTGTACTTTATTTTCCATTCTATTTTAATCATATTTTTAAATGTTCAATTTTAATCTTTATAGTTTATACATTGAATAAAACATAAAATTAATCCCTATTAGTTAAATAATAATAATAATAATTTTAATAAAAAAAAATTCTAAATTTATAGAAGTTTTTCCGTTAATAAAAATAAATTAAAAGTTTTTCTAAATTTATAGAAGTTTTTCGGTTGGGAATGAGTTCAAAATGAATGTGGATGTTGCGTGTCATCCGATTGAAGATAAAACAGACGTGGGAGTGGTTATTCGTGACTCTAGTGGGAATTTGGTGATTGCCTCTTCAGTATGTATTCAAGGGAAACTTGATCCGTTGTCAGCTGAGGCCCTTGTTCTTCTCCATGGTCTAAAATTGGTGGCGAGTAAGGGCATTAGTAATTTGTGGGTTGAGTTTGATGCGCAAATTTTGATAAAGGCTTTCCACTCTCATGACCTGCAGTTGTCCTCCCAAGGGGCAGTGCTTGAAGAGATTCGAGGATGAATGCATTTTTTTTTCAGATTAAGGGCCTTGCCTTTATCCCCAAGAACAATTAATCGGGTCGCTCATAATGTGGCAGCTCGGGCTTTTATTGCAGGGGGCCCCTCCACTTGGGAGGGTCCTCTCCCATATTGGTTTCAACTTTTATTGCTTAATGATTGTAGCAATTGTAATTCTTGCGTGCCTTCGGACCACGTTTCTTGATTAATGAAGTTTGCTTGTTTTAAAAAATAAAAAATAAATTAAAAGTTAGAGAACTAATTATACATTTTATTGAAGAGACTAAAATGAAATGAAATTTAAAATACTAATCAAAATGATATTTTAACCTATAAGGATGGTGTATAATATCATAAATTCTAACGCGGATGAACTCCAACCTAACTTCTTTTTTTTTCTTTTTGTTTAAATCTTATGTAAAGAACAAAAACAATGAAAAAAGTGGGAAATTAAAGCACGCCAAGTTGGTGTGTAGTCTATTTATTTCCCACGTGAATTCAACCAAATCATGCCGAGTGGTGCATAGAATTGTAACCATACCTATTGATTATGACAACTCAAGAATTAACGTTTTTAATTCCTTATTATAAATCATGTTTGACTTTTTTATTCCCATTCTTTATTCGACACCTTATAATTTATATCATGTTTGATTTCCTGCCACCTAATACAATAAGTCAGCGCTTAACAATTCATTTTCTAGTCACATCACAAACTATCCTAATTCATAATCATCAAGTTTTTTTCAATCATTTCTATTTTTCAATTTTATCTTCCGAATTATAATCGATATAGTTAAATGATTAACTTCTTTAAGAGATTGTAGGTTCAAATAATATACAAACGTGTCATATAATATACTTTTTTTTTTTTAACAAAAACAAATCTTATAATTTCAATAAATGATAACTAATAAGTATTATTCTCAAAAAAAAAAAAAAAAAAAAAAAAAAAAAAAAAAAAAAAAAAAAAAAAAAAACTAATGTTGGTTGCACAAATAGCAATCAAGTCAAAACTAATTGCAAATTTAGCAAAGTTTAAAACTTTTTGTAAATATGGCAAAAAATCAGTGGCTTTCACTGATAGACTTTAGGACTACTACTGATAGACTTTTATTAGTGATAGACTTCTATCACTCATAGACTATTATCACTGACAAAATTCTATAAAAAAGACTATTACCAGCGATAGACTTCTATCAGCGATAGACTTCTATCAGCAATAAACTTCTATCAGCGATAGACCATATTATCAGTGATAAAAATTGTCATATCCGCAATTTTTTTTAAAAAATGCTATATTTTTAATTATTTTACTCTAAATTGACATCTTTTACAATTTTCCAACTTATTATATAGGTTTTTCAATTCTTTTAGATTTATTAGTTGAATTTTTTAAACCATCTTTGAGCATTGAGAAGTGAGGGTGAATATTGAATAAAGTATATTAAGATTTTTTTGTTTACTGATAATTTAATACTTAAGTCTAATTATCCAAGTGTTTTGACATGACAAATCCATCTTGGATCCAATATTTCTAGAGTTCTCAAGTGTTAGCATGGATAAAACCACAAGATAAGAAACATATTTGAATCATCAAAATTAGAGTGCAAAACAAGCAAGATAATTGGAGTCTTTTAAGTTTAAGAGATATACTATACCACTTTTTGCACATATTCTTATTATCTCTATCTTATTGATTAACTCAAATACTAACTTATTTTTAGTACAAACAATATGTGGGGTGAGGATTTGAACCTTTAACATTTTGATCGAAGATGTTGATGCACGAATCTAGCGAGTGGTCGGCAGCTTGATCTTCAATTCTTCATCCTTGTTTGTCCGACCTCAAGATAAATTTGAAAACCAATTTGGTATTGTGTCCAACAATCGATGTCAAAGTTAGTGCGATGGTCAGAGACAATAATTGCTTAGCACAGAGGTAGGTAGTTGTATACCTTAAATGAGGGATTAACTCTTGTATTTATAGTGGTTTTTCGTTGACAAGCGTGTCAGAGTCGTACGATGTGACTTATTTTCCTTTTTGGGTGGTCGGCTACCTTTCTCTGCTCGATGGTCAGACAACCTTCTGGAGATTTCCTCTTTTAAGAAAGTTGGGTCTTTTGTTCTCATACTCATCGAACTTTGCTTTGGATCAGTCCACAACAAAAGATATAAAGTTTTAACTTGTTGAACTATGCTCAACTTCACAACTCAAATACTAACTCGACTATAACTTCTTTAATTAGAATTGTACTTAGTAGAAAAGAAAGAAAAGAATTTGATTTAGTTCATGGAGTAGAGTAGAAGGCAAAAAAAAAAAAAAAATAATAATAATAATAATAATAATAATGTAAAATGTAGAATATAATGTTATATCACTTCCCAAAAGAATAGGAGGGCTTTTATGAAAGAACATTATTGTTGGGGGTAGTTTTGATAAATGCCAATGTTAAATAGGGATGGCGTTGGGGGCGGAAAAAAAATATTTAAATAGTTTATGTCTTTGGGCCGAGCCCATTAATCCCACCACTGCTCATGTTCTTTCATTTCAATTTGTGCTCCCCATTTAATTTCTGTAAATAATAAAATTTTAATAAAATAATTACAAATGATAAAATTTCTACTTATATATTATTTATTCATAATTAAATATTATATAATTAAATGTTGATTTTACATAAGTGACCAAAATACTTTCTTCCATCGCTTTTTGTAGTTTATTCTTGAAATAAAATAAAGTTCCTATCATTTTAATTTGATTTTGGTTAAATTCCTAAAATTTTAAGTTTGTCTAACTATATTGTACGTGGTGTTCTCATATGATTCATTGACATTTTTTTATATATGAAAAGTTTTCTTAACCTAAAGAAAGTTATTTAGAATCTAATTATTCGAACATAAAACATTAATTTAATAGTAAGATTGAGATTATTCTTTAAGAGTCTAATAGAAAGATTATGGTTTTGAAACTTGTTTGGTTGAATTGTTTGGTTGAAAAGTTGATTAAAGTATTGTGGTCCAATAATGGCTAAGATCAATAAATTAAACTGAAAACAAATTTATTCTAAAAAGGGATAATTGGTGGTCAAAGAAAGGCTACATCAATCCGAGATTGAAATTAAAGTCTAGTTATTAAAAAAAAAATTATTGTCAACCACATTATTTCACCCTTTTTCAATTAAGTAAACAAAAAATAATATTTAAAATGTACGACACTATTACAAATTAGTATTGGGAGATTTCAAGAACTTCCATTCAAATTTTCTTTTTTTGGGAATAGGGATTGAAGTAGGAAAATTGTCCGACTGATCTCCTATTTTGGCTCGTTTGTCAAACTAATCGAATTTGAAAAATAAGTCAAATTGACATTCTACTAACATCATCATTTTTTTTTTTAATATTATTTTCTAGCTCTAGCTGCGGGCGCGGGCTGATCACGCTCTAATTGCACCGACAGGTCTCGTATCTGAAAAAAAACTTCAGATTTTGAAATTTTCAGATCTGAAATGAAACTCGAGCTAGAGCGAGACCAACCCGCGCCCGTAGCTAGAGCGAAGTCAACTCCCGCAGCTAGAGTTAGAAAATAATATTAAAAAAAAAATGATGATGTCAGCCGAATGTCAGTTTGGTTTCTTTTTTTTCTTCAGATCCGAGTCATTTTGACAATCCGCCAAAAATACGGAATCAATTGAACAATTCTCCCATTGAAGTATCAATAATTCAACCACCCAACCAAATCAACTATCAATTTTGATTTTTTAAGAGTTTTTTTTGGTTGGATAACCATTTCAATTTTTGAAAAATATAAAACTACAACTTGTTTTATAATTTTTTTTTGGTTTCAATTAATTTTTTTAAACAAAAAGAAAAAAAAGTAAAAAATTGTTTGATCATTTATTTTATTTTATTTTATGTTTTCTATAAAATGAATGACAAACTAATTTTATAATATTTCATTTAATATATGTACGGGTTAAAATCGACTCAAGTTGTTTCGAACGTTGAACATCATTGTCCGACAAATGTTATATATAAATATTTTTTATGAATATTTTTTTTAAGTAATTAATTCAAAGTTCAAAAGTTAAAATGAAAATCTTCAAAGTCAAAGGAGTATAATGGTAACTTTTCTCAAAGTCCAACGATATTTGATATAATTTAACATATTTTAAAAGTACCTTTTTATTTGTTTTTATTTTTTCTAAAAAATTTAAAAAGTGATTTTTAAATTTTAAAAACCAAAGAAAAGGTTTTCAAAAACACTTTTTATTTCAAAATTTTAGTTTTTTTTTTTAAATTGTCAACATAGACTATTGAAATTTATTTATTTATTTATTGAAATTGAAGTCAAACTGTCATTAATATTTTTTGCAATAAAAATTGTCATTAATATTATGAGTGTATTCTTAAAAAAAATATATATTATTAATATTTTTTTTTTGTATAAAAATATTATTAATATAATATATTATAATTTTATTTAATTAAAAAAATTCTAATATATTATATTTTAATATTACTGTGATGTTACACCAATATATTTATCCACTCTACACAATTAACATACTTTATTTTTCTGACTTTAAGGATGATAAACATCGATTTTCTAATATATTAAATTATCAACAAAATAAATTCTTTTTATTTTAGGGAAAATTATTTTTTACCCTAAATTTTTAATTTCATCAAATAATTAGATTTTTTTTTTTTTTTTTTTTTTTTTAAATGTTGCAATTTTTACATTATAATAAATTAACATTATTTTAAAAAAATTAATTTTTAGTTTATAAAAAAATAAATATAATTATCCAATCACTTTAAATTTTTATGTTTTTAAAAATAAAAAAACAATTATAAATGTTTTGTTTTCTATTTTTTAAAATTGAAAAATAAAAACAGTTATATATAAATTTTATTTAAAAAAAACAGAAAACCAAAAATAAAAAGCAGAAAAATCAAAAACCAAAAGTTATAAGGGAAATTGTAACAGATGTCAATTTAGAATAAAATATTTAAACATATAGCATGTTTTTAAAAATTTTGCGGATATGACAATTTTTATCGCTGATAGAATCTATTGCTGATCACCTCAGCTTTTTATAGATTTTTGTCAGTGATAATAGTCTATCACCGATCGATAGAAGTCTATCAGTGATATGATAAAGTCTATCAGTGATAGAAACGAATTTATGACAGAATTTTTTTGCCATATTTGCAAAACATTTTAAAAATTACTAAATTTGCAATTAGTTTGGGTCGGATTGCTATTTGTGCAACCAGCCCAAGTTATAAACCCCTTAAAAAAAAAATCGCCGTAATTATTCAAATTTTCTATTAAATCCCTAATAATAAAGTTGAAGTAGGCATATGCGTGTGTAGTTTTTTTTTTTTTTTTTGGTTTGGAAGTAAATATTGCTTTTAATTTACTCAAGAAAAAAAAAATGGTTTTAATTAGAGAGGGTAAAAAAAGGCATAAAAACACGTGAATGATTTAAAATTGTGAAGATTGGTGGGACCATTGGATCCCTTTAAAATAAAGTCTGCTTTTACCCAAATTCCATATTTTCCACCGAAAGCACTACACGCCCCTCTCTGGGCCCACCAACCCACCCCTACTTACCCTTAATATTACAATACTTCATCTTTCTTTACACACCTCATTTATATTTTTGCTCATAATTTTTCTTATTTATTTTCATAATTAGGACATGTTTTCTATTTCAAATTAGATTTATGTTCCTTTCTCAAATATATCATATTTAATAATACCAATCATATACCTCATTTATTACTAAAATACATCTAGAGTGAATGTTGATACACAAATGGTATACCATCAAGGAGGACCTATTTTAAATAACTTTTCTAAAACTAATTTTGTCTATATTAACATCCCCTCTATAAATTATTTAGTGTGATTTTCTTGCTTTGAACTTTTAATTTCGTGTTTAATAGATCCACAAATTTACAAAGTTCAATGTATTATTCAACTTTTAATTTTGTATCTAATAAATCTTCGAATTTTTAATTTTAAATTTAATAGATCATAGTCCTATTCGACATTTTTTACAATTTGGAAATGCATTAAAAACCAAATTAAAAGTTTAGGGGACCAATTGAACACTTTAAAAAAACTTATAAAATAATAGATTCCAAGTTTAGAGATTCATTAAAAAAAAATTAAGGTTCATAGATCTAAAAGACTCAAGTGGTAAAGTTCATGTACTATACTCAATTTAACTTTTTATTTTTATTTGATAAGACATATGAACTAAATTATTTAGGGCACTCAGTTCATTTTTTAATACAATTATCCATTCTTATAATTTTTTTTTTTTTTAAGGTGAACATAATGTATAATGTGAGAGTATTAATTCAAAATTCTAACTTTTTGTGATATATATTATTCGAAATTTTAACTTTTTGTGATATATATTTCTTTTATATTTTTTTTTTGGCCCCCCAAACTCTTCGGTCCACTCCTTGTATACGGGAGAATTTCTAGTACATCCGTGGTATGGAGTTTTTCCATACGACTGTCTTTCGAAAAATGACACGTCACAATGCAGATTCCATTAAATGGTTGTTTAACTGGGACTCACCCTATTAAATATATTATGATGTACTAGAACACGTCACAATGCAGATTCCATTAAATGGTTGTTTAACTAGGACTCACCCTATTAAATATATTATTTATACACGGATGTACTAGAAATTCTCCACTTGTATACCATAATCCACTTATATAGTAATGATACATTTGAAACGCAGATTTCAAAACCAAGCATTTAAGGATTTTTATAGAATTTTGTGAATTTGGTTTGGTTTGGGCCACAATTTTATGTTACATTTGAAGATGACAAAAAAAGGTGGTTGTTAGATTTCAGATTTGCAACATTCTACTAATATCTTTCTAAATCTACAGTGCCGATTGTAATTAATTAGAAACTCAAACTATTGCCATGATAAGTAATTTGACCCTAAACCTTGTAAACCGAATCATTTTTTTTTTCTTTCTCCAAAGTCTATTTTTGGGGCAACGTTTTAGAATAGTCACAATAATAAATACACCAACACATGCTTCAAATAATACCACTAGCACTTGACTTCAAAAGTGTACAAGTCAACAATAATTAACAACATTCAATTTAGTATATTTTTTATTCTTCAAATCCCAATCTTAAAACTAAAGGAGAAAACAAGAATAAAAGAAAGCAATTAAAGAAAAGTCAGGCGGCATTATATTATGAATATAAAAATAACAAGAATAAACCAACAGGGGCTTGGACACTACCAGTACCACTAAGTTGCCATAACATTTTGTGGCCTATGGCTATGGCTATGGCTATACAAAAGGGAATTAAAGGTGCTACTGTAATTAACCTCAAGGCCAGAAAAATAAGATTATATAAACTATACTTTATATCATATCATATATATATTATATATATATATTTATTATGTTGTCATAATCCTTTTGAATAATTCTTAACTAAAAGCAAAAGAGAGATTTGTCTGTGTCAGAAAACGCGTAATGTTGATCTTCTCCAGCTTTTAAGTTAGGTGAGGGAAGACGTATGGTGAAGCCGTGGTCAACCTGTACACAACCAATCAAAACCATGTTGTTAGCTTACCTAAAAATATAATACCAACAATTTCTTTTTTTCCCCAAATGGCACTATTTCTTGTTCATTTTTATCATAAATAAATAAAAGGTAAAATATACACCACAATAAAAGCTACTAAATGAAGAAATGAAATAAAAGGAAAGAAAAGGTGAAACAAAATTTACTCCTTTTTCTTTGATTTGGTCTTTGATGAGAAGCATCGTGGAAGATTCATAATATTGAATTATCCTTTTCACATGTCAAAAAAACAAACTTTCTTGCCTGACCTTCCTAAACTCTACCTTCACCCCACCCACTCCCCTACAAAGTCATAATTATAAAGACTACTTTTATCTTTGATTATGAAAATCAATTATAAGCAAATGGTAGGAAAATCATTACGAATTGAATCAAATTAAAAATTAAATAGTTATCAAACTAGTAAACTTATCTAATATGATTATTTAGGGGTGTTTGGAGTACCAACCTGAAGTTGAATAGATTGAGTTATTATAACTTGTTTATGTTTGATCCACATACTATCCAACTATTATAATTCATAGTCAATAAACTATTCATAACTATTATAAACTATAACGCCCCAAAATAGTCCCTTTGTTCCTTCAAAAGGTTTTCAAAATTCAAAAGGAAGATGTTATAAGCATTTAAAATAAAAATGTGAAAAACAATGAGAATATATAAAAGATAAGAATATTTTACAAACAGACATAACTTTTTTGCCTTGTTTCATTCCCCCACAAATTTTAAAGGTCCAAACTGTCCTCCACATTATATCTTCTTCTTCCATAACACACATTCACATTATTTCAGTATTATTCAAATTTTTAACAATTTTCGTAAAAAGTTATTTAATTCAATATTAAATTTTCATAAATAAAAATACCTATCATAATTTAAAAGCATAATAATAAAATCCACCGAGATTAACCCATCAAGTTTAATTTTTAAAAAAATTTATCTCATCATCTCACTAACCATTTTTTTTCCCTTCCAAAGTAGTTAATTAATGAAGGACAGAGATTGAACCCAAACATTGTAGTCAAGAAGGACGGGAATTGAACCCCAAACATTGTAGTCAAGAAGGATGGAGATTGAACCCCAAACATTGTAGTCAAGAGACCAACAACTTTATACCAATTGATTTATTGGATTTGAAAACATATTACTGGCAGCCGATACGATCAAAGCAACAGAAATCAAAATAAGAACAAATATTTTAAACAAATCGACAGATATTCGGTGTTTTCAATATATACCGGCCTAAGCTACCAAAGATTAAAGAATAAGGATATATACTCGAAACGAAAAAAACATTTCGAATATTTAAAGGCAAATACAAAAGAACAAAGAACAGATAAATAAATAAATAAATTGGAAAATAATAATAATAATAACTATTTGTGATGTATTTAATTCTATGAGGCGAATTTAATTTTGAAGGATAATATGAATCAGTACCTTTCCTTACGCTTCTCCAAGAATCTCTGAAGCGACTTCTTCCTTGCAATTGGAAGATCTGCTGAAAAAACGCAACGAATTAGCAGATATTACAGAAGAAGAAAAATATATTGAAAATAGTAAACAACAGAAATACTAATAAATGTAAATAAATCAGTACAGTACAGGTCTCGGAGGATATTAAAAAAAAAAATCACCTCCGTTGAGAGATGCAAGCAACTGTTGCTGGTGGTCGGTGGATGAAATTGCAACCGTTGGATTCGGTTCAGCTTTTCCTTCCGCAACAAGTTTCAGAATGCTCTCAGCCTAATAAACGAAAAAATCACATCACAAAAAGATAGAAGGCGCGGATTAATTAATTTTAATTACTTAATCGAAAAGCAACAAACGAAATGAGTTTCAGAAAAATCCGTAAGACGCTAATCCAGAGGTAGGCAGGCGGAACGAACCTTATGACGAGGGACGTCGAAAACGGCGACGGTTCCGTTATAGAAGATAGTCATCGGCGATGTATGTTGTTGAAGAGATTCGGACGACGCGGGCCTGAGAAACAGAAATCAGAGGAAAAACCGATGAAATTAGAAACGGAAGAGTGAAATGGATGAGTTTAGGTGAGGTGGAGATTGTGTAATTTGACCTGAAGAGAGGCAAAGGCGAGAGGAGATTCTGGTTAGGGTTGGGAGTGGGAGGCAGAGAAGCAGAGGCAGAGCCAATGACGGATTTGAGAAGCTCGGGGTTGATCTTGGAAATGGCGCTCTGAATGCCTGTAAAAATGAAAGAAAAAGAGATTAATTAAGAGAATGAAAAGTAAAGAATGAGGAGAAGGGCGGGAAGATGATGACCTCGAAAGCTTCTCTTGCGGTGAAGAAGATTGTGAAACTGAGACTTGGAAGAGGAGGCTTCCTTCTCGAGACGGAAGAAATCGAGCTCGACAGTAGCCCTAGCCATGGCGGGAGAATGAGAATGAAGCAGAGGATGAAGATGAAGCCGAAGAGGAAGATGCAGAGGGAAGAGAATTAGTTTTTGTTTTGGGGAAAAGAGAAAGGGAATATTGAAGGATTAAATAATAAGGAAAGTGGGAAAATAAATCGTAAATGAAAGGCACGAGGTACATGGGATGACCGCTTTAATAGGACACGTCTTCCACGAGCTCTTTAACTTAACCACATTAATAACAATAACTAATTTTAATTTAATTTAAATTAATTTAACCCCTTTCCTCCCGCCTCCCTACCCTCCTCCTTCTTTTACCATTTTCCATTATCTTTCTTTTAAACATATATTAATATATATATATATTTATTAATTTACAATATATGAGGTAGTAAAAGAAATAAAAAATGAAAGGGAGGAAGGAGACGGTTGCAATTTGGGTGGAGAGAAGGAACGTTGAAGAAGTCAGTCAGGTGTTTACTTCCCGTTTTCCGGCACGGAAAGCATTTTCCAGCATGCAATTGTTGTGGTTTATTTTCTTTTTTCTATAATAAAAAGTCTTGAATTTATCACGTGAGTTTATAACTATTTTTATTTTTTATTTTTAATTTTTAATTTTTGAAATAGGAAATAATAATAATAATAATAATATGTAGATGTAGACTAATTCAATATATAGAATAGACGGCAAGTTTCTATTTAGGGATGCTACGGAAGGCCGGGGGTGGTGGGCGGAGATTGCTTTCCGACGCTGTCCCACCACTCACTATATTCTCTATAATTGTAGGAAGGAGATTTCAAGGAGAAAACTCCCATGGAAAACTCATGTAGATTGGGGTTTTTTTTAGATTTTTTATTTTTGTTGTTAATTTTAGAAAATAATTAAGTCAATAAGTTAGTTTTAGTAAATTTTCAATTACATGTTAAATCCTCGTGGAATAATAACCCAATTTAAAAGTTATTTTTAAAACGAGGAGAACGAGGTAAGGAATCCTCGCCTCCTTCCTCGCTAAAGTAGGGATTCTCAGCCCAACACGGAAAAGCGACATCTCTATTTCTACTTCCTCCTTAATATTTTTTAACTTTTCATTTTATTCTCAATGCATTCAGTCCTTCCCACAAGTATTTATACAAAAAAATTTAATTATTATTTTATTCACATATGAATTTATCCTTCCATCTAGAATGTTACTTGACCCACCAATCTAACAGATTTATCTATCCAATTAGTATCTAATTAAAATTTATATTTATTTTGAAAAAATAGGGTTATAATATGTTGTATAATCAAGACACAACACAGACGAATACAAATGAAAAATTAATAAAATCATATTGATTTTTCATTTACAAACAAAACTCTTCTTTTAAGTACATTTGTCGAACAACCACTTGGTGCAGTGGGTGAGCGCTCCGGCCTAAGATAGCAGAGAGTGGGGGTTCGATTCTGCCGGAGGCATGAATGATAGATAGCAGAGTGAAGGTTCGATTCTGCCTTAGGGCAGATATCAAACAACCACTTGGTGCAACGGGTGAATGATAGATAGCAGAGTGAGGGTTCGATTCTGCCTTAGGGCAGATATCAAACAACCACTTGGTGCAACGGGTGAGTGAGCGCATCACATAGATATTTAAAATATTTAACCATGAGAGTTTAAGTCCAAAGTAGACAATATCAATACCATTATAAGATGTCTGAATTTTATTGTCCTTAATAAAAATGTATCTGAACTTTATCTGACAGTTGAAGTATGTTGTTTACCGTTTTGGGTGTGTAATCAATGAAGATTTACATGTAGGTTGTAGTCAATTTGTAATTTGTTTAATTTGATTTTGTTTTTGTTTCTCTAAATAATAATAATAACGTAACGGATGGGGTTTAGATTTGGTGTGGTTGCGTTGAGTTGTGTTGTCGTGTCGGCAAGGACACGGGAATTTGGTGAGTTCCATAATTGGTGGAATATTGGGCCTGAGAGCTCGGGCCCATTTAAAATGACTGGGCTTTTTTGTTCCAGGTGACTTGGGGATCAAGGAACACGTGACTTAATTGTTGTCAACCAATCATATTCCTCCACGCATGCGATTCCCCTGTACAGGTTGGATGCTGACAGCGCACGTTCAAATTGTGACGGCCCGATATGCAATCTCCTTGTGGACCCCACGGTCATGCACTTCTCCATTTCTTATTTTGGGGAAACACCGACTTTGTCTGTCTCACATTATCGGTTTTTCTTTCTTCTATTTATTATTCTTCCTTACTCTTATTAATTTAATAATTAATTAGATTAAATTTATAGATTAGTATTTAAATATGAGTTCTTCAACTTTACAACCACTCTCGTATATCTCTCTCTTATTTGAAAATTTATACCTTTAATAATTGTGTACACAATAATAATATTAAAAAAAATTATCGAATCAAATTCATCATCTTACAATTTCTTTGACTTTTTGCTTTCAATAAAATTAAAATTACAAAACAAATATTAATAAAAAATAAAAAATAATAAATAAATAATAAATGGACAAAATACACTTTTAGTCCCCAGATTTAATTTTGAATTCTATTTGGTCCCTAATGTTTCAAATCAGACACTTTAGCCCCTAACGTTTGAAAAATAGTTCGAAAAATAGTCCCTCGATTAAATTGACTTGTTAAATGAGTAACAGAAACATGACATGGTATTGATGAGATGACCATATATATTTATTTTATATTATGTGGCATTTTTTTTCTTTCTATTTTCCTCTTCCATCTCCTTCATTTCTATTCTCTCCCCCATCTTCTTCTCCAGACACAGTTTCTCTCACATTTGGGTTTTTCTCATTCCCCTGTCCTTCATTCCCCTCCCTTCCCTATGGATCGGACCTCTCGCTAGACACATAGAGTTCACCATAGTGATTATTAGAATCCGACTCAGATCTCTTCGCAATAGGGTCCTGTCCATTTCGGCCGAAAACGGATCCCGACGAGCTAGAACTAATACTCGCAGGGGGTGGCGAGTGCGTGAAATAGATGAACCAAAATCTAGATCTTGTAAGTCCGATTTGTTGGTTCGTAACTAATCGAAGCACGAAACCCATCGAAAAGACCGTCAAACCAAACCTCCGAAATGAGATTTTATGCAACATTTCACCCTCCAACGCATCACCTCCGACTACCTGAAAATTCGAGTCTCTGATGAGTTCATTTCTCGATTACTCGAACAAGGCAACCCCAAATTTCAACAACAAGAATCCTAATCGCCACTGTTACCACTTGGAAAAATCTTCATCACGCCTCCAATTGGCTAAGGATTACACCCAATTTGTCAGATGACGTCAATGGAAGCCGAAGCTTGAAACATTTTCAGAGAGTAAAAAGAAAGGGATTTCCCAGTTTGGGTTGAAGAAAATGAAGCAATTTCATTCTTATTTAAAGTCGTCACCGTCATCGCCTCGCAGAGGGTGGTTGGAATGACATGGACGAAATCGGTTTATTACCCACTTCACCATTTGCCACCGATTCAGTTTGTTTATCTACTTCACCATCAAAATATGGTAGTCTTTCCAAACGAAGAAGAAAATGTGTCTAGAAAAGAAGATGGGGAGGGAAGTGAAGAGGGAGGGAAATAGAAAGAAAAAAAAAAATGTCACGTAATATAAAATTAATATATTTGGCAAACTCATCAATGCCACATCATTTTTCTATTACTCAATTAACAGTCAATTTAACTAGACAATTTTAAACTATTTTTCAAAAGGGACTAAAGTGTCTGATTTGAAACATTAGGGACCAAATAAAATTTAAAACCAAACCTGGGGAAAGTGTATTTTGCCCAAAATAAATCTAAGTAGGAAAGAATAAAACTTCATTCTCGACCACTTTTATATCATCATAATCTTGAAAAGTAATCTTGTTACATTGACTCCATTAAAAAATACATTAAAAAGATCAAACTTATAACAATGTTATCATGAAGAAAAAAAAAAAATACTAAATTCACTAAATTAAGAAAAACAAAACAACTAAATTTATCGAAAACATGAATATATTACATCAAAACTTAACTAACTTATCAAAATTGGTAAGTATTAAAATTCCTTAAATATAACAAAATTATCTAAACTTATAAAGGTAACATTGAAACTAAACTTAACTAAATTTAAATTTATGAATATAACAATTTAATCACACAAATATGCTCAAAATCACATGTTAAACTATAAATCTAATTTTAATCATATAATAAATAGCTTAAAGAAGCTTATCATGAACCTAAAGAATTAAGTTTAACTTCAATTTTTCAAATTAATGAACTTTTAACATCTAAACTTAGATATAAACATGTAAATGATTTTCCACACATTAAATTAAAACAAACCACTAAACTTAATTATTGAAGTTTTAGGGGGCGTTTGACGCGCTATTTTAGGTTCAGAACTATGGAAATCAAAATCTTTGAAAATTTGTTTGGGAGGGTTCGGAATGAGAGAATAGTGTTGAGAAGTATGAGAATCAGAATTCAGTGTTTGAGGTGCAATGTTCTAAAACTTGAGTTTGGACAATTATTTTTTTTTCTGTTTTTCTTTTGCAAGTTTGTTTTCAAAATATTGTTTACCATTAACAAACAGAAAAAACATAACATGTCAATTGGTTTGATTTTTTTTTTTTTTTTTTTTTACAAAAATACATATTTGGATAAAGAATTAAAAAAAAAAATGAAAAACTCAAAAGGAAGAAAACAAGAATGAAAGATCAACCTACTATTGTATTTGGATAAAAAAATTCAAATACGTGTTCCTCTAAATAGAAACTGAAGCTTATAATTTCAAACATTTCATAAAGTTAAGCTTCACATAATATATAAAACGAAGAAGAAATTAAAAAAAATAGAAATGAAAAAAAAGCTCTAATTTTGTAATTAGAGGAAAATCACATTTTATTTTGAAATAAAACATTGTGATTGAATATTATTAATCATTATTATTTTTTAATTTTAATTTATTAACCTAAAAATTAAATGTTATTTTTTAAAATATTAACTTAAAAATTAAATGTTATTTTTTAAAATATTAATATGAGTAAATTGCGTAATTTTTTTTTTTTTTTTATCTTATAACTTGAAAATTATGAAAAGAACAATTTTATTGAGATAAATATAATTAAAAAACTATATAATTATAATTAGAGGAGATGAAATACACCATAATTATAAAAAAAAAATTGATTTTTTTTTTGTGGGATCCACTATCATTTTGAGAAAAAAATTGGAAGAAAAATGATCTAAACCACTCTAATTATGAGAAAGGTGAAAAGAGAAATGGTGAACCCCACCAATATAGTGTAATTTTAAGAAAAATCATGGGTTACAAAGGAGTAACCCATGAGTTTGGGTTCCCAAACTCGAGTACCCAACTCCTTACCCCCAAACATGATTTTGAGTTTAGAATCCAAAACCGCCCCAACTCAAAACCATCCCCAAACTCGAGTACCCAACTCCTTACCCCAAACATGATTTTGTAACTTAATTATTCAAAACTTGTAAACATAACAACTAAACTAAATTATGTTTTCAAAACTATTAGCCTGACATAAAAACATCAACCTAATAACTAAATTAAATTTCACTTCAACTTTTTAAAGCTAGTAAACTTTTAACATCAAAACAAACATGAATAAAAGTATGCACAAATAAAATTTAGAGACTTCCTCAAATATGAATCTTCAACCACAAATGAGTTTTTGGGATAGTTTTTAGTTTAAGTATATTGGAGTGAGAGGATTCGAACCACAGATCTCTTAATCGTCAACACATACATATGTCAGTCAAGCTATGCTCCCTTTTGCAGAAATAATTTTTAGTTAGTTTGGAATTTAGGGTTGACATAAAGCCATCCTAGCTTGCTAAGCAATTAAAAAAAAAATTGTTTGTTAGTTTAATTTGGTAAGGAATTGATAAGGAAAAATAAGAGAAATCTCAGCTGCAAAAAAGGGGTCAGAGAAGTGAGCTCGGTTTTAATTTATAATACGTTAGAAATTAGAGTTGTTTTTTTTAGTTTCTCAAGAAAATGCAGGAGTAGTAATTTCCTTTTGGTTTTTTTTTTGAAGAATATAGCCAAAAGAGAAAGAAAAAAAAAAAAAAAAAAACGAAATTGAGGTTACTGTAATTACTTTTTGTCGGTTCAAGATGAGTTTTTAAGTTTCAATACACCAAAAATTAAAAAAAGAAATAAAGAAAACAAAATTTTAAAACTCCTCAATCTTCGTTTCAAACTAACATTCTTTCTAATTTAAAATTCTTCCCATAAACCTTCAAAGAAAAATCAAAACTTTCAAAATTTCAATGTCAACCCAAGAAAAAAACCCTACTTGATCACAAAAAGTAATGGATAATTCCAACATCAACAACCATGTATAAAAGTTGAACTAAATTCTAAAACTTGTACTACACTCTAAAAATACATAGAATCATTTGTGTATATTCTAATATTAGGTATATTCTAATCTTTCCATAACTAATTAACCAACGATTCTTAGAAACAAGCAAGAACGCCGGTACAATAAATATGTAAAACCTATGTTTAGAGAACAAAATGTATAGATCAGAATGTGAAAAAAAAAAGTGAATAAGATGATGTAGTTATGCTTACTAGACCACCTTAAGAGGAAATCTTAATCTCTGAAGATCAAAAGCAATGAAGGTTGCGAAGGTGGCAGAGAACAATGGAGGAGGCGACGCTGGCGAAGAACGATGGTGGCAGAGAGCGATAGAAGAGGTGACAGTGGTGGAGGGTACGTGATGGAGGCGGGACGGTAGCAGAGGACGATGAAGGGCGCGCCGACAGTGGCAGAGAAGATCACAAGAAAACGTAAAAAAATCGACAGAAAGAGTGAATAAATTAAAGAAAAAGGGTTGAAGTTTTTTAAGTTAAAACTTTTCTTGACGCACATTAACGATGTTGGGAAAATGCATTTTTCCTGACACCATTCTTTAGGCGTCGAAAAAGTCAACTTTTTCTCAAAAAAAAAAAATAAAAAAAAACAAATCAACTTTTCTCAATGTCGTTAATGTGGCGCCGGGAAAAGTTTTAACTTTTTTCAACCCCATTCTTGAAACTTGAGGAGAAGTACCCTTTCTCGATGTCGTTAATGTGGCGTCCGTAAATGGTACTTCTCCCGACGATATTTTTGGCGTCGGACGTTGGAAAATGTCAAAATTCTGGTAGGTTATCCTAGAGTTATGGTATTCACTCATAGTTTCGATGAGTTTAAACATTTAAAGTACACATTGACACAAAAATTTTGAAAAACTAATGGAAAATTCTTAATAATAGCTAGAAATAAAAAGTTGAATTGAAAAATAGCTAAGAAAAAGTTTTATATTTTCATCTAGTAGCTCCCACAATTTTAGGAAGTGAAGTTGACATTTTTCATTCCTACTATACCCCTGTTATATACGTTTATTTACGAACAACCGATATAACCAATTTTTTTTTTTTTTTTTTTTTTAATATTTATTTGAGTTTTTAACCACCAAATTCATAGGTTTTGAATAAAAGGTTTCTAATAACCAGGTCCATAAGTTTTGAACAAAAAAAAAAAATCTCAACAACTTAAATTTGAAAATGTTTAATAGCAAAAATGAAGAAAAAAAAATACAAATTCATCCACTAACAATCCTCCTAGATTATTTCATGCATTTTGAAAAGAGGGGTTCATTTTTTTTCTTTCCAAAGTTGAAACGACGACAATGTACACAGACAAGAGTTGAAGGAGACAAAAATCTTTACTCACTCCGAAAATACATCATAGAAAGTTTTGAGAGTCGAAATTTTCAGATCAATTCAAGCATTCAACGATGTAGAAGATTGAGGTTGATAGTTTTTTTTTCAAGGTTGAGGATTTCAAAGTTGAGAATCGATGACTGTTTCAAATCGATTTGGAAGATGAAAAATCTCCTAATTCAATATTGCAGGTGATGATACAATTGATTGAATGTTTTCCAGGTAAACTCAACATGCATAACAACTTTAATATTTGTTGAGAATCGATAACTGTTTCAAATCGATTTGGAAGATGACAAATCTCCTAATTCAATGTTGCAGGTGATGATACAATTAATTGAATGTTTTCCAGGTAAACTCACATGCATAACAACTTTAATATTTTTTTGGTATCATTTGTCCAATGCTCACGGATTAATGGCTTCGGGTGTATATACACGCATATACTTCATATGATATACTTACGTGTACATTGTTATAGATGTAACTACGAATATATACCCACACTAGAAGTTATCGAGAACACTAATTTTTATAATTTTCTTACAACCATCTATGAATTTAAAATTTTTAGTATCATTTGTCCAATGCTCACAGAGTAATGGTTTATGGTGTATATACACGCATATACTTCATATGATATACTTACATTGTACGTTGTTATAGATGTAACTACAAATATATACTCACACTAGAAGTTACCAAGTGTGCCATTTTTATAATTTTCTTGCAACCGTTATGAACATTTTAGTATTTACAAACATCAATATACTGAAAATTGAATTGCTTATATAATTTTCTTATGGCCTATGTTATACTGACATGTACGTTCACCAATTAATGACTTATGTATATGTTCACACGAGATTTCGACGAAGGATAGAGATTCGAACACGTGTAAATGAATTTGAATTTGTATTTATGTTTGTATGTATATGTGCGTAGTGGATTACAATCTCTAATGTTTGATCCTCTGATTCTCTCTCTTAAATGTAAATGTATCTCGAGGGCTTCGCAACTTGTTCTCGATGTTGGATTTGTTTCGAGGGCTTCAAAGTTTATTCTCGATGTTGGATGATCGTTCAGTCTTCCAAGGATTCAGTGAGTCTTCGTTGCTTGAGAATTCTCTCTGAGCTCTTAGGAGTAGAAATTTTCTGAACCTTGCAAATGAAAATGAGCTCTCTATTTATAGAGCTCTCATGGGCCTGGTGGGCTTGGGCCTGGATCCAATAGGCTTGGGCTTGAATCCAATGGGTTTGGACCCAATGGACTTGGTTCAAATGAACTTTTGAATTTTGAGCTCAATGGGCTTGACCTTCGGGCCAAATTGTCTTTTGAATATTTTTTCCGACCGACCCGATTTCGAGCCCAATTACGGTGCGACCGAATTTGCTCGGTCAAGCTATCTGATCCACCGGCCGTGATGAAGACACGTGGCGACCGTTGATTGGCCAAAATTTCTCGGTCAACAAATGCCCCCTTTTTTTAGAGTTATGCACAAGTATGTGTGGGTGAGTCTCGGAAAAGTTAAATAGATAAATCGAAACGTAGGACACCCCTAATTTCGACTCCGCTTTGACGTATCAATTTTATCGAAATATGATATTTGATTCATAAATCAATTATTTTAATTGACACATCTCTCCATGCCAATCGATCAAAAATATGAATTTAGCTCACAATTTTGATCTTTCTTATTTGGCAGAAACTTGATTTGAACTTCGTTAGATTTTTTTGTTTTACCTTAGTTTATCTTGGGATGTAGAGTAGAGACTTGTGTATGCCCAATTGAATTTTGAATAAGGTTTGACTTTGAACTTTACTCCAATTTCGACGTGGATAAAATATGAATTATACCCAAACCGCCAATTTTGATTTGAGACTTGGATTTAGATAATTTTTGACTCAAATCATGCTCGGAAATAAAATTTGGAATATGCCCAAAATTTTAATTTTAAGAAAAATTATGATATATTTTTTTTGAAGTTTGGCTTGAATTCGAGGTAGGAGTGTTGAAAATCTTATTTTGGCTTAAATAATAAGTCGAATGCTATATTAGAATGTGAAGACAAATGATAATAAAGAAGCTTGATTGGTAGAGCGGAAATTGGATGACTATTGTTTCCTTTGGTTTTGAGCTTGAGTCCAATTGTGTACATTTTTTTGGAAATTATTTTTTTAACTTAAGTGAAGGATATTTTGGTAAATGGATGTTCCATGAGAAACTGAGAAGTCTTTCTCATTTTTTTTGTTTGAAGAAGTTGAAAAGGCAAGAGTAGAGGAAGTCAGCCGCCGCCGCCTCGCTCCGCGTCGCAGGCCCCGCGCCGCCGCAGCCCGTCGCCTCTGTAAGTTTTTTCCTTGTTTTTTTTTTTTTTTTTTTCACTTATTGATTTGATTGATTTTTTTATTCATAGCAGACACCGTCGGGTCTCTCTGCCCTGTAAGTTTTTTTTTTCTTTTTTTTTTTAACTTACTGATTTGATTGATTGATTTCTTTTTACTTATCGCAGCCAACGTCGGGTCTCGAGTCTTTCTGCCTCTGTAAGTATTTTTTCTTTAACTTACTGATTTGATTTGATTGATTTTTTGTTTATATATTTTTTTTTTCTTTCGAGCTCTTGGATACAAATCGCTCTAAATTATATTTCTCTTTTTTTTTTTACAACGTTAAGAATTGCGGCTCATCACTGAAGCTTGATTGATTTGAGGAATTGCTACAAGTAATTTTTCTATTATCTGTATTGACTTGTATATTTTAAGTTGTATTTGGACTGTTGTTTTAATTCTGGGACTGTTGTTTTAATTTTGGGATTTTAATTTTTGTATTATGGACTGTGGACTGTGTTTGGGTTTTAATTTTGTGGTTGTGATTATGGACTGTGGGTTTTAATTTTGTGTTTGTAATTTTAATTTGTGGTTGTGGTTGCATTATATTTTAATTTGTGGCCTATGGGAATATGAGAAGTTTAATATGTGATTTTAAACCGTTGTACTATGTAATTAGGAATTGGTAATTAGAAATTTTATCTAATTTGTAATTTTGAAATTGAGATTTAGCATTAACATGAGACTTATGAACTTAGTAAATTGTAAGTTTAGATTTAAAATCTAGACTTAAGAATTTTGAAAATCCCATGTAATTTTTTTATAATTCTTTTTGATTTGGAAATTTGAAATTGGGAATTTAAAACTCAAATTTGGACTTAGAAATTTGGAGCCCGGCATTTCATCTCCATGTATTTTCTTATTTTCTTGGAATTGAATATAATTTGACAACAAAACAAACTCAATTTGAAACTCGTGTCGGCGCCATTTTTTTTTATGTGTATTTGAGCTTGTGGATTTTTTTTTTTTTTTTTTTTTTTTTTTTTACTTTTTTTTTTAAATACAAAACAAAAGCTTCCTAAACAAAAAAAAACTTTTTTTTTTCAGTTTAAAGGAGTTAAGGATGTGACACTGGGTGGTGGGACGCCCACTCACGCCTAAGTGTTGCCCCTGTTACGGGTGTCCACTTGTCGGATGTGACTTGTAGGTCTATCTAGAAGCAGACATCCTTAAACCTTTCCGACTTAAAATCTTTTCCTTTTGCAAAAGAGTTAGAGATGTGACGCTGGGTTGTGGGATGCCCACTCACGCCTAAGTGTTGCCCCTGTTACGGGTGTCCACCTGTCGGATGCGACTTGTAGGTCTATCTAGAAACAGACATCTTTAACCTCTTTGGGATTGGAAATATATATATATATATATATATATATATATTTTTTCATGTGTATTTGAATTTTTTTAAAAAAAAAAATACAAAACAAAAGCTTTCTAAACCAAAACATTGTTTGTTGTTTTTTTTTTTTTTTCCAGTCTAAAGTAGTTAAGGATGTGACACTAGGTGGTGGGACGCCCACTCACGCCTAAGTGTTGCCCCTGTTACGGGTGTCCACTTGTCGGATGCGACTTGTAGGTCTATCTAGAAGCAGACATCCTTAAACCTTTCAGACTTAAAATCTTTTCCTTTTGCAAAGGAGTTAGAGATGTGACGCTGGGTTGTGGGATGCCCACTCACACCTAAGCGTTGCCCCTGTTACGGGTGTCCACTTGTCGGATGCGACTTGTAGATCTACCTAGTAGACATCTTTAACCTCTTTAGGATTATAAATACTTTTTTTTTTTTTAAGACTTTTTTTTTTGCTTTTCAATTTGTTAAAGTAAATTTAGCTAATGGAGTCAGTACATGGATGAAAAGGAGGAGAAGTATGTGTGTGTTTAGTTTTGTTAATGGAGTCAGTACGTGAATTTGGTAGTTTAAAGTTAGTTTAAGTTAATTTAGTTGTTTTAGTTTAGATGAAGTACATTTGGGTTGTTTGGTTTTGTTTAAAGTTAACTTAGTTGAAGTATATGTGTTGAGTTTAGTTTAAGTTTAGTCAATCTGGTTGTTTAAGTTTAAGTTTAGTCAAATTGGTAGTTTAAAGTTAGTTTAGATTTAGTTTAAGTTAATTTAGTTGTTTTAGTTTAGATGAAGTAGATTTGGGTCGTTTGGTGTTGTTTAAAGTTAATTTAGTTTAAGTATATGTGTTGAGTTTAGTTTAAGTAAATTATATGTGAGTTGTTTTAGTATAAGTTTAGTCAATTTGGTAGTTTAAAGTTGGTTTAACTAAGTGTTGTTGAAGTAAATTTAGTTGAAGTAAATTTTATGTGGATTAATTTTAGTTGAGATATGCATACTCTTAGATATAAAAATTTGAGTTGAGATATGAATGTTCGCTTGTATTTGAAGGTGTTAAGTAAATTTAGTTTGTATGGGTGTTATTATATTTTATATCTTTTGAGTTTATGTTATAAGTTATAACTTTTTTTGATGCTATGTTCTAATGTGTTATTGATTTTCTTATTTTTAGGTATTTTGAGTTGATGCTATTCACAAAACTACTCTCGAAGATTATATATGAAGTTCACAAGTTTCTATATTTCTGTAGGTTCAATTTCTTTGTGTAACACAACTTTGTACCAATTAATTTGAATTTTAATAAAGATATTTTTTTACAAACTAATGTTCTAATTTACTTAGATATTATGTGCTTCAAAATTTCAAAGGTATTTTAAATTAAAAAAATTATGGAATTAAAAAAGCAATATATTATAAACAGGTGGTTCTCTCGACGGTTTGGTTTTCAAAACCGTCGAGAGAACCATTTGTCTCGACGGTTTAGTTAAACCGTCGAGATAAGCCGGTTTCGTCGAGAGAACCATTTTTCTCGACGGTTTAGTTAACCCGTCGACAGAAGATCTTCTCTCGACGGTTTAGGTAAACCGTCGAGACAAATAGTTCTCTCGACGGAACGCAAAAATACCGTCGAGAGAGGCTCTCCCGACGGTGTTTTCTCGACGGTTCCTGCCGACGGTTTTTTTTTCCGTCGAGAAAACTTCTCTCGACGGTTTTGTGGCTTCTCTCCACGGTTTTCCTGCGTCGAGAAAAACATAAATTCTTGTAGTGTCAAACTATGATGATCAAATAAATATATATCATTCAAAAGTTTATTTTATGCAAAGATATATCAATAACATAGTCAATACATTTTTCTTTCATAAAAGGAAACAAAAGAATATCCAATAAATTAAACATGTCAATAATCATTACAACCCAAACAAATTTAAATTCAATTTCACAACCAATAGGATTCATGAAAAGATAAATAAATTAAAACATTTTTTTAGAGATTTAACAACTCTTTTTATGACACCTAATAACATTCAAGGAATCATCAAAACATAATGTTTAATAAAAAATATACATTCAAGCTCAATAAAACATTAAAACAATCTCACAATATTTTTAAACTAACAATACTTAATACCAATTGTAAGAGTGAAATTCAAACAACAATGTATCAAGTGAGATGGTTAAAAATATTTTCAAAACAATTATTTTCACAAATTAATAACAATAAATAAATCAAATTCAAGGATCATGCAATGAATAAACCACGTAAGTTTCCAAAAGAAACTCAATAATCATTGATTCCATCAACCTATTAAAAAAAAAAACTATCAAAACAAATGAAAACTCAATATTTGAGACAATCAAGAATATTGTCTAAAAAATCAAATTCAAAAACCAATAACTATAATATGCTAAAATAGATTTTCAATAAAAAAACTTCCATGGCATATAATTGTAAAATTCAAATACCAAAACAATAAGGATTATGAATAAATTTGAAGTTAATTTCAAAAGCACATAATAATATATTCCATAAATAAGCAAAACAATAAGTATAAATGTCAAAAACAATATTCATAAATATCTCATGACATTCAATCTAATCCAAAAATACTTAAGCCAATATAGTAAGCAAGTCACAATTCAAAAATAACAAAGTTTCAAAACATCCCAAAAATTCAATTTGTCAAACAACAATTTATATTAATGCAAATAATTCAAGAATATACAATTCAAACTCAAGATATATCTCATAGAAATATATTCAACTATTCATAAATAACATTGATAAGAAAATCAATTCAATGTATCAATTTTTCAAAATACCCCAATATAAAAATGTCAACTTTTCATTCAACGCTCCATTAATATCAAATTCATTTTAAAAACAAATATGAAAACATAAAGTATTATCTCAAAATTCATTTAAAAGATAAAGTTACCAAGTAAGAGATTTTTCATTTTGAAGCACCAAGAGAGCCATGAAGTTGCATTTGTATTTTGAATAACTTCCTTTTGAATCTCAATCAATCTTCAAAATTTGAATATTGAGCCGGTACACCTACAAAAAAAATTTAACAAATAGTTTTTGGTACTCATACTTGTTTGGGTCCATGTAGGATAATCTCAATCTTTGGAACCCATTTCTTTTTAGTTCTCGTATTCATAACATTTGTAGCATTTGATTTATGCAAATAACATGAATTTGATTTATGACCGAATTTGCGACAAGAGAAACAAGAAACATTATGCATCAATTTTTCATTCACATAATATCTATTCATTTTCACATAAGTGTTCTTCTTATAAGTATTTTGAAATTTTGTTTTATAAATAACATTTTGCTTTCCATAACTATTAAGTACATTTTTCAATTCGTAACAATTCGGTCTAATATTACCTTTAATGCATGTAGGCACAAATCTTACATTATGAACAAATTTAGCATTGTGCAGAATATTAACCTTAGCATGAGAATGATTTTTCACAAATTTAGGTTCATCATGCTTATGTCCAAATTTTGGTACATCATGTTTATGCACAATACATTCGGATAAGCGTACATTAGGCAAAACATCACTAAGAATAATAAAAAATGCTTTAACAAAAGTAGTTTTCAAATTAGATGGAGTAACACTCTCATCAACATAACCAATACCTCTTTTGTCATTTGAAGGTTTCCCATGTCAATAATTTTATCTAATTTGTGTGCACCTATTGTCAATTTATTAATGGACTCTTTGGCACAATTAAGCTCCTTAAGAAGATTTGACTCTTCTTCTCTAAAAATTTTAACAAGTTCTTGCAATTTAAATACATCATCCTCAAGAAATTTAATCTTATCTAACATAACACATTTTTCTTCATCACACGAATTTTCAACATCATCATGCTTCACAACATCATTGAGATTTAATTTCAAGCATCCATTTTCTTCAACCAATAATTTATTTTCAACAATTAAGGCATTCAAGTCATTTTTCAAATCTAAATTAGATGGGGAATTATTTTTCTCATTTTCTTCCTTCACATTACTAAGCTCATATAACAACTCATTATTTTCATAAGCTAATTTAGTGTTCTTCTTTTTAAGAGTGATGTATTTAGCACTTAGCTTTTCAAAATCAAACTTAATTTCATTATAGGCATTCATAAGCTGATTGTAGGAGGGACTTTCGTTACTTACCTCTTCGTCGTCACTTTCATCATCGGTATGACCCATCAAGCACCAATAAGATTCTCCAAAATCTTCTTGCTTTGATTGGTAGAAATTCCCTTGATTTCTAGATTTAGAAATTCCTTTGATTTCAAGATTTAGAAATTCCTTTCCCATCAAGAAAATCGTTAGAAATACAAGATGAATATTTTATCGAATCATTAACTCTAATGTTTGCCATAAGCTCAAACAATTTTTTTTTTTTTTTTTTTTTTTTTGATATCCGTGAGTGTCCGGGCCAGCTTACGCGCACCTCGACTATTCTCACGGGACAGACCGCCTGACCCTACAACATTTGGCTGCCAAGGAAACCCGTAGGAAATTAATTCCTAGGTAGGTGGCCACCAAGGATTACAATTAAGTTTTCAAGAAGGATAATTTTCAAAATTAAGGAAAATAATTTTCGAAAATTTTCTTCCAAAACAACACTTTTTCAAAAATAAATTAAAAACGAGCTACCTGCTCTGATACCAATTGTAGGATCGGTTGGCAACACTAGAGGGGTGAATAGGGTTGCTTAACAATTTTAAAACTTTTTCGAGAAATTAAACTAAATTAACTCAAAGCAAATTAATAGAATTAACACCCTAAAATTGCTAAAAATAGGTAACAATTTTTCTAAGCATGCAACTTACTCAAATAAGTAAATATGCAACGAAAATTAAAAGAGTAAGAGATGACGCCGGAAATTTTTATAGTGGTTCGGAAATTCCTACTCCACTCCCCAAGCTCCTCTTGGGTATTTTACTGTTGTGATTCTCTTACGGGTGAGAATCAAACCGAACGATCACTCTTTTTGCGGGTTCAAGAGGAAACCACAACGAATCCTTTTGCAGGTTTAGGACCCAACCTATACCGATCTTTTTCGCGGGTTCAAGATCAAACCACAATGGTCTTTTTCACGGGTTCAGAATCAAACCACTACAAATCCTTTTTCGGGTTCAGGATTAAACCGCTCACTCAATTCCCAAGGTGCACCCACACCTTATTACAAATCCCAATTGAAGTAATGAACGGAAGGTTCCTACAAAAATCAAACTCTCACCAGAGTTGGTACATAAATTGAGCACTATAATCTCTCACACAAATCTCTCGCAATATAGAATAACATTGAGCTTGGAAGAGATCAACAATGGTGGCTTAGGAGAGAAAAATTCAGCAAAATGATTGGGTGATTTGGAGGAGGAAGGTGACTAAATTTATAGGAAATTTTGGCCTAAAATGATATTAAAGTCGATTTAAAATTAACAATTAGATCTAGGTTAAAAGATCCAAAGGTGGGGGTTTAACGGTAAAAGAAAATATCATCGATGATTTTTCAAAGGTTAATGGTAAAAAGAAGACAGGTTGATTTGAGCGTGTTGTGCACGTGACATCTTTCGCCTTCCCAATCGTCCCCGTCACGTTGTGTTGGGTAATTATTTTCAATCTTCTTTTGGCCATAACTTCTTTGTTTGATGTCCGATTTAAGCGATTGAAAATGCGATGTAATCGTCTTTTCGAGCTCTACGTTATGAATACAATGAGAGCAGCGTTAGCTGTCACGTCAGAAAAGTGCCACGTGTCAACGCCACATTAGATTTTGCCTCCAATCTTCCTTTGTCAATATCTTTCTCGTCTAAACTCGGATTCGAATGATTCAAGATGCATTAGAATCTTCTTTCTAAGAACTATGTTATGGACACTTTGAAACACTAAAATCATTAGTAAGTTAGCGGTTTGTTATCATCAAAACAAATGGTATGATTGAAGCTCATAAAGCTAACAGGAAGAAATCAGAAGAGGTCATCCTTCCATCTTCTCACAATCACTCGGAATCCAAAGAAAACCCTAAGAGAGTATATTGTAAAGTTTAATACTGAAGCTCTCCAAATAGGGGGACTCAACGAAGGGGCCACATTAATGGTTATGGTGAATGGTCAGCAAGAAAGAAAATTCAAAAGATCACTCGGAAAGCGAGATCCGAAAGAGTATACAGAACTGATGATACGAGCCCAAAAGTAAATCAACACAGAGGAGCTAATGAACACAAAGAGAGGGATAACAGAAGATAAACCATCCGGACTAGAGAGAAGTAGGGAGAGAACGTACAATTTTTTTTTTTGGGTTGGGTTGGCTTGGTTTTTTGCCAACCCGAGTTTTCTGGTCGGTTCGCGGGTCAAACCATTTTTTGCTCGGTTCAACCCGACCCGACCCAAATTACGTGTATATATATATATATATATATATATATATATATTATAATGAATTACAATTAGGTTCTCAAACCTCAACTCAATCGCCTTCATCATCTACCTCTTCTTCGTCTCTCTCTCGCAAGTCGCTTCCCCAATATCAACGAGGTTGAGATCTTCGTCGTCGGTCTCAGCCTCGCCACTCGCCGTTTGTCGTCGTCTCTCTCCGCCTCTCAACTAGCCATCACTCGCCTCTCTTCTCCGACGTGGATGTCGAGGTATTCCGATGCCTCCGCCTCATCGCTCTCTGTTTTTTTTCTTTCTAAATGTTGCACGTTTTCATTTATTTTATTAAACAAGACAACATTTTGTTAACAGAAAGTACAGTTTCGAGTCTACGACGTCAAAGTATTCTGATGCCTCTAAACAACATCTCTGTTTTTTTAAATCAATTGCATTATGATTTCTGATGGCTGAACTTCACGAAGTTCATGAACGAATGTTGATTGACATATACTTTATTTTTAACAAGACAGTGAGACAAACATTCTGATTGGCATGAAGCCATGATCGTTGATTTTTTAATTGCAAGCATTCTGATTGTTTATGATCTGATTTTTTTTTTCTTCCAATTGCAAGCATCTGATTTCTGATTGTTGAATATTCATTAGTACTTAATTATGAGTTAGTTAGAAAAATGTATGGCAAGTGGGTATAAAAATTTTAGTATGAAAATTCTTAGAAAATTGTTAGGGTTAGATGAATCTATATAATTTGTGATTTGTTGAGTTGAGTTTTATTTTATTTTGTATAGATAGAAAGAGATAATAGTACAAGTGGTTAAATAACTTTTACCATTTTGTTTTAGTGCTTAGTTTTTTTTAATATGTATTTTTGTTTGAATGTGTGAACTATTTAATATTTGATATTTTAGTTTGATCAGATTATTAATGTGAATAATATATGTTGTATTTGTGGAATGTGAATGAGCATATGATTTTAAATAATTAAAAAAAAACATCAACTCGACAACTCATCTCAATCCAACTCGAAAATAGAAGAATTGAGTTGGATTTGATTGACTGAAATGTTTGGTTTGGTTTAGAATCAACCAACTCAAAATATTTTGGGAAATTTTTTAAAAATAACTAGAAATAAAAAACTGAATTGAAAAATAGCTAAGAAAGTTTCATATTTGCATCGACTACCATAATTTAGGGAATGAAGTTCACAATTATCATCCAAATTATACCCCTGGTATATACGCTTATTTACAGACAACCGACATAACTAATTTTAATTTATTTTTTTTATATTTATTTTAATTTCTAAATTCATTCCGTTTTTGAAGAAAAAAGTTTCTAACAACTAGATCAATAAATTTTGAAGAAACGAAAAAATCTCAACAACTTAGATTTGAAAATGTTAAAAAAAAAATATAAATAAATAAATAAAAATAAAATAAAATTATCTCACTAACAACCCTCCTAGATTACCCTCGATTCATGCATTTTGAAAAGAGGGGTTCATTATTTTTTTTTTTCAAAGTTGAAACGAGGACAATGTACAGAGACGAGAGTGAAGAGAGACTAAGATCCTTACTCACTTCGAAAATACGTAATTTTGGGAGTCGAAATTTTCAACCCAATTCAAGCGTTCAACGATGTAAAAGATTGACGTAGATAGTTTTTTTTTCAAGGTAGAGAGTTTCAAAGGTGAGAATCGATAGCTGTTTCAAATCGATTTGGATAAGGGAAGATTTGCAAATCTCCTAATTCGATGTTGCAGGTAATGATACAATTGATTGAACGTTTTCCCGAGTAAACTCAACATGCATACCAATTTTAATGTTTTTTAGTATCATTTGTTCAATGCTCACGGATTAATGGTTTAGGGTGTATATACATGCATATACTTCATATGATATACTTACATGTACATTGTTATAGATGTAACTACGAATATATACCCACACTAGAAGTTATCGAGGACCCTCATTTTTATAATTTTCTTACAACCGTCTAGGAACATTTTAAATTTTTTAGTATCATTTGTTCAATGCTCACAGAGTAATGGTTTATGGTGTATATACACGCATATACTTCATATGATATACTTACATGTACGTTGAATATATACTCACACTAGAAGTTATCGAGGGTGTCATTTTTATAATTTTCTTACAACCGTCTATGAACATTTTAGTTTTTATAAACATCAATATGCTGAAAATTTAATTCCTTATATAATTTTCTTACGGGCTATGTTATACTTACATGTACGTTCACCAATTAATGGTTTGTATATATACACATATACTTCATATGATATATACTTATATGTACATGTAACTTCGAATATATACACATTAGAAATTATCGAGAAGATCGTTATTATAATATTTGTCACAACCGTCTCTGAAAATTTTAGTTTAAAAATTAATTTGAATTAATATTCCAGATTAGATTTGATTGAATTTTGTTTACCAGTTTTGATTTAATTGGTGGTTGTTATCCTTGGTTTGACCATATCTTAATTTTTTATTATTTTTTACATGATTCTCTCTTAAAATAAATCTTTATTTTTCTCCTGATTCTTTTTTAATAAATCCTTATTTTTTTATTCATTTTCTCTCGGAATAAATCTTCTTTTTTTTGTAGAGGGTTGAGTTCAATGCTCTAACGTTCACCTTTACAAAATTTCTAGGTAGTTTCGTCCAACTACATTCTAAAAGAGCTTTTAATTATAGGAGTTAGCGATTTTTCAACACAATAATTAGTTTAGTTATTTTTCATCTTCCATAATCTCGTTTCAGCTATTCTTTTAGTTGCTCCAACTTTTTTGAGTTGAGTTAGAAAATCTTCTAATTCAATCCAACTCATGTACACCCATAGCAAGGATGGCCACGGGAGTTTGGATTTGGATTGCTATCAAATTTCTAGGACTCACTAATAGTCCAAAATTCAAAACTTTGAAACGGGCCGATGATACTTTAAGGGCATGTACGCCTATTAGTGGGCTTTATTTTCTGCTGCCCTTCTATGAGCACACTTGCCTGCATATGCGAAGTTTTTTTTTTTTTTTTTTTTTAATATTCCTAACTACTGTTAGCCTCTTATATCCATTTCACTGAAGAAAAAAAAAAAAAAAAAAAAACCTGCTTGTGTATGGGAATAATTACCATTTTTTTTCTTTTTAATTTAATTAAAAAAAATTGGGATGGTAATGGAGTGTTTATTCATTAGATTCGTTAAATTATCCATTGATGATTTATTCATTGAGTTATGTTGGAATTGACAATTACCTAATGTTGTAACATTTGATTATTGTTAATTGATTAAGAGGTCAAAGTTTCATCCCTGCATTAATTAAAATATATTTATTAAAAAAAACATTTGTTTATTAAAAATGAATGAGAATTTAACATTCAAACCCATGTAACATTGAGTTGCTAGAAATTCATTCGAATTTAACATTTTAATTATTAAGTAGGTAGTCCCTATGAATTTTGAGTTCATTTTATTCAAGTATTTTTCCTTTTTTTTTACCAACCTGTATGTCACTCTAAAAATTCATGACGTGGTTAATAGTAATTATGAATGTATTTATTGAAATGTCTGGAGTCTTTTTTGGATCTTGCCTTAGCTCATTATATATTAGGTCATTAAGAGAATGTCATATATAAATCTTCTATCGACTTCTGTCCCTCAATCTGTAATCTCTCCTAATTTTCAATATAAGTGTTATCTCTCTTCTACTTATAAATGTAGTTAACACAACATTAGTGAACCACGTAAATGTCTGTGTTAATATTTCGTTATTTTTTTTGCTTGTCGGATTCTGTTATAATAGTATTTTACAAAAATCAATGACAACTATAACATTTTTTTAAATAGTCCTAGATTATTGATTGACTTTGATGATGATAACCAATATGTTTCCATTTGAAAAGTGACACTTGTTGATTGGTTAGAAAATGATTGATGGTAATTATCATAATTATTGATTAGTCTATAGATTAATTGAATATGTCAATTTTGAGCCATACTTTAAACAAATTAAAAGATGTTATATTCTCGATCAAAAGATTAAAGATGTAAATCTCTACTCTACGCCACATGTCGAACTCAACAAAAGAGAGAAAATGAGAAAAGAATAAAGATTTAATAAGATCATGTTCACTTGGCAACATATGCTCTACTTTTTGTTATATGCTCAAAGTTTAATTTGAGGTACTATTTTTATGATATTTGTTATCAATCATGCTAGATTTAGAATCGTTTATAATAAATAACTAACAGAGCTAGCTAATCTATTTAGCCTAGTGATGGCCATGTATTCTAAGCATTGTGATAAATCTGGTAAATTAAACTTAAACCAAGTCAAAATACCAAGTTTTGTTGCCGTCATTTTATTTCAGTGTTTTTACGCAATTAATTTTATTCTAATTTTGTTTTCCTTTCAAAAAA
Source organism: Herpetospermum pedunculosum (assembly GCA_028017165.1). Classification (NCBI taxonomy): domain Eukaryota; kingdom Viridiplantae; phylum Streptophyta; class Magnoliopsida; order Cucurbitales; family Cucurbitaceae; genus Herpetospermum; species Herpetospermum pedunculosum. The sequence goes on from CM051524.1 coordinate 65,245,569, forward strand.
AAAAAAAAAAAAAAAAAAAAAAAAAACTACAAAATAAAAGATTATGAATGGAGTTAAATGAGAAGGGTCACATATTTAGGGTTGGTTGCACAAACATCACTCAGAACCAAAATAATGATAAATTCAACAAAATTTCCAAAATTTTGCAAATATAACAAAAAAAAATCAGTGGTTATCATTGATAGACTGCTATCGTTGATATATGACTATCACTTATAGACTACTATTAGTGATAATCACTGATAAAATTTTATAAAAAATTGAGGTGATAGACTACTATCAGCAATAAACCATACTATTAGGGATAAAAATTATCAAAACAAAATAAAAAAAGTACTATATTTTTAATTATTTTACTATTTTACTCTAAATTTTACTATTTTACTCTAAATTGAGATATTTTATATTTTTTCACAAATTTATTTATTTTGCAATAAATATGGATATATAAAAATAAAATAAAAAGGTGAAATATTATTTTTTGTATTTATTAAAATTATAAAAATAGTTCGAGGGTTGGGTTGATTAGATTCAATTTCTATATTAATTAAATATTTTTATAAGAAAAACAAAAATTATATAAAAAAAAAAAAAAAACAATTTATGAGGAGTTATTGAGTTTGAATGGAAAAGAAGAGATTGGGGGAGCTGGAAACTGAATAATGACAAAAATGACTTTGCAATAAAATAATAATTTGGTAAAAACGCAGCGGCTTTGCGTTGCGTTGTTGGAATTATTAAACTAACTTAATCATTACAACAGTATAATTCATTATTTTAAAATTAAATTTGAATATTTAAAAAAAAAGAAATAGGTGAGGGGGCCCACCAAGGGAGACCCCCCCATGAAGTCCGGCTTTGCACGCGCAGTCAGGTTCCGGTGGGACCCACATCCCGCGCACGTCCATGCAAACACCACCCCCCTGGGACCCACTTTCCACGCACGTCCATGCTGTCTTTTTTTTTTTTTTTCCTATTAATTTATTTAATTGCCTTCCATTGGAATCATAAAATTATATTTACCCTTTATAACCTTTTTTCTTTTATTTTTTCTTTTTATTTTTTATTTTGTTCCCAAACACTATCAACATTAACTTGTGAGTTCAACCTAATTTTGTTCCCAGCATAACATTTACTTAATTACTTATGAGTTTAACATGAAGATGGAAGCATTCAAGCATCGACATTGACATTAAAATAGATAATTAGCGTCTTATTTATTAAATTATACTTAAATTTATCAATATAAAAAAATTTAAAAGTTAAACCTCTATTTTTTCTCAATTGTCAACATGAGCAATAACTCAACCGACATAATATACAACCTAGTGATTTGAAAGTTACATGTTCGATTCTCCCATTCCTATATGTTGTGAAAAAAGAAAAAAGAAAAAAAAAATCTATTCTTTCTCAATTAGATAAAAAAATCCAAATTTCTAACGCCATTTTTTTTTTTTTTTTTTGTAATGTAGAATTGAATTTCTTTAAATAAAACGTAAATTAAGTTATATGATCAATCTTCTATCTATTATTTTTTTTTTTGGAAATATCTATCACCTATATTTTTTACTCTTTTCTTTTACTTCTCTCAATTAAGAGGCAAGTTTTGTCCTTTCTTCTTTGGTTGATATAAAACTTGCTACTTATTTACTCTTAAAGATAAGCTAGTTCATGTTGTTTTATTAGTATTAATCTCTCTCTATATATAAAATTTATTGTATTTAGTAAATATAGTTTATTTCACTAATACTTTTTGTTGGGAGTGCGGCCAAAGTCTCACATCGGTTAGAAGAGAGAAAGATCATGAGTATATAAGGAGGGACAACATTTTCCATTGATATGAAAATTTTTGAAGTGACCAAAAGTAAAATTCTGAAGGTTTAAGCCCAAAGTGAATAATATTGTACTTGTGGAGGATCCGTCTTACTTGTGTTGTGACAAATCTTTTTCGCACTAAAATTAAATATTCCTTCAAAACTAAATTATAAAAGTTACTACTAATGCCAAAGCGAGCATAGCTCAGCGGGCATATGTATGTGTTGACGACCAAGAGGTCTGTGGTTCGAATCCCCCCACCCCCAATGTACTCAAAAAAATAAATAAAAAAATAAAAGTTACTACTAATAAAAACACTGGATATTAAGCTACATAAATGTACTCAAAACCAATCATATAAGAAAAGTATTTGGGCAGAAAAAAAGCCATTCATAAAAGTGAGCCATAAATTAATAATCAACATAAACGATGGGTTAAAAGAGGGAGGTAGAGAGTGGAGATCCAAAATTCTAATTCACGGAGCCTAAAATTTGTATTCGCACAACCATCAAAGGTTGACTTTAGTAGGTCATGAAGAATAGAATCTTGAGACTATTAATGCTCTAGGTTCAATCTTTGGTGACCATCTACCTAAGAATTAATTTCCTACGAGTTTCCTGGATCAGACGGTTTGTCCGAATAGATTAGTTGAGGTACGCAGACACTAACGATATATCAAAAAAAAAAAAAATTGTATTCGCACATAATAACACATAGAAACTAAAAATAACTACGAAAAAAGAGTGATGGAGCTTGAAGAGAACCAGGAGCCTAGACATTCATTTACCACTAAGCTCGAAAAATTGTTTAAAAATTATGCCACAAATTTTATACACGGATAAAAACGTTTTTTTGAAAACACACACCTTAATTTGAAAAGGGATTAATGGGTTATTGATGATTAGAGTGATGATACAATACTTAAAAAGGGGGAATTTGGATGTGAAAAAGTGTTTGGGATGATATGATTTTAACACTCATGAATCATGACGGTTGTATGTGTGAATTGGATTTTCGTTTTTCTTGATTTCTATCAACCATTTATACTTTTTTAATTCTTTATTTTTATGTGTTGATGGAAACGATCGACCTTTTTTGGAAATTAGAAAAGAAAAGAGATTGCAAAAATTGAGAGACGATGGTGAGTGGGGGGGAGACAAGGGAATATTTAGGGTTTGGTGACATGCAGAGATAATTGCCAATAATTCCCATTTCATTTATTTCTGCAATTGTTTTCTTTTTCAATTTTCCAAAACTAGAGGATCAAATCATAAGACTTTGACCTAGTGCTTCCGGTTAGAGAGGAGGAGTTCAAAATTTTTAGTGGCTACTAGAGTGGAGGAGTTCAAAATTTTTAGTGGCTACTAGAGTGTCCATGGCGTTTCCCTCTCCTATTTCATTACACGTCCCTGCGAAATTTTCAGTTTAATTTTACTAGAACGAGACAGATATTACCGAAGAATTCGCAGGAAACCGATATACTCGCAGATAATTTTCTACACGAATAATTTTTTTTTTTTTTTTTTTTTTTAACCAATATTTTTTAAGTTTTGTTATTGATTAAGTTGATTAATATTATATATATTTAATTTAATAACCTTTATTGTCAAGATGTGTGTTTTTTTAGACTAAAGGAGTGTATTTTTTTTTTTTTTTTAATAAAAGTATTATATATATATATATATATAAATATAAATTAAACGGGGCGACGTGGGGCGGGTATGCTATTACCCGTCTCCGCCCCGTTTAGCTAACGGGGCAAAAATAATTTTTCACTGGCTGCTCCATTCCCCGTGTAATCGGGGATTCTCCGTCCCATTCGGGACAGGGTGGGGTGGGGCAAATGGACACACATCTAGTGGCTGCCTACCTAGGAATTAATTTTCTACAAATTTTCTTGACAACTAAATGTTGTAGGGTCAGACGATCTTTTTCGTGAGATTAGTCGAAGTGTGCGTAAACTGGCCTCAGACACTCACAAAAAAAGAAAGAAAAAAATGAAGAAAAAAAACCTCAAACTTTACCTAAAATAATCATTATACATACATTAGTAGTGTTTCACCTCATGAATGGTAGCTTGGAATCACTTACATTTGTTGCACTAAAAAATATGTTAGTTGTAATCATTAAAAGGTTGATCCTAGTAGTCATGAAAGACCTTGAGACTATTAATGTCCTCCTGGAGTAAATGAATTCAATCCTTGGTAGCCACACCTAGCTCTGGTAGAGTCAGGCAGTCTGTCCCGTGAGATTAGACGAGTTGCGCGTAAGCTGACCTGAACACTCACAAGTTGTGTTAGTGTTGTTAAAGCTTCACTCAACCCAAAAGTATATGATAAATTTCCTTCTACAAATTTTCTGTAATCTATCTACTTAAACCTTTAAGTTTTGACTAATGATTTAAAACACTTTGTATTTATTTATCTAACTATATCTATAAGCTTTGAATTACGTTTATCTTTAGTATTTATCTTAACATTAATAAATAGGATATTGATCGACTTGAATATTATATATTTAGAACAAGAAGTTGGAGATTTAAATCTCTCATCTTCATATGTTGTTGAACTACACTATCTCATCTAATTTAATACATTGTCATATATATATATATCAACATATTGTTAATGAGAAGAATTAAAGATGATTATTATTATAAAATTAAATAGGTTATTCAAATTTTTTGAAGGAGGGAATTTATAATTGAAGGAAGAAAAAAAAGAGAGTAGTTGGGTTATATTGGAAGGCAACAAAGCAATTTTGATGAGAAAGTCGGAACCCTTTTGCCTTTGTAATCATTTCTCCCACAGCCCACTAAAGAAGACAGATCAAAACATTTCAACTTGAGATATATATATTTATGTTCATAACATTTTTTTTTTTTTTTTTATTTAAATAATTTGAAAGAGAAAGTAAAAAGCAAAAAGAAAACAAAAACTGAATCTTAGCTTTGGCTCTAAGACTTGTCTCGATCAGAAGATTGTGTGTTTTTTTGTTGGTGGGGTATAAAACCCAAATACACTGTTCATCTGCCATTTTCATATCTTATTTTCTAATATTTAAAATCTTAATTTCAATAAAAAAAAATTAATGGAAATTACATATCTGTCCCTTTGCCAGAGGGGGAATGAAGTGGGTTGGTGGGTGGGTTTGAAAGACTTTTGCAGAGAAAAACAAAATAATTAACCGTGGTTTTCAATTTTGAGTTTTAGGGTTTAGGGAAAACCTGATCTGTGACAATTAAAGAGGAAGTTATAGGATTTTCATATGGTCGAAGGTCGAATACATTATTAATGAATTAAATTATGGTTTGATATGATGGGTGGACTTTCTTTCAAACTGTGTAATGTTAAAATTAGTAAAATGGTTGTTCGTCTGTGTTTGATTTAGAATAACGATGTGATTGGGCTAAAAATGAAAAAAAAGGATACTTCATTGATGATCAAGAGAAATAGAGAAGGAGAGGCTAGAGAAAAGCCTTCCAATTGAGTACAATGATAGATAAATCATAGTTACAAAATAATTTAGATTTCAAGCACCACGAAGCAGCATTGAGGATGATATCGTCCCAAAGCTGAAAAAAAGTCTTCGAACTATCATTGAAAATTCGGTTGTTTCGTTCCAACCATAAGTTCCATAAAATGGCACCAAATATGTTGCTCCAAAGGATGTTTCTGGCAGATGTTTGAGATATGTCAAAATCTTGAGATAAGAAAGTATCAAAATTGTTCGATCTTGAGGCGAACAATCTTGATTCATTAAATAAGATGGACCAGAGGTTATCGACATAAAAGCAATGATAGAAGATATGATCCAAAGATTCAGAATTCCTCTTGCAAAGAACACACCAGCTTGGATTCAAATTCAACTTGGGGAAACGGACTTGCATCTTGTCAGCAGTGTTTAAACATTTGTGCTTAACTGTCCAAAGAAAGAATTGTCATACTATATCCATAGTTGAGCTTTAAAATAATCAGTTCAAAATCCGTAAAACATAGAGGTTTGATGAAACTTTGTTCGAGAGGGAGAATTGTTGGAATACAAACAAAGTGTCTCACATCGACTAAGATAAAAGGGAGTTCATGGGTATATAAGTGAGGACAACAATCTCCAATGATATGAGAACTTTTGGGTGAATATCCTATTATTGGACAGATATTTGAGTCAATTACTCTCAATAAATTAGAAATCTATCCGACCCTTTAAAATTCAACCTAACAATTCCATGTTTGATAACTATTTAAATTTTTTGTTTTTTATTTTTATAAACTCACTTTTTTTTTTCTTTTCAAAATTCAAGTAAAATTTTAAAAATTAAAAAAATAGTTTTAGTTTAAACTTCAAATGGAAAAAAAAAAGTACGTTTTTCAATTTTTTTTTTTAAAAAAAACTAAGTAGTTATCCAATAATAATGAAATAATCATTTATAAATCAATTCAAAATTAACTATTCTTGACAGTCAAATGTTGGAGGATCAAGCAGTATGTCTCGTGAGAACGAATCTCAACGGATATCTATATATATATATAAAAAAAGTAATTCAAAATTAGATCACCCAAAATTGAAATCCAACACTAAAAGACATTCAATGAGACAGAAAAAGAACAAGAGTTGAATACACAAATCAAAAAATTGTCTTTTTCAATGTGACACT